>OX439142.1:131530244-133930244 GCA_949318255.1 Pollenia labialis | reverse complement strand
AGCTGCAAACACCGTACAGAAACCAACTTCTCTGTTTTGTTTTTTATTTTGACTTGAACGACAAGCAGCAGCCTTGTGACTAGGGATGGGCAAGTTGAAAAAATATATCGATATATATCGAACGTATTTGCTGAAACTATTACCAAATTAAAAAATTTAATATACCTTTGTACATACATACATACATATTTATGAACAAACATATTATATGTAATTACATTGTTACTATTTATTGTTAAATTTTATTTAAAAAAATTAATAAAAACAAAAAAATTTAATCAAAACAAAAAATTCAATTATAACAAAAACAAAAGGGAAGAATACAAAAACACCATAAGAAAAAAAATAAATTACGAATAATTTAAATGGAAGTAAATAAGCCATTGAAGTATCTACTTTCCTTAAAATTTGAATTGCGCATCAAAAGTACCAACTGGTTTTAGTCAAACCAGTAATCATTAGATATGGACATCAGGAGCACTCTCTGTTTTATGTGCACTCCAGACAATCTGCTTCTTGTATCCGACACTGCTTCTTATAAATACCAATTATTTTAGATCTTCATATTTGTTTAAAAAAACATATGATGCATGCAATAATTCCAATTCTTAAAAAACATATTAAGGGTATTCATTTCAGTTTTTTTATATGTTGAAAAAATGGAAAAGTGGAAAAATTTAATTTTTGTTACAACAACCACAAGAAAAAAAATTCCACCAAAAGTTAAATTTTTGTCAAACTATAACCAAGTGTAAAAAAGTCAGGATAAAAAGATGTAATTTTCCACTATAAACGTCAAACGAAATGATGTTGCCATTCATAAAAAATTGTTAATTTTTAATACAAAGTACGAAAAATTACATCTCTTTTTATAAACTCTTGAATTGTACAACTCTGATTTAAAAAAAAACACATATTAAGAATGAGTTCAATAAAAAAGTTATTAAAAAAGAATTAAAAAAAAGAAATGAAATGAATGAAGTAAACACTTCTGCAATTTAATATTTCAAAGTTTATATTGTATTTTTTTTCATTAAAATGTATCTTTTAATACCCTTATTTTCGTAAATATTAGCAATTTTATTTAATGATGTGACAATTAAATAAATTAATTAATTCACTTTTAACAATTATTTGGCATATTGAAAATATCAATTACTTCCACGAATTATTTGGCAGATTTTTTTTGACAGTTTGTACTTTTTACAAAAAAAAAAGAGTGTAATTTTTCTTTTTTCCATTTTTCCAACCAAAAAAATTTGAAATGAATAAAATATCGGCGATATATATCGATTATATATTTTTTAAATATCGATATTTTGATATATCGATATTTTTTTCCCATTCCTACTTGTGACTGTATTTGTTGCAACTAAAACAACGAAACCCCTTTTTTGGATCTATCTTCTTTTTCACTTTAGCGAACAAAGCACCACCTGTTGTCGGTTTCTTGATGTCCTGTAATAACTTTGATTTGATGGAATCGCATGATATTTTGACACCAGAGCGTTCAATGTCCATTATCATGAGTGCATATCCTTCCGGAAGCCCTGCTAGCAATAGCGTTCCAATCCATGCGTCGCTCACTGCCATATATACACAGAAAAAATTACTGCCGAATTATTTTCAAACAAACGATTGTTTGAAATTTTTTTAATTTCTACAAATTTTTTTACTGATTCAATTAATATTTTTGTTTGATTTTTATTTAACCAACAAAAATGTTGACAACTTTTCAATAATATAATATACGCGCTATTGGTTTCAATTTTTCATAATTTTGTATGAATTATTTAACGCTCTTTAATGTTGTCGTTTTTTGCATTTTTTATTTGATCGTAAGCAATACTTCTTTATGTGAAATATAAGAACAACAACACAAAACACATACAGTTTATTTTTGGACGCTTTAAAAAAGTACAAAAAGAAGAAAGATGACAAAATTGTGCGACGAGGTTATTAGTAAAAAAACAAAAAAAAATAGCAGGTAAAAAAAAGGTTTCATTCTTTTTTAAACAACAGAAACAACAACAACATTATAAGAAACAAAATAAATTTTTGGTTGGTTTCAAAGTTGGAAAAAAAAGAATGAAAAACAAAATCCCGTATTCAATTTTTGAAAACTGTTTACTTAAATACATCAAATACAAAAATAAAATGATGACGAAAAACATATCGAGTCGGTCTGCTGCCGTTGTTTGTTACATTTCTTCTTCTTTAGCTAAGGAAAGGATACAGCAACAGTGAGTGATGAAGAAAAACATTGTGTGTATAAACAAAACTTCGTTCAAAAATAATTCCAACAAAACATGTGTCTCAAAGCCAGCCGCCGCTCTGCTTCTGCCTTCATCTTCTCCTTCAGTGATAGCTTGGGTGCGCGTCATTGCTTGTGCAAAAAATTTTTGTTTGATTCAGCAAAATTATTTGTTTGAAATTTATATGAATTTCAGTAAACTTTTTGTTTGATTCTGTAAATTATTTGTTTGAAAAAATCAGTGTTTTTTTTTTAGTAAACAAAATGCAAATAAATTGTTTGAATATGCGAATTTGTTTGTAGGACCGATTTCAGACAAAAAATGTTTAGATACTACAAATTTTTTGTTTGAATTCGAAAAATAATTTTTTCTGTGTACTTCCTTTAATTTGTGGGCCGTTGACACAATTTTACTTACATAATCTTCAATGGAATCAGCACTAGAAAAACTCGTGTTTATTAATTGCCGCAACAATCCAACCCTCCTTGTAAGACCAGAATCTTAAAAAGCCGCTTTCAACTTATTCCACACCATTACTGAGAAAACATGTATGGACATGCATGAGTAGAGATCAAAACCATACACATACATACCATCACCCATAACAAGTTGAACTTAAATATGTAAAAGTATACGCTGCCAATGTGTATATCCATATTCATTCTTCTTTTTGAATGTACATGCAGATATAAATAAAATTTCCATATAAGTATGTGTATTAACGTAAGTATAACGTACATATACAGAGTGAGAGAGAGAGCAGAGATGGCAAATGCAATTTTAATAATTTTGATACTAGGCAAACATTTTTTGTGGTGTTATTCAGAAAAATATCAAGATAATTTTAAAGCTTCTTAAGATTTGAATAAGGCTGTAAGGTTATTTTATTAGGACAACGAGGGGCGGTTGGCGGCAATGTCTGCTTCGCCGAAACTATCTAACAGATCTTAATGAAATTTAAAACATAGATAGATCCATACTTATATGAACACACAAGCTACATATATTTAAAAAAAAATAGGACCACGAGGGAAGCTCGAGGGTATTTTCCTTTACAACTTATTAAAAAGATATGTTTGAATTTTAAATCGTTACAGAAAGGCGTCTAAGCAAGCGTTCAATGTATTACGTGGCGGTTACACTCTTTCCTATTAATACAACATACAAATCAATACTAATATGCATACGTAAAACAATATCTTCCATCTCGTGTCGTTTACCTATGCTATGTGTGTGTGACAGCGACAAGTGCAGAAGTGCAAAAAAGTGGTTTGGATGCGTAAAGGTTTGTTACATGCAAAAATAAAAATATCTAAGAGCCACTTGTCTCTGTCACAAGCACATAGCATAGATAAGTGACACGAGACAAAATATATGGGTTTTTATGTATGTATGTAACTATTGATTTGTATGTTGTGCTAATAAGAAAGAGTGAAACAACCATATGTATTTATAGCGTTTGCTTAAGATACATGTACACAACATGTTTTTTACATCTGACTTGTCAACTTTTCAGGTCACATGGTATTGTACATGTGTGTTACAATTGCTGTATAACATTTTTTTTTAAATATTCGATCATAAACGTACATGTAATTTGCCCCTCGTGGTCATAGTTAGCTTATATGTCTATATAAATATGGATCTATCTTTATTTTAAATTTTATTAAGATCTGTTGGATAGTTTTGGAGAGATATAAATTGCCCCCTATCTCCCCTCGTTATCCTATTTTTTAAAAAATACATACATAGCTTAAGTGTCTATGTAAATATGAATCTATCTATTTTTAAAATTTTATTAAAATCTGTCAGATAGCTTCGGAGAGCAGAAATTGCCCCTTCCGACCTCTCGTGGTCCTATTTTTTATAAAAATGTATAGCTTATGTGTAGTTTTACATAGGTACTGCTGATTTTACGGACAAATTTATTTTATGTATCATAAATAATATGTACATAGTCCCATACCTGCCTAGCGATCAAAGCACATTTCTGTTAAATTTTTTTTTTTCATTTTTACACAGAAGTGCCCAAAATACTGAAGGTATTTTTTTAAACATGGATATTTTATGTGTATGGCAGATAACCAAAGCACATTCATGGGTATTGAATAACATCTGCATAATATTCATGTATTTTTGTCTACTGAATGTGGTTGCGTGAAGATATTGCCGTGCATAAGTATAAGTAATAACCATACTTTTTGCAACCCACAACCATAGCTGTTCTTATTATTTGTGTTATAAATATGTGTATACACATTAACGAAAAGCGTGGGTAAATAAATACCTCTGTATATTTTTCTTATGGGTACTTTTTGTCATTCTCTGTTCCACACTTCAAGTATAAGTATAAGCATCTTCGATGCACGCAAAGAAAAAACATGGTAGTGGTAAACATATTCTAAGAGCAACATATTATGATAAGATTCATGATTGTAGTCACCATATTACGATTGTTATTAAATCATATTATGACCAAATATGTTCGTAATATTACATCATAATATTTTTCCCTTAATCATATTGTTATCCTGTTAATCATAAAACGTTAAGAAGTTATAATATTACTGTCATGGTAATCATAATAAGATAAGAAGTAATCATATTATTGTCATGGCAATCATAATAAGTTTAGAAGTAATCATATTATTGTCATGACAATCATAATAAGTTTAGAAGTAATCATATTATTGTCATGGCAATCATAATAAGTTTAGAAGTAATCATATTATGATGCAAAGTGATATGAACTGTTATACATAAATTTTTTACATCATAATATGATACAATTTTAAACATAATATTTTTATTGGAAAAAAATACTTATGATAAAATAAAAAACATAATATAGTTACTGTTATCTTTTTGTCGTAGGTCGCAATTATTTATAAATTATTTTATGGAGTTTTCATTATTTTTCTCTTAAAATACCACAAAACTTACCAGTAATGGTTAATATTTTGCACCAATATTTCACAAATTTTTCCACCACTTTAAGATTATTAAAATTTTTTAGCAAAGATATTTTATTTTGTGACACTACAATTCTTTTTTAATGTTTTTTCTTTATTTTGTTTTTAATTTCTTGTTTATTTCAATGGTTATTTTGTTATTTCTTTTTTAATATTTTTTTTAATTTCTTGTTTATTTTAATGGTTATTTTTTTATTATTTAGCCACTCACTAACAAATAATTCGATATGTTTATGTAAAACACGACACAACTGATACAAAATTTTTTTACAAATGGCGATACCAAAATATTATTAGAGTAACGATATTTTGATTGCATCTTAAACTTATTATGATAAATGTATATAAAGTTATCATGTTATGGCTATTAAATATCATGTTATGGCTGTGAGTAATATAATATGTTTTGACAGTTATCATAATTTAGTTGTTAGAAAAATAATTATTTTTCGGTCAACAATACTCAAATTTATAATTGCGATAAACATTAATATGTTTACAGTAACTATAATATTGCTGATATTTAATAAAAATAACAATTATTTGTGTACAACAACAATATATTGTTACAATAAACACAGTGTGGTTGCCGTAACCATGCCCAACCATATTTTTTCTCTGCGTGTGTGCACATAATTTATTTTGTCTACCAACAAAATAATTTTTGTTTTGGCCTTGGTTTCTACTCTCGCATCCATCCCGCTTGATGGGTATTTACCTTCTTCAGTGTCCCAGAGTTCCTCATGCTGCAGCAAGTTTTTGACTGCAAACGATCCAGAATGATCACCGTGAAACCAGGATCAAAGATTCGCTCGGGTGTGACATAATCAACATCCATGTGCCAATTTATTTCGTTCAGAATACTAGCATGTCCGATATTGTAATCCCTCCCTTAGTCTTACCGTCGCGTTCGCAGCTAGCCCTTTAGCCAAAATGTCTGGTGGTAACCAGTTAAGAATCGTAAACAATGCCTTAGAGGGGGTTGTTCTAATGGCACCTGTTACCGTTACCGCCACCATTCTCATTGTACGTTCAAACCTAATTTGATGAGTCTGCACCTTGAGCGCCGTCCACTAAACAGCTGCCCCGTAGAATAGAATGGGTTTAATGACACACTCGTATAGCCAGTATACATTCCTCGGGTTAATTCCCCAGTTTAGGCCAATAGTCCTGTTGCAACAATATAATGCAGTTGCCGCCTTAGTAGTCCTAGAAATGGTGTTCATCTCTAGTTCTGTTTGCTGTCCAATGACCGCCCATTCCACACGATGGCGAGTTATCGGAATATAAGAGATATCCCGAGCGCCACTAAATGTTTCCTCCCTAGGCATATTATCAGTGCAACCTGGGAAGTATGTGTTCATCAGGACATCAAGGGTGTTCCGACTGTTTGTAGTGCAGGATCCATCTACCTTCAGTATATATGATGAACTATCTAGTTTAGAGGATAAAATCTTACGTAGCCGACCTGTCTCCGAGGAGTTTTCCACGTCGCTGCAAAATTTCCTCCATGACTGTCTCTTGTCCTTCCTGATACAATTTTTGAATCCATTCACTTAGGACTTGTAATTGATCCAAACACCATTACGTTTTGCCTCTCTAAAGAGTTTCCAGCTTTCTTTGCGTTTTTCAGCAATTTCCGCATTCCACCATATGGGCTTAGCTTTGCCCTTCCTGTCGAATCTTTAACAGATTCGTTTTTTGCATTAATTAAGACACCCGTTAATGACTCCACTACGGAGTTGAGCATGGACACACTGTCTATGAGAACCTAGTCAACTTGTCCCCGAGTACACTCGCATAGACAGACCAGTTGGTTTTTCTTCCGTTCGTGTTGGTTTTAGCTGAATCAACTCTAATTGCAATCAATATACATGTGATCAGAGAAGGAACAGTCCTTTGACACGTTCCAATCGCTAATCATATCCGAGAACTAATCACTTTTAAGCGTAATGTCAAGAACCTCCCTTCTGTTAGACACAAGCAAGGTGGGGTCACTACCCCTATGAACTACTGTTAGTTCATTTACCACTATAAAGTCCAAAAGCGGCTCACCTCGTGGATTGACATCTGAGCTTCCCCAGACGGTATGATGTGCGCCTGTTAGCATACGACATCCCCTTCCTGGTTGTGGAGTTTGGAGGATTAGGTTATGTGCCATGTAGCAGCTCATTGACCAAACTATACTGGGTTTGGTTTCCACTGCGACAGTGCAGGTGTCCTTATCGCTAAAATCAATGAATGAAAGCTTTAAGGATGTTTTTGACCATAACACAAGCCCTGGTCTTACCTTGATCGGCTGCGTACAGAGTACTATAGCCGTCTAAACTGAGTCCGTAAACCCTGTCTTTAAACAACAATGGTTCTTGGATGCATATAAGCTCCTCTGTGCCTTAAGCCAATCGGAGGAGAAGGGCAGCCGACGCCGATGAAGGTTGATTTGTGTCACATTTAGCATAGCTCATCGCTATGGATGACTGTGACGTTGGCATCCTCTGGGTCGTCTTCCGATTCCAGAAGGATGTCCTCATCGTGCGCCAATTCCATCTTGCTAAAGAAGTCACCCACAAGCCCACTGACTGATTGAGTGTCTTCATTGGCCGATGACGTAGCAGAATAATCTTTAATATGCTCCGTTGAATCCGTTGTTGTGGTGGTAGTCAACGGAGCTTGAGGCTCCTCTTTGTCATCACATTTGTAGACTCGAAGGAAGATAGTTCCAAACCCGTAGAATATCTTCCCCTGTGTCTTCCGAAGTGAAGACAGGGAGTCACTGTTTATTATAACACACGCTATCAACTTAATGTTGATACCTTGATACCAGCCGGCGTCTTCACATTGTGGTGGTGGCCCAGGGTTACCTCTTAAGACGTTCAGGAACGCCCTACTAAGTGCGACGACAACCAGTATGCAGTTCTTGGAGGAAATGGTGCCGTCGCTGGCGTTGCGGTCAATGAGGCGTATATTTGGACCGTTTAGTCCCAGGAAGGGTGTCCTCCCCTGACCTTTTAGGCGCTGCTTCGATTGGCTTCAGTTCAGGTTTGCCTTCCTATGCAGAGGGAGGTACTCGTTTTAAACCCTCAATACTGGAGAGGGGTTATCTCCTGCTCCGTGAGCTCACCAACCGGGTTTTCACCAAGTCGACTAATGATTTTGTAGGCGGAGCGCCTGGAAGTGAAGGCTCGTTTGGATGCATTTATGTGCCTTTCGATTTTTTTGATAGGTGCCGTAGACGCTGAGGGAGCTTTCTTTGCACAGGTTTCGGCACATGGGAAACTGGATTTCCGGCAAACTGAGTCTGTACCGTCAATCCAGTACCCGTGGAAGGGGTTTTAACAGGTTTTTCTCCCACCCGGAAGGCTTAGTCGTGATGAGTTTTTGCGCATCCCACGATGGAACGGGGAGGTTTCCCCACAGTGACAGGTACCGCGACCAGGTTAGGTCTATTGTACCCACTCCCCTTAGTTGGTCAAAAGACCCTCTGCTTCCCATAGGAACCCAACCAGGGCCTTTGCCGGTATATCACCGATTTGGGACGCACACATTATACCATGCCCCAAGTGCCTCCTCCTGGACCATGCCAGCGCCGGTCAGTCACACAGTACATGCTCCGTCGTCTCGTCCCCATCCGATAAAGGTGGTATTTGATCGTGTGGTGACCAGTCAAGTAGGCCACCAGCAGTCGCAGATCCCGTCTGCCGAGACCATTCGTCCTAATTACTTTCCCGGGAGAGATAAATCTCCTTGTCTGACGCATTCTCGGAAGCGATACTGTGATAGCTAGGTTTTGGTAGGGAATATTGTTTTTCTAATTAGCCTTACAATTTTCTATGTAAAGATATTTATACGGTTTAAAAATATTTGAATTTTCAATCACCATAGCCTTGACTTTTGGTTCTAATAATTTCTAGTAAAATTGAAAAATATTTTCGTTCGAGTCGGTTGTGTATTATTTTTTTTTTGGGGTTGAAATTTTTTTTAATGAAACCAAACTATAAAAAGTGTACATATATTGTTGTAAGAGTGTTGAGACTATTGGATGAGAATTGCGGATTAAACCAGAATTGTTGGTGGGTATTTGTTTTGTTTTTCTCCTGTCTATTTTGCCCGGTCTGGAAAATTAGTGAAAAATGAGTTTTTTATTGTTTTCTTTAGGATTCGTAAATACCTTGATATAATTGCTGGGAATACCCCAGTGAAAGTATCCAGTGTTTGCCTTAAAGGGTCATTCCGTTGGTAATCGTACGCACATCTAATATAACTGATATTTAAATCATTGGAGGGAATCAGTCCTACAACCATCAAAGAACCCTATTTATATTGTGATTATTATTAATTAATCATACATTTCACGCAGACTCGGCACATACACGCACCTTGGTTTAAAAAAAGAGAACATTTTCTAATTGTCCGTCTTGTTTAAATTGAAACCATTTGAATGTAATTCATTAAATTGGTTGATAAACGTATTATCGTCACCGTACTCAAAGTAGGGTGACCCAAACAAACCCTATTTGGTTAATATATAATTAACGTATATTAATTCTTACTACCTACTGTTAATTACTTAAATTACGTGTTAAATTCAAATATAATTTAAATTTTCCTTTATTTAATATTAATTTAATTTAAAATCTAAAAATTTTTTTGTTTGTATAAATTTGCATTTTAATGCCTATTTAAATTTCAATTTTTGTCATTTTGTATTCCTTGATATGGTCACTTTATTTGGAATTTTCATATAAAATCAAAACGTTTTCGATTTCACTACATACATATAATGCAAATAAACCCCCTCTTTATTTACCTAATCCACAGATAAACACTTTTCACTCAAGCCAATTCTTTATTCAAATGCATTTACACTCATAATTACAGACATATTACCCCACAGACATACTTACACTCTACCATGTGGATTGCATAGCTAATACACCTCCATTTGAATACAATTCACACATAATTTCTTTTATTCACAATTTATCTTAACGTTTAGTTGTCATAAGCAGTTCACTCATCCAGTCTTCCGGCGCCTGTTAACAACGATGGATTTTGAAATGTAAGTGAATTATAAATGTCATTATTTGTTTGTTAGACATACATATCGAGTCAGATTCTCTTACACTCAAATTACAATTTTGTTTATTTTGGTACGTAACTTAATAAATTAAACATACCTACATACATCCATATATGTAATTATGTTTTAAAGCCTACACCGAGGTTTTGTTTAAATAGAAATTTAAACTTTTAGTTGTAGTAAACGTTGCAATACTCTGCATATTTTATTTATATGATTAAGTTCCGTGCTTATTAATAAACCGTATTACGTACTTGATAACACATTCAACATTTCATTTGAACTCTTAGGTAAATATTAGTGGGTTATTTCGTATTTTGCACAACAACTCAATCTTCAATTGAGTAAAAGAGAATAACTCCATTTTTTTTTAATTCACAATTTCAAATAAAACTGGCCAAATATATATGTATTAAGAATTAAACTTCTTAATGAAGTTTTTTTGTTTAGTATATTCAGGTATGTTCTAGGTTTAGACTCGAATTGAAAACGAAAAATTTTTTGAATCAGCATAATTCATAAATTGGTGTTCTCAAATCAGCATGTTTTTGTGTATTCGAAGTTTTTGTTCGAAAAAACTTTTGTTGAACTAATGATCGCTAATTTGCTAACCGAAGTATGATAGCAATGTCTAATATTTTTTAAAAATCGTGAAAGCTGTAAAGAATCACAAAAAAATCGCTAACATGGCTAAAATTCTCGAAAAATTGCAAACTTTTAAACAAACACTAAAATTTATTTGAAATCTCTAAATGGGTTAAAAAAAAACAAAATGTCGGAAAATAAAAAAAAAATTGCAAAAATAGCGAAAATTCGAGAAAAAAATTTTATATTTCAAACCAGCCATAATATTGATTTAAAGTCCCTAAAACTATAAGGAATGGCAAAAAATCGGTAAAAATTGCTAAATTCAAGGAAATTCGCAAAAATTTGCAAACAGCGGCATGATAGCAAAGTCAACTATTTATTATAAATCGTCAAAGCTGTAAAGAATCAGAAAACTTACACGACCAAATCGCTTATATAACGAACATGGCTAAAATTCGCGAAAAATTGCAAAGTTTAGACAAACCCAAAAACTAAGAGATCGCTAAAGCGATTAAAGAAACAAATTGTCTGAAAATAACATAAAAATCGTTCAAAAAAATTTGGTATAATTACATCAATATCAATGAAAATGTCGACTTTAAATTTAGGGTTAGTAAGGGCCTTTTGCGTTTTAGATAACGATATATTTTTGATTAAATTGGATTAAGAAGATTTTAAGCTAAAAGCAATATTAATTTTTTTGTTAAAAATGTTATCACATATTACAATAAAAGTCGATTCGGTTTACTTTCACCAACCCATATCTACTCTAATTGAAAACGAATAAAAACATGTGGATGTGAAATGCAGAACACCAATAATGCTAAAGTAATCCTTTCGAGTGGATTCGGATTCTAGAACACGCCCGATTATATATAGTTTTTTTAAGACTTTTTATTATTATATTCGTACAAATTAAACTTAATATTCATTAAACCTTTACATTTATAATGTTATTTATAATGGAATAAACTTTGAGTTTTTATATTAACGAAAGGTGAAGTTGGAAGGTTGGGTTAGGTGAATTTTTGTAGTTTTGTTATTTGTGTATTATTGGGCTGTCAATCGATAGATCACTATGACAGCATGGTGGGAGGGTAAAGACCGCGGTCAGACATCAGGACTGATTACTACCATACTGTGGAGTGAGTAGTTTAGACATATATTATACTAGTTTACGAAGTTCATAGGTATGAGAGAGAAGCAAAATCACACGTACACGAATGTTTACATCAGTTTTTCATATTGCCCTTAATAATTTGATAGAAACTTCTGATGTATAAACGCATCAGCAATGCCCATCAGATGATGCATCAAATGACTGTCATTGTTCTTGTAGGGCGGTATAGCAAATGAGATCTTGAGCTACCCCTACACTCATCCGATAAATTTTTCCTTTCTTCTCTCTCCTCTGTAAAATATCGTTTATGTCTTAAAGCTACCTAAATTTAAAATTTTCTGATGGCGATTCAAAATTTTGTTTCAAAACTACTATTCGGTAACTGAACACACCCCATCCGACGAGCACGGCCGAACTACTAGGTAGCATGTTCCCATAACAATACCCGTAATCCCAAAGAATCGTTACAATACCCAGTATCCACTATGTTCGCCCAGAGCCCAGTCCTCCATGACGGACTGGACTCCTGCCCAACTTAGTCCACAGAAGGGCTCGGGACCCACCATCCGCGCGTTAGAACCAGCCCTGGCCAGTTCATCAGCCATTTTATTACCCGGGATCCCTGAGTGCCCCGGCACCCAGCAGCGCGTCAATATGCTCCTTGTCCCTAGCTCCTGTAGCTTTCCACGGCACTCCGCCACCAGCTTCGAGGACATTCTCCAAGAAGAGAGTGCTTTAATGGCCGCTTGGCTATCAGTGAAAATCACATTACTGCCACCAACCATACCCCTATCAAGAATGTTGCTGCAACACACATCAATGGCGCAAATCTCGGCCTGAAAAATACTCGGTGATTCGCCCATTGCCATCGAGAGTCGTGTATTAGGTCCAAAGACCCCTGCACCCACTCCGTGCTCCGATTTTGACCCGTCAGTATACCAGTGCAATTCATGGTTTCCCTGACATGAATTCCCAACACTCCAGGACCTTTCGTCCGGAAAGATTGCCCTGAACCTTCTGTTGAAGACCAGTTCCGTGGTCATTATGTCTGCCCTTGCACAGACAGATAGACCCGGAGCCATGCCCATCAAGCAAGCATGCCCCTGGACCTCAGCAAGTCCCGATGTTAGCTTGATCCTAAGGAGACCGGACATAGCAGTCTTCCTTATAAGGATGTGTAGTGGCAATATGCCCACTATAACCTCAAGTGCTGCCGTGGGACATGTGCGCAGTTCTTAAATTAGTAATACAATTATTTTTGAGAAAAAAGTTTTTAGTCATTGAAATAATATGCATTTTCCTTTATAACTACCTAAGCCTAAGCAACCAGTGCAATGCTTATTTTGGTTTACAAGATTTTTTTTGACTGAAAACAAATTCCGAAATATGTTAAATAATGAGCTAGGTATGTTTATTTGTTAGGGCTTTTTTTTGCTTATTTTGGCAATATCGGCTTTTTAATTATTTTGCTATATTGGCTCTTTTTTTGCTTATAAGTAATAAATAATTATTTATTAATTAAATACTAGTGCCCATTCACATTTTACGATGTTTGTCGTAGCGATTCTTACCTTATGGACGATTCATTTTTAAGATAATTTTTCATTATTTTATAAAAAAAAACTTATTTAATAAATTTTTGAAAAAATCGTTATTATTTTTTTGATGTGCAACTTTTTTTTTATAAATTCTAAAAAAGCCGCCGTTTTTTTGCTGTAACAAGACGCAGAAACAATTTTTTCTTTATACAAGAACGTGCTGACTGCAAATACAGTTTTCTTTTGGAAAATGTATCGCATCATAATTTACCGTAACAACGTATTAAACGAATAAAGTGGAAAGCAAGGTATATTTATAGCAGGTAGCCGCGAGATGACAACAATTTATTTATTCATTTATTTTATTTATTTCAGCTATAAGGACCTTAAGAATTAAATTCTTTTATAGTCCAGAGACTGACATAATGTACACCAATAGTAGTAATAATAATTATAATAATAATAATACTAATAATAATATTATATTCAACATTTTTTATTTTTCGAATTTATTCTATGAGCTAAATTTCAGTTATGTATTTTATAAAGCTTTTTTGTAATAGTCATATTCCTTCAATTTTTCAGAAATGACTTTATACACTATCAGACTATTATATTTTTTTTTCTTGTTACATTTTACCTTAGCTTTCCGTTGGAAAGCAATGAGGTATATTGTATGAACAGAAAAATTTACAATTGTTAGACACCAGCAGAATGTAATGCATTTTCTGGCCCGCTACGGCCTTCGTCAGCATTCTTTGTGTCACACTGGATAGTGATACTTTATAAATTGAATGTATTTAACTCAACTATTTTAACAAATAGAAACTGGGAATTATTTCCTTCTGAAGGTTCTTTATATTATATTCAACATTTTTTATTTTTCGAATTTATTCTATGAGCTAAATTTCAGTTATGTATTTTATAAAGCTTTTTTGTAATAGTCATATTCCTTCAATTTTTCAGAAATGACTTTATACACTATCAGACTATTATATTGTATTTTCTTGTTACATTTTACCTTAGCTTTCCGTTGGAAAGCAATGAGGTATATTGTATGAACAGAAAAATTTACAATTGTTAGACACCAGCAGAATGTAATGCATTTTCTGGCCCGCTACGGCCTTCGTCAGCATTCTTTGTGTCACACTGGATAGTGATACTTTATAAATTGAATGTATTTAACTCAACTATTTTAACAAATAGAAACTGGGAATTATTTCCTTCTGAAGGTTACTTTATATTATATTCAACATTTTTTATTTTTCGAATTTATTCTATGAGCTAAATTTCAGTTATGTATTTTATAAAGCTTTTTTGTAATAGTCATATTCCTTCAATTTTTCAGAAATGACTTTATACACTATCAGACTATTATATTGTATTTTCTTGTTACATTTTACCTTAGCTTTCCGTTGGAAAGCAATGAGGTATATTGTATGAACAGAAAAATTTACAATTGTTAGACACCAGCAGAATGTAATGCATTTTCTGGCCCGCTACGGCCTTCGTCAGCATTCTTTGTGTCACACTGGATAGTGATACTTTATAAATTGAATGTATTTAACTCAACTATTTTAACAAATAGAAACTGGGAATTATTTCCTTCTGAAGGTTACTTTATATTATATTCAACATTTATATTTATATTTAGCTCATAGAATAAATTCGAAAAATAAAAAATGTTGAATATAATATAAAGTAACCTTCAGAAGGAAATAATTCCCAGTTTCTATTTGTTAAAATAGTTGAGTTAAATACATTAAATTTATAAAGTATCACTATCCAGTGTGACACAAAGAATGCTGACGAAGGCCGTAGCGGGCCAGAAAATGCATTACATTCTGCTGGTGTCTAACAATTGTAAATTTTTCTGTTCATACA
The DNA here is from genome assembly GCA_949318255.1 of Pollenia labialis. Classification (NCBI taxonomy): domain Eukaryota; kingdom Metazoa; phylum Arthropoda; class Insecta; order Diptera; family Polleniidae; genus Pollenia; species Pollenia labialis. The sequence goes on along the minus strand of OX439142.1, from coordinate 133,914,807 downwards.
ATATACCTCATTGCTTTCCAACGGAAAGCTAAGGTAAAATGTAACAAGAAAATACAATATAATAGTCTGATAGTGTATAAAGTCATTTCTGAAAAATTGAAGGAATATGACTATTACAAAAAGCTTTATAAAATACATAACTGAAATTTAGCTCATAGAATAAATTCGAAAAATAAAAAATGTTGAATATAATATAAAGTAACCTTCAGAAGGAAATAATTCCCAGTTTCTATTTGTTAAAATAGTTGAGTTAAATACATTCAATTTATAAAGTATCACTATCCAGTGTGACACAAAGAATGCTGACGAAGGCCGTAGCGGGCCAGAAAATGCATTACATTCTGCTGGTGTCTAACAATTGTAAATTTTTCTGTTCATACAATATACCTCATTGCTTTCCAACGGAAAGCTAAGGTAAAATGTAACAAGAAAATACAATATAATAGTCTGATAGTGTATAAAGTCATTTCTGAAAAATTGAAGGAATATGACTATTACAAAAAAGCTTTATAAAATACATAACTGAAATTTAGCTCATAGAATAAATTCGAAAAATAAAAAATGTTGAATATAATATAAAGTAACCTTCAGAAGGAAATAATTCTCAGTTACTAATAATAATAATTCAATAATTATAAAATCAAGTATTGAACAAAACAATTATTAATTAAACCAAAAGAAAATAAAGAGAAAAAAGGGGGAAAACAAATAATAATAATAAAAAAATGGAAAATAATAACAAAGAGAACGATGAAGTTAAAGGCTAGCCAGTTTGTGAACAGGGGTGCCAGAAGATTTCGATTAGAAATCGGCATATTTTCAAAAAAAAATCGGCATTATCGGCACTTTAATTTAAAAAAAACGGCAAAAAATCGGCATATTTAAAATACCTACCTCTTTTAAATACAATAAAACGTATTTTTAATAACAAAACAGAAAAATTCAGCATTAACTAATGTTTGGAACAGAATAATCAATGACAAAAAAAATGTTTTATAAATAATTTGTAGTTAATTAAAAACAAATATGTACATATATATATTTTGTATTTACCCTAAAATTTTTTATTATAGACGAATATTTGAGTACAACATTTAAGCTTTGTATAGAAATCTATGGTTTGAATCTGCCATATTTTAAAAGAAAACTGAAGGTTAAAACACGTTGGCCAGACGTTGGTTGAAATAGGTAAATTTAACTGATAGGTACGAACACGACCAGCTTTATTTTTGTAGAAATTACGGGCATAAATCAAAATCATACTTGCTAATTCCGGCAGTGGTGATCGAATACTTTTTCGTTTCGAAAGCTTTTTTATTTCTAATTCTTTCAGTCGATTCTGAATGAATGAGCATTTATTTTAGTTTGACTGAATGAATTAGAACTAAAATTGCTATCGAAACGAAAAAGTATTCGAACACGACTTTCAGAATCAGTTTCAAAACAAATCGAATTATTTAACTCGAAAAATTAAATTTCCTTGCAAATTTAAATTTTTCAGGGAGCACCGAAATTTTGTTCTGTTAAGGTTGACTTGACTTCAAATTCTTTTATAATTTTCGAAAGATTGGAAGGAAAATAATTTTTTGGAAATGCGCCACTAAAATTTTAAATCTAAATTTTTGCCAAAAAGCTTGCAAATTTACTTCATTCCCTTATATTAGATTGGCTATCGGATATAGCTGCATCTTCCTCAAAATCGTATAATCTTTCAGAATAATTTTTTATTCAAACCAGGTATGTCGGTGAACGATCAGTTAACAATTTGTGTAAAAATAGTAGGTTTCGCATGCGAAGGTAGTCCACTAAGTCAAAACCAAGAATCATGGTTCTCCAGGATGAGACACTACTAAATCTGTGAATACCGTATACATAACGAGTTGCCTTGTTAAACGAGACTTGTAATCCAATTTGCTATACACCACCGCAGAAGTAGTAATAAGGGGCAGAATTAACTGTAAAATAAGACGTTTCTTGATCTCTGTCGGTGTGTAACCAGAGGTTACTGCGTACTACATTATTAATATGATCACAACGACAGATCACCCACATCATATGCTGGCCTGATACAATAAAACAAACAACAGGGCTTTTTATTGTTGTTATGTGATTCGAACTGTCAAACAGCAAAGGGGTTGATAAGAGACAAAAAATACAAAAGATATAGACAAACAACTTGATTACTTGTTTGCTAAACAACAAAACAAGCAAATAAAAAATAAACAGCTGGCTTTCCGAGACTACTTGCTATAAATATACCTTGGTGGAAAATAAACAATAAACAGCTTATTTTCATGTGTTTAAACTTGTCTTTTAAGAGCTAAAAACTGTGTTTTAGTGCTTTTTTTGGCTGCCATACTTATTACCTAATGGGATAGTTAGGGAATTTTCATACAAAAAGAATCTTGAGTTCCATTAGTTTTGCTTTTTGGTACTAAATACTTGGACTTTATAACTTTATACAAATACGTTTTTTTCTTTTCACAAATAAATTATTGTCATCCATATTTTTAAAATGAACAACCGCTAATCGAAGGTATTTTTATTTTGTATGCCCAGAAATAATGATGTTACCTTCGTGAAGAAAGTTATAAACGGTATTTAGGGTTGTGTACTAATACACAAACACTGGTACTAAGAAATCTGTCTTGAAAGCTCTTTTAAAACATTCATGAATAAAAATTCCTTGGGAGTTTTTTTCCCTTTTCCGATTTTTACAATTGAATTAACATAGGAAAAAAGATAAAAAACTCCCAAGGAATTTTTATTCATGAATGTTTTAAAAGAGCTTTCAAGACAGATTTCTTAGTACCAGTGTTTGTGTATTAGTACACAACCCTAAATACCGTTTATAACTTTCTTCACGAAGGTAACAAACATTATGTAGTGTTCTGTTTTTCGTTATAAAACAGTACAATTGTAGTAGAACTGTAGATATACATTATATGTTTTAATGTTCTTTAGTGTTTTTTTACATTGATAATCTTAAAAACAAAAACAGTTGCTTACTGTTTTGGATTGAGTATGTCATAGTTTTGTTTTTCATGCTTACAAATATCTGTTGTCACCATAAGTATTTCTACAATATCTGTGGTTATCTGTTGTATATTAAATTATTGTTGGCGAGTTGATGAAAATAAGAGAGTTTATGAAAAATTGTATACGATCTCAACCAGGGGTGCCAGATGGTTTTTGTAAGAAATCGGCATTTTTTCAAAAACAAATAAATTTATAAATAAATTTTAGGTTAGTAAAAAAAAATATGAATATTTTGTTCTAAGGGTAAATTGCATGGACCGTAAATAAGAGTTATCCATCAAATGTTAGCTTAAAAACTCTCCATATTAGAGTCAATGGAGACCTATACTGTCATACACCCATAGGTTCATCCTAAAGTTCTCTTTAAGAACATATGGTGATCAAGAAAAAACGATCTTAACTCTACAGTTAAAAATAATTTTTCAACGAAAAAAAAAGTTCGGATGAACTCTTAAAAAGAGTGGGTTATATTCGGCCTAAAATAAAACTCACTTTAATAAAATGTCGGTTAAAATCCAACTCCTGAAATGAGTTTTATTTTTTGACGGCTGATTAAAATTCTCGTTTAATGAGTTTTATTCGATCTTTTATTACTCAACTGAGTTATAATTTATGTCGTCTTTTTACGAGTTAAATTTGACCTTTTATTTTTATGTTGAAAAATAACTGTTTTATATTGACTTTTTTGTTTTTTATTCAAAAAATAACTCTGGGACTTAAAATTATTACTATTATTATTTTTGGTAAAGTTTACGAGAAAAATTCCTTTATTTTCAATTGGGAATCTTGAACCATTATCGTTATATAATTTTATTTTGGTTGTGGTAACCATGATATAAGCAGATATGTTACTCTCTTTCGCTTTTTTATCAACTTACATCCACTCTTTTACAAATCATCAGCCCAATTATGAATACAAATTCCCCGGGAGTTTATTCCCTTTTCCCATTTTTGCAATAGAATTTACATAGGAAAAGGGAGAAACTCCCGGCGAATTTTTATCCATAATTGGGCTGCATATCAATATCAACTTATTTATATCAGAAACACTAGACCACTCATCCATACGCATCCACTTTAGTAAACACACAGAAACTTGTACAAACAGATATGTATATGATAGGGTGATCGATCGAATAGTATTCGACCGGTTTTAACCGGTTATTTAAGTTTTGCCCAAGTCGAATATTTTAAAACGTCCATTTTTCGAATATCGAATAAACCGGTTATTTTAGTAAAATTACCCGGTTATTTTAGTAATGTGTAATTTATATACTTATTCCTTACTTTTGTTTTAAATGCACCCGTAATTTAAGTATTTTTCTAATTGAATATTTGCAAACTTAAACTTTTTATAAAAAATGTCAAAACAAAATGAAACAAAACTCAAAAAAACATTATGAGCAATGTAAATACAAATCGCTTATATAAGCGTGTGTTCTTGTAACAAAAACCAAAAACAATATAAAGTCCTACAAAAAAAGTTCAGCATAAAAAGTAATAAGCAATCGGAAAGTATTATAAATACTATATATAGCTTTACATAGATGTCATCTCTGGTGATATTTCGAACTGACTTAAAAAAAAATTGTGCTTAATCGGCCCTAAAATGATAAGTGGCAAAAGTTCTTTACATCACGACTTATTAATCACTTTTAATTAGTCTACAAGCTTGACATAAATATACGCCAAGTAAAACTTAACAGGGTCAAGTAGTTTTTAAGAGACTGCGAATAATTCTTTACTAAAATATGCTGCCAATAATGAATGAAAAACTCTTAAGTAGTTCCAGCACATCTTCATGCTTAAAGCAAGAACAAAAATGTCCTGGAAGGGTTTAAGTTGTGTGATCGACGAATTGACAGATATTTCATACAAAAAGCATGTTCATATTACTATTGTTTCTATAATGCTGAAACAAAAATAATTGAAATATATAATCCTGGATATGAGGTTTTGTTTGCCACTTTTCAAAAATATGGCTGAAGTTTATTGCTTCATATAGACATGATTAACCAGCAACAAATTAAAACTCATTTACAATAAATTTAGGAAAATATGTCAAATAATAAATTTATTGCACTCCTATAGTTTTAAAACCAATGTTTTTAAAAAATTCTAAAGCTATGTTCACACCTATTAAATGTTTGACTCCTAACGTAAAGAATTGTTTGCTTTTGCAAAACGTTTGGCTAGAGCAAACATTATTTAAGGGTTTCGTAACTACATTATACATAAATGCAATTATCATCTTAGACATAAAGTTAAGCAAATAACAAGAAATTATTTAAAATAATGCTTTAGGTTTATCAATTTACTGGTCACGCTTTTGTTTGATTTTATCGTCAAATATTTGTTAGGTCTGAACATACCTTAAGTCATATCTATGTATTTTGTTGGTTCCTTACCTTCGTGAATTGTTTTGTTTTTATTCTAATTAACTTTTTATTACAAAAACTAATTTGATTTTGTATTTTTATGTATTTGAATAAAAACCGGTTAACCGGTTATTTTAAAAATGCTTAACCGAAAACCGGTTTTTTTAAAATAGCAACTATTCGGAATATTCGAAAACCGGTTATTGAAAAAAGTCGAATAATCGATCACCCTAGTATATGAGCAACTTCAAAAATTTACGACACCTATGTAGACATTTTTTTTTTAATTTTTTTTTTTTTTTTGTCTGACATCAATGTTGATTTGGGTGTGTATAAACCGATATTTGAGCATGTGTTAATCAAATTTTACTGCGGTTTAAAGTTAAAAATTAAAAAAAAATATAAAAATTACAGTTTTTGTTAAAATTGAAAAAGGATAACGCGTGTGGATAATACCCCTTAAGGGCTTTCTTAGCACACTAAAATATTTGTAAAAGCTTGAATACTTTTTAAAATACACTGGAAAAAAATATAAAAAAATTTTTTTGATCGTGTATGCATATAAAAAATTTATTTAAAATTGTTAAACATTTTACAAAATTACGGCTAGTATAAGACATAATTTGCAATATTTTGGGAAAAAAACTTTTAAAATGTATAATCTGAAACCAAATCAAATATTTCATACAAGGATGCTTTTTGAGGTTAGAAACATTTTGTTTCCTCCATAAAATTTTAAATCCTTAAAATTTTTTGGTGCGTTTTCAATTTTAGTATCAAGCTCAGTAAAGTCTTCTATTCGATGTACGTTTGAGCGGAATTGATACAGCGCTTCAGTTGTCACAAAGCGAAATGTGTTTGGAAAAAACTTCCGCTGCACGCGCCAGGGTTGAAAAAAATTATTTTTTTTTGCACTTTATCAGTTTAGACCGTCGCGAAGAATCTATTTAGATACCTAAACATGTTCCCATGACATGTTTTGATATAAAAAAAAGCTTAAAAATAAATTGTTTTTTTGCAAAATTTTTTAAAAGTTCATAAAATTTTTGCGTTTAAAAATTTTAAAGTGCGTTTTCGCCTTGGAGGTGCCCTTTACGAAGTTACTCACATCACGCAATACACTAGCCAACTTAAAAGGCAATTCAGATTGTCACACGCAAAAAAGATACATTTTTAAAAAATTTACGCTAATTTCTTTTAAGTTTGTGATGTCCGTGATACGTTATTGGTGCGCTGACACCAACTTGATACACCTCAAACTTTATAAAATTACGCAGTTTTTTTAATTCTGCGCTTAAAACTCATTTTTATTAAACGGCGCAAAAACTCTATGTAAAATCTTCAAAAATTTCAAAATTCGGAAAATTTTGGTTTCACTTTAAAACACCATGCAACTTTTCACCCAGCAGCGATATCAAAATTTTTTTTAGTGGATATATCCTCCAAGTCTAGTGACTATATTTTGTATGGGTTTGGATCTGAAAGCTTAAAACTATTACAAAGAAAACGGAATGAATGAAAAAACTCTTGCAAGTTTCAAGTCGTTTTTTTAATTTTTCGAATTTTAGATGACCACCAATTCTTAAGGTGGGGACTTTTCAACGTAAAACTTTGCACGTCATATCCTTCAAGTATGGTCATCCAAACCCTGTACAACGTTTTTTTCAATTCATAAAACTTAACGAAATAAGAGCCATAGTAAGTATGTCGGTTTCAGCAGGTGCTCAAAAAATTAAGGACCCTATTGCGGTTTACAACTCAAATCGGTTGAGTTGTAATAAAGACAACTGGTTGTGATCAGTTGTAACTTTTGTTATGTTTTTGTTCACCGCAATATAGCAAAGTTGTAAACCATAATACAAAAATTAAGAAATTACAACTCAACTGAGTTGAGTTGTAACCGTAATAGGGGCCTAAAAAACAAACAAAAATGTACTTTGGACTTCAAGAAGAATTCTTGACAAAAAGTACGGAAAAAACAGAATCAATTAAAATAGATAATCATTCAAAGCAAATTTCGATCTACCAAAGGTTAAATACAATTTGGTTTCAAGATGACTGCCAGCAGTCGTCGATGGCTGCGAGTGTTAAACGGCAAACCCCTCTGAAGAGATTGAGTGGTTGCAATCGAAGCATGTAAGGGTAACCTGTCCGTAAAAGCCTAGGTTCGAGCCCAGCAGCAGTTAAGAATGAAAAATTATCAATAAATTTTTATTAATTCTCATGTTGTAAAATTCCTTCTTCATAAAAAAATTTAATGAAAATTAAATTTGATGAACTTAAGCCTAATTAGAATATCAAAATTTGAATTAAAACCCATAAATAGTTTAACAAAATAACCACAATACTAATAAGATTTTTTACGATATAATGTTCTTGTGGCCGTTCCCAAGATATACAGAAATTTATATTGTTTTTGTATGGGAGCCTCCACTCCCATTTCTCTTAACCTGCACACTTTTTGACAGATATTATTTAGATAACCAAAGTATTTGTTGAAAATTTAAAAACTTTTACTGTAACTGTTCTTCAGATATACTGTAATTAATAGTCTTTGTATGGCAGGTGCCACGACCACTTTCAAAACTATATACATATGTATATTTGTAACGGAATAATGGGCTAGACACTCTAACCTTAAATATATTTATATAAGGGGAAAGGTTTTAAGCGATCCCTTTATACATCTGCATACTCATATGTCTAAAAAAATATTTTTTAGATTTCCAATTAAAAAAAATCCATTGTTATTTATTTACTTATTTTTAAGAAATCTTGTGCTATTCTTTATTTTGAGACAATTATTATTAAAATGAAAAATACATTGAATATTACAAATTGAAAGCTAGTTTGTTCTGTTTATTTATTTTTTGTAGCTATATGTATACATACTTATATATCTATCGATATTATTGAAAATATGAAATTTCAACACAATCATAGACATTTGCCGGTTTTTTTTTAAATCAATTTGCCTTTTTTTAGGGTTAGTTAGTGTTAATATTTTTAATATTGTAGTTATTCGTGTATGTAGTACTCATTATGTAGTAAGTTCAATTAAAGTTGTTCCATTCCATTTAAAGATATTCTATGGACATATTGTATATTTTTTATATTCATACGAAGCTGACCAGCAGCTGCGCATTATTATTATATGTATACATGTATCTGTAGATATATATGAACATATTTATGTATACATATACATATATACATATATATATACATACATAATAATAATAAAAAGAGATCTACAAAAAAAACCTAGATTTTTTTTAAATTTTTTTGTTAATTAAAGGGCAAAGCAATTTATTTTATTTTCATTGATGTATTTTGACATGTTACATATTTTAAATTAAATTGAAATTTGTATCTAATATTTAATTTAATTTTGTTTTATTTTTTATTTGTTGGTTTATAATTGTGTAATTTTATTAAAATATTACATGGATTGAATATTAATCATTATGATTAACCAATTTTATTTTGTATTTTTTTTAATTATTATTTTTAGAAATTTCAAATGGGGCTTTTATCTAATTGTTTAATAAAAAAATTATTGTTTTATAGTTATTTATTTATTTACTTGTAAGAAATTACATTTCAAATACTGTTTTTCTTAAATTTGTTTACTTTAAATTATCAAATATTTAAAAAATAATTAAATTAACGGCCAATTTCACCAAGTTCAATTTTTATTAACTACCACTTATAACGGTCAAAAACATGGAAGTTAAAGTAATAGTTAGTTTTGACTGAACTTGGTGAAATTGGCCGTTTTTTAAAATAAAAAGAATATTATTTGGTTAAAACTACACATTTTAAAGCAGTGTTTTTAATTCATGTATTTTGAATTCATGTTTTATTCGTTTAAATGATTTTCAAGTTAAATTAATGTTAGGAATTTATTTTCTAATATGTATTTATTAATTATTTTCAAAGTTAACCTCGGCCAATTTCACCAAGTTCTACCATGCTAATACCGAAATATACATTTTGTAGAAGTTTAAGCTTTGAAATTTAAATATTAATTTAAAAAAATATGTATTTAACACCTGATAGTATAGTATATATACGTTGACCTTCCGTTCTGTATTATACAGTACAGTACTGTTTAAAAGGGATTGTTCAGTGTAAATTATTATCAAGTCAAAAAAATTTAATCGTTCTGTATCTGTTCTGTTTTCAATAAAATAACTAAAAGGAATAATAACTTTTAAAAGTGTTAAAAATCTGACTAAGTACCTATCTCGTTTTAAGGTCGTTAATATTTTTTTGTCGAATATCGATAAATCTATCCTTGAATTTTTTTAAACACGAAATTTTTAAAAACAATAAATTAGATTGCAATTTTCAAAAGTTTTCAATTAATAATTTTGACTAAAAAAAAGAATAAATTTAAAAAAAAAACTCGTGGTGTACTTATCAAGGCAAAGCCAATGTAGTTCATATATCAACATGATCTTTTTGTAATATATAATATTTTTGTGTTCTGAATGGCTGAGTTCCAAAACATGCAGTCAAAGTCAAAAATGTATCGTTGTGTTTAAGCAAATTTATGAAAAAGTTATGCTTAATTGTTATATTAATTATAGTATTGATTGACCAAACGAGCAAATTGTACATAAACTCAGCTGCACATTTTGTTTATTATGTACGCATCGATAACTTTTCTGGTTCACTTTGAGACAAACAACATTGTAAAATTCTGCGTGGTTACATTTGAGAATGCATTTAAAAAGCGAGTTGCTTTGCAACTGACGCTTTCGAACTTTTTTAGTTTTAAAACTATGGTCACCGTAAGTACATAACGCACTTGTTCAACAATACTGTATTATCTCAAAATTTCAAAGTTTTCAGTATAAGCAAAACAATGTTTAATTTAACATAAAAGGCATACGAAAGAGTTTTTAAACCAACCGTTTTATTACCAAAAGGTAGACAAAATAGCACAATATTTTTACAGCGGGAAGATATGAGAATTACATGTCGATTCATCAAAAAAGTGAAAAATACAAAATTTAAGTCAATACACTGTTATTAAACAAGTGCCATATAGAAAATAGTTTTTAATTACATAAGTTAAATTACATTCATCGTTAATACAAGTTATATCGACTCCTTTGGGCGAAATTATCGTATATGCCTTTTTTTTGAAATTGAGTTTTTGATGCAATCTTGTTCTACATTCAAAGTGACGTCACCTGACAAAATATTGTAGGCGAATTCCAGTTCGTTGCTCCAAAAATTGAATGTTGATTTTCATTTTGATATTGCAAGCGAAAGCAGAGAAAAGTAGAAAAATGGCTGTCCTGTAAAATTTGGTTTTTGTAACATACGATCATTTCGCGCCAAGGGGTCGATATGTAAGAGCTTCGAAATATTTATTTCGCTGCGTGTTTTTATAAAATTTTAAATAATAACAAATTTGTATGTTTAAGTTTAAGAAATTGGTCTTTTTTATAGAATTTTATTTTCTTTATCAATTTTACTAAGCTATAGCTAGTGTTAAAGCTTTTTATAGAAATTATTTAATTTCTTATTTAATTCAATAAACAAAAATAATTTTGTTTTATTAATTTGTTTTACACACCTACAAATTAGATTTAAAACATTGTTAGTAAGAGTAATTGAGATTGTTTATAATATCCCTATTATGGTTTACAACTCAACTTAGTTGAGTTGAAATTAAAACCACTGCTAATAATGAGTTGTAAATTTATGTTTACCGCAGATTTTTTACTATAATACAAAACTGCAAAAAATCAAATATACTAGAGTTGTGTTGTAAACCGTTATAGGTGCACAAAACTTGCTGGGTGTCAATTGGGTATTTTATTTAATGAATTCTCAGTTTAAAGATAGTAAAACATGTTAATGCAATTGATTCTATGCAACAAGAGTTAACCGAACCTCTTCTACGTTTTTTAACATTCAAATGATTTGTTTCAAAACATTGATGTTAGTAATAAATCTGAAGACATTTCAAATTACTGCAATAAATAGTGTAGTCAAATAAAACAAAAACTACTTTCTTAAATAATATTCAATTATTGAAAATGTATACAGTTTGTTATACTTTTTTATTTTCAGTTATTTCATATTTATGTATGTGTGTCTTTGTAGAATTTAAATTAATTTCTCATCTACATTCATTGACCCCCATTAATAAAAATAAAAAACATCATCATATCATACAAAGGTATGATGTATGTACGTAGTTGTGTTAGTACTACGTACTTAATATGTACATAAACAATTTCCATGTTTTTATATAAATTTAAAATTAAGAAAGATAAGGCGACGGGCGAGTCTTAAAAAAAACCTTCATAAACAAAGGTTAAATGTTTAAGTTTAAATTGTGTAGCAAATTAAAAAATTACATTATTTTCGTTCATGATTTTTTCTGTCTCTATTTGTTTAATTCTAAAGTGTATGCGATGTTAGGTGATCATACAAATTACTATTTGTAATGATTAGTTTTTGTGTGAATGTGTAATCGTTCTATTTATTTTTTAATAAGTACATGTGTATATAATAAAACTTTTTTCAAAGGAAAACATGGTTTTCATAATTTTATATTACTACTTTTAATTTTTTCCAGCACTCTTAAATGTTATATTTTTATTATTTAAGAAGAGAAAACTTTAGGATTTTTTTTATTTTTTACGAATTGTATACATATATTTTCGTTTCCAATATTTTTAATACATACATAAACTATTTATTTGTTTTAGAATTATTTATTGTGTTTTTTACAATATTTTTATTAAATAAAAATTTTTAACAAAAATGAAATAAATATTTGTTTTTTTTTTTTTTTTAATTTAAAGTAATGATTTTGTGATTATAATTTAAAATGCTGCGAGTACTTTCATGAGAAAAGTTTTTAATTTTTGTGTTTTAGAAAATTCAGTTTGTATTTTAAAGAAGGTGTACCTTTTGTCATGTTACACCACTAAGCATTTTAAAGTGGTTTTCAAGGAATAATTTATATATTATTTACTTTTTTCTACTTTGGTGTAAAGCGCCACTAGCTTTACATTTACTGAAAGAGGAGCCAAATTTGAACAACATGGGTCCAAAATACAATCTCAATTGCTGGACAAAAAGTAGACAATGTTTTTATAATATAATATAAAATAATGAGACATTTTTAACATAAATCAAAAAATTTTGAAATGGAATAAGACATTTCTACGATATATGTATATATAAAGTTATAAGCTAGACTGACTTTCAAAAGATCATAATACATCAATTATAACGATGCACAGTTTTGATTATTGTGTGGGCAACTAAAACTTTTTTCGTGCACCTTAGGGCATTTTATAACGCACTTAAAAAAGCAGATACTAAAGTTCAAATAAACACTTCGAAATAAAAATATTCGAAAATATACACCAACAATTTCTGAAATATTTTTATTTAGTTCATATATATTACACAAGTATTATTGCGGCAACTTAAAATTTCTTTTATCAGACAACTTATATTTTTTAAATCTCAACAGAATTTTCTAAATACTTGAAGGCAAATTTTCAAAATTTCTTAAAATATCGAAAGTTTAATTAAACATTTGAGACGTTTTCAAAGATTTTGTACTATAATATTTTACTAAATTCATACATTTAATTTCCCATGAATAATTACTTTTAGGCATAGCACAATCGTGAGTATTCGAAATGAAAGTAATGCTGAAAGTAATGCCTATATAAATATATGCCTATATATATATATTTTTTTTTAATAAAATTTTAACAAAAAAATAATAAATAAGTGTTAATATATTAACTTATATACATAAGTTTAATAATAAATTAAAAAAAATTTTTTTTAACCTAAACATATTGTACATACAAACTACAATATTTATGTATGTATGTATATGTATTTATATGTAATAATAATTACAGTAGATACTAACAGATTAGAAACATTTCATTTCCAATTTTTCTATTTTCTGATTTATTTTTTATACGACAATAAAAGTAAAGCTGACTATTAAAATGTGTAATTAGACCACGTCTTGGTTATTGTTTTATTTAATACCGATAACAAACAAAAACATAAAAATGTAGGTTATTTACAAAAAATATATATGTAAATTTTTTAAACTAAAAGCACAGTATAATAAGTACCAGGTATGTTCATTAGGGAGAGTTTTTATTATTTACCCATGTAATGTTAAATTAATTTATTTGATTTTTGGCGCTTGTTTTAATTTTTGTCCATATTTTTTTTTGTTTGACGTTATATGGGTTTTGAAATTGAGAAGAAAACTTATAATGAATATACCTTGTACTTTTGCTACCATGACTAAAAGCAAAATTTAAATTAAGGTGAATAAAAGTCAAACACGAATCAAATAATTTTAACTCTGTTATGTCTGTGGTTATCGTGATTTAAAAAAACGATATCGTTACGTAGTGTTAATAGATTTACCAAGCACATGCTGGTGAATAATTTACTTTTTTATATCACTTTATATAATTACACATGAGGCCCTTTGCTCTGCGAAATTATTTTTTTTGCAAGCTTGTTTTACAAACTATTATTATTTGTGGTTATTGTCGTTAAATTATGTCACATTTGCCAGGTAATGGTGAAATTTTGATTATTCGATGTAAACTTCTCTTTATGCGCCATACAGAGTGAAAGCTGGTTTGATTGAACAAATGACGCGTAATTCAGGCAAAACTATGTGTCTAACAGTGGTTAATTGGCTTCGATTGGATACAAAATTACTGGGTTATAGTATTTCACTTAATGGACCGAATCGCATAAAAACTTACAATTTCTATCATAAAAATCGAACCATCGTTTAATTCTGGACGGCGGCTGAAAGGAAAGTACACAACGAAAAACACAAAAGTATCGTTATCTGATAAATGGTACATTTAAACGTTGTTTATATTTGCAATGTATAGACGAACATCGTATTGTTTTTTATGAAATTATGTAAAAAACTTTTTCATCACAGACCTTTCTTATTAACGCTTTCAGTAGCTATAAAAATGTAATCGGTAAAATCTGTTCGTTTTTTCGTTTGTTTTCTTGATTATAATAAAACGATATCGTTACATAGTGGTAAAAGATTTGCCATGCGCTAAGTGTTGAATAATTCACTGTTTTTTACCACCTTATAAAATTATTTACACTTTCAAAAACTGCTATTTAGCATATCGTAATTGCACTAATGTCAGAAAAAAACTATCGCTATAAAGTACATGTCTCCAAATGAAATTTTGGAGTTAGTGATGCAGAATTTTCGCTATGTTTTTCGTTATATTGTGTTTAAAATTCGTCTTTATATCTTTTACACTCTCCCCGTTTGAAGATAATGTGTCGTTATTTTTTCAAAGTGGTTAGAGAATATCAAAAACGTTAAACGCATTGTCTAGAAATGCAACTATCGAAGTAAATGAGCGATGTGTAGATTATTAATTCTGCATCACATTTTTTGATTTATTTTACCGATATATAATGAAAAACAAGTTCGAATTTTTTTATTTCTAATTTGTATGCATCTACTGTATTTTTGTTTTTAACAAGGGTTAAGGTGTAGAAGAGGTTTTTTGGTGATTTAGTGTTTGTGTTGTTTCGGTTTTTATTATGTGCGTAAAGTAACATTAAAAAAGGTTACGTGTATTTGGCCAATACTATTTATTGATTATTAAAATAATCTTTATGTTATGGTTAAACTCAAAACATATAATTTGTAGTACATTTTTTAGTTAAACCCAAAAACATAAGACTGTAAAAAACTAAAATATTTTAGTATATGTAAATAATCTTTTATTTAAGCCAAGCCAATATTTTTTCAATAATTTTTTATTTAAGTTTAATGTGATAACAGAAGAAAATCTTCCAAACTGTCTCACTATTTGGTTCGTTTTATAATTACATATTGTTTTTCCCAAAAAAAGATTTTTTTTGTTTTATAACTTTTTAACTTACAATAAGTGTGAAATAGTGTAAGGGAGAGTTATTAATTAGGCTTATACAAAAGACAAGCTTTTGTTTTGTTTGTTTTTACATAAAAATCCTATCACAAAAAATAACAATTTCTTTAAAAATATGGAAAAGCATTTTCAAAAATATGCTTTTCATTGTGCAATAACATTTTGGTTGTGTTTTTCCTTGCTTGTGTGTATGCTAGCATTTTTTTTAATATTAATAACTAAACCTACACAGTTTCCAATGCTCGCACATCTTTTTGCACAACATAAAACTTATGTTTTTTTCCTACTAGACCCCATATAACAGCAACATTCTCAATTACCACATTTACTGGTATTGTACATACGGCTCCTAAAACGCAGGCTAAGAATTTTACTAAACCAAAACGATATAGTGAGAATGATTTTATAACTCCAAACACATACATGTAGATATTTACGGCTGCTATGAAAGCACAAACAAAATCTACTAAGTTGGGACAGGGTATTGGGTAGATACCAGCAAAGACAATATTTGATGTTGATAAGGGCATGGTGACCCACGAATAAACACTGATTCCAAGCAAGAGCTTATGTTTTAAGGGTATCATTTTTGAGTGTACGACGAGTAGGATGCCTTGAAGCCAACGTTTGCGTTGCTGCAAGAAATCTAGTAAGGTAAATGGTGATTTTTCATACATTTCACCTTCGATGAAATTAAAAGTGTAGCCTTGAGAAAAAGCACGCATAGCAAAAAAACAATCTTCGGCCACGGAACCGTCAATACCGTTATCGAAAGATACTTGTCGTTCTGCACCAACCTGAAAATTAATAAGAAAGCAATTTCCTCATTAATAAAAAAAAACAATAGCTGAATTCAGTGTTTCGTGCAAATGGTATGGCGAATCTAAATCTAAAAACAAAATACATGCGAGTTTCCGTAAGATTTCATAAATGCGCTACCATAGTTTGCATTTGCTCGTTCGCAAGACCATTTGCTCAAAACACTGAACTCGGCTCATGTATTTTTACAAAGCTACTGCAAATAATATTTTATTCTACTTACTTGAGTGACAACATAACTTCCTTTCCAGCTGAACAATGGTTTATGGAATAATTTAAACTGCAAACGAAGTTTACCCATATCATCAGAAACTCGAAAACTGTCGGCCAATGTCGTTAGCCAGTTGACTACATTCTCATTAGCATATGTTATCAAGCCCTGTCCAAACGGATGTTTTCCATCTAAAACAAAATTAATTATACCACGCACTGAATTCTCAGTGAGCAACGTTTCTTCATCTAAATGAACAATCCAATCGTTGTCATTTAAAACATTTACATTTTCTTCAAGGCAATACTGCAAAGCTCGGGATTTAAATAAGGCTCCCGTTCGCGTTTTATACTCTTTAGGCACGACAATTTCTCGTATGCGACGATGATGTGATAAATTTACCGCCTTATCGGTAACAACTTCAACAAGAAAATTTTCCAAACCCGTATCTAAACAAGTATTCATATTTCTTAGCACATTGGTTTTGACCAATTCCGGGAAATCTCCTCGTGTAACGACACGTATGCAGATGAAGGGTGCTAGCAGGGGGCTTCCTTTTAGAACAACTTTTTCAGGGAAAGCATTGTAAAAGACTAGACCGCAGAAATTAAATAATACTTGCGGCAGTGTAAGAAACGTTAGGAACCGCAATAGATATAGTAGTATGGTAGCTATTTGACCATATTCAGCCCATGGATCTAGAACAGTAAATGAATTTTCATCAATTTTTATGCCGCCAGAGAAAATTTCAAATGCTATTATAACCGCTAGAAGTAGAGTACAATGTGATAAATGTTTTGTGCTTGAATTCATGACGAAATAAATATTATTATTACAACTGTTATTGTTGCTTTTACAGATTTTGTAATTATTATTGTTGTCGCTTTTGTTGACTCAGTTTTAAGTTTTTTTTACAAATTAATATTACTTTTATATGACAGCACTAAAGTTTTATTAAAAAATTTTCCACAACTTTGATGTTTTTTTTTTGTTGTTTTAAGGCGTAATTGCTTTCTGCAGTTAATTTATAATTTGTTTAATGAATTGTTTAAACGCAGATATTCACAATTCTAAATTTTCATATCGACAGGTGAACTGTGAAGAAAATCGCCTTGATTTCTTTTTAGTTATGAGACAATTCTTTAAAGTTGTTTGCAATAAGGATTATTTGAGAGATCTATGTATTTAGTAGTTATCTGTAATAAAAGAACACAATATGAATTAACATACTTAAATAAAAATGCATTAGTATATATGGCCTCATAAAGTAATTAATACTTCAAAGTCATTTAATCTGAAGTCTTATTAAATAAAATAACATCTCAAAGAAAAGGTCGAATAAATGAACCAACTTTTATTAAAATAAGACAAAATAAAAACTTTAAATAATTTTGTAGTACGTATGTATATGGCCAGTTAACGAGTATTTCTTACTCTTGTGCCTATAAAAAATATTCGTTTCTCCAGGGGACAATTATATTTTATAACAAATCTGTTTTAATTAATGGCGTTTTCTTTTCTAAAAAAAGCACTTGGCAACATCTTTAAATGATCCTCTAATTTTTTAGAAGTGTTTCATATTTTACGTTTACAAAAGAACACACATTTCGGCATTAAACAATAAAGTACAATTAGCGCAAGGTAAATTCAATTACAGGTGGTGGCAAGACTACAACAAACCAAAGCCAACAGAAACCACAGATGTTTTTTGTATTGCATTGTTAGTGTTTTCGGCTTGAAACTTGCCACCACCTTGTACTGAATTCGCCTGGATCTAGTGCTGCACTCATGCCCCTTTAATTAAAATGAGTGTTGAACATGTAGCATTTTTTTAATTTTAAAGCGAACTTCATCAGAAAAGAACGCTTTACACTTTTAAAATAACACGCGTTTTTTAGAAAAGAACATAAAAAATGTAAAAGGCAGAATAAATGCAGAATTTTACTTAGAAAAGAAATAGCCATAAAACATGTAAAAGTGCTATTTTTGGCTTTAACATATTTTGTTTACCCTCACATAAGTCTTTGAAAGCATTTTTTAATAATTTAATGGCCAATCTCACCAAGCTCAGTTATAATTAACCATCAGTTATAACTGTCAAAAACAAATTGTTGACTGATCTTAACGTAATAGTTACTTGGTGAAAGTGGCAGTAAGTTATTTAATTTTTGTTTGTTTTGTGTTTTAAAACATCAGGGTCCAAATTTGGAAGTCGGTGTCGAATGAAATCTTAATTCAATTGAAATGCTAATTTCGAACGATATTGAATGCAGCAATTTGGCAACTGTGTATTTAAAAATGGATATTTAAAAACAAATCGGACTTTTTAGAGCAAAGTGTTCATTCTGTAAATCATATTTTAAACTCAATTTATAACAACTTTAATGTTTTTTTTATCAACAAGATTTACGTATGACGTGCTAAATTCCCAATTTTTCATATTTGATAAATACACTGAAATTTATTGTTGAGGTTAAGCTAGCTTCTATGCGCAATTCACTGGTTTGCTTAGGCCTGATCGTCAGGAAACCTTTTCCAAAGATTTTAGACAATCTAAAAATAGTATACAAATAAAACCTTAAAGCGAATAAGAATTATAAACACTCAAAATCTTACCTGTAACAATATCAAAGCTTAAACAAAAACAGCAACACCCTGTTTTTTGCTCGAATTTTGATAAACTTTTGGGATTATTTTTTTTATATATCAGCAATTTTTAAACAGATGTTTTCGTTTTTCTCCATCCAATCGTATACAAAATATGTACCTGTTATAAACCAAACAGACAAACAGGAGAGTAACAAATTTTATGTATGCCAAATTTTAGTCAAACTTTCGCGGCGCTATCGTTGAAAGCAGGTATTGTCGGTATAGAAAAGTAAAAACATATAGTATTAAGCTTTGTTCACAATGGGAGAAACAATTTTGTTTTTTCTTCTATCTTATTTCTTCCCAAAGCATTTCATGTATTTCTTTTTATTTTTTTAACAAAAATGTAACTAAAGTTTTTGTAAAAAGTTGAGTCTACTTCTATTTCAGCAGTATTTTGTATGAAATTATAAATGATGTTTATAATAATTTTATAGCCTATTTTCGATGTGCTAAAGAATTCTTTCTTTCGAACAATTACATTCAAAACAAAAACAAAGTAAAAATTGGGTTTTATTTTTGTTCGATTAAACGATATTTGGCATTTTTAGCTTATTCGATTTAGCGAATAAAATTAATCGAATAATTTTAAATCCAGAAATTTTATATATGACAAAAATTTTTTTCGATAGTTTTAGAAAAAAATTAGTGCTTGAGTAAATAAACATTCTTTTTTAAATAACACTTGTCAATGTAGCTCCAAATTGTTGCTTCACTTTCGGGCACTTAGATTTTAAAAGAGTCAATATAACTTTGTAATTTTTGAAACTCTGCTATGCTTCTGCAAATAATTTCCTCTAGAGAATCGATCGAAGTATCTTGTTTAAAATATTTATTCATTGAACCACTTGTAGTCCTTTTGATTTTGTTGGTGGAGCATCACTGTGTAAGTGATTAATTAGTGAAGTTGTTGGAAAACATTTACGTTAATACATTTTTGGACACCTGTTACATTTAGCATTATTAGATTTATCCTTCGTACAATAACAAACTCATTCTTTAGAGAGAACCCCATGAACTATTTTGTTAAAAAATATGGGCGTGTTCTAGAAATCGAAATGAAGTGGATTTAAAATCTAGCAAATTTTTAAAACGATTAATGGACTGAACTAAATTACACTGTGTCACAAATTTTCAACAAAGTCGTGACCAAATGAATCTGACACCTAATCTTTATGTAAAATTGTCCGCTGAATCCGAATGTGAAGTCAGAATGGTCCAAGGTAGAACAGTTTTCGAGATAATCCGGACAAAATCTCACACAAATTGCTATTGAATTGTTTTTAGTTTTTTCTACAAGGACTCACGCTTTTATTAGCGATTAGTATTTACATTGTTCATAATGTTTTTTAACTTTAGTTATATTTTAATTTGGCATTCTTCATAAAAACTTTTAAGTTTGCCCAATATTACAATTAGTAAAATATTTAAATTACAGGTACATTTACAACAAAAGTAAGGAAAACGTGTATAAATTACACATTATTAAAATAACCGGTTTATTATACCAAAATAACTGGTTTATTCGATGTTCGAAAAATGAATGTTTTAAAATAACCGACCTGACAATCCGAAAATAATCGGTTGAATAATAACCGTCCGGTCTCCCTATTAAATACTTTCTATTAAATTAATTTATAGCGGCAGAAAATTAATACAAAATTGACTGTATCGCTAATGTGACTAAAAACGGTAGTGACTATAAACGAAAAGTAATGTTAAGAAAATTTTTATCGGATTTTTGTCATGTTCACGATAGAAGCGATTCTTTCCTGTAAGCTTTCTGATTCTTTACAACTTTAGGTATTTTTAAACAATATTAATTAGACTTTGCTATCATGCCACTATTAGCAAGTTTCTTATAAATTAAGCGGATTGTTTGACATTTTAAATTTTTTGCGAATTTTTGCAATAGATGAGTTTTTCCAGATTTTCGATTTTCAAAATTTTTAGAGAAGTTTGTCTCAAATTTGGCATTATAAATTTTTTGAATATCCTTAACATGTTTGGTTCATAGCAGGTATTGAATAGAGGCCTTCGCTATAAACTTTATAGGGTCAAGATTAACATTGAACAAGTTATATACGAAATGATAAACTCATAAATATGTATGTATGTTCATTGGTGATAACTTTTTTTGCAAAACTTCTTCATCCCATCACGCTCTGGGCAATGTTGTACTGATAATAAAAATTACTTTTTAAGGTCATTTTTGCAATTTACAATTTGGTTTAAGGATTGATGTTTGACTATTGACGTCAGCAGTCGTCGATGGCTGCGAGTGTAAGACGGCAAATCCATCTGAGGAGATCAAGTGGTTGTGATCGAAACATGTCATGGTAACCAGCCGCCTGGGTTCGAATCTCAGGTCAGTCAAGAATGAATGATTATCAATAACAATTTTAATTAATTTTAATGTTGTAAAAATTCCTTTCTTCATAAAAATAATTTAATGAAAATTAAATTTGATGAACTTAAGCCTGATTAAAATATTAAAAATCTTTGGATTAAGTTTCCTGACGATCTGGCCTAAGCAACCAGTGAAATGCGCATAGGAATAGCTTATCGCATCAACAATAAATTTTAGTTTATCAATACATAGTATGAAATGGGAATTTAGCACATTTAAACTAAACCTTGTTCATTTTGTTTTAATTGTTTATCATACGCTCCTTTATTGCAACGAAGTCATATCCCAAAAAAAAAATCGAACTTGGCAAAATGCGATTAAAGTTTTCAAAATTTACCTTTATATACAGATTTAATTAAATATATTTCGCTATAACTTCGGTTCAGTTTGAGATATATTACTGATTTTTTTAAATATAAAAAGGTATGAAGGAAACAATTTTGCTTAAGAAACTTCAAATTTTTGATTACTTATTTATAAGTGTTTTTCATACGGGATTTCCCGGGACAAAAATCGGAAAAAATCCTGGGAATTGTTTCCGAAATTACTGGCATTTTTATAATATTTATTTATGGTAGCTTTACTACTGATATGTATAATTGTAAATAAGTTGTATCATGAAATAGATCTTAGCCGTTAGGCAAAAAGGTCTAGTCAAAAAAGCGCATTTTGAGTTTTTAATTGAGTTTAATTCAATTGTTACTCTTTTGTTTAGTTTTAATCACTTTAGTCTCGCACAACTGCTTTTAATCGTTATCATCTGCTCTTAAGAAAAAAATCAAAAAAATACCCCAAATAAATTATTTTTCAATTTGGCATAACGAAAAATTACAGTTTTTGACTCAAGATGTTTTTGCCAAACGCCAAAGAATTTTTGATTCATATCCAATAAGTAAGGCAATGTTTAATGTTAAATGCTCTGAAATTTCAAAAGAAGAAGAGTTAAAATGTACAGAATATTTAATTTGTTTAGAGACCCAGATTTATTTTATAAAAACGAAAAAATGTAATGATTTTTTATGCAGAGCATACAAGATTTTTCGTATTAGATTCTGTAAAAAATTATGACAAAAGTTATTAATAAATTAATCGATTCTAAGAAATAATTTTTTTTTAAAAAGGAATTACAAGTTTTGAAGGAAGTGCTAAGTAAACTAAAAGTGTTTAGAGATTATATCTGTGGCATTTTGACAAAACATCTTAAGTCAAATTTGAAAAAAATTTTGTTTTTAAAATGTTGTATTATAAATAGCAATATGCCAAAAAAATGAACTTTTTCATTTTCAAGCTATGAATGCCGAATGATTTTTAATACTTCGGGGGTAGAGTCGAGTACACTTCTTGCTTATTAGTGTCCCTCACTTGTCCTAAAACGGATATTTAGGGTGGCCCTTAAAACTAGGATTTTTTGACTTTTATTTAACGCATTATTTATGTTAATAGCTACAAAATCAATGTTTTTATGTGTTGAATAGTTAGTTTGGGTAGTAATCTTCTATTTTTGGTTTTTGTTGGAATAATACACTGACAAAAATAAAGTGGCAACAACAAAACTTGGAAGTAAGAAAATACTACTTCTAACATTTAGCGCGGCACAAATTGGGCTGAATATTATGGCTTGCCATTCAACACAGTTCTTAATGATATCAAAATCTAAAATTCTGCGGTGGTGCGTGGCGAACGCATTTTTCGTTTACAAGAAAATTAGGAAAATGTAAAAAAAAGGCGGAAAAATGAAAAAATTGGGTTTTTTGGCCTTCATTCACTTATAACTTTTGAAGTAGGAGTGTTATCTTCAAGCACCACCGCAGAATTTTAGATATTTTAGTCATCAACAACTATGTTGTCTCCCAAGGCATAATATTCAGCCGAATTTGTGCCATATTACAAACAGTACAGCCTATTTTCGACAAATTTTATTAATTGATTAAAAAAAACCTTGTCTTACTCAAATTATTCCATTGTAAATAGTCCGTTACAAGTTTCTTATGTTATTGTTTTTCTCAGGGCTACCAGGTACTTTTTTGCCTTGCCCCCAAAAAATTAAAAAAATCCCCAAAAATCCCCAAACTAAAAATCAAAACCTTAAAAAGTTAATATTATCTTTTGTTTTTTTTTTCTGAACAAATTTTTAATCTTGTTAATTAAAAATATTAAATTTTTTTATAAATAGTAAGAAACATTTTAATAGGAAATCCCCAAATAAAAATTTCAATTTGCTTTTAACACAGACAAGCTTAATTTGCTTACTGCAAATTTGAAAAAAGATGTTAACATTTTCCAAACGGTTTTAGCGGCTGCGAAAGATTCAATGTTAAAAAGATATATCGATAGACCTGTAGAGTGGTTGCGATGGCGAAGAGGAACGAGGATATGGCACCTCATAAAGAAAAATACAAAAGATGTGAGCAAGTAAAGGCCCGGCAAAACAAATGCATTCACTTCCTTTTCGATATTTTGCAGTTCTATCCAACAAAGCAAGATATGGAAAATGGTGTGAAAATAATGAAAAAGGTTTTTCAGGAAAATAAAAAATGGAATGCCGAGGAACGAATAAAGAGATTGGAAGAGATGGAGAGCAAGCAACAAGTAAAAAAACGACGTACGGAGAGTAAAGTCCTATTTCTAAATTTGCTTGATATGAATGAGCCTATGGAATTACACCTATTCCTTTATTTACACGATACTTTTTTTGCACGATTTCACTTTTACACGATTTTGTTTGTTTTCGCTTACATTGAGGGATGTGGAAATTACCTAAACTTACACGATTTTTTATTTTTAATATTTTTAGCAAAAATTACTTTTCTTTTTTTCATAAAATATATCCTGCAAAATTATAAAAAATAGTTATTTTATAACGAAAATATTAACGTTGATTTTAAATAATATTTATATTTTAAATTGTTTTAAATAAATAATTCTAATTTCACTAATTATTAAAATGAAAAAAATTTTTATCAATCAATTAAAATAAATTAAAATTTCCATTGTGGCTTCAATATCACAACAATACAAAAACATCGTTTTCGGCAAGTCATGGATGGTTTTAAAAAATTAAGCAAATACATTCCCTACATAATCTAAAATTAAAGAATATCCTGAAAAATTTGCTGAAATTATTGCTTCGAATTCCTACACTCCTGATCAAGTCTTCAATGCAGACGAATCGGGACTATTTTGGAAAAAAATGACAGCGGACTTTTCTTTCAAAAGCTAATAAAAGTGCAAGTGGATACAAAGTCGCAAAAGATCGGATAACAATTCTTTTTTGTTCCAATGCTTCCGGCGATTACATTATGAAGCCATTGGTTGTTAACAAATCACAAACGCCACGTGCATTTAAAGGATTAAATAAAGACAACTTGCCCGTTTATTGGATGGCCAATAAGAAAGCATGGGTTACGGCCGCAGTTTTTAGTAAGTGGTTTCACAACATTTTTGTCCCAGATGCAAAACGGTATTTAAACAAGAAGGGATTGCCATTTAAAGAGCTTCTAGCAATTGACAACGCTCCTGGACACTTGAATGTGCAAGTTATAATTCTACCAAAAAATACGACTTCTTTGTTGCAGCCCTTAGACCAGGGAATCATTTCGAATTTTAAAGCATTGTATATCAAGCAGTCGTGCAGGTATATTTTAGATCAAATCGAAAATGATGAATCCTTATCTGTAATAAATGCATGGAAAAAATTTACAATATTAGATTGTGCAAAGCATATTGCATTGACTTACACTGTACTTAAGCAGTCAACGCTCAAAGGTTGTTGGACACATTTGTGGACAGATGCATGAGAAAAAATGCAGGTGATATTGAAGAATTGATGATAATAAGGAATTAGATGTTGAAGATTTAGAAAATATGGTGATCGAAACAAACGACAGCGATTCCGATGAAGGAGTAACGGTAGCAATGACAACAAAAAATGTAAGTGAAAGGCTTGAATTAAGCCGAAAATTGGGAAATCATTTTTTAAAAAATGACCCAAACATTGAAAGAGCCCTCGCATTCCAGCGATATATTTCACAGGGCTAAGCCCAATATCGGTAGGTTTATAAGGACTTAAACAATAAATCAACACAAGTTTTAATAACAAATTATATTTACAAATCTCCACGAACTGATGTTAACTCCAATGTATCAACTTTTGAACCAGAAACACATGAAATATTATCTAGTGACGAAAGTGATATGTCGCTTACCAAAAAGATTCGATTAGTGGTGGAAGACAGTGATGAAGAATTAGTTAGAAGTGATCACTGATACATATACATACTATAAATAAAAAAAAAATATATTTCTAATTGTCTCTTTTAATGAACTGACATGTAATATTTTTTATGAGTTCCATTTATTCTGTTTTGCTTTAAATACAATGTATTGGTTTTTATTATTTTTTATATGCATACATAATTTAATTTACTTTTTAATAAATGAATTTTCTTAACAAAATTTTAAATTATATTGTATATGGGTCTTTTTCGATTTACACGATTTCTCATACAAATATTTTCCTTTTCGATTTACACGATTTTTTCAGGAACGCATCTATCGTGTAAATCGAGGGATAGGTGTATTTAATTTATTAAATGTACAGAGTAATCGGATAAAAATTCTTAAAAAGCAAATAAACATGTTGAGAGGTTTAAACTATAAATATCACGGTGAAAAAGTTTGGCAAACAACAAATTTGGATTTATGCCCAATTTTCAGGATTGATATTAAAACACATTTATTTTTAAAATCGTTTTAAATACAAAATTCTCTTCTTCACTAAAAACTTAAGTGAAACTTAAGTCACCGATGTGGTACACTTAATTTCAACTTAAGTTTCCATTGTAATATTTTAGCAAGGTGGCCTCAATATCACAAAAATACAACAACAACAGGCAAAGCATTAACAGTCAGCTGTTTTTTCAGACCACCTTGTAGATAATTACATTTTTTTATATTTTTTTTTTGTATTTAGTAGTGCTACCATACTTTTATCATAATTAAATAAGACTTTTCAAATAAAACTCAAAAAACCAATCTGTTTTAAATACGATTTAAGTTTGTTATGAAAATTAACTTAATATAGATTTAAATACTATCCTGAAAATTGGGCATTAGAGTCCCAACTCAAAGAAAAGGTAAAGAATTTGGACTCTTATGTAGATCTCTAAAAATTTAAATAATAAAATAACTTGATGTTTTTAAAAGTATAAATATTAAAGATTTCTATTAAATACAGTTGTAGTAAAATAACTAAAAATTTTTTCGCAAAACTAAAAATGTAAACTTTAATGATCAATTTAATAAAAGTTACAAACATATTTTAACATAAATTTGATACTTTTTCATCTTATAGATCTTTTCTTTCCCCTTCGGTTATTTTTCATCCGATTTTCAAGTGTTTTTTTTTTGTTGGAAAGGTATTTAAATTACCTTTCTAATTGTTTAATGTTGTTAGTACAAACTATTGCCGCTAGATGGCGTAGAATTCATTTTTTGTAAAAATGGATCAAAACACCCCGTATTTGCAAATATTTTGAGTTCATATGTTCTGCAAAAGTACTCGCCATATGGTTTTGTACAACATGCCGAACATTATTTGGCCGAATTCTGGAAATTTAAGGGTCAAAATTTTGATTTTCTTCATGAACCTAAAAATAACGGTAATTTTGTAAATAACGGAATTATAAAAAAGTCGCGGAACAAAAGTTGCTTCTGATACCCTAAAGAACCATTTTCAACAATAAAAAAGTTCTTTTTCGCAAAAAGTCGATTTTGCATATTGCTAATTATAAAAGAAATTTTTCTTTAATTTTGGTTTATTTTATTATTTAATGAAAATAATTTTATCACCTAGTTTTTTTTTAAGTTTTTGCTATCTTATCTCAGCTTAAGTTGTTTTGTCAAAATGCCACAGATATTATGTTCCTTTGACTATAAAGGCAAACACCCGTAGAAAGGAAACGCGTTTTCTTATTGAAATCTTTTTGATAAAAATTAGCCCCCATATTCATAAAAAATATTTTTAATTTATAGAAGGCTTATTGAACACATTTTCATAGGAAATTTGTTCAATAAACCTTTTATATTTCAACAATATTTTTATGAATATGGGGGTAGAAATATACTTTAAAACGTTTCTATAAATGCTTATTCAAAAAAAATATTTTGTAATACTTTGCTTAAATAATTTACTTTTTTGGTTTTATGCTGTTGGCTTTGAATTAATTCTGTGGCAATAAGTGCTTAAGTTTATTTGCTTATTTTTATAGGAGAACAATTTAAAACTTTAAAGGTAGATAACTTTAAATAACTTAAGGTACGTTCAGACTGATGAAATATTTGATAGCAAACATCAAATATTTCATTAACGTAGTCTGAACACAAAATATTTTTGAGTGTCAAATAAAATAACAGCTAATTTTGAGCAAATAAAAGTATTTGCCGGCAAACAAATATTTGTCCAATGTGAACATAGTGTGAACACAAAAAATCAAATATTTTAGTAATTTTTGAGCAAACATTTATTTGATATTACAAAAAAATTGTAAGAACAAACAACGACAAATAATTTTAGCCATGTACCCGATAGAAGCAATTTTTCCTGTAAGTTTTCGGATTTTTTACAGTTTTAAAGATTTTTAATAATTATTAGACTTTGCTATCATGCCGCTATTAGCCAATTTTTGCGAATTTTTGCTAATTTATCAATTTTCACCGAATTTTTGCCATTCCTTATACTTTTAGGGACTTTTAATCAATTTTATGGCTTGTTTGAAATATCAGAATTTTTCGCGAATTTTCGCTATTTTTGCAACATTTTTTTATTTGGGTTTTCCCCGACATTTTGTTTTTTAACCGATTTAGCGATTTCAAATAAATTGTAGGGTTTGCTATTAGCCAATTTTTGCGAATTTTTGCTAAGTTAGCCATTTTCACCAAATTTTTGCCATTCCTTATACTTGTGGGGACTTTTAGTCAATTTTATGGCTGTTTTTGCAACATTTTTTTGTTGTTATTTTCCCGACATTTTGTCTTTAACCGAACCATATATTTTAGGGGTTGTTACCAATTTTTCGCAAATTTTAGCCATGTTTCCGTTAACCATTTGTCTTCCAGTTTTGTTTTTCTTTTACATACTCCTGTTCTAACAAAATAATAGATGCTGCTCCACAGAATAAAACAAATAATTAGGCTTCTGCACGAATTTTTACTATTGTGAAATATATTTTTATTTTTGAACACTTTCATTAAATAATTATTTGATGCAAATATTTGTTTTAGTCTGAACGCATGGCAAACATGAATTAATTTATTTTATTTGACACTATTTGCCAACTGTTTCAACAAACAAAAATTGTCAAATATTTGAGCTTAGTCTGAACATCAAACAAAATATTTTTTTGTTTCACACAGTTTGAAGCAAATATCAGAACAAATATTTTTGTCAAATATTTCATTAGTCTGAACGTACCTTTAGTTTTTGGGTTCAATGAAATAAATTTCAAGTTTTATGTACAAGTTGTTTTACATACCAAAAAATATATTGCAAGACACTGATAGCGCTCCGCGCATATATTACTGTGCTGCTGATAAAATGGAACTCTAAATTAAAACAAACATTTTTTAAATTATTTTTATGGTCTATACGACTATGCGATTCAAAATTTAATATTTGCAAAATATGCAAAAAGGTATCACCCTAATGTACAATTCCACCTGTAGTGACTATAAAATGAGATAAGATAAAGGCAATTAAAGTAACATTCAGTTTATTTATGTTAAAGATTTTGTTTATATGAATTGCTGTGATAATTGTTTTCGCTTAACACTTGGTAACGGTAAAAATTAAATCATTGTATTTTACAATTATTGACAGGTAATGAAATGAAATAAGTTAAAAGATGTCTTATCTTTAAAGAAATCAAGTACAGCTCGTTTTATGCGTGTTAATTTTGGGCGATTTTAAAATGTATGCGTTTGTTTAAATTTAAGAATTTTTTAATTTCTTACCCAAACAAATACAGCTGATGCATATTTAGCTAATCCGAGTACCCAGTAGAGTATTCAGCTGATGCATATTTAGCTAATCCGAGTACGCCGTAGAGTATTCACTCGATCAATTAAAGAAATTTTGATAGAATAATTAAAATAGACAGTTTGAAAAGTGGCATGTCATAACGTCCAGTGTCATAGTGTCCATTGAAAGTGTCATAATGTCCATTTGCAAAGTGGCATAACGTCCACGGACATTCAATTATATTATTAGCTAACATTTTTTTTAGACACTACCCTGAAATAAACTTGGGGACAAGTGTCACCAAGTCACCAGATTTGTCGACTTTTTTAGTGACTTCTTGGCGACATGTCAACAAAGTGTCTACAGTTTTTTTTATTTGCTTTGGTGAGAATAAGAGTTCTAATTTGCCGCCAAAGCGCTATTATTCGTCGGAGGCATAATTGTTTTTATTAATCCAGCATTTTTTCATTTGTGCTATAATAAATATGCAGTACATTAATCGTTATAAATTTAAAAAGTAGATAAAATTGTTTTATGTTTTAATATTCAGACGTAATATCAACGTGTAGTGAAGCAGCCGATAAAACACTTAGAGGACTTTCCAGCGCCAAAAAAAAAAATATTTTAAGCAAATGGGTCGGAGCAAAGCAAAAAAAGTGAAAACATTGAATTTGAAGGCGATTCATCAAGCAAGGAAAACTAATGTTTTTTTTATTAATACCTTTTTCAAAAAACGTACATAAAATAATAATGAAAGTTAATGAAACTTTTTTAAATACTATTTAAAATGCTGAAATGTACCTTATTTAGTTTTAATATTTAAAATGGCTGCAATGAACTCCTTAATTTTTTTAATAAAACATCAAATGTTAACAAAAGTTTCATTAATGACGTCTTTTTCAGAAAAGTATCAAAAGTGTAGACTAGAATTATTAAAATGAACTAGTGAGTTTCTGGTGACAATGTCTACACAGAGAAAACAGATTCGTGATCACAACCGAATTTGGCGCCAATCGAATTTCGTCGGTTGCATGTACTATCACACAATTCGGTTACAATTACTGAAAATTTCGTTGCTTAGCATAATATTTTTGATAGCAATATTTGAATTTTAGTACACTATCAGTTATAACAACAGATATTGTTAGTTGTAAGTATGATTATTAGAAATCAAAAATATGCTTACACCCGAATATATGATAGATGCAACTGAATAAACACATAATTGGTGTTCATAACAAAAGATTTGATTGTTTTTATCAATATTTTTTTAACCTGTTACATAAACCATTTTCCCGATTTATTAGATAGGAAATCAAAATAAGTCAAATAAACTCCATTTTTTGCTAGTATATTTATTTATTAATATTTTTATAAATAGTTAACAACTTATTTAATTCTATATAAACACATGCATGCAGCTTTCCACATCATCCAACGGATATCCAAAGGTGTACAGTTTATCCCTTAATGCACCAACAAAAACAATCTTTGGCTGCAATTCAACGCAATCTAGTGTCTGAAGTAAAACAGAATAATTAACATGTGGTTTTTACAATACGAACAGTGATTGAAGCTGTAAATTAATATGAAAATCACAAAAAAAACTGAGCGATTTTCATATAATGTATTTATAACATTTTTGTTTGACCAATGTACACGCGGAGGAAAATATAAACAATATGTACATGTATATGTATGTATTGTACATATGTATGTATGTCTAAGATATTGCCCAAATAGCATCGGATGTTTGTTAGACGATTGTCTAACTCCTCAAAGAATCTTCTAATGATTATCTGATGATTAACAATAATAAAAACATCCAATTTTTTTATTTATTAGTTTTTTATACATTTTCTGACACGCTTGTCTTTTAATCTTGGAATGAACCTTTTGCGGCTCTCCTTATGAGTCATATAACAGTTACTGAGCTACCTAAATAAGAGCGTGTTTAAAACATGAAAATTCACTAGTTTATACAATTTTATTTAAACAAGCCGACGTAAGGATCTGTCAAATAAGATTTTCGAACAGGATTGTGGTTTAATTCCTGAGCTAAAGGTTTGTTTCGTATAAATTGAATGAACAAGAAGCTTGATGCTCTTGTTTAGGTGGCTCAGTTATATGTGTAAGCATTCCACAAGTTGTAGGGAAATTCCTACAAGAGTCTCATAAGATTCTGGATGTGCTTTCTGAAAGTCTCATTAGAAAATCTTTACAGAAATCTCAAACGAATTCGCCTACGATCAATACACTGTGCAACAAAAAAAAACAGCCTCAATACGAAATGAAACTAGAATATTGGTAGAGCAAATCTGCCAAAGGGTTTTGAAAAGTTAGCTTGGGTTCCCGAAATATGGGCCCCTAAAGTTTTTGAATTTTTTGAAAAGGCGTTTGATATAAGTCAAAAAAATACCAAAAGTTCATGCAATTTATGTAAAACGGGGTTTAAAGAAATTCAAAAATTTCAAGGCCAGGAATTTCTAAAATCCGTTTTACATACATTGCACGAACTTTTGGTCTTAAAAGACCACTTGTAAAATTTGATGCAGAAAATATTCGTGGAACTTTTTAACCCTCTAAAGTATAGTATATGTATAGTATTTTGTTGGGAAGTAAAAAATGGACAAAAATGACACCTTAAAATGAGTATTAATATATCCTAAGAAAAGAATCGCCATACGATTTTACTGAAGACATTAACCCTCTAAAGTGCCGTTTTAGTATACTTTTGTTGGTAAGTTAAAAAAAGGACAAAAATTACCCTCAAAATTAGTGTTAGAGGGTTAATGTATTCTAAGCTGGGAATCACCATATAATTTTACAGAAGACATTTGTAAAAGCTAACTTTTCAAAACCCTTTGGCAGATTTGCTCTACCGGTATTCTAGTTTCATTTCGCGTTGCAAGTGTTGAGGCTGGCGGCAATGACCCGAATTTTTTTGCACTGCGAAATAAGCGTCTTTCGCTGTGTTGTAAAATATCTCGCAGAGGAATCAGCTTGTGTAACAGTATCTCCCGTGCGAGGAATCTTTTACGATTAAAAATTGCGCTTGTCGACGATTAATGCTCTTCATGAGAATTCCAGCAGATTCTTTCGATTGAAAATGCTAGCTGGGTATATATATGTATGTATTTATAAGAAATACAATACATACATACATAAATATGTACGTGCATAACATAATTATAAAAATACTTAAATTACTTACCCCTATTTATTAAGTTTTTGCACATTTTCTTCTTTTTTTAACGCAAACTTATTTATTTTAATATAAAATTAAAATTATTTTATTATATTTAATGTTTTGACAGAACATTTAGTAAACAATTGGGACACATAGCTTTTTTTTGGTTGTGAATACCAATTAATTATATTTTCATTTGTTGTACTCGAATTGAAACTGTACTAGCAATCGATAATTAGCTGCAATAAATGAATTAACATTTATATTACAAAATTTGTTGACGAAAGCCAATTATTAATTGCAAAGACCAATATTCAGTATTGCCCTGTATTAAATTCGGTTGTGATTCTAACCATTTGTACTAATTTTTAGAACTAAATAAAATAAGTTATCATAACTAATAATAGAATTGAAGGAATCAAATTTCAGTTAGAATAACGTTTTAATAATCAACAGAATTAAAAATCAGTTAGAACTATACATTTTTAATAGTTACAATAATAAATTATATTTCTTGATCAATATTTTATTACTGCAACCGTTTTCCAACCAATTTGTTTTCTGTGTGTACATATGTAACCAAATGAACCACCTATAGGTGAGTATACTCAGTAGTGACAACGTCAGTAGTTCCAATGACACGCACATGGTAAATGTTTATAATAAAAAAAGCATTGTCGAGGGAATAATAAGTCACTAGTACTGGTGACAGTGTCAGTAGTGAATCAGTACTGATTCACTAGTGACATTTCCTGCAGGGTACCATATCACATACATACATATATATCCACATACACAAATTTATTTTTGAGTGTACAGTAAAAAAAAAGATATTAAGATATTTACATTTACTCAAGAAATCAATAATTTGTTTTGTATTTACTGTAAATACGGTATTTGAGTTAAGAGTCAAATAATTTATTTCGTTCTATTATCCTTGCAAACAAATGGAAGATATCACCTAAGGCAATAGTTTAGCAACATCCCCAAATTGTCATCTAAAAGGAAATAATCAAAGTATTTTTTTATTTTCTAGACAGAAAAAAATTATAACATTATATTATGCGTCATAAATAAAAAAATAAGAAATATTAAATCTAAAATATTCTGCAAAAGGTAAATATATAAATTAAATAAATCTGTAATATATTAATCTGTTTCCTTTTCAACTTAATCCAGATATTACTCAACTACATAATTATTTTATTTTCTTTATAAGTATAGTTTACTTATATGTATGTTTGTAATTAAAAAATGTATTTTAAATAAAATGAATATTTTTCATAATGCAAAATCTTCTTTTTATCATCCCAATGATATTTTGGCGATATCTTCTTATTTTCTTATATGTGGTTATCTGGCGATATTGCCAACTTATCATCTAGCAGAATCGCTTTCGTATTGCTAAGGAGTATTGCTATCGAGAAACGTTTCTTCCCGAAGGAAGTATCTTCTGCAATACGAAATCGATTATTGCCGCAATAATATTTTTCATCTAGGCAATACGTTTGGCAATACATACACGCAAAGAAAAAATATGGTAAGGCATGGTTAGGGAAACAACACTATGTTTAATATAACAATATATTGTTGTCGTACACAAATAATTGTTACTTTTCTTTAATATCAACAATATTATAGTTACTGTACACATATAAACGTTTATCGCAATTATAAATTTGAATATTGTTTAACGAAAAATAATTATTTTTCTAACAACTAAATTATGATAACTATGATTACTCACAACCATATAATGATATTTAATAGCCATAACATGATAACTTTCTATACATTTATCATATTATGTTTAAGATGCAATCAAACCATTTTTACTCTAATAATATTATGTTAGCGCCATTTGTAAAATAATTTTGTATCAGTTGTGTCGTTAATTTTATATGTGAGCGGTTAAACAATTTAAAGATAAATTCCCATAAAAAAATAAGCTTAAAGAATTTAAAAAAATTAAAATATTAGCGGAGTTCATTCAGTTTAGTGATTTAATAGTGCAAATGGAAATTATCGTAGTTTTTTTGTAAAATCGAACAACAAAACACATAGAGATTTCGTTATTTTATAAAAGTGTTTTGATATTTCTGTTGTTTTCTTGGGCAACTGTCTTTAAACAAAATTTTCAGGAGAGCCGAAAAACCATTATAGATTAAACTATGGGATAGGTATTGTGCACCACGTTAAAAAATCGGAATTAATACATATTTTTTCAAAAGTTTTTAGAAACATGTAAAGAGCAGTTAAAATTAGGCAATATAGCATCAACATCTCAAAATCGGAAAAGAAAAATAAGAAAAAATGGACAAACGCGGTTGCCCATGAAAACCACAGATTTTGGATTTTCTCTTTTGCAAGCCTTATACTGAACTCCGCTATTTGATTTACATTAAGAAAAATTGTAAAAAGCCACAAAATAAAAATCGATGCAAGAAAATTTTAATTTATTTTATATTTTTATGACAGTTATGAAAGGTGCTGCATCATAATATGATTGCTTCTAAATTTATTATGATTAACATGATAGTAATATGATTACTTCTTAACTTATTATGATTAACATGACAATAATATGATTGCTTCTTAACTTATTATGATTAACATGACAATAATTTAATTACTTCTTGACTTAGTATGATTAACAGAATAATAATATGAATAAGGGGAAAATATTATGATGTAATATTACGAGTATGTTTAGTCATAATAGGTTTCAATAATAATCATAATATGGGGACTACAATCATGAATCTTATCATAATATGTTGCTCTTAGAATATGTTTACCACAACCATGTTTTTTCTCTGTGTTTGCTGGGATTTTATTTTCTTTCAATGATTTTGAGAAAATGTATTTGTATAATAATATTATTCAGTAAAATACATCTAACACTTGTATTACTAATTAATTTTAATAAGTTGCTTTTATTAATAAAATTTTGTTAAATTTAATTAAAATGAATAATTTTATTTTATTCATGAAAGGTTAAGGTGGTACATTTCGGGCTATTAATTTTAAAAATTTGTCAGAATAGCATTGTTTCAATTCGGGTTTATATGTTTTTTTTTCGTGGAATTTCATTTAATTTGTCGATTGGAAGCTACCTACACTTAAATTGTAATATATCTTAATTCGATTTGTTAGGGACAAGAACCTATCCCAATATCCCTGAGCACGGCCGGAAAATCAGGTAGCAGTCTCTTCATTTCGGAACTTTTATGGTTGGTCCGTTACATTTTCTTGATACACTTAAAGAATTGATACTTTAATTGATTATGTGAGTTTTTAAGTGGTTTTGGGATCTAAAAAGTGTTAAAAATGCTAAATAATTATAAAAATGTGCTAAACTAGCACTTAACACATTTTTTTGAAAGTCTTGAAAGAAATTAAAATAAATATAAAAAAAAATCAACAAGTATCAAAATATATACATATGTAAGTATGTACCTATGTATGTTTGGAAATTATCAAAATACATATGTACACATATTTTATTTGTATCTTATTTATTATTGTTTTAAAAAGAACACAAATTTAATAATTCACCTAACAAAAGATAATACATATTACCAGCAACAATAATAACAAAATATTTCAAAGATAAAAAACCACAAAACTACCATCTCGCCTTTTCACACAATGTGCCACTACATCACAACAATGTACAGGCATATTTAGGTAAACGTTCCTGCATTCATGCTCTCACTTGCAACAATTCTCAAATATTTTTTATTATTTAAAACAACGATGCTTATTCGATTATTCTTTGAGCGAACAAAATAAACATTTTTATAAAAGAAATTAATGATGATAATGACACTGACAATAAATACGTACATACATATAATACTTATATTTTAACAAATACAAATTGTTGGCTCGTATGTATTCTACCAAAATTAGATTGCTAAAAGGGACATTTTTATAAAACCCTGCAGGCATTTTGCTTACTAAATAAGGTATAAAGGATTTTTCATGACCATGAAACTTAAAATGGTAGACAACACAAAAAAAAAATAATTTTAATAGCGAGCTAATATACCTACGACATTACCATTTAAAACAGATTTTAAACAAATAGGCTGGCCGCATGTCATGAATAAAATGAATAATGTTGACCTTCAAGACATAAATTGTTGCTGGTTTATCAGCATAAACCAGTAACTTCACAGATCTACGGAAAACAATCAAGAGGTTTAATCATGGCGAAAATCGAAGTCTGATTTAAGAAGAAAATTTAAAGAATTTGGTGGCGTTGTTCCAGCATGAATCTAACTGTCTATGATGATGTGCCTGAGCAAAAAGTGAAAACAGTATGACAGTTTGTGTGACAGCTTACCTTTCGTAAGCTCTCAAAGGGCTAAAAACACCCATTATAAAGGAATGGCAATTTATTGTTTTAAAATATTTAATGTTATTATTGTTAATTTATTTAAAATTACAATAAGAATATTAACAGTTAAACTAATATTGATCTTCTTTCAATGAGTTTGCTGTGTTTTTGCTTCCTTGCAAATGTCTTTTTATTCAATAAAACTTTAATTTTATATCAGGTGTAATTTCATTTAAATCGGGTAATTTTGCTTCATCTGAAATGTAATTTTGAATTTTTCTGGTGGTAACACTGGTGTTATCTAGTCAAAATCAGGGTTGCCGTTTGAAAATTTTTATATCTCCTGAATTTTTTTTTAATGAAGATATGCCCTTTTGCATTTTATAATATATGTATGTAGATGTATTTTAAATATAAAGTACAATTTTTATTGGATGAAGCTATAAATCCATGGTGAAATAAACAGGTGGCAGCACTACACCAGATGACGATTTTTTGCTCTTGCATTGTTTGTCTAGGCTTATGTCAAAGTTTAGTATGTATATGTTCACAAAAAGTCCACGTTTTGTTCTGTGATTATTGTATTTTAATAAAGTTTTTGATAATTTTAAATTAAAATAAATAAGATATTGACCATAATTAAATAAAAATTGGCTAAAAATTTATTTATTTGATTACGTTCAGCGGCACGCTTTGATTTTTGTTTGAAGTATTTTTTGACGTAAACGGTGATATAATTTCCATTTTTGTTGTAATGTTGTATTTGTTGCCGTAACGATGCCACCTGCTTATTCCACCATGTATAAATCTGCATAATTTTTTTTTGTAATATGCAATTATAGTAAAAGCAAAAAAGTAAGGCTATGTTCACAGTGTAAACTTTACACCTATTAAATATTTGACGTCCTACACGTAACCCCTAGTTTTATTAAAAGTGTATTTGCTGGTCACGTTTAACTTTAAAAAAATGTATATAAAAATTTATTTAATAACGCTTATAAACTAGAATAATTCATTGAACGTATGCAATAACACATAGACCACTAATAAAATATGAATCAAAATTTAATAACTTAGGTTTGTACAATTTTTTTAAAAAAAATTATTTAACTTTATAAGATAAAGGCTAAGCTCCAATACAACCTTATACTTTGCAGACAATGTAAAATATGTTAAAGAGTTTAACAATGCATAGTTGGCTTATTGTATACGCGTTGATAACTTGCTTTGCAACCGACGTTTTGGAACTCACCCATACTTTCTGCAAGTTCTGCGGCTCTTATAACATTGAGTTTATGAAAACATCATTAAAAATACAGTATCAAAGCACCCCACTGTTCTATTATTCTTACAATATGTATCTTCCTTTAAGAAGTCCATCTTGTATAAGAAACACCTATAATACAGAACAGAATTCCTGAATTTTTTTTATTTATGTTTTTCTGTTAGGACTGCGAATTAAGATTAACTGCCTATTCATCTATTTCTGATCAAAGACTTCGTTCGCTTTGGGTTTCTCAATAAACTGACAAAAACGTTGTTTAAGTTGGCAACACCGCTCAAAATACATGTAAAAGTTGATAGTCAGCTGATTGAATTTATCTGCACGGCAAATAAATAATCGGCAGATAAGTGCTGGTTAACTATGCGGCAGAATAGAAGCAAATGAGACATTGAGAAAACCAAATTTCTTTAATGTGCAGTTTTTCGT
The DNA here is from genome assembly GCA_949318255.1 of Pollenia labialis. Classification (NCBI taxonomy): domain Eukaryota; kingdom Metazoa; phylum Arthropoda; class Insecta; order Diptera; family Polleniidae; genus Pollenia; species Pollenia labialis. Next base: position 133,876,073 of record OX439142.1, on the reverse strand, counting down.
TGGGGAAAAAGATAATCGTGTAATGTATGCAGGTGTTTTCATTAGTGTTTCCATTTAAAAAAAAAACGTCAAGCAAAAAACGTTAAAATGCGAAAAAGTGGTAACAAAATTTACACTGAAAAAAAGCTTCAAACACTTTAAATATACTACATGAAAAATGTGCGTTATTTTGTTAACTTCTAAACTAAACATTCTTTAAAAATGTAATGGCGAAATGTGTAACCACTAAAGGTTTAAGTTAAAAAATAGGAAACAAATCAGTATATACCCTGCGGGAAATTTGTGTCAATTGGTCCAACCGACTGGTCCTGGGATTTGTGAAAATAGAACAAGTACAAAAAGAAAGGACTCATGACCAGTGAAAGAAGAACCAATCCCTTAACTGGTTTATAAAGAACAAAAAGGTAGAAAAAGTAATGAATTACAGAACAGTCTTCAGCGGTGATGTGACACATTTTTTGATCATTTTTAAAATTTGGCTCTTAAATTTAATTCTTAGACTAGTTTTATTGAAATAATACTACATTGTATTTAAATAATACTACTTTTAAGTAACTGACACTAAGCAGGTTCATTGAGAATAGATCTCTGACTGGTCAAATAGCGTCAATTGACCCCCTCCAATGACACCATTTGACGAATCACAGATCTATTCTCAATTAACCTGCTTAGTGTCAGTTACTTAAATGTAGTATTATTTAAATACAAAGTAGTATTATTTTAATAAAACTAGTCCAAGAATTAAATTTGAGTGCCAAATTTTAGAAATTACCAAAAAATGTGTCACAGCACCAATTAAGACTGTACTGTAATTCATTACTTTTTCTACCTTTTTGTTCTTTATAAACCAGTTAAGGGATTGGTTCTTCTTTCACTGGTCATGAGTCCTTTCTTTTTGTACTTGTTCTATTTTCACAAATCCCAGGACTAGTCTGCTGGACCAATTGACACAAATTTCCCGCAGGGTACACACAAAAAATTAATCTAGGTAATTTCACCAAGGTAATTTATTTTTATATAAGCACAAAAAACGAAGTTTAATTACCTAAGATAATTGGTAAATTATACAATAAGAATTGCCTAAAATTTTTGTTAATACACTACAAATTGAATAAGGTATCTTCTTCGATTTTATTTTGTTGTCAATTGGAAATATTTTTTATTTTTTAATAAATTTAATTAAATAAGATGCAATTGGTGACACTTCATGAATATTATTAATTTAAAATTAATAACGGGTCCGCCATCTAACTTTTTTTTCAACTAGTGACAGATAATTAGTTTTATCCTTCCGCTGAACGAATACGGTTGTGTATACGCTTCAACAACTTTGGGAAATATGCGTTTTCGCTTCGCTAAGTGGGCCTGCGATCGACTTACAGAAGATGCCGATATTGCCAAAAAATCATCTTTTCAGATGAAGCTCATTTTGATCTTGGCGGATATGTAAACAAGCAAAATTGTCGCATTTGGGGCACAGAAAACCCGCACGCATACATTGAAAAGCCGTTGCACCCAAAACGAGTCACTGTTTGGTGCGGATTTTGGTCCTAAGGCATAATTGGGCCATTTTGCTTTGAAAATGGACAAGGAGTGGCCGTTTCAGCCAATGGCGATCGTTATCGGGCCATGTTGAACGAATTTTTGTTCACACAAATTGAAGAGGAGGATATTGGCAACATTTCGTTTCAACAGGACGCCGCTACGTGCCACACAGCCGAAGCTGCACTCGATGTTTTGCCTAAAGGCATTGCAATAAGAGATAAAAATAGGAACACGCCCCATTTCTAAAACAAAACCCAATAACAACAATTAAGAAAGCAATGCCTACATAGATAAATAACTTTTGCTCATACATACACATATACATACATATGTATTTGCAAATTGCAATACGTACGTACAACTATTTTATGTATGTACATATGCATATGCTTGCCGAAAAAAAATAAAACACTGTGTCGTTGCCAATAAAATGAAAATATTGAAAAGCTTTATAGGTTTTTTTAACATTGTTTTTTGGGACATACACAAATTAAACAAAAATCAGCTGTGGTGAATGGCACAATAAAAAAAGCTTTTTTTAAATCTGGTCTACGAACACTTTTACTGAGGGAGTGTTAAATTAAAATATATTGAGTCTACGAGTTTTTTTCATTTGAGGGGCATATCATGTACATACATAAATGTTTATGTGTTTGTATAAATGTTTGTTTAAAATAAAACAACAACCACAATGGATTTTTTTGGAAAATTAGAGGCAGTCGTGGTTTTTTTGTCATATCTCAGCCCTTTGTGGACCGATCTAGCTGAATTTCAATAGCAAGCGATGGTAGACTATATGTGACATAAATGTAAAACAACCTAGCCGCGGAGTCTCCGGAAAACACTTTTCAAACGTAAGACGGACAACTTCTCTCCTCATAAGGACCCAGAATATATATACTTTATAGGGTCTGAGATCGATATTGTAGAAATTACAAACGGAATGACAAACTTATATATACCCCTTTCCACGTGTGGTAAAGGGTATAAAAACTGAATTTAAAAAAAAACACGATTCTCAATTTCTTCATCTTCGCTCTCAGTATATTGTTCGTCTTTCTGTTAGCAGCAGAGTTGTCAGATGTGGCGATTTCTGGAAAAACGTGGCGATTTTCAGACCTAATTTTTATTAGGCGACATGGCAATTTTTCGGCGATTTTGTTGGCCATTTTTGATGAGCTTTGTATGTATTTGTTTTGAAATTCGTTAAATTCAATACTTAGAAATAATATTGTTTTTATTCTAGTATTTTTATGTATGCAATTTGAGTCATTCATATGTATGGTGAGTATTTCAAAGTATGTATGTATGTTCAAATGGTGGATGAAGATAATGAAAATCTTCGAGAAAATTGTTTTTCATATTTAAAAGTGCTCTTGAAAGAATAAAAAAAACCGAATTTTTCAACACATGAATATAGTGTTACGTTTTTTCTTTAATAAACCCTTTTGAGTTCTTATTATTGAAAATCCGAATAAATACACACACAATTGTGAATTTTTTCGTTCACAATTGTTAAGGGCATTATAAACCACACAAATGGCTTGGAAAACTGGCGCTTTATTTTTGCTTCTGTTTGCCAACAAACAACACAATCCTAGACTTTTACAGAGGTCAATCAATTCATTTAAAATTATTTTTTCCTCGACCATTTCTTAATGCTTCTTCTTATACGTCTTCACTATGCAAAATTTTCACTGAAATTATTACATTTAACACTATACACTGCAAAAAGTTTGACAAATATCCAATATGTCTGCCAATTATTAAAAATTTTTAATATTTCTACAAACATTGCTTCAAATGTTTGTACAAACAGCAAACACCCCAATTAACAACACAAAATGTTTGTACAAACGTAAAATTTTGACATATTTGCCAAGCCATTTGTGTGGTTTAATTTGCCCTTTAGTTACGAACAGAACAAACTAAAACTAATTATTCATGAATCACCCCTTTTTATATTTTATAATTATTTCTAGATTTTTCCCGAACCTCCCTGTAATAACAATTTATTATGTTCTAAAACCATTTCTAGAAATGACTGGTAATTCATGAAGGAATTATTTTAAAATAGCAGTTGTGTTGAAAATTATACATGACAATTTTAAGTAAATAATATGACATAAAACTATTACTTACAATATAACTTATAACTATAACTATAAATAAGTCTTAGATAATTTACTTATGTAACAATATTTAAAGTATATAAACAGTTTTCCATTATATGTACATATGTGGCAATTTATTATCACAGATCAAAAACGTTGTTGTTAGTAATATTTTTATGAATCCTAACGTATCTTTGGACGTTTATGAAACAAAATGGAAAAAATTAGCGTTGGTTAATTGGAAAGATAATTAAGTTGTGGCTAAAATTTTAAAGCTACAAGAATTCAGGAACGTACAATTTTAAGAATCTTACTTTGGCTGTCCTTTATGTGCTGGTAATTAAAACTAGTAATGCCTGTGTTGAAACTATGAAATCGACTAAAACTCACCTTTGAAGTTTTAGACGCGACATTACAAATTATATGCATGTGAATAGTACATGTTGCACTTCTTTTGTATCTTCATTGAATAAATGTAATACCCTCACAATGTATTCCAAAAAAGAAGACAAATACGGAGTCGTTGAAGCCTTTTATGTATATAATAAAGCTAATACGGAGTCTTGCCGGTGAAGCGTTTATATATGTGGCAATAAATAATAATGGCTTAAGTTGCTATAAGTGCTTTTTCATTTTATTACATATTTTTATTCGCTTCTTCAAGATCTATCACTCACCTAAAATTCAATTATAAAACGTCATTATTAATTACACGGTGCTACAGTGTAAAAAAAACTTGGAAAACGACCTAGCGTGGGTTATTTGTCTTGTTGAGTACATTAAAAATTGTGTCAAAAAATTTCAGAAACACCCTCAAATTCAGAAGTTATTTAAAAAAAAAACCGTTTTCAGTGATGTTCGTCAACTTATCGACCTGTAACTCAGTCAGTTCTTGTCCGATTTTAATTTAAAAGAAAACTGATTACGCTTTTAAATTACGTGCATTTTTTTATACATTTGTAAATTATAAGTATTGTTTTTGTTAAGAATATCTACAAAAAAAAACGAAAATTATAAACTTTTTTGATTTTAGTAGCTTTTCATTGCTTATTTTAATATGAAAGCTTATAAAAATTTATATTAGCGTATGAAGAAAATTTAGTTCTTAACAAAACATGGGTTTAATTTTTCAAATCGGATAAAAATTGTATAAGTTATTCAACTCTTCATTAACACCTATTTTTAGTATTTTCTCCCTCCGCGCAAAAAATATGAATAAAAACAAGTTAGAGTGCTATATTCAGATGTGCCGAATCTTTAATACCCTCCACCGAATATTTTAGGAGGGATATCTATATGGTGTCTATTTATTATTAATTTATCTTTATAAAAACAGACATCAGCATTAAAATTGGTTGGTTTGAGGTTTAGATCTATATTAAATTATTTAGCAATTTAAACTAGCTTGAGTAACAGTTTCAATTCAAAATTTGTTATGATAGCATTATTTTTATCGGTTTTAGGCGTACTAAACTATTTTCCGGGAGAAGTGTTTATATGGGGCCTAGGGTAAATTATGGACGGATCTTCACGAAATTTTACAGCGTGATTTCCAGTCGAATAAAACAAATTTTTGCAAAATCTTATCTCATTCCGTGCCTTGTTCCACCATTTATGTTATTTTTTATAACAAAGTTATAATTGTTTTAGGTGATGGTTCCACATTTTGATTCATAGCTCTGGTCCTACTGCACCGATTTTGCTGAATTTTAATCGCAAAATGCTTAGGATAACTGCAAGCAATTTGGCACCAAGTTTGTTCATTTCTTTTGAGTTGTTCGAAAGTGAGCGTGTTTTCAACAGACGAACAGACGGACAGACAGACATATGTTTGCGGTTTATTCGCTGACAAAAAACATCGCTTTGATCTGAAGAAAAATAAAGCCTTGGTAAATGCCTTCAATACAGTTTTTAACTGCTCGTACAGTTCTAGCAAATGTTATGAACCCGAAAGTATTTGTACAAGCTGTTCCAGTATGCTTAAAAAAACTAAGTCCGAAAAGTTTATAAGCCAGCCATTACCGGTATCTTTCCCAATGATTTGGCATCATCAAATATTCCATAAACCACAAGACTGTTATTTTTGCCAAACAAACATCACTGGTTATCAATATAAAAATCGTGATAGCATTAAGTATGCTAATGTGTTAACTGTTACTAAGCCAGTATTCAGTGCAATTAAATGTAATGAAACTTAACATAAACAAAGTGATGATGAATCTGGAATATTTACCAAAATCGGCTGAGCCACATTTTGTGACAAATGCATATTTTTGCGATCTTGTGCGTGATTTAAAACTTTAGTAACTTTTGCAAATATAAGCCGATTTTAACAAATGATATCTCGTTTTTTTCTACACAAAATTATCTTTAAAATACAGTGCAAACAAAGACAGGTTTTCATAGAAAAAAATTAAAATAACTCTTGTTGAATTTGAAAAATTATGAAAAAAAATAAAAAAAATTAGAAACTTTTGATAAACACTCACCTAATTTCTTGGAATCTATTTTTTATGAATACATTTCATAAAAGCTTACTTCTTTGCCTTTTCAAAACTGTTTAAAATTTTGAAATTGATCAAAAAATGTATGAGTTAGAGGAACTAAAGTACTACGACCTACCCTAAAACAGTTTTTTGAAAATAACTCAAAATTTTTAGGGTGTTACAAAATTTTTGAAAACGGTTTTTGTATGTCCTCACCTAGGCCTACAACCCCCACTAGGTCGGTTTTCAAGTTCTGACAAAAAGTGTTTTTTTGTAGCAGTGTGTTATTATTGGGGTTAATGTGTTGGTTAACTAATCTGAACTTTAACTAAAGAAAGAATTCTAATGTGTTTCGTATGCTTTTTGATCAGTTTCGTAGTGATTTTATTTACTACAGTACATGTATAATAGGGTAGGGTCTGGCCAGGCTTAGGTGGATACAATATGTACAAAATTTTTATTTGGCTAATTGCCACGCCCACGGTGTTTAAATTAACATTTTTTTCTCATTTTCTTGTAAGAACCACTTTGATTGAGGAATCCATAAAGCTTCGTACTAATATATTTAATAATAATATGAAAAAAACTGAAAAAAGTCAGAAAATGCCTGGCTGGATTAAATAACTCTGAAAAAATACGCCTTTTGGGAGGCAAGCAGAATTGTAAGTCTAATCGTATAAAATATACTTCAGGGCAAATACATAGTTTTAGATATGCTCCCTTAACATCTGTAGACGTGGAAAGGACTTTTTTCTATGTAAAAAAACGTACTGACTCCAATTTATAAATTACTGTTACCAACGTATGAAACGAATAAAGTGGAAAATAAACAATAACTTTATATTGCTTTTTTTAATTTTAACAGCTTATTTTCATGTTTTAAAACTCTATTTTTAAGAGCTTAAAACTATTTTTACATTCACAATATTATTACAGTAACGGACTGTAGTTTATTTAAGAAGTAGTGTAGTTCAGTCATTTTTAAATAAATAAACATTTAAAATTCCAAGCAAATTTATTTTTTACTGATTCTAAGTTATTTAAAAAACTGTTTTTTTTTAAATATTTATTTATTTGAAAATTAGTTATTGTATTTATACTATGAATAAGCAAATAGTTCATACATCTTAATTTATAAACATACACTGTCCCTTGACGGGCGCTCTAGTACTTAAATAATTATATTTGTTTCTGTATTTTTTAAATATGATATGTTTTATATAATACTAAGCGAATAATATTATTATTATGGATTTATAGATGTACAATGAAACTTATAAAAAAAACATTGCCTTATTCAAAATATAAAGTCAAAGGGTAAAAAAGAAATATAAGCGGCGTCATTCCGTGAGCCACCAAAACTTACTAATGTTTACATTAGGAAGTGCATTTTTATCTTTAGAAAAAATTGCTGTACTACATCTGCTATTTTCTAATTGATTATCATATATATTTTTTATATTTGCTCTTCTTTAAAGGTGATACAGTATGGGCGTACCACTGTTGTTTTGGATAAACCCTTTTTTATCCAGATAGACAAAGGCTTCGGGGGGTACGTACCCACTTATTAAGCATGAGATTGTTAATCCACTTCTATTTAGCTTTTATAAATCATATTTTTTATTAATGGTTTATAAAACAAAAATTGTTTGATAACTATTGTAAGCATTAAAGCTGAAACAAGAAATTTTTATGAATTAGACCGTTAAAATTCCAAGCACATTTATTTTTAACTGATTCTAACAGTTATTTAAAAAACTAAGTGCATATTAAAACGGATTTTTAAAGTTAAATTTTTCTTTAGGTAAAATTAAATGAAAATGTAATTTAAAGTAACGAAAAGTTCATTTAATTTTTACTGTCAAAAATTCAACCGCGAATTCCGTAAAAACAAATGAATTTTCAGTTATTTTATATAAATTAACTGTCAAAAAATTAACTACAAATTCTGTAAAAACAAAGGAATATTCAGTTATTTTATGTAATTTAACTACCAAAAATTAGTTTTTACTTATCTTTAAAAAACGATGTGCTTGTTTTGTGTAACAAATTCCCATTTTCTTTTTGTTAAAATGATTTAGTTAAATACATCAAATTTTTAAAGTTATCGGTCATGATTGTGAGTTCTTCTGTAAACAAACGAGGTCAGTACAACAAAAGTTAAACAAGCGTGTGTAGCAGGATAAGTAAACAATAATGTGGACAGGTTTCTGTCTGGTGTTTTTTTTTTAAGAAATTCGACCCTCTTTTGGGAGTAAACGAAAATTACTGAATTTAATAAAACAACTGAATATTTCTTTGTTTTTACGGAATATTCAGTTAATTTTTTATAGTTAATTTATATAAAATAACTGAAAATTTGTTTGTTTTTACGGAACATGGGGTTGAATATTTGACAGTAAAAGTTAAAAGAATTTTTCGTTAAAAATAAATAAATAAAAAATAAGTACACCGGTTTTTAACTGAATTTTCATTTATTTTATATTACAAATTTAGTTAATTTTACGTACAGAATCATGGTACAACTACACAAGGTAGGCTCGTTGGCCCATATGTTTGTCAGCTGTTTACCCCAGTTAAAACCCAATTGTCAAATTTCGTGTATATGAGACAAAATTTGTACATGTGTGCCTTAAATTGTTTTTGTTTTATATGAAGACAATTTTTGCAAGTCGGGTATTTTTATAGAGCAGCATGTCTACACTACCAAATGAGTCTACCTTGTGTTAATGTACCTTGTACAGAATATTGTGAGTGTAGTGCTTTGTTTAGTTGCCCTTTTTATTACTATCAATTGCAATAATTTTTTTAATTGCCAAGTGAAATTCCAATTCGTTCCTATTGAAGAATTCCCCAACATTTCAATACATATAATAAAAAATACTCACTTTCGACATTAGTTTTAATTTTTCTATAATCATAAGTTATTTGTATCTTGTATTTTACTGCACTTAATCATTGATTTTAACAAATACTTATGTTTGCATCTATAAAGTAACGGTAAGTCCTTATTGTAGAAAAAATTCACACAGATGCTTATTTTGGTATGGTTTGAGTGTAATAAATTAAAAAATATAAATATGTTAAAAAAATTCACTTTTAGTCAAAAAAGGCAAAAATTTCCATTGTGCAAATCTGTAAAAAGCAAATAAATATCGTTATGTTTCAGTGCATTTGTTCAAAAATCTATCAAAACCACGCATTATTTACTCAACATGTATAATTTGACAGCACAAAGATACTGATTTGGATGTTTTTTTAATTAATTATTTTTTTTTAAATTTTTGGTATAAAACATTTTTTAAGAAATTTTTAACTGTCAAGAATTCTTTCAAAATCAATATTTTTAAGGAATGTCCAGAATTTAGCGAATTATTAGTATCTGCCAAACCTAATTTTGAGAGATGTTAAAATTCTTATTTCTTTAAAACTGTCCGTAGTTTTTTGGCTCCGCTCATTTAAAAGAAATGTAAAGGTTGAAAAAACTAACAAGTTAAAACCGTTTAAAAAAGATCTGATTAGCGAAATTTTAAGTTACAATATGCCATTTTTTTATTACGTTGTTATTTACTAAAATGAAATTTAATAATTTTAATAAATTATATCTAAGCATTCGACAGCAATTTTTTGCGACTATAATAAAAAAACTAATTATTATTCATCAGGTGGGTACAATCAGTTAATAATGAAACACTTGTTACATTTTAATACTTTCATAATAAATATCAACTATTGTAGGGAGATTTAGCATTGGCAAACAAAATCTGAATTCAGAAATTTAAACGATTACAAAACAGGAAAATTTCATAACGTTCTGATGCTTCTAGCAGTTTATGTAATGGCGGAGTTTATGTTGCTCATGTTTTTAAGGACAAAGTTTGATGATTTTAAAATTTGCCCCTGTTGTGTTGGCTTATCCTTAAGCTTTCTGTTACGATTTTTAATCCTTATAAAGACAGTTAAACCTTGTAACAAACCTTAAGTTATTCAAATGACAGGAAACATTTGTAAAATGTGATGTTTCGATTTCCCTCAGCGACATTTTTCAGCATCTTCTTGTCTGAGATAAGGAATTTCTTAAAGAGATATCCCTAATCTGCTTCACAAACAAAAAAATGTTTAGGTCGTATTTGTCTGGCATTGATGGAATGTACTGCCAAACTTATACTCGCCCTCTAAACGGCACTAATTGTTCAAATTACAAATATCGCGAACAAAAGCAAACTTGTCCTCAAATTTTTCCGATTAAAAATCAGAAAACCACTAAATAAACAACGTAAGGGGAATTCCCATTGTAAAATTGTATTTTCTTGCTTACTAATATCTCATTTAAAATAATAATTGCCTTATGTGCCTGCTAGGCACATTATGACAGGTTTAAATGCATTTGTGATTTATAAGAAATAAAAAATTTAAAATCTTAAACACAACACATGAAAGTAGGAATTCAAATAGCAGCAAAAACCCTTACTTATATTTAAGAAACTTACAATATTTTAAAATGAAAAATGTGTGTGTGAGGCACCTGTTGAATCGATCAGGGTTTATATCCACATTTTCGTTATATAATAAATGCTAAGCATTGATTTTATTTCCTCTCTTTCCCCTAGGGGAAAGGGAACTAGCACCATACTTGCCACGTGACAGGTCTAAAGTGGTAGGGACCGGTTCAAGTTCTGACAGTTTATAGAAGAGGACTTGTCACTTTAACATGACAATGTTCAAGGACGGGGTTAATTGGCACCTTTTTGATACTTTGTAACAGGTCACTGAAATAACCTTAATGGAGTCTTTTGCATATACTGTCCCGAGTGAACCTCTGGAGTAACTTTCCTTTTCTCTGGAGTATTTGCACTTCATCACCAGTACAGTGATTTGTCTTGTTTTTACCTATCAGAATTCGGTCCATTTTATTATAAAATTATGTTCACTGGCCACGGGATTAGTGCTTTAAGAACAATTGACACAACTTTCCCGCAGGGGTATTTTGCAATTAATAAAGTGTAAACATTTCTTAAATTAAAATTGGAAATTATCAAAAGGACATTATATATAAAAAAAATATATTTCCTTACGTAACAGAAGAAAAGTTTACTATAGTAAGATGTTTAAACCCGTAGTATATTTAAAAGGGTTTTAAATTTGATATGAACCGTTTATATTTATAAAAACCTAAACAGTGAAGAATTTAACAATGTTACCTGTCCTAAGCATTAAGATGTCTTGGAACTCAGCCGCATCATTATTAATAAAATATATAATTTATATGAATCTGCCAGAGATCTTATATACGAGACAACCTTACTTAAAACTACTATTTATCAAAAACAGAATATTGTCAACTTTTAATATGTGTCAGGGGTGTGCTGGAAATCGTATGTATTAAATCTCTAAAAAAAATTTTAACTGTATACACGAACTTTGAGAATTATGTATTACGCATTCATTCATAATATGTGAATAATCGACCAACGTTTTATAAAATCTCGTTTCTACATTCTGGACTTAACACACAGTGAATGTTAATATTATAAATTGCTGTGTTTACAATATAAACTAATTATTCATCAGTTTTTATTTGTACTTTACTGACTTACATACATATATTGTCGTATTTATAATGCAATTAATTTGAAATAAAAAAAAAACAGCTATAATTTCCTAGAAAATTCGTATCTTATGCACCTCATTGTAATTTTTTCCAATCTTTAAATAGATTTTAAATACATCATTGTTAATGAAATTTTCTCAATACACTAATAAAATGTATATTTGTACAAAACAGAAAAGTAAAAATAGAAAATCTGCAAAAAAAAAAAATAAAATAACAATAGCAAAAAAATATTCTGTTTGTTTTCAAAATACCCAATACATAATTTTAGTAATATGTATTTCTCTAATATATTAAGAAATTTTAAATAAAGAACAAAAGATAATACATATGTACATATATCTGTGGCATTTTGACAAAACATCTTAAGTCGAGATAAGTTAGAAAAACGGTTGAAAAAATAACTCGGTGAAAAATAATTTTTATCAAATAATAAAATAAGCCAAAATTAAAGAAAAATGTCGTTTATAATACAAAATTTTAAAAACGTAAACAAAACTATTTTTGGATGAAAATTCGTATGATTACTAACATTTTTTTCAACTTTTTTAGTTTCACTTAAGTTGTTTTGTCAAGATGCCACAGATGTTATTATTTTACTCAAATAAAACTCTTCTGAACCAGAAATATTTGTTATGAATAAAAGTTTGAATTTAAAATATGTCACTAGAATAATAAAGTCTGTCTTTCAGGCAACTTTCCCAATAAACTAATTTTCATTTTCAAACATTTAATGCTATTTTATTTCAATATTTCCAAATATTCACTAATTTTTATACGACTTACGGCTACTTTCACCAAGTTTAGTTACAATTATCTATCAGTTATAACTGTCAAAAACTTATTGTTAACTGGAAGTTAAATTAATAGCTAGTTTTAACTGAACTTGGTGAAATTAGCCGTTAATCTATAATTAAATTCATATTAATGTATTCTGTTAAAAAAACTTTTTCTAAATTCTAATTAAAATTAAGTTGATAGCAATAAAAATACGAGGGCGGATCAATAAATTCTTGACTTTTTAAATAGAAGATATATTTTTATTTGTATTATAAATACTTTAACATTTCACACAATTATTTTAGGTTAACTTTCATTTAATTTTAATTAATTAATTTTGCAATGTTATAAAATTTAAATGTTTATAAAATTTAAAATGTTAATACTATTTTCTAGTTACATCATATATATCGAGCCCTAACCGCGAAATTAGTGTAAGCTCCAAAAATCAAATATTACAGGAGAGAGCTTTTTTATTTTATTTCATATAAATTTTGTATGAAATTTGTCGCTTACAATAAAATTGTTCTTGCTATAAAATCGTAACGGTTCCTCATGTGACCATGACATTTTAGGAGATAATGCAAGTGTTGCCAATAAAGTCATTTATTAAAAAAAACGAAAACTGAAATTTATGTCGCTTACACTATTTTCGCGGTTAGGGCTCGATATATGTGCATCTAGAATGGAACACCGAACTCAATTTACCCTGAGTTTATGCCTTTAGGGACATTATTACAACCTTATGATAAAATTCCTGATATTTAAGGTAAACAATAGTTATTGTGAACGATAAAGTGACCGATAAGTTTTCTATAATATAAGTGCTGATTCACACTCTTCAAGTTTTAGCCGTCAAGTCTTGAGTTTTTAGTAGAGAGAGGAAAATTAATAACATTCCCTTTTCCCTCTCTCTAAAAGCATAAACACGCATTTAAAACTGTCCGATAAATTGAAAAATTTAATTTTTATCTGTGGCAACATTTCAGTAGATACCGACTACTTTTGGTTGTTTAAAATACGTAGTGCCAACGACTTACTTTTGTTTATTTCTTTAATTTAAATCAGAAGTCAATTTGCTTGTGTTTAGTATTTATTTTTTTATGTTTTTTGTGTTAAATTATGTTTTTTTTAAACAAATGTAATAATTTAATTATTAATTAGATTTCTCTATGACGTGCTAAATTCCCAATTTTTATTTTTGATACCCAGTAAAAACTTCGCCTACAAAATAATGTGTTATGTAATCAGAAAAACATAAGAGCACTTCTTACAATTCTACTGAAAGAACCAATGAATTTTATATGGGATGTCCCAAAATTAACGCATTCAAATGTAAGTCATTATTTTTTTACATTAATACATCCAGAAAAAAGTTGGTATGGATGTAGTTATAGAAGAAAGCTACTAAATAATGAGTTAAAGAAGCTATTCATTTTGAAAAAGTAAGCGAAGTTTTTACTGGGTAAATACACTGACATTTATTGTTGAGGAAAAACTAGTTTCTATGCGCATTTGCTTAGTTGCTTGGGCCAGATCATCAGGAAACCTCATTCCAAAGATTTTAGAAAAGCTAAATATATTATACAAATAACACTGTAAAGCGAATAGGAATTATAAACACTCAAAATTCTATAACTAACAATATCAAAGCTTAAGCAAAACACTAACAATAAACAGTGAGTCTTTCTTTCCTTACATTTTCCTACAATTGGTTTGCTAAAAGTGGAATTTAACAGGCCTTATAAAAAGTGTTCCATTATTATAACTTTACTTTTACCTAAAGTAAGCCATAAAGTAAATTAAGGTTCATCTTACCTGGTAGGTTAAAGTAAAGTTGTAATAATGGAACACTTTTCATACGGCCGATAAAATCCTATCTTTAGCTATCGGTAAGTTGTAAAAACGAGCCTAAGACTAATTATTAATTTGTTTCCTAGTAGACAACTAGAACTTAAACCATGCAAGTTCCACACCTGACACTCCATAAGTTTTTGCTCTTTATATTTCAATCATACGAATCACTGATGGGATTTGTGGTACAATTGTACCAAATTTGGTACAATCGAAACTTTATTGGTACACTGGTACAATTCATCCATTTTTGGTACAATTTAAAAAACAAATATCCACAAAGCTTATAATATCTTTGAAGTGGATTAAATCACTTTCCTTTCCAATAATAAAATTTTGTATTACATACATCTTGCCCTGACCAGAACTACCAATAATTGCATTATTGTTAATTTGCCATTGACTGTGGGACATTATGACGATATGACTTGATAGCGCATATTGTGATCCCCCAATTGTTTTTTAAACTCTCATAACAAGAGATCAAATTGAGCACTAAAAAATTAAACTTTTTATTATTGTTTTATATGTACGTGTATTTTTGACAGCTCATCTTATAAGATAGTTGTTATAAGATTTCTCATAACAACTGTATCATAACATTTATTATAATATTAATACTAACACTATTTGAGAGTCCACACGTTTGCTGATATAAAAATGTTATATCTTATCTCAGATGTGTGTAGGAAGCCTGAGATCAAGTGTCTTTAAATCACTTTTGTCTGCCTTTGCAAAAACGAGAAATTGTTGCTTTTTTATTTTGTATGTCCACACCAAAATAGTGGAGAGGGTGTTACGCACTTGCGCTGATGTAACACTAAAAAAATATTTGTCATATACCCAACTTTTGATACACCGATCGACTCATCACATTCTGAGTCGAATTACCGATGTCCCTCCGTCCGGCCGGTTAGTAGTCTGTCCATTTTATAATGTGTGCAAAGTACAGATCGCAGTTTTAAGGTAATTTGATGAAGTTTTGAACATAGGATTCTATTCATAAGCACAAAGCCTATTGAAAATGGTGAGAATCATAATTTCACATAGTCCCCAGTCAAACTTCTTTTCGTAATAGTGTTTATGCGTACAAACTATCTTATTATGGTGGTGTTAAGATAGAGGTCAAACTTCTATTGTTGCAATCTTTATCATTTTACTAAATTTTATTGGAATCGGTCCATATTTGACGATAACTTCTATACAAATACTACTCCCGAAAAAGATCTTAATAGTATAACTTCCTTATAAATGTTGGTATTGACATAAAAATTGACGACCATGACAACTGTGCTCTTAGGTCCAAAATTAACCAAAGTCCCCTTCTAAGAATCACTTAATGACAAGCAAATCGCATATAGAAGAAGATATCTAAATAATATTCGGCACAAAGAACTTTCACATTGAATAAGACTATTAAAGTATAAAAGCTTTTGAGGATTGTAATTTGACTTAGAATACACATTCGAATAATATGAAAATTTTTATAATAAATGTACTCACCGTGAGAAATAAATTCCCTGATTCTATTTGTTAACCTACTAGTGTAATTTTGTTCTGGCGGGTCCATGATTGCCAAATAGGGTACACTCTAGAAAATTTGTTTTTATATACTGTGGTGTAAGATGTAAAATGGTCGGGCTTGACCAACTATACTTTCTTACTTGTTTTGTTGAATAAAAAGGTGCTAAAAAACTTCACTCTGTATGGTTTTTTATTTTATATCCAAAATTTGGTACAATTTATGTAAATTTGGTACAATTTTGCAATTGAGACGGTACAATTTAAGAATTGTCAGATCCCAACAGTGATACGAATCATTGGATTTCGTCTTTTCAATTTTTCAATAATTTCTCTATCCTCGTAGTAGGAAAAAATTCATTTTATTTTTCAGCATAGTCTCCTTTGACTGCATACGTTGTCCAATATTTCTCCTATTTTTTATCATAAAAATATGATTTGTCATGTCATCAAAATAGGCATTTGTCTGTGAAATGATAATCTTTGGAGTCAAATCTCGTTTCACCACTCGTGGCTAAGTCCAAATAAAGGGCGGATGAGGTAGGAGCCCCGTTCATGGATGTTTGCCATCGAACACTTAATGAGCAAACGAAATTCAAATTCTGCTATCAATGGCTGTCAAAAACAAACTGAATAACGCAGCTACGAAAATTTCGAAAGGATTAAGCTAAGAGGCGCTAATTACGCCCTCGTAATATTAGTTTTTTTGTGGATTTTAATAAAATTTTCATTTATTTGTTTTATGTATTTATTACTATAATTGTAAGTTACTAGAACTCAAATACACAATTTGTATTTATTTCTCTAAACAAGAATATTATCAGTTTTGAGGAATATAAAATATGACTGGCCGTCTGTTGTTTTAGTTAATTAATTCATGATTACTTTTATCACTGGAAAAATTAAGACTTTGACATAGAACTTTTATGAATCACCACAATGTTGATAATTGTTGGAATGGTTTAAATATAATCTTTCAACGATGTTTGTGAAAATGAGTGTGCAATATACAATAACGATAAGGTTTGTACAAAAATAATTATATTTATTTTTGATATAATTAAATTTGTTTAATAATATTATACATACATACTCTTTTTATACATCAAAAGTTGGGCTAGTTGTATGAAAACAATTAAGGAATATTAAAAAACACGTACATATGTTGTAAAGCAGTTTTGAGCTATGATTGTTCAAAATAAATCTAGGTACATATGTATGTATATTGGATGTATTAGAAAACTTAAGAAAATAAAAATAATGTACTCCCTCTTTTAAACAATAGAAATACATATGTACATACTAACAAAAATTTCGAATATACTTAGGTACACTAAACAGGTAAACGTACGGTGACCATTCGTTTATTACACAGAACAGTACTTCATTTTGTGTGTGAATTATTTTTTACTAAAATGCCCTTAATCGTTCTGTATCTAATTAAATATTCTGTATTTGCATTGTAGTTGAAAAAACATAGTGGGAATACGTCAATTTAGCTGACTTTTCTTCTTACTGGAAACTTGAACACTTTTTTTCTTTTTTTTTTGGAAATATTAAGAAAAATAACCATAAAAAGCTCAAAAAATCTTAGTTAATGACCAATCTAACTATTTAAATCAACACTTCAGCCTACAAAATACTCGACACTAACGAAAAAAAATAATTTATAAATACAGTAAAAATGCGATAATCCGGATAATTGATTGCAGACTCCAATCCGGATTAGCGAATGTATGTATTTATTAAAAATTATAATAATTCATAGCATAAAAACATAAATATTAAATTAATTTAATTTGTGCAGTTCAGTTAAATTAAAAAAAAATACCCATTTACATACATATGTACATTAGTGTGGCCGCAAGTTATATGGAAGCCAAATTAAAAAATAACACAGCAATTTTCACATATCTACGCATTCTTTGCCTGGTGATTACACTACGTGACAAATTTTCAACAAAGTCGTGATCAAATGAATCTAACAGCTTATGTAAAATTTTTCCCTGAATCCGAATATGAAGTCAGAATTGTCAAAAGTAGAACCGTTTTTGAGATATTCCAAAATAACCGTTATTCGGTTTTTAAAAAAGATAATGTGACTGAAATGCAAATATCTTTAAACATTTTAAACGGAATATGTATTTCTTACATTTTATTGAGAGGTAATAAAATTACTAAAATAACAATGGATTGCTAGTGAAGATCAGTGATGTTATACACTTTTTTTGAAAGTTCTAACGCAGTCCCAAAAAACCCCTATTTTTCTCTACAAAAATCCCTACAACTTTCAAATGATATATAGCAAAACAAATAAATCCATTTGTATTAATGGATATAAAGTTTATTTAAAGTTGTTCCCAGAATGCATTTGGATGATAATTTTTTATAAAAATCACCTGAATAAGTCTTCTCAGATAATTTTTGTTGATTAAAAACTGATTTATCAGTTGAGCGATTGAAAAAGGATTCATATATAATTCATTGACGAAGAAATAAAAAGATTGGCGAAACTAGAAGCCCAAAAATTATTGTCAATTAATGAAAATAAATTAAATTACGAATGTTTTCTTCTTTTATTTCCAAGATCCCTATAACTTTTGTTGTTTTGTTCAAAATAAAATTTGTTCAAATAATCAAGAGCCATAATTGTGCTGCTTTTATCGGAGAACAAATTAAAAACATTACGATTAAAAATTTATTTAAAACATAATCAAAAACATTATAATTAACGATTGAAAAATAAGATGATAAATACTCACTAATTATTATCAAACTACCATTAAAGTGCTCAAAAAGAGATCAGAAAATTTTTATTGCTGCCGTATTAACAAATTTATTCGAAAAAAGCTCCCAAACGTATAGTTTTCCAACATTACTGAAAAGTCGCTACATATTAACGATTTCAAAAAATCTGTCCTTTTTCCCCTACGGCTATTTTTTTTTAGAAGAAAATCCCTACGAAAATCACTGGTAAGATTGTTCAAGAAATGACAGAGTTACAGGGGACAGCGGACAGCGGACAAAAAAAATAACTTGAAAAGAGCAAAATTGAACAAAACCATAAAATTTAAAATAAAGTTTGAAGTTTTGTCCACTATAACTCATCCATTTCACAACTCATCTTCACAAACGACCCATGGTTATTTAAGAAATTTTATAACCTCTCCATAAAAAAAAAGAAATACATAGTCCGTTTAAAATTTTTGAAGATAATTGCATTTCAGTCACAACATCTTTTTTAAAAACACAAATAACGGTTATTTTGGAATATCTCAAAAACTGTTCTACTTTTGACAATTCTGACTTCATATTTGGATTCAGGGGAAACTTTAACATAAAGATTAACTGTCAGATTTATTTGGTCACGACTTTGTTGAAAATTTGTCACGTAGTCTAATCCAGGCAAAGAATGCGTAGATATGTGAAAATGTCAGTGATATTTTTTAATTTGGCTTTTTCTGGATTAAATATTAATTTTAAAGAAAACTAATACAGAGCAACATTGTTCATAAGATATAGCCCTTGATTATTTGTGAATAAGGTTTTTCTCTAAAATAAATATTACTGAAGTTATCAACAATTAAATCGACACATAGTGAGAAAAATAGCATTTTTAGCTAACTTTGTGGGCTCAAAGCACGCCCAATAACTATGCAAACGATCTAAAAATTTTTATATATCATTTTTTTCTAATTTGGAACCAATATAAGAGGTTTGCCAAGTGAAAATACAAAAAAAAATAATAACGGCCACCCTAATGTACATACTTAACAATAAATAATATTAATTTCGTTTGACAAAGTAATCTAATACGGTTGTTTGTCGGGAACTTGTTAAACATCTTTCTAAGGCTTGATCACGTAATTCATAAAGAATTAAGAGTTTTTCTACACCTACATCAGATAAACCTCCACCACTCTAAAGCAGCATCTGCTGCACTGCTTCTCCGTGTGGTAGAAAGAAGGGAGGAGCTCGTGATGGTCCAAGAACCCTGGATCCACAAGAATCGGGTTTGCGGACTTAACCTCAAAGGCTACAAGCTATTGTTTGCGAAAGGTACAGGTAACATAAGATCTTGTGTCTTAGCTAAAAACTCGTTGAATATCTTCATTCTTTCTGATTACAGTGACGAAGATACCACAACTGTTGCCCTTGAGACACCGGACGGTATAGTCTGGATGGTCTCGGCGTATATGGCGCATGACCACGGGCAGGACCCACCCAACGGGCTCATCCGTGATGCAGTTTTGAAGGCCGCGAGCACTGGAACACCGGTGATAATCTGTGCCGATGGTAATGCGCACCACACTATATGGGGCAGTACGGATACAAATGTAAGAGGTGAGTCACTATTCTCCTTTATTATTAATCATAATTTAGGAGTAGTAAATAGGGGCTGTGAGCCTACGTTTGTTGTTGCAAATAGGTGTGAGGTTCTTGATGTCACGCTAGTTAGTATAGACCACACCGATATGATCGAGGGCTGAATGGTGTCGAATGACTGTTCGCTCTCTGATCACAGATATGTGGAATTTAGGCTAGGGCTTAGGTCTTCAGGATCGATGGCTATATTAAACAGGAGACGTACGAACTGGGGAGTTCAGTACTCCTCTCTGGTCCGGTCTCTATCTGACCCTCCTGGGGTTGATGATATCGGGGGGATCGATGCAGCAGTGGATCTGCTTTCGAACTCACTGCAGTTGGCGACTTCCTTGGCATGTAGGCCAAGGGTGCGCAGGGGTAGGAACCGACCACCATGGTGGGATCCTGACATTGCGCAGGCAAGAATTGACTGTCGTAGGTTGTTCAATGTGGCAAAGCGCCATGGAAACTGGGCGGACTATAAGTCATCATTGAATAGGTTCAGAAATCTGGTTAGATCGGCGAAAAGGGTTGCTTGGAGGAACTTCTGTAGCGGCGTGGAAGGATCCTCTGAGACGAACCGTTTACGTAAGGTAATGGCCTCGAGCCCGGTTGTCCCGACGTACGTCCGGAAATCGGATGGTAGTTGGACCACGAATAGTCAGGAAACACTGGAAGTGTTGATTGATACTCACTTTCCTGGAAACTCCCAATGGGGTTTGCGGGATCGGTCGCGGGAGGCGACTCCTATTCCTATGTCCATACCATTGAATTTAGGGAGTACACACTTGTGGCCTTTCTCGACATAGAGGGGGCCTTCAACAATGTCAACCCGGACTCTATCGTGATGTCCATGAGGAGTCTGGGGATCGACGCTGGCATATGTAGATTTGTGGACAATCTACTACGGAATAGGGTCATTTGTTCTACGATAGGTGAAACCAGTGTTCAGAGGCTGGTGAACAGGGGTACTCCCCAAGGGGGAGTTCTATCCCCACTATTGTGGAACCTGACTATGAACACCATGTTAACTAGGATGGACGACATGAGGATCAAAACGGTGGCGTATGCTGATGATGTTGCAGTGGCCATCTCAGGGAGGCATTTGGGCGTAATGTCCCAGTGTATGGAGGCTGCTTTGAAGATACTCAGTACCTGGAGTGCATCATGCGGTCTGGGTGTAAATCCGTCTAAGACGGAACTGGTACTCTTCACGAGGAGGTATAAGACCGAGGACTTTAGGCTTCCGAGGTTGAATGGAATTGAGCTTCGGATATCTCAAAGTGCGAAATATCTGGGCGTGGTTCTGGATAGCAGGCTGTCATGGGGACTAAATGTCCGGATGAGAGTGGAAAAGGCAATAGTTGCCATATATGCGTGTAGGGGTGCAATCGGCAGGAACTGGGGTATGAGCCCGAGGTGTGTCAATTGGATCTTTGAGGCTGTGGTAAAGCCGACCCTGTACTATGGGGTCGTTGTGTGGTGGACTGCATTGGATAAGGGCGTACACCGTGCGATGCTTGAGAAAGTATACAGACTTGTCGCGTTGATGATTACGGGATCAATGCGATCTACTCCAACGAGGGCGCTGTTCACGATACTGAACTGGCTCCCGGTGGATATAATGGCCAGACAGTTGGCTCTTTGTTCGGCGACGCGGCTGCACGCGGTGAATAGCTGGTCAACACGTGACTTTGGACACGCCGGGATAATCAAACGTACGATTGTCCCTGATGTAGTGGATTACTGCACCCCGGTGCCATTCTTTGGTGGGGGTTCGTGGTGCAAATGGCGCACAGCAGTGTGCTGTTGGATACTTTCCGTGAACCGACCCTAGGGGTCTACACTGATGGTTCGAGGAAAGGTGAGAGGGTCGGCGGAGGTTTCTTCATAGAGGAACTGGATGTGAAGGTTTCCTTTCGCCTGCCGGATGGATGTAGTGTCCTGCAGGCGGAAATCTCGGCTATAAGGCGGGCGGCAAACTGGCTGAGGTATCATCGCATATCGGGAGATATACGTATATTTACTGACAGCAAGGCTGCCCTTGCTTCCCTAGCGGGTGTCTACACGACATCGAGGTTAACTGTAGAATGTCGGATGTCTTTGAATGAGATTGCGAAACATTCAAGGGTAACGCTAATATGGATACCGGGGCACACTGGGTGCCCGGGCTATCAGGTAGCAGATGAGCTGGCCAAACAGGGTGGTCGCATGGATGATGCATTCATTGACCAATTCATTGGCCTTCCAATGGCTCACTGTAAATCACTTATAGGGCGCGAGTCCTATAGAGTTGCGCAGACGCGGTGGACCTGTGAATCCACCTGCTCGATATCCAGGATCCTTTGGCCTGGATATGATGGACGGAGAACTAGCTCTCTACTTGGGCTCAGCAGAAACCAGATTAGGACTGTGATATCGGTTGTAACTGGACACTGGCCGGTGGGGACTCATGCTAGGAGAATGGGTCTGGAATTTTACGACTACTGTAGAAGTTGTCAGAACGAGGAGGAGGAGGAGACTGTGCTCCACTTTCTCTGTCATTGCCCTGGACTGCGGGGTGGAATGCCTGGGGGAACCGGTGTTTGCCTGTTTAGAGGATCTATCTGGGATGGAACTGAAATCGCTCCTTCTCTTCACTAGGAAGACGAGGTGGTTGGACTTTGCAGTGACGCCATCTGAGTGACTGCTCTAATGGATGGGCATTGGCGCAGGGTATCACAAAGGGACCAATAAAGGACCCAAGTGAGCTGTCTTTGATGGCTGCAAATGGAACCTAACCTAACCTACATCATTTTTTTCGGCCCACATTATTGAGACATCCAAACTTTGTACAGCATCCTTGGATTTTACGACTTGTAAAAGGGGTAAATTTTCATCCTCTTCATCTTCTCAGAATATCTGAATATCTGATACCGTTGAGTTATTATCGTTAATCCATTCTTCTACTTCTTAGGTATTGAAATTTTGAAGCATGTCTGATAAAAATGTAATATTATTTTCATTGTCATCTAGCCTTTCCTGCAAAACTGACAAAGGCATACATACCATCTTCAGAGTCCCTGTGATTTAAATAAAAAATATAAATAAAAACGGCTGCTATTCAATCCGGACTATAGAGTTGCAATCAATTCGGATTATAGAATACGCAATGAGCTGCAAAATTCTCTCCGGGTTACCGAATATTCCGAATTTACACTGTACTGAAATGTTTAGATTTATTGAACATTTTGGAAATTTTTTGCAGGGTATTAATTTTTAAATATCTAGTTCTAAGACCGGATATATGCATATATAAAAATGTATATATAGAATAATATATCCTTCTTTGGTTATCGAATCGCTCCTTGATACTTTTCCAACATCAAGTTCATATGGTTGATTTTTTGGTTGAAATCCGAAATTTTTAAAACAAAAAATTAGATTGCCATTTTCGAAAGTTTATAGAAATAATTTTGGTTATAAAACGGTATAAATTCAAAAACTTAACTCATGGATAACACATCGCGGCAAAGCCAATATGTATCGATATGATCTATTTGAATTACATCAAATTATTTTGTTCTGAATTAGGGGTTTAAAAATATGATCGCCGTTGGCATGCGCATGAACACAAATTGTCGTTTTTTATATTTGAACTAAGTTAGCTTTAGTAAAAACATTTAATTGTTTTTTTTAAAAACAATTTACACACTTTTTGAGAATAATTTTTAGATTTCTTCATAAAATAGCTAAAAATGTAAGTACATATTAAACTTTTTTCAGCAATAAGAAAAAAAAATAACATTTAGTTTTGCAATTTTTCGCAAATTTTAGTCATGTTTGCGATTGAAGCGATTTTTGTATTGTAAGTTTTTTGATTCCTTGCAGCTTTAACGATTTTTAATATACATATAGTAGACTTTGCTATTATGCCGCTATTAGCAATTTTATGCGAATTTAAACCTCATTTACCAATTTTTAACAGAATGTTTTCCATTCCGTATACTTTTATGGACTTTTAATCAATTTTATGGCTTATTCGAATTATTAAAAGTTTTCGCGAATTTTCGCCATTTTTGTAATTTTTTTTTTACCGATTTCTAATAAATTTTAGGGTTTGTTTAAAAGTTTGCAATTATTCGCGAATTTTAGCAATGTTCGCAATATTAGCGACTTTTTTTGTAAGTTATCTGATTCATTACAGCTTTAACAATTTTTAATAAATACTACTTTGCTTTCATGCAGCTGTTTGCAAATTTCCGCTAATTTAAACTTTTTTTTTTATCAAATTTTTGCCATTCCTTGTACTTTTAGGGATTTTTAATCAATTTAATGGCTTTGTTGATATATTAAAAACTATCGAGAATTTTCGCTATTTTTGCAAATTTTCTGAATTTGTAAAATTTTTGCGAATTTCTATAGTTTTCCGTATTTTTTTAAATTTCGCGTTGCTCTTTTTAACAAGCGCCGAAAACCCATAAGCCGAAGTCACAATTAACACTATGTACAAGCATAAAATCAATTACATTTTTTAAACAAATTTCGATTCGAAAGCTTTCGAATGCCGCAATCCCGTTTTTGATACGTGACGAAGTTATATTCGATAAGAAAGTTCATTCGAACACGTGTGTAACGATTTGGGCCCAGAATAACTCTTTGTCTGCTACATATACCTTGTGTTTTCCAATAAACTAAAAAATTATGATCTCACTGAAAGGCAGGTGGACTATGTAATTCAATCTTAAAAAAGAAGTTGGTATTTATTTAAAAAATGTTACAGTAGTTTATACAAGCCTCCAGAGGCCAACAAGTAACAACTTCAAAGTTGCATTTAGGAACAAAATTTTTATGTTTGCATCTTAGAAAATGTTGCAGTGTATTACTACAATGTAATACAGTACTTTTCGCTTATAGTCCACTACTATAGTTGCACAACTTTTGTGGACTATAAGCGAATTTGGACTATAACCGATTTTTTTGTAAGCCATTTTATGGATAATAAGTGAAACCTAGTATAATCCACATTTTGGACTATATAAATTATAAATTATTTTCTTCAATAAAACCACTCTTTTTCTAAAAAAGAAAAGTTTATTTAAAATATAATTAAATATTGATTTAATGTAAATAAATAGTTTAAACAAAAATCTTTTTTATTAATTAATTCAAATGCTATATATATAAGAACAAAATGTAAACAATTTCAATGCTTCATAATTTTAATTCTTTGGATGACGAAAACCAACACAACATAAATAACAATTTCATTGGTTCTTTAGATGGGGTCTTCACCTGACAATTTTTTTTTATACCAAACGTCAAAGTCTATATAGAAAAACTCTAAAACATATTATTGCCAGTTTTTTTTATGAAGTTTGTCGTTTATTATGACAAAAAATTGTCAGATGAAGATAACATTTTATGAAATATCAAGGCCCATTGAAAAGGTCTGCGCAAGAAGCCTGATGATCATTGTTTATGTTCTTTTTAGTTGTCAAAAGTTGTTTACATGTGCATGCATACGGAATAAAGAATTATAAATGCATGCTAAGAAAATTTGGATTTTAAACGAAAATGGACTACAAGCAAAATGGACCTTAGAAAAAATAATTTGTATGAAATTCGAAAAAATCTGCATGTGAATATGACAGTTTTGGCTTAAATCCGTTTTTGGCCTTTTAGCGGAAAGGACTATAAGCGAAAAGTACTGTACGCGTTTAGGAAAACAGCTCATCTGTATTATAAATTTCAAAGAAAATAAATTAATTTTTCTCGTTTTATAGGTATGTATGAACCTACATAATAAGCAAGATGTAATCATATGTATATACATTTGTATGTTTAAATCTTTTTCAAAGGTCATAGTAAATATATGTATGTATTGTGGTATAAATTCAAAACAACTTCTGCCTACAGTCAACTCCCGATAATTCGTAATCGCAAGGGACAGGCAATTTCTTACGAATTATAGAGGTTTTCGATTTAGCAGGGTTTCAATTTAACGGGATTAAAATAAAATAAATACTAATTAACGGGGTTTTTCAATTTATTTAATAAAACGATGCGTGCGCTTTGAAATTTTTCTTAATTTTTGATATTCTTTAATTAGGCTTGAGTTCAACAAATTTAACTTTCATTAAATTATTTTCACTGAGGGAAGGAATTTAACAACTTGGAATTTTTTTATTAAAATTTATTGATAATTTTTCCTGGCTGAGCTGGGATTCGAACCCGGGTTGATCTTTACATGTTTCAAGAAACACCACTTTCTATCGTCAGAAGATCTTTGTGTTCTACCCACTGCACCACTGCGGTGCCCGTTAGCCAACAGTCAAACATCAATCTTTAACCAGTAGTACTGGTGGTTCGAAATTTGCTGTTATTATCACTTTAATTTCAAATTACATACATGTTGCCTCCTTTTTCCTCTGTTTCTTCGTATTCTTTCTGTCAAGACTTTGTCTTGAAAACCTGAATACATTTGTTTATTATGTTTTTTTGTCCACTTTCGTCGACATTTTCATTTGTACAAATTAAAGTACAAATGTTAACATTAGAGCTTGTGCCATAGCTATTTCTAAGAACAATTTTGATTTTTAGTTGAACTGTTTATTTTCAATTTTTGATATTCTTTAATTAGGCTTGAGTTCATCAAATTTAACTTTCATTAAATTATTTTCACTGAGGGAAGGAATTTAACAACTTGGAATTTTTTTTTTTTATTAAAATTTATTGATAATTTTTCCTGGCTGAGCTGGGATTCGAACCCGGGTTGATCTTTACATGTTTCAAGAAACACCACTTTCTATCGTCAGAAGATCTTTGTGTTCTACCCACTGCACCACTGCGGTGCCCGTTAGCCAACAGTCAAACATCAATCTTTAACCAGTAGTACTGGTGGTTCGAAATTTGCTGTTATTATCACTTTAATTTCAAATTACATACATGTTGCCTCCTTTTTCCTCTGTTTCTTCGTATTCTTTCTGTCAAGACTTTGTCTTGAAAACCTGAATACATTTGTTTATTATGTTTTTTTGTCCACTTTCGTCGACATTTTCATTTGTACAAATTAAAGTACAAATGTAAACATTAGAGCTTGTGCCATAGCTATTTCTAAGAACAATTTTGATTTTTAGTTGAACTGTTGAACTGTTGAACTGTTCAACTAAAAATCAAAATTGTTCTTAGAAATAGCTATGGCACAAGCTCTAATGTTTACATTTGTACTTTAATTTGTACAAATGAAAATGTCGACGAAAGTGGACAAAAAAACATAATAAACAAATGTATTCAGGTTTTCAAGACAAAGTCTTGACAGAAAGAATACGAAGAAACAGAGGAAAAAGGAGGCAACATGTATGTAATTTGAAATTAAAGTGATAATAACAGCAAATTTCGAACCACCAGTACTACTGGTTAAAGATTGATGTTTGACTGTTGGCTAACGGGCACCGCAGTGGTGCAGTGGGTAGAACACAAAGATCTTCTGACGATAGAAAGTGGTGTTTCTTGAAACATGTAAAGATCAACCCGGGTTCGAATCCCAGCTCAGCCAGGAAAAATTATCAATAAATTTTAATAAAAAATTCCAAGTTGTTAAATTCCTTCCCTCAGTGAAAATAATTTAATGAAAGTTAAATTTGATGAACTCAAGCCTAATTAAAGAATATCAAAAATTGAAAATAAACAGTTCAACTAAAAATCAAAATTGTTCTTAGAAATAGCTATGGCACAAGCTCTAATGTTTACATTTGTACTTTAATTTGTACAAATGAAAATGTCGACGAAAGTGGACAAAAAAACATAATAAACAAATGTATTCAGGTTTTCAAGACAAAGTCTTGACAGAAAGAATACGAAGAAACAGAGGAAAAAGGAGGCAACATGTATGTAATTTGAAATTAAAGTGATAATAACAGCAAATTTCGAACCACCAGTACTACTGGTTAAAGATTGATGTTTGACTGTTGGCTAACGGGCACCGCAGTGGTGCAGTGGGTAGAACACAAAGATCTTCTGACGATAGAAAGTGGTGTTTCTTGAAACATGTAAAGATCAACCCGGGTTCGAATCCCAGCTCAGCCAGGAAAAATTATCAATAAATTTTAATAAAAAAATTCCAAGTTGTTAAATTCCTTCCCTCAGTGAAAATAATTTAATGAAAGTTAAATTTGATGAACTCAAGCCTAATTAAAGAATATCAAAAATTGAAAATAAACAGTTCAACTAAAAATCAAAATTGTTCTTAGAAATAGCTATGGCACAAGCTCTAATGTTTACATTTGTACTTTAATTTGTACAAATGAAAATGTCGACGAAAGTGGACAAAAAAACATAATAAACAAATGTATTCAGGTTTTCAAGACAAAGTCTTGACAGAAAGAATACGAAGAAACAGAGGAAAAAGGAGGCAACATGTATGTAATTTGAAATTAAAGTGATAATAACAGCAAATTTCGAACCACCAGTACTACTGGTTAAAGATTGATGTTTGACTGTTGGCTAACGGGCACCGCAGTGGTGCAGTGGGTAGAACACAAAGATCTTCTGACGATAGAAAGTGGTGTTTCTTGAAACATGTAAAGATCAACCCGGGTTCGAATCCCAGCTCAGCCAGGAAAAATTATCAATAAATTTTAATAAAAAAATTCCAAGTTGTTAAATTCCTTCCCTCAGTGAAAATAATTTAATGAAAGTTAAATTTGATGAACTCAAGCCTAATTAAAGAATATCAAAAATTGAAAATAAACAGTTCAACTAAAAATCAAAATTGTTCTTATTTTTCTTAATATTCATCTAACAAACTGATCTTAGGAAAATAAACACACACACAAGCAAAAACCCGCGTAGCTAGCAAACAATTACGATTTATAAGAGGTAAAGAAGATTTTATTTGAAATAAAAATTACGAATTAGCGAGGGGGCCAAGATGTATGGAAATTTTAAAAATTAACGAGATTTTTTCAAGAGACCGACAGTTTATTGCGAATTATCAGGAATTACGATTTATTGGAGCAAGAATAATCGGGATTTGACTGTATTTAACAAATAAATAAATTATCTCTATGTACGTAACTAAATGCATAGGTATTGATATTAATATTTTGTACGCAACAATACCCAGATAAGGCTTTTGATAACTATGTGAAAATTTTACTTAACATCGTCCCAACTGATACAATATTCTTTAGCTAGTAGGTAGTTCCATAAAAAAGATAAGATAAAAACACCGATAAATGCTCAAAATAATGGCCGAAAATTGTAATTTGTAAAAAACTTTTTATTGCGAAAAATTCTGGTTTCTGATAAAGAACCAAGTAGGTACCTGCTTACATATTTGTACTTTTAAAACATTTTTCTTTTATTTGTATAATTTGTGTAAACCGAAAACAAAAATAATTTAAACTAATAAAAATGGCCTTGTTAAAACCGACGTAACACTGTTTAACTATAAGTAACCAATGAGTACATTTTTCAGCCAGCATGACTATTATAAAAAACTATGCGTAGGTACCTATGTATAAAAAGAATTATAATAGCTGTGTAATGCTCATTTCGTCAATAGTTTGTAATAAATTCATTACTAAAATTTGTTAAATAAAAAAGCGTTTTGGCAGCTATAACGACAATATATGGATATACATATCGCACTCGTTCAACAATACTGTATTAACACAAAATTTTTATTTTTTCACTTTTTTGAAAAAATGGATACGTAATATTCTATCTACCCACTGTAAAAATATTGTGCAATTTTGTCCACTTTTTTGTAATGAAACGGCTGCTTTAAAAATTCTTTTTCATATGCCTGTAATGTTAAATTGAAAATTGTTTTGCTTCTACTGAAAATTTTTAAATTTTGAGTTAAT
Source organism: Pollenia labialis (assembly GCA_949318255.1). Lineage (NCBI taxonomy): Eukaryota > Metazoa > Arthropoda > Insecta > Diptera > Polleniidae > Pollenia > Pollenia labialis. Next base: position 133,845,946 of record OX439142.1, on the reverse strand, counting down.
AAAGTATTGTTGAACGGGTGCGATATGTATATACCTATTATATTATTTTCGTATGGACCACAATTTTTTCTATTTTCATTACTTATTTTTTGAATGTTAACTAGATCCTACATAAATTTAAAATATCTAAATATCAAAATAAAAATCACTTTTTATCTAAAAAATAATCAAATGCTCATTAGGTAAAACTCAAAGTTTTTTTATTGATTAAAAATAGGTATAGGTATTTTCTAATTCGATGTCAAATATAAAAAAATGTTGGCCTTAAATTGTCAAACTATATTCTTAAGAAAATAATAACAGTTTTTAACAGGTTTATAAAACGAAAATTCTATGAAATTTTTTTAATAAACGTTTGAAAATCAAAATTATATTTTATTGGTAGGTATAATTCATAAAAAATAAATAAAATTGTAACCCCCTCTGGAATAAAAAAAAAATGTAAGGGGTCTGAGGCCCGTGGTCCACCCTGGATCCACAAAATCGCCCCGCCCACTTTGTGGAATGTGTGGGCACTCAAATAAAAGGTAATTGTACAAGAATAACGAAAATATTAAAATATAGGGCGGGCAGGACCTTTGGAGCCCTCTGGGTAAAAAAAGTGCCCCATTCACTCATAACTATGTGTAGGTACTCAAATTAAAGGTAATTTGCTAACGATTGTAAATATTTTGTATTTTTCAATGTTTTATGCTCGATTATTTTTGAATTTTTTTTAAATTATTTTGTAACTAATAGCCTATTTCCGACGTGTTGAAGAATTATTTTCTGAGTAGCCGGCCTTCGGCCGGTCGCAAAGATTTTCCCCTCCATGGTATAAGAAATACCGGCTTCGCTAGCTAAAGTTCTCTGCATAGGAGGCCTTCGACCGGGCTCAAGGGTTTTTTTCTCTATGGTATAACAAACACCGGCTTCGCTAACTAAAGCTTTTCTGCACCTAAAATATACTTAAATTAACCTAGAGAGGAAAATAATATGCGAATGAAAAAACAAAATACATATTTGCATTCGTGAGCAAATTACGTTTAATTTGAGTATCCACACATATTGGTTTTTTCTTTTTTTATTCCGAATCAGATGGCAAATTTTTTTTATTTTTTTTTCGCAACCGCGTAAACTGCACTTTAGCCAAAATAACACAGGTTTTTGAAACGAATTTTCTTTTATAAACCTGTTTGTTTTATGAATAAGGGGGAAAATATAAACTTACCGTTTCAAGCAGTTCAGATTGATTTGTTAATACACACAAAATAATACGGCAGGCAATGACTGCTGCTGCACTTGTCTTTTTATGTAAACAAACAAAAAATTCTCTTTCCTTTTGTTTTGCAATAGAAATGCTTTATTATTTAAAGTGTGTATTTTAAATAATATGACGGACGGTCTGGTAGTGGATTGTTGCTTGGAGCCTATTAAAAAAGCTACAAAACAAAATAAATATAAAAAATATGTTGCTTTTTGTGTACAGTTTAATTTTAGTGCATTTTGTTTTTTTTCCTTTTTAGTGATGCATTGTTTAATTTTTTATGGTTGTAAAAATTTTTCTTTATTTTTTTAAATTTATATGTAAAAAATTTCGTTAAATGAATTAAAGTAGTATAAACGTTAACGCCCGGCTGTTCTAATTAGTATAAAATTCGTTTTTTAACACTTGCATGAACATTTTTCTATATGAACTTTGTTTCTGTTTGTTATATGGTCACAAGCTAGCTAGCTATGTACCTATTTGATCGATTTTTCACTTTTACGTTTTTTTACTTTTTGTTTCCCACTCGCAATATTTTTTTTTTTATTTGGCCGGGCTAATGAACTTTGTATTTGGATAATATACGATTTATTTAGTTTAAAGATACACGCAAAGTTTCCTTTTAATAAATATAATGGTAACTGTATACAAACTAAGTTTTAATTATTATTATTTTATTTTTTTATTTAAATTTCTTTAAAAAGAAATTAGCTACACCACGGCCGAAGCAATCGAGTGCACAGAACATAATCGAATAACAAGAATGTAAAAACAGAGATGTTTTCTAAAGTAATCAAAAAAAGAAGAAAGTGACGAAAGAAAATTTGAAAAGGTAATGCCAAATTTCATTATATGTGTTCCCTACAAGAAGACTGCAAGACATTTTACTAGTAATATGACCGGTAGTGCTAGTGGTTAGACCTATCTAGTTATTCATAACGTAAATATTGGTTAATACCAACCTTTATAAAATAATGCATTTTTTGAGTTTTCATTTTAAATTAATATTTTTATTAAATAAATTCTAAAGCCTATAGTACACGGAATGTAAAAAGCCACATGCGCATGTCGTTCTGACGTAATTTTGACGACACTACAAAGCCACAATAGCAAGTTCGTGTTGTGTGATGACGACAAAATTACGTCAGAACCTCATGCGCATGTAGCTTTTTACATTCCGTGTACTATAGGCTTAACTAATTACAAAATATGTGTGTCTCAAATTTGTAACTCCATTAGCGGCGAACTCTACCTACGGCCGGGTATTCCAAAATCTAATTCAACTCCACTTTCTAAATAATTCCGCACATACACATGTGAACCAAGATCATTCTCCACTTCTTTATCTGTTGAGCCAATTCTCTGCAAGGGGTGGATCTCGTTTTAGGATCGTCTTTGTAAAAGTTAATTTTAAATAGAGGTAGACGTATTTGTGACCAATTAATTTCTCGTAGATCTACAAAAGCCATTTATTTTGTTAACATATTGTGGTCAAAAAACCAAATAACTGCATGCATACATACCTACTTGAAAAGTCATCAGGTGTTTTATATAAGGTATTATTTGCTCCTTTATTGCCACCACCAAATCCTGAACGAGTTCAAACGGGATCACAACCATCACCCAAATGACCGCTACCTGTTGGAAGACCACTTCTTTCCACACGACCGCTTCGTATATTACCGTTGTTTTCAGAGAATCCTCTGTAATTTTTTCCTTACACAAATAGCATATAATATTTTGCAGTATTCAATTTAAACAATTGGGTCCCCCTGGACCCAATAAACTGCCCCGCCCAACAAATTGGATTTGTCAAAATAGTTGCTTACAAAAAGTGTGACTAAAAAGTAAACAATAAAATATTGTATTGATTTTTTATATTTAAAGTTGTGTTTATAACCGATCTTAACAAAATTTAATGGATTCTGTGTTTTTGAAGATTTAATGAGAATCGGTGCATTCTGTCATGCATTTATATTAGTTTTTTTAACCAAAATATAAATTTGTTTAGGCACGTTGTTTCGCATTTGATTTTTTGACTCGATTCCTACTAAACCGATTGTGGCGGAGTTCAATTCCGAAATGCTGAGGAGAAGTGGAAATAATTTTACACCAATATTGTTTTTTACTTTTGAGTTTTTTGAAAGTGTGTGTTTTGAACAGACGGACATAGCGAAATAGACTAATAATTGCTCAAGGGGTATATGCATAAAAATTGAAGACAAATCTAGCTTACCAACGCAGCTCCAAATGGAAAATGGACATAAAGGAAGAGAAATTTGCAAAATAAGAAGAAAAAATGAAATGGCGAAATTCTAGCGATTTTCCACTACATTTCTTTCTGAAAATGTAAAATTTATTTTAAATGATTTTGTTATTCGTGCTTAATTCCCAATTTTTATTATTTGATAAAAACACTGAAATTTAGTGTTGATGGGATAAGCTATTCCTATGCGCATTTCACTGGTGGCTTAGGCCAGATCATCAGGAAACTTCAGCCATAAAGATTTTAGAAAAGCTAAAGATATTAAACCAAATAAAACTGTTAAGCGTATAAGAATTACAGAAACAGTTCTATTTGTAACAATATCAAAGTTTAAACAATATCATCAACAATAAACAGTGAGTTTATCTCTCCTTACATTCCCCACTACAATTGATTGGAATTCTTCCAACATTAATTGTAGTTGTATTAAGCACGAATAACAAAATCATTTAAATTAAATTTTGTATTCCCAAGAAAATTATTTTGATGTAAAATTTATTAAAATTTGTTTAACTCTTAAGCTCCGAATACAGTTTTTACAAAATTTTATATCAAAATGTTACAGAAGTGCACTAGGAAACAAAAATTTTATTAAAAAAACCCCAGCTTCGCTAAATAAACCTTTTTCGCATAGCCGGCCTTCGTTCGGGCGCAAGGACTTCCTCATCTACATACACGCATTTTACTTCTTATTTTATTAAAATTTTATATTTCACAAATTTAAACATTAACAATTTTTTGTAAATGAGAAACAAAAAAAATTAAAAAAGGAAATTTATTGACAAGTTGGATTTTATAGCTGACGAACAGATGTTCTAAAGAGTTTACCTTGTTGGATTTTCCTTGAATTCGACAATTCAAAGGTAGCACAGTAGTCAAATAAAGGCAGTAATTTTTTTTGATTAAGTATTTTTTATTAAAATTATAAATGTTATCATAACCATTATTAGCATAATAAGTACAAGGTACAATCATTAGGGAAAGTTGTCATTATGTATTTACACATGCAATGTCAAACAACGAAATATTACTGAATTGAAAAAAATTTCTCACTTTTTAAATATTGCAAACTTACTTTTTTTAAAAAAATTTATTTTATTCAATAAATTGTTAATTTTAAATTGATTTTTGGTTAAATTTTGGTATCACAAAATTATAATATTAAAAAGTTAAAAAAAAAATAAAATTAATTTATGCGATTTTTGAAGCATCTTTTAATATTTTTTCTTATTTTCTTCTGTTTGACATTATAGAGGTTTACAAATTTAAAACTTAGTTTTGAATGATTGTACATTGTACTAATACACTTGCAATATAATTGTTAAATTTTTCGTATTGTACAATTATATCGCCAATGTGTAGGTGGCATATTGCATATTGACAAGAATCAAAATCCTTTTGATTTTTATTGCACAACGCAAAGAAGTGCAATATACTATGAAATGTTCTGGAAACAATGTACGATGTGATTTCGCTTTAAAGGTTATAGCCTTTTACACTGATCAACATCTAACACCAATTTGCGAAGATAGGGCTAAAAACCAACATCTTTAAAAGTTGTTCATATCGCATTTAGTTTCATTCTACATCTTTCGATTATTCACTAGAAAAGTGGCAATAAGTTCTTTTATTATTGTGGCATCACTGACAAAAAGACGTTTGTTTTGAAAGCGTTACCATTTGTCAAGTTTTCTCTTTTATTTCAATTTTTTTTTGTTGATTTTTTTTTTATATTTATTTTTAAACAAATTGAACTTCAAATAAATTTTTGTGTTTTCTTTTCAAATTTTGGCACTTTAAAAACATTTTTTTTTTTCAAAAATTGTGACTTTTTTGTATGATGGTATTTGTTCAGTGTGACAAGATTAAAAAAAATCTTTAAGCTAAATCATGCTTGAAATAGAACTTAGAAGAGCTAAAGAAGAATATGTCAAGCCAAAAAATAAAGCTAAATTTCTAACTTTTAATTATTTCAATATTTTTCATAGATTTAAATGTGTTTAAGTAAGTTTATATAATATCCTTGGCTTTGTTCTAAAATAGCCGATAGAAAGCGTAAAGCTGAATGAAATATCTTGCCCGGCGTTTCCAAAATGAATTATAAATACATTTTAGTGTTATCTTTTTAAATTTTGGCACTTTTGTAGAACAAAAATATTTAAAAAATATATAAAAGTTTTTTTTCAGAAATGGTAATATTTTTTATTAATGGTAGATGTTAGATGTTTTAAGTGTGAACGCGTATTTCACATTTTCAACATCTTCCATGCGTTCCTGCGAAATGTATGCAAGTGTACGAAGGATATTAACGAGTGTTTCACATTTTCTACATCTTTGATGGTAGATGTTAGTTTCGGTTCACACACGTCAAGTTTGACTCGTCAAGTCTTAAGTTTTTAGAAGGGAAGAAAAAACAATTGGCATTCTCTTTTTCCTTCTCTCATAAAAGCTTAAGACTTGGCGGCAAAACTTGAAGAGTGTGAACCAACACTTAAATGTTGATCAGTGTAAAAGCTTATTAGGTGTTTTTAAACAGAGTTGCGCCATATTATAATTAAAACCATTGTGCCACATATTGAATAATATAGGGCAATATAGAAATAATATGGCAAAAAACATATACAATAATATTGTAAATGGATGGGACGCTTTATACTGTGATTATAACGTTATTATTTCTACTGCCTGACACTTTGTTTTTGTAATTTTACAAGTTCACTTAGTCATCGTCTAGGCAGTTTTTTTGCAGTAATTTTTGAGTTTATGTGTCAAGGGGTGAGAATATTGGGGAAGGGGTACTCAGTTTCATGTATGTAGTTTGCAATTCGGTTTTGTTTTGTAACTCTCCCACTTTTTTACTTGAAGGTGGTGTATTTGTACTTATATGCTAGCTGACCCGGTCAGCGTTGCTGGCCCTAAGCAAATATTAGTGTTGTATTACCACACGATTTAATTTGAGCTTTGAACGAAATTTACGAACTTTAAATAAAAACCATGGAATACCTTTTATAAAGTTTTTTTCACAGAATAACTTACATATGATGTAGATATGGGCCCAATCAAAAAAGAAACGCATGTATTTAAGACAAATTGGAAATTATATTAAACACATCCTGTTTTATATATGTATATAGATTTTTAACTTATTGTTCAATGTTGCACCCTAGTAAGCGCGGAATATCTTGTGTTATCGAACATTTCGGAAGTGTTAAAATTTTAATATTGGATCATTATCAACATAGGTTTTTTGTAAATATCTTCGGAACCACATAACCGATTTTAAAAAACATGACAACGGCTTTAAAAAAAATAAAAGAAAAAAAAATAAATATATGTATATGTATGTCATTGGTGGTGCAATATGAAAATTAGATTTTGCCACGCCCCTCCGCCCGCATACCAAAATCAAAAATCAGACTTCACAGTGAATATTCTGAAGATTCCCTGAAAATTTCATCATAATCGGCCCATCCTGTTTTATATATATAAGATAGATAGATATATATGAAATATAAAAATGAGAAGAGGAAAGATAAGATAAAAATACACAAATAACGCATGGAAAATGTGAAATACGCGTTCACACTTGAAACATCTAACATCTACTATGAATAAAAATGTCACCATATCTAAAAAAAACTTTCATTTTTTTATATTATTTTTTTCTACAAAAGTGCCAACATTTTAAAAGATAACACCAAAATGTATTTAGAACTCATTTTGTTTAGTAATTAAAAAAAATCAAGTAACATATGGTTCGCAAAAAAGGAAAATCTTGCGAAATGGTAGCGCTGCTTTCAAACCAATGCCATTTTGTAAGTGATGCCACAATAATAATTGAATTTATTGCCACTTTTCTAGTGATTGCAATAAAATAATGGTAAGTTGTAGAATGAAATACAATGAGATAGGAACATTTTGTAAAGATGTTGGAACATTTTGATATTTATCCCTATGTATTTCTTATGGGAAAATTCCAACATCTTCGCAAATTGATGTTAAATGTTGGCAAGTGTGAAAAGGCTATAAGATGGTTTTTTAAGAGTCACAAGAAGAAAATCCTAAATTTGTGGCAAGGGCAAAGCGCAACGTATAAATTGGACTTAATTTGTTTTTGACATTTTCTTTTTCTTTATACAAACACATTATTTTTCGTTGGCACCCCTATACGCCATTTCTATTAGTTCATCTTATAACAAAGAACGAAAGGCAAGTGGAGTTGTTTCGTGAAATCCAAATTCCTCAATATTAAAATCTTCGAATTGGTCCATTAAATTTCTAAATTATAAATTGTATGAGGTGACCCGGATGAGGATGATGCTAATTTCTCTAAAATTTATACGTAAAGAAACAGTTAAACAAAGAAAAAAACTGTCCAGTGCTTGACCATTGAAAAAACATCGTGTGGGGAAAATAGAAAGGTCAAAAGAAACAAAGAGGAAAAAGATAAAACAGTAGTTAAATAGATTTGAATAAAGGTATTTTATTATAATATTTTTTAGAAGTGCTAAATATTATTTTAAATTTTTTATCAATAAGGGTCAAGGATTTTTTTAAATGGTTAAATTTTTGTATAATTCGTTTACTGACTGTCACATATACTTTTTTTCTTTAGCAAATGTTTCTTCCATCTTTTGCTGACATTTCGTAAATATGTATTAAAACAAAAATAATAAAAAGACGTCAATTGGAAATTAATTCGCAATAATAAAATAAGAAATAAAGTATACTTTGTGTTGAATAGATAGGCTTGCCAGATTTAAAATTGCACTAAAACATTCTTGATTTTGAAAAGAATTCTTGACAATTATTCCTTAAATCTTTTAATTAAATAACGCAATTGTTAAAGCCCGTTAATAGCAATAAATACAAGAATCTTAAATAACTGCCAGGCCCACGATGTCGAAAAGAAAATTTCTTTCAATATAAATTGACACCATTATCTCATGTATTTCTATAAATTAACTTTGTAGAATACATTTTAATAAATAAATAAATTGAAAACAATAATAAAAAACTAAAACTTGTTTTTGTTTTCATTACAAATATACGAAAGAAATGTGCTTGTCGACATCGTGAGCCTGGGCCTTAATATTTGTACAAAAAACTTCTGATAGGTATACACTTAATACCAACAAAATTGCTTATTGTAAATTAGTTTTGGAAGCTTCTTGAAAATTTGTTGGTATGTACTATGTTTTGTGTCAAATGGCCTAAAGAAATGAAGTAGTGTGAGTGCTGTAAAATTTCATAAATTTGTACATAATCTGATGAGTTAATTGTTGCTAAGGGATAGTCTAAGTAATAGATGAAATTACCCAAAAGGATCATATATAGGAGAATGTTAAAAGGAATGCAGATGAGTTCAATTTGTATACTTACATTGTTATTATTATAATTCTAAAGTATCTGCTTTGATAATTATACTAACATACTTTTTGGTTTCGTTTTTCTCGCACTTTTTGCGCTTTTACTTAGTAATACAGGGGTGTGCTGGAAATCGCAAACGTAAAACGCAAGAATTTTAAACGTCGTTTTTTAATAAGATTTCTGTAATAAAAGAATTTTATTTCCAATATTAAACAAATATTTCCCTATTAAACAGGATTATAAACCAAAAATTATAAGAATTAGGTTTAAAGTTCATTAAAAATAACTTTCAAATTCTTGCGTTTTGCGTTTGCGATTTCCAGCACACCCCTGAAAGAGTTTTTTTTTTACCGGAGTTTTTCGATTCCCGGGAAAACGGGAAACTTTTTTAAATTTCCCGGGATGCCGGGATCCCGCTCCATATAAATAATACAAAGTAAATTTAAATTAATGAATAAACTTTTTTTTTAAAAAAGCGTAAGGGAACTTGTTTATAAAGTAAGTAAAATAAATGCCTAAATACTACAAAAATTAATTAAAGGTTGAAAGAGGAACTTGAATTATTATTACCTTACGATTTTATATGTAAATTTCGTATCATTATGCTCTAGATACAAGATAACATAAACAACAATTTAATTCATAAAACAATAATAAAAACAAACAAAAATTGTGGTACTCAAGTTATGAGATCAAAAAGTAAATTCATAAAATATTTTAAATAAATATGTTAACATTTTTTAACAGCTTAGGAAATAACATTAAGACGCACTCAATGCGTTTAGAAAGTCGGCAAAAAGTATAATTCTTATTTTATTTACTTATTACCATGTTTCCGAAAAATTTCGTTCACTTTTTTACCGAGATTGGACAAATAGTTTAAAGTGCAAAAGTTTAAAGTTGTTGCATATTTCTAATTCACAATCCGAAGTAATTTTTCTTTTTTATAAACAACGTCTATATCAGTCAAATGTATGTCAAGGTTGATGCAAAAAATAGCATCAAACAGACTTCTTCTTACAATCCACCTGTAATCTTTAGGACATTGTGTTTTTAAAATTCTAAGTTTTAGTATCTTACACGACTTTCCTTAGTTTTTTTATTTCATTTTCCCAGTACTTCCCGGTTATATAAGCCGTCACAAAATTATGTTTATCGCCTTATAAACATATCGTCATATCTCAAATTTTTTTTTTAATTTTATGTTAATTAAGCAAAGTGTTCCTTCACACTTTCTCGTAACAAAAAATCGGTATTTTATCTCAAACTGAACCGAAGTTATAGCAAAATCGGTACATTTTGAAAACTTTAATCGCTGACTTTGCTGCAATAAAGCAGCGATATTTTTGGATATCTCCTATTTTTAAGATTTGTCCATGGACAATTAAAATTTACTGCCTGCATCTTATTTTGAATTTATGTTCTTTATTAACTCTTCACTTCACCAAATTTATTAATTATCAACTGTTGCGCGGCATATTCTGCTTTTGGTAAATTTATTGCATCAGTAGACATTGATTTACGAACGTACTCACTTCTTGTTATTGATCTAATCGACAGCCCATCAACAGGTGCTAATTTTTATAGAATATAAAACTAAATTTCAAAGTATTAATAGCTTTTTTCTGAAACTATGAGGAACTTTTATTTCCCGGGATCCCGCATCAAAAATCCCGGGAAAACGGGAGATAAAATAATTGAAATAATTGAAAAAACCCTACTAAGTAATTAAGTAGAGTGTCAAATAGGTATTCGAATATTTTTAAAAACACCAAAATAGTGCAGTGGGCATTATGTGTTTGTTCTGATGTGTGTAACACTTTAACACTTAAAAATATTGATCCTAGGCCCACCTCTAAGTATGCCGATCGGCTAGTTTTCTGTCCATGTAAAGTACAGGTCGAAATTTTGATAACAAGGACGAAACCTATTGAAAATGGTGACTTGTTTCCGGAATAGTCTTTGTGCCCATAAACTATCTTATTATTATGTTGATAATTAGATTAAAGTTGACTCAAACATATTTTATTGCAACATAAATCGTCTCAAAAGGCTTGAGGGCATTTGATTTCTCAACTAAGTTTTTATAGAGGACAATACTGAAAAACGTTCACCAATCGTTGAGATTGGGTTAATTGTCAGTAATGCCATGTAAAGCAGATCTAATTTGGAAGATATTTTAGAAAATGTATCTCTGTATTCAAAATCCTCTTTTAAGTCACTGTTATTAATTGTAATTGACCTTTTAGCTGGGTTTTAAAGATTTTTATTTAAGGTAGCATAAAGCGGTTCTTATATTACGGTTTACAACTCAACTCTAGTTCAGTTGAAATTTTGCAGTTTTTGTATTTTGGTTTACAACACTTTTTAGTGCGATGAAAAATTTTTGCAGATGTTGCAGCCACCTATGTATCTATGTCAGTGGGATTTCACATATTTCATTTAGTTTTTTTTTTTTTAGCTTTATTTTGTGAAATATTCGCTTAAATTTGGCGAATACCAATACGAATGTCATGAAATAGGCGAATATTAAGCGATAAGAATACGAATATTCGTAACATCCCAACAAACACGGAGGTTTGATTTCAAATTGAAAATGATTTGAAATCAAACGTTTTCTTAAACGACAAACGTTTGATAATGATTTGAAAATCATGGCATTCTCAGGCAAAAGGGGAGATTATTATCAAATTGCAAAATGCCTTTATTTTCAACTTGCTTTCAAAGGCAATTCTCAAATTTTTTCAAATGAGGATTATAATCGATGTGGAACATAAATAAAAATTGCCAAGTTTAGTTTTGATTTGAATTTAACATTTGATACCAATTCGACATCAAATTGATAAAACATATGATGTCAAATGTTTGTTTTCAAATCATTATCAATTTGATTTTAAATGTTAAAATCAAACAATTGAAAATCGTTTAAGAATTGTGTTTGATGTCAAATTATAAAGTCATTTTATATCAAAGGTTTGACTTCGTGGGTACCACAATCTATTAAACATTTACGACGGTTTTTGGGAATGACAGGGTGGTATCGACGTTTCATTCAGGACTATTCAACATTAACTTTCCCACTGACAGAACTATTGACGAAAAAGAAGACTTTCAAGTGGACTAACGAAGCACAAGCTGCCTTCGATATTTTAAAAACTAGACTGACTACTGCGCCCTTACTTGTTCATCCCGATTATAAGAAACCATTTATTTTACCGTGTGATGCAAGCACATATGGTATAGGTGCAGTGTTGGCGCAAAAGGACGACAACGGACTTGATAACCCTATTGCGTTCATGTCCCAAAAATTAAACAAAGCTCAGCGTAATTATACAATTACAGAGCCTGGCGGTGGTAATGGCAATTAAGAAATTTAGACCGTACATAGAGGGACAAGAATTTAAGGTAGTTACCGATCACGCGAGTCTTAAATGGCTTTTGAATCAGCGAGATCTATCTGGTAGGCGGTTATAAAGGTAGCACAACCCCTTTAGAAATACGCCCTCACGGTTTGGTTCGTTACATAAAGTTAAATGGCGCCCAACGTGGGGCATCAGCCAATATACTTTTCTTTAGCATTCAAATGTTAAAGAACTTTTAATTCTCATAACTACATCTTGGTGCTGATCATAGGTGCCAACTTTTTATGAAGACTTCCCGTCAAATCGCACTTCAAAAACCGCTAAATTTTTTATTTAGCTAAAAATGTTTTAAAAATACCGCTAAAATCTAAATATTTTGGGAAATGTTTATACAAATCTAAATATAGGGTTGCTTTTTTAAAGGTGTATGTCTTTTAGTCTCGCGAACGTACAAAATGTGGATATTCATATAAAATGCATGGGTTTTTATTGCTTGAAATCTATCCAGACATTAGAGTTAAGTGCACTTAATCTAGTTTTGGTAATGATGCTAAAAATTTTAGGCCGTAGACCAAGATTAAAAAAAATCGTATAAGAAAAGAAGGAAGAAATTGCAAGACAATCGATTTGATATTTAACACTATTTTATATTTGATATACATATACTTACATTTACTTTCTGAGGGACATTTATGCAAAAAGGTTAAATATACATATGTACATATATATTGATAACAAGTCCACTACTGCTTTATAACGTTTATAATTTTTAAAAGTTTTTGCTGGCCATTATTTTAAACATTCATGCTTGAAAAATGTTTACAATCCTAACAAACGAAAAGATAATTTTTGTTTTGACTTCGCTTAGATTAATACAAATTATTTTTCACTTTTTTAGGAAAGGCGTGCTTCGCTATGTTGTTATCATCCCTTCTCAACGTATGGCCAATCCAGTTTGATTACAACTTGATTACTTCTTCGTAGTAATTCGTCGTTTGAAATGGTTCTTGGCCAAAATATGCGAAGAATACGTCTCAGACAGCGATTAACAAATATTTTTAGGCAGTTGTTTAGCTGAACTGTTACCTTCCATGTATTACATGTATATAATAAAACTGATTTAACATTTGAATTAAAAATTCGTATTTTAGTGCGAAGGCTTATATTATTGTTTTGCCACAATGGAGCTAATAACCCGAAAGCTTCTCTTGCCTTTTTTATTCTGTTATCAACATCAAGATCACTTTCTCCATCGACAGATACGGTGCTACCCAGGTAACAAAAGTTGTTAACTTGTTCATAACACAAATCATTAGTAGGAATGTCTCTGCATGAGCTTAGCAGTTTTGTTTTAGGGATATTTATACGTAGACCCGCAGGTGTTGATGCTTGGGATATAGATTCCGCCATATAAAGTACGTTGTTGATGCTATTCGAAAGGAGGCAGATGTCATCAGCATATGCTAGGTGGCTCAAGTGACTCCCATTGAGCTTCCATCTTATGCCACTACAACGTCTATTATTTTGAAGTGCTGCGGTTAACACGTCACCCATAACGATTAGAAAAAGAATTGGTAATAAGATACAACCCTGCCTAACTCCACTTTGTACAGCAAAGGGGTCCGATAGACTGCCTTTGTGAAGAACGTAGCAATTTGGATTGCTGTAGCTAGCTTTTATCATTGCAATGATTTTGGGTGGAGTTCCCCTGTTTCCCAGAGCAGACCAAATACGGTCACGGTTTACGCTATCGAAAGCTTTTTCGTAGTCTATGAATAATAGATGAATGTTAGACTTATATTCCGCAGATTGCTCAATAATAATTCTAAGCGTATTAATATGGTCTGCACAGGAAAACCCGCTGCGGAAACCAGCTTGGAATTCACCAAAAGTCGATTCAAGATGGTCTTTGATACGGAGTAGTATAATTTTAGCTATGATCTTAGCAATAGCTGGGAGAACACATATACCTCTCCAGTTATGACATTCCTTTAAGTTGCCCTTCTTGGGAAGTTTAATGATTATACCTTCTTTCCATTCCGTAGGAAACTCCTCCTGTTCCCACGCGGTGGTTATAATAGGCAGAAATATTTGTGCAGTAAGAGTTAGGTCGACTTCAAACAGTTCAACTGGTATCCCATCAATACCAGCAGCAGTTTTACCAGACGGTAGTTGGCGGATAGCAGTAACAATCTCGTTTATAGATGAATACGACACATTCGGTTGCGGGTTCTCAGAAAAGATGTTGTTGAGTACCGTTGAGAAATGCTCTCTCCATCGCCGTAGCTGTTCTTCGTCAGATATTAATAAAGACCCGTTGATATCTCTTACCGGATGTTCTGTGTGGTGGTCTTTATCTACAAGTTTTTTACTTATTTTGTAAAGGGTGCCGCAGTCGTTATTGTTAGCTGCTAGCTCGGCCTCGTCTGCCAAATCGTTAATGCATTTCCTTTTATCCTTTCGGACTAAGCGTTGAACTTCCTTCTTAAGAATCTTATACTTAGATTCTGTTTCCGTGTTTCCGTGTATTATTGCCTTTTTTGCTTCATTCCGTTCTTCTTTCTTCCTCCAGGTATCTTCGCTCATCCATGTTGTTCTGCCTTTAGGTATAGGGCCGATAATGTTATTTGCGACGTTTTTAATTTTGTCTCTTATCGCGATCCATTGGTTGTCTACGGAAAGGACTGGGTTGTTGTTATTATTGAGGAAGAATTCATTGGGCATCTGGCCTCTAAATCTATCTTTAATAGCGCTTATTTTTAGCCGGGCTAGATCTAGTTTTGGGGGACGAAAACCGCAAGACCCAGGGTTTGGATGGCTGCTGTGCACAGGCGGAGTTTCGCAATCACCAGACTGTGGTCTTTGGCAACGCCGCAGTCTGCACCACGCTTTGAACGAACATCTAATAGACATTTTCTAAAGCGCCGGGAGATTGCAATATGGTCAATTTGATTTGATGTTGAAATTCTGTCCGTAGAGACCCATGTTACCTTATGGCATGTCTTGTGTTCAAAAAGGGTACCTCCAATTACAAGTCTTCGCGAATTGCAGAAATCGATAAATCTTTCGCCGTTATCGTTTCGCAAGCCAATCCCATGTTTACCCATGACATGTTCAATAGACTGGATGTCACTACCCACTTTTGCGTTAAGGTCACCCATTGTAAGAAAGATGTCCCCACGAGGAAGTGAGTCATACACAGCATTAAGTTGACTGTAAAAATCATCCTTTTCGTCTTCGGTTGCTGATTCTGTTGGCGCGTAGCATTGAATAATTGATATACTTCAAACCTTGGAGCGAAATCTGACCCACATAAGGCGATCAGATATGGGTTTCCAATCAATTACACACTCGAGCTTCTGGTGATAGTAAAATACCAACTCCGGCCTCTCGTTTGCTACCAATATCTTTTCCGGAGTACAGCAGAATTGAGTTGTTTGTTGGGGATCTATATTCACCGGCTCCGTTCCACCGAACCTCACTTAGACCCAACATTTTAAATTTATATCGCTGGAATTCTCTTTCAAGTTGCAGAAAACGTGAATTCATGTTGGAGCTTATACCACATTTGTCATTTAAGGTTTTGATGTTCCAAAATCCAATCGTAGTCATTATACCATAGCCAAAAGTCGTCATCAGTTGTTTTCGGTTTCGTTTACATTTCTTGGACGATTCGTTAGCAATTTTAAATTTGGTCGCGTAGGTTGCTTGCCTTCACTTCCTAGTTTGGTGATAGGGCTGCTATCTAAGCACCCAAACGTGCTGTTTTTCGGAGCCAGCGTTTCAGAGATGCCTGTGTTCGCGTATCTCCTAGTTCCTGAGACGCACAGTGGCCATTCAGGGTTGACTGAGACTCATAATGTGGCAACAGAATTTCCTCCGTGCTGATGTGAAGGTTATACCGCCTAAAATCGGTCGACAGAGCCTCGTTTGTAATTTAAACAGGGGACACCAAGTCCTTTCTGGACAGAGGGTGAGGTTGTCATTTGAAAAGGATTGGCTATGTTAACAAAAAGATAAACTGTTTGCTTACGCATCACTTTCCCATTTGTCCCCAAATGGAACCCCTTCAATAACGTGAATCGTGGAGTCGGTCGACCTCGTATAACCTGGAGAAGATCTACAGAGGATGAAATGAGGGCTCTAAATTTGAGCTGGAGTCAACTTGGTAATCTTGCACAAGACCGTGTTTGTTGGAAGTCAACCGTAGTGGACGCCCTATGCTCCAGTAGGAGTTAAAGGAAACCATATATATTTTTAGGAAAACTAGAAATAAGGTGTGTATCCGTGAACTTAAATAAAAAATATAGAAGAATTTTGGCATATCTAAAAAAAAAAGCTTGCTTATACTAAACGCCTTTGCCTTGGAAAGGCGTAAAATGGCGCTTTCTTGTTTTTTTTTAAAGCATCACAAACAGTATTTCTTGAATTCTCGAATTAGAGTACGTTGATTGGAATTTGGTTTGACAACCGTATGGAAGTTTTATCCAATGGATAATAAAAAATACTTTTTACTTTAGCTTTGACTATAGATTATATTTTGATCGATAAAAGTTGATAGCACTGGTCTGCCGTAAAAATTGTTTTAAATAAATTCAAGTCCGTTCTCAGTTTTATTCTATCACGTCTTTTTTTTTTTTGGGCAGGACAAATATTTTGCTCGAAATAAGGCGGTTATGTTAATACATTTCAATTTAACTTCCTAATAAGCAAATTTATAAAATCTGCTTAAGACGTTGTAAAATTTTTTATTGCGGAAACAAATTAAATTTTCACAAAAAAACAATTTTTTTCTTATCACTTAATTGCTTTAATTGAAAACAAATCTCTTATTTTGAGATAAAAATGGTAATATTCAAATGCCTAGAACAAAAATTGTGTTTTCTAATGATATTAAAAAAACCGCTAGATATCCCGCTAACCGCCAAAACGGAAATTTTACCACGGTGGGCACGTAAAAACCGCTAGAATCGCGCTAAACCCGTCAAATTGGCAACAGTGGTGCTGATGCTTCTACAAATTTATATCTGATTTTTTTTTATCGACTTTTGTTTTCCTCTTCATTTTTTTTATTTGTCATCCACATCCTAAATTTTTCTTCTGGATTTTTTTTAACCTTTCAGAGTTGGGAGGTTTTAACTGAAGTATTTTTAGTAGATTTTATTTGGTGTTAGACTTCTGTTGCGATTTTTTATTTAAGATTTGTTTTGAAATAATACTCACAGTTTTTAACATTATGTTTTTTGGGTAATGTTTTTTTAAGTTTCTTTTCATTTTACAAAATTTTACTTTGAGATGATGTATGGATGCAAAAAGGCGTAACTAACGAAAAATTCAAAATCGAGTTTTTGATTGATTATTATGAATGCCTGTAGGATTGTCTTGACAAAATTTTATACTTCTTCAAAAATTACGCTTTTATTAACAAAAAACAAAGAACGTAACTATACATATACAGTTACTATAGTTTTACATAAAAGTGTTTTTATTTGATATATGCAAATCGACGTAATTACACATTTTTACTGGTTTTTACGTAATTACTGGTTTTCTTTAAAAATTATTTGAAGAATTCCATGGACGACTTATCAATGCCTGTTTTTTACAAAGTTTTTTGCGTCTCCTGTGAAATTATATATAGGTAGGTAGGAGGGTAGGTAGGTAGAAAGGCAGGTGTGAAGTTTCCTCCACACCTTCACCCAGAGACCAATATGGTCCATTGCGACGCCTTAATTAGGATAGATAAGGTGAAAAGGAAAAGGTAGATGAAAAAGAGAATGACAGCCCGAGAATAAGAAAATAGATATAGAAATAAAGCAAAGACCAAACCAAAATTCACACTACACGCGGACAGCGCCCCGTCTCCTCTCGCGCAGCCAGGTCATCCCCATTACGAATCCTATAAGACCCTCGAGTCCACACCCCGAGACGTCCCCTAACTCGCCCAGGAATCTACTGCCCAGCCACCTCAGCCTGCTATTCTTGAGCCTGGGACAGTGGCACAGAATATGCTCAACCGTCTCCAGCTCCTCCGGGTCCTCACACAAACCGCACACATCCGATAAGTCGGATCCCATTCTCACCGCCATCCTGCCTATCATACAGTGGCCCGTGATAATCCCTATCAAGGTCCTGACACAGACCCTACTCTTGCCCAGCAGCGATTTCGAATCGGACCTCCTAAGTACCGGCCACAGTGTCCTTGATACACGGCAGTCCATTCGGCTCCCCCAGGCCCGGTTGGTCGCATCCAGAATCCATTCCGTGATCCTTCCAAAGAGGAAGCCAATTGGAGGCCTAACTGCCTCCACCCGGTCAGGATCCTCTTAGCCACTTCATTGCCGATTATGTTGGAGTGACCCGGCACCCAGCATACCCTCAACGCATATTCCCCTAAGACTCCCCCTAGAGCCCTCCTACAATCATCAACCAGCCTGGATTTCACATAACAGCCCCTCACAGCCATAAGAGCTGCCTGGCTATCCACATATATAGTGACCTCCGAGCCCCTATCAATGTTGTCCCTCATCAGTCCCACGGCCCTCAAGACCCCTAGAACCTCCGCCTGAAAAACACTGCAGTCGTCGGGAAGCCTATATGACATTCTGATGTTCAGATCCTCAATGTAGACCCCCGCACCCGTGCCCCTCATCTTCGAGCCATCAGTGAATATAGCAAATCCATCAAATAATCTGCTCCTACCCGACCAGCTCTCCCTAGTAGGCATTATTACCTCCGGCACCCGCCCAAAATCCACCCTGGTGCTCACGTAATCAGTAGAGCCGGGCAATCCCAGGCAGTAGCCCCTCAGCCTCAATCTCACCAAGGATCCGTGCGTGACCCTGTGTGACATTCCCCATCAATCCTAACTCCCTCAGCCTAAGAAGGCTCCTGGCTGCCATTCCCATCACATACTGCTCAATAGGCAGAAGATGTAGAATGGCATCCAGGGCAGCCTGAGGAGTACTTCTCATGGCACCTGTCATGCCAATTGAAGCACACCTCTGAGCTTTAGACAAAAGGTTCCTTCGACTAGCCAATCTCAATGACTCCCACCAAACACAGCATCCATACGTAAGAATGGGTCTAACCACCGAAGTGTACAGCCATCCCACTACTGACGGCCGGAGTCCCCAACTCTTACCTATTGATGATCTGCAAGCATGGTAGGCATTGAGACCCCTCTTTAGTCTCTCCTGAGCATTCCTTCCTCAAGACAGCTTGCTGTCCAGAAAAACTCCCAGATACTTAGCATTATCCGATAGTCCAAGCTCCACACCTCCCAGTACCATCGGCTTAATATGCAAACCTGCTAACTCCGTTTCAACACATTTTACAGGAGAGATAAAAAACTTTTTATTATTCCTATTTGCTGCTTGCTGCTTAAGAAGAAAACCAACACTTCAATACGCAAATTGAAGAAAAACTACATGATGGTCGACGAGGCGTATCTTTCTCTACTAAAATTCGAATAAATTTTAAATAAGTGAAACCATGAAAAATAACATGCAATGCACCCATTCAACTCTTATTTAGGAATAACAATTTTTCACTATAATTTGGATTCTTTTAGGATTGAAAGGGGACGAATATTATATATGTATGTATATCCTATAAGGATCATAGGGCCACAACAAAATCTTTCCATCTTGATCTGTTCATAGCGATTTGTTTTACTTCGTTCCAGCATGTTTGTATATTTGACGCTTCGGTTTCAATTTGTCTTCGCCATGTATGAGCTGGTCGCTCTCTTCTCGGCTGCCTCGAGGATTCCACTCGATCGCTGTTCTAGCCATATATGAGACCGGTTTTCGTATGTTGTGGCCAATTCAGTTCCATTTTCGCCTTTGTATTTTAATAGTTATGGGGGATTGATTCGTTTGATGCCATAGTCTGTTGTTTGACATGTATTGTGGCCCAAAGACTCGTAGGATTCTTCTAAGCCATTTGTTTTAATAAAAACTTGCAGGGCATGTATATCACGAGGGGCCGCGTTCCACGTTTCGCATCCGTATAATAATGTAGATCGGACATTGGAGTTGAAGATTTTTAATTTAACACGGTGAGAGAGAGTAGAAGAATTATTAAGTTGGCCAAAGGCTTGAGTCGCATTTTTTATTCGATTGGCAATATCTGCACCCAAACCGCCTGATGTTGTGATGACAGCTCCGAGGTAACGAAACGAATTAACCTCATCCAGAGGCACATTATCAATAGTAAAGATGTAAGAGTTTTCTGTGTTTATTGGCATCACTTTAGTTTTGCCAATATTAATCTAATGACCAGCCTTTTTGGCCAGCTCCGCAAGATGTTGCAGTTGCATGTTCATATCGGAGTATCGGTGGGATAGAAGGCAAATGTCACCAGCATATTCAAGATAATTTCACCGATTTTGAAGTCCCAACCAATACCTCAATGTTAAATAAAAGTGGTGACATAACACAACCTTGCCGCACTCCTGTACCAACATTAATCTTTCTGCTCAGTTTGCCTTCGTGCTGAATGCGACAACTTATATTAACATACATGTTTTTAATGAGTTGGATTATTTTTTGTTGGACACCTTTACATTGAAGGGATTTCCAAATGACATTGTGATTGAAAGTATCGAATGCTTTTTCGAAGTCAATGAATATTAGATATAGAGTAGACCGCCATTCGACCGACTGTTGACTTTAATGATTGAGTTAATTTTTTTTAATATAAACATATCGACCCCTAACCGCGAAAATAGTGTAAGCGCCAAAAATCAAATTTTACAGGAGAGAGCTTTTTTATTTTATTTCATATAAATTTTGTATGAAATTTGTCGCTTACAATAAAATTGTTCTTGTTATAAAATCGTAACGGTACCTTATGTGACCATGACATTTTAGGAGATGATGCAAGTGTTGCCAATAAAGTCATTTATTAAAAAAAACGAAAACTGAAATTCATGTCGCTTACGTTATTTTCGCGGTTAGGGCTCGTACATTCCCGTAATGCATATACAAATTATTATTAATCACCAATGAAAATACTTGTTAAAATCATTAAAGATTCATTGCTTTTCATTCACAATCATTTCAGTTAATATTCCGGATCAATGAAAACCCCGATCTAATCACTGAACTTTCATTGGTTCTTAGCAATATTTTAAATGACGAGCCGTTTACCTAAATGTGAACCCATGCTCGCCAAAGACACGCTTATGTTAAAATCATGCATTTTGCACCAAAAAATAACCAGTGTATTATCCGCGGAACCCATGCATTTACTACGTCTTTTGCATGTCTTTTTTTGCTGGGATGTTGTAAAAAATTAAGATATTTAAATGCTTGGTTAAAAAATATAACTTGAAAAGAGCAAAATTGCAAAAAATCATCAAATTTTATTGTGGTTATTTTATTCAACTGTTTAATGATTTTTTTTGTATAATGTATAAAAATTTAATACAAACGAAAATTTTTGTTATTAAAAGTAGATAAAAGAAAAAAAATCCAGGGATTTATAAAAATTAATCCTGAAAAATACCGGTTTTTGGTATTCGAGATTTCCCGCTTTGAATCCCTAGTGTTGAATAAAAAAGTAAAAAAAAAATTTACGTTTTGTCGAATAATTGTTGTATGCTGCTTTTTATAATCTACTAGCTAAACCCGGTGTGCTTTGCTTCCCTTCATAAAAATAACACTTGTAAAATTTATTTAAAACAGATCTCGTGTATTGATAACGAAGATATTTTTACGAAATTTAGATACTTCCACGCTTTACAATGGGCACATACTTCTTCCATGCTACCAATATAAATATTGTTATGTGAATTGTAATCCACTGTTCGGTCGCAGTTAAATGCCAGATGCCTAAATGTTATTTGATCAGTGTTATGAATAGCTGTACCTGTTTCTTAGACGCTGTTCTTATTTTCATATCTCGCGTTGTTGCTCTGTGTAATTTTCTCGTAAACTTGATACTCGATATCTACTTTCTTCAATTTCTGCTGCGCGTTCTTCTTAACTTTGTTGTGAACGTAATATACGTACACGATTTGTTCGTCGTGTATTGCGACCAATATTTGCACGTAGGCGTGGCATTTTGATTTTATGTAATTAATTTATTTGAATAAATACTGACGTGTATAATTTTTGACTAATTAATTTAGAAATTGTATACACCCGCTTTGACATATAATTTTTTTAAGCTAAATAATATTGGTTTGAACGTATTTAATTTCTTTCAATATAAATATATGCAAAAACTCCTAATAAAACCAATAAAAAATTTTTAAAAAAAAAATCGCGAAATTTATTGGACAAACGCGAAACTACACCGAAACACGACTCACGGTCCATAGAATACATATGTGTATACTTTTTTTTTCAAAATTGGTGCAGGAGTTTTTGAGTTTAGCAGTTACGTACAATTAAGTCTCTTTTATACATATGTATGTATATCTGTGGCATTTTGACAAAACATCTTAAATCACATTTAAAAAGTTGAAAACATTTTGTAAATCATACGAATTTTCATTCAAACACCTTTAATTTTGGTTTATTTTATTATTTAAAAAAAAGGATTTTTTCACCGAGTTTTTTTTTAAACGTTTTTTCTATCTTATCTCGACTTAAGATGTTTTGTCAAAATGCCACAAATATATAGAGATCATGTATACATATATATAAGATATGTTGTATTGATATATATCCGTCATTTGATGCAACAACGTCATAAGTCAAAAATCGCAAATTTTGACTTGATATCAATAATGCGTAGTAAATCTTTCTAATGAAGATATTGAACATATTTCTTATAAACTCAACTCTTGAGGAAAGAATTAAATTTTCTTTTTACATTTTTTACATTATGTTGTGGATAAATGTAAAACTTTAAAATCGTATTATGTAAAACGATGTTGTAACAAATGCATTTTTTATTTTACTTTAAATAAATTCTCAAAAGTAATATTTAGACATTTTTTATTTTACTCTCAATTACAGATAAACCTAACCATTAATTAAAACATATACCCACTGCCATTACTTTAATAATTAGCGTACTTTATTAGGCTAAAATAATATAACTTAATTTTCACTATCATTAAACTATAAAAAATAAAAAAACAAGAAACTAAATTATATATAAATAACAAAATTTTTAAATATATTTTTGTAAACGTGAAAGTCAAACGTAAAAATTGTAAAAACATGTCCAACCATTATCACAATCACAATTCCTATAATTCGGGTGGCAGCAGTAGTGGGTCTAACCAAGTCTATACTAATGGCGATGGTAAAAATGATTATAATCATCATCAAGGAGTCGTTAGGTTAACAAATGGTTATTCCATAAAACCGTCAGATAATGTTGCCGTACCGGATATGTGTTTATTTTGTTTCGAAGTTTTAGATTGTGAGCTCAACAACATGGAGGGACCAGGTACTCCACCATTCACCAATGATGCTTAGTAAGTGTTTTATTTGTATTTGTATTTTTATTTATTTAAAATATTTGGTTATCTTTGAAAAAAATAAAGCCCCTTATTCGTTACCTGGAAGACAGGACGTGATAAACGTCTACGCGGTTGTATTGGAACCTTTAGTGCTATGCATCTTCATTCAGGATTGCGCGAATATGCTCTAACTAGCGCATTAAAAGATTCACGATTTGCTCCGATTTCTCGTGAGGAACTACCAAAACTGACAGTTTCTGTATCGATTTTGCAAAACTTTGAAGAGGCCAATGGACATTTAGATTGGACTTTAGGTGTACATGGTATACGTATAGAATTTATTAATGAAAGAGGTTGTAAAAGGACTGCCACTTATCTACCACAAGTAGCTACCGAACAAGGTATTGTGTTTATATGTATTTTGAACTAATGTCTCGTTCAGTTAATAACAACCATACATTTAACATGAAAAATTCCCAATCTAAAAGCTTAATGATATATAAATAGTTTTTAAAGTTATTTTGTACTAATTTTTGCAATTTTTATAGAATTTATGAATTTAATTGTAATAGTTTAACACTTTTGTTGAAAAAAATTTTTTCTAAATATTTTTTGTCGCTAATTTTTACATTTTTGCAAAAATATTTGAGTAGTTTTTATAAGGGGAAGTTGGATAAGTGTAATTTACAAATAATTTGGAGTTCCTGTAGAGGCACCAGTAGAAAACTACTCTTAGGATTATATGTTCTGTATTAAAGCGGTCATTATAAGAATTGAGCGGTTTTGGAACATCTCCATACGAAAAATCTATTTCGTATAAAACTTCTTAGATACTTGTCTTTTTTTAGACAACATGTATACTTGGTTATTTGTATTTTAATAAGTGTTCAAATAGCTGACTTTTATTTACGATCTTTTTCTTGATGGGTCATTTTTAAAATATTAAATAAAACAATCAAACCTACTGATTCTTGTTGTAGTTCATTTCCATATGATCTTTTTTATTACCTTTTTTTTGGCTTGGGGAGCCAAATTATTATTATGTATTAAAATTTTTTACATATGTATGTTTGTTATATCCCAATTAAAAATAAAGCTTCCACCGCAGCAGGTTTGTAAGGCAGAAACGTAAAAGTTCGCTTACCATCTCGCTTACGGAAGGCATGCATTTCATACAAACGGAAAGACAAAGTTATATATACCCTTTTACCTTCAGTGAAGGGTATTAAAACAAAATTCTGATAAAATTGATTAAAATAGTTTTTTTTTTAAATTAAAATGCCAAGCCATATAGACAGTTTTGCAGGAGTATTGAATAATTAACCATAAATTGCGCGTAACTTACGGAGTTTTGTACGAGATTGATAATGGCTTAGGGAGGCATTTTAAAAATCAAATAATATGGCGGCGTTAACTGAATTTTTATTTTTTTAACTTAGCGGTGTAAGAAAGTGACAACTCAATTAATTCCAAATACCTGCATATATTTAGTTTAAAAAAAATGTTAAATTTATAAACAAAACCTATAATTATTTCATTAAAAAATCCGAACTCTCACTATAAACTGTTGCATACTTTTCATTATTTCTAGCTTTACAGCTATCAACAAATTTCTCTTTTTTTCTCAAACGCATAAAAAAGTATGGACGCTTTGTTGACAGTTTCAACAAAAAGTCACCAAAATAATCGACAAATGTGGCGATTTGGAGACACTTGATCTTAGGATTTCTGCTGGGTATATACTACAATTTAATTTTATTAAAATATTTCTACGTTTTTATATGGATATTTTTCAAATTTTTGCATAAAACAAAATGGAAAAATAAGCTACATACCAATTTGCAATAAAATTTGCAAAAGTGTATGAAAAATTTTTTTGCAACAAAAATTTCAAAATTTCCTTTAATGTCTAAATAAAAATAATTATGTTGGAAGCTTTCTATAATAAATTATTTACACCATGATTTTTGAAAGTATAAATAGTTAATTGTAATTTTTAATATTTTTTTTGAATTTATGTATGTACTAACAGCCATGTTCTTGAAATCGAAAAAGGGTGGATTTATAATTAATCGAACCAGATTTTTAGGGTTAATTATTTTAAAAACAACGATAGTTGTTCCTGGTTTTAATAGCAGTTCTAGTAAAAATAATTTAAAAGCGTTTTAAAAGTTTTTTTGATTTTAATTTTACTTCGATTTCTAGAACATGGGCACTAGTTTTTACTTTTTTTTTAATTAAAAAATTAGAAATTCATAATATTTAATTTTACTCTTTCATATTTTTTACTTTTTTTTTTGTTAAACTGTATAATTTATAGGTTGGGATCAGATACAAACGATAGATTCTCTTTTACGAAAAGGTGGATACCGTGCTGTCATTACACCAGAGACACGTAAGGCTATTAAATTAACGCGCTACCGTTCTCAGGAAATTCAGATGAATTATAAAGAATATCGCGAAGTTTTGGAACGTCGCGGACAATACTGTAAAGTGCAATGCTAACAAATAGCGTTTAATCATTTTAAACAACTAGAAAACAAGCATCAAGAGAAACCGTTTCAATTTAGATTAAATTATTAACAAATTCTCTTGTTTTAAATTAAAATAAATATTAAAACAAAAGAAGTACACATCAAAATAATAAAAAACAACAATTAATTTTAGACATAATCTATATACATAATTATATGTATATAAAAATATCACAAGATACATAGATAAACATTTGTTTGTGTTTTCCAAATTTCAACTTAACAAAAAATGATTATTTATCTTCTTACTATTTAAACTGCAAGTTAAAAAAAAACAAATTATTAAGAATGTTATTCACAGATAACTTTTATTTAAAATTAAAAACTAATTAACTCAGTTTAATTCTTTAGTTGAATATTTACAAAAGTAATAATTTTTATTTTTAAAGTACATATTCAATTTTTGTGTAACTATTTTAAAAAAAGAGAGTGTATAGTTATTAAATAATTTAATGATTCTAATAAAATTTGGTTTTGATGAAATAAATGAAAATTTAGAAATTAAATAAATGTACTAGTGTTTGCCTAATGGTCGAAATTCGACCATAAATTTTTATGTTAATATGAAGAAAACATAGAACATACATCTAAGTATACATATATGAATTTACACGTTTCGAGCATTTATTTTTTTCGTCATCCGGTTCATATCTTACCTTGCACGTGAGTTTTTTTTTAATTTTGTAAGTTCAGTATAAAAAATATTAGAAAATACCAATTGAAAATCCAAAAAGTAGCAAAAATTTAAATTATAGATTCTCATCCACTCAGGACATTACATGTTCAATTTTATGTTTCTATGTCTATAATACTAACGAAAATTAATCTAAGTACCGTTCATTCCCTGCAAATAATAGGATCAGTCCAAACACGCGTGTAAAGAGTAGCCCACAAGGGACTAGGACTAGTCCAAAAGTAACCCAAAAGTATGGAAAAAACATGGTCTATTTAACATTACGATGTCCTAGGGCAGGACCATATAACCCATCTTTGGACTACAAAGGAGTAGTATTAAAACTACTCCATTGTGTACACAAGAGGATTAGTTTTAACTTCGTTTAAAAATGAAAAAATGTCGTTAAAAAACGAAAACATGTCGTCTCACTACAAACACTTTTTAACATTGACATGGTCCATGCTTGCATTATATCGGACCAGTCCATGGAGAAGTCCATTTCATGAAATTGGATCAGGTCGTCCAATTATATTTGCAGGGTTGATTCGTCATAACTGTACAGTAGAAATCTTAATTATAAGCGGTTGCCCACAGCAGTCATAAATATTTCTTGTAATTATTTTAACACATATGACTATACAACTTTATGACGACCTTGTGAATCCCCCAATTTTGCCCTTCTGTAAGTAAATACCGTTCAAATAGTGTATTTTTTGTTCAAATTGACATACAGAGAACGAAATTGATCTGTCAATAAAGTTGAGGCACAACATGACTCAAAAGAAACTTGAACATTTTTTGGTATCTTTTCTTTTTAATCGTTTTACTGTACAGTGCTATCACAACCAAAATTTTATAAAAAAGTTACTTAATATTAAAAAATTACCAAATTTAAAATGCCTTAATTAAGAAAATCATTCATATTTAGGGTATTCACGTCACAAGTTGTACCCTTGCGAAAAAGCAAAAGTGCAAAAATAAAACAATCAAACAGACAATTAGTTGTGCGGTAATAATTTTCTTTGTGGTTGTTGTTATGTGTTTGCACTTTTGGACTTAATAGTGAAATAATAATTTTAAATCAAGAAAACAAAACAAGAAATGTAATTCTTTTACATAATACAAATATAACGAGAAACTTAATTAAAAGTTTTTATTTAATTGAGACTTTTTCGTAAAAAAATTTTTTTTACAAGAGTTAAACCCGCATACAGAATAATGAATTGAAAGTTGACAAATTGAATATTTTATAATACGCCAGTTATAAATAACAAAAATGGAAAATTGTTTTCCGCTTTTTAGCTGGTATTGGCAGGACTGTCAAATGTGGCGATTTCTTAATCCTTTTGTCGATGGTAATTTGCGTTTGGCGAAATTGAAAACGATTGGCGATATGCGAAATACAAATATGTAAATATTTTCTAATTTACATATATAAAAAATATTAAAAAAGCTTTTTCTGTTGTTTGTAAATTTTATTTTAAACTATTTTATTTTAAATAATTGTTTCAAACTTGTTCTATTTGATATATTTTGTGAATCATTGTAAAATATTATGGCGAATATAAACAAATTCGACTTTCGAAGCGTACATTCAATGCGGAAAAAGTATATGACTGACAGTCAAAAGTATAATTATCTTAAAAAACATTAAATAAATATACATACCGACAAGGTATAAACATTACAATTTCAAATTTCTTAAAACTTACAGCCATTTCTTAAAGAAAATTCCATAATTTTGAAAAATCATTAAAATTCCCATGTGTATTTTCAAATATGTATTTCAACATACTTCTGGAAATAACCTAAATTCAGGACATTTAAATTATTTAAAGATTTATTTTTATTTTAGGAAATGTAACCAAAATGAAAAATATTCACATTGAAAAAAATATAACCAATTTTGGTTAGAAATAACCAAAAACGGCAGCTCTGCCCCTATTACGGTTTACAACTCAACTCAGTTAAGTTGTAATTGAGACGACTGGTTGCGATCCTCAACTCAACTGAGCTGAGTTGTTAACCGTAGTAGGGGCCTTAATTCAACGCAAACAAATATTTCATATCGTTTCATTTGTATCATACAACGCTTTAAAAACTAAAGAACATAAAAATCCACATAAAAAAGTTCAAGCACAGTATGTGCTAAACTTGCTAGCTTTTATAACGGAAAATTATCAGTTTGTTGTGTGTTAATTAGTTTTTCTGTACAAGTTAAGGCCCAACCAGAATATGCATATACAAGCTTAATTAAAGAACAAAAAAGAAAATAAAAAAACATTTGGGTCCGTACGGAACATGCAATTTGTTTCGCACTTTACTTAAGCAAATGATAGTTTCATAAAATTTAACAAAAAGTTTCCTTAAGTTCAATATGGCTTGGCACATAAGATTTACATGTATTCGCACATTTGCTTAATCCTACGTTTCCACATGCATGTAATTATTTGAAAGTACCCTGCAAATATTATTGGACCACCTGATCCAATTTCATGAAATGGACTGGTCCGATGTAATGCAAGCATGGACCATGTCATTGTTTAAAAGTGTTTGTAGTGAGATGACATGTCTTCGTTTTTTAACGACGTTTTCATTTTTAAACGAAATTAAAACTAATCCTCTTGTGTACACAATGGATTAGTTTTAAAACTACTCGAACTACTACGAAAAATCGAGGAAACAGCCGATTGGCTAAATATACAAAAATTGTGTAAATGGTATTGAAAAAGTGTGAGTGGATTGAGTTTTTTAAACTAGCAATTGCATGTGGGTAAGCAACGTTATGCACATTCTGGTTGGGCCTTTAGTAGCCGAGTTTAGAATGCAAAAAATTATTCTTAATATTTAATTTCTGGAATAAATCTTCACGCGCAGGGAAAATCATATCGCGAAATTGGTGTCATTGTACAGAGGCCATATTTTTACTAGTGTCAGAAGCATTGTAAAGTATCTAAGCAGATAATGGACCGATCTCTTTTGAAAGTTATGTTGTGCTTAAACTTTTTTGATTGACTGTATATTCAAGCATATGTATCGAAATTTCTAATGTCAACAGTAAATAGCGAACGAATGATCGAACGCAACCTTTTTGTCGTAATCAAACAACCTATCGAGTACCGCTTTTCAGGGCTGTAAATAAATCATTCATTTTTGAATTAGTTCGCGAAACATTCATGCACTGAATTAGCAAATTTTGAATTAATTCTTTTCACACAAAAAAATGAAACGAATGAAGTTTGGATCAATTCAAATGAATTAGGCAGAAATAAATTTCAATTAATTTTCCAATTCAAATGAATTTGTAGAATGAATTGCATTGCATTTTACAGATTTATTTGAGTTAAATTGATTTTGAATTAATTCAAAAAGAATTTAAAAAAATTAGCAATTAATTTCCAACTCATTTGAATTTAATTGATTGAAAAAAATGAATTGAATCTGTAAAATGAATTTCAATTCACTTTAACAAATTCACTTAAATTGGAAAAGAATTTCAACGCATTCTACAAATTCATTTGAATTGGAAAACGAATTTAAATTAATTTCTGCTAATTTTTTTTAATTGGTTCAAATTTCATTCAATTCTTTTTTGCTGTAAAAAGAAATTTAGCTAATTCGTAACGAATTAAAATAAAAAAAAAGAATGATTAATTTACAGCTCTGCCGCTTTTTTTGTAAACAAAGTAAAAACGGTTTTCACCGTTGACAGCATTGCAAGGTAGTCCTTGTGAATCTTATTAATTTAGTTAAAGTACTAATATTTACAACACTGCAACAACAAAATGTATTAGACTAAAATTTACAATCAAACAAAAAGCTGTAGTAAACACGTTTGTTAAATAACCCAGAATAAAACAGTTGAAGAAACTATAACTGTCTCTTTCCTTACTCAACAACTTCATTAATTTATAATACTAACGAAAAATACACTCATGCTTTGTAGTATAAAATCTTATTAAGAAAAGCAGAGTTGTACACTTAATACAAAGGGTGAAAACCGCTAATAAAAAGGGAATGTAAGTTCTATTTTTTTTAAACTAAAAAAAAGTTATAATTTAACTATCTTATTTATAAAAAATAAAACAGCTTAATGAAGAGCTTATGCAATGGATTTTGTATGAACTATCCAGAAAAACTCCTAGATACTAAGCACTATCTGATAGCCTAAGCTCTACTCGCCCTAGAACCGACAGCCTAAAATTCTCCACCTTGAACCTCTTAGTCTTCTCCGTATTGACTTGCAAACTCTTATCAGTCGCCATGCATCCAGTTCGCCCAGCGCGAATGATTTCGATACTTGTGGGCAGAAACTTGCCTGTAACCAATATAACTAATCACCTTCTGAACTTACCCGTTAAAAAGTCCCAGAACGACTATGACCAAGACTTTGAGCCAAGAGCCATAATAAGGGAGAGAGAACTACACGCTGTGGGGTCCTCCTAGTCACAAGTTTTCTTAGGAGCTCGTTTCCTCAGTCTGAGTGATTTACTCTGCTGCTAAGCATCAGAGTTATCCATTCGACCAAGAATAACGGAACCCCTAAGTCAATCAGTTCCTGCCTAATAGCCTCTATCCTCAAATTGTTAAAGGCCCCTTACACATCCAGGTATGCCGCCCAGGTGTATTCCTTGTTTTGTAATCCCCGTTATATATAACCCCACATCATACAGCGCTCTCTCAACAGATCTACCTTTAAGATAGGCGTGTTGAGCGCCGCTGATGATGCCTGTGTCAATCTTCGTCCTAAGATGTGGATTAATCAGTTTTCTAATGTCTTAAAAAGGAAAGACGATTGGCTGATTGGTCTAAAATCCTGAATAGTTGAACTAGCAATAGGAGTGATGATCCATGGATATTCTGTAGCATAGCCGGAGAGATACCATATGGTCCTGCCCAAAAGTATTAACCGCCCACGTAACCTTATCCAAGGTGATAATATCCCTCACTGCCTCCTTTACCACAACTCCCGTGTCTGACCCAGGGAAGGGGTTACCACATTACACCCCCGACCCAGGATCCATGCATCCCGGGAAGTGAGTCTCCATAAGCAAACAGGGAGACTTGGAGCTAGATTCCGTCTACGAGTCGTCTGGTCTCTGAATAAATCCCGGGACCGCAGGGTCCTTGGATAAATTTTTCTCAACCTGGACATCTCATTTACATATTCCACTGACTCACTCAATTTGATCCACGAGTCCCTTTTCGTCCTTCTAATGTTATACCTTTTATAACTTATTCTAAGGTAACTCCAGTCCTCCCGACTTGTATGCTTTGCTCTATTGAATAACATTCTGACGGTGGTCCTTTGAGTCGTCAACTTGCCCGTCCACCATCTCCGTTGCGAGCGCCTCCCGCAAAGTTTAGCGGACAAGATCGCTTATAGCTACTGGTCAGCACCTCCGAAAATGTAACCACCAAGCACTCTACACCGGCCGAAGTCGACCCCCAGTCGGGTGTAATTCTAAGGTAACTATTCAGTTCGTCCTTCTTGGATTCCTTTATGGATACCTTTTTGACCTTTCAAAGCTAAGATTAAAGGTCAGGCGACTATGGTCTGAGATGGAGATCCCAAAGCCATCCTCCAATCATCTACTAAGTATTTAGCTCGTAAATGTTATATTTTTTACTGCCTCCCTATCTCTAGTTCTGAACGTTGGTGTATTCCCCCTATTGCAGTTATAAAGATTGCTAGCAAAGTTTTCAATATTAAGATCCTAGTAGACTTTTGCACTCGTGCTCTTCATCTTCGATCCATCAGTAAATATAGCAAATATCATCTACAATGACCAGCTCTACCTAGACGGCAATTCCACCCTAGGCAAATTCTCAAAGTCCACCCTAATGCCTACATAGTCCTTGGACAAAGGGAACGCCGCTAAGGCTAATCTGTACTGAAATTCGGCAACTTTTTAACGACCAGAAATTACCGTTAACAAATCAAAATTCGTTAGCTAACGAAAATTGTCATTAAGAGCTATTCTGTAATGGAATTTTAACAATTTTTATCGGCAAACAATATCGGTAGATAACTACACAAAAAGTTCTTGATATACATATAATAACGACAATAAATGCACTGTTAACAGATTCAAATTATACATAGAGTAAAGAAGCCAATTTTTGAGACAAAAAAAGTAAGAAAGTATAGTCCAAGGCCCATTGAAAAGGTCTGCGCAAGAAGCCTGATTCTAAGACCTAGCACCCTTACTCTTAGAGTGGCAGCTTCTACATACATACGATTCTATAGGTAGAAAATGAAGAATATAATCTAGAGCCGCCTGAGGAGTGCTTCTCATGGTCCCTGTTATGCGGATAGAACCACATCTCTGAACCTTAAAGAGAAAGTTTTTCTAAAAAGTGCCTTGCCCCGATGTGTTTCGATAAGGTGACCATACGTCCTCTTTTTTAGAGGACAATCATCTATAAAATTTGTGTCCTCTTTAATACTCTTCTTTCCTAATCTGTCATCTTTGTCCTCTTTATTTTTAAAAGCATGACCAAAATTTGCTTTTATTTTTATAAATTAAAATAAATGTCAAATCGTATGGAAAATGTCTTGCCATGCTTGTTCTGTTCATACCCCTTCTGAACTCTCGGACACTTGCAGTAAAACAATTTGAAAAAGTTAGTGCAATGCAAAAATAGCCAGTATGCTAAGTAATTCAACAAAAATGTTGACATTACTATTTTATTTCCAAGCCCTGCTCTTATTTGCGAAATTGTTGAAGTATGAGATAAATGTCAACGAACAGAACAGAAATAACAAATAAAGAACTCAAGTAAGAAAAAAATTTTAAGACGGACAAAAAATTGCATAAAAACGTAAAAGCAGAACAAAAAATATAATAATTGCGGAAAATAAGGAAAAAAATTAAGTGTTTATTTTGGAAAAGAGATAATTTATTAAATATTCAGGAAACTGGAAAGTTTTATTACATTTATTTTATTGTATTACATATACAGACATCAAAAGAAAGGAATACAAACTAACCCATCATCATAATCCAGACAATAACTGCTCAAACGTCGTCTTAAAGAAAAGTCGACGTCCGTATTAACCGCTGTCGTGAAGTGTTTTTCTTTTCTTTTATTTGTTAAGTTATATTTGTTACAACGATTACTTTTCCATTAAAAACTGAAGCAGATAAAATAAAAATAAAGTTTAGTTTAGTTGAATGTGGTAAAAAGAAGCAAGAAAATTATAATTAATCCTTAAGATCTACTACAACAAAGAAAGTAACGAAGCAAGTAAAAGAGAATTACAAAAGTAATATCTACAAGGAAAAAATATTAGACAGCTAACAAGCTAATCAACCAACAAACAAGCAAACAAAAAATTTGATAAAAAAAACAAACAAATGTGTGTAGTATAATAAATAAATTGAAAGAAATTTGCCCCTTTTTGATCCTTGTTCAACTACTATTACAATAGTGAATACAGTCACACCCACAACTAAACAATTATATGTAAATAAATTTTAAAACAATAGACGGAACTTATAACACCAATAATATTTAGCGCTAACCTTTGCCAGACAAAGGATATCTTTATATTGATAAGTTTTTAAAGAATTGAGCATCCCTCCCTGATCCTATTCCTCCACCTATTCCTTTTATTATTCTCGCGTTTACACATTAACTCCAACAACGAATGGGCGCAAAGGCAAGTACTCCCGCCACCAGCGGTCATCAGAGCCCTCGCTCGCGGACTTTTTCGAGCAGCTCAACTGGTGCCGAACTGACTAGCTCGTCGGTAGACAGACAACGTGCCCGCAGTTTGAGTTCAGTGCCCGATATGCACGCTCAGACATCAGGCGCATCTTCCGCCGATCACAATCAGCACACACATGCCAGCAACTCGTCAGCAGCTAATAGCAATAATTATGCCAGTTCATCAACAACAACAATGTCGTCACAACAAAGTCACAACAATCACTTGCAGCGTCACACATTGGGAGATAACCTACGTGTAAGTTATTGTCTTTTTTCAGTTGATTAGACAAGTTGAATGTCTTTAATTATTAGGATTACTTTCAGGGCGTTTCAATGGCAGGAGCTAGTTTTGTAGAAAGTATAGCTTTAGCAGCTCAATCTGCCTCAAATGGTGCATCAAATAGTATTGGACGTGTGTATACAGCAACATCACTTCCATCACAAATATGGTCATTCAATGGTAAGCTAGTGCACTGATTTGCCTTATATGAAAGTACATACATATAAATATTTGTACATACTTAGAATTCAAAATCTATGTATATACAAAAGGGTATTTAATTAATCGATGTTTTGTATTAATCGATTAATCACGCGAATAATTATTCGATGTAAAAATTTAATCGAAAAATAATAGAACATTTCAATATTATTCGGGTAATCGAATAATTTTAATTTTGTCTAGTTTAGAAGTTAAAAAAGAAGACCCACAAATTATAGTTCTTAACATAAAAATTTTATTGAAAGAGAAACAACAGTTTAATAAATAAAAAATAGCATCAAAATTTAAGCAAATCTTCAAAAATAATCTTTCCAAAAGAGTTATACAGTTTAAATGTTTATGTTTCAAACGATATCTTTCTTTTGTTTTGATGAAACTTGGTTTAGAAAAGATTCTTTCACTTATTGTTGACGTTGTAGAAATGGAAAGTAAAGCTAACGCTGGTTTTGTTATTTTCCTACATTTTGTCGTTTAACCGATTTAAAATATCACATATTTTTGTAGAAAAGAAAACACCATATGTGGTTTCTATTTTGCTTTTGCCTTAACAAATACATTGACCAATGTACTTGAAAGATATTTAAAATGTTAGTGTAATAAATAAATTGTTTGCATTATTTTAGTTTAATCTAAATAATAATTTTTTTTATATTTTGTGCAAAAAGTTATAACGACTTATAGTTTGAACAAACGACGACGTTCTTTATCGTTTTTCTAGAAAATAAATTTTTGTTCCGTGCGGCAAACCAGTATCCACCCCACGAATATCTAAATTTTTAATTTTTAATAAGTCATAATTTTTTTTTAATGGCGGTTTTAGTTAAAGAACTATGAATTAATTTAAGAAACATCGCGAGATATGATTTTTTTGTTTTTGGGAGCTTTAACTTTCGTAAAATTTATGAGGCTTATGATGTTATTGCTGGAAATTTTTTTTATATTATTTGAACATGATTAATAAAGTTAATAATAATTAATTATAACTTTAGTCGAAACGAATGCAATTAATAACTAAAACTTAATTTTAAAAAATAATTCAAATAAAGCGGTGTTTGCTATTTTAATGAAAGTGAGACGGATGAATTTATTGACAACCTTTCTCCATATGAACTATTAGCGCTCAAATATGCTCCAGTTGCATCTTGCGATTTTGAAAGATTTATTTATTTTTTTATTTATTTATTTTTGACAATTTGAGGAAACATGTTATTGTACTACACAATCAAAACTTAATAAAATAAATGTTTATTTTTGCCAGTTTTGTCATTTTGTGCCATTTTTTATACTTTTTCCCAGCCAGTTTTCACCATTTTTCGTGCCATTTTAAACTTGCCCTAGTCATTATAAACCTCAAATATGTTTAATAAATAAGAAAATAGCGATTCTGACATTGCCAGTACATAAAGCAATACGATGACAATTTGTTATTGCAAAAACGAATAAATTGATTGTGGGAAATCGTAAAAGTATTGATGGTTTTTTTGCTCTCAGTATTCTATCATGTCTTAATTCTAGTAGAAGAAATTGTAACACTTACAAGGATTACTAACTTTATTAATTAAAAATCGTTATCAAACCAAACTAACTTTTCTTTAATATATTTTTTCAGGAATTAAATGCCCTGTATGTAATAAATTTGTTTTACCCGATGATATCGAATGCCATTTGGTTATGTGCCTAACGAAACCTCGTCTCTCATATAATGGTGTGTATACATGTTTTACACAAATTATAAAGCCAAATCTATTAATTGATAATATAAATATTTTGTTTTTGTATTTACAGAGGATGTTTTATCAGATGCCAAGGGAGAATGTGTAATTTGTTTAGAAGATTTAAATCCTGGTGATATTATAGCACGCTTGCCATGTCTTTGTATTTATCATAAATGGTAAGTTTATTTTAAATTTTTATTGTAATTAAAATTTTAATTGGTATGGTTTAAATATCAAAAGCTGTATTGACCGATGGTTTGAGGTAAACCGCTCATGTCCAGAGCATCCTGGTGACTAGTTAAAACTCATTATGTAAAAAACTTTTTCTATTTTAGTATAAATAATTCTATATACATACATACAAATATTCATAAACAAAGAAACAAAAGAAAAAAATAATAATAAAAATACCGAAAAAATAATAAACGATTAAATTAGTTTTAAAATTTTGCAAAGTAAATAAATATTAAAAAATTAAAAAAACTACCACATATATGAAAAAATTATATGCATATATGAAGAAAATTAGGAAAAAAACAAAACAACAATAATAAGAAATTTTTACCAAAAATCAATGATAAGTTTTAAATGAAAAATAATGTTTAATTTAATTAAATTAAATTAAAAATAAAATAAATATTAATAAGAAAACAAATAGAAATTTAACTTAAAACGGTTTACATATATAAGAATACTTTATAAAAATAATAATAAATGATGTGCTGCAATAGTAATTTAAAAAAAGTTTTTGGAAATAATAATAATTATGATGACGGTAATTTTATATATACATACATAAATATTTAATAATTATGATAATGATAAAATTAATAAAAATTCTACCAAAATTAAGTATATACATGCATACAATACTATATGTACATCTCTATATATATACATAATATACAAAAATAAAATAATAGTTTTAATAATAAAAAAGATTATTACGTGAAAGCAAAAATTTAAAAAGCGAAAATATATATTTTAAATAAAATAATAATAATGTTTAAATACTATTATAATTTGATAGTATTAAAACAAAATAATTAAGAGATTAGTTGTTAAAGCATTTTGTACTGTGACATAAAAAATAAGAAAAAAAACAAAAAAAAAACAACCAACAAAACCTAAAATATGATGTTGTATGTAATCATGTGTATTTATCTGTATCTGTTTTTATTTTCTTAATTGTGATTTTAATTAAATTAAAAAAAAATAATAATTAAAGGCAAAAGCAAACAAAAAAATCGCATAGATTGCATGAACTCTTGAAGAAATCTTAGAAAAACACACACATAAACGCCAACCCATATTTTCTTTGTTAACAATTTTTATTTTCGATTACACGGGTTTGTAAAAAACAATATGTGGACCATAACTATTTTAAATCGCTAAATTCAATAGGTTTTCAGTTTTTTTTATGGGATTGACTAATGTTTCGCCCAAAATATGGAGCTTATGCAAATGCATTATATCAGAACTTAAGACCGATTTGTACGGATTTGAATTGAGCGTGTTAAAATCTTTATTGATTACATAATTTTATTTAAAGGCGAATTTTACTGTAGACCAGTGTTATTGGCAAAGAGAAGAAAAGAACAAAGGAAGAAGGTGTCATATAATTTAGTTGTAATTAGAAAATGTGTAAATCAAACAGTTGTGTTTGTTGTTAACTCTTTGAATGTTTTAAATGGTCTATAGTTGTTTAGTTATAACTTACGAGCGAGCTTTTTATACATTATATATGAAATGATTAGCGATTTTCACCCTTGATAGTAATGTCCCTTGTAGTCCTTGTGAATTTTATTAATTTAGTAAAAGTATTAAGATTTACAACACTGCAACAACAAAATGTATTAGACTGAAATTTACTACGCTGTTTTTGAAAAAAACCAACAAAAAGCTGTAGTAAACACGTTTGTTAAATAACCCAGAATAAAACAGTTGAAGAAACTATATCTGTCTCTTTTCCTCACTCAGCAACTTCATTAATTTACAATACTAACGAAAAAGACACTCATGCTTTGTAGTACAAAATCGTATAAAGAAAAGCAGAGTTGTACACTTAATACAAAGGGTGAAACCCGCTATTGTTTTAAATGTTAACAGTAATTAACATGTTTTAAAGTATTAGTTTTTGTTCTCAATAATTTTTTTCCTATTTGTATACCCTTCACAACCATTGGAAGGGGTATATACATATATATATAAGTTCCTATTGATCTTAGACCCCTATCGTTATTCCTGATCGAATGGATAAGTATAATGTTCAGCAGTTGAGTTATCCACTCGTACTGGGGTAATGAACGGAGGAGTTTTATCTTTCATAACTGTAAAACACAGAGTTGGCTTTTTGCTAGGAGGTATAAGGTGGATAATTTTAGGCTGATAGTGCTAAGTACATGAAGGTTTTTTTGGCCAGTAAATTGTCTTGGAGGAGCAACGCTCAGGAGAATCTTAAGATGGGCATCTAAAATATACGTATATGCCAATGAATGGTGAAAAATGTTTTGTAAAAAAGTGACAAAAATAGGTACGATTTTCACCCCTTAAAAGTTAGAATTTCGAAAAAGTACCAAATATGCATTTGTATTTTTTTTCTAAATTATTGTTTACTCCCCAAAAGGTCCGAATTTAAAAAACCTATCCGCTTATTTTTTAATTAGCAATGATAAGTATTCAATTTGTGTTGTATCTCTTTTAGTTAAGGAGTTATAAGTTTATCTAATATACTCGTTTTTACCCCCTAAACATTGGAATTTCCAAAAATCACGTCTTAGTGGTTCGATTTGGCGAGGGACTAACCACCAGCCCAAATATCAACTTTTTAGCTTCAGGCGTTTAGGCCGTGCAATGATGAATCTGTCAGTTAGTCAATAACCTTACAATTTTATATATAAAGATAGATAAAAGCAGGGCTGTGGAGTCGGAGTTGAGGTTTTTGAACCGGAGTAGGAGTCCAAGTCGTAGTACCCACAAAAACTTGCGACTCCGATTCCACAGATTTAGGGCCTCGGTGTCATTTTTGCAAAAAATTGATCATTTTCTCAGGCTCATATCTTGCAAACCGTTCGGAATTTTTATTAACCCTCTGAGACAAAGTTGTAGCTCTTGCCATAAAGAACAAACATATATATGTGAACATATAAAATCAAAATAACTTCATCTTCAAGATCCAAATCCCATACTAAATAAATTTGATGCCATTTACGTCTAAGCGAGTTTAAACTCTTCTATCTCGAAAACTACATTAGATAAGACTTATGGGAACTTACACATCCATAGAGGAAAAATTCTGGGGGTCTACTCTCTATTGCGACGCGAAAACATTTTCGATGCGAAAGCTAAATGTCAACTTGGTACTCTCTATCACTTTCGCAAAATTTTCTGAAAAAGAAGCTGAATAGTGGCAATAAAAATTTAAGGTGGCGCGGATTTACAGTAATTAAATGCCAAAGTATGTAAAAATATTTGAAAATGGAAAATGTAAATAAAATAAAGTGATGATTTACGAAAAGAAAAAAAATTTAAAGATGCGAAAGACATATGAGCAAACGTATTAAAGAGTACCAATCGCTAGATTTGCTACAATTTTCTTTCGCATCGCAATAGAGAGTAGACCCCCTGATTCCAACAGTATAAAAATCGTATTTTCAAAAATATGTGAATTGGTGTAGTTTATTCCTCCCCTTCAGAACTATTGTTACATGTTTTAGCACTGTTTGCATAATTTTAATTTAAATAAATACATACTTAAGCTCAATGAATAATATTCCTGGTGGTCTATAGTGTATTGCAAAACTAGTTTGATCCCATATGAATTGTAGCAAAACTCGTTTCTTTCTTTCGAAACTTCTTTAGTTTGAAATTGAATTTATTTTTTTCCTATATTTAAATTGGTTTTAACTTTTCAACTGTTAAGTTATTAATCAAGAATGGCATAACACTTCAGAATCAAAATAATTCAACTAATTTGGTCCATTTAATCGGGCACTATATGTTTTTTGCATTTTACCAAATATCGAATAAAATTTAACGAACGAGTTTTGCATCTCACCTACTCATATTTAAATAACTATATTAAAGCTAAATGCGGCACGTGTTAAAATTTATATACCGATTTGAAATTTTTATATAACCTTGTTTTTTTTTTTTTGCTATATTTAACAATTTAAAAGGTACTTCATTAAAAAACAATTTTAAGCCAAATAAGGATCAGTCTCTTATACACTGCGAATCAAAGGAGTCGGAGTCGTACTTAAAAAAAATTTCATCGGATGGAGTCGGAGTTATCACTTTTTCTTGACGACTCCTCAGTTATTTACGCACAACTAATTATCTGTGTGGTTGTTGTAATATTTTTGCACTTTTGTTTTTTCGCAAGGGTGCAACTTGTGATGTGAATACCCTTATTGAATAACAAAATCAAAGGAAGTGCTTTTATTAAAATTTATGTTAGAAATAAACTCTAAATATCGCTCCTTAGTATTCGGTTCGGTAGATTTGTGGACAACACAAAAGCTAATAGTGCTTGTGTAAAAAATCATTAACAAAAATATAATAGATACTGTTTTTAACAAACTCAACAAAAGATGAGATTATTTAATTGCGTGCGGGTTTTTCTTAAAATCAACAAACTTCATTGTGTTCGGTTCGGCTCATTAATGTTCGTCCCTTTTGGCTGATAAAAATACCAAACATTTATTACAAAAACAAAATACACATACGAAAAAAAAAACAAAAAGCCAGCAAATTAATTTTACACAATTAAAACATATCCACATATCAGACTTTAAAAATTAAAATTTCCTCTTTTTGACCTACCTTGCTCGGACTAGTATTTAGCAAATGTAAGATTAAGATTTAAATTGTTTACCAAAAAATAGATTAATATTCTACAAAGATAATTGTGAACAACTCTATTGTATTTAAAAATTGGATTTTCATTTCTCCGAAATCCAAAACTTAAACTTACAAGTCTTTAATTGGCACCACAGAATATATATATTCTGTGATTGGCACCTAGAAATAAAACCTTACAGATTACAAATTAGAAATATTCCATCAAATGTAAATAAGAAATATTTTTTCTATATCGTCATCTAAAAGACCTAATAACCTATCTGCAAAAATTTCAAAATTGATTTTTTTATGGATTTTTATTCCTTATATCATAACGCATATGTGTGCAAAATTTTGAACATATAATATTACAAATGACAAAGTTTTTCTACCTAGAGGACCGTTACGCACAAAAAAAGAGAAAAATAAATCATCAAAAATCACGATAAAAGTTTTATTTTGTTGCATAGTGTAATTTAAACAAACATTAAGTACTTGTTTTTGCTTAAACCAGTAAAAGAAACTAATTCTTTAATTATTTAATGTATATAATATTCATGTGTAAAGAA
Organism: Pollenia labialis; assembly: GCA_949318255.1. Taxonomy (NCBI): domain Eukaryota; kingdom Metazoa; phylum Arthropoda; class Insecta; order Diptera; family Polleniidae; genus Pollenia; species Pollenia labialis. The sequence goes on along the minus strand of OX439142.1, from coordinate 133,803,723 downwards.
ATTTTTATTTATTCATACTAATTAAGTAGTACTTGTTACGCGCCGTCAAATAACTTTGAATAAAAATTTATCAACAATTCAAAAACCGGAAAAGGGTGGGCATAAAAGGTGGCCAGCTAGCTCAGAGAGGAGGTGTGGTTCCCGACCCGGGATTTGACGCGTAAACACATATACATACTTCACACCCTGGAAGTATGCAGAAAATTCAATAATAAAAAAAAAACTAAAATGCAAAAGTGCCACGGGGGAAAAGTTACTCGAAACTAAAATGACAAACGTACGGAAAAGCTGGGAAATCTAAAAATGAGAATTCGTCACAATAAGTGATGATATGGCTAGGTGTTGCGCCATATAGGGGTACAATATTCCCTACACCACCCTATGACAGGCTGGTACCCTACAATTTATTTAACCTGTCCCATATACAAAACAATCCTTTACATAATGGTTTTACTTACCATGGCTCGGTTCTTCCTAGCATCCATAAAAAAAAATTAGCAAATCATTTGAACTTTCCAATAAATTTTACAATAATCTTTATTGTTATTATAATTTTTGTTTTTTTAATTCTTTTCTTTTTACGACAACTAAGAGTTTATATTATAGATATTACAATTTTTTTATATTAGACATCGTAAGAATAAGGGCTTGTTCTAATACGCCTTTATCTTTATAAAGCCTTTTCTTAAGGTTATTTACAACAAATAAGGAAGCCAACAATGAAAATTGTGAAAATATACAATCAAATTCTAATTTATAGCAAATTTAGCTTTATAGACCTTTTAGAAAAAAAAATATTAAAAGTTCCTTTTTTGTTGCTTTGTTTTTTCCTTTTTTTTTTTTTTATTTCCAATTCGAAATTTTATATTGTTTTGGTAGTGAGCTGATACTTATTGATCTATACTTTATATTATTTTTATCTGAAAATAGGTACCTTTGGTTACATGTATTTGGTTTTCTTTGCATCGATGCGTTTGTTTACGATAAGGAAAAAATATCTGTACCAAGGAAAATTAATATGACAAGTTCGAATTATGACGATTAATTTAGATATATGCATGGTAGAATAAGTACACGGTATAGTAATTAGTAATTTTGTTCTCAAAGTATGAAAGGAATTACAACAAGTCTCAGAAATCAAACCAATTGAACAATGTAAACTCCGCCAAATCAACACACCTGGTGCTTATTATACCACGGATATATGGACATATTGCAAAAATCTTACGTGACGAACCATGAATTGGTTTTAATTATGCGCTTTAAGTGGTACGTTTCCGCGAAATATGAAAATACTTTATATAAGAACTACTTACAAATAAAATTTAAATAAAAATGGTTAATCTTCGCCACTGCTGAAGTTAGGGTTCCTCTTGTAACAGGAAACGGTGTTGTTGTTATGATGATGCTGCCGATGCTTGTACTTTGATGGATATTGAAAGACTCGATGAGGATAAGTCCATGCTTGGATTTAACATTCGCTATTTCTCTTGAGTTTTCCCGGAGGACAAGTAGATGTTGTTGTTAGATATTTAAATGTTAGATGGGTGATTTATGTTGCCTTCAAAATTTACATACATAAATAGCATTGTTGTATAGCATTTATACCTTCTGTAGGGTGTTATATTAACAAACAAGTCACATTAATTGTTTTGTTGGTGCTTTCGCTTTAAAGTATAAATTTAGTTTATCGAATCAAATAATTAAAATTTTGTAATCCAACTATTTATAATTTCAACAAAGATTTATCTTAAATATTTAAGAAATTTTTTTTGTATTTTAAAGTCTTTCAATTAGGTATCTTTAGAGAAAGTTTATAATTTTTGCACATTTTTTACTAGTTTTTATATTTCACGAGATTTTGTATTGTTTGAACAAAAGGTTCTTTTTGGTTTATTATTTGGGTAAATCACTTTAGGATTTTATTTTTCTTATATTTTCTTGCGACTTTATCAACTTTCCGTAACAAATGCTAAATAATAATGTGTTTTATATTTTATTAATTTGCGCGCTTAGAAAAAAATTGCTAATTTACAATTTACAATATACACTATTTCCCCTGTTCCATTTTTCCTTTGTGGGGTGGGGAAAAATTAAAAAGAACTGTTTGCACTTTGATCATTTTTTTTAAACTTTCTTAATTATTCGATTAATTCTGGCATTTCCTAATGTCAAACCAATAAACTTTTCTTAAAAAAAATGCGATTTTCTTTCACGATTCAATACTTTAAAGATGAGTTTTCTTTTAAAAATTTTAAAACAACACTCCCGTATATTTAACACAACTTGTCATCACTACTGCCACAGAATACACAGAACTGTAAAAAGTGACGTGTGAAAAAGGCCCAAATCAGTTGCGAGGGCAGCTTTCGAAGAAAGAGAAAGAAAATGTTTTTTGGTAGTAAAGTGGCAATGTGTAAAAACAGGCCGCTACTATCAACACGAATTGCGTAATCAAAACAAAAAATGCAAAAGGGCAGCTTTCTTAGAAAGAGACAAAAAAAAAGGCAAAATATTCCGTCTCGTGTCAGTTCTGTATATTCTGTGCTACTGCCCAAAATCAACTAACTTTACCATGCGTAATTACCCTTCTTATACGCATTGCATTTGCAAAAAAAAATTTATTTTCTCTTTTTCTTTCCATTCGCTATTGCATCATCCATGTAATAATTGTCATGAGAGAGAAAAAGAGTATATGCATGTATATATGTATGTGGGTACGTACGTACGCAAGCGACTATGAGGGATGAGCAGAACAACCGTAACTATAGTGACGGTCACCTTCAAAAAGAAATGTCAACACTAATAACCAGAGTACAGAGAGAACGAAATGACCATAAATGACAAAAAAAATTACACGCGCATTTGTTAGCGTGTTGAAACAGGTTTTTCTAACGGCAGAATCAGACCACTTTATTCGAGAAAAAAAAAAGGTAAAATGTTTTTTTTTTCTTTTTCTTTCTCTCTCTTTGTTTTTCTGGTGTCAAAGAATTTAACAACGAGATGAAAGTTGTTACCAACCGAAAAAACTACATACATACATAATTATTATGAATGCAATTGCGCAACTAGGAGAATTTAAATACATATTTATGCACAAGGGAAAGAAAAACGTTTTGCATGTTTAATTGCATGGTTAAATTTATTAGGTGTGGGAAAAAATTCATGGTTCAAAATAAAACGGCAAAAGGTCATTTTAAATCCGTAACAAACCTGCTTCAAATCAAGATCTCCGATACATGGTTTGAACAGGCAGGATTTAGGCGCGAAAATGTTTACAGAGAAAAAAAAAAAAGATACGTTATGTACACCGTGTGGCTCGACCCACGAAGCCGGGCAATATACGTTAAGCAAGTTTAACTAGGGTCGTATGTCAGAGGCATGAAATTTACCGACGTACTTCCCCTGGAGGTCCTCGATTTCATACAAAGAATTTCCAATTTTGCTCCTGATCCTGCATTTAACAAACTTAGGGTTGAACTTAGCGTTAAGGGCCTTTTAAAAGTCACTCTGTGAGTGATTTTTCCTAAATACTTCTTGGCCGACGATGAAGTTAATCGGTTTGGTCCTCAGATTATATGTCCTACACGCTTTTTCATGGGCTTTATCAAGGTTTTTATTAATCCTGTCTCGAATAAGCTGTAATTTGTCATTTCTTTCGATCGGTGTGTCATCACGAAGCATGTTTAAACGATCTAAAATTGTATAACTTGATCCGTTTAGAATCATATTTTGGCCGAAAACCGCATAGTAGGGCGAACACCCTATGGCCGCATGAAAATCACTTCTCAAAATTTGCAAAATCTTCGGTATTCCCCGATCCCAATTAGTGTGGTCCGAATGGTCCTTTAAAAAATAGCGAATTTTAGAAATTACTTCACGATTTGCCCTTTCCGAGGCGTTTGCCTGTGGCGAGTAGAATCCCGTGGTGACATGGGTTATGCCGTAAAGATCGAAAAATTCCTTCATCTCTTTTGAGGTGAATTGCTTTGCGTTGTCGGTATGTACAAACTGTGGTACACCGAAAGTACAAAAAACTTCATTTTGAAAAAAATCGATTACATTAATTGTGGTTGCCGTCTTCATGGGCTTTAAAAACAGAAATTTGGTCATATGATCGACTACAATGAAAAGCTGGCAGTTTTTTGATTTAGAACACGGGTAAGGTCCCAAAAAGTCGCAATACAATCTTTGGAAGGGGCGGCTAGTTTGGAATTGATTTCCCATGGGCGGACGTAGGGTCCGGTTAACGGGTTTTATAATCTTGCAGTCGTCGCAATTTTGGATATACATTTTAATATCCCGTGCCATTTGTGGCCAATAATATTTCTGTCTGATTCTAAAAAGTGTCTTGTTAAAGCCGCTATGGCATCCCCCCTCATGAGCTAATTTGGTCGTTTCCCTGGTCAAGGATTCTGGCAGCCATAACCTCCATAAATTTTCTTCATCCATGCCATTTTGGAAATTCACTCTTTTGTAAATAAGGTTGTCGTTAAGACACAGGTCAGGAAAAGCTTCGCCATTTTGACGTATCTGTTCTTTTAGTCCGTTATACTCGGGACTGTTAAATTCGGGTGAAGAAAGGTCAATTTCGGGTGGATTACAATTTAAATTTATTTCATCGGTATCGAATCTAGAAAGTGTGTCGGGGACAACATTTAGGGAACCTTTTCTATGTTCCATTACAAAATCGAAGTGTTGAAGTTTCAAGCTCCAGCGGGCAAGTCTACCGTTAAGGTCTTTTTGGCTCATGAGCCAGCGAAGGCTGGAGTGATCAGTTATGATTTTAAAAGGGAGTCCCTCAATATACTGTCTAAACCGTTTGACGCAAATAATGGCCGCTAAGCATTCTAACTCCGTTACGGTGTAGTTTCGCTGTGCCCTATTCAACTTTTGAGATACAAATGCGATTGGTCGTTCGCCCCCTACGTCATCTATTTGGTACAAAACGCCACCTACGCCAATGCGTGAAGCATCGCACTGAATCACGAACTCCCTACTAAAGTCTGGTTGAACCAACACCGGAGCATTTGACAAAGCTGATTTTAGTTTTTCGAAAGAATCAATAGCCTCAGGCGACAAGCGAAAAGGTATGTTTGATTTACGCAAACAATCCGTCATTGGGCCCGCGAGATCAGAAAAGTTATTAATAAATGCCCGATACCAATTTGCCATGCCTATAAAACGTCTTACCTGTCGAGGGGTCTTGGGTATAGGAAATTGAGTAATTGCCTCAACTTTCCCAGGATCTACGTTTAAATTCCCACCGCCTATAAGATAACCAAGATACTTTATCTCGCGTTGGCAAAACTTGCTCTTACCCACGTTAATTGTTAACCCAGCAGATTTTAAACAGAACGCAACCTCCGAAAGCAATTTAAGGTGAGTGTCGAAATTATGACTGCACACAAGAAGATCATCAAGGTAAATGAATACATTTTCCCTTAACCTAGACGGGATTACCCTGTCCATAAGGCGGCTCATTGTCTGAGGCCCATTGCAAACGCCGAAAGGCATTACTTTGTACTGATACAAGGATCTACCCGGTACAGCAAATGCTGTCTTTTCCTTAGAGGACTCGGATAATCTTATCTGGAAAAATGCATCTTTCAGATCAATGCCACTGATGAAGTGTGTATCTTTTAAACGACTAAGCAGTCCGTTAATGTGGGGTAGCGGGTACGAATCCTTTTTGGTGAGCGAGTTTAATTTTCTACAGTCCAGGCAAAGTCTGATTTTTCCAGGCTTGCGAACAGATACTATGGGACTACACCAAGGAGAATTTGACTCCTCTATAACACCAAGTGCTAACAATCTATCAAGTTCTTTATAAATTTCCTCCTGTCTAGGGGGTGAGAGCGGGTAATGTTTTTGCTTAACAGGTAAAGCATCCCCTGTGTCAATGTGGTGTTCAAGTAAGGGCGTACAGCCAAGTCCTAATTTTTCATAGGATGGAAAATTAAAGATAACTTCTTCAAGGCGCAATCTCTGCTCTGGGTTAAGCTCATGACAATTCGCATCGGGTTTGGCAACAATTTCCATACAGGACAAATTTGAAAATATTTGGGGAGCAAGCGCAAACGCCCTCCAAAAGTCTGTGCCAAGATACCCAATTTGGGATAAGTTCGGTACAATATAAAACGTTATGGCCTTTGTAACCCCTTTAAACATAACAGGTAGTTTGCAATACCCCATAACTTCATTTTTCGACCCGTTGGCGGTTAAGACAAAAGTTTTAAATTTTTTCAAACGAACATTATTTCTGTTAATAAAATCCAAGCTACCTTTCCCTAATACTGACACGTTAGCCCCCGAATCTAAAAGGCATAATAACTCCTCATCAAAAATTCTTATCATGGCAAAAGGTCTATCATCGTAATGATTTGGCAAACATGTGGTTTCAATAAGTCTTCTATATTTTTTTCTCTTTCGGTAGCGCTCTCTGCACTTAAGGATTCTTCGGGAAATTACACAATTTGAAAGTCTGGGTAATAAATAATTGACACGGTTTGAAAGTCTGGGTTGTAGATAATTTACATTATTAGAAAGTCTGGGTTGTAAATGATTAACGCAATTTGAAAGTTCTGGCCGTAAATCATAGACGCAGTTTGAAAGTCTGGGTTGTGGATCATTAACTGATCTGGCCAGCTTGTGAGGTAGGTCTATCTGTGACGGCTTACTCTCGTTACTGGGCATAAACTCGGGATTTATTCTTTGGAACGAGCATCCCCGGTCGCCCACTCGCTCCGCTGCCTGTTTTCCGCGTGGGAACCCTTACAATTAGGAGTGGTTACTCCCCTTTGTCCGCACTTATAGCAGAAAACATGCCGAGTTTCGTCGGGACAATATATGTAACTATGGCCGAATTGTAGGCAATTCCAACACTTAATTTTGGAATAATCACCCTTTACCCAGGTTCTGCCTATTCTAAGGGCCTCAATTTGGGGATCGGATTCCGCGATTGCATCTTCAGGGTTTACTTCCACTGAAACTTCATTTACTTGCCGCTGTCTACCTAAAGGAGTTGATTTGTTCTCTAAAAGAACCTTTTCCGCTTTTCTAGCTAAATCACGAAGACTAATCAAGTCTCTTGGGTTTGAAATAAATAGCATGACCTTAAGGTCCGCATGTACATTTTTCTTGATTAGCTCTATAAGGGAGGCATCCGTCATGGGAGTCGATAACCGCAAGTTTAAGCGAACCATGAAAGAGTGAAAATCGTCATAGCTCTCTCTGGGGAGTTGTCTACGCGAAGATATCCTAAGCAGAATTTCGTGGTCACTTTCTAACGTACCAAATTCGCTAGATAGCGCAGCCCTTAGCATCGGATACGTTGCCCTTTGGTTCTGTTTTATATAATCCCAGTAAAAGGTTTCGGCCTTACCCGTTAAAAATAGGTGAAAATTCGACATTAGGTGGTCATGGGGACACTGAGATCGCTCAGTTAACGTATCTACTTTAAACAAAAAATCTGAAACACTGCCCTCTCCACTATATGATACCCTCCAGTCCTTTAGTTTGAAATTCCCGTTGGAGGAAACGTGGGAGTATGAATTCGCCAGAGTAGGCGTCCTAGCACTAAGTCCCGGTGTGGCGGATGGTTCCCTACCATTTCCATTAAGCCCTACAGATTCCCTCAAGGCACTAAATTCCCTCCGAAACTCATCCTGTGTATTCCTCAAAGCTTCCTGGAAATAAGCCATTAAATTTTCCATTATGTTTACATTTGAAGGTTGTGTATCACCCTCACGGTTTGTTTCCGGTGTGGCCATTTCAACGACTTCTACCCTAGGTTCTGCGGATTCAATTTGGGCCGATTCTATGTCCGGGAGAGACAAGCTAAGAGGTTTGAGGTCTGAATGGACAGAATCGGATTCTTCCGAGGGGCCAGAAATAAGTGAACGGGATACGGACGAACCCCTTAATGCCGTTATGCTACTTTGCGAGTCTACTGATAACTTTCTCCCTGATGGAGTTGAACCCCTTCCCCTACCTTTGGACAGAGACGAACTACTAACGGTCGATTGTGCCCTACCTCTTACCGATAAGCCAATTGATTTTGGGTAGGAGACGCTACGCGATAAATTTTTTTTGCCGTACTTTGCCGTGTGGTGGGCTTGTGCATAATGCACCAGTCAACCAGTGAGTAGAAACGCGGGTCTACTTTCGGAAAAGATAAATCGAACAAATTGTTTCAAAAATGCGAGTTTTAAATGGGCAAATCAAGGAAAAGGATCAGTGTTTGAATTAGTGGAAAAATAAAAAAAAATAATAGAAATGATCAAAAGTGCCAAAGAATGAAAAATGGAAAAATTATTTGTGATCAAATGATATTTTTATTTTAAGTAATTTAAAATTCAGTTTTCAATATTCTTTAAAAAAAATTATTTTCTGTAAAAGTAAAAAAAATTTTTTGAATTTTCGACTTTCAAGGAGAAATATTTTCTAAAATTTTCCTTAAAAAAAAATTATTTTAATTTGAAAGAAAAATTGTATCCAGCAAATTAAATTTGTTTGTTTTTGTTGTTTTTTTTTTTTCAAAATCTCATAAAAATTTGGATGCCAAGGAAGAACCAGCCGTGATACTGCAACGATTGTTTTGTAATAAAAAAAATTTAATTTCATCAAGAAAAAATCTAATTTTTTAAAATTCCCAGATTTTCCAAAGTTATCGCGAGAATTAAAACCGAACTAAATTGTTCTGCTACCTGTATTGCCACCCGATGGCAATTTACTACAAGGACTCTAACAAATGAATTCGATTCCGTACAGCTTCCCTAAAAACCGTCTACTAACACAACGTAACCGCGCAACTCGATGTCGTCAGTTCGGACTTTTAATAAGCGAATTTTCAACGAAAGCAATACTCGCTGTTAACAAAACTTTCCGAAATTACTTTAATAATTGGCCGTCGCGAATGAAATTTCAGGTGTTGGATTACCCCAAAGTCATGTCCTTACGTCCCATTAAAATTTCCCGAAAGTCTACTTTAATTAAATCTTCAAAAAAAAATCTCAAGCGAAAAATTTATTAATAACCCGCTGTAAATTTATAACATTTGCCTAACGTTAGTTTAACTTTAAGCAAATGCTATTTTACGTTAGCGTCATTTTTACGTTTGTTCTAGTTTATTTTACGTTGATGTTACTTTACGCACGATTTATTTTAAAATTTTAAGTATAAATGCCACAGTTGGCCTTTACGTTGGGCGCCATATATGTTACGCGCCGTCAAATAACTTTGAATAAAAATTTATCAACAATTCAAAAACCGGAAAAGGGTGGGCATAAAAGGTGGCCAGCTAGCTCAGAGAGGAGGTGTGGTTCCCGACCCGGGATTTGACGCGTAAACACATATACATACTTCACACCCTGGAAGTATGCAGAAAATTCAATAATAAAAAAAAAACTAAAATGCAAAAGTGCCACGGGGGAAAAGTTACTCGAAACTAAAATGACAAACGTACGGAAAAGCTGGGAAATCTAAAAATGAGAATTCGTCACAATAAGTGATGATATGGCTAGGTGTTGCGCCATATAGGGGTACAATATTCCCTACACCACCCTATGACAGGCTGGTACCCTACAATTTATTTAACCTGTCCCATATACAAAACAATCCTTTACATAATGGTTTTACTTACCATGGCTCGGTTCTTCCTAGCATCCATAAAAAAAAATTAGCAAATCATTTGAACTTTCCAATAAATTTTACAATAATCTTTATTGTTATTATAATTTTTGTTTTTTTAATTCTTTTCTTTTTACGACAACTAAGAGTTTATATTATAGATATTACAATTTTTTTATATTAGACATCGTAAGAATAAGGGCTTGTTCTAATACGCCTTTATCTTTATAAAGCCTTTTCTTAAGGTTATTTACAACAAATAAGGAAGCCAACAATGAAAATTGTGAAAATATACAATCAAATTCTAATTTATAGCAAATTTAGCTTTATAGACCTTTTAGAAAAAAAAATATTAAAAGTTCCTTTTTTGTTGCTTTGTTTTTTCCTTTTTTTTTTTTTTATTTCCAATTCGAAATTTTATATTGTTTTGGTAGTGAGCTGATACTTATTGATCTATACTTTATATTATTTTTATCTGAAAATAGGTACCTTTGGTTACATGTATTTGGTTTTCTTTGCATCGATGCGTTTGTTTACGATAAGGAAAAAATATCTGTACCAAGGAAAATTAATATGACAAGTTCGAATTATGACGATTAATTTAGATATATGCATGGTAGAATAAGTACACGGTATAGTAATTAGTAATTTTGTTCTCAAAGTATGAAAGGAATTACAACAAGTCTCAGAAATCAAACCAATTGAACAATGTAAACTCCGCCAAATCAACACACCTGGTGCTTATTATACCACGGATATATGGACATATTGCAAAAATCTTACGTGACGAACCATGAATTGGTTTTAATTATGCGCTTTAAGTGGTACGTTTCCGCGAAATATGAAAATACTTTATATAAGAACTACTTACAAATAAAATTTAAATAAAAATGGTTAATCTTCGCCACTGCTGAAGTTAGGGTTCCTCTTGTAACAGGAAACGGTGTTGTTGTTATGATGATGCTGCCGATGCTTGTACTTTGATGGATATTGAAAGACTCGATGAGGATAAGTCCATGCTTGGATTTAACATTCGCTATTTCTCTTGAGTTTTCCCGGAGGACAAGTAGATGTTGTTGTTAGATATTTAAATGTTAGATGGGTGATTTATGTTGCCTTCAAAATTTACATACATAAATAGCATTGTTGTATAGCATTTATACCTTCTGTAGGGTGTTATATTAACAAACAAGTCACATTAATTGTTTTGTTGGTGCTTTCGCTTTAAAGTATAAATTTAGTTTATCGAATCAAATAATTAAAATTTTGTAATCCAACTATTTATAATTTCAACAAAGATTTATCTTAAATATTTAAGAAATTTTTTTTGTATTTTAAAGTCTTTCAATTAGGTATCTTTAGAGAAAGTTTATAATTTTTGCACATTTTTTACTAGTTTTTATATTTCACGAGATTTTGTATTGTTTGAACAAAAGGTTCTTTTTGGTTTATTATTTGGGTAAATCACTTTAGGATTTTATTTTTCTTATATTTTCTTGCGACTTTATCAACTTTCCGTAACAAATGCTAAATAATAATGTGTTTTATATTTTATTAATTTGCGCGCTTAGAAAAAAATTGCTAATTTACAATTTACAATATACACTATTTCCCCTGTTCCATTTTTCCTTTGTGGGGTGGGGAAAAATTAAAAAGAACTGTTTGCACTTTGATCATTTTTTTTAAACTTTCTTAATTATTCGATTAATTCTGGCATTTCCTAATGTCAAACCAATAAACTTTTCTTAAAAAAAATGCGATTTTCTTTCACGATTCAATACTTTAAAGATGAGTTTTCTTTTAAAAATTTTAAAACAACACTCCCGTATATTTAACACAACTTGTCATCACTACTGCCCAAAATCAACTAACTTTACCATGCGTAATTACCCTTCTTATACGCATTGCATTTGCAAAAAAAAATTTATTTTCTCTTTTTCTTTCCATTCGCTATTGCATCATCCATGTAATAATTGTCATGAGAGAGAAAAAGAGTATATGCATGTATATATGTATGTGGGTACGTACGTACGCAAGCGACTATGAGGGATGAGCAGAACAACCGTAACTATAGTGACGGTCACCTTCAAAAAGAAATGTCAACACTAATAACCAGAGTACAGAGAGAACGAAATGACCATAAATGACAAAAAAAATTACACGCGCATTTGTTAGCGTGTTGAAACAGGTTTTTCTAACGGCAGAATCAGACCACTTTATTCGAGAAAAAAAAAAGGTAAAATGTTTTTTTTTTCTTTTTCTTTCTCTCTCTTTGTTTTTCTGGTGTCAAAGAATTTAACAACGAGATGAAAGTTGTTACCAACCGAAAAAACTACATACATACATAATTATTATGAATGCAATTGCGCAACTAGGAGAATTTAAATACATATTTATGCACAAGGGAAAGAAAAACGTTTTGCATGTTTAATTGCATGGTTAAATTTATTAGGTGTGGGAAAAAATTCATGGTTCAAAATAAAACGGCAAAAGGTCATTTTAAATCCGTAACATACTGCAGATAGGTTATTTGGTTTCAGATTTTTACAATTCCAAAAAACCCAAGTGTCATAACATAAGATGTGATTAGAAAAACAAAATTTTCTCACCCGATATGTATTACTGATTTCATTTTAATCAAAATGTGTAATTTTCGTTTCAATATCGTTAAAAGTTCCAATTTTATAACGTTTTTTCCCTCTCCTGTAAACTTTTGAAAACTGCAGATAGGTTATTTCGTCTTTTAGGTGACGATATGTGCCTGTGAATACATGTCGGTTTGCCATTGCAGAATATCTTCATAGAAATTTTTGAAATCGGCAATTTGGATATCATTATCCTCCGAGCAGCTGCATTCACACATTTTCAAAATGAAGATAAACAAAAATTGTGTTATTTTTTAAATTTTTCTCCTGAAACGGTGTTCACTATTCAGATTTTTTTTAATAATGGAAAAAACAAAAACAGTGTACCTACCTCTCACTGTAAAAATTTTGAATGGAAGGTTTTTTTCATTCGCTAACAAGGTTAGGTTATGTTAGGTCCAATGGAGGATGAAGCATCTAAGATGCAACCTCAAATCATTATGATGTACGATATACACCTAGGCCACTAATGGGCCTGTTGTGCGCTCCTTAAGAAACATGGAAATTTACGTGGGTAGTGCCACCATCTATAGGGAGGGGGTTAACATTCGTTAAGAAACTCCGTTTCGTGGACGTAGTAGTATACACGTGAAGGCTATGTGCACTCCGACCCAAAGGATCTTTTGTGCAGTTCGTGGACATAATTTCTTAAGATTTTCCAGTCAACGTTTCGCTGCCGAAGTGTTTGGAGTGCCCCGGTAGGCTAGCTGGTAGCAAGCTAGTCTATCAGCGCCGGGGTTGCGGGTTCGATTTCCGCCAGAGACTCTGGTTTCTTTCCTGCAGACAAGCATAGAGCTTCGCCGGATTAGCTTAGGAATTAAAAAAAAAAAAAATATCGACGAAGGCCTGATAGTGGTCCAGCGTCTCACCCTCACTATCAGAGATCAAAGTCTCACAGTTTCTGACTATTTCCGTCTCTGGCATTGGACATGCCCGACCAAATATCGCCTTTAAATAACCCGCCGAGAGAAAAGGGTCGGTTGGCCGCAAGTGCCTCACCTGCGTATCAATCGGGGGGTATACCCAGCAGTGTTTCTAAAGCCTTGGTTGATGAAGTGCACATCGCCCCACTAATTCTCAAGCAACATCTACGCTGTACTCCCTGAAGTGGTCTTATATTGCACGCTCTGTCCAACGAGTTCCACCATATTACAGAAGCGTAAGTTAGAATCGGTATAATCACACTTCTGTAAAGCCAGTGTGTCAAAGTTGGACTAAGACCCCATTTCGGGCCTATCGCCCACGTACATAGCGCCCAACATCGATTCGCCCTATTGGTTCTCTCCTCTATGTGGTGTTTCCATTTTAGTTTCCGATCAATGATCACCGCAATTTCGTAAAATGCAGTAAAGTTCAGTAAAAAATAGTAAAAACTTTTGTGTTCTCGAACGCAGCTAATGTGTGTGTACACGTACGTAATTGAAGAGTATAAATGAGAATTAAAGAGACAAGAGAAAACGCGGCGCCCTGATTTTGCCGATCACAGTTTTAGACCTAATAAATCTTGTATCGATCATGTAAATAGCCTAAAGGTCATAACTAGATCACAACGTTATTTGGAGTGCGTGAATATGCAAAGGAGTTGCAGAGAACATATTTTCCTGATTAAAAGCCTAAATGAAAATGCAACCTGTCGTATCCTGCATAAAGCCAAATTAAGCAAATAAACATTAGTTGGGATTGGTGAGCGCCAAGGTTGTGCCCTATCGCCACTTCTCTTCAACATTTTTCTCGATACCATCATGACTAAAACAATGCAGGAGGATATAATATGGGGTCTGAGTAAAAGTTTAAGCGACCTAGACGATGTATGCATTATGACACACAGTTTCAACGATGTGACAGCCAAGTTGCAGAAACTAGTAGAAATTACATAAGAAGCTGGTCTGAATATAAATACTAGCAAAACTAAACGTTACGTATTAATAACACAAGGCAGGAATAATTCTCCTTTTTCCGCTACTTGGGTATCATCATAACAAAGTCTCGGAGCTCGCGAATCCTATCCCGACGAGTAAAACTTAAACAGCCCAATTATGAATACAAATTTAATACAAAAGTGAAATCGTTTTTCTCCGTGAAACATGAAACGCTGGGCATACAAAAAAATATTTTTCCGAAATTCCTTTATATTTGGCATAACAATACCTCTAGTCGATATAAATGTGTGTGCTTATTATTTTTGTCGAGTTATGAGGTGCTAAAATTTTGTCGTTTTTAAAAAAAAATTTTTTCGAACTTGAAAAAAATAAAACAAAAAAAAAAAAAAATAGGTGATTCTTATAAGAAATCATTTGAACTTAAAAAAATTCATCTGCGAAACTTTAAAATATTTTTTATTTTTTTGACTAAAATTAGCCTAGGCCTAATTATTATACTGTCAAAGTTTGGGAATAGGATCTCCATAGGTGTAAGAGTTATGCAAATTTTTTTTAAACAACAACCGGAAGTGATCATTTGAATTCTAGTTTTTCTAACTTTAAACTATTTTTTTAAATCCGAAATTGGCCAGGAGTATACTTGTAACATTGTAAACGTTTTGAAGTGGGATATACATTAGTTAAAACGATACTTACATAAGTGTCCATGCTTATCGCACTGCGAAACCAGAAGTGACTATTTAAATACAATTTTTCTAACTTAGACCCAATATTTTTAGTTTTTTTTAACATATAGAAACTGGGAATTATTTCCTTTTTGAAGGTTACTTTATATTATATTCAACATTTTTTTATTTTTTCGAATTTATTCTATGAGCTAAATTTCAGTTATGTATTTTATAAAGCTTTTTTGTAATAGTCATATTCCTTTAATTTTTCAGAAATGACTTTATACACTATCAGACTATTATATTGTATTTTCTTGTTACATTTTACCTAAATTATAAATTTTTCATTTTATTCGAATGTGTATTCTAAGCCAAATTACAATCCTCAAAAGCTTTTACACTTTAATAGTCTTATTCCTTCAATATTTTTCCAGGAATATTTTCTATGCACTATCAGAATTTTCGTTTGTATATTTCTGCTACGAGGCTAGTATAAAAGCTTTTGAGGGTTGTAATTTGACTAAGAATACACATTCGAATAATATGAAAAATTTATACAGTATTATTCGGATATAAGAACATCTCATATAAGAACAAAACGCTTATAAGAAACATTTTTAAAAACACCATGTCTTTTTTGCGATTTTTCTAACAAAAAAGGTTTCATATAAGAAAAACGCTTATAAGAAAAAAACTGATAAAAGAAAATGTTTCTTAAACACCAAAATCACAAAATGTATAGAAAAAGAATTTATATAAGAAACTTCCAACGGCAACACTGAATTTATGTAGTTTTCATGGACAACTCTGTTTTCTGACAGTTTTACAACAAGAACAAAATTTTTTTTTTACTTTTTTTTAGCTGGAGGTCCACACCACGCGTTACTCGCTTTTTCGCAGCATACGCAGCTGTCAAAAAGTAGAATCTGTG
The DNA here is from genome assembly GCA_949318255.1 of Pollenia labialis. NCBI lineage: Eukaryota > Metazoa > Arthropoda > Insecta > Diptera > Polleniidae > Pollenia > Pollenia labialis. Next base: position 133,787,969 of record OX439142.1, on the reverse strand, counting down.
TAGTTATACGTAGTAAGTTACATGCACAAAAGCGTAGATGCCTTGAGGCGAAAAGTAGGTTTACTTTCTACTTTTGTAAGCGTCACAAGCAGCGTTCGAACAAATCAGCTGATTTTGACAAATTAAATTTTATTTTTACTTGTGCTGCTGCTGTATAAAAAGCGTTACATGAAAATGGAAACGTAGAGCGCAAGTAAGGTTATAAAAGCATGCGCAGCGTGAAGGCGAAAAAGTTATAGATGAGCGACCTGGTACTAATGAGAAGCTTTGTGTTTTTTGTCAATAAAAACAAAAGTTGAAATTTTAAAAGAAATACAAAACGGTATCAAAAGAAGCAAAATCGCAAAAAAATATAATATTGGACTTTCAACGTTATCTAAAATAGTGAAAAACTCAAAAGCCATAGACAATAATTATTTAAAAGTTAGAAACGTTAACATGGGGTCTTCACCTGACAATTTTTTGTCAACCAAACGTCAAAGTCCATATAAAAAAACTTTAAAATTTTTGTCAGCGTTTTTTTTTATATGAAGTTTGACGTTTATTATAACAAAAAATTGTCAGGTGATGAGCCTTTGTAACAAAAAAAGAGACAAAAAACCAAAATATGAAAGTCTTATGGCCATAGCTACTTATATAAGAAATAAGTTTCTTATATAAAATAGTTGTATATAAGAAAGAAACGCTTATAAGAAACTCTTTTCCTGGATTTTTTAAGTTTCTTATATCCGATAAATACTGTATAGTAAATGTACTCACCACGAGAAATAAATTCGCAGATACTATTTGTTAAATTATAAACAATTATATATTTTTTAGGTGGTAATTTTCAAGCCCTGTAAAGTTTTTGGAATTGGGAAACTCTCATAAGTAAACTGATTACAGCTGTTTTTAGTTTGCTTTTTTTTGTATTTGCCATCGTAATAAGAAGAAGCAAAAAATTACAATGTGTTGAGCTGGAGCAAGGAGCTGAAGACTGTGCTGGAGATTTAATGGGTTATGCTTTCACAAACGTTTAAACATTTAAATTTTTTGATAATAAACCGATTTTGTCAAGTCAATAACATAAACAATCGGTTCTATTTTCAAATACGACTTTTGGCATCATACGCTAATCGCACCAACTTCACCATGGACAAAGTATTTTTGCGCAATGATCCTGAAAGCCATGAGTTACATATTAGTTTTCGTTATGCAAATGAAGATCTAAAAATTGACCGAGACTTTAATTTCTGTCGTAAAATTGATGAAAAAATTGAGGCCGCCTTAAATAGAATACGTGGAAATATTGAAAAAGAGTTACATAAAAAAACGAAAAAGACCAAAAAGAAATCACCTGCTCAAGTTGTGGAACCTATAAAGGACGTTGTTCCCAATGGAGAAGTAAGCTTGAAGTATTTTTAAAATATCTATTTGTGAGTTTCTTTATATTTTCTATAGATTATTATAGAATTTGTAAGATCTAACAACAAGTTAGAAGACGTCACATTTGCTGAAATGCTAAGTGAGACATTAGACAATTTGCATTTAAAAGTGTTGGATCGTACATTTAAACTTGTTCTTAATCAACCTTGGGTTGTCAATTTAGCTTTACCAACCTCAATATTGGCAGGATACTCTGTGTATCCTAGCAAGTTGGAAATGAAATATGCTGAAAAGGGATATTCTAAGGCCCAATGGTATAAGACTAAAATGGTATGTTGTTAATATGGTTTTTTATTTACACTTCTTTATTTTTTTTAATCTTGCAGCCTGCTTCAGGAAATATTCAGCTTGCCACTTGGCAGTACTGCGGAGATGGTTTCTTTTATAACACTTCAAATGAAGATGTTGATCATTATTTAAAGGTTGTGGTAACACCTGGCAATGCTGAAAGTGTCCTGGGACCACCTGTAGAGCATACATGTAAAAATCTTATACAAGCCGGCCCAGGTCTGTGTCCTTTCGAAACCAGGCACTGTTTTACACAAAATCGTCTCACTGGCGACTCTTTTCGAGTGGTATCGTACAATATTTTAGCTGATCTTTATGCTGATAGTGATTATTCGAGGACTCATTTGTTTCCTTATTGTCCGCCATATGCTTTAAAAATCGATTACAGAAAGCAATTGTTGATTAAAGAAATATTAGGTTACAACAGTGATATTTTGTGTCTACAAGAAGTAGATATAAAAATCTTTGATTATGATCTAAGGCCAGTGCTTGAAGATGATCGGCAAGGTTTTAAGGGAATAATAGCCCAAAAAGGAACTTGTGGAGAAGGTGTGGCGACATTCTACCGATCAGACAGATTTGAATTGATTGAATCATTTGCACTAAATATTGGGGATAACATAAAGACACTACCAGTTTTTAACGAGTTGTGGAACAAAATAAAAGAGAACCATAAATTAGTTGAGCGTATATGCGATCGGGCGACAACTTTGCAGTTAAATATATTGAAAACAAAAAATGATCGTTATGTGCTAGTGGCCAATACTCATCTATATTTCCATCCAGATGCGGACCATATACGTTTGCTCCAAATCGGTTTTGTAATGTTGTTTGTCGAAGATGTTTATAAAAAGTCGATAGAAAAGTATACTATCAATAATGAAAAACATTTATCGTTGATATTCTGCGGAGATTTCAATAGCATTCCTGAATGTGGCATATATCGTTTATTGACGCAAGGATATGTAGATGAGGATTTCATTGACTGGAGTAGTAGTAAGTTTCTATATATTAGAAAAGATTTAACAAACTAACACATGATTTATTTCTTTAGATTTAGAAGAGGCTGTAAGCAATGTTAGTTTGACTCAACCGTTTACAATGAAATCAGCTTGTGGTACACCGGAATACACAAATTTTACTCATGCTTTTGCTGCCTGTTTGGATTATATTTTCTATCAGTTCGGTAGGTTTGATGTGGAACAAATTATACCTTTGCCTACCAATGAGGATCTAAAAGCCCATATAGCAATACCATCGGTTGTATTTCCTTCAGATCATGTTGCTTTAGTAGCAGACATAAAATTTAAATCAATTGTAAACTAGTTTTAACATATAAGAATAAAAACAATAATTATAAAACTACAATTCAACTTTGACTATATTAAGGTTTATTTCCTGCGATACTTCACAAAAATAAATGATTTATTTCAATAAACAAAACACAGTTGGTGTTTGCTGTTTAAACTCCTTTATTTACATTATACTCCATAGGTATGTTTGCCTTCATTTACTTGAATTAAAATACATTTTCTCCATGGATATCCTTTTTACTTTCTGTACCACATTTGCAAAGTTCTCATGCGTTTGACCTTTTTTTGCAATTGAAGAACTCCGTACATTAATGCTTCAGCTGTGGGAGGACAGCCGGGTACATAAATATCTACGGGAATGATACGATCGCACCCACGTACCACTGAGTAAGAGTAATGATAGTAGCCACCACCGTTAGCACAACTGCCCATGGAAATAACCCAACGGGGTTCAGGCATCTGATCGTAAACTTTACGCAGGGCTGGGGCCATTTTGTTGGTCAAGGTACCAGCTACAATGATGACATCAGCTTGACGTGGTGAAGCACGGAAAACGACACCGTAACGATCCATATCGTAACGTGGAGCAGCGATGTGCATCATTTCTACGGCACAACAAGCCAAACCAAAAGTCAATGGCCAAATTGAACCCTTGCGACCCCAATTTAGCAAATCATCCAAACGAGCCATTGTCCACTCACCCATGCTTGACTGTTTGGTTCCAAAAGGACTGTAGGGTTTTCGTGGTACAGGTTCATTTGGATTAACAACAGGCATAGTTTGTTGTTCACGTTTAACAATCAAAGTGTTTATGGCTGGAGCAAACGAACCGGCTGAGAGACTAGATGGCTTAGCCGTAGCCAACAGCTTGGTGGTTTTGTTTACGAGAGCTGAAGCAGCGGATCGCAGCATTCTACTTTCTACCAAAGAAATAAATACTTTCATTACACATTTTAAATGTTTCAGCCATTATTTTACTATTTACTTTCGTTTTAATGCCCTATTTGATTAGAAACTATATTTTTCAATCAAATTTATTGAAAAATATATTAACAAACCTTTTTATGTAACTTGCTCCAACACAAAAATCGAACATCAAAATTTGACAAACATATGTCCCAGAAAATGACATTAGTTAAAACTTGGCAGCACTTTTCGCCACAGATATTGTAAATGATTAAATAAAAGTTAGCGGTTTTTTAGTCTTGTATTGAGTTCTTAAAAAGAAAACAAGTGATAATAGGTAAATTATCATATTTAAAATTCTATAAGAGATTTATATAAATAATATAGCGTGCTTTGTAGCAAAAATTATAAACATCGTTAGATTGTCATCTGGTAAGTGTTTTAAAACCATTTAATTCTTTAATAAAAATAAACTGATATAAATAATTGATTGGTTTTATCCAGTGCTATAAAACCAATGCTTGCAAAGTATCTTTAAAGTCAAATTAATTGTAAAGGCCTCGTTACTCTTACGTAAATGTTGCGGATACGTAAACGTTGCGGTCGACTTGAAATGTTGGTAGTTACTACAAAAACGTAAACGTGTCATATGTTGTTGAGGTGTATGTGGGTACTCTTACATATATGTATGTGTGTAAATCATTATTTGTTTTGCTCACAGTAAAAATAATTTGTATCAAATAAAAAAACATTTAAAAAATCAAACTTAAAGACAAATTTCGTTTATAATACAAAATTTTAAATATGTAAACAAAAATGTTTTTTGAATGAAAATTCGTATGATTAACAACATTTTTATCAACTTTTTGAATTTGACTTAAGATGTTTTGTCAAAATGCCACAGATATATAGTGCCAGCTCGCTAATTCGAATTAATGATTGCAGACCCTGATTCGGATTAACGAGATATTCAGATTACTGGATGTGCTGTTATTATGTATTATAATTCCAAAAATAAAACGCAGACTAGGATTTTAAAACTAATTTATTTTATTTTTATTAATCAAGAATGAAAAAATTAAGTTTTGTATTCTAAAAACATAATTTAGATATCAAACCAAAGCGAATTTACACCAGGTGACCTTATCTTGCTACGTAAGCAACAGCTGATAACTTACCTTGTGACAAAATGGTATAAATTTCTGGTGGTTCTGGGGCATCTTTACTAAATTCTATAATTATCGATTAAAATTATGAAATTTAAAATGTTATTATATTTCAAAACACACAATTTAAAATTAAAAACAAAATGAAATATTTGTTTGAATATTTGACACAGCGGTAAAATATTTTACAGTGTTGTATACGTTTTCAAATAAGACCACATTGTATGAATTCGCCCTGTATCAAACGTATTTTCAAACAAAATGTCTACACAAATTTTTCTGAAAATATATTTCAAAACCAATTTAGTTTTTAATGAATACGGCAGTTAAGGTTTTTTAAATGTTGTTTTTTTTTTAAATACAAAATTTGTGATGTAGGGTTGGTTCTCTTGCAGTGCACATGCTCCCACGAAGTATTGCCAGATTTAATAATCCAGCTAAGAATTTCCTCTTTAGAAATTCACACGTCATTATTGCGGTAAAATTAGTTGCAAATTTTCAAAGTTTGCACAGAAATTCGGTTCTTAAAATTATAAAAAAGCAGAAAAATAAAATAAATAAAAATTCGGTTTAGCGAACTTGCAATCAATGCGAACTATAGAGTATGTAATACGTCATAAATTCAATTTGGATTACTGGATAATTCGGATTACACACCTTCGGATAAGCGAGCTGGCACTGTATATTTACATATCCAGCACTAAAATTGCTTTGAAAATTTTATTTTTTAACTAGTTTTTATTGCGCCTGAGAATCTAGTTTTGGAGTTATGGACCTTAAAATATATTTAGCCGTTATTAATATCTCTTTAAATGAAACTTGATATAACCAATGTGTTAAGCTGCGTTCACAATCAAAAAACATTTTCACTTTGTGTTCATAATAGAGCAACAATTTCTTTTGTAACTACACACATTTTGCATCAAGAAACCGTTTGCAAATTTTAGCCACAACAATATTAAGCATATATTTTTATTTTTGTAAACATTTTGTTAAAATTTTCATTCAAAACTAAATAAAATTATTTTAAACGTCAGAAACAATTTCATACAAATTGTTGCTGAAGTTCGAGTTGACTCAACTTTAGTTACATTTTTAAAAAATTTTTAGTTAAATTTGTGTTCTAAAACGAAAGGGAAATACATGAAATACTTTTGGAAGAAAAAAGATAGAAGAAAAAACGAAATTGTTTCTCTGATTGTAAACAAAGCTTAACCTAAAAATTTAAAAAAAAATTATTTTATTGTAAACTTAATTTAATTTCCTAAAGAGAAAAATAAATAAATATACTATATTTTTTAAAAAAGACCTCAAGCTTAAATAATTCAAAATAATTATGAAAAAAGAAAGGTCAAATAAAAATAAATAATATATATGTATATTTAATATAATAAGGTTAAGGCGAATATTCGGAACTATGCGCTGATTTTTTTCTATTTGCATTGTCCAAAATGTATGCAAATAATTATTTTATAATAAAATCAATAATTGAATCAGCTGTTTTATGTTTTGGCTCATGTGTTTACAGCTTTAAATTAAATTTTTATTTAATAATTTTATAAATTATGATTTTGCGTTAAAATATTGTTAAAACTTTTGTTGTAAATATAAATGAAAACTATAGAAAAGAAAATAAGAAGTGGAAATACAGTAAACATACTAATGTGCAATATGAAATAAATACCATCGTTGTATAACTTGCATTAAAATAAAACATTAAACTTTTAACAACAATATTTATTTCCAACAAATAAACAAGAGCTGTAAGCTGCTTCTTTTATTTTCAATAAAAACCCGATAACTTTGGTTTCTGTGACACATAAAGCCAACATTAATTTCAGTTCGAACAAAAAACCAATAACATTGGATTTCATAACATCAAATTTAAATTAACGTTTTGATGAGAATCTCATTAATAAAATTTAAAAGAAAACCCTGGTTAATAAGTTTTGTTGACAACACTGCTTCAAAACAAAAATACAATTCTTAACAGCTGATACGTAAAAACGTAGAGAAATTTTAATTTTATCAGGTTCATCCGCAACGCAACGTTACGTAAGAGTACCAATTTGCACAGTAGCTTGGTAAGGAAAACGGAACAGCTGATTAGCAACGTATACGTTTACGTAAGAGTAACGAGGCCTTAACACTGCAAATATTAGGACCAGTCCAAACAAGCGTGCAAAGAATAGCCCACAAGGGACTAGGACTAGTCCAAAAGTAACCCAAACGTATGGAAAAACATGGTATATTTAACATTACGATGTCCTAGGGCAGGACCATATAACACATCTTTGGACTACAAAGGAGTAGTTTTAAAACTACTCCATTGTGTACACAAGAGGATTAGTTTTAACTTCGTTTAAAAACAAAAACATATTAAAAAACGAAGACATGTCGTCCTACTACAAACACTTTTTAACAATGGCATGATCCATGGTTAGGTTAGGTTTGGTTCAGAAGGGTTATGTGCCCAAGGGCACACTTCCACTCGGAGACCAGTACGGTCCATTGTGAATCCCTTCAACATGATGAAGAATAGATAAAGAAGATAGAAAAAGAGAAAGGTTAAGAAAAGAAGTATGAGGTAGATAGAGTATAGAATATAGGAAAGTTAGTAGGAGATGTGAAGAACAAAATTCCCTCTCTACTGTCCCCTCAACAGAAACAACCGCACTATTTCCCTGACAAACCCCAGTAGATCAGCTGGACTACATCCAGCGATGCACCCCAGTTCGTCGTGAAACCTATTTCCTAGCCACTTCTGTCTGAGGCCCTGCACCCTGGGACAATGGCAAAGTACATGCTCGATCGTCTCCAGCTCCTCCGAATCCTCGCACAATCTGCAGAAGTCCGGTATGGCGTTGTCCCATCTGCCTACAAAAGCCCTGACCGGACAATGACCCGTCAAGAACCCTATAAGCTTTCTAAGACTACTCCTATCCAATCCCAATAGAACCCTGGTTGCCCCCGCGTCCAATCCGGGCCATAATGCCCTAGACACCCTGCAATCCACTGTCCCCCCAGGATCGGTTAACGTCATCACGGAATTTCTCCCGTATCACACCATAGTAGTAACATAGGGGAGGCTTTACCCCCTGTCCCTTACCACTAAGTCCATACTCGAACCCCCTCTCGCGAGTTCGTCCGCCACCTCATTTCCCTCAACCATGCAGTGTCCAGGTACCCAACACAGCCTCACATTGAATGCCTCCATGAGTCCACCAAGAGCATTCCTACACCGAGCGACCAGGCACGATCGCACCGTATAATTCGTCAATGCCCTAAGCGCTGCCTGACTATCGACGTAAATTGTCACCTCAGATCCACCCACGATGTGTTCCAGTATCACCTCCGTCGCCCTCCAGATCGCTAGGATCTCAGCCTGGAAGACACTGCACTCATCGGGGAGTCTGAATGACCTCTTCACCTCGGTGTCCGCTATATATACACCGGCACCAGTGCCGGTTTCCATCTTGCATCCATCCGTAAATACTGCCCACCCCTCAAACAGTCCATTGGATCCACTCCAAACTTCCCTATCCGGGAACTCTACTGGTGGTGTTGCACCGAAGTCCAGGGTCATAGTCATATGATCCGAAATTCTCCCGAGAGAAATACCCTGATCAAGCAGACCCATCTCGTACAAGATTCTCGTGTGATCATCCCGCCTAGGTCTAACTAACGAAGACTCGTAAAGTCTAATTAAGTTCCTAGCGGCCACACTCCTTACGTACTGGTCAATAGGTGACAGATATAGTAGGATGTCCAGCGCTGCCTGCGGAGTGCTTCTCCTTGCCCCTGTGATGCCAAGAGATGCACTTCTTTGAACCATGCTGAGCATCTTCCTATAGCTATCCACTCCCAACGCACCCCACCAAACAGTGCATCCATAGGTAAGTATAGGCCTAACAACCGATGTGTAAATCCAGTTTACCATATCCGGCCTTAGACCCCAGTTCTTACCAATGGAGTTCCTGCATGTGTAGTATGCATTGAGTCCCCTTTTCATCCTTTCCTGAGTATTTCTCTTCCAAGACAGTTTGCAGTCCAGAAAGTTACCCAAATACTTTGCTCCGTCCGATAGAGGTAACTCGACGCCATCTAGCACTGGCCTCCTAAATTCCTCTATCCTATACCTTCTGGTAAATAGCACCAGCTCAGTCTTCACAGGGTTAACACCCAGTCCCCTATCCTTTGCCCAAGCCGAGAGTTCACCTAGCATCACCTGCATAATTTCCCCGATCGTGGACAAAAATTTTCCCCTGACCAGCAGAACTATGTCGTCCGCATTGGCAACAACTTTCCTGCCCATGGAATCAAATGACCTAAGAATCCCGTTGACCGCAAGCAACCACAGTAGAGGTGATAGAACCCCCCCTTGTGGTGTCCCCCTGGTAACCCTCCTCCTTATCACATGATCCCCCAGGCTCGAGTTTATAATCCTACTGCCAAGCATGCAGACTATCCACTCCACCAGAAAGTCCTCCACTCCCAACTCTAACAACGAATCTCTAATCGCCTCGATCCTAATGTTATTAAAGGCTCCTTCTATGTCCAGAAACGCGGCGAGAGTATATTCCTTATGCCTCAGACCGTGCTCAATACAACCAACCACCTCATGTAACGCGCTCTCAACCGATTTACCCTTCAGGTAAGCATGTTGAGCGTTGCTAATAAGGCGGGTCTCAATATTGCTCCTGAGATATAAATCTATTAGCCTTTCAAGAGTCTTCAACAAAAATGAAGACAGACTAATAGGTCTAAAATCCCCCGGTTTCGAGTGGCCCGCTTTACCAGCCTTGGGTATAAAAATAACCCTGACCTCTCTCCACCCCCTAGGCAGATACCTCCTACTGAGGCACTTCCTGAATACATCCATCAGTAGAAGTGATGTACCGTCCGGAATGTTGCAGAGCATGGCCGGAAAAATACCGTCCGGACCCGGTGATTTATATGGGTCGAAAGTATTGACCGCCCACGCCAGCTTCTCTCCTGTGACCATTTCCTCGACGCAGGCGGAAGTAAAATCCGATGTCATGGACGTCACGTCCCATTGACCGTCTTCCATACCTCCGGTTTCCCTGCACCCGGGAAAGTGCGTCTCCATAAGTAAGGTCAGGGTCTCAGAGCTTGACTCAGTCCATGAGCCGTCATTCCTTTGGATGTAACCAAGGGCTTTAGGGTCCTTGGATAAGATCCGTCGGAATCTTGACAACTCGTTGACATTATCAATGGATGCACAAAATTGCCTCCATGATAGTCGCTTTGCTCTTTTCAGATCCGCCTTATACTTGTTGAACTGCACCCTGTGATTGTTCCAATCCTCTGGTGCTCTGGTAAGCTTGGCCCTATTAAACAGTCTCCTAACCGTAGACCTTTGAACGTGAAGTTCCCTGGTCCACCATTTGGGCTGTTTACGCCTACCCGGGAATGTAACCGGGCAGGACTGCTCATAGCTTTCCCTTAGAAGATGAGTGAACTTGTTCACAACCCCCTCCAGATCATTCGGCAGCAAGTCGCTCAAGGCCCTTTGCGCCAATCCAATACGGACTCCTTCCCTAAAGGAGTCCCATTTTGTCCCCCTAGGGTTCCTAAATGGAGCAACCCCAGGTGGGTCAAAATTCACTGTGAAGGTAATACGGCTATGGTCTGAAAATGTACAGTCCGTTGCCACCCTCCAATCAACAACAAGTTGTTCGTCACGGTTCACCAATGTCAGATCTATCACTGCCTGCCTATCTTTATTTCTGAACGTCGGCGTGTTACCCATATTACAGATAATAAGATTGTTAGTAGTTATAAAATCAAACATTAACTCACCTCTTTTGTTTATGTCTGCACTCCCCCATTGGCTATGATGAGCATTGGCATCGCAGCCCAATACAAGGATTGCACCCTTCCTCCTTGCATATGCCGTCAGTTCCCGCACCTCCGTTCCAGGTGGGTCCAACGCCTCGTACGGCAAATACACCGAAGCCAGTGTAAGAGTACGCTTACCTTTGGCTTCTCCATTTACATGGCATGATCCATGCTTGCATTACATCGGACCAGTCCATGGAGTAGTCCATTTCATGAAATTGGATCAGGTGGTCCAATAATATTTGCAGGGAATCTATTTATATGATTTAAGAAAACCAATTTTGCCACTAGATTTGTTAAAGCAGTGGTCCCCGAAAACACCTTATCAGAATTATGTGCATGGGGTAGTGTACGTGTGTCAACATCGCTGTAACAAAATTTTCTGTCCTATACTCGCATGAGAATTGGGCGTCACTGTTGTAAGGATTTGTCTCGTGTATAATAGGTTTTTGTATCTATTTATGTATGGTTCGCGCCGGTGTTTATCCGCGATCGTGAAAGCTGTAAAGAATCACAGGAAAAAATCGCTAACATGGCTAAAATTCCCGAAAAATTGCAAACTTTTAAACAAACACTAAAATTTATTTTAAATCTCTGAATGGGATAAAATAAAAAAAAATTCCAAAATTATCGAAAATTCTAAAAGGAATGGCAAAAATTCGGTAAAAATTTCTAAATTCACTGAATTCACAAAAATTTTCTAACAGCGGCATGATAGCAAAAATCTACTATTTATTATAAATCGTTAAAGCTGTAAAGAATCAGAAAACTTACACACACAAATCAATTATATCGCGAACATGGCTAAAATTCGCGAAAAATTGCAAAATGTTAAACCCAAAAACTAATTTGAGATCGCTAAATCTATTAAAAAACAAATTATATGAAAATAACACAAAAATCGTTAAAAAAAAATTAGCTATAATTACATCAAAATCAATGAAAAATTCTATTTTAAATTTAGGGTTAATTTGGGCCTCTTGCGTTTTAGATTACGATGTATTTTTGATTAAATTGGATTAAGAAGATTGTAAGCAACAAGCATAGTATAATAAGTAGGTACTTTATATTTATTGAATATTCATATATTAAATATGAACTAACAATAATTAATCAAATCTTATCCTAATTCTTTATTTATAACAATAATTAATCAAATCTTATCCTAATTCTTTATTTATGTCCTGCCAGTGCCAGACAAAAATTTTTTCTTCACGGATTCTGTTCACATATATGTATGTAAAATCAGGAAATATTTTTTTGGATTTTCTTGTTTTAAGAAAAGAAATGGATTCCTTTAGAAAATATACTTCTTTCCGTGCAATAGTATGCATTTCAGAGTACTATATATCAAAAGTATTTGAAAAACGGAAATTTTTTTTGGATTAATCGGCCTTTTTGTGGTTGTCGTATACGACTGTGTAATAGATTAAAGTAATACACAACCAGCCTTATTGTGGTTGTCGTTTTCGTAAACAAACGTGTCGTTTTTTGTAGTAGATTAAAGAACACATGTTGTGTATTACTTTAATCTATTACACAGTCGTATACGACAACGACAACCACAATAAGGCCGAACATGTGTTCTTTAATCTACTACAAAAAACGACACGTTTGCTTACGAAAACGACAACCACAATAAGGCTGAATGTGTCTTGATTTTAATGTATTCGAATAAAAGTACAAAAATGTTGGGTATCTATAAAAGCGCTAATTTAGCGCTCTTTTAAAAAAAAGCGCTAAAGGAAAAATATGCGCCTTTTCGACAGTTAAAAAGCGCTTAATCTAGCGCCAAAGGCACTAAATTGGCAACCCTGTTTAGGTGTCCCTGGTTTGGCTGTCGGTTCGTTAGCTTAGAAAAACTTTTTGAAAAGGTTAATTTTCTAGGCTTTTGGTAGAAAAAAAAATCTCATATTATTTCTTAAAGATAAATAAATCTACTTTAATAATTATTTTAAATTTTTATTTACTGTTTAGAAAATTAAAGTTGTTTTTTCGAGTTTTTTTTGCTAAAATAAAAGTTATTTTCTGAGATTAATTTTTTATTTGCTAAAAAATAAAAGTCATGTAATGTAAAAATACAACACAAGTCACAGCTGAATTTACATATATCCGGAGTACCTTTGTAACCTATTATTTGATAAATTACCGATTAAATAACTTTTTTTTGAGTGCAAAATATAAACAAATACATATTTATTTTACAATCAAAAAATAAAGCAAAAAAGTTAAGGTTATTTTTTAAGCAAAACTTATAATTCAAATAATTTACTTTTATTTGTAGAGTAAAAAGAAATTTAGAAAAATTATTTATTTTCTGAAAAAAAACAAACTTAAAAAAAACTAATTTTTTTCAATACAATTTATAACTGTTACGTTCCCTGCTTTCTTGTAGCACCAAAATTCTGATTTTTCTCCAAATTCTGTAACTTGACTGAGATTTTTTTTTAATATTTGCCATATGTATTTAATTTCACTAATTAATAGGATTTTCTGTGATGACGAGTGTTTTATTTTGAAACCACAAGTTTTTGTTTTATTTATTTTTTAATTTAAATATTTTTTACCAATTAATTAAACTACACAATTGCAACTTGATATAAAGAAAAATTTTAATCTAATTTAATACGAAATAAAAAAGAAAAAAAGTAACAAAAAACCTTTTTTAAATCTAAATACACAAATAATTAAAATATATATTAAGGGAAATCACGATGGGTAGTGCAAAGTGTGCAAATGCGTGCAAAAATACACACGTTTACACAACACCCAATTACAATGTACGTATTTGCAATTTGCTCTTTTTACTTCGTTTGCACTAAAAAACCATGAGCAAAATTACTAGTGCATATTTGCTCAGTTGCAAACAAATGTAAACAATAACATTTGACATATTAAGCGAAATATTGGTTTTAAGAAAACTTATAAATTCAACATTTTTGTGGATTGAAACATAAAATAGAGAATTAAATTTAAATAACTTAAAAAAAAAATTTATTTTAATATGCTTGTGTATAATTGTAAACAAATGCAAATTTTTAACAGTGCTGCCAGAAGTTTTTTGTGTTGCCAGAATAAATTTTTAGAGAAATAACACATTTGCACAAAAAATAAAAGTGGTATGCTCACGTTCAATCATAATATGCACTGCAAGTTTACAAATTGCAAATTTGCACAAAGACCATCGTGATTGCCCTTATTGTAAAGTGCAACTGGTTATTAAGATATACATAATTTTGGGCTTGGGAGTCTGGTGTTAGTTTATGTTGAAGAGAAAAAAAGAATAGTCTTAACTAAAGTGTAAAGATCCTTTTAAAATAAGCTGTATTTTAATGTTTCTTCGGGGGTTTTTTTTAATAAATATATGCACGTATATATTTTTAGGTTTTAAATTTTTGGAACTTATTGAACTTCCTCTGTTGACGAGGTGACTTCACGTTTTCTAATACCTTCGGATTCAATACCCTGGCCAGCTAAAGATGAAGCTTTGTCAGTAGTTGGTAAAGTATCACCACCGGCAGAAACATTTGATGTTGTTGAAGCTCTATTGGTGGGAGTGTCGGTAGCTTTTGTATCTTTGTCGGTATCATCCTCTTCATCTTCATAGTTGGTTGGTTGTTCATTTTTGCGCAACAGTTTACCAACTAAATCATATTTTTCTATATTAAGAAAATCATTAAAATTATAAATGACATTTTTTTTACATTATTAAAGATTAAAAAAACACACCTTTGAATTGCATTTCCCATTCGCGTACCGAATCCATTTCCATTGCGCTTAAATCACTTAAATCATCATATTCATCTTTATCATTTGCAACTACGCTGAATGTGGCCAAGTTACGAGAGGCATCACGTCCAGCAAATGATGCATAAGGTCCACCTGAAACGAAATTAAAATTATTAAGTATTGGTTTAGTATTGTATGTCAAACTGATTAAGTGTTTAACATAAATCTAGTTTTTGTTGAGATTTTGAACAGTTTTATTACAAATCATCTTTGTAAGATTAAAGTTTTGTATTTTTATCGCAAATTTTATTTACTTATTTATTTTTATTTCTTCAATTACATAACCGAACCTACTACTGCAAATTTAATTTTAAAAGATACGCAATTATTTAAGAAAGCCACAAAAATAACTAAGTTATTTTTTTATTTTTAAACCTAGAAAACGGACACGTAACTACACAAAAGTTCTTAAATGAGTTTTCATCGATTTTTGCTCGTTTTATTTAACTACATGTTCACGCAATTTTTTAGATCCCTGCGATCAAAAATTGCGACTTTAAACAGTTTTCTATACGAAGGCTTTCAAGGACACTTTATTAAAGAAATTCAAACGCCAAGAACACTTTGTTGTTATTGATTCTGTAAAGTTTTTTGCTTCGCCTGTAAAAAAAAATTAAAAATATAGTTACGTCCGTATGTGTGTGAAGTTAAATTTTAAAATTTATAACCCTAGACACATTCTGTTATGTTAACAGAATGATGTTAACAACTTAACAGGACTTATGTTAATGTTCCTTAAGATGATTGCGTCCAGATTTCTGGAAAAGAAGTCAACGTGGGCGAAAAAAAATGATTAGGATTTGTGGACAATACTATTCTCCATCGTTTTCCTTCCCCAGAATTTTTAAAAGAGCGAGTTGGAGCGACTTATGGCCAATTTACTCTTTTGAATTCTCTAGGGGATGAGTCAATATTTCTGAAAAATGAGTAAACGTGGGCGATTAAAAATTATTAGGATTTGTGGACAATACTATTCTCCATCGTTTTCCATTCCCAGAATTTTCAACAGAGCGAGTTTGAGCGGCTTAAGGCCAATTTACATTTAAGGTCACGATTTGTACAATTTGTATAGTTCTCTGTTACACTATGCGACAGTCAAAATCGGGATGGGTTCAAACTACCGGGGAAAGTTATATCGGTAAAAAAGAAGTTATACGTGTCCCGGCGTTTCGCTGGGTCAAGTCTAGGAATCGACATATATCGATTTGAAAAATGGGCTAAAAAAAATCAACATTTTTATAAACATTTTAGGGCCATCCAATGGATATGACTTATAAACCAAAATATAGGAAATTTTTAGTAGAACATATTTTATAAAAAACTCGGAAAAATCGGTTCAGATACAAAAAAGTTATGACCAAAATTATTTTTTTTTTTTTAAATCCCACTTTCGGGAACCAGTGACATGACCGATGAGTATTGGGGAAAAGGGTTTATTTAAAAAATGTCCTAGTCTATAATATGAAACATTTGCTGCGAAATATTTGAGTTTGATGATGAAAGGGGAAAGACGAATGGAGATGTGTTCTTTGTTTCATGTACAAGCAGTTTTTGTAGGTTTGTTATTGACAGTAAGAGAACAGGCATACAAAGTGATATAATGCTGCAAAACAAAAGTTTTATTGCATGGACACGAATGTAGTTTCAAAAGAGAATTGAAGAAAGATTCTGCAGCATATGTTTCATAATATGGATTAGGACAAATGAGCCGATATTTAAAAATTTGAAAAAAGTTACTTGTTTAACTTTTGTACTCAACATAACATTTTTTGCTGTCAAAGCTCTTTTCGTTTACTCCATGGTATAATAAGTACGAGGTATGTTCATTAGGGAGAGTTGTCGTTATTTTCCCATGTAATGTCAAATTAATTTATTTGATTTGTTTAAATTTGTTTCCTTATTTTCTTTTGTTTGACGTTATATGTATGGGTTTTCAAATTGAGAACAAAATTTCTAATGACTATACCTTGTACTTATTCTACCATGGTTTACTCGAAGTTCTCACTACTTATACTACAATTTATTTATTTATTAATCCATATTCTAATACAAAGCCATATGGGCCAAAACCGTATTACACAGCAATACAATCCTGAGTTCAGTACTTAACCTTAAAAATAACTTACATTTATTAATGAAACTGCACCCATTAATACAACTTATTGGCTCCCCAGCCGTAACAAATTATAAAAAGTACTATAAAAAGATTCAGTTCAGCAAATTTAATCCGGTATTTGTCGCAGCTCATATCAAACATTATGAATCATAAAGAAGTAAAAACAATTTGAAAGCTACTTTATAGAAAACATAAAAAACTGTCGAAAGAAACTTGAGAAATGCTTTAAAAGCTTAAGGCGAAACACATTATTAGATTGCGAAAAAATACGCAATTCATGCGGTAAACTATTCCAGCAGCGAGCAACCCTTACAATAAAAGACCTCTCAAGAAAAGAACACCTAATTCTAGGTATAAGAATTTGCTTGTTCCTATTCGACCGCGAAAAGTGTAAATTCGTTACATAACTGAACAGGTATGCCACTTTTAATAATGCGATGAAATAGAAGAATATTACGATACTTTACGAATTTATCAAAGTAACACCCTAAAAATTTCTTTACAAATTCGGATATATGTTCACGTCTACGGATATTAAAAACATAACGAGTCACAGCATTAACAACCCGCATTAAAAATTAGTTTACTTTTTAGGAATATAGGAAATTTTAGTTCGTAAACGAACATACATACGCTATCTTTGAGTCGTCAAAGAGGAATATGCAATAAGAACAAATGAGTGATTTCGTTAGAATGATAGTAGATAAGTGATAAATTATAAAAATCGTGTATTTTAGTTATGACACTCTTTAAGTAAATGAGCGATATGCATATATGCTTAGCATATTTATGGAAAACAATTTGTTTGAAACTATATACATTGTAATTTTTTTGATTTTTGTTAAGTTGTGAAAGATAGTTTTATTTTTTTGAAATAAATACCTATAACATAAATACATATTACCAAAAAGTTTGTCGATTTATGATTGCTTCTTGAATATTAAATGAGTTTTGTCGTTGAGCGTAATTTAAAATAAAAATAATTTGCTTTTTGAAGAAACAAACTCCAAACACTGAATATTTTCGTTTTTGTAGGAGAAATTTTAATTTTTCATTCCCTCTAGATCTGCTCTTGAATTTGATTGATTGCAACTCATTTTAAATTTCATTCATTTGAATTGCTAATTCTTTTTTCTAATTCATTTGAATGAATTCAAAATCAATTCAATTGAATCTATAAAATGAATTGCAATTCACTTTTAAAAATTTATTTGAATTGGAAACTGTTTTAATTCAGATTTCATATAATTAAAAGTTATTTTATTAAAAGTTAATATTATACACGTCTTAGCTAAAGCGAATTCAAGAATAGACTAACAAGAAAAATCAAAGTGTAATAGGCAAAAGGTATAAATAAATAACGATGTTCACATTGCTAAAACAGAGTTGCTATTAAATTCAGTTTCCAACACTCCTTCTCAATGTGAATGACGTTTTACATTTTCAAAAAATAATTCAATCAAAATTCATTAATTTCACAAAATAATTATGTTTTATCTTCGCCAAGTTTTTAGTAAGTATGTCGGCAATCATTTCCTGTGATGGACAGTACTTCAGTATGACATCTTTATTTTTTACCACCTCCCGGACATGATGAAAACGTATGTCAATATGTTTTGTCCGTTTATGAAAAACAGGATTGGATGCTAACTTCTCAGCACCCTGGTTGTCAACGTTAAGTACAATCGCTTCACCTGATGTAAAGCCGATCTCCTCTAAAAGCCGCTTTAGAAATATAGCATCCTTTGCCGCTTCTGACATTGCCATATATTCGGCTTCAGTACTGCTGAGAGCAACGCAAGATTGCTTCTTAGACTGCCATGAGATAGGGCATCCTCCAGCAAAAAATATGAATCCAGTGTAAGATTTTCGATCATGTGTATTACCTCCCCAATCTGCATCCACAAAACCTTCAACAGTTTTACTACCTGCTCTGTAGATTAATTTACTATCGACTGTTCCACAGAGATAACGAAGAATTCGTTTTACTGCTTGCATATGTTCTGTGTGAGGATTTGTGTTTCTTTGAGCCAATTTAGCCACAGAATGAAGAATGTCTGGCCTTGTTGTCATCGCTAGATACATCAGGGCCCCGATAATGGACTGGTATTCACGTTGAGATATTTTCTCGCAATTATCTTCACAGCTTTTTACTTGGTAATTTGCCTCGAGTGGAGTTGCTACAGCTTTACATTCCTGCATCCCATACTCCTTAAGTAAATCCTTAATATACTGGGACTGACAAATAGAGACTGTGCCAGTATCACCCTCACGTTCAACTTCGATGCCAAGATAGTGATGCAACTTTCCTTTATCAGACATAGAAAATTCATTTGCCAGCAAAACTTTAACCTGCAACACATTTTCTTCATTTTTGCATGCGATCATTAGATCATCGACATAAACTGTCACTAACACCAAATCATCTTTCATCGTAGCCATATAGAGACAAGGTTCATTTTGGGACTGCACAAAACCAATTTGTTTAAGGTAGCCATCCAACCTCTCATTCCATTCTTTACCGGATTGTTTCAGGCCGTAAATAGCCTTGTGTAATCTTAAAACCTTATGTGGATTTTGCTCATCTGCAAACAATTCTGGTTGCCGAATATAAATTTCATGTTGAAGATTACTATTTAAGTAAGCTGAGCTTATATCTATTTGATGTAAATGCATCTTCCATTGAACTGCTAATGCTATTACCAAACGAATTGTGGAATATCTTGCCACCGGTGAAAATGTTTCATCGTAATCCAGGCCAAATCGCTGGTTACACCCCTTTGCCACAAGTCGAGCCTTAAAACGCTCTATATCGCCATTTTCGTTTCTCTTTAAGGCAAAAACCCATTTTGTATTAATAACCTTAGCTCCATTGGGTAAATCCACCAACGACCACGTTCCGTTCCTCTCTAAAGATGTCATCTCAGATTTCATTGCATCACACCAATTTTCTCGATTAGCGCCACCAATAGCTTCTTCAACGGTGGTGGGAACAAATTCTTGTATCATGCTTTTTAACTGTTCCTTGCGTGGCCTGCCACGTTTGCCAGTTCTAATAATTTTTGGTCTACCGCGAAGTTCACTAATAAGCCCCACCTAACTGGCAGCTTCCAACATACCATCAGTTTCTCCGGTTGTTTCAAAACCCATAAAATCTGCAGATTCATCACAAGATGTATCCGAACTTATTGTAGATTCTTGATTCACAGGTAAGTTATCAAATTCCTGGTTTTGATCACAGTTATCAACAACAATTGTCAAATAATCTTTTTCTGCTACTGTACCCTCTGGCCTGTTGTTATCAAAGTCGTCTTCTTTAAACATGACGTCACGTCGCTCAACTAAGCTTCGTTTATTTTTGTTGTAGAGTCTATAAGCCTTAGCAACTTGCGAGTATCCAACCATTATATAACTTTCACCTTTAGGCTCAAATTTACTGCCAGTTTTATTACCTTTGTTTAATGCAACAGCATAGGATCCAAACGTTCTCAAATGATGCAGACTTGGTTTTCTTTTGAACCACGTTTCGTAAGGTGTTTTGTCGCCAAGTATTTTCGTAGGGCATCTGTTGCGTACATAGGCGGCTGTATTAATAGCCTCCGCCCACAAACTCTGTGAAACACTGCTGTGAATCATCATTGATCTAGCCATTTCGACCAATGTACGATTGGCTCGTTCAGCTACACCGTTCTGCTGTGGTGTATGTGGCACTGTGAGTTGTCTGGCTATACCCTCACACTCTAAAAAATGGTCAAAATCTTTATTTTTGTATTCGCGACCATTGTCGCTTCGCAAAACCTTTATCTTGCGGCCTGTCTGCTTTTCTACGTGTTGCTTAAAAGTCTTAAAAGTTTCAAACACCTCACTTTTAGCTTTGAGAAAATATACAAAGATACGTCTTGAGAAGTCATCTATAAATGTGACAAAATACTTCGAACCTGCAACTGAGTTCACACTAAATGGGCCACATACGTCACTATGTATCACTTCCAACAATTCGGTTGTTCTCGTAGTTGACTCTTGTGGGAATGAGCTACCATGGATTTTACTCAGCATACATGTTTTGCATTGGGTTGTACGACTACTATTCTTCAGATTAACACCTTTCACTATTTCTTTTTGAGACAAATCGCATAAAGAATTATAATTTAAGTGCCCAAGCCTATTATGCCACAGCTGATTCATATTATTAGCCACCAGCAGCTTCTGCATATTCTCCACAACAAGAAATAGATTGTTTTGTCTAACTGCCTTCAATACTACCTCACCTTTGGTTGTTCTAATAACAGCAGATTTAGCATCGAAAACCACAGTCAAACACTTGTCGACAACACTGCCAACAGAAATAAAATTCATGTTCAATTCGGGGGAATACAGAACATTCTGAAATTTTAATTTCACACCATCAATTACAATTTCAATGTCTCCTTTTCCTTTCGTCATAATATATTTATCAGCCTCAAAACGAATCTCCTCAGTGTGCTCAACGAAGTTAGTAAACAATTCCCTCTCACAGCACATATGTGAAGTTGCGCCGCTGTCGACGCACCACGGTTTATTTTCTATATTTTGTTTTGCACTTGATTGCATTGCATGTAAAAGATGATGTTGTTGTTTCTTCTTTGGCTTTTCACATTTGTTTGCATAGTGTCCAAATTCGCCGCAATTAAAGCATTTCCCCTTCATTCTCTTTTCTTTGCTTTCCTTCTTTGTTTTCTCCTTCTGAAAAGTTTTCATTGTAAACACTTGCTGTGCACTTGTTGTTGCTTCTTCACGATCACTTTTTTGTTTGTGTCTATCTCCTTCTTCTAAGATTTTAAGTTTAACGGTCGATAAATTAGGCAAGACGTCGCGTGTTTCTATGGCCACTACAAAGTGTTCGTACTCAGATGGCAAGCTCGAAAGTAGCATTATGACCAGAAGCTCATCTTGGATGACGATTCCTGTCTCCGCCAGCTTTTCTGCTAACTCCATAAAATCATTAATGTGTTGACCAATATTTGTTCCTCTAGCCATTGTCAAATTCATTAGTCGTTTGTAAAGCGACACTTTTTGAAGTGGACCTCTCGGTTTGTACGATTCCTCCAAACGCACCCAGGCCTCTTTTGATGTTTTACAATTCTTTATAACGTTTAATTGTGATGGTTTTACGCACAGTATAATTGTAGCAAGGGCCTTTTCATCCTCTGCCTCCCATGACACTCGAGCCTGATCTGTTGCAGCATCCTCCTTCTTGATAGCACCATTAACAATTTTCCACCAACCACTATGTATTAAAACACTTCGCATGTGTATGCACCAGCTATCATAGTTTGTGTCGTCCAGTTTTTCAATTTGGTATAAAGACGCCATTTTGCGTCACCAATTTTAATAAAATTTTAAACCGTCTTAAATTGTTTCCTTAACTTTTAATTATTCTTTACACAGTTAACAGAACTTGGTTCTGGGCCCATAACCTGTTTTAATTCAGATTTCATATAATTAAAAGTTATTTTATTAAAAGTTAATATTATACATGTCTTAGCTAAAGCGAATTCAAGAATAGACTAACAAGAAAAATCAAAGTGTAATAGGCAAAAGGTATAAATAAATAACGATGTTCACATTGCTAAAACAGAGTTGCTATTAAATTCAGTTTCCAACAGAAACGAATTGCAATTCATTTTACAGATCCATTTAAATTTGTCAAAATTAATCAACAATAAATTTCAGTTTCTCAATAGTATGCAATGGGCATTTAGCACATTCGAAAGAAACCTTGTTAATTAATTTTTGAATCCCAAGAAAAACTTTAATAACAAATATGCATGTGGCAGTGTAAATAAACTGGACTGGCAAAATAAAATAAATTAATTTGTTTTTATTTTTGTTTTTTCTTAACCCACTTACAACTACATTTAGAGTTGACAAAAAATCAAACAATTGTAGTCGGGACTGTAAGAAAAGATAAATTCACTGTTTATTGTTGTTGTTTTTGTTTAAGCTTTGATATTGTTACAAGTAAAACTGAGGTTTATAATTCTTACTCGCTTAACAGTTTTATTTGTATAATATCTTTAGCTTTTCTAAAATCTTTGGATGAAGTTTCCTGACGATCTGGCCTAAGCAACCAGTGAAATTCGCATAGCTTAACTCTTCAACAATAAATTTCAGTTTCTCAATAGTATGAAATGGGATTTAGCACATTTGAAAGAAACCTTGTTAATGAATTGCAATTCATTTTTCAGGTTCATTTGAATTGGTAACGAATTATAATTCATTTCTGCCTTATTCGTTTGAATTGATTCAAATTTAATTCAATTCTTTTTTTCTGTAAAATAAATTAATTCAAAATTTAGCTAATTCGTAAGGAATTAAAATCAAAAATGAATGATTCATTTACAGCTCTGGTGTTTAGAAATATTTTTCCACACAATATATCGTCACCTAAAAGACGAAATAACCTATCTGCAGTTTTCAAAAGTTTACAGGAGAGGGAAAAAACGTTATAAAATGGGAACTATTAACGATATTGAAACGAAAATTACACATTTTGATTAAAATGAAACCAGTAATATCTATCGGTTGAGAAAATTTTGTTTTTCTAATCAAAACTTATGTTATGACACTTAGGTTATTTGGAATTGTAAAAATCTGAAACCAAAATAACCTATCTGCAGTACTAATTAGTATGAATAAATAAAAAAAATTTTAAGAACATGAATATTATTTACATTAAATAATTACAGTAGTAGTTTCTTTTACTGGTTTAAGCAAAAACAAGTACTTAATGTTTGTTTAAATTACACTATGCAACAAAATAAAACTTTTATCGTGATTTTTGATGATTTATTTTTCTCTTTTTTTGTGCGTTACGGTCCTCTAGGTAGAAAAACTTTGTCATTTGTAATATTATATGTTCAAAATTTTGCACACATATGCGTTATGATATAAGGAATAAAAATCCATAAAAAAATCAATTTTGAAATTTTTGCAGATAGGTTATTAGGTCTTTTAGGTGACGATATGTATTTCCTTCAAGCAATTCATTCTTTAAAACAGAAATTAAGGAACTCGGAATTTAACTTTTTTGAAAAATGCTCGGCGCTGAGCTTTGCTAGAATAAGTTAGATGATGACCTGCCAACAGAAGAAGCTCTGGATAGTAACACAACAACAAAATAAATCGACACAAATAGAAGTGTTAAATAATGGCATAATGGAATATTTTATATGTTTAGAGAAATCAAGTAAAATGACTGAGAAATTAGAAATTTTGTATTATGGGCTTCTTTTGATTTCTCCAACATTTACGATAATTGAAAGAATTTTTTCCATTTTAAGTTTTTTCAAAACTTATTAACTTAGATTAACATAGTCTGAAACTCATATTTTCTGGAGAAATGTGATTATTTATAAAAAAAATTGTATTACTCGGTTAACCGATCAATAACAAAATTAACCGATTAAACCAAAATCTCGATTAATTAATCGAGCGATTAACCGATTAAAGCAAAAGCCCGATTAAATGAATACCCTACTGTTCTAGCTTAATACGAATCAGTCAATAAAAATTTATAAGTAAACAATTGAAGCAGACAACTCACATACTCAAAGCAAATTTTCTAATTTCATATTAATATCGTGAAATAAAGCGTTTTCTTCAAAGAAATCATTTTCTTTTTAAGTGCAATTGAAATAAAATAGACCAAATCGTCTCAGTAAAATCTAGCGGTTTTAAACCCCCAAAATTAAAGAGTTTTTGTTTGTCAGAACACTGGTTTGGAGATTTCAAATCGAAAACACATGGGTGAAAAATTGCAGAATTTGGATAATCATATTTTTTGTTTGTTTTTCTTTTATACATACATATTTTTATTTTAATAACAACCAGAAATTATTCTTGAAAATTGCATACTCAACATAATTCAGTCAAATTATAGAAATATAATAGGTAATTAAATTTTATTGATATTTCACAACATTAGGAATAAGTAGTCTTGACTTCTCTAATATATTTTATTTTTCTTTTTAATGGCATGATTTGCACAATATTTTAAATCAAAATTGTTGTTTATAAAACCTTTTATGTAGTGTTTTTAGGAGAAAGGCGGCACTTAATTTTTTGTTGATAAGATTTTTTCATGTAACAAGATAAGATAGACCATTATTTTAAATCTAAATTCTACTTAATATTTCATTATATTTCAGTTTGGTTTAGCAAGGAATACAATTACTTTTACTACAGTGAAACAAATAAATATATGAATATTTAATTTAATGATGACGGCGTCATTAAATCTAAAACACATTTGCTGATAGTATATAAATATATAACTACATACATACATATATTGTATAATTTTATCAACATGTTCAGCAATTAGCACATACATATGTATGTATGTATGTGAGCAAATTTAATATTATTTATTTTGCTCATTTATATTCTGATTGAAAAACTATATAAATATAATATTTAAAAGTAATAAATAAAACCTTGTCTTCACCAGACATAAATTTAATAAAATTAACACTAAATTGTTGTTAGCGTTACGAGTGGTGCTAATGTTAGCGCTTTAAACATGGTTTAATTTTTAAAACTTTCTCAATATTTTTTGTTTTTCGCACGTGTTTGAACTTGAGATTTATAAATTGTTTTTATTTACTTTTAAAGAACAAAATTGATTAAGAAATTATTGTATACCATTAAGAAATTAGACGAAATTGTTTCATGCATAACAGTAAAACAAGTAAGAAAGTATAGTCGGCCAGGCCCGACCATGTGATACCCTACACCAAAGTATTTTATTATTATTTTTTTTTTAATTCCCTAAGCTAATCACGCGAAGCTCTACGCTTGTCTGCAGGAAAGAAACCAGAGTCTCTAGTGGTAATCGAACCCGAAACCCCGGCGCTGATAGACTAGCTCACTACTAGCAAGCCTACCGGGGCACCCGGTGTCCATTTAATATATAATATCGATTTTACTATGTTTATAAACTTATTAAAATTGGTTTGAAAGTTTTTGAGAGACAGAAATTGCCCATTACCTCCCCTTGTGGTTCTATTTTTGAAAAACTGTATAGCTTATGTGTCCATATAGATATGGATCTATCTATGTTTTAAATTTCATTAAAATAGGTTTGATAGTTTCTGAGGAAGATTTCTTCCCCCTATATTCCCTTGTGTTCCTACGATTCGGCCTATTGCCAATGTCCCAAATTTTTGAAATTATCTCTAAAATTGCTACCTGTACTTTGTGCACAAGGTTACATGGCCACCCAGCCGGACGGACATCGTTAGTTCGACTCAGAAAGTGATTCTGTATACTTTAAGCTGGGTCTAGGACCAATATTTTACATCAGCACAAATGCATAATACCCTTCCCACTATTGTAGTGTGGGAATAAATAGTTGGGAGATTCACAAGGTAGTCATAAAGTTGTAAATTCATATGTCTTAAAATATTTACAAGAAATATATATGACTGCTGTGGGCAACCGCTTATAATTTAGCATCATACAACACAATCTGCTAATTAGCAGACCGTTTTGGTTTAGCAGAGAGTTAGCAAGAAGTTTATTTAAAACGAATTTTTAGCTGTCAAAATTTATTTAAATATCAACTCTGGAAAGTGTTAGTATAGCCAACTATTTGTTTGAAAATCAACTCTGAAATATTTGTTGATATTTCTATTTAAGTTTTTTCCCTCAATTTGTAAAATGTTTAAAAACTAAAATATGGAAAAGGAAGATAAAACAAATTGTTAAAAGATCTCCAAATTGGGGTCAGGATGAAAAAGTAGCTACATATAATTTTTAAACAAGGTTTATGGTTTCAAAATATACATATGTATGTATGTATTTGTTTGCAGGACTTAATATCAAATTTAGTTTTGAATAAATTAAACATTATCGGAAATGCCAAAATTGACATATTTTTACGAAACGCAGTCAGTATACTCCAAAAATGGATTCTTTCTCTTTTTATAAATTTTTTTGATTTGACGTTGAGCGCCACCTCTTAAAAACTCTAAGTGGTCCAAAAGGTCAAGAGTTTCCATAATTTTTATATACATAATTAAATTTTCTTGGCACACAGAACTTTTTTTTCCAATTTTCACCACATACGTACATATAAAAATTTGAATGTTTTTTAATTTTACTTAATTTGCGCACAACATTTTTGATTTTTCGTTTGCTTATTAAAATTATTTGACATTAAACAGCTGTTTTTAACAAGTTGGCAAAAGTTTGGCAGCTCGTTAACAAGAGTTTAGCAAATCGTTGGCAAGAGTTTGGTAAGTGTATTATAAATTAACTGTGTGCTAACGTCATTCCAAATTTTCGTTGTAAATACGGCCGTAGATTTCTACTGTACAGTTATGACGAATAAATGAACACAGCATTAACATTTTTTTTGTTTGAAACACAACAATATTTCTGTTAAACAATTGTAAAATATTATTTAGGATATTATCACGATATGACTTGATAGCACACCTTGTGAATCCCTCAAGTATGTTAAAAAAAATTGTATTTTAGTAGGTTTGCAAAGAAGCAAGCGATGAAAATCCGGTATGTGATGGAAATCGATTAAGAAAACGAAAGCGGTTTTACGTGATAAAATCATTAAATATTGATTTCTAATACATTCTCCATTTTTTTCTGTATATATACTTTTAAATTCAATAATATACATATTATGTTAATTAAACTGTATTTTAAATAAATTAAGACTTTAATTCAGAAATTAATTTTAAAACCGTTCGACATTCCCCAGACATTTTAAAAACGATCGATTCCCATCCATATGTACCTAAATTTTTGACGTGTGGAATAAAAAGTTGTGGCTGTTATTTCGTAAATGTGTATCTTTTTGTAAAATAATATATAATTTTGTTTGGTTCTCTGCCGTTTAAAATACAACGCAACTCCAATATAAATAAATGCAAAAAAATTCCATTTCTTCATATTTGTAAACTAAATAACAAAAGAACTCAGCCAAAGTGGAAGAAACAAATGTATTAAAAATACTAAAGGCATTGAAGTTACTGAAAATAAAATCTTTTGTCGATTGTTTTTGAATAAAAATTCCGTTGTTTATTTTAAGTCTATAGGTAATTCATAATTTCCATATTGAAATCAAAAGACAAAAAATCCAAACATTTATAGATAAAATAAGCACACAACAAAAAATTACTTGGGATGTAACGATACGCTTTTTTGCCGTTACGATACCGATACTAAAAAAGAAATATCGGCGATAGCCGAAACAAATAAATAAGAAAAAGGGGTCAAAAAATGGCATTTCAATAAAAAAAGGGTCAAGTTTTTTAAAAGCAGTATTTCCCATTTTAATAAATATAATAAGATCAAGTTTTTTATAAACAAACAAAAAATATTTATTTGCGGTAGGCAGAGTTAAAAAAATTAAATTTTTTTATGGAATGCCCTTTCCTGTTTTAACACCTGACATAAAGTTTGTTCTTTATCGTTATAACTCTTTATACTTTTTATGTTATATTCCGACATTTTTTTTTACCGATTTAGCGATTTCAAATAAATTTTGGGGTTTGTATCCAATGTTGCAATCGTTCGCAAATTTTAGCCCTGTTCGAGATTGAAGCGATGTCTTGCGGTAAGTTTTCTGATTATTTAAAGCTTTTACGATTTTTAATAAATATTAGACTTTGCTATCTTACCGCCGTTACCAAACATTTGGGAATTTCAGCAATTTTTACCGAATTTTTTAATTTCTGTTAGTTTTAGGGACTTTATATAATTTTTATGGCGCTATTTTTGCAAACTTTTTCGAGTTTTTAATTTTTGCGAAGCTTTGTTGCTCTTTTACCTAAATTGAAGTCACCTATTTTACAGGGCACTCTTAACATTGTCGATTTAAAAGGGGCTCAATGCCTTATGCCATTATTAAGGGTGAAAACTTACTACTCTTTAAGAGAGCAAAACATTTTAATAAGAAACCATAATATGTTTCAATAGATAAAAAATAAGAAATATGTAGTTTAAATCATAATAAAACATAGTACAGTAGAATCTCACAAATTCGAACCGCCATTTCAATGTATTGGACGCTCTGAAATTTTTTTTTTTTTGGTTTTATTTCTTTATAGTAGGAACATTTTTTTTATGATTTTGAACTTAATAGGCAAACCCCCAAATTAAACGCTCTAATACTAGAACAGAGGGTTCTAATTTCTGGAATATTTTTTTTGTTTTTTTTTTTGTATTTTCACTAGAAATTATTTTGTTCGTTCACTATAGTAAACAAAAAACTGGAAATCACCGAGTTATTGCTGGTGTGTATAATTCGGTCATATGCGTATGAAATTTTATATTCTTGTACAAATTTGGGTCAGTTGATAACTGAAGGTCAACGTGAAGCGTTCATACGTGTGAAAGATAAAAAAAAATATAAATCGTCGGCTTAATATGCAAACCTGCTAACTCCCTTTCAAAACATTTTACAGGAGACAAAAAACTTTTTATTTTTCCTATTTGCTGCTTAAAAGAAAAACAAAAATTAAAGTTGATTTGACACACTTCAAGACTCAAATTTAAGAAAAACTACATGCTGGTCAACGAGGCATTCTTTCTCAACCACACGGCATCAAAATCTCAATTTACTTAAAAAGTGGTTTTGGCAGGTTTGCACATTAAGCCGACGATATACAATACATATGTTCAATTAATTAAATGTTTAAATAAAAACTGTTTTGAGTTAAAGTAAAGCTTACACAACTATTCATATATATCACTATTTCATTATAGAGGTATTCACCTCAGAATTTTAACTCTTGCGGAAGTGCGGAATTGCGGTTTTGCACTATCGGTGTCGTGAACACCCAGCTTTAAACATTTTGAAATTTCAATTTCGAAATACCTATTACGAACTGTCAAAAACTATAAAATAAAAACACACAATTGTCAACTGATTGCAAAAAATCATTGCTGTTTATTAATTCAAGATGCCGAAGCAAAGTTTTAAGACATTTTTGGTAAATCATTTAATTAATTAATCTTTTGTTCCAATTGAAAACATCTATCATGAAATCGGTAAGTATAGATCTATTTTATTAAAAATTCCAAATTAAAATTTGTAATTAAACTTTTGAGAAAATAATTTCACAACTGAAGATATTTTGGATGACGAATGCGTAGAAGAGGAATTAACCACACTTTATGATGATTTATCTTTAGTTTTGTCAGCACGTCGAGGAATTAAATAAATTTTTTAAATTTTTGTTTATTTCGTAGAACTTTGATTGTGTTTAAAAAAACAGTGTTGGACAACGGAATTTTGTCATTAAAGGTTGTAATTTTAGGTACTGTTTACATATTACTATACACTTGTTAAAAATGTGGCAACGATACCAATATTGAAGTTTATAAGCTGAATTGTGCAACTTTTACCCTTGCGATTTCGCTCCATCAAAAAGGTCTTGCAAAACATAAAAAGTAGTGGGAAATTATTTTCATGTGTTTGTTGTAGTGAAAAATAAAAAGTATTGCGATTCCGCAAGAGTAAAAATTCTGAGGTGAATACCTTTTATATTTTTATCATTTTCTTTAAAAAAAATATTTCCAGTAATATGAACTTTTCAGACATTCGAACTGCCCGGTGCATAGGTTTGCCATTCGTACTGTTTTTAACAGTACATGTACTGAGTTTTAGCAATTGTACTGTTTTAAGCATAAAGTCCAAAACAGTACGCAAATGTACTGTTTTTTTACACTTTGTACTGTTTTTTTTGTTCAGTCTACAAAAAACCAAGATATTAAGAAAAACCCTGTTAAAGTCATATTTTGAAAATATCCTAATATTTAACAGTATGTATATAGCTCAAAAAAATGTTGTGTTCCAAACAAAAAAAGCTCTAAAATAATAAGACTTTTAACACTGTGGTCATTGGTTTCTCATAAATACGCAGTAGAAATCTTAATTATAATGGGTGACTCGCAGCAGTTGTATATTTTCATGTTATTATTTTTAAGATGTATAATTTTATGGCTACCTCTTCCAATTGTATTTTCCTTTAAACACCTGAGAAAGACAAAAACAAAATCGAATACTAAATAAATACTTATTCCAACACAATTATTTTTAATTCCTAGAATTTTTTTTTTTAATATTCGGGAAAGTTCTGCCAATCGAAATCACGTGAAATTGAAAACGTTTAAATTTAACAAATTCTCCGGGCTCAAAATTTATAAAAACACCTAATTCCATTCAGGACCACGGTTTTCCTGTCTTCAAATTAAAAAAAAAATATTTAGGCCAATGACTTCGTTTTAGTGTTTTTTTTAAACGCAAATAGAGTAATTTCGTATACTTATAAAATGCCATAAAACGAAAATCATTCTTTTGACGTTACACATTTTAAGAGTTTTTAGTTATATAATTGTTGCATATTCAATCAAAAGTTTTAAATATATAATAATTTAAATTAATAGTTGTGTTTTCGTCAAAAAAAAAATGTACTGTTTTTTTTTCTTGATTGTACTGTTATTTGTGTTCAATGTACTGTTTTTCCGAATTTAAAATCTGGCTACCCTACCGGTGGACAAAGTGGTTCTAATTTGTGAGATTCTACTGTAATATATTTTTGATATCAATGAAACCATCTTTATTGGATAAAAAATTTTATGACATTAATGTATAAATATGATTTCGGCCATATGGCCCCCACGGCTGGCGCGTAGAACCGTTTGGTACGGTACGATATGCTTGGACTGTTTTGTTCACTGTCCATTGATCTGAAAGTTGAAAAATACCAAGGGCACTAAAAGTAAATACGTAAAACTACAACTTTAAACTTAGAAAACTGCATAAACATACCACCTACATACCTACCAAAATAATTGCCAAACTTTTGATAAAAATAAAAAAATCGGGTTTAAAAGCACAATAATCGATTTCAGTATAAAATCGCATCGGTAAATTCGACTGCAAAAAATCGATTTTCGATTGGAATCGAAATCGATTTACCATTCCCTAGTCCGAAGACTGTTAAATAGAGGAATAACGTAAAACAATGTAGTAGTGGCTTTGCTTATGGATTTTTTAGTCTATTCGAAGTAACCCAAATTTTTCAGCAAAATGAATTTTATTCGCACAAACATCATTAAAAATAAGCATAAAAATCTAAAAACTTACAAAATGTGTACGTTTTTTGTACTACAAATGCCAAAGAAAACGGCTAAGGCTGTTGGTCACCAATACGCGTTCAATTCAATAAAGTATAATCAGTGTAAAATTGTATTGACAAGTTATACAGCAAACGCGCAAAATGCATATACGTATAGAACACATTAAGTGGGATTGCTTTTCACATTTGCATGCGTCTTAAAAAAAGGCCAATTAAGTATCAAACGCATAGAATGTGTGGTTTGGACCTACAGCTAAAGAATAAAAGAAAACAATTTATCATTCTGATTTAATATAATTTTTTCTTTTAAATGTGTTATTTTCTCTTAGTTGTAATGCATAAAGTAAACATTGAAATTTAATTTTTTTTTAAATAAACTCTAAAAAAGTATCGGCTTGTCGACAGTAAAATATCGTAGATACTGATATATCATATATGGGTAACGAATACATGCCTAAAAATACAGCATTCGAGTTCGATCGAAATTTCTATATACATATGCAAAAAATGTAAAAGTTCACAACAATGATGTCTTGATAAATTTTTGTTAATATGTACATTTGGTTCTAAAGAACACAGAACTAATATATTTGCTGATTTTTAATGATCGCTGTTGCGTTAAAGGATTTAAAGCCTTTTTAAATAAATCAAATTATATGTTATAAATTGCGCGTGTTAAGATCGCGCTTTCAATAGTTTTTTAAATGTTTCTATTACAAAAATTTACACCTTAACTGCTACATACAGTATAAGTATAATCTCAAATAATTTTGTTTGATTTTGGTTATTAAAAATGTAATAAGTATTTCACATGCACTTAATAGGAACGAGGGTGGCACCGCCCCCTTCAAAGTTTGAATAACATAAAAAAAAATTTAGGATTTTTTGGAGTCCCAAAAAAATTTACACCTTAACTGCTACATACAGTATAAGTATAAACTCAAATAATCTTGTTTCATTTTGGTTATTAAAAATATAATAACTTTTTCACATGCACTTAATAGTAAAAAGTGTGGGACCGCCCCTTTCAAAGTTTGAAAATAATAAAAAAATTTAGTATTTTTTGGAGTCCCAAAAATAAAAGATCTAAGTGCATTTGCCGACATGGAAAAAAATATCTTTATGTTATTCAATACTTTCATTTCCAGCAATATTAAAGCCCAGCTGGATGAGACAGATTTGTACTTGATAAGTGCCGCGTTTGCTCACAACATAAAAATAAATAAAGAGTGGTGCGTATGAACAAATAGTGTTTGGCGGTGATTTATCGCAATAAAGCAGGGATTATATATCGATCCGTAAACGTCTGAATGTTACATCGATCCACCACTTTACCCTTGAGACAAAGGAAAAAGTAATGCACTGGATAGGAATGGGAAGATAGCATGTATCTGAAAAAAGTGAATACAGTTCAATCTTAAGGTTATACAGTTTTTTTTATGCACGCGTAGTATTTTTTTTACTGATCATCTTCAAAAAAGAGAAAAACAATCTACGGCAAGTATTACGCTAACTTATTGCAGAGTTGAAGTGATAAAATTAAGGAAAATAGCCCACATTTTGCCACAAATTATATGCTCTTTCATCAAGATAATGCGCTTGGTTGCCTTTAGTGTTATTTTCGCCTTTTTATCCTGAAAAATGGATTATTGATTAAAGATTTGCCTACAATGAAGATGAAGAGTGTTTAGTTATAGCTGCTTTACACTATCACACAAGTCTTATGAGTTAAAAAAAACCCTGTCATGATAAGTTTTTATTGTTTTTTGAAAAATTTTAAACTATAATTAGATCTGAGATGCATTTTCGTCAAAACACGAATGACTTGTGTGATAGTGTAAAACGGGCTGTAGTGGCAATTTTAAGCTATGCATGTATACAATGGAAGAAACAATTTGGTTTTTGTTCTATCTTATTTCTTCCCAAAGTAACTATTTTATATAGGTATGTTATTTTCCTTTATTTTTTCTAAAAAAAATTTAACAAGTTTTTTTTTTAAAAAGTTGAGTCTACTTCAGAAACAAATTGTATGAAATTTAAAACGACATTTTTAATTATTTTTTTTTTAATTTCGAATGAAAATTTTAACAAAATGTTTTAAAAAATAATAATAAATACCTAAGTAATATTGTTGTGGGCAAAATTTGCAAATGGTTTCTTTATGCAAAAAATGATTTCGTGAAAAAAATGGTTGCTGAATAGGTATAAGTACATAGTTGTGAACGAAGCTTTAAGGAGCAAGACAGATTTTACTATAAACAGGGTATCGAAGCTTGTGTTTTACTTGATAGGTCGCCTGGTTTTGGGATCACCCTCGTACTACTTAAGCTAATATGTAATTATAAAATATCTTTCATTATCAAACTTGAGATAATAAATGAATGTTTTAGAATTGAATTTGAACTGGA
Source organism: Pollenia labialis (assembly GCA_949318255.1). Lineage (NCBI taxonomy): Eukaryota > Metazoa > Arthropoda > Insecta > Diptera > Polleniidae > Pollenia > Pollenia labialis. Next base: position 133,753,547 of record OX439142.1, on the reverse strand, counting down.
AAAGTAGTTTTAGTTTAACAGAATACATAGTAGGTGGAACCAAAAGAATTAACATTGTTAAGTAACACGAATCAACAGGGTGAACATGGTTTTTCTTAATCGATGAAAATTAAATAAAGATTTTCTTATTGTTCTGCCAAACCTGCATTCACGCGTCAATATATGATAATTATTGCATGATATTTTTTATAAATCAACACTTTTACGCATGCAAAATATATTTCTAAACTTTAGATTTCATTCAAAAGCTGGAGACAAAAAAATACACCTACACTTATACATAGGTATACAGTATTTTCCTATGTACATACAAAAATTATTTTAACAGCTGTAGGAAGAAAGTATTTACATTTTTGGAATGTTAAGAAACATATTAAAACTCACCAGGTCCATAGAAACGTTTTCCTCGAGTAACATCAAATACATTGCCGTTTACGGCCACCAAAACTCTACCATCTGGTTGCGTGCCATCGTATTGACGTAGTTCGGGTATGGTAAAATCTCTGCGTAATTTGGGCAGCTCCGGTTCTGGGGGCCTTTGTGATCCAACACTGGGCACTTCGATTCTATCCTTAATGATTTTATAGACCAGAAATGCAATAATAGCCACCAGAGCGAGATTCATTGGACTATAGAAAATCTCCTGTATGATGGCCATAAACATGGATGTTGGCGCGGACTCTTCAACGGAGCCGGCATTTGTATCCACCGTATCAGCAGTCATGGTTTATACTGTATATTTTTCTTAAGGCCGGGTAAAATAATGATGACTATACAAAAAGTAAAAATATTCTCCGTTTTTCTTACTCAACTTGTACTCTGTACTTTCTGTCAGAAATTATAAAAACACACACACACTCAAACGAAGCGCAGTTTATATTTCAGAGGTACAAATTTTAAACCTTTTCTGATTTCAACAAAAATAAGAACATAAAGTGTATAATAAAACTGCAATTTATTTTTTGTGGTCTTTCGAACTTTGATCTTTTTGTAGTTGTATTTATTTTCAACTTTAATGTAGTGTGTTAATTTTAATTTTTTTTCATTTTTCTCGCTATTACCGATTTTCCTATTAATTCCACCTTCATGCAGTAAGTTATCCAAAATTGTTTAACTGGTGCCGGTCGTTTATACTTATTCTAGCCTTATTTTTCTGATTAGGGTTTTTATAAATTATTTGCGTTTCTTTTTTTTCACGCGTTTACACACGCTTACAAAACAAAAGTCGGAGCAAGTTGAAAAAATACAATAGGAAAATGAACAAGTTGACTTTTTTCTGATGTTGTTTTCAAAGCATTCTTTTTGTTACTGCAGCGTTAGGGATGATAATTTGAAGATAATTGAGTGCCTTATTTACTTGTCATACGTGTGATTCTGTTATTTGACTTATTACTGTCTTTTAATCATTTATTGCTTTTTTAATGTTTTAAGTTCATGTTATAAGTAAACAATTTTATTAAATAATTTTAAACGATTCATGAAGTAAGTTATTTTTGCTAGATGATATTTGTTATCGATACTAACTATAAATTACAGGTCAGAGTTGCTAATTCTTTTTGTTCGCGAAACTTGGTATCACATTTAGATTACCAGGGCTGGAAACTTGTTTTTTGGGAAATTAAGTAATCCAATGATTTCAATACACTGCACTTGTGAACTCAAAATTTTAATTGTTTCACTTTTTGAAAAAAATATACATATAAAAAATTAATAATTAACTTTTGTAAAAATATCGTGCTATTTTGTCCACTTTTTGGTAAAAAAGAGTTGGTTTAAAAATTCTGAAAAATTTGAATTGGTTCAGTAGAAATGTTTTAAATTTTGAGTTAATTTTTTTTTCGATTAAACGATTAATCGATATTTGGAATTTTTAGCTTTTGGACACCTGTACCCATGTTCTGTAACTTTATTGTAAACTTCTCGCATCGAAAAGATGTGAAACAAAATATTCCATCGTTTCTCGAAAAGTGAGAAAAAACTGTGTCTGTAACTCATGTCGAAAACTATCAAAATAGATTACGTCGTTACGTTATAACTGTCATAATAATGCATCCGAAGCCGCTATGGCATTGCAGACGTTGACAGCGTCAGTAACACATATCGTTGACGGCGACAAAAATTTACTAAAATTGAAAAATTTTCAACGACGGCTGCGAAAATACAACCGTCGGCTATACCAAATAAAGTAAAGTGCGGCTTTAATGTTTGTTGTTTGTAAATGAGCTTTGAACAAATTCGTTTATTTTGTAAAAATGTTAAAAGCAAAATAATTAAACAATGGAAAAATGTGCCAAGAACAAAATGTTATTATTATTATTCTTTGCATTTTAATTTTTAATTGTTTTAAAATGTTTTTTCGCCCCATTTTTATTCGTGAGTCTTTTGACAGTTCAAAGTGGGAACTTTTCTCACAAAAATGTTACAGACACACTTTTTCTTTAAATTGGCGAGTAATTTCCTTACGTGACAGCTAGTACTCGCCAAAAAAGTTACAGAAACAGTTTAGTGAGAAAAACAGATGTGTGTTTCAATATATGGCATTTTTGTTTCATTTCACACATTTCAATCGAAAAGTTTCTCGACGCGAGAGTTACAGAACATGGGCACTGTTTTATTTAGCATTATTAGATTTATCCTCCGTACATCATTTTTTAAACAAAACTCATTCTAAAGAGAGAAATGCATGAACTATTTTGTTAAAAAAACAGGCGTGTTCTAGAAATATAAATGCAGTGGATTTAAAATCGAGCAAATTTTAAAAACGACCCTGGAATTAAAGTTCATAAAAATTTTTCATTTTATCTACTTCATTCTTTAAGTATCATTATTTTTGCAAAAACCGCGTTTAAATTACCGTTCTAGAACATACCCGAAAAATTAATTAAATCTTTGAGTTAACATACATACCTATGTCGTTTTTTCTTCTGTGAAAGGAATTATTAAATTGTTTTTGAAAAATGTAACAAAAATATAAGCATAATTCATTAAACTCACTAAACATGACTGTTTTTAATTTATTTTTATTTAGTTTATTTTTTGATATTTTAATTAGGCTTAAGTTCATCAAATTTTATTTTCATTTAATTATTTTTATGAAGAAAGGAATTTTACAACATGAAATTAATTAAAATTTATTGATAATTTTTCATTCTTCACTGACCTGAGATTCGAACCCAGGCGTTTTACGGACAGGTTACATAATAAAGGGTCCGCCAAATAACTTTTTTTTTTTTGAAAATGCTATAAAAAAAAACTGCAGAATATTTTCTCAAATCCCTTTTTTTATTTGAAAGGACAATCCTTCCGGTTAATAATGGAAAATAATTTCATTCAAATGGCTGCCTTGGCTGGCCATGCAGCAGCCTACACGATCGGTCCAATTTTTAAGCACATTATCGATTGTGTGTAGCTGTATTTCACCAAAGGCTTAACGAATATTGTCCTTTAAAGCGTCAGTTGTCTCTGGCTTGTCGGCGTAACACTTATCTTTTACGGAACCCCACAAATAATAGTCCAACGTTGTCAAATCGCAGCTCCGAGGTGGCCAAACGACATCAGCTCTGCGGCTGATAATGCGATCTTCTAAAACAGGGCGCAAAACATCGAGTGTAGCTTCGGCTGAGTGGCACGTTGCGCCGTCCTGTTGAAACCATATGTTGCCAATATTCTCCTCTTCAATTTTTGTGAACAAAAATTCGTTCAACATGGCCCGATAACGGTCGCCATTGACTGAAACAGCCACTCCTTGCTCATTTTCGAAGAAAAATGGCCCAATTATGCCGCTGGACCAAAATCCGCACCAAAAAGTGGGTCGTTTTGGGTGCAACGGCTTTTCAATGTATGCGTGCAGGTTTTCTATGTCCCAAATGCGACAATTTTGCTTGTGTACATTCCCGCCAAGATCAAAATGATCTTCATCTGAAAAGATGATTTTTTGGCAAAATCATTCTGCAACATTACCATGATTTTCAAAGTAATGTCGCAATATTTCCCAGCGTTGGTCAAGCGTATACACAACCATTTTCGTTCAGCGGAAGGATACAACTAACTATCTGTCAAATCAGACATGAGCTAAATGTTACCATTCACGAAATAAGCACTAGTTGGAAAAAAACGTTAGATGGCGGACACGTTATAATTGCACAGAAATGAAAATATGCATCATATTAGTTGTATTGATAATAAAAATCAACAATAAATTTCAAGTATTTTTATCAATAATAAAAACTGGGAATTTAGCACGAATAACAAAATCTTTTGGATAATAAAAATATTTAAAAAAAAACATTACAAGTTTCTACTGAATGCCATATTTTCCCAAAACGCAAAGCTAGAATTTTAAATACCTATTATGTATCCTTATACCCGTTCTTTGTATAGAGATATTCAAAAAAGAACTAAAGAAAATAATTGTGGGAACAAAGTATATATATTCTGGGTCCTTATGAGTAGCGAAGTGGATTTAAGGACGTTTGTCTGTCTGTCCGTGTGTAGTTTGCTATATTTTTATGTCACATATACATACTCCGTTAAAGTTTGCTATTGAAATTCAGCCAGATCGGTCTATAGATGGCTGAGATAACAGCAAAAAACAACAACTGCCTCTAATTTTACCCTTAAATCCTTTGTTGTTGTTTTTATTTCCCTTTTTAAATATGTATGTATGCAGAACGGCAGCAGCCAAAGTTTCCAAATCAAGTGACATCATCTTGTTAATCAATACACAACCTCTCTAAAAAAATGGTCCGGATTGGAGAAGTGAGCGTAGCCCTTCCCATACAAAGTCATTATTAATTTCTGTATATCTGGAGAACGGAAAGAGCCAAAGTTTCCAAATTAGGTTCACGGATATTAATCATCAATACACAACATTCCACAAAATGTGGACAGTATTGGAGAAGTGGGAGTGGCACAAAATGTGTTTTTATATCTAAAGAACGGTAATAGAATTTTTTTCTTAATTTGCACACTTAAGCTGTGTTCACATTATGTGTATTTGTCATGTGGATTGTCACTTTTTCACATGTTAAATATGTACATATCGTCTGAACCCCTTCAAACACTATCATGTGTTATTTCTCTGTGTACAGTACACATGACAACTTTGATTTAGAACGTGTTCTATTTTCAAGTGACAAAGCATCTGACATCAGCTGTTTTTTATTAACAAATTTGTTTGTGGCGGCAAAAATTAATTGAAATTGTAATACATATATATTAAAATAGTAAATATATAATAAAACAGATAAAAAATGCACAAATTAATTATTAAAAATGTTTTTATTATTTTTGATAGGTTATGTCAAATGTACGTTACATACCATTATGTGAACATGTAAATTATGTAAAACTCAAATTTTGACATACACATGAAAACACATGTGGGTAGAAAAGTGACATTCCATATGACAAATACAAATAATGTGAACAAAGCTTTAGCTGAGTAATTAAAAAAAAACACAACCTCTTTAAAAATATGGGCGGAAATGCTGAAGTAGGCGTGGTACATCCAGTACAAAGCCATTATTCATTTCTCTATACCTGGAGAACGGAGTCAAAGTTTCCAAGAGGTTATAAATAAATAACATAAGACACATTTTTTTCATATCCATATGTATTTAATCAATCAAATACTAATCAAATCTTATCCTAATACATTTTATATGTCCAGCCAGTGCCAGACAAAATTTCGTCATCACGGTTTATGTTCACATATGTAGGTGTTTATCGCTCTTCTGATTGTTTAATCACAAATTGACGGCCGACTAAGTGACTTTCTAACAGCTTGTGAGTGTTTGCTGGTAAATTTTGCTTCCATTTATGTTATTAGCCTTAATGCCAATCTTTATCAAAAGCTTGAGAAAGATCAATGAAGAGAGCGGAACAATATTTTCTTTCTTCAATACCTTTTCTTATGGCGTTTATTCGATGGGTTTTTTTCAATTGTGCTGTGTTCTCTCATTTAAATCGGAGTTAATTTTGACACCAACAGCTTCTCAACCAGCTTTGATATAATAAAAAGTAAGCTTATATGCCTCTATGACTCAACTTTTGGGTGATCCTCTCCTGGTTTAGGTATCATGGTAACTAAGGAAACCCTCCACTTTTGAGTATAGTATTCCTTAAAATAGCATTAATAATAAAAAAAAATAATTTTCTCTGCTATGCTGGGTAGATCCAAAAGCATTTTGTTGCTGATATTATCAAAACCAGGGGCTTTCTTGAGGTTTAAATCAAAAATATCCTTTTCGATTTCTCTTATCTCAAATCTTAAGGGAGCAGCTGCTCTAGCAGCAACAGGTGGTAACTCGACCGCAATATCGTGAGATATATTTCGGGTAAACACGTTTTTCAAATGATTGACAAACAGACTCTTTTTTAAATATAATTTCTTTCCCAACTTCCATTGAAGTTTCTTAATGGTGGTTTAGAGACAACTGGCCTTTTAAGATTTCTAGCTGCACGCCATAATGAGTAGTCTGATTGTGGAGTTGCATCAAGTTCCTTAAGTTATTTTTCCAGAGAAGCCTTTTTCTGAGTCTGCAGTAACTTTCTTAGCCTTTTTGTACAGTCTTTTAGTCTCTTCGAGCTCTCCTTTTTTCAGACAAGAGACGCTCTACATCTGTGGAATATATTTTAATATTTTTTGTGGTGCAGTACTGGAATTAGTTTCAGAAAACTGTCAAAATTAACATTAGAGCGATCTACATTCTCCGGTGTTCTAAGCGGAAAATTTTCTGTGCAATGGGTACTGAAATATTTTTTATATTTTAAACAATTAATTTAAGTAGCTGACGTCGCTAAGTAACAAGTCGGAGATGCAATTCTATAAGGGTTCATTATAGTAATAATTGTAGGTTTGTGGGCTTAAGATAATTTTAGGAAGCTTCAACATGAATCGTTTCTTTGGGGATGTTTTTAACCACGCCGAAATCGATGACATCATGAATTTTTTGCTGATCCGTAGGCCAATATGTTGGTTGTCCGATCGTATTAAACAAAACACGACCCTTTGGTGTTATAAGTCATCACCCCCAGAAGGTATGTTTAGCGTTATAATCGCCAGCGGCCAGGAAACAGGGTCCAAATGATTTAAAATATTTATAATATTGGCCTTCTGATATTGAAAATCTACGTGGGGAGTATAACGAAGAAATTACTAGGATTTTTTTTAATTCCTCAACTTAAATGTTCGTTGCTTAGAGAAACAAACAAACAATTTTCGGAGCGCTCCTAAAGGCCGTTACACACTATCCCACAAAGTCTTACGTATTTTTCAAAAATGCTTCCCTGATCTAATTATTCCTTGAATATTTTCAAAAAACAATAACAACTTATCATGACAGGGTTGCATTTTCGTAAATTACTAAAGACTTTGTGGGATAGTGTAAAACGGCTTTTAATATGACTCTTAAAAGATACATTTTCTTGAAGGTTTTATGATTACCCTCCTAATTTATGAGCAATTCTGATTGATTTCGGAGCCTGTAGAATTCAGGACTCCTAAAAGACCAATTTTTATGAGCAATTTAGGAGCACATTCCTAGAAAACTCTTATTTATGAGGGTTTTCTGAGGGGCAACGGTAGTTTGTTATCTTATTCTTAATAATTTCAATATTTTGCGTTTGTCTGTCATTATTGTGATCATTTTGCGCTGTTCGGTTGTGATTTTGATAAAATCTTTGAGTAATTTTTGATTCTCCTTTAAAATCAGGTCTTGTTGGCATAACAACCTCCGATATTTTGTCACTTGGATTGAGCTCAGTAACTCACTAATGTTTTTTGTGTACTTTATGTGTGAATAGTTGACTAAACATTGTCCTTGTAAATCTTTTCATTAGACAAAACTATCCATTTGAAGCCTTTGTTAAAAGAAAATTAGGTGGTTTTGTTCGTTGAAATTGGTTTAAAATGATTATTATTTCCATGCACAAAACATATATTAATAAAAGTTTTCCCTTAAAAGCTAACAAGCATAAATTTACAAATAAAATGAATACCCTAATATCAAGGAAAAGAAACACTCCTATATCACTCTTTTTTGGCTCCGAAATCCCTCTTTTATGACTCTTTTAAGAGGTTTTTATGATTGATTTGTGAGCAAAAAGGCTCACAATTTTCCATACAAATCGTTAAATTTAGGAGTCCTAAAACGCTCATATTCAGTACAAAATTTTTTGACGGTTTCATAGGAAAACACGCTGAGGGTTTTAGGAGCTTTTTTCTGAGCGTTTGCTCATAAAAAGGAGTCCTAAATGAATCTTTTAGGACTCATATTGTTTGCTGGGAATCTTCACGATGATCACAAATTAGGTAGTGTTTGACCCGGGGTTTTAACAAAATGTCAGAACCTGCACAAGCTCTATCTTGAGGGTTCTTGGGTGACTTTAAACGTTTTTCTTGAGGTCAAATGAGTTTCAGAAAACATCACGACATCAATTTGTTTATTTTTAAGAAATTATTCTAGTTCATTTTTATGTTGGCGAATGCCATTTGCGTTCCAAAAACAAATCTTCAAACAGTTCATGGCTTGTTAAGTACAGCTTGCAATAACATCGATTGCATTCTAGAAATTTTTTGCATCACATAACCAATGTGTTCGTAAAATCATTTACTGTTTGCAATAATGTTGCCATGGTTTTTTCTTTTTCTAAACGACTTAAATAAATTTGAAACTGGAGGTTCATCATTACTTGCCGAAGCACCTCGCATTGGCATGGTTTAGTTTGATTTTAGGACGTTAGCGTAAGAGGTTCTGTTATTACTAGACCCTGAATGTCATTAGTGTTTACTTGGTTTGTTTCCTGCATTTGAGGGGACTAGTTTTCGGTCCATCCGACATCCTATATAATTGGCAGTGTGATTACCGGCACAGTTCCTACATTTTTCTTACTTATCGCAAACAACCACACAATTCACCACTTACTACCCAAACAGGGGTTAAGTTTCAATATGCCTTAGTATGACCAAATTCTTGGTAGATTTAGCACTGAACAGGTTTATTTCTTTTGTGGGACTCCTCTATCCTGATCTTTCTGTATAGGATATATTTCAAACTGTGAATAGGATGCATTTCGTTTTTTTTTGGCTTAACTTCGCCGGGCTTTTACTTCACTCGAAATAGTGGTTGTTGATTTTTTTCCCCTATTTTTTATATTTACAACATGTTTTATTTTGAAGTCTTTCTCTTCAAGGAATGTTTTTATATCTTCAGGGTCCACACATGAGTCAATTCCCTTAATCACCACCTTAAGACCTTTACAGCTCTTCAGTTAGTATTGTGACGTTTTTCCTTTAATAAACGCGTTTAAGTTCTTTTTAATTGCAAATAAAAATAATTACACACACTTACATATTCATCTTACCAAACTTTATTGAAATTAGAAACTGGGAATTATTTCCTTTCATAGGTTACTTTATCATATTCAACATTTATTTTATTTTTTCGAATTTATTCTATGAGCTAAATTTCAGTTATGTATTTTATAAAGCTTTTTTGTAATAGTCCTATTCCTTTAATTTTTAGGAATGACATTATACACTACCAGACTATTATATTGTATCTTCTTGTTACATTTTACCTTAGCTATCCTTTGGAAAGCGGAGGTATATTTTATGTACAGAAAAATTTACAATTATTAAACACCAGCAGAATGTAATGCATTTTCTGGACCGCTACAGCCTTCGTCAGCATTCTTTGTTTCACACTGGTTAGTGATACTTTTTAAATTGAATGTATTTAAAGAAGTCTGTCCACGTCAGGATTTTCTTATCAAGCGCTATGGTAGTATTAGTGAACATGTGAGTGTGTGTGTCACACCGATGATGCTGGAAGGAAAATCAAAAAATTTAGATATGGCAGCGAATATTACGTTCAGCACACGTACATACACGACTGAATTTGCCTGCTGGACAAGCATTTGAAATGTGTACTTGGCCCTTAACAGACTAAAATTATCTGAAAGCCAATGTTTAGTACAGTTATGTTTACTAGGATCGCCCTAGTAACTCATTAGCGTACAAAGATCCCATTTGGAAACATACACAACACGCTTTGATATTGTAACAAGTAAGACTTTGAGTGTTTATAATTCTTATTCGCTTTAGGGTTTTATTTGTATAATATTTTTGGCTTTTCTAAAATCTCTGGAAAAGGTTTCCTGATGAGCTGGCCTAAGCAACCAGTGAAATGCGCATAGAAGCTAGCCTTTCCTCAACAATAAATTTCAGGGTATTTATCAAATATGAAAAACTGGGAATTAAGCACGTCATACGGAAATCGTATTAATAATAAATTTTGTATTCCCGAAAATAACTATGATAATATACATACTTGCATGTGCCCGTGCAAAAAACTGAATTGGCAAATTGGTTTTTTTTTGTTGTTTTCTTACGAAGACAGTAGAATGAAGCAGTTTGTTTTTTAATTTCGTTTTTCTTTTTACCCACTTACAACTACAATTCGAGTCGGAAAGAACCCAACCAATTGTAGGGGGATGTAAGAAAAGATAAACTCACTGTTTATTGTTGGTGTTTTGTTTTGGCTTTGATATTGTTACAAGTAAGACTTTGAGTGTTTATAATTCTTATTCGCTTTAGGGTTTTATTTGTATAATATTTTTGGCTTTTCTAAAATCTCTGGAAAAGGTTTCCTGATGAGCTGGCCTAAGTAATCAAGAGGAAAAAGAGGCGTGGCAAAATTGTGTTATTTTACATTTCAGTTAATTTTGAAGCCCCCTAAAGACCAATAAAGCTAAGAATTTTTAAGCGTAGGGTACTGACGTTGTGGCTTACCCAAGGTATATTTACACAAGGTATATTAGTTGGCCCATATGTTTGTCAGCTGTTTACCCCAGTTAGAACCCAAACGTCAAAAGTTGTTTATGTTTGTTAACATTCTTATGGCTAGTTGTTGTTTTTTTTCAATTTGTGTTTTTATTTTGAAGGCAAAGTTTTGCTTTTTTTGACGTCTCGGTCCAACAGGACACAAACAATTTGCCCTTTTGTAAATATTAAAAAAGCGTTGGCACGTATAAAATATACAATATTTTCCTAATGCAGAAAAAAACTTGACGTTTAGGTGTGGTTCACATTCAAATTTAGAAACTACAGTTTATGACTTAAGCCCTTTTTGAAGAAAACGTAATGCTATTTTTGTAAATCCACTTTAACCTTCCGTGGGCTCTTCTTTTGGTGTTGTTGGTATAATTTATTGGCAAAAGATATCTGGAATCGTTTTGGAATTCTTTTGCTTTTGTCGTATAGTAAATATTTTTCACGTTTAAAGCATTTTGTTGCTTCTACTTAAACAATTATGTTTGACTCCAATTAAATTAAATGTATATACATTTTGCTTCCTTCCCATTAGTGGATTTTTACTACAAGTTTATGGCTAAATTATATGGAAGGCTCAGAGCTGATCCGATTCGAACAAAGTCATAAAATAAAATACTTTCCGCAAAGTTGAACTCTATCCTATTCTGTAACGGACTAAATCAAACAGTGTTCCGTTGCTTAGGTAACGTTTATAAACCCAAGTCAGTGGCTCCAGAAATTAATAGCAGTTGACAAACTCTAAATTTTTTTGAATTTTTATTTCAACTTGGTTCACTTCAGCTCTGATCCTTCCATACCCTGCAAATATTCTTGGACCACCTGATCAAATTTGATTAAATAGACTACTCCATGGACTGGTCCGATGTAACGCAAGCATGGACCATGTCATTGTTAAAAAGTGTTTGTAGTGAGACGACATGTCTTCGTTTTTTAACGACATGTTTTCGTTTTTAAACAAAGTTAAAACTAATCCTCTTGTGTATAGAATGGAGTAGTTTTAAAACTACTCCTTTGTAATCCAAAGCTGGGTTATATGGTCCTGCCCTAGGACATCGTAATGTTAAATAGACCATGTTTTTTCCATACGTTTGGGTTACTTTTGGAGTAGTCCTAGTCCCTTGTGGGCTACATTTTACACGCGTGTTTGGACTAGTCCTATTATTTGCAGGGTATATCATCCCTGTAGTTTTTTCGTGTCAATTTACCCCAAAAGTGGCAGTACCATATACTGTAGACTGGTTATAAAACTATCCACATTGATCCTATACTCGGAAGACTGGTTCTAAAACTGTGAAAAATTTTACTGTCACTTTGTGCTGGCACTTAGCTGTCTATATAAAATAGTAAAAATGTCTGTCATTGAGCATTTCGTTCATTTTATGAGAGAGAGAAAGAGAAAGAGAACGTATGACAACAGTTAACAGCAGCGTTACCGTTGTGATACTAAAGTATCAATTTTACCCTTTTTATGACCCTTTTTTAAATACAAAATACGTATTTCTATTTTAAATACGTATTTCAAATACTGCCCAGCCCTGGATATACTATTTATATGTATGTGAAAAATTAAATTATGAAGAAAAAAATTACTTTAAATAAAAAATTTTCTGTTTTCAAATAATTTAAATAGAAAAACAAGTAAGAGTGCTATATTCGGCTATGCCGAATCTTAAATACCCTTCACCATGGTGAGATAAGAACAAGAAGTTTTTAAAAAGAATACCTATGACAAAATCAAAAAATGTATGTATATAACTAAGTCCGTTTCCTCTTTTGACAAAGTTGATGTTTAAAATTCGTTATATAAGTTTTAATTATATTTAATCTTAAAATCGTGTATTATAAAATTTAATAAAAATAAAAAAAAAATTTATTTTGGAGACTCGAACTCGCAATCTTACGAGCCTTAAGCGAGAACTTAGACAACTCAACTACGAACGGTTTTATTGAAGAAGCGTTAAATTAAAATATATTGAGAGAATTTTATGAACATACATCCATGTGTATGCGTAAAAAACACATTAAAATCCACCACTTGTGGTAAAGATTATAAAAAAAACAACAAAAAAAACCGCAACCAAGAGAAATGCAAGAAGAGATCAACGTAGCAACAGCTTATTAGACGAAACACAATAACAACAATTACTACAGCAATAAGAGATAAAAATAAAATGCAACAACAACAATTACGAAAGCAATGCCTTTATACATAAATAACTTTTGCTCATTCATACATACTCATGTGCATACATATGTATGGCTTTGCAATAGCTAGGTTAACCTACTAGTTAGTATGGATTTATTTAAATTACATACAACTTTTTATGTACATATAATATCGAAAAGCTTTATACCTAAGTGATTTTAAAATCGTTTTTAGGACATAAACAAATTAAATAAAAAATAAAAAACAAATAGGTATAGAATATGATTTTTGTTTTACATGTAAGTTAAGCGAACGATTTATATTTACATTGTCAAAAAAATCAAAAATTGCTGAATTATTTTAAAATCGTTTATAGAATATAAAAAAAGTTAAAAAAATTTTTTTTTGAAAAGGTGGATGACGAGATTTGAACCCCGGCAACTACTAACGACGCTGCGTGTCCAACCGCCCAGACAACTCAGCCATTAACGCTTATGCAAATAAAGAATTAAAGTAGAATATATTCCGTCACTTTGCTTATTTAATATGTAGGTACGTATTTTTCAATTTAAGCGACCAATCATGTACAAACATGTGTGTGTTTGATATGCCTAACATTCAACACGTTCAAATAAAAACACAAACAAAAAAAAAAACAACAACCACAAGGGATTTTTGGAAAATATTAGAGGTAGTCGTGGTTTTTTGCTCATAACTCAGCCATTTTTTAACCGATTTGACAGATTTATATACCGACGTGTTTAAGAAGGAATTTACCATTTACTTGTGTTATAAAGCTTGGACTCGGGGAGATCTGTGGTTCCCGAAAGTGGGTATTTAAAAAAAAAAATTAGTTTTGGTCATAACTTTTTTGTATCTGAACCGATTTTTCTGAATATTTTATAAAATATGTTCTACTAAAAATTTTCGATATTTTGGTATATAAGTCATATCCATAGGACATATGGCAGCCCTAAATTTTAGGTTTTTATACAATTTTTAATTTTTTTTTGTACGGGAGGTACCACGCCCACTTCTCCAATCCCGCCCACATTTTGTAGGATCGTGTGTATGGGCTACCTTAATGTGTGTACCTAATTTGGAAACTTTGGCTTTTGCCGTTCCCCAGATATACAGCAAAAAGTAATAAAATTACAACAACCACAAGGGATTTTTGGAAAATATTAGAGGCAGTCGTGGTTTTTCGCTCATAACTCAGCCATTTGTGGATCGATCTTGCTTAATTTCAATAGCAACCGATGGTAGACTATATGTGACACAAATGTAAAACAACCTAGCCGCTATCATGTCTGGAGTCTCCGGAAAACACATATCAAACGTAAGACGGACAGACGGACAGACGGTCAGACGGACAGACGGACAGACGGACAGACGGACGGATATCGTTAAATCAACTTCTCTCCCCATAAGGACCCAGAATATATATACTTTATAGGGTCTAAGATCAATATTGTAGAAATTACAAACGGAATGACAAACTTATTAATACCCTTTTCCACCTGAGGTGAAGGGTATAATAATAAATTACCCCACTGTGATGCTTACACATAGACATAACAGTTTGAAAGCTAGAAATTATTAGCCAATGAGAACACAGGTTGTGTGACGTCAGTGTTCCTACCAAGATACATTAAAACAAGGTAGGCTCGTTTGGGAGTGTAGATATGCTGCTCTATAAAAATAACCGAGTTGTCAAACATGTAAAAATTTTGGCTCATAAACACGCTGACAAACATATGGACCAACGAGTTTACCTTGTGTAAATATACCTTGGTTCCTACACGCGCAGTCAAAATTTGTTCTGTCTTATATACATAGTTGACTTAACAACTACCTTATCTTTATAAGAAAAAACAAATATTCTAAATAGACATTCTGAAGAAATGTTTAGCCTTTAAAAAGGGAAACAGACCAGGAAATAAAAAACAAAGTGTGCATTTTTTTTGTAAATATACCAAACTTTACTTACTTAAAAGCTCTTATTTAAAATTCTCCCTCGCTAAAATGTTTAAGTTTAATTGAATAAAAGCTTTTGTAGGCATTCTCAATATATACATACACACATATGATGGTATAACCACAATTTGGACGAAAGACGTATTTTTTGCAACGAACATTCGTCATCAGAAATAATGCACACATTTATAATGATGCTTAAAAATCATAATCGGAAACTACTTTCAACAGTGTGTTCTAGAATTTGAATCCACTCGAAAGTGGATTACTTCAGCATTTTTGGTTTTCTGCATTTCACATCCACATGTTTTTATTCGTTTTCAATTAGAGTAGATATGAGATGGTGAAAGTAAAACGAATCATCTTTTATTCTAATATGTGATAACATTTTTAACAAAAAAAAAAGAAGGAATTTTGCTTTTAGCCATGGTAGAATAAGTACAAGGTATAGTCATTAGAAATTTTGTTCTCAATTTCAAAATCCATATAACGCCAAACAAAAGAAAATATGGAAAAAATTAAAACAAGCGTCAAGAATCAAATAAATTATTTTGACGTTACATGGGTTAATAATAGGGTATTCATTCGGTTAACCGTTGATCGGCTAACCGATTAATTACTACCCGATTAACTGCTCATTTAATTCAAAATTGGCTATGTACGATAAACGATTAAACCGGTTTATTTCAGTCGGTTAAGCGATTAACCGATGTAACAAATTTTTTAATTTTTTGTAGTATTATAACATATTTTTGTTGTTTTTAATTATTTGTTTCGTCTCATTTACAGAGGTATGTGTTTTTTCATACAATATATTTCCTTCTCGCAATACATTCTTAAAATACAGTACGAAATCCTGGAAAAACAATGAAAAATAAGATAATCTGCATTTGGGTTGCTTTCGATTTCTCCAACATCTTCGATATGTGAAAAAATCTAAGTCATGTTTTATCAAAACTAAAGAAAATAATCGCGTAAATCCTAAACATTTAACCCAATTTATTTTTCTATAAGATTATTTTATAATATCTTCTTAAACTGTTGAAATAATTAATCAAATTATATCATAGTTTATTTTTTAATAAACACATAATAATATTATATATAAATTATAAAATATTTACTCGTTTTAGATCAAGAATTGTTTTGTTATGTTATTGTTTCTTACAAAAAAACTCCAAATAATAAATAAGTTTTGTATTTTTAATCATTGAAATTACTTAATTTATAACGAAACTTTATTAATCGGTTAACCGATCAATAACAAAATTAACCGATTAAAGCAAAACCTCAGTTAATTAAAAGAGCGATTAAACGATTAAATAAATACGCTAGTTAATAATAAAAACTATCCCTAACGAACATACCTGGGGTCTAATTACCGGATTCGATACTTTCGTATCGAATAAACTATCGAAGTTTTTTGCATACGATAGACACTGACGTATCGAATGAAAACTCGAGAAATGTAATGTCGAGTTACTCAATATTGAATGCTATTATTTCAAATTCAATAAACTTCATTCGATATCGAGAGTCATGATACCATAATAAATAATTTCGATCAATTTTGCTCGATATCGTATGCGGTGATTAGATCCCTGGTACTTATTATACTTTGCTTTTAGCTTACAATCTTCTTAATTCAATTAAATCAGAAATATATCGTTATATAAAACGCAAAAGGCCCTAACTAACCCTAAATTAAAAATCGACCTTTTTATTGATTTTGATGTAATTATAGCTAATTTTTTTTTTAACGATTTTTATGTTATTTTCAGACAATTTGTTTTTTTAATCGATTTAGCGATCTCAATTTTCGCTATTTTTTTTTTGTTATTTTTCGACATTATATGTTTTTGTTCCCATTTTTGCTTTTATTCAAAGTGTGATAACTTAAGCTGTTTTATTTGAAATTTACGAAATATATGGAAAAACTTGAATAATATTTTTTTATGTTTCTAATAATTTCGTAAATAAAAATTCTTAGAAATTGGCAATGCAATATTTTAAATATCTAATTTTCTTGCTGTATTTAACCACTTTATAGGCAATGCAACCCTACACCACAGAATTTTAAAACATATTTATGAGAGTGCACCCTTTTCGGGACCCATGGAGAATCATGATTATGTATCCATATGGATCTACCTATGTACATATGTGTTAAATTTCATTAAAATCGGTTAAATATTTTGTGGGAGGCAGGAATTGTCTCCTAACTCCTCTTATGATCCTATTTTTGAAAAACTGCATAGCTCATGTAGCCATATGAATATGGATCTACCAATGTTTTAAATTTCATTAAAATCGGCTTAATAGTATCTGAGAGGCAGAAATTGCCCCTATAGCCCCTATCGCTTTTCTACCAGTATCAATGTTTACAGGACGTTCCCATCATCTTCTTTTTAAACGCTAAACATGATGGTTATAGTTTTAGGTACATACATATGTTTCTACATTTCACACAGTTTGAAATAAAATTACCAGCTGTTCTACTCGCGCTTATTGTGTCGCATTTGCCGAATTTACGCAACGAATTCTTATTGACTAGTAGTTCGTTGTGCTGTGCGAAATTCGTTGTTCGTCCCAGTTGTGTTTATGCAATAAGATCTACATTTAAACTCAAACGAGCAAAAATGCAAATTGTTGTTTTGACATTTTTGTTTTGCTCACAAGTTTTTTAAAGCTTGGCTACCCATAAGTATGAAAGAAACTGTCAAAATCGAAAATATTTATGTAAGTGGCCAACAGAAGTAGATCACAAACAGCAGTTTTATTTCAAACTCATATTTTTAAGAAGTTCATTTAATAAAAAGCGCAGTTTTTAATAATAAAAGAAAAAATAATATTAAAGCATCTTTGTTGTTTCCAATGAGTTTTTAAAATTATTTGTTGAATTACGCGGGCGTAAATGGAAAATAAGTAAACGAGAATGAATAACAAAAAATAAATACCAATAAATACCTAGAATAAACCGTTAGTTTTAAGTTTAAATGTCACATTGGAATTTTATAATAAATAAATCTATCAAGTGAAAAAAGCAGTTAAAGTTCATGTTAGACCCCTACTCCACCGGATGGAAGATAAAAGTGATGTGTAAGCATTGGACATTTAAGAGGAGAAGCGTTTTTACACGTATTCAAATGCCTTCGATTCAAAATCAATAATTGCTTAATTTACAATTCAAAATCGTCTTGCAAAGCGAATAAATACAACAACAGCAACAACAATTCAATACAAATCACATTGTCGGATCTCTGTGCACTTGTGCAACAAATTCCCAAACAACCAGCTGCCAATTGATTTTATGCGAATGTAAATCTTAATGCGAATGACCACCACCAACAACTAACTATCATCATCACCATCACTTTTTGGCAAAAATAACAACAACAACATTAAAACAGAATTAAAAAATACCGAAATATAGCAACATTAATTTTTTTTTGCCAAAAAGAAAAAAGACAACAACAACGAAATTAAAAAGCAAAAGTGAAATGAAAATCATAATTTTTTTGAAAATCAAAAAACAATTTTCCAATTGCACTCTCTCTTTCTCGCTACTCCTTCAACAATAATTTGGAATCTTCTTGTTAAAAACATTATTCTGCTGCGGCAGATCAACTGCATGCTATTTTTGTGGAATATTTTCTTATACTACAATCACCATTGTCCATACCAATGGCTTCCTACAATGAACTTCTGTTTGATTGGAATATTTTATTTCAGCAACAAGACTACGATCAGTGGTCCAAAACAGGTTAGAATTATAACAATTAATTATATTTATGTATATGAATATATTGTTTTTATGCATATTTTATTTATACATATGTACATACATATGTATATACATTAAGGGTTCCTTCATTATTGCAAGATAAGTAAATAAATTTGTTACGTGGTTTGTGACAGTATAGTTAATATTAAAAAAGTAAAACGCGGCTATAACGAACACGCCTGAATTTAGTTTATTATAAGAAAAGTTAGTTAGTTATAAATTATCTATGTATATAGCGACGTCTTAAGGAAGAAATTTAGCATTTACTTTTGTAATAAATGTTGAACTCGGGGAGATCTATGGTTCCCGAAAATACTCGTCGAAATACTCGCAAAAAACTCGTTTATAAACTTAAAAAAACATTTTTTTCGAAAAAATGATAACGCCTTCGTTTCAAGCGTCCAATTTTATTTGAGCCCCTTGAAAATGATTTTTTGATACGTTGTAGTGAATTTTTTCTTCATACCAAAAGCTATCGAAAAATCTGTAGTATAAAATTGAAAAACTTTTGTCCTTAGAAATCGAGCCGCTCTAATATACATACATATGTATGTATGTACATTTAATGGAAGCTTAATTATTTTAACCGTGTTTTTAGCATTTCAGTATAAACAAGTTGGAGCGCTTAATTCGGCTAAGAAATACACCAAATAAATAGTTTTCAATTTAACATAACGAAAAACTACTGTAGTTTTTTCTGACTTAAGACATTTTTGCCAAACGCCAAAGAGATGTCAATTCATATCCGATAAGTAAGGCAAAGTTTAATGCTCTGAAATTTCGAAAGAAGAAAAGTTAAAATGTACAGAATATTTAATTTGTTTAAAGACCCAGATTTATTTTAAAAAAAAACGAAAACATGTTGTAACCAGCGTTGCCAGAATTAAGATTTTATCTTATTTTTGAAGATTTTTTGACCAAAATAAGATTTGAAGATTTTTTTTTTTTAAATAAATATTTTTTATTTTTAGAAATAAAGATTTTTAACGTTAAGTTTGTACAACATACATAATTTTTTTAAAATTTTTTTAAAACAATCACTTTTTAAAACAATAACGGCCAATTTCACCAAGTTCGGATATAATTAACTATCGATTATAGCTGTCAAAACATATTGGTAACTGGAACTTTAATTAAAGTATAGTTTTAACCGAACTTGGTGGAATTGGCCGTAAGGGTTGTATTAGCTTGTTATCTATTGGTTTTGCACACAAACCATTGTCTAGCATACACAAGAATGCATCATTATCTTTGGGCATACAAATTATTAAAAAAGCATCTTAGATTATTGATGAAAAATAATTATTTGTGAAAAGAACAAACGCATCTTTATAAAGTTTTATATATAAAAAAACAAAAAAGTTCATTTATTTAGTACCAAAAGGTAAAACTAATAGAACTTAAAAAGTTTTTAGTTTGAATATTTCACATTCCATGTTTATGATCATTTTTAAATAAAGTATATGTATATGCTACATACATAAGTGCTTAAGAATACCTTTTAAAAGGTGTACCAACATTATTTTAATAACTATTCCATTAGGAATATATTTAGGAAAATCCATATGTATATTTTCAATGGTAGTAAAAAAATAAAATATTTAATAGGGAACCCTTAAGATTTCATATGATGTATGAGCCTCATAGCTCCCAAACTAGAATCTTCCTGCCCAAAATTTATACATATATGTAGGTATCTCTAATTGTAGCATTTAATTTCTTTCAATGAAACTTCGTTATTTAAATGGACTTTTTTACGATCATTTTATTTACTAGAAACATTTTATGGCAAATATAACTAAAAACAAAATTACAACCTACAATCTAATTTTGTATAAATACCGCAATTATGTATTTAAATATGTATTTCAATTTAAATAGTTGCCTTAATAGGAAGTATGTTTTGATAAAATTTAATATTTTTACTTTTTTGCTCTTGTTATAAAAAATTTCAAGATTTTTCTCTTCAAAATAATATTTTTTTTCGCCAAATGAAGATTTTCCTTCCAAATCTTCTGGCAACGCTGGTTGTAACCACTTGCTTCAAAAAATGTAATGATTTTATATGCAGAGCATCTGCATAAAAGATTTTTCGGATTAGATTCTGTAAGAAATGAAGACAAAAGTTATAATAAAAGAAAACGCTTATTCGATTTGAAGAAAACATTTTTTTAATAAACGAATTACAAGTTTTGAAGGAAGTGCTAAGAAAACTGAAAGTGTCTAGAGATTATATAATGTTCCTTTGGCTATAAAGACAAACATCCGTAGAAAGGTAACGTGTTTTATCATTGACATTTTCTTGAATAAACTTAGAAATAGGTTTTCAAACGATTCTGTAAATGCTTACTCTGAACAAAAAACCTATTTTAACAGAAATATTTTGTAATAATTTGTTTTAATAATTTTAAACTTTTTTGGTTTTATATAAATTCTGTTGGCTTTGAATTTATTCTGTGGAAATAAGTGCTTTAGTCTATTCGTAAAGTTTTGTAAGAGAACAATTTAAAACTTTAAAGGTGGCTTTTTGGAAATTTACTCCCAATTTAATATAATCATCAGTTCTCTGCGGTAAAGTTTTTTAAGTTTTTATGCCTAAACACGTCTAATGTCACAGATCGGAAGTTTTTAATATTCCAAATGTTATCGCACATTAAAAAAAGATAACCAAAAAGTAAATTTGCTATAATTTCCTTAAAAATTCTACAAAATAATTAAAATTTTGGCCATATGTACTTTTGAACATGAAGATTTTAAGGTGTCATTAAACACTAATTCCGTTTTGACACAGAAATAAAAAAGTTGAATTCATTTATAAACGTATATAATTTATCCCAGGAAATGTTGTTTGTTTAAATAAATTAAATTAAATAATATATCGCATCGATTTGTATTGAGCGGAAATTATCGGGATGCCGGAAAATTGAAAAATAAATCCCGCTTCCCCGGAAAATAAAAAAGTCCGGGAAAAGAAAAACTGTAAGTATGACATAACTTTTGAAAAAAAGGAACTCACCAAATTTCATAAAAATCGAAAGGGGTCGGGTCCCACTTTTGGTCGATTTGACTTGGAATTACCCACCAGTTAAAAATAAAAAAAAATTACAAAAAGTTCCCTCATAGAGTCTTATCACTCAGGACACTGCATGTTGAATTTTGTGTTTCTAGGCCCAATATAAACGGCAAATTAGCTTTTTTAAGAGGAGTAATGGGAATTTTTTAATAATTTTTTTTTTAATTTCAAAATATTTTTTAGGCCTTTTTCAGTGCAATTTTTAACGCATAAACTACTGTGCGCTATTCGAAAATTGTTGTACATATTTACTTAATATTTACATATATACATATTTAAGTTATGAAGGTATTTGGTCATTTCAGCTAAAACCGGCTCTATTTGCAAAGACAGAGTAAATACAAATTATTTACAATGTATGTAGGTTATACTTAAATTTGTTTATTATTTTTAAATGATTTTTTGCGGTCTAAAGACAACTTATTTTGTTTGTAGAATTTGTAAACAGTTATAGCGTCATACATATTTCGACTAACAATGTTTTGCGATCTTTTATTGTTTTTTTTTTGCAAAATATTATTTATGCTAGTGAATCAAGGGTCTTGCGATTAATTTTCCGAATGTTTTATTAACTATCTTATAATTCCAAGCATTTGTTTCTATTCGCTTTTGTATAGTTGCCATGCGATTTTTACAACAGCACTAATTAAAACCTGTCTCACTAATGTGAGCCACCGACATATGAAGTCACTTAGTGATGTCATATTGGTTTTAAAATAACCAATCAATAGGTGCGGTCGAAAACTTTAACAGAACAATGCAGTAAAAGAGTAAAAACCTGATTAAACTGAAAATTTACTCTCAAAAAAAAGATGTTGCCCAAGAAAGTAAGCGAACGGAAAATAAGTAAAAATTATTCGTAGAGTTTAAAGAACAAGGGATGGCTAATAAATGAGTATTGAAAATTTGTTTACACTTTTGACTACACGTTTTCTTGTCGGTACTCGATTAAATACTTTTTATAACACGAACATATTACGAAAATACCAAAAAATTATTAGGTATGTATATGTAAGCTTTCATATTTATTTGTTTTATTTTAATTTGATTTTGCTAATTTAAATTTTTTCAAAAGTACATCAATACTTTTTTTTTAATGTTGATTACTTAAATAACAAGTGTAGTGCTAAAGGCTAGTTTACACTATTATACTTTGTATTAATACATGTCAAAAACTGAAGAATTATGAGAAAGTGTGATAGTGTGACTGCAATGTGTCGTGAAAATGACAAGTATTACGAAAAACAATTTGACATCCCATACGACTTCATAATTTTTTGAAATTTTTCAAAACAAAACAAGTCTACTTTTTGTAACGTAACGCCAGAATTAATTTAATTGTTTCATTTTATATGCATAGTTTACTTTTTTATATTTTGGTGGAGAGCGCAACTAGCTGTACATTTAGTAAAAAGGGAATAACGGTTGAACAACATGGTCCTAAAATAAACCTTATATGCATTCTGGCGTTACATTAAAAAAGTAAACTTTTCGCTGAAAATGCCCATAAGTACCTTTAAACGAGCAAAGATTTTTAAATTTAATAGTTTGAAAAATAAGTCTATATACATAAGTCCAAAGCTTACTAAAAAAGGTTTTATACCAAACGTCTTGCTTAATTCGCAGTCTTATGCAGTTTTGTAATGCAAGTAAAAATCCACTTCTGCTTTTTTAGCGCCACACCAGCGCATACTTTTGCTTTTATTTGCAAATCCTTAACGTCGATTGTTGTAATTTTTTTCTGAATATAGTGCTACTTCATTAATTTGCATATTAAAA
Organism: Pollenia labialis; assembly: GCA_949318255.1. Classification (NCBI taxonomy): domain Eukaryota; kingdom Metazoa; phylum Arthropoda; class Insecta; order Diptera; family Polleniidae; genus Pollenia; species Pollenia labialis. Next base: position 133,729,951 of record OX439142.1, on the reverse strand, counting down.
CCTTTTTTACAAATTTAACTTCTTCATTTAATTTTTTGACATTTTGTCGTACAAATATTACGTCACGTCAAAATGGAAATGCCCATATACGGAATAATTAGAATGAAAATATTAAAATCTTGGTAGGGCGTGTAGGAACTAAAAACTATACATTACGAAGTAGAAATTCTGAAACAATTTCACCGTACGATGATTTTTGGTTGCATGTCTTTTTTTATTTACAGTAGGACCTTGACTTTTTGTCATTCGATTAACCGGCGGCATCAATTAAACGGAAAATAAAAGCAATTTTTTTGCATTTATTTAATAAATTTAATTTAATTTTGCAACGATTAAATACCTCTTTTCTCCGAAATTATAAACAAATTACACAGTGTAACACGAAAAAATAACCATATACGGACAAAATAAAATAAAAGACCAAAACAAAACCCGTGCCTCCCAGTTTTGCCCAAAGTCATGCACTTTTTTTTATGGGCCCCCCAAAGATTTGGGGCCTAGGCGTCATATTTAGCTATCCTTCGGCTAGCAATGAAGTAAATTGTAAAGAAGATTTATAACAATTACAAATAGTAGATAACAGCAGAATGTAATGCATTTTTGGACCGCTACGGCCTTCGTCAGCATTCTTTGTATCTTATAACTGGATAGTGCCTATTGTAAATTTTATGTATTTAACTTAGCATTCTTCATCTTATCAATATTATAGTCGTAATATATAATTCTTTTGTCACAAATCAATATTTATTATTGAATACATAAACATTGTGCGTTTGATGATCTTTATTATTTAATATTAAAAAATGTTTCTAAAGACAACTTCTATTTATGTATGTAGTAAAACTTACATACACATTTTTAATATGAACTATAAAAAGTATGATTTCAAAGACATTGAGTGGAATACAAATGTGATAATTATGTTTTATGTTCATTGGAACTTATCTTATAAAACTCTCTAAAATATCAATTTCAAATTAAACTTAACAAATTTTCTTTAAAGTCACCGTTAAAGTCTCCACAATAACACTTTCAGTAAGTAAATAAAAAAAATTTAGGAAAATACGAACGAATAAAATAAAAAGTAATTATTTTTGAAAGTTATTTTATGAAAAAATGGGTGGATTTTCCATTAAAAAAATGTGCAAAATGTTTTACTAATTTTTCTTAATGTTACATTTCCTGTTAAAAGATGGTAACAACTTTTAATTGCTTGAGAAAATTTATGTAATAAATACTTTTTAACACATTTCTATTAAAGGCTAGTTAACACTATTATACTTTGTATTAATTCATGTTAAAACCTCAAGTAATATGTTAAAGTGTGAATGCAATGTGTTATGAAAATGACAAGTACAGTATAACCCGGTTAATGACACCACGTTTAAATGCCTTTCACGCTTATTTACCTTGAGTTTTATATCCCCGTTTTATTTGCTTCCATTTTTTTTTTTTTTTTTTTTTTTTCTCATTTATTGAAGGCAAAGATATAAGTAATAACTACAATAAACAATAGTTACAAATATAAGGATAAGAATATACAGTGGCTCTTATTAGGGCTCTCTAGTATTGTTACCATAATAATATTTGTTTTTTTCAAAAAATTATTTGTTATTTGTTTAAGATTTACAAATTAAACGTATATAATTTACTTTTTGCAATGAAAAAAATGGTAAAAAAACATTGCTTATTTAATTATGGGGGTATTTTGTCAAAGGTTAAAAAAAGGAAGATTATATTAATCATTCGTTAACCACCAACATTTTTTACTTTGGATACTTTTTTTATACAACCATAAATCTTTAGAAGATATGGTTGTATCATATTTTATGTTTAAATTATTAAAATTGCAGTCGATTGCCTTTGTAGTCGCTCTTCTATATTTATGATAAAAAGTTGGTGAGCTGTTTTCATTTTGTATAAATCTATTTTTATCTAAATAAAGAAATGCTTCGGGTGGTATAAAACCTTTTGGTAGAATTTCAATTATATACGTTTCACTTGTAAAATATGGAGCCATTATCAGGTTATTTTCTAAGCATTGTGTGCATCTTAAAACATTATTCCGTATTATTTATTTTATTTTTTTTATTTATTTAATAGATAATATAAACATAATTACAAATTTTAAATATAGAGATATGTTCTTATTATCTATAAATGGCTTAACATATTGGTTGTTAGCCAGATTGGCAAAATATGGTGATATTGAAAAAATAAAAAATAAAAATATAAGCAAAAATAAAATTCATAAACAAGGGAATGTCTTATGTACATATATAAATAATGACATTTTACATGCACTTAGTAGTTACATATTAATATAATTCAAATTCATTAATTATTAATCTTCTGTATCTCAAACAAGTCTCTAAATAGTTAGCAAGGATTTCAAAAGAAAATGTTAGGCCGTTGAGAATATCCAACACCTCCGCTAGACTCAGTTGGCATTTATTGAAGAACCTATGTCTATATCCATTGTAAATAGGACAACATCCAATAAAATGTAGGGTGTTTTCCGTTGCATCGAGGTTGCAAACGGTGCAAAGACCTACTGTATTGCTTCTAAACGGTCTCGAATTAATATCCAATAGACAGCCTCTAGCTCTTATGAGAAGACTTATAGCACGAGCAGTTAGAGTTGAGTCTGTAATATCTAACAAATTGTAGTTTAACTGCGAATAGAGATCATGGAATTGAGAGCTACTTGCAGCAGAGGCAAAATTTTCATTTTCATATACGATAACTAAAGGTAATATTAACTTGACATATTTGCTAATTGGATTGGAATTATTTGGTGGAACGAAATTTATTGTGGAACACAGATTTGACCATTCCTCAGCCCAAAAAGTGTGTTTTTCAATTACAGTTTCAGCAAGCTTACGAGGCAGTCTATTGTTCGGCATGTTAAGTATTTTATTTATGTAGTCAAAATGTAGTTTTAGCGTTTCCACAAATAACGAGTTAAGACCCGTTTCCAGGAAGAGCATGTAGTTTGGAGTGTTACTAGGTAAGAACAGCATCTTTTTTATAAAAAAACGAAGAAGTTTTTCGACGACATCATATTTTTTGTAACCCCATATTTGAGCACCATAGAACATAATAGAACGGACAGCAGATCTGAAGATTCTTAGCTTATTTATGTTTGAAATTTTGGGATGGTTAATATATTTAGCCCAGTACGATGAGATTGCCAATTTAGATGTTAAAAGTATGTTTTCCAAATGGACGCGGAAGGATAAATTGTAACAAAGGTGCATACCCAAATACTTATATGAGTTTACAGTTTCAATTCTGTCTTCACCATATGACCAGCTTAGATTTCTGGGAATTCTTGAGCCACTACGAAAAACTAAAATCTTGGATTTAGACATGTTAACTCTTAATTGCCATAAGTTGCAGTATGCCTGCAAGGAATTAATCATATTCTGCAAGCCGTCTGGGGAGTCAGATAAAATGACAATGTCATCCGCATACATTAGTGTTTTCACTGAGAGATTCACAACTTCTACACCGCCAGGGAGAGTATCAGCTAGATCATTCATGTAGAGAGCAAACAATATTGGACTTAAGATACATCCTTGCTTAACGCCAAGATTAACATTAAAAGCATTGGAGAGGGTGTTATTGAAAAGGATTTTGCTTGAAGTGTCTGCATACGATTTCATAAGAATTCTTATTATTTTTGATGATAGTCCCATACTCGACAGTTTGTAGAACAAAGAATTTCTTGGTATCAAATCAAAAGCGGAGGAAAAATCAACAAAAAATGCATATGTCTTCTTTCCATTAAGTTGGTTTAAATGAATAATATTAGTAAGATTAAAAATATTATCAATGGTCGAATAATTTTTCCTAAAACCAGCTTGATATTCATTCAGAATATTGTATTTATTTGCCCAGGCTGTAATACGATTTAACAGAATGCTATTGAAGATCTTGCAGGTTGTATCCATTAGTAACAAACCACGATAATTCGTGGGACAGTTGGGGTCACCCTTCTTCAGTAATGGAATAAGGATTGCCTCTTTAAAGCTTGACGGTATAGTTTCCTTAATAAAAATTATATTTAAGACATATAATAGCTTACTTGTAAAAGCATAGGGCGCATGTTTGAAGAACTCATATCTAATACCATCTTGCCCTGGGGCCTTACTATCCTTAAGAGTCTTTAGAACAGAGATAAGTTCACAAGGTTCGATCGGCGAGTCCAAAAATGGATCAATGTTGCAGGGCAAACACCATTGAACTGAAACCATAGGGTCAGGATTCGCCAATATACTGCTAAAATGTTGAAGGAAGTCATCTGCGTTTAGACTGCAACGAGTTGATAGAGTACGAACTTTTAAATCATTGGCTAATTTCCACCACTGTTTACTGCATTTAATCGTATTTAATTTGACTATGTTTGCATTATAATAATTAAGTTTAGTATTACGACAAACATTAAGGAATTTCCTTTTAGACGACATATACTTAATTTTGTTGGCGTTTGAGCATATCTTACGGAAATTTTTTTGATTTTCTAACATCTTTTTTCTAAAACGAGCACATCTCCAGTCAAACCACTTTTGTTTCGGTTGAAAATATAATGTTGGATTCGGTTTGTTTGCAGAGTGTATGATTTTACTTTTGATATCTAATAACAACTCATCCACGGATGCACTAGGCTTGAAGGTGTGTGTACAACAAATTTCATTTAATTTTTCGGCATATCTAGACGCATGTTTTTTGCTCCAGTATAATCTATAAATGGGTGTAGGTAAAGAATTTAAGCGGCTTATTGGAATATTGATTTTGAGTTTTAAGGGCATGTGGTCAGAGTATGGTTTATTTGCAATTACAAAATTATCAATAAAGGTAAGAAAGCTGTGTGAACATATGCAGTAATCAATCAGAGAATTGCCTCTTCCGCCATAAAAACTCAAGTCGCCTTGTGCATCACCATTGGTTCTACCATTTAAAACTATACCCCCAACATAATCAACAAGTTCCATTAATTTTCTTCCCTGGGTGTTGAAAATTTTATCTTTAGAGCATCTAATTTTATTTATGTGTTGTAAATCAGTCAATAAATTCCGATCTAATAAATGTTGTTCCGTACCAATGCGGGCATTTAGGTCACCAACGATGCAAAAATTAATAGGGCAAAAATCAATCAGAAATTTTCTAAAGTAATCAAACTCTGCATCCCAGTTAGAACAATTCAAATAACGTGGGATAAAATAAAAAACCTCGTTGTTCACGTTTAATGATAATACAACATTAAGTCCATTTGTGTTTATAAATTTAACATTAAAAATCTTTTTAATATCTTTCTTAAAGCCATACATTATTCCGTATTAAATTTATTATAAAGTTGTCTATTCTTACTATGTTAGCAGTGCTATATAATTTCTTATTCGTTATATATTTAATATAATTGCTTTGTGCAGATCTATATAATGAGGTACATGCTCTTAGACATTTTCTCTCTAAAACTCTTATTTTTTCCATGTTAGAAGGTGAAATGTTAAACCAAATGGGGCACCCGTATGTAATAACAGGCCTGATAAGAGATTAGTACATTACTATTTTTATTCTCGTTTTTACATGTTTATTATAAAATAATGAATGATATAAGAAGAAGGATTTCCTTGCCTTTTTTAGAATTTCCTTAACATGATTATTAAAATATAAAAATTTGTCTAAATATATACCTAAATATTTCACTACTTCTTTATTAGTTATAGCACAATTGAACTCATTGGACCGTATACCAAATTTACTCCAGTAGCTTTTAATATCATAGTTGCATTTATTTACAGGTTGTCTAAAAAGTATGGCCTCACATTTATATGCATTTATCCTCATGTGCCAGTCCTTTGAGTATCGTTCGACTATATCATATTTTACCTGAAGATTCTGATTGATTTTCTGAATTTTGTAATCGGCGTGGAATATAATAATGTCATCGGCAAACGCAATGATATTGTCCATTTGTTTCAAAAGGTCTAACATATACAAATTAAATAAAATTGGAGAGTTGACCGTTCCCTGTTGTAACCCGTTGACAATTCTGAATTTTCTACTACTAATTGAGTCTCTATAGTAAACAAGAAATTCCTTTTCACTAATCATGTTATATATTAGCATAAGATGCTGGGGAAAGTTATATTCAATTAGTTTATATATTAGACCTGAAATCCATATACTATCGAATGCCTTCTCCATATCTATAAGGCAAGCTCCATTTTTCAAACAAAAATTCACGTTTAATTGCCTAACGCTTAATTACATTCGTTTAATTTCCTCAATACTACTTGACAACAACACAGCAAGTAATGCAACTAAGTTTACATGTTAATAATTTTAAAATAAACACTAAAATTTTTTAAAAAAAATATGCCCAAAAAAGCAAAATATGGCTGATTTGCAAGAAAAATATTCTACAATTTCATATTTTCATTAAAATAAAATTTATTCTGTGCTCACCAGAATAAAGTTACGTTATGTGGTAAGGATTTATATAAGAGTTATTTGTGCTGGCTATTATTTAGATACACCAAATATATGAGATATTTTGTCTTAAAGGGATTAAAGGAAAGGTCGCTAAATTTTAAATAAAATGAACATTTAAAAGGATAAAATAGCTTGACTGTTTCAGGGATTGAAATTTGAATGGAAGCTGTATGTTTAAATCTGAACCGATATAAGATATTTTGGGCCAAATTTAATCTTAATACGAACATTATTAAATGTTTTATGGACATAAAGAAAGAAGTTTTAATGGGGAACATGTCATATTAAAGACCAATTCTTACAACTTACATAGGTTTTGTTCTTATGGCAATTAAAACGTATTTACTAAATTTGATAAAATTATCTAAAAACCGCTACTTTTACTTTACGCACAAAGTTTACATGGAAAGACAGCCAGCCAGATGGACGGACGAACACGAAAATATCACTTTAAAAAATGTTTCTGATTCGATCGGTTTATTAAACGATGCGTCTTGATTACTCTGTATTCACACAAATTTATATAATTGCTTTTTTCTTAATTTTTCTTTTGTATACATATATAAAACTTTACAGTCTGGAATAACATTTATCTTCAACGAAAACTTGCTTTGGCTTACAATTCTAGAGTGAAAATTTAATGTAGATGTCGAAATTAAACCAACAGAAAATTCATCATTATTTTAAGCATTTTTTATTTTCTGAACATGTTTTAAAATATCCTTTCAAAAATATGTGTGCAAAAAAAGCAGCTTTAGCTTAAATATGCAAATTTTTCATTGATCGCACAAGAAAAGCCATGCAATTGCATATTTACGGTTTCCCTGATCATAAGCTTGATGTATGCTTTTGTTCAAACATCTCAAAAAGCATTACAGATAAAATTGAAGACAGCAAATCCCATTGTTTTTCATTGATATCTCTTTAGATTTAGCTGATACATGTAAAAATTCCTGTCACCTTTTTTTCATACATCAAAGTTTAGGTATCTTGTAAGTAAATACGTTTAATTACCTTACTGAGGTATTTAAACGTAATCGGTTAATTACCTGAATGAGGTAGTTAAACGTATTCTTATAATTACCTCAACGTGGTAGTTAAGCGAATTCGGTTAAATACTAACCCCGCAAAATTACCCAAAATTATTGGAATTTTTGGCGAGGTAATTATCCGTTAAATACTGTAATACGAAAAAAAATTTAACATACCATACGACTTCATTTTTTTTTGAAAATTTTCTAAACAAGAATACATACTTTTATTTGATCAGGGTTGCATTTTAATAAAAGCAATTAAAAGTATTATTTCATGTGTGATAGTGTGAATACAAAATTTAATGTTACCCTGCCTTTAAACATGCAAGTAGTGGCATGCCACTACTGTATACATATTATCAAAGATAATTTGTTCGAAATAGTCGAATCTCATGCCATTGGCTTTTGTGATTACACAAGCCACTGCGAGTTCATTTTCAAAATGTCGTTGAAGCGTCAACTTGAGCTAATTTGTTCACTTCTCAAATTAAAAAAAAGGACCAGAAAACAAAATAGAGTTACCGAGTTAATCATATTGGCACATTTTTGGGGAAATTTTTTCATTTATTTATATTAGCATTATTTAAACAATATTAATGCTCTATAATTAACAAACTTGTTTTTATTAATGCGCGTTTCAAAAATTAATCATAATAATACATTTATCAAGTTAAAACTTTAATTACAATTTGACAATAATCCAGTAAATTTGCATTAAATTTTTAACAGGTAACATTGCTTATCGTTTTGACATTTAGTGGCATGCAAGTGCCAAATTTCGCATGCAATTTTTGCTGCCACTGGAGTTGCCATTGCGTAAAATGTGAGTGTATTAGTAAAAAAAATGTGAGTTTATTGAGTTTTTTGAAGTGGCAGTGGCATGTGTAAATTCTGCGTTAAATGTGTGGTTCTCGAGTTATGACAAACAAAAGAGCCTAAAACGTGACAAATTTCCCTATACGATACTTACTTACTTCAAATTAATTTTTAAATTATTAATTGAGGAACCATGATCAAACTAATGATGCAGAAGTTCTTCTTTTTGGGCCTACTTTCATAAGCAATTATCAGAATTGAGTCCCGAATCAATCACCTGAAAAATGTGGTACTGTGTTATGAAATACGTAAGACTGTTGTGATAGTGTAAGCGATGATACAAATACAGAAGGTAGTTCCATGACCCCTGTGTGCGAAAATTTAAAATTTAAAACGAACCCAATTTTGAAGATAATTTTATGAAATTTGTTATATGAAGTTATAATTGTCACAAAGAAGAACCTTTTTATACCCATACAACAATATTGATGAGGGTATTATGCAATTGTGCTCATGTTTGCAATTATGTACATAAAAAATTGGTCCCACCTTTACTTATCACTTTCTGAGTCGATCTAACGATGTCCTAAAATTACTTAAAGCCAACAAATTCTATAAATATAAATGAATAAATCCAAATAATATACGGCACTGAATTACAGAATTTTGTTCTGTTGCCCATGGGTCCCATATAGGCTACTCTTGCAAAAATTTGTTCTTTTAATCTGTGGTGGAGGGTCGGGCTTGACCGAATATACTTTCTTGATTGCTTAAGCATAATTTTTAATTTCTTAGAAGCTCGCAGAACAACATGCAATTGAAAATCTCTGGGAAGAAATAAAGCTATCAAATGATGTAGAATACGATGGCCTTTAAAAGTTTATAAACTTTTTATCTGAAGGCGGGCTTAACAAACCAAGCAACGATTTTTTTGACTAAACTTGAACATCTAAATTCAAAATTTGTCCAAATTAATAGTGATAATTTATATACAGGGGATAGTTTTATGAAAAAATCATGAAGATGTAATTAAAATTTTGTATTAGATGAAAATATTATGAAAAGGGTCTTTTTGGGGATTTTTTTTTTAATACATAAAACAATCTAAAATAATTGGTTCAAAGATGAAATAAATTGTAGCTTAAATCTTGTTTATAAATTTTAATTTCTTTTTAATAAAGATAATGTTTTTTTTTTTAATTTTCGCTAAAAAAAACCTATGTACGTATATAATTAGTGAATAACATTGTTTTTTATTTTCAGCTCTAAATCAAATTAATATACTAAATTCAAATTTCACAAGGAATTTGTTGCCTTTTTTTAATATAAAGATTTTTTTTTTAATATTTACAAATAATTCCGATAAACTTCAAAAAATAATTGTGAGGGAGAATTGGAAATACCTTGTGTATTTGTATTATGGTCTAAACTAGCCTTAAACGTTTTCATGTTTTGAACATTTAAAAATGATTTACAATGATTTGAAAATGACATTTGAAAATGATTACACAGAGTGACTGACAGTTAATTAAAGTAAAATATCATCAAACGAAAGAAACCTTGACAGAGTAATTGTTTTGAGCAGTAAGTATTTCATTGCTGAAAATGGTACCAATTCACCTGTCTGTTTGTTAAAGCTCCTAATCGCCGTAAAAACATACTCCCGGAATTTGGAAAGATAAAAATTGTTATTGATTGCGTATGTGTTTTAAATAAATTTCTGGCAACACTTTGTTAATTACACGGTTTCTCTTCATAATCATGTGAACAGGGTTGTTAAAACGCTTTAGTAATGGAGATTTGGATGTTAAAAGCAAATCACGTTGGGAAAGACCCTGTGCCTGCTTCGCAAGGCAAAACAAAACAACAAATGTTGCAAATAAGAAATTAAACACACTGGTTTTAAGAAAACTTTAGTTTTTATTCTACTTTTATTTCTATTTGTTTTAAATATTTATAAATTTTATGCTAATAACCCTGCGTCCACACGTGAACTGTTTGTCAAAATTTACACAAATTGAAAGCTGTGACGTAGGCATTTATAACATTTTATAAAGACAAACATGTTATCAGCTGATAAATTAAAAGTAAAATTCCAAACAAATGGAAAGGTGAAATTGAAAGCTAAGTGCGAGTGTTTTAGTCTGGGTTCACATTATGAAAGTTTTCTTTCAGAAAGTCTGAGTTTATTGGTGCGAGGGGAAGAGAATATTTTTTTTTCTCTCCTCTCTCACCCATAAACTCAGACTTTCTGAAAGAAAACTTTCAAAGTGTGATTCCAGACTTAGTAAAAAGTGAGAGTGTATTGCAAATTGAATGGAATTGAAAGGCAAAACTTGATCGTGTGGCCACCAAGTAAACAATTTTTTTGTTTTGATTGGAGTATTATTAAAGAGAACCAAACAGTGTTACCGTTATGCGACTAAAGTCGCATTTTGGCCCCTTTTTTGACTACCGTCCCACTTTTTTGCCCCTTTATTTTAAATCCCCTTTATTTTAAATCCCCTTTTGTATAATTTTTTATAATTTTGTGCGCTTTTCGTCCCTTTTTGAACGAAATGTTTTATATTGGCAATCAATGAACACAGATGAATCTTCCAGCTTTTATATGTTCGTATGTTTTACTTTATCACATAGAAGAGCATCCGCCGAACGGATTTTTTTTTAATTAGCTTTATAAAACAATAAAATAGGTTGAAAGTAGATACCTGGCAGTGCATGTTGAACTTATTAATAAATATAGATGTATATTTTCAAGAAAATATAAACATATAACAACGTAAGAAATAAAACGTCAAACCTTATTAATTAATTTTTTTTCTTTTTATTAGTATTGTTAAACTATTACTTTTAAGCTTGTCTTTTTAACAAGAATTCTGTAAGTGTTTTTGTATTATAGATAAAATCAAAACAAGAAATATCGCTCTATTCGGCAGTATCGAATCTCATGTACTCTTCACGTTGGTATGAATAAAAATCGAACCACTTCTAACTTCTCCTAATAAGAAATATCTGATCTAAGTTTGGCTCGCCTATTTCCCATTATATAGACGCTATTGGGCCAAAGCCCGTATTTTGGGAAGAATAAGGTTTTTATAATTCTATTAACTTTGGCGATTTCTTTCACAAAATTATAAGCGGTTTGAGTTATGACAAACAAATAAAACATTTGTTGTAGAAACAAAGTAGAAACAACCAAATTTGTAAAACAGGGCAGTATTAAAATCTTAAGTTAAAGTAAGGGGAATTTTATAAACAAATGTAGAGTTCAGTACATCAAGGGATACATACAGATTTATTATAGGGACGTTCAATTATTTCTGTACTTATATAATGTATTATTTATACATAAGAAGAGGTTTATTTTTTGTATCGGTTATATTTTAATTTTATTTGACAAATGCAATTTGGTATTTGTTTCTTAAAAATGTTTTGCTCTCCAAAAGGGCAACGTTTTATTCTACTTCTATACTTTTTACCCCGTATAAATCGACAGTGTTGAAAGTGCCCTGTAAAAAGGTGACTCCGGTTTATATATGGGGCTAGTTTAAAAACAGCGACAATTGCCTTAAAGAGCAACAAAGCTACGCCAAAATTTAAAAATTCGAAAAGTTTGCAAAAATACCAAAAATAAGCAAAAAAAATTTTATGTAACAAGCCTTAAAATTGATTAAAAGCCCCCAAATCTAAATGGCGAAAATTCGATAAAAATCAGGTCAGCTGCTAAAAACAGGAAAGGGCATTCCATAAAAAGTTAAGTTTTTTAAGCACTTCCTACTTGAGACAAATATGTTTCTTTATAAAAAACTTGGTCTAATAATTTTCTTTAAATTATGCAATACTGCTTATAAAAACCTTGACCCTTTTAGATGAAATACCCTTTTTTTACCACTTTTTCTGGAAAATCCCCTTTTTGTGACCCTTTTCGAAAATTTCCAACGGTAACCCTGCACACAATCACAATAATTGCACTTGCTCTTTATTTATTTTCATATGAAACGCATAACCTCGAGTAATTTTTGTGTCGTTTTTTAAGCGTGGTTAACCAGTTTTAAAACCGATGATTTAAAAAAAACGTTCTTCCAAATGCTAGCAGTGTTACTTAGCGACTCACACACCAAGAAACGATACATCTTTTTTAGTGTTTGTGTATACAAACACAACCCTTAATACCGTTCGCAACTAGTTTCAAGAAAGTAACGAACATTATATAGTGTTCAGTTCTTCGTTATAAAACAGAACAAATGTAGTGGTTCTGTAGACATACACTTTATTTTAATGTTCTATACCTATTATTTCTTTTTTACATTAATAAAGAAATGCGCAAACAAAAACTTTTGGCAACGACCACATTACGAATAGCTTGCTCACATGTTTTGTTTGTGTAAATTTATTTCGCTGGCTTTTTGTTTTTTTTTTTGTATATGTATTTTGTTTTTGTTTAAAATATTTGGTTTTTACCCCTACAAGAAATGAATGAGCGAATCATATTTTTCACGTTGGTGTTTAGAAACTGATGGGGGGAAATAATAGGAAATCAAGTTTTCTGGTGGTGGAAGTTTAAGCCAAAAATATATTAACTTTTATAATTTTGCAGTTAAAATGGACTTGATCAAAATATAGCCAAACAACCCATTTTTAACCACTTGTGCCCACTAAAACAATGATTTACGAAATGTTTTTTCAACATGACAATGTAGCTATAGACATTCGTACGATAAAAATTTTAAATGATTTTGTTATTCGTGCTTAATTCCCAATTTTTATTATTTGATAAAAACACTGAAATTTATTGTTGATGGGATAAGTTATCTTATGCGCATTTCACTGGTTGCTTAGGCCAGATCATCAGGAAACTTCATCCATAAAGATATTAGAAAAACTAAAGATATTAAACCAAATAAAACTGTTAAGCGTATAAGAATTACAGAAACAATTCTATTTGAAACAATATCAAAGTTTAAACAAAATCATCAACAATAAACAGTGAGTTTATCTCTCCTTACATTCCCCACTACAATTGATTGGAATTCTTCCAACATTAATTGTAGTTGTAAGTAGTTGTGTAAATAAAAACAAAAACAATAAAGCGAGTTTATATTTGTATTTGTTTATAAATGGAAAATTTTAAAAATATAACAAGAATAAAGAAGTTCTAGGAATTTTTAAATAATGCTAGAAAAAATGCTACATGCTAAACGACTTTAAAAAATGTTAGAAATAGCATGATGCTAAATTGGTAACACAGGGTGTACGTTACTGTAAGGTCTATATAATTCTAATAATAATTCCAATAAAATCAAACGAATTTTTGCCAAAATAACAAACTAAATGTTTAAAAAGGTGTTGATTAAAATCATTATTTATTATTGTTCCATGATTTCATGAACAAGAATTATCTCGCAAAATTAAGGCGATAGAATTATAAAAAATATTTACAATTTATACACATTTTTTTAAGATTTACACACAAAAAATGTTAAGACAAATCAGCATGAGATTCTTAGTTTTAAAAACGTGTTTCTATATTCCATGTGTTATAAATTTAAGCCAAATCTATAAGCATTTTGACTGTTTTGTTTAAAAAAAAAATCGTTTGTTTTCTTTAAATTTTTTGGTCAATCAGAGTCCATTTCACTCAATGCCACAATTTAGGTCAGCATACATTAAATAATTTTATTTAGCTTCTTATTGCAAATGTTTTCTATTTGTGTTTTAGTTTCCAACCCAGTTTGACGTTGTTGTATGTAAAAATTTCGATTGTTGAAGTTTTTAGCATATATTTTTTTGTTATATTTTTAAAGTTTTCATTTTATTGTTGATAGTTTTTAATTTAACACATAGACTAAACTATACTTGAACATAAGGAAAGATAGCTGGTTAAAAAGACAGGCAGGCAGACAGACAGTTAGTAAAATAAAATTTTGATAGACTGATAGACATACATTTAAACCCTGGTATCGCCTATATGGGTGTTTTGTATACCCATATAAGACAGTCAGTCAGTTGGTAATTTTTAACTGAACTAAATTTTATTTATTTTTTGTTTCTTTGTGTGAATAGCACAAATTTACTAAAAACGTTTAAAAACGTTAATTAATGTTGATCAGAGTTATAAAAGAATAAAATATTTTTTTTAAAAGATTTTTTAATTTAAAAAAAAATTAAAAAAAATATATACATAAAGATAATAAATTCAATGTCAGAACCTCAAATTAGGCCAATTTAGCGGCGGAAAAATTATATCTTCAAAACTAATAGCTTCGATAAATTCCACACGAGAAGAAATTTGCCATCGATGGCTTGAAAAATGTTGCACAGTAGGGTAATTAAGGGTAAGAAGCTTAACAATTTGATATCCACTATTAAACACTGTGAAAAACAAAGAAAAATAAATTAAAAAAACCTTAAGTTCAAGATGTAAAAAACCACAGCATATTTTTTCCGCAAAACAACACTAACTACTAAAGGCTAGTTTACACTATTATACTTTGTTGTATTCAGACATGTCAAAAACTCAAGTATTATGTAAAAGCGTGATAGTGTGAATGCAATGTGTTATGAAAATGACAAGTATGTATTACAAAAATGGAATACCCATACGACTTCATCGTTTTGATCAGGGTTGCATTTTAACAAAATCATGAGCATGTGTAATAGTGTGAATACAAACTGTTATGCTAAATTAGATTTTGTGAAAGTCGCAACAAAACTCTTTGAATTTCTATTTTACAAAGTATTAAGGAATACGTAAGACTTGTGTGATAGTGTAAATTACGCTTAAGAAAAAGTGTAAAACAAGTGGTGTTATCGTTATGAGTGAAGTATACAATCTCTCACTGTGTAGAATAATTCAGTTCATTTGAAGCCTAAAGCTTTAGTGAACACATGGCCTGCACAAAAAATTTTTGCCATAATAATAATTTATTTATTTATTATTATGATAGTAGTAACTAACAGAAACAGAAGTGGCATTCAGGTGCGAATGTCATAATAGTGTTAAATACATTAAAAAGTGTGACAGTTTTTTTTTACAATTTATTTTATTCACTAATGTGTAGTAAGAACAACTGATGTAAGAGTCTAAAATATCTATATTAAAAGCCCAACTTTTATATGCATAAGCTGGCTTAAGCTATTGTCAAAAATTAACAAAAAAAAATCATTAAAATTAAACAAAAATAAAAACAAAAAAATATTTTATTCTGTGCCGAATGTGCGATCTGTTTCGCACCTTGATTAAGCAAATGCCAGTTTCATAAAATTAACCAAAAAGTTTTCTTAAGTTCAATATGGTTCGACACATATGAATCATATGTATCCGCACAATTGCTTAAGCCAACTTAAGCTAATTATAGGTACCACCTTGAATCGAGACAGCTCAACATATAATGTAGGCGTTTCACTCCCAAGGAGTAAGCAACTTATAGCACAAGTTTCATCTTATTGCCAGTCAGAGGTGGCACGATGAAACCACCTGTGGGGAAACCAGGAAAATCTGGCCCATCATAGATGGGAGGCACGCACAGAGGCTGGGGCTCCCTTATAATGACTTGAGCAGTGGTTGCGGCGACGAGGAGCAGGAAGAGTAAACCGAACATCTTCTCTGCAATTGTCCGGCATTCGGAGATTTAAGACTCGAAATGTTTGGTCGAAGAGCATTTGGGGACAAAACTTGTCTCACTGATGTTGATGCAAACAGGATCCACTCCTTTATTGAATCGACCGGATGGCTGCATGGGAATACTAACAGCCAGATAACATAGGACAAATGGGAGACGGTGTGACATGGTAACACAACTAATTAATGGACCCACGGTAACTGTGCTTGATCACGGCTGCCAATGGAACCTAACCTAACCTTTGTTAATTGGTTTGAAATGGCAACTCGTATTTACTGTCCAATGGATATAAGCGGAGTTTAGTGTTTGGTGCAAATCGTCTTGCGAACAGCGTTTAAAAAGCAGCAGTTGAGATAGTAAAAGTCATAAGATTGTGCTGTAACTTCGACATCTTCATTTGTCACAAGGTATATTTATAGCAGGTAGCCGCGAGATTACAACAATTGTACAATAAAACAAACAACAGGGCTATTTATTGTTATTATGCGATACAAACTGTCAAAAAGCAAAGGGGCTGATAAGAGACAAAAAAGACAAAAGATAAAGACAAAAAACTTGTTTACTTGTTTACTATACAACATTTGACAGTTCTTATTGCAAAACAAGCAAATAAAAAATAAACAGCTGGCTTTCCGAGACTACCTGCTATAAATATACCTTGATTTGTCATTGCACAAAAATAAACTGTTGCCTTTACTTCCGATTCATTAAATGAAAACAGTCGCAGTAAAGGCAAAAGCAAAATAAAAATTTAGTTTTTTTCCAATTATCAAATAATAAAAAAAAAAATAGGGTGGTCGATTATTCGACCGGGTTTCGAATATTTCGACAATATAAAACATATATAAATCGGCACAGGCAAACCAATTACGGTCGATAACTTTCTTTGTTCATCATATTAAAAAAAATATGGCCGAATTTCGACCATTAGGAAAACACTTGTACATATAAATCGGCAAAGGCAAAACAGTTAAGAACACTTTCCTCCTCTGTATGTCAACCAATTTGAACAAAATATACACCATTTGAAATGTATTTACGCACAGAAGTGCACAATATATATTTTATTAATATCTGTTATAATTTCAGAGTTATAAGCGTTAAAATTTGTTACTAACACATATGCAGAACAAAAAAAATTTGTTTTTATCAAAAAATAAAAAGATTATTCGACATTTTTCAGAAACCGGTTTTAGAATATGTCGACAATATAAATCTTGTCAACCGAAACTACATGGGGAGAAAAAAGTATCGAAAAGGGGAAATTCGGAAAATTAAATTTCTTTCATTTAGTTTTCCGTGCATCATGTTATAATATTTAAATTTTTTATAATATTGAACTTAGAAACGTAAAATTAAGGTTGCAGGTTACTGAGTGAATGGGAACCTGGTATATTAAGTTTGTCATTCCGTGTGAAACTTTTTTATTGTTCATCTCAGACCCCATAAAGTATATATATTCTGGCTCCTTGAGTACTTCTAAGTCGATTTAGCCATGTCCGTCTGTCAGTTCTACTGTTGAAAACACGCTCACTTTTGAAAAGCTTAAAAGAAATTAACAAAGTTGGTGTCAAATTGCTTGTAGTTATCCTAAGCAGTTTAGGATTGAAATCCAGCAAAATCAGTTCGGTAGAATCAGAGCTATGAATCAAAATGTGGAACCACCACCTAAAAAAAAATTGATAACTTTGTTACAAAAACTAATATAAATGGTAGAACAATGCACGGAATGATATAAGATTTAGGAAAAATTCGTTTTATTCGACTGGAAATCACGCCGTAAAATTTCGTGAAGGTCCGTCATTAATTTACCCTACGCCCCATATAAACCATACTTCCGGAAAACTGTTTAGAAAGCCTAAACCCGTAATAAATACAGGCGGGCCTCGATTATCCGTGATCCGGTTGACCGGTAACCCCGATTAACCGTGTTTTTTGTTTGCAATGTTTTCAGATTGTTTGCTTCGATTAACCGTGATTACTTCTATTATCCGTGATGGCAGTTGAAAAATATTTGACAAACAACATCACACGACTTTTTTTAAAAAATTGTATTCTTTTTTTTTTTGCTTAATGTCCTTTTTTGTCTAATGTTTTTAGTAAAAAATTTAATTTCAAAATGTACATAAACTTCTTAAATATTTTTTTATGTAAATATGTACGTTCACCAATGTTCACTTGTTAAATAATAAAAATATTAAAAAAACTGTATAATCAAAATTAACCGTGAACATCAATGATCCGTAATGCTTCTGGTCCCGACCATCACGGATAATCGAGGCCCGACTGTAATGCTATCATTAAAAAATTTGGTACGTCACAGTTTAATTTCGTGAAAATTGGTCCATGATTTACCCTAGGCCCCATGTAAATCCTACTACAGGAAAAGAGTTTAGTACGCCTAAAACCGTAATAAATAATGCTATCATAATAAAATTTAATATGTACTTCACAGTTTTACTTATATGGCTAGAAATCACATTTACAAATTTCGTGATGATCGGTCCATAATTTAGTATAGGCCTCATATAAAGCCCACTCTGGTAAATTAATTAAATACGCCTAAAACCGTAGCAGATATATTTATTGTGGTAAAATTTCTTCCAACTTAGTTTCATATGACCAGAAAAAATTGCATGCAATTTTGTGATATACGGTCCAGAATTTACCTTTGATTCCATATTTAGCAGCCTTCTAAAACTCACTGTAAACGCTAAAACTAATTTCACCGCTGTATTGAAATTTATGTTTTGTAATGCCAGATATCACTCTGCAGAATTCGGGTTCATAACTTACCATGGCTCCAATATAAATTTCCCTCCTGAAAATCAATTAAGTTCGGCTCAAGCTAGTTACAATTGCTATCAATAGCATAAAACTTTTTGATGGTCGGTCAATTATTTAATATTGATCTAAACCGCAACCAATTTTATAAAGAAAAACTATTAAAAGTGATATCATATAGATATCACTCCGAACTGTCGGTGGAGAGTATCAAAGACTCGGCACAGCCGGATGTAGCACTCTAACTTGTTCGTTCTACATCTGGTATTTTGATTAATTTTTGTTAATTTTAGACATACATAGAAACATAAAATTAAACATGCAATGTCCTGAGTGGATGACAACCCATAAAGAAGACTTTTTGATACAGTGTTGTTTTTCAATTGATATTTTTTATATATAACTTACAAAATTAAATTAACTCACGTAGAAGATAAAATATAGACCAGAGGTTGGTTCCTTGCCTAATCGATCCACTAAGACGGAAAAATAAATGCTAGAAACATATAAATTCTTATATACTTAAGGAACGTTCAGACTAATGAAATATTTGACGAAAATATTTGTTCTGATATTTGTTTCAAACTGTGTGAAACAATAAAATATTTTGTTTAGTGTTCAAACTAAGCTCAAATATTTGAACAGGTCTGCGCAAGAAGCCTGATGATCATTGTTTATGTTTTTTGGAGCAGTCAAAAGTTGTTTAAATTTTGCTTAAATGTGCATGTATACGTTTGTTTACGCCCTGCAAATAAAAGGACCAGTCCAAACACGCGTGTAAAGAGTAGCCCACAAGGGACTAGGACTAGTCCAAAAGTAACCCAAACGTATGGGAAAAAACATGGTCTATTTAACATTACGATGTCCTAGGGCAGGACCATATAACCCATCTTTGGACTACAAACGAGTAGTTTTAAAACTACTCCATTGTGTACACAAGAGGATTAGTTTTAACTTCGTATAAAAACCAAAACATGTCGTTAAAAAACTAAGTCATGTCGTCTCACTACAAACACTTTTTAACAATGACATGGTCCATGCTTGCATTACATCGGACCAGTCCATGGAGTAGTCCATTTTATGAAATTGGATCAGGTGGTCCAATTATATTTGCAGGGCGTTTATAGTATGCCACACATACACGTTTGTTCCTTTTGCTTTGTATATGTGGTAGTAAGTTTTTGACAGCTTAAAATAATCGTTTTTTGTTTTTGTACAAGTAAGCAGACCTGATAGATGGGCCTTGGTTAAAACAGTTGTCAATGTCAATAAAATAACTTAAATGATGTTTGCCATATATTTCACAAATAATAAAAATGAGAGCAGAAGCTAATTTATTTGTTTTGTTCTGTGGAGCAGCATCTCTTATAGTGTTAGAACAGGCGAATGTAAAAGAAACAAAACTGGAAGACAATAGGTAACGGGAACATGGCTTAAATTTGCGAAAAATTGCAAACTTGGAAATAAACCATAAAATATATTTTTTAAATCGCAAAAGCGGTTAAAAAACAAAATGTTGGGCAAAAACAAAAAAAAATTTTGCAAAAATAGCGAAATTTCGCGAAAAATTTAGATATTTCAAACAAGCCATAAAATTTATTAAAAGTGCCTAAAACTATAAGAAATGGCAAAAATTCGATAAAAATTGCTAAATTAGCGGAAATTCGCAAAAATTTGCTAATAGCGGCATGATAGCAAAGTCTAATAATTATTAAAAATCTTTAAAACTGTTAAGAATCCAAAAACTTACCGAACATTTGCTTCTATCGGGAACATGGCTTAAATTATTTGTCGTTGTTTGCTCTTACAATTTTTTTTTGTAAGTCTGGGTTCACACTATGAAAGTTTTCTTTCAGAAAGTCTGAGTTTATGGGTGAGAGAGGAGAAAAGAAAAGCATGTTCTCTTCCCCTCTCACTAAAAAACTCAGACTTTCTGAAAGAAAACTTTCATAGTGTGATCCCAGACTAATATAAAATAAATGTTTGCTCAAAAATTACTAAAATATTTGATTTTTTGTGCTCACACTATGTTCACATTGGACAAATATTTGTTATACATTTATTTGCTCAAAATCAGCTGTTATTTTATTTGACACTCAAAAATATTTTTTATTCAAAATACTTTAATGAAATATTTGATGTTTGCTACCAAATATTTCATCAGTCGAATTTTGACCATTAGGCGAACACTAGTATGAATAATATCATAAGTAACGACGATAATTTCATACTTTTATTTTATATGGGAGAGTAAATGGAAAAGGACAAAGAAATCATTTCTTGTCATCTCTGGTTGTTATTTTTACGGCTACAAAGAAGAAAACAAAAATTTTTAACATACTATTAAAAAAACAAAAACAATAAAGAAATGTGTTTTCATTGCCAATGTAAAATGCTGAATTAAAAACAAAAAAAAATTTTGTATTTACAACAAAAACAAAAACTGCAACACTATCCAATCATATTGCATTGTCTCGCATTGCATCGCATTGTTGCAACGTCGTATCACATTCACATCACTTTACCACCACCGGCAATAAAGATAAACGCTGGAACGTTGTTATGCTTCGTTAGATTATTATTTTTATCAACAACTTGACTTAATATTATTTTTTATTTTGTTTTGTTTTGCTGTATACTATTGTTATTATTAAGTTTATTAAGATGACGATGCTCATCATTACTATTCTAAACTAAATATCCAAAAAGTATCCAGCCAGTTGTACTAACTTAAGAAATGTCTTTAGTTTTACTTCTCGTATTATTGTTTTTAAATATTATAACAGGGTTTGCGTGTCAAACATCTTAACACAATTTAGATTCTTTATCCTCAATATTCCATATACATACATACTTGGATGCAATACCTACTCGTATTTATGAAAATCATGGTCAATGCTGTGGATAATAATTGTGTGAGTCAGTCAGCCAGTTAGTCAAGTCATTTTTGTGCTTGAATTGAATTTGCAATGTGACTAGTGTGTGGATGCCTTCCAAGCAGAAATTTAGGTTATTGTTGTGGAACAATTCTTGAGTTGGTGTTGAAAATATTATTTTCTTTGGCTTAAATTAAGAGTAATCATTAATTTTGAATGGCCGTAGTAGTTTATATTCTATTTATTTGCGGCACAAATATTTAATAATAGTTAAACTCGTGCTGGAGCTGTTTGTGTGAATGAATATTGGTGTCAAGTAGAAACTAACTTACATAATGACTATTGTGGGATAAATTAACTTATTTGTATAAGCAGAATTCTAAAAAAGGGTGTTTTTTTAATACCAATTGCTTTTAATCGATGTTGCGCTAAGTTTGTCACATTTATGATTAGTATAATTTACCAAATCGTAATTTACGCTGGAACAACGCAATTAAATAATTAAAATTCAAACCATCCGTCGAACTGTAGATACATGGTGGAATAAGCAGGTGGCATCGTTAGGGCAAGAAATACAACATTACAACAAAAATTGAAATTATATCACCGTTTACGTCAAAAAATACTTTAAGCAGAATTCAAGGAGTGCCGCTAAACGTGATGAAATACATACATTTTTCGTCAATTTTTATTTAATTATGGTCAATATCTTATTTATTTGAATTTTTAAATTATCAAAAACTTTATTAAAATACAATAATCACAGCACAAAACATGGACTTTATGTAAACATAAACAAAACCTTGACATAAACCAAGACAAACAATGCAAGAGCAAAAAATCGTCATCTGGCGTAGTGCTGCCACCTTTTTATTACAGCATGTGTAGATAGACAAAATTGTAGCATATGAAGTGGTGTTGCATGACTCCCTCTTCATAGCCTCTTCACAAAAAGAATTATGCTTCATAAATATTTTGAATGAATTTAATTAAATTTGTTCTTTATTAAAATAAAATATTTCGTTACGGGAATGACATTTTACAAATTTTATAAAGCAATTTGGTCAACACTGCGAAATTGAGTTTCGTATTTTGTTTAAATGTTTCGTTGGATTAATGACAAATTTAATATCTCTTTTAACCCCCCGTCAAACACAAATGATGGGTATAGATGCCAAGACTGCAATGCCCACATTTATAGTTTTCGTAATAAATAGTAAAAACCTCTAGCTCAAAGTATATTCATATTTATGTATTGTATATCATGCTATTCAGTAAATAAGAATATGATGAAGATATGACTCAAGTTTCAACCAAATAGATGTAGCGGTTTGCTGGCAATTATAATAATAAAATTGGAGATTGCTGTGTTTGCTTTAATCAAATGGACATTGCTGCTTTTGAATTAATCGAATATGGATTTTGTATTGTTTGATTTGATCTGAGATAAATAATACAGTTTTGTTTTGATCCTAATATTTTTTATTATAGCATGGGCAATGCACTTAAAAAAATCATAGGTTATAAAATTCTTAAACAAAACTTAACAAAGGTTTAATTCAACCTCTTTAGAATTTTTAGCAAATAACTTAAATTATTAAAAAATCAAATTTTTATTTTCATTTCTTTAAGTTTTGTTTTGCAAAAAAGAAACAGAATAAAAAAATTGCGTGCATTTTCGCAAATAGTTGAGAGAAAAAAGAGCTTAACAAACTGTGATCATTGCAAAAACGGCAATGTCCATTGCAGATTGTCGTTTTTGCATCAATTCTTAATTTTTGAACATACTTTTTTATGGGATAAAAGTGTTTCTGGTAATGTAATATTTACTAATTGGAAGCATTCATTAAATACAACTAAGAGGTGTTATTAGTTACGTTTGTGAAAAAAGTGGACATTGCAGTCTTTGCATCTATACCCCTGAAATATTCTGAATCTTTCGAACAAACACATATGCCTGGCCAGACTCATATACGTTTTCATGCATTTGTATGGCAAAAAGGGTACCGTAACTTTGAATTGAATGAAGTATGCTCGTATATTATTTTGGTTAAAATGTAAAAAAAAAATTTATTAATTTTGTGGAATGCATGAAAAAAATGTATAATCACCTTAAGAATGTTGGGTTCGCACATTTTAAAAAAACAAGGTGTGTAAGAAATGTAAAAACACCTGTGCGTGCTTGCCCAGTGACTGTTTGGTGCGGTTTATGTGCTGGCGGCGTCATCGGGCTGTACTTCTTTGAAAATGAAGTCGCCCAAGTAGTTACCTTGAATGGTGTTCGCAATGGCGAGACGACGGACTTCTTGTGCCCAGAAATTAAGGATATGGATCTGGACCATATGTGGTTCCAACAGGATTGTGCCACTTGCCACACAGCCAACGAAGCAATGCACGAGAAATTCAATGGCCAGGTTAGCTCACGTCGTGGCGATGTTGGACCTTTTTCTTTGGGGATATTTTAAAGAAAAAGTGTACGTCAATAAGTCAAGAACAATTCAAGAGCTAAAGAATGAGATAATTCGGTACATTAACGACATTTTGTCTCAGAGTCATTGAAAATATGGACCATCGGATAGAGGTATGCCCCCGAAGCCGTGGGGGCATTAGACCGATATTTTGTTTCACGCACAATTCTCATAGATCCTTCTGTAATAATAAAAAGTATTAAGATAATTCTCTGAAAACTTTTTTACGGTTGGACCACCCTTTACTTATTTTAAATGACAAGAAATTTGTAGTTCGATTTATAGAATCCCATGATACAAAAAAAACCTTTTCCAACAAATCTCTACACTTATTTGAACTCCTCTCCGAACTGATCTCAAAAGTGAAACAAGAAACTACAGCCACATTTAAAAATGTTAATGGCAAAAGTTTCCTATACGAAATTCTTTTCCACTTTTATGGTTCTTTAGTTACAGAAGACCTGAATCTAATTTTATGATGGGTTTCTTGTTATTTTTTTCAATTCTTCAAATATCTGCTTGTGTTACTTGGTCTCAAGTTAAAACAAGAAATTTCACTTTTACTCTAATTGCTTGTGTTTCCTTCTCTTTACTAATTTTTTTTTTTTTGTAGCTGTCGATTACCAAAGAAAAAAAAAGAAAAATAAAGATTGAAGTACTTACCTTTCTCTATAAAGTGTTTTTGTTGCTTCTCCACAATGTTTTGCAAACAGGTGTCAATGTAATAAAATTATGTTAAAACTGATGATGGGGATTATGATCATGATGATTAAAATTTTTTTAAATTAATACAAACAGTCAAGTATTTAATTTCAACATTTGTACGAATACAAACCACGACAATTTGGCTTTTATACTCATTTTAATAAATATTTTAGTTGTTTTAATATCGTTATTCCTAATTTGTTTATGTTTTAGCTTCATAATGATTTGCAAAAAAATTTCAGAAAATCATTAAATAAGATCAAGTAACAATTGTTTGCAAATTTAAATTTTTTGATTAAAATAGAAATTAAACACAAAGTAGGTATGAAGAAAAAAAATTCATAAAACATGTTGAAGGTTTTAATTTACCATTCCAAATGGATGAATTAACAATCAGTAACATCTTCTCGCTGATAACTCTATTAACACAATTAATTGCGAAAGCTGAAAAAACAAAACTTTACATTTTAATTCCATTACGATTTGTTTGTATCAACAAAATCGAAAGTGAATGGTCTGTTGGTCAACTTAATTTTTTTTACTTTCAAAACAAAGAGACTATTTGCAACGACTTAGTTAAAACGCAAAAATTTATATTTTTTAACGTGGTAATTTTTTTGTTCAAGAAATTGATACATGTAATTCAATAATATTGTTGCTGGCAACACTGTCTGAATGAATCCAACGATAACTTTCTGTTAAGCTGGATGGCTGTTTGCTCATCCATGAAAAACTCGTACGCAAAGTACAGGTCGCAGTATCAAAGCCTTCTATATAAATTGTAATTGTCATAAAATTTAATTCCAAAAATTATGTCAATTGGTCCATTTTTCCGAATAGTTTCTCTTTTTGGACATAAGAAGACAATTTTATTATCTACATTTTAATGGTTATTTATAACCTAGCAAATACTTTGCTTACATTTGAAGAACAACTTTACAGTCAGTTTTACGGACATAAGGCAGTGAATAGGATTCAGAACTAAAACGTACAAACATTGATTGTATTTAGTTGCCAGGGTTCCAATCGTAGCTCCATTAAATTGGGTTTCCTTACGTAAATTCCTCTAATCACAAAAAAGGTTCCCTGAATTCAAATGGGGACCTCCCTTTTTAAAATAATAAGTTTTTGCTCTTGGATTGCTTTCGATTTCAATGAACGTAAGTTACTTGTTAGGAGAAGTTTTTGCAGTGTAGTTGTTATTAAGAAGCAGGCGCGGATTCAGGGGGGGGGGAAATAAGGAAATTTCCCCCCCCTAAATTCTAAAAATATGTTTGGTTTCTCTCGATAATACAAGAATTCCCAATAATAATATTTTTTTATATGCACAAAATTTTAGGAAATCCCAGCAAAGTTTTTTTTTGTTTTTTTTTATTGAATCTAACGAAATTTTCAATAAGTATCCAAAACTTAATTCAAATAGTTATTTATTAGAAATTTTCATGAAACATCTAGTTTACTGTATTTAAATACTTATTATTCTACATTCAATCCCAGCAGGTGGCATCTATTTATATCCAAAGAATAAACGTTTGACTTTAAAATGCGTGCGGTCGAATTATTAATAAGCCTGAGTATGTATATTCAATATTTATGTATATATGTGTTACATAAATCGAAATTCTATTCGATAATTTTTGATGAAAACACAGATTTTTCGGGGAAAACCCAGATTTCCTTATCTTAAAGATATTTCAACATACAACAAAAAATCATTAGGAAAGCATTTATTGGCTTTGTTGTAAACGCATTTGAAGAGGCTTCAAAGGATATTGATAATGTGATATGTCAATTGATGCGAAGGCACTATCATTTATAGTGCTAAAAGCTTTGACAAAGTTTAGTCTTGACCTAAAAAATTGTGTAGGAAATGGAACAGATGGTTGTCCTCTGATGTCATCAGAAAATGGAGCTGTTATAAAATTCTGGACAAATGCAAAACAAACGCCTTGCTATTCCCATAAATCAAACAACTCAATTTTAAAAAGCAACAAAATGCCATTAATACAATAAGTTGTATCATTTGTTAAAGAAACGAAAATTTTTTTTAAATATATTCATCCCAAGCGAAACATAGTTTTAGCAAAGTATTTGGGAGCCAAACTCTCTACATTATGCGAGACAAGATGGTTGGACCGTCACGACTCAATTTTCACTTTGCAACTAGTGTACATCATATAGTAGAAGCTTTGGAAAAAATATCTGAGTAAAAAGGTAGAGATACTTCATCAAAAGCCTTATATTAAGGAACTCGCTTAGTACTTTTGAATTCATTTGAGGAATAGTATCATTTTACAAAAGCGCGATATAATCTTCAAAAAGGAATGAGAAATGAAATAAAGCCGAAGAACTATTTAAAGCGATTTTTGAAAAAGTTAAAGTTATCTGCGTTCAAATCGAGGTTCCAATCACATTCAAAATGTTGAAGATTGCTACCGAGTTGTAGGTTACATTCCTCTTATTGAATTTATTTTAGAAGATCTCAAAACACATTTCGCAATAGATCTCCTAAATGTGTTGAACATACCTAAACTTATACATCAAAGTGTAATCAAGCCAAATACAGATACACAACTTTTAAAATCACAACTAGCTGATGAGCTGATTATGTTTAATAAAAGAGATAGAAAACACCTACTAACATCTAAACTTGAGTCTGAACTGTTGCATTTGCAACAAACATGGAAAATATCTAAAAATCTATCAGATAACATTGTAGATGCTTTAATAAACTGTGATAAAGATATCTACCGAAATCTAAGAAAAATATTTAAAATTTTCGTTTCAATGCTCGTCAGCAGGGCAAGTTTAAAATGGCACGAAAAATGGTTGGTAAATTGCACGAAAAAGTATAAAAAATGGCAAAAATAAACATGTTATTTAAGAATGTTTTTTTTTATTAAGTTTTTATTGTAAGTACAATAGTATGTTTCTTCAAATTGTCAAAAAAAAAAAATAAATTCTGGGGGCAAAACGCAAGAATTTGGAAGTTGTTTTTAATACACTTTTGATCTAATTTTTGTTATAAAATTCTGTTGAATAAAGAAATATTTTTATAATATTTGTCACAAAATTTTTTTATCAGGGAAATATTATTAAAGAACGACATTTAAAATTCTTGTGTTTTGAGTCTTCGATTTCTAGAACACCCCTGATAATTTCCTGTTATCACATAAAACAGTTCTATAAATGAAAACCACTCTTTCAATATCGCAAGATGTAACTGGATCATATTTGAACACTAAAAGTTCAGATGGAGAAAGATTGTCAATAAATTCATCCGTCTCACTTTCATTAAAACAAAATTGTAAGAAAATCGATTAAAACACTTTTAAAATTGAAATGCCAAGCCATATAAATTTTTCAAGAGTATTAAATAATTTACCACATGTATTACGATCTAAAACGTTTTTTAAACTTTTCAACAAAATCTTTTTTAATGACATCTTGTATTATTTTCCTTAGCACTATCAATTAAGCCAAAGCTTTCATTCATAGAAATCCCTTTCGTTTGTAACTTCAAGAGGCCTGAGCAGATGCATTGAAAGTACTTTTTACGTCCGATTTTTGCATTATTCAGTTAGCATTTCGAATAGATTCTGCCTCATATTCTCTAAGCTTATTTAAAAATTTTTTTCTATGTTGCAAAAAGGTATTCTTTAGCAAGCTGGACCAAAAATTGCTTTTTAAAACAATAATTAAAAAAATAGCAAAAATGGCATATGCCATAAAAAACTTGCCCTACTCGTCAGTAATGCTACGAGAGAGACGTCATTTCCTACCAGTCGTCTAATAAAAACATGGCTCAGATCAACAATGACAGAAGAAAGACTGTACTATCTAAATTTGCCTCACGAGGAAATCATAAATTGCTTATTTAAAAAAATTAATTTATGTTGAACTGATCTTATATTTCATATAACCTTATTGTTGAGCTTTTTTAATAAATAAACACATATTAATTTTAATAAACTTTTAAAAACAAATTTTTTACTTTTTTGTATCAAAACAAATTTTCCCCCCCTAAGGCTCGAGCTGGATCCGCGCCTGTTAAGAAGAAAACCTTTATTAAGGCAATTTGTTGCGGCACTTTAACACATCTCTTGAAAAAATATAACTGATTAGTTTTCGAAATACGAATCAAAAATAGAGAATGATGTCATATTTGAACGTAAACTTAACATAAATATACCATATCTTCAGCTTATTACTGGTTTGGCGCATATGCCAAAAACTCGTAGTGGAGAAAAACTTGGGAGTTTTTCACTCTTCCCATTTTTACAATTGAATTAACATAGGAAAAATGGAAAAAGGGAAAAAACTTCCAAAGAATTTTAATTCACGATAGGGGTGAATATTAGAGGGAGTTTACACGGTGTCTTTCCAGACATGTCTGTTATTGACATTCTCTTTTAAACATGCTACCAAAAACCTTTTGTCTTTTCACGATGTCTTTCCAAACATGTCTGTTTTCATGTACAATAGTCTAATACACATATCCATCCAAATTGAAAACATGAAAATTCATATTAACAAACATGAATACTCATTTCGTGTCTGTTTGGCAACCCCTCTTTCTTCTCTACCCCGATGGCCAACAAACAAAACAAACATGTTTGTTGGACATGTCTGAAAATACACCGTGTGAACTCCCTCTTATTTGCAAACGATAAAGAAAACTATAATAATACCAATTCTCAATTCCGTGTTCTAGCGGTTCATTCAGAAATAAATTCTCTTGGAAAAATATGGCCAATATTAAGAACGAAACTAATGTTTGCTGACATTTCACATATTGCTTTTGGTATTTTATCGATACCACATTTCTGAGCATCAATTGAACGCACATTTTCAAATGCAAAATTATGTAAAAAGCAAAGGAAGAAATCGTTCACAACTGGTAGTTGCTGATGTAGTTCTAATACTGTGGATGGGGCGCTTGACGCTTATGTACAAAAAAAATATTATTTGCATGTAATATAAATACTGTTAGATATTAAAAACTTAGATAAATTAATTCCAATAAAATATTTTTTGTTCCTTTTATTTTTATAAATTATTATATTATTTTTTTAACAAAAAGTACCATTTGGTGGGAAAAATACTATTTTAGTTGAAGTTCACTACCATTTCAAAATTTCAATTTTGCAACACTGAGGTAAACGTATATATTTGTGACCAATTAATTTCTCGTAGATCTAAAAAAGCCATTTTATTTTGTTAAAAACTTGTGGCCAAAAAACCAAATACGTTGAGCGCATCCCTCGATATACGCAACACCTCGCTTAACTTAATTTCGTAACATTTGTGACTCTGTAAACGCAACTTTTCAAAAAACAAAGCCTCAATTATCGCCACATTGCAATAGCAAAACAAGAAAGGCTTTTTTGTGTTTTTTTAGTTTGATAAATATTTTGTGCGTATTATGTACTTCTGTTTTTGAAATCAATTTAGCTTAGAAACTTCTTTGTTTATGAGTGGTTCTTTCATCAAAATAACAAAATGCCTTTCGTGAACCAAGCGAAACTGAAGACGAGGGTGAAAATGTTGTGTTATACTATGTTTACACTTGGGTTCTTAAACGCGTTTAAGCAACTCAAACGTGATTAAGCTCTAATCATATCAAAATCGAGATGATTTCCCATACATTAAAGTGATTTGTTAATAACTTCAAATTGACATGCTGAAAACTAAATCACTTCATTAATCACATAGAATCCACTGAACATACCTCAAACTGAGTGTAATGTACAACCGGCCACGATTTTTGCTTAATGTTTTTATTTTTTCCATAAATAATTCAAAAATTTTCACAATTTCATCATTGATATGTTTAAACTAATCTTCTGATAACTTTATAAAAGTATATTTTATCAATTTTTAATACTTTTAAGATATATAAATTTGTTTGTTTTTTTCTTAATCATCTGTCATCTTAATCATCTCAAATGTAATGTGAACGGCTTTGATTAACTTAATCAACATTTCGCCTAAACGCGTTTAAAAACTCAAGTGTGAACATAGGATTAAGCCTATAGTACACGAAATGTAAAAAGTCACATGCGCATGAGGTTCTGACGTAATTTTGACGTCATCACACAACACGAACTTGTTATTGTGGCTTGGTAGTGACGTCAAAATTACGTCAGAACCACATGCGCATGTGGCTTTTTACATTCCGTGTACTATATGGAGCATAGGGCGTCATAGGCGATTCGTTAGCAAATTGTATTTTGGAAAAGTGGGTTGCTGGCCCTCCTTTCTTAGGTTGGTGATAGGGCTGCTATCTTCGTGTCCAATCCTACGAGGCAGTCATGCTTCAGCAAATAATCATGTAATTTGCCTACTTGCCTGATACGTTAAGATGTACTTTAACCATTCAGGCTACAGGAGTGGGTGTGCCTTCTCACTTTAGCTTGCTTTCAGAGAAATCTTAAAAGCCATTGCCCGGGATATACTTGCTCTAGGATCGGAAGTAGTGTGCTGCTTGGACAGTCAAACAGAGGAATCGTTACTGGTCACTCTCAAGTGAATGACAGTCAGAAAACTTTCCGCACTACGTGCACCTACATATGCTGAAAGTCCCATGTCCCAAATTGAAATTGCATAAGTGTCCCGATTATGGAACTCTAGTCTTGCAATTTTTGTCTTTCCTTTTCTGCTTTTCATATTTTATTTTTAATACACCGCCAGCCAGTCAGTTTATAAAAATAAATATTGATTATGCTTTTAGAAATAAAGATGACAGATTATGAAAAAAGATGGCAAAAAGAGGACACAAATATTATAGATGACAGCCAGTTAAAATAGATGAGTGTCAATAATTAAAATTGTGGTAATTTTGGAGAACCATTTATGGTTTTTAATCCAAATTTTCAACATTTTTAATCAGGCTTAAGTTCATCATATTTAATTTTCATTAAATTATTTTTATGAAGAAAGGAATTTTTTATATTTACAACATGAAAATTAATTAAAATTGTTATTGATAATCAGTGTTATTTCTAGTCTAGTTTGGGAAGTTGTTCCACATTACGACTCGTAATCGGCGTATGACATAGAACGTACGACGTAGATACGCTTTTATTTAACGCCAGCTATTGTGTGCCTTTGCTTAAAATATTATTCGTTTTAATTTGACAACGTCGTACGTTACTTCTTTCATACGGTACAATTGTGTTCCTACGGTAATGTAGAAATAGTTTTTTCAAAATGTTTTTATAAAAAAGTCTTGTAAAAAAACGATCGGATAAATCGGAAAAGATTTTATAATGCTATAAGAAAAAACCTGTGGCCGTATTCTGTAAATCGCTAAAGCTAAAAATCTATAAAGTTGATTTCCCAAATTTTTCTACGAATACAATACTGTAACGTGCATTACTAAATTTGGCAATGCCATTAAAATTTAATTCGCCGCAATTTTATCTTTTAATGTCATCGCAAAAATTTTTAAATTTTGTATTCTCTAAGGCATTATAGCGATTGAGATTTACAGAATACGGCTGCTGATCTTGGTTAGACAAAATGAGAAAATGCGTAGAGATGCATATTTTAAAAGTTAAACTTAAATATATTTCTCGAATCAGCAGCATGTCTTCAGCAGTTGTGTTTAGGAAATGCATAATTATTGAATTGCCTTTTACCAAAATTTCCCATTTTAAATGGTTTTTCAATTTGTCCGAACAGAGTTTAATTCTGATATAAAGGTTATCTGTAGTCGCCATTTGTACACTTTTATTTTACGATTCTGAGTGTTCAGACAACTCTATATCAAGGCCATAAGTGTTGGGAAAATTTAAGACTACTCAGATTTAAAAACCAATAGTGAAAATCTTTGATTAAATGTGTTTTTAAGAGAAATTACATTGACGTAATAATAATGTTAACAAATTAACCAAAATTTCTAAAACCTACAAATTTTTATTTTTAATTTAAAATTTAATAACACGATTTCTAAAATACACCTTTCTAATAATTTGACCTCATAACATGTATAACAATTTACATTTTATTAAACAAACAAAAAAACAATAATAAATAAATTCCCGACCGTGGGATATTTCAATTTGGTTTCTTAAACAAATTGTGTTAAACAAATCTCCGGTAAATCTTGTATGAAAATGTGTAAAGTTAAAGTAATCATTAAAATTATGTCATATTTTACAAGTGTAACCGGCACCACCACACACTTTATCGCTGCGAACTTTTTTCTGTATGTAATAATTAACAAAGCTGCTGACACAGCTGATGCTGGTGGCAACTGCCACTGGGACTTATGTGACTTAGGCCAAGTTATAGGAGCAAATAAAAACACATAATACACTTTTTTAAGCTGCTACTTATTTTTCCATTACATATAATTCATGTGAGAAAAAAAATCAACAAAATGAAAAAAAGAGTCACACTATTTTTAATTAGTTAATATGAAGTGCTGTTTTCAGATTCTCTAAGAAGAAGATTGGAAAAGAGATCTTAAACAGGTGTCTGGGTAGTTAGTTACATATGTATATGTTAGTACGTTGATTTGCAGCAGTGTTGCCACTTTGTGGGATATTACCCGAATTTAGTGTAATTTTTACTCTCGTTGCTAGAGCGTGGGTAATTTCTTTGAGGTTTAATTCAGGTGGTATTTGAAATACTTTCATTTTAAAACTAATAATATACGGACTTGATTTTAGTTATAAAATTTTTACCATTTACGATATTGTTGATCTAAAAAATGTACAGTGTATTCAACCCAGTGTTCGAAAATATAAATATCGTTCCTTAGTGTTCGGTTCGGTAGATGGTTGGAAAACACAAACGCTAATAGGGTTTGTGTAGAAAATCATTGAAAAAATAAAGTTTCCCTGTTAGTCATCTTTGGAACACAAAAATAATACTGTTTTTATCAAACTCAACAAAAGATAAGAACATTTAATTCCGTCGGGTTGTTAAAAAAACCACAAACTTAATTGTGTTCGGTTCGGTTCACTAATGGTCGTCGCTTTGGCTGGTAAATAAAAAAAACAAAAATTTTTTAAAAAAACAAAATACACACACGAAAAAAAAACAAAAAGCCAGCAAAATAATTTTACACAATACACACACAAGCTGTTCGAGTTGCGGTCGTTGCAAAAATTTTTTGTTTGTTCATTTCATTATCAATGTAAAAAAAAGAAACATTTTAAAACATTAAAATACATATAATCACTGTTGCCAGAAAATTTATCTAAAAAGTCTGCAAAATTGGGCGAAAAAATCTCGAAAATCTGCAAAAAAAAAATGTAAAAATCTGCAAAAAAAAATCTGGGAAATTAAAATACTTTATTTTGGGATTGATTTTTTTTATTTTCGAACTCATACAACAAACTAAAAGGTGTATTTAACATTTTGGTACATTAAAATAAAAATTTAGTATATTCAAAAGAAAAACATTATATATGTATATAAACGATCAGGTATTTGATGGAAAACTATTTTTAAAATGAAACGATTCAAATCCGATAACATCGTTTTCTGTATCTTTTAAAAATTATTTATAATAAATTTTTCACTTACTTTCTTTGCATATTCTAGTTAGATCAATTTTTGAACAAAAAATAAAGACTTATTCAGAAATGAAATTAAAAATTGCTCGAAATTCATCACAACTTTAAAAAACGATTGTTTTGAAATCGATCAGTTTTAATAACATACCTGAATATTTATAATTTTTTACATAAAACATTAAAATGTATATCCAAATACATACATTGTGCATATATCGTATTTAAAATAATTTATGCATTTATTTATTGTAAATTTCAGAAGTCACAATTAATTTAAAAATCCTGCAATTTGACAGCAAAAATCTGCAAATCTCACTTTGCTATTTTGGCAACGAAAAAATCTGCAAAATGCAGATAAATCTGCACTTCTGGCAACAGTGCATATAATATTTGTCTACAGTATCACAACAATTGTTCTGTTTTTTAACGAAGAACACAACATTATATAATGTTCGGTTCTTTATTGAAAATAGTTACGAACGGTATAAAGGGGTGTGTTCGTCTACACAATCACTAACAAAATAGATATCGTTCTTGGGTGTGTGAGCCGAACGCAAAATAGTGTACTGTTTATTTTCGAACAATGATTCAACCACAGTCACGGCTAAAAAAATATTTCCATAGTTTATCAAGCGAAAGATTCAGTGATTGGTGCCAGTGCCTCAATTCTGTAACATTTTGAATTTAACTACCGATGTCGTTATGTAACCAGAAACCTCGGCCACTTTAACGAATCTGTTATTCTCTATTTTAAATAAACAGCCAGCCAGCAAAATAATCTGACGTTGTCCGAATTAGACATTTCTTGCAAATGTCTGACTTCATTCTATGGGACTTCGTTCAGATTTCTGTCAGACATTGAATATACTTACGATTTCGGATGGATTTCGATATCGGGGAAAATTTTTGTACATATGTATATGTCTAATGGAATTCGCACGGTCTACGCACGCAGGGTCTACGAGACTTATTATTTTTTTTTTGTGAAAATAATGACAATTGTCATTAAGTTGAAAATAATTTTAAATTTATTTTATTGTTTCAAGATAAAAATATTAAAAAAAAGGTACGTTCGTGTAAAATTTATAATTAATATACTTTTAAATATTTTGCAATTAAAGGAATTCTTTCAGCTATGAGTTAAAAAAAAACAATAAGAATCTCGTCTAACTCATCAAAATTTTCCATGCCCTTTTCATTAGATTTCTGTCAGATATCTATTAGAAATGTGGGCAAAAAGAAACAGAATTTTCCACGACATGTCTGTCAGAATTCGTGTCAACCACGTAATATATTTTTGGGTCAGAAATCGTACAGAATTCTTATACGATTCCGACTTTTTTTGTCGACGTTTCTCTCAGATATCTGGAAGGCGTCGGACTATTTTGCTGGTTGGTTGCACATATTTTTGTTTAGAAATATTAACGACAAATATCAGTAAAAATATAAATTGACTCTTATTTGACCTTTACAAAATTTTAATTATTATTATTTAATTAAGCTTATAAAAAATATAAAATAAATTTTCTTGTAAAAAACTTTTTTTTAATTAACTAAATTTTATTTATTTTTGAATTTTTAAAAAAGAAAAATGAACAGAACAATTTATTAACAACTTGTTTCTTATCAACAAAAGTTAATATATTTATATATTTTTTTATTTTTAAAAAAGAAAACTTAACAAAACAATTCATTTTATAGAAAAATTTTAAATTAAGATTATGGTTTTGTGTCTTAAATTAATTCATAATTTTATAAACGCTTGAAATGTAAGCCCGTATTCATAAATGATTATTAAATTTAACAACGTTTATTAAACGAAATTTTCATAAATAATTTGTTTTGTAAACCTTTATTAAGTTTTAAACATTTTTATGAATACAGTCATAAATCGGAAATATTAGTTAATAACTACTTTATCGACCAAAAAACAAAACACATGACTATGAAAAAAAAACATGTCGTCAACATGACATGAATCATTTGAACGCCCATTCATGTTAAAAGAAGAAAAAGGAAGTATCATGTAAAAAAGACATGAGCCGTATGAACTCAGACTTACTGAATGTCAATATAAATTTATTAGACCGATAAAGTGTCCATTAACGATTTTGGGTTTCTCAATATAACGACAAGGAACATTGTTTTCAGTTGGCATCACCTCTCAAAATACATATAAAAGTATGAAATCTGCTGATTGAATTTATCTGTACGGCAAATAGTTGTTAAAATTAAAAATTCCGGGATTCATAAAAATAAATCCCGGGATTCGGGATTTGTCAGTCCCGATTTCGGGATTCGCGATTTCCCGTTTGGCATCTCTACTTAACACCAAAAGGTTTTGAATGATAACAAAGAAACCAATGTCGAAAGCAGTGTTCGAAAAAAAATGTTTTGTAATGTTTTTTAGTGCTCGGTACGGTAGAAGTATGGAAAACACAAACGCGAATAATGTTTGTGTTGTTACATGCCTTAAAAAACGCTTTTTTGTTTGTGATCTTCGTACAAAATAAAAATGCTGTACTAATCCAACTCAACATAAAGAAAAGAACATTTCACTGCATTCGGATTTTATGTAAAAAACAACAAACTTTGTTGTGTTCGATTTATGACATTAATGTTTGTACATTAAGTTTTGTAACTAATACACAAACTCTAAAAAAATAGACATCGTTTCTGTGTGGGTATACCGTACGCTTAATAATGTTCGATTTATTTTTGAACACTACTCAAAAGTATTCGGCATTAGCTTTAGTATTGCCGGCTGGTTAATTTTGTATTATGTTGAACGTCTTTATGTTGCACGTAGCCTACCGAATTCTTGGGCTTTTCGCTAAATTGGGTTCCATCTTAGCGCTTGATTATTTATGTAGTCACTACGTCGGAGGGTGTGTCCGACCCACTGTCACTTTTGTTTCCGTACTTCTGTGCTTCTGGTATTTGGTTCGCAGCAGTAAGTAATTCGGCATTAGAGTTGGTTTGTGGCCAAAATATAAATAAAATTCTTTGTATTCTTTGCTTGTAGACGTTTTGTTATAAGTTGTAATAACAGACCTAAACATCTTATAACAGATCCCACCACCTCTTTTTGAAATCACCTGTACCTATTTCGTATCACTGTTTGAATGTTGCAGCTAGTATTCATTTTATAGCGTGTGGCAATTAATTCACACAATATGTTGCAGTTAATCACCCCAAACAACTACTAAAAGCAATAAAAAAAATATGAAAAAATATACTCACAAATAATTATTGTTAGGATTTTTTATTTCTGTTTCTTAAAATTTAATCATTTTGTGGACTTGGCAGTTTGGAGTGTTTGTGTGAGTCGTTTAAATTCCGAAGATGCTCATTGAAAGGGAGTAAATAAGTGAATGAATATTTCTACGTTTGCGTGTTTCTGAGTTGTTTTTTTATTGTTTTAATTTCTTTACGCAGCCGAAACATTTAACATAGTCAAATATTGTTAAATTTATTCGTTTTCTGGTTTTTTGTTTGTTTAAAATTATTTTGATAGATGGTGTGAACAACTGCATTACAAAGTTACACAATCTGTGCCTTTTTTTCGGGTAAAAAAATAAACCAGGTAAGAGCAGGGCTGCCAGATAAATTTGTGAGGAAATCGTCAATTTCCTGAGAAAAAAATTGCCATTTTCGTGTCATCGTCGAAAAAATCGGACAACTTTAAATGTAGTTTTTTTTTTAACAATTTTTGTTCGATTTTTATAAACAAAAAACATTGAAACAAAAACATAATTACTTCATACCCTAGCTAGCATTTTCAATTCTATAAGAGATACTGGGAGTCTCATGAAGAGCAAAAATCGTCAAAATGACGATAAATCGTCAAATCTGGCAGCCCTGGGTAAGAGTGCTATCTATATCCGGCTTAGCTAAATCTTATACTTAACCGTTCACCATAATATTGCGTCGGCAATCTTTTCGAGCTTTTAATTTTTGTTTTTTGCAAAAAAAAAAAGATATTTTTTAAATATTTCTTCTAAAATCAGACTTTCAATATACAAATGTTTATTTGTATATAAATTTACGGTTACACATGGCAAACATTTCACAAAAAATGTAATTTTTGAAGGGCAAACAGAAAAACAGCTAATTTTGGGCAAACAAAATGATTTGTCAGCAAACAAAATGTTCCTAACGTGACCAGTCACCGTCAACACTTTATTACGTCTAAAACCATAACGAATAATTCTTTAGTGGTGACATACGGTCTAATTTAGTTTAATAAGACTGAATATAAAATCTATTCCTTAAAATTACTTTTGTTGAAATTAGGTACAATTAAGTTTTATATTACTAGAAATAAAATAATTAAGCTTTGTGAAATCGCTTTGCCGAATATATCGTCACCTTGATGCAAACGGATGTAACTGCACATAAATTCAAAATCGAGTTTTTAATTTATTCTAGTTCGTTTTATTAAACTGCAGCTGGCAAAATTACAAGACCCCTGCGATAAAAAATG
This sequence comes from Pollenia labialis, assembly GCA_949318255.1. NCBI lineage: Eukaryota > Metazoa > Arthropoda > Insecta > Diptera > Polleniidae > Pollenia > Pollenia labialis. Next base: position 133,691,129 of record OX439142.1, on the reverse strand, counting down.
GCGATTTTATTAAAGATATTCAAACTCCAAGAACACTTTATTATTTGGTTATGTTTTTTGCTTCTCCTTTAAAGCAAATGTAAGTGTAGCTACGTCCGTTTGCATTTAAGGTGACGATATGTACATATGTATAAATATGTATATCGTCACCTAAAATGCAAAAGGCCGTAACTACACTTTATGGGGTTTTACAGGAGAAGGAATAAACGTTATAAATTAAAGACTACTTAAAACTTCATATCCCAATTTTAGATTCAAGCTTAGAAAACAAAGACGGATTTGTTTCTAAAAAAGAAATTAATGGAAAAAAGTACTTTTTAAGAAATGCTAGTTACCCTTTTATACTCTATTTTTCTGAAACCAAAAAGCCGTAACTACAAGAATAAAATTGTGCATAAAATAAAACAAATGGTTAAGATAAGAAAATAGTGCTTTAAGGACTTAACTAAAAAAGTTTTTAGGCAAGTGATGCCATTTTGTATCTATTTATTGTAAGAATTTTAAAACAAAACACAAAATTCCTCATAACTATTAAAACAATTTATTTAATTTATAAATTTAATTCGAGAAAATAAAATTAAATTAAAGTGGTTAAGAAAAATAATAACGCAATAACACACATTGAGAGAGAATCAAAGGCAACTTTGTTTTGATTTTTTTCTTGTTTTTTTTTTTTTGGAAAACTGTAGTTACGGCTTTTTGTTTTATGAAATTGTTAACGTTGCAGTTACGGCCTTTTGTTTTTCGGAAATAAAGTCGTTATTTTTGGACGTATACATGTAAGATTTTCTGTGTAGATGTGTTTCGGTTAAGTACGTCATAATCAATCAAAAAGTAAAATTTGAATTTTTGAGTAGTTACGGCCTTTTGCATTTTAGGTGACGATATGTAGATTCCATATAAAGCATACTCACGGAATTCAACTAAAGACGATTAAAAGCGTTATAAGTTCTAATACTGGGGTTTATTAAATTTATTAACGTTCCCATATAAAGCTCCTGGAATATTTTAATTCTCGGCACAGCCGAATATAGCACCCTTACATGTTTATACCAGAAAAATTTTGGTATTTTTAAAAACCAAGGTACACTCTTATTTGGTTTATACCAAAAAACTTCCTTTAAGCCAAAATTTTCAACAATTCTTCAAAAATGTTTCCTTCCTTATCCTTATATTTATTATCTAAATCCACTTTTACTTTTAAAATTGCTATTCTCGCTCTCCTGTACCATAAAACCAAAAAAGTTGAATTTTTTGCATCACAATGTTGATTTTTAATTTCAATAAAAAGTAATTTAATTAATGGCGTTTTCTTTTCTAAAAAAAAGTGTCGCATAAGTGTTACATGTGACTTGGCAACATTTTATTTGGTTATATTGCAATGGTACACATTCCCCATCAAAAGAGAAGGAAACTTGATGCATAATCTGAGAAGATGATTTTTATTAGTTATTGCGATGAATACAAAGGTTATCGATTGGTCCAGTAAAAAAGTTGGTAACGACAAGTCGCGATGTAATATTTTTGGAGGACGAGTTTATAATGAAAAATCTATTGAAGAATATTCGTTTTTTATCTCTAAATCGGAGAAAAATGGCACAAGTTCTCAAGACACCTTTGATAACGATGTCGATAATGATTCGTTATTATTCTCCTCGTTTGCAGACAATATCAATGAAGTGGGGGGAGAAATCGAAAGTGAAAATATCAAATTTTCAACAATACAGGATGAAGTAGTTGATTCAGAACATATAGCTCCAGTTCCAAGGAGAAGTGAACGTTTAGCAAAGAAAGCTCAGGTCAGTCTTCTGGCGTCAAATATTGAAGGCGATTTTTCATTAACCTTTTAAGAAGCTCTTAAAAGTCCCGAGAGAGAAAAATGGTAAGCTGCAATTAATAGCGAGATAAATTCCTTGCAAACTAATAAAACTTGGACGGAAGTAACTCATCCTAGTTGCCAAAATGCAATCAAAACCAAATGGGTATTTAAAATTAAGGACGAGTCAAATGGTTCTAAAAGGTATAAAGCGCGTTTGGTGGTAAAAGACTATACGCAGAAAAAGGGCATTGATTTCGAAGAAACTTACTCCTCGGTTATTCGATAAACATCCTTAAGAATGCTGGTTGCCTTAGCTGGAAAATATTACTAATACATTGAGCAAATATATGCTATAACAGCTTTTTTGCAAGGAGATTTGAAGGAAGAAATACATATATATTTACCAACCAGAGGGAGTAAAATGTGCATATCTAAACTCTGTTTTAAAACTCAACAAGGCTTTGTACGGTTTAAAGCAGGCAAGTTTGGTATGGAACAATAAGTTAGACAAAGTTTTGTTAAACATTGGTTTTAGAAAATCTAAGATAGATCCTTGTTTGTATTACCAAATTAAGGAAACCAAGCGTACGTATTTACCTATCTACGTCGATGACACTTAAATGTTTAGTAATGACGAACCATTTCGTGAAACTGGCAAGTCAAAGCTCTGTCAAGAGTTTTATATTAAGATGCTTGGAGAAGCCGAAAAGTGTTTAAATATTCGAATAACTAGGAAAAACAGAAGAATTTGCTTAGATCAAGAGGAATATATCAATCAAATATTAAAACACTTCAGTATGGCGGATTTTAATCCCGTATAAATAAACATTCAACATCGGCCCTTTATAAGGCATTGATTTTTTTAATGGAAAAACAAAATTTATAAATTAAATATGGATTTCAAAATATCAAGTTTTGCAAGTGAACATATAGGCGGCAAAAAAAAATCCCCCAAGAAAATTATGAAGTAGCTTTCTAGAAGTTTGTACGGAGAGCAACAACAGCGATTTTTGGGGTGTTGTTTTTTTTTGTTTAGGGTGTTATAAAACTTTTTCCAAATCATTATAAAATAAAGCACCAATGCATTTTTGGGAGATTATTTCATGTTTAAATTAATAACAAAAACATTTGGTGTAACAAGCACTGACTAAACCCGGCCTCTTTGGTATACAAAACACCGGCTTCGCTAAAGGGCATAATAAATCACACAAATGGTTTGGCAAACATGTCAACATTTTACGCTTGTACAAATATTTTGTGTGGTAATTGGGGTGTTTGTTGTTTGGACAAACATTTGAAGCAATGTTTGTAGAAATATTAAAAATTTTTAATATTTGGCAGACATGTTGAATATATGTCAAACGTGTTGTGGCGTCTAATGCTAAATGTATTCATTTCAGCGAAAACTTTGCTTAGACAAAGAAGCACTAAATAAATAAATTGCCACAAAATAGCTCGTTGTTTTTTATCACAAAAAGCCACAAAAATGGGCGCTGCGAAATATGGGCCCAAAAAATAAATGACCGCAAATTTGGGGCTATTTTTCATAATGCAATGTGACCCCATTTGTTTAATGAAAAATTACCCCCAAAAAAATGAAAAATAACCCGAAAAATAATATGAAATATGACCCTTTATTTGGAGTAATTCTTCATTATGAAAAATCACCTCAAAATTTATAATGGCTTTTAACCCCAAAAAAAATACAAAGAAAGTTATATTAAACATTTTGGGTGGACTTCATATGCCCGAAACTAAAAATCCCAAATTTAGAATCCCGATTTCACGTTATAGCCGGCATTTGGCCGGGCGTAAGGAATTTCTTCTCTATGGTATAACGAACACTGGCGTTGCTACCTAAAGCTTCTTTATATAGACGGGCTTCGGCCGGTGCTAGGATTTTCTTCTCTATGTTATAACGAACAATGGCTTCGCTTACTAAAGCTGCACTACATACCCGGCCTTCGGCCGGGCGCAAGGTTTTTATTTTCTATGGTATAACGAACACATGCTTCGCTCAGTAAAGATTCTCTAAATAGCTGGCCTTCGGCCCCGCGCAAGAATTTTTTCCTCTATGGTATAACAAACATGACTTCGCTAACAAAAGCATTTCTGCATATCCGGCAAGGATTTTCTCCACTTTGGTGTAAGAATTCGGCTTTTTTATAATATCCCTAGAAACTTTTTCATAAAGTTTTATGAGATTTGTGTAAAAATGTTTGGGGGGATTTTTAATTTCTTAAAATTTGCATTTTTTATTAGTAAACGAAAAATAGCCCCAAAGTAAAAAATTGTGATTTTATTTGGGGACATTTTTCATTCCTTCATATTGGGGTAATTTTTCATTACACTTAAAATGCAAAAACACCTTAACGAAAAAATTTAAAATAACCCCAAAAAAACAAAAAAATTGCCCCAAAATTGCGTGTTGTGGTGTCTCATCTAAAATTTTGGGGCCGTTCTTTACTTTCCTTTTGGGGCCATATTTCCTGGGGTAATTTTGCGCACCGCCACAAAAATGTTCGTGTTTGCCAAGGATTTTTTGTGGTTTATTATGCCCTTGCTCTGCTTTGCATAGCAGGCCTTCGTCTGGGCGCAATGACTTTCTCCTCTATGGTTTATTAAACACCGGTTTCGCTAACTAAAGCTTCTCTTTGTAGCTGGACTTTGATCGGGCTTCGTTCAATCAACTTTCCTGCTCATAAGGATCTAGAATATATAAGTCAATGGAATCTAAAATCAATATTGAAGATATTTTAAACGGAGTGATGAACTAACCAAACCTTTCCACCCTTCCCACCAAGGGCATACAAATAGAAAGAAATAATAATTTAATTTCATTCATTATTTGTTAAACAAATGCAAAATAAATTACTTTTAATCAAAAACAATTCATTTTATACTCTACAGTAAGAGGAGGTAAGCAGTAAAATCGTTTTTGTCAGAATGTGGGAATATTTTTAATTAGTTTTGAATTTTAATAAAATTAATTTTCAATCTCAAATTTTATTAAAAATGTGGCTGTGAAACTTTCTGAAATGCCAAAGTTTTAACAAAATAACAACGAAATATTAATAAAACTGGTCTACAAATTTGGAAAAAATTGACTCCAGAAACAAAGCACGTCAATACTGACACTAAAAATTTACAATTATTTATTTGACAGAAGCCCACATTCATTCTAAAGGCCTAACCATAATATGCATAGCCGTGCTTAACCTACTGTCAAAAATTAATAAAAAGTCTCTTAAATGTATTTAAAAAACAAAAACAATAATTAGAATTGTGGTTATTTTGTTGAACTATTTATGGTTTATAATCCAAATTTTTAATATTTTAATCAGGCTTAAGTTCATCAAATTTAATTTTCATTAAATTATTTTTTATGAAGAAAGGAATTTTTACAACATGAAAATTAATTAAAATTGTTATTGATAATCATTCATTCTTGACTGACCTGAGATTCGAACCCAGGCGGCTGGTTACCATGACATGTTTCGATCACAACCACTTGATCTCCTCAGATGGATTTGCCAAATTGTATTTTAACCATTTGGTAGATCGAAATTTGCTTTTTTGAATGATTATCCATTTTAATTGATTTTGCATGTTTTTCCTAACTTCTGTTTTTTCCCGTACTTATGTCAAGAATTCTTCTTGAAGTCCAAAGTACATTTTTTTTGTTTTTTCATTTTGTCTTTCTTTTTCTTGTTGACCTTTTTCAGCACAACTTGAAGGACAAATGTACACATAGAGCTCGTGCCTTAGCTTTAACAATTATTAGAATTCTGGTTATTTTGTTGAACTATTTATGGGTTTTAATCCAAATTTTTAATATTTTAATCAGGCTTAAGTTCATCAAATTTAATTTTCATTATATTAAGACAAACTTACGAGTCTTGTTTCATGAAGCCCCTTTTTTACTTTTGTGTAATTTTAAACAATTAATGTCAGTTTGTAAGAAACGTCAATACAAAAATAAATTAAAAATTAAAATTCAAAAATATATGTAAAAATTTGTGTTTAAATTTGTGATTAATATGTATGAGAAATTTGCTTTTAAAAATGCTCAAAGAAAGCCAAAAGACCAATTTACTGAAATTATTGCTAGAATTTATTGTTTGTGATTTATAGACACTTGGATTTTTCATTGAAAACGACTTTAAAATCATTAAAAGATCTGTTTGTATAAATGCACAATTGAACAGCGCAAGTTTACGAGACAAAATTGTTGGGCAAATTTACCAAGTTTGTGTAAATGAATTCTCATACAATTTTTGACAGTTCATTTACGAGGGCGTAAAAATGCACAGTTTGCACAGATTACGAGACTTATAAACGATATCATGAGGACCCTTATTATTTTTTATGAAGAAAGGAATTTTTACAACATGAAAATTAATTAAAATTGTTATTGATAATCATTCATTCTTGACTGACCTGAGATTCGAACCCAGGCGGCTGGTTACCATGACATGTTTCGATCACAACCACTTGATCTCCTCAGATGGATTTGCCGTCTTACACTCGCAGCCATCGACGACAAAAACATTTGATTCCGTACGGAATATGCGATTCGATTCGCACCTTGCTTAAGCAAATTATAGTTTCATTAAACTTAGCAAAAAGTTTCCTTAAGTTTAATATGGTTAACCTCACATAATGAACATGTATTCGCACATTTGCTTAAGCCATTGCTTACATTATGGTTGGGCCTTAAATCTTCATAAAAGTTGCGTTAAAGCATGCCAGGGAGATCGTGTGTTACTTATTCCAGCTACTTATGCTTTGTGTGTGGGGTATATTTGGTTGGAAAAAAAGGATACGCAATATCAGAATCAAATTATCCTAGGAAAGACATTTGGTTGCTCCAGTCCAGAACTTTGTTGGCTAGTGAAGTTTAAGTTTAGTGAAGTTTTTATTTTTCGAATGAGGTTAATGAATCAAATTTCAATGCAAAGTCTTTTCAAATACAGGAAAACTGCATGGTGGATTCGTTGGCGTATGCAGGCACAATCGAGATGGTTCAACATATAATGTAGGTGTTTCGCTCCCAAGGAGTAAGCAACATATAGCACACAAGTTTCACCTTATTGCCAGTCAAAGGTGGCACGATGCAACTTCCTGTGGAGAAACCAGGAAAATCTGGCCCATTATAGATGAAAAAAGGACACGGCGGGCATTACAGCTGTCCAGACATCGCCTAAGAAGCCTAATTGCGGTTGTAACTGGTCACTGGCCCATTGGGATTCACGCCCAGAGGCTGGGGCTCCCTTATAATGACTTATGTAGAAGTTGCGGCGACGAGGAGGAGGAAGAGTCAACAGAACATCTTCTCTGCAATTGTCCGGCATTCGGAGATTTAAGACTTGAAATGTTTGGTCGAAGAGCTCTTGGGGGCAAAACATGTCTCTCTGATATCTTTTAAACAGGATCCACTCTTTTTTGTTGAATTGACCAGGTGGCAGCGTTGGAACCCTAGCAGCCAGATAACATAGGACCCATTGGGGGACGGTGTTACATGGTAACACAACGGGAACTAATAAATGGACCCATGTGAGCTGGACTTGATCACGGCTGCCAATGGAATATAACATAACCTAACCTAGTTGCATAGGACTATAAATTCCTGGCAAAATTTCGTAAAGTTCGCTACCTAATTTATCATATGCCTCATAGAAAGCCCACATTCGGAAAACAATAACGAATTTTGCTTTAATAGTAAAATTTGAAAATCGGCTTATAATTGACCATACGTCTCATATAGAGAGTACTTTTGGAATAGACTGTAATACGCCTAAAACCGCAAATAATTATAATACTGTGAGGTAACTTTTTATTAAGATTGGAGTATAATTTATAGATTCTTCTCTAAACTTTCTCTAAACTTAAATGCCTCTCTTAAACAGTAGGGCACTATAATAAGTTCAGTTTAAATGACTTCTCGTAGCAAATAAGTGGCATAAAGGTTTCATTGGTATGATTCAATTTGCTTAAAACTTTTACTTTTCATTTCAAGCTTAAAAATAATACAAAAAAATTAAATCGCAGAAAATTTAATAAAAAATATATTGTTGCACTTTACAGAAATAAAGAAATTATTAAACGATTATTATTTTTCATACAATACATTCAGAAAAAAGTTTCGACTATTACAATTTTTTTTTCGCAAAATCATAATTTGCATAGATGATCAAACCTTGGAACTCTATTTTGTACTTCTTTTCAATTTTCTTTTTAAAAGGCGGTAGTTTTCTATTATATTATTTGAGCTTTTTTTTGTTATTGTTTTTAGGTTTATTTATTTTTTTATTCGATTTTTTTTTGGTTGGACGACAAACAAGTGTCGCACGTTTTCATGTAATATGGCATCGGGCGTGTTTAGAGTTCAAACTATTGACAGAAGCTATTTTTAAAGAAAATATTTACCGCAATCTCTACATTATGCCACAAAGAAATTCAAAAAAGACGTTTGTGTAAGATTTTCAACTACAGGTTTATTTAATGGTTCGTTCGCTTTTGCGACCGTTTGTTCCTTCATTTATTTACTTTCTCTCTCATTTGTCGCATGCCAGCTTCTTATTGTTTCTTTGTTGTTTATTTTCTATCCATGCTGTCCTTCTGTATGAACTTTGCGGACATGCTTAGGGTTTCTACTCGAAAACAATATTCCTGATATTCATGGGAATTTTTAGACGGGATTTTATATTCTTAAGTTTTCATACTAAATTTTAGTTTATTAATTTAAAAAATTAACGTAAGAAAAACATTTGCATTTAATCGCAATTTGGAAAGATGGACTTGGTTTAATTTGTTAAGACAGTCGCAGGACAAATCTGAAACTGTGAACGCACCAAGGTACTCGATGCTAGGTAAAGTTAGGTAAAGCTGCTGGACCTTATGAACTTCTAAAGTATAGGGACGAGGATGTGCAAATTTTGCTATTCAAGGTTATCAACGCAGCTTAAACACCAATTTTTCTTTTGCAAAAAAGAAGCCTCAAAGTAGCAATATACTACTCCATATACCAACCCTAACGAATAGATTTGAATCAAGGGCGCTTACATTTAAAAACCAACAGAACCTTTAAATAATGGGACCGAACGACAAAAGATAAGATGGCTAAGGCATGTTGCCAGAATACCGGAGTACCTCCAGCCAAAACGAGTATTAGAAGCAAGACCAATGGCTACAAGAACCAGAGGAAGAAAAAGGGTAACTTGGTTCACATTATGTGTATTTGTCATGTGGGATTTTACTTTTCTACCCACATGTAATTTCTTGTGTATGTCAAAATTTGAGTTTTACTAAGGTTTATAACTTACATGTTCACATGCTGGTATGTGACGTACATTTAACATAACCTATCAAAAATAATAAAAATACATTTTCAATAATATATTTGTTTATTTTTTATCTTTTGTCTTATTTATTTATTATTTCAATTTAAATTTATTAAAATTTAAATTAAAGTTTGCCGCCACAAACAATTTTGTTAAAACAAATCAGCTGATGTCAGATGCTTTGTCACTTGAAAATAGAGCTCGTTCTAAATCAAAAATGTCATGTGTACTGTACAGTGTACACAGAGAAATATCACTTCATAGGGTTTGAAGGGGTTCAGATGATATGCACAAATTTAACATGTAAAAAATTTACAATCCACATGACAAATACACATAATGTGAACATAACTTGAACCACGAATCAAGGTCAAAGCAAAGGCACTGATTGCTATTGATTACATCTGATGCACTAGTCGGCATAAGTATTTTGACGAAATAAAAATCGAGCATTTTTACGTTTGATTTTTAAACGGCTTTGTGAAAAGTTCTTGTTTATTTTTACCTTTTTATTTATAATTTATGGCAGCATTAAATAACCAACTACGAAATAAGTTCCCAAAAAAATTATGAAAGAATTCCCCAATTTTTGGGATTTTATTTCATATGAAATAAACCCCCAATTTTAAATGAAAAGAAACCCCAACGAAATGAAATAACTCCCCAAATCAAAATGAAATAAATCCCCAATTCCTAAAATGAAATAAATTCCCAAAAAGTATTCAAAACATCCAATCAATTCAAAATATATATTTATTTGCAATAATTGAAAAATTTAATCAAAAACTGCATCGATTCGTCAACCGTTTGACGGCAACAGGGGCAGTTGTATTTTTTCAACCCACTAGAAATGGAATCCGCCATTAATTTTGCGTCACATTCGTTGCATATTTTAAGATGCTTTTGCCCTGATATAAATAACACACAGGTTGTCGTTATTGGAAACTGGGAGATTAAAATTTTCTTCTTCCGATTCTTCATCGGAAGACTCTTTAAAAATTTCTTCTTTTGGTGTCATATTGATACAAATTTCGTTTCCTCAAATACTATACTTAATAGGAATTCAGAAACGATTAGTTTTCCTTCCTGCAATTAATTTGATGCACTTTCATTTTAATGAATTTGGCAAATTTGTCCCTTTGGACAATCCCCATTTTGGATTGGAAACCCTAGACATGGTGCTTGCTGCATCAGCTTCTTAACCTAGCGTTTCCACATGCAAGTAAAAGTTCGAAAAACTCAATACACTCACACTTTTTTACTTACACCATCACATTTTTCGTACTTTCAGCCAATCGGCTGCTTCCTCGATTTTTCGTCGATAATACGTATACACTACTTGCAAGTAATTACTTGCATGTGGAAACGCCGGGTAAGTGCTTACATTTTTGTTGCATTGAATTTTGTAAGGCAATTCCTAGTCATGCCAACATTTTTTCTGCATAGTTGCAATAAGTTTTATTTAGTTTATCTATACAGGTACTTAAGAGAGAAATTATGTCGTACTTTTAATGTACAGCCGAAGACTAGGTAAATAATTTTTTCTTAATGGCAAAAAGCACATATCCTATTCAGAGCAGTCCTGCTCAAGGCACGAACTCTTTTAAAACCCATTCGGATTTTTGGAATCAGTTTTTTTAATGGGTTCACAACAAGGTAATGTTGGAGGGCAAAGACATTCTTGAATTTTTTTAAATAAAATTATTATAAAAAGTCCATATTAAATTTAAATTCCCATTTAAATCCTTAAACCAAATTGTATTTTAACCCTTTGGTAGATCGAAATTTGCTTTTTTTCAATGATTATCCATTCCATTCAATAAGAACTATTGACAAAAAGTACGAAGAAACAGAGGTAAAGGAAAAACATGTAAAATCGATTAAAAATGGATAATCATTAAAAAAAGCAAATTTCGATCTACCAAAGGGTTAAAATACAATTTGGTTTAAGAATTGATGTTTGACTATTGACGTCAGCAGCCGTCGATGGCTGCGAGTGTAATTGCCTGTTTGTAGAACGCGAGTGCAAAAGTTACTCGTTTAACTAACATTTAAAACAAAAACAAAAATTCTAAATTTGTTGTTGTTATGAATGTTAGTTAAACGAGTCACTTTTGCGCTCGCGTTCTACAAACAGGCAGTAAGACGGCAAATCCCTCTGAGGAGATCGAGTGGTAGCGATCGAAATATGTCAGGGTAACCAGCCGCCTGGGTTCGAATCTCAGGTCAGTCAAGAATGAATGGTTATCAATAACAATTTTAATTAATTCATGTTGTAAAATTAAAAACCATGAATAGTTCAAAAAAATTACCACAATACTAATTATTGGACTGTAGTTTATTTAAGAAGTATTCCGTTCAGTCATTTTTAAATAAATAAAAATTTTAAATTCCAAGCAAATTTATTTTTAACTGATTCTAACAATTATTTAAAAAACTAAGTGCATATTAATACGGATTTTCAGTTGCAGTCAATATTCTCCGTTGATTAAGTTAAATTCTTCTTTATGTTAAATTAACTGAAAATGTAATTAAAAGTAACGAAATGTTCATTTAATTTTTCCGGCTTTTAACTGAATTCTCATTTATTTTATATTACAATTTTAGTTAATTTCTATTAGTTAAACTATAATTTTTTAGTGGTTAAATAAATAGGAATAAACGCTGAAATACCGAAATCATTATCCAGTTCCGCTATGTAAACGGCTTTACGATATGTTGCAGACAGCTCGACATGGAAGCAAACATAACCAACAGATCGTCAAGTGGAATAAAGACCATTGAAGGCGAAAGTGGATCTGAAACGAATTCGTTGAGGATAGGAACCAAAGGAACGATAATAATACATATTGATTACTGTGAGGAAACCAGACATAACTTTGGAGATAACATTGTTTGAAAAGAAGGAAAAAGTGGTTTTAAATTGGACTTTCGAACCACAGCTCGGGAGATGTTTTTAGGTGGTAACGAAAGTGCTTGAATTTTTTTTTTAAATAGGCCTCCGGATATCGTCAAATTGCAGCTCATATTCAAACACAATTGTCGGAAAGTGGCCTTTTAATAAATACATTTTTTTAAATCTTTAAAGCTTGTACCGATAAAAATTCCAGAAATCGAAAAACGAAAAAATCTAAATTTTGATAAAAAAAAATTTTTTTTAAATTATATATTGCTCTGCATTCTCCATCGATGTTTCGCAAGCTTTTTATAAAGTCTGGCATGAAGCCTTATCATAAAAATTAAAGCTTAACTTACCAGCAAACACACACAAGTTCTTAGAAAGAATTAAATTCTTTGAGTTCTCCACAGCCAATTGACACCGGAGTCCTACAATGCAGCATTCTGGGCCCTCTACTATACTGTGGAGATGCCAACAGTTTAGCGGATGCACAGCTACACGTGCACGAACCCCGTCATAAAGCAATTCGTTATTTACAGGATCATATTTTTCATCTGGAAATATACAGGCATGTTCTGAAAATCATTTCTTGTGAAAGTGATTTGAAATCACAAGAAAGGTGTTCTGGACAAAAAACTTTTTCCATAAATGTGATTTTAAAATGTTCAGCTTATTTGCCGCCGATTTTTAATTTCATGCTTATTTTTTTCCACCATTTAAAACCAAGTTAAAATTTTTGCGGTTTTCGAAACACCCTGAAATAATAATTGTGATTTTAAAATCACAAGTGATTTGAATTTTTTGTGATTTTCAGAACATGCCTGATAGTTAAAACAATACTTACAAATGCTTATAACATTAACTTTGCGTCGGGAAAACACAAATAATAACTTCACACTGGTATGTAAAATATTTTGGTATACATCTAGATCGGCGTTTAACGTGAAAAAAACCGAAATGACACTAAAAGCAATTAAAATAAATTGGCTTACTGAAAGAAATTCTGTGTTTTGCCTTGATTGCAAACTTCTACTTAAAGCCAATTTGATACTACGGTATTATCGAATCGAATATCGAAAAAATTTAAAGTCGCCAAAATAAACGGCTTTGAATAATCACAGCTGCCCCCTGGTATGTTAAAAATTCAAATCTTCACATGACTCTCAATGTGCCACTAGTTATCATATGATAACAAAAATATGCAGTACATTTTTAAAAAGCAACGAATCCATCAGCTGTTAATATTTTTTACACTCGCTTAAGGAGAAGAGATACAATCAGGAAAAAAATTGATTAACTTTAATTGTAATCAAAATCTTGGTTGATAAATTAATCGCAAAAGTTATCTGACTGACCTAATCTTTGTACCATATTGACTGTTAGAGCTATCAATATCTCGCTCCTTTTTGTTTAAGTTCTCAAAATAATTTAAAGTTAAGATTTTTAATGCAAAAAATGAATTTTTTTATGAAAACTAGGGTTTTTTTTTTGAAAAATTAAACTTACTAATTACAAATTATCTTTATTTTTGCTTTTTTGTTTTCAATAAGAAATCAAACTTGAACATTATTTTTTAATTTAAATATTTTTTTATTTTTCATTTTAGGTAAGTGATTCTCATTCCATCTAAAATATGAAAAGGTAATTAGTTCTGCTCCAATTTTATGAAAAAAACTTAATTTAAATAATTCAATTTATTTGATTCCCCTCGACCTCGAAATAAATTAATTTAAATACAATGATTTAAAAAATTTTGTTGCTTAAAAAAATTAAACCTAATTTTTCAAATCGGCCGGCCTGTAAAAAGTTTTGCAAATATTCTGCTTGATTGGTTTCTTTAAACGAATAATGGCATACGATGGCAGGGAGGAATTGAATTGCAGTTGCCAAAGGAAGTGCATATTCGTAAAAATGTAAAATTTTTTAGTTTATTGTTTTTATATTTTTATTTGTTTTTCGTTTTTGCTTCAAATTTGGGATGCTTTTGGATCATTTTTTATATCTCATTGCAAATTAGTTTAATTTTGGGGTATGCAACATGCATCTCAACTATTTGTGTCTTATAGGTTTGGCCTTATGTAGCAAGGTGTGTTATGTTCAATATTTTTTGATTTCAGCTTCGTTAAATTTTGTGGGTTGTTCTGCTTTTTTTTCATTCACTTATTTTTCTTTATTTTGGTTTGGCTTGGTTTATTTTATTTTCATTTTCTTTATCATCTTTATGGGATAAAAATATGCGCGACCAGGGATGGTTATACCAAATACAGACATATGAGTGGAGGTTTTCTTTAGTTTTCCTCAGCCATGGAAACAATCTTAACTGTGGTCACGTTTTTGGGTTCATACTGTTGTTGTTGTAAGTTGCAAGATTTAGTTTATTTTTGCAGGCATTAGTGTGCTCGATATAAAAGTGCATTCGCCTTTGGTGCACTTTTTTGTTTTTTTTGTTGTTGTTGCATATTCGACACAAATTAGTTTAGCACATGCAATGTTTTTAATTTAGCCAAGGAGCCAAGGGAGTAAGAAATTTATATATAGACTTGATTAGTTTTTCGGTTTTTTTTGTGAATATTGTCTACATTCTTTCACATACACTAACCTTAAATGATGTTGCACATGAATGGAAAATTTTAACTGAATGCCACATTTTTTGTTTCTGTTTTTTAATTTTTGATTTTTCTTTAGAGTGTTTGTTGTTGGTTGGTTTTAGCGTTATTTAACTAAATTTTAATTAATTTTTTTTAGGAGTATGTAACACCATAACTTTTTAAGCTCTTCTCGTGTCTTTTAATACCTTTAGTCTTTAAAATCGACATGATCATAATGATCATGCTTAGATCATAAATTTTTGTAAATACTTTTACAAATTGTTTATACTTTTTTTTGCTTTTCTTTGTAAGCAGAGGCAGGAACTGTTACTGCCCTCCATAAGCACAGCACAGAGCAATGAAGTTTACGGCTTTTGTGTTTTGAAGTTTAGCTTTTTTATGGCATCTAAAAAAGAATCACATTAATTTTAATTTTTAATGAAAATCAGATAGAAAAATGTGAGTTCAAGCTTTATTTGTACGATTATGTTTAAGTTTCGTAACTACATAATAGCAAAAGAAAGTCCTTATAGTTCTTTTCAAATTAGATTTTGTTATTCCAGAAGTACCAATTTTGACTAACTTTTAAAGGTACTGGTACGATTTTATAGCAAAAACTATTTTAGCTTTAGCGACAGTGTTGCCAATTTAGCCATTAATTGGCTAAATTTAGCTATTTTTCAACTTGTTTAGCCATACAATTTTTTTGCCGGTTTTCTTTTAAAAGAATAATTTATTTTTTATTATAAAAATTTATAAAAGTAAAATAAACATTTTTAATGGGTGCCCAATGGAACCTAACCTAACAATTAAAACGCCTTTAATTCAAATCACGACTTTTACAAATGTTGAAAATCGCTATAAACAATGATAATGAAACATCTTTCAAAATAAAGGAACTGTATTCCAATATTAAATTTATGAAATGGACCAACACAAACATCGGTGTTTCTTTCTGGATGCAAGTATTTCAATTAAGAAATGTAGGCGGCAACAAAATTCTTTTTAGAAATTTCAGAATTGACTATAAAGTTGGTATCACTTCCATTGTCTAAAGCTAAAGTAGAGAGGGTATTTTGCCAAGTAAACAAGTAAAAATAATTTGAGAAATAGGTTAAATTTAGCAACCGTTAATTCGATTTTATCAATTAGGTAAATATTTTTACCATAACAATAAAATATTTATACCAACACCCCAATGCGTTCGTGCTGATGTTTGTAGCACCTTAAAATATTTGTCCTAAGCCCACTTTTACGTACACCGATAGACTCAGAAAAACTTTCTGGGTCGACTTAACGATGGGGTGGTTGATCGACTTAACTTTCTTATCTATCAAAATATTAATTTACGTTTATTCTAATTTAAGAAATTGATATTAACTTACAATTTCATCGTAAACAACTTTAAATTAATTAGAACTGTTTTGTTATTGAATTTTAATGTGTTTTTATTTAAAAAAGCTTTTTTTCAGCCTTTTTCCGTAAATTTAGCCATTTTTGGTCACAAAGTTTTGGCAACACTGTTTAGCGACAACCTTCATACAAAATTTTTATGAAATGCAATAAAAACAATCTTCTCATGTAAAACTGTGTCTTGTCGCTTAAGCGTTTTTGCGGTAAGGGCTCGTATACATTGAGTTTAAAAAAATTTCGGGTCAGATCGGGCCATTTTTATTGATTGCTCTTCTAATATAAGATTAAGGTACATTAAAAAAAAATCCTGCGGATTTACTGCGTTTTTCTACAAATTTCAAAAGAACTCCAGTTGCTAAAAACATATGGTGAAAACGGCGGTTTATATAGCAAACAGAAGTGTTGTATTTTGGGACGTGGAAACAAATTTTACACTCCTAAAAACTTCATTGATATTTCTTTCATTCTAGGGCGGTGGCTTAATGTAACATGTATGTATGTTCAAAAAGGGGCTTTCTTGTCACGTGCAAAAATTTAACAATTGGGGGAAGGGGGTGAGATGGCATAAGTGATGCCCAGAATTTGGTGATGGACTAAAAAGTCATCAAAGGCAAAAATTAACTAAGAGACAAGCCATTTATAACGGAATGCAATATGTTATGATCAGCCGACGCAGTGTAATAAAAAACTAAAGGAAAAAAAAGTAAAATAAATATTTCTGGAATTATGCTTAACTAATCTTTAATCCTAGTTGGTGACTGGCATATCTTAGTTTTTAGAACTACTTTAATGGATAAATTCATATCGTGACCTTAAACGTAAAAGACCCTTTCTAACATTTGGAAAGTTTTACAGGAGAAGCAAAAAACCAAGGACCGGAAATACCTACCAGAAAACACAAAATTAAAGTTTATTTTTGAAATAAAAAATTTTTTAGTGTGAAAAAAGGAATATTTTGAAAAATATTTCTTAAAACGTTTTTAGAAATGTTATTCTAAGTATTTTTAAAAAATGTAGTTTATAAAAAAACCAATGATGGCGGTTCTGATATGAATGGATATTCTTAACAATTTATCTAAAATGTTACTATAGTTTATAATAATGAAGGTAAACAATTTATAAATTAATGAAGTTTTAAGTTTAAGCAATAAAATATTTTGCAAATCTTTTGCGCTTAAACTTCTGCAACTTTTTGTCATAATCACAGACAAGACGCTGAATGCTCTTTCCACACATACCTATTTTGCGGGAACTGATAAGGCTACTATTGCCATTTTTTTGAATTATACGAACATTTAGTTATTTGACTTTACAAAATTCTGAAATATTTGTTTCGTATTGTAGTTTGGAATCATGTTGAAGTTTTTCTCATGACTCCTGAACAGAAAAAGGACGTTGATTTGAAGTATTTAAAGTAGCATTCAATTCCAATTTTTGGTTAAAATCAATATCTAATACTCCATGATTAAAACTGCATTCATGTATTATATCTTCATGTTTATATCTCTCCCGTTATTTTTAACCGGTTGTGTATCAAAATATGCCTCAAAAGGGCAAAATAGGCGCTATTAACTTAAAAAAAGCTGCAAAATTGCTTTTTTTTAAGCTAAATTATGCAAAAAAATTATGCAAACGGTAAAATATGCACTAACAAACGATGAAAAAAATTAATAAAAGGCTCTAAAACGGATAAATGTATTGTTTATATGCTTTTTTTGTTTTAAAATTGCAATACATACACACAGAAAAATATCAATGTAAAATCGTCGAAAACAAGGTTGATTTTACCGTTTTCGGTAGTGATTTTTAACATGATTTTACAATAACTTGCGAACAACATTTTTTTCATGTTAATTTAACATTGCAGTAAAGTTAAAGCAACATGCCATTTATATTGAAATAACAATCCGAATCACGTTGAATGCAAGTTATTTCAAGTTGAAACAACGTGAATTTCATGTAGAATCAAATTGGTTTGAGTGTGATATAACAGTGTGAAGCACTTACCCAAGTGCTTTGTTGCAAAAATTGCTAGCCGCAGGTTAAATTCGGATATTAGCCGGATAAAACTATACCATCAACGGCGACGGCTACAAAAACTAATGCGGCTCGGCTCAGCCGCTCAGCACATGGTCTGTTCTGACTAATTACGATAGCGCAATAAACATAGCAAGGAAAGTTCTATTGATTTAAGACACTTTTTGTTTACAAAGCAACAACAAAATTTTTAAACCACTGTAAAATTTTAGAAAATTATGACAATATAGCAGGATTGCACACTTTGTGAATACCCCAATTATGTCAAAACAAGCTCAGATTTTGCATTTGCTCGGAAATGTATCACAGCGCTGCATCTGATTTGAATGCATCCGTAAAAGCCTCGTCTGGCACCACTGCGAATTTCAGCTATTAAAAAATTAATAACAATATCAGATGCTGAGCAAAAAAATCTAAACACTCATCACAAAAATGGCATAGATGCATATTGTGTTCAAAAACAAACCCAAACAGCTCAGCTCAGCTGGTTTGCATGAGATTCGCAAAATTATTACAGATGCGCATCAGATGTTTCATTTCTGAGCAGGCATGTTTTAAGTATTGTGAAAGACTTACTTACCTCTTTGTTTTTCTTCCTCTATAACAATAACATACTCACAATCACTGCATGTGCATGAAACAAAGAACCGTTTTTCAGTCGTCTTGCCTCTTTTACCATCAAACGCAATTGTCTTGCAGCAAATGTCGCATAGTGAGGACGGGGATTAATATTTGAAACTTATAGAATTCTCAACAAAAAGAGCAAATTATTTTCAAATTGAGAAATTCATTTATTTTCAATTTGCTTTCAAACGTTATTCACAAATGTTTTTCAAATGTGGATTTCAATACAATGTGAAAGATAAATTAAAAATTATCTTTTTTTATTTAAATTCATTATTAAGAACAATTTTGATCCTTCATTATTTGTTTAAATAAACTATCAGCTAAACGTTTGGCATCGTACCTAAAAGATGAAATAGTGTTCTTTTATTTCTCAAATTCGTGGAAATACAAATACAGGTTCCGCCAAATAACTTTTTTTTTTTAAAATGTTATAAAAAAAAACTACGGAATATTTTCTCAAATTTCTTTTTTTATTTGAAAGTGCAATCCATCCGGTTAATAATGGAAAATAATTTCATTCAAATGGCTGCATCGGCCGGCCATGCAGTAGCCCACACGATCGGTCCAATTTTTAAGCACATTATTGATTGTGTGCAACTGTATTTCACCAATGGCTTCACAAATATTGTCCCTTAAAGCGTCAATTGTCTCTGGCTTGTCGGCGTAACACTTATCTTTGACGGCACCCCACAAATAATAGTCCAACGGTGTCAAATCGCAGCTCCGAGGTGGCCAAACGACATCAGCTCTGCGGCTGATAATGCGATCTTCAAAAACAGGGTGCAAAACATCGAGTGTAGCTTCGGATGTGTGGCACGTAGCGCCGTCCTGTTGAAACCAAATGTTGCCAACATCCTCCTCTTTAATTTTTGGTGAACAAAAATTCGTTCAGCATGGCCCGATAACGATCGCCATTGACTGTAACGGCCACTCCTTGTCCATTTTCGAAGAAAAACGGCCCAATTATGCCTCTGGACCAAAATCCGCACCAAACAGTGACTCGTTTTGGGTGCAACGGCTTTTCAATGTATGCGTCGGGTTTTCTGTACCCAAAATGCGACAATTTTGCTTGTTTACATATCCAACAAGATCAAAATGAGCTTCATCTGAAAAGCTGATTTTTTTTGGCAAAATTGGCATCTTCTGCAAGTCGTTCGCAGGCCACTTAGCGAAGCAAAAACGCATATTTCCCAGCGTTGTTTAACGTATACACAACTATATTCGTTCAGCGGAAGGATAAAACTAATTATCTGTCAAATCAGAAACTAGCTAAGTGTTACCATTCACGAAATAAGCACTAGTTGAGAAAAAAACGTTGGATGGCGAACCCGTTACTTGGCTCCTTTTTGTTTTGAGGATTGTTATGGCGTAACACCACGATCGTACAATAAACTAATTTTTTTTTAAATTTTCCGTTTTATTTTTCTTTCCGTTTAATTAATTTTTTACTCACAAATAACTTGTATTTTTTCACAAGAAATTCAGACGAATTTACTTCACGTAACTTAATTCGCCAGTTTTTAATGTTTACATTTATTTTTTGCTTCAGTGCTGCCAAGTTTATTATTGACTTCAGAATAATATTTGATAACAATTTGATATCAAATTGAGAAAACATTGTATTTCAAATGTTTATATTTAAATCAATATCAAATTGATAATTGTGTTTGCAGTCAAATGATTAAGTCATCTCATTTAAAAGTTTGACTTGGTGTTTGTTGGGTATTAACGAACTTCACAGCGCCATAGAGTTATAGTTTCAAGTTATATTTAAATTATATAATACATGTAAAGATTTTATTAAAAAATTTCAATATAAAATTATTAAAAAATTCCCTCTGATTCTTATCAATGTGAAATCATAATTTATTTGTAAATACTGTAATTATATTTATTTTATTATGTTCCATCAAATTATAATTTTAAAAAACTGTCGTGCCAACTCGCATTAAAAGTGTAATAAAGCATTTTGAGTAGTACAAATTAAAAACTTTTAAATGTTTACTTTGTACATCGACTCCTATGCGGAAAATTATGTTAAATATTTTGTTGCTTGCGCTGTTTACAAGTTGTTGTTGCATTTGTCTTTCCATGCCAGGTGAGAATTCCCAGCATGTTCATGTTTTCAATTTTAAAAACAAAAAGAATTCATTGCAGTCGTCGACCAAACGAGCGACCAGTTTGTTGTTTTTCCTATAAATTGTTGCTTAATTAATTTATTTGTAATTGTTGTTGGTATTTTTCTTTTATAATGTATCTATGGACTTTTAGAAAAGTACAAAAACTTAACCTAACAAAACAATCTAATGTTTTTTTTTTAATGACAACACGCTCAAATGAGAAACTACTTGTGGCGCTTCTATGAGAAAATGAATATTTTTTTCGAAATCTTAACGTTTCTAAATGCACCCTCATATCACAGAAAACAAATCTGGCCAGGAAACCTTTGCCAACTAAGTTAAATAAATAATTTGTTTTTGGCAACAAACATTTTCATTACTGTTAACGAATATTTTAATTATTGTAGTGGCCGCAATTAAAATAAAGTGACAATTTTATAACAAAACACTACAAGGAATCTGGATCGTGGTATTTTTAAAACTGAAATCATGAGAACTTTGTGTACTCGTTTTGCAATTACTTAAAAAAAAAAATTAAGATTCGAATTTCGTTTTTTTGCAGCCGACAAATTTAAAGAAGTCAGATTACCAGAACACTGTTGTTAAAAATGGATATTAGGCAACAAAATTAAAATTGATGTAATTTTTTTTATAATTTCGACTTGATTTTTGTGTTTAGTTTTTTTTTATTTCTTTTGTATATAATAAATAAGAAAAAAATCTTTACAAATACTTATATTCAAGAAACAAGTCAAAATTGAAAAAAATTAAGATGAATTCTGGCAGTTTCAAAACAGGGCGAAGAGCAGGGTTTTTTAAACTTTAAGCCATGACATCGCTGTTCACATATGTAGGTCTTAAGCGCTCTTCTATTCGGATAAGTCTTGCGGCCAGGCCTGCCATATTTGCCGATTTATCGGCATTTTGCTGATTTTTTGCCCCTAAATTATCAAAGTGCCGATTTTTTTCCTCCAAAAATTCCGATTTTTTGATTAAAACTTAAAAGACCTTTTTGTTTGTTTGATAATAACATACTAACTTTAAGCGATACTGAAATAGTTGTACCATTGAAAAGAGACAACTGTTATTAAGTCAGTACTAAAGAAAAAGGGTAATTTTTATTCAATATTATATGCGGTGTTTGTAATGTGTGTGTTGGGTTAATACATTTTTATTTGAAAAATATTTCACTATGAAGAATTAAAAACCAAAGTTAAAAAATAAATAATTTTTCAACCTAAAATAATTCAGTTAAAATTTCGTTTTCTATGAGGAAAATATAAAACACTTTATACCTATTTGTGTTTGAAAATTGATAGATTAGTGCTTACAAAAGAATAAAGGTAAGATAAATTTATATTCACTATTTGGGATGATAAAAGAGAAAACCAATATCGTACCAAAGAACTTTTAAAATCGTACTTTTTCGGCCCCAATAGTACTAAAACATTTTTTTTTTATAAATTATTTTATTATTATTTTATTTTAAAAAACAAAAATTTAATACAACAAAAACAAAAGCTACTTAAAATTCTAGATAGCAAAAAATACATGATCATTAATTATACATAATCACCCCTATCGTGAATAATTTTTCCCTCGTAATTATTTCCCTTTTCACATATTTGCGATCATGAAAAGAGGTTATTCAAATGGGAATAATAACGTGAAAAAGTTTTTTCCCTCGCAATTTGCTCACATTTCCCTTAGATTTTCTCACTTTATTCTCCTATAAATCGAATATTAGGGACTAGATCCGTTAATAAGGCACAAACCGACATATTGGCCAACAAAATGCAAAACAACACGTCGATTGTCTGCGGATTTGTGAAGATTTTGAAAGATGTGGTGGCAGAATTTTGTTGTAATCAAACTATCCCTCCAATACTAGATATTTTGCTTTATTATTTTAACTTTTCTTTAAAATATATACGTGTATATTTTTGAACAAAAATTTCATTGATTTTTAAATAAGCAATCGTTCAATGAGCAAGTGCAAAAGTCACAATAACGGAGTTCAGTGTTAAATGCAAATGGTCTTGTAAAAGAGCAAATGCAGAATATCATAGCTGTTTTGTTAAATCCAACAACAAACAATAGAGTTCCCTTTGATTTCATAAAAAAGCTACGACATTTTGCATTTTCGCAAGACTATTTGCACGAAACACTAAACTCCTATTTATTGGACAGTAAATGCGAGTTGCCATTATATGCCAATTATAAGTATGTTGGTTTGAAAAATTTGGAAATAGTACTAAACAAGTCACGGGGGTACCAACGTACTTTTTAGTTTTGAATTGTACCAAAAAAAGTACAATTGTACCAACTTTATCAACCCTGTTCACTACCAATGAATAAAATTTAAATAAAAAAAATTACTTTGATGATTAAAAACATTTTTATATTATAACGCAATTGAGAACGATGTTAGTACATAAATTAAATAGCCAATTCTAATGTAAGGAAAATTAAATAAATTTGCAGACTTTTTGGCAAAAAATTTCAGATTTATTACGTGAATATTTTATGGCAGCAATTCGTACAATTTTTTGACCTTCCACATATTTCCGCAAATGTGGAAAGAATTTTTAATGTAACAGAGTTTTGATGTTCACTGGAAATGTTATCTATGCAAGTTATTCTTTTTTTAAAAGATTATTTAAAATTTAATAATTCAAACTGTTTTGATGCTAATATTAAAAAGGATTTAATAAAAATGTCAAACTCAAATATGTGTAAATGGAATAAACTTAAATATAAGAAAGTTAAAAAAAACTTTTTATTAAACTACAATTTCTTTGTAAAACGTTTATATTTGATTAATTTTTTTGTAATTATAAACATTATTTAATGCAGAATTGTTCTTATTTGTAAGTAAGAATAGTTTTTATTGTATTAAAAAAAAGTATTTTTAATTTGCCGTTTTTTTTAAATTAAAGTGCCGATTCTGGCACCCCTGCTTGCGGTATCTCTTCTTTTTAGTCGGGTGTGCTCACCATTTAGAACACTTAAAATATTTCGAGCTAGAGAATTTGGGTGGAGTCAATATTTCGTGATCATAGTTTTTACCAATGCACATTGAAATCCTTCGAATTTTTAACGTTCCTGAGTGCAGCTGTGATTATTGGAGGGAGTTTATTTTGGCGTCTTTGAATTTTTTTAATATTATCTTTTACCTATATTGCATAATTACACAGTGCACCAAAATTAGGGTCATCGCCGCCAGCCTAAATACTTGCAACGCGAAAAGAAACTAGACTCTTGGTAGAGCAAATCTGCCAAAGGGTTTCGAAAAGTTAGCTCGGGTTTCCGAAAAAACGGCCCCTAAAGTTTTTGAATTTTTTGAAAATGCGTTTGGTATAAGGCAAAAAAAAAAAATACATAATGTACTTCGGAACTAAGAAACTATTTCAGATGTCTTCCTTAGAATTGTATGGCGATTAACCCTCACTCTCATTTTAAGGGGTAATTTTTGTCCTTTTTTTAACTTCCCAGCAAAAGTATACTTAAACGGCACTTTAGAGGGTTAAAAGGTTTGACGAATATTTTTTGCATCAAATTTTACTAGGGGTCTTCTAGGACCAACAAATCCTACAATGTATGTAAAACGTTATTTTTCCAATGAAAAATCTAAGAGTGAAAGGAAAAGCAATTTTTTTATAGTGACTGCAGTTTTTTAAACCCTGGATGAAAGCAAATATTGCAAATATTTATAGAACTTTCGAAAAAGCCTTCCAAATTAGTATGGAAAATAAAAACAAGATCCATTTACAGGTAACCCTCCTACAAGACGGCTTCCTACAAAACGATTTCGATCTTACACGAAAAAAAATTTGCGGAAATCTCCTCATCTACAACACGTTTTCATTCTAACACGATAAAATGGAATTGCAACTTTATCATGATTGAGTTGTTAAAATTGTACCAAAATAGTACAAAAGTACTAATTTTTGCATCCCTGTTATTATTTAGTTAGATTAGAATAAAAATGTAACTCTTGTTTATTTTTGTATATGTATTTTTTTGTATGTATGTACATATTTCTAATAAAAACAATGAATTTTAAGAAAATATTAAAATAAAAAAAATTTATATTTTACACTGTCTCCTAGCCTCATATTACACGTTTTCCTACAACACGGCGTTTTCTAGGAACCTATCTACCGTGTTGTAGGAGGGTTACCTGTATTATCAAAATAATTTTCGTGGGAATACAAAATTTAATTTAAATGATTTTTGTTATTCGTGCTTAATTCCCAATTTTTCCCATCAACAATAAATTTCAGTGTTCTTATCAAAAATAAAAATTGGGAATTAAGCACGAATAACAAGATCCATTTATATATACAGATTTTGAACGTTACTTTTATCGCATTTATGGATATAAAGTGGTTTATCTTTGGGCAAGATATAAATTGGTTCTTTATATTAAGAATGTAATTAATAAAAAAGAATATTTTTTAATTTAAATTCTATTTTAACTGGACAAATTGAATTTGAGCTGGGAAATCGACAAGATCCAAAAAAACTGGACAATCCAGGCCGTCTGGCAACCCTAGTTAAGATTGATGAGTGAGGCCTTAAGTACACGGAATGTAATAAGTCACATGCGCATGTATCATTGAAGTAATTTTGACGTTATTACAAAGCCACACTGGCCATTGTGTGTCATGAATCAAAAAAACAAGATTGCGCACTCAGCCGTACAAAAAAATTTCTACTGCGCATCTACGTCATCATAGACTAAATATGAGTTTTTGTTGTAAAAAATGTAAGACACACACAAATGAACACATACAAAGTCTATTGTTTCGTCACACACAAAAATAACGGACCTGCGCAATGCGCAATCTTGTTTATTTGATTCATGATTGTGTGTTGTATGATGACCAGTGTTGCCAATTTAGCAATTTAGTGGCTAGATTTAGCAATTTTTCACCTTGTTTAGCCATTTAAAAATTATTTAGCCATTAGATATTTTTTTCAACATTTTTCAACTTGTTTAGCCATACAATTTTTTTGCCGTTTTTTCTTTCAAATAATTAACTTTTATAATTATAAGTATTTATCGACCTTTTTTGATTACTTTAAATAGTTTTTATAGTTTTCTATATACAGGCTTTCAAGATCATTAATTTAATGTAAATAAAAGATTATTTATTTCATTATCAATAAAATCTGACGTTTCGTTATTATTTTTTCCAACTTCTTCAGGGATTGAGTTTTATTAAAATCTGGGAACATTGTAAAAATACAATAACTTTTATTTTCTTATAGAACTTTTTTAAAGTTTTTTAACAAATAAAACGCATTTACACCACAACTTAAAAGCAACAGTTTTTTTTGGCCAAAGACAAATGAAGAAGTTAAAAAATAACAGTTTTTCTACTTTGACTGCAGTTTAAAATGCTGCCATAACCACAATAGTGGAAAGCGTAATATGCATTTGTGCTGATGTTTGTAATACTTAATACCTTCCGAGTCAGTCTGTCCATGTAAACATTTTTAGCAAAGTACAGATCGAAATTGTGGAGATAAATTGAAAAAATTTCTAATGTGGTGAAGGGTAATATATAGTCGGGTTTGACCGTCTATACTTTTTATTTGTTTTTTATTTTAGATTTTGACAAAAAAGGTCTTGTAATTATTGTCATGATTATGATTTACCTTCAAAATATTTAAAACCAATAGGCACGAGTGATTCCTATGAGATGATCAATAATGGCATTGAATTTATTGATTTTTAAATGTTAAAAAATTAATGTACAATTTTTAGCCATTTTTTTCCGTAAATTTAGCCATTTTTGGTCACCAAGTTTTGGCAACACTGATGATGGCGTCAAATTTACGCCAGAACCACATGCGCATGTGGCTTTTCACATTCCGTGTACTTTGTGGTCAGATGCCAAAAACTTATTTGTGAGACTAATATTTTTCAAGCTCTTTTTTAAGGAACAATAACTTTTTTAAAGGTACTTTTAAAAATATGTATGTATGATTTAATGCATTTTTTTTAATAATTAAAATAATTTTTTTCCTGTTTGACGATAAATTTCCACAAAATTAATTAAATATTTCCACAATAAAATCATCATGCAACTAGATGATTTTATGATGCATTTTTAATGACAGCTATAAAATACAAGACAGGTTTTTTTAGAGAAAAAAAAAGAAAAAATAAATAAATGCTAAATATGTACATAACTATTGTTAATTGAGAATATTAATGAATTGTTATGGGAAAAAATAACACTTGTTAGCCACAGGATACATTTATGTATCTTTGGTTCCATGATTATGTGAGATAAATAACCAAAGGCAAATAATCCATGCGACTTGACTGCTAATAAATGTTAAATCATGCTGCATTAAAAATTATACATACATTTTTCTACTTATTTATTTGCTTTTATATTTTTATATGCAGAGGTACTAAATATTTTTTTTTATTATTATGTTACTTGACATAATGTCACATTCACTTACTAGACATTGCAATTTGATCCTAAAAATTTTAAAATTTTTTACCCAACCAACCCAACGAAACAAGCGACCAACTCCTCTAAACAACAATTTTCAACAGACAGTTTAAACGACATACAGACAGACGGGTTAGATATACGAACAAAACGTTTGATATTTATTAGCAAAATAGTTAAATATTGTTATGAGAGTAGAGTGTCCATGGAAAAAATGCGCATAAATCAAATGTAATTATCACCAAACATTAACTACGGGTAACATTCATGCTAAATCTAATATTTATTTAGTACCAATTCATGTTTTGTACTCAGAATTGTTGCTACTTTTGCCATTGTTGCCTGAAATAAACAGAAATCTTTAAAAGTCTTTTGATCTGGTTTATTTATTTATAATTTTATGTTTTGTTTTTTTTTCGTTTTTTGCCAAATATATTTTAAGTTTTGTTTGCCATTAATGTGTGTTAAATATTTAGATATTCAGTGTTTCTTTTGATGCTAATGGGACCGACTTAATAAATAATAAAAAGTTTTTTTTGAATAATCAAGCAATAGCATTAAGTTATTAAAATGTTTATTGAATATTTTTTTTGAAAATTTTAAACTGGTTGTGACAAAAGATTCCCTTTTATGTGAAATATTTAATATT
This sequence comes from Pollenia labialis, assembly GCA_949318255.1. Lineage (NCBI taxonomy): Eukaryota > Metazoa > Arthropoda > Insecta > Diptera > Polleniidae > Pollenia > Pollenia labialis. The sequence continues at coordinate 133,663,155 of OX439142.1, read as the reverse complement.
TTTATCTCATTATTTATTTACTAAATCTTCATATAAAGGGTGGTTCAACCATAATGCACGATGTTAATTATGAGTCACACCTTAACGGCAAGTTTTTTCCAACTTAATTTGACATTTCTTTGTTTAAGTGTTTGACAGATTCAACCGTGCAGCGGGTTAAGATAGTTGGTTGAACAGTCTGCAGTGAATAGTGACCTTACAAAAAAATCATCTTCAGCGACGAGGCACACTTTCACCTCAGTGGATTCGTTAAAAAGCAGAATTGCCTCATTTAGGCAAATGAGAATCCACGATCGATTGAAAAAAAGCCGATGCATAAACAAAGAGTGACTGTTTGGTGCTGGTGATAAGCTGGCGGCGTTATCGGGCCGTACTTCTTCGAAAATGAGGTCTGGCCGACCAAGCAGGTACCGTGAATGGTGTTCTCTAACGCGAGATGATAACGACCTTATTGTGGGCAGAAATCGAGGATATCGACGTGGACGATATGTGGTTCCAACAGGATGGTGCCACTTGCCACACAGCCACACAGCCAATGAAACAATGGCTCTTTTGTGTTATCACACATCGGGGCGATGTTAATTGGCCGTCACGGCCATGTGATTTGACACGGCTGGACCGTTCGTCTTAAGGGATACACAAAAAATTTTTTCCCAAAATTTATTCAATTAACTCATTAATGCTGTGTCAAACAATTTTTTTAATTGTACCAATTAATTTGCCTTAATTGAAAGTAAAAATTATATTGTTTATGTGTATATTTTCAAATATGAAACATACACACAACACAAACTTCAAAATATATTAAAGTTTTAAAACATTTTTTAATTGTTTCAACTAACTATGTTGATTGAAAAAAAATTTTGATTTTTTTTACGTTTTATTTAGCCTCTTTTGTTGGTGGTCACATTTCAATTAAACATATTGATTGAAACTGAACAGCAAGAAAATGTGTTGATTGATATAATCAATTTGTTTGCAGGCGAAAAATCAGTACGAAATTTAATTAATAGTACACAAATCTAACAAATACGTAAATTGAAGCTGGTTTTTAATTTTTTCTGTATATTTAAAATAAAAAGTGTACGTCAATAAATCAAGAACGATTCAAGAGATAAAGGATGAGAAAACTTGACACATTAACTACATTGAATCTTAATTGTGTCTCAAAGTCATTGAAAATACGGACCATCGGATGGAGGTATGCCACCAAAGCTGTGGCGAGCATTAGGCCGATATTTTGCTTCACACATAATTATTATAGTTCCTTCTATATCTATAAAATATTAAGAACATTTTCTGAAATCTTTCTGTTATTATCAAAAAGTATTTTAAATTTTTGGGAATACAAAATTTAAATATTCAAAAGATTTTGTCATTCCTGCTTAATTCCCAGTGTTTATTATTGATAAAAACACTTGTTATATTTACATCGTGCGTTTTAATTGGACAACCCTTTATTAAATAAGAACCAACAATAAATAATTAATCAAATCTTATTCAAATACGTTATTTTATATCCTGCAAGTGCCGGACGAAAATATTTCCCTTCACAGTTTCTGTTCATATGTATATGAAGTAGGTGTTTAGCGCTCTTCCAATCGGATGAGAAGCATCTCTTCTCCTTAAAGGAGCATGCACACGACATGTTTTTTTACATCTGGCTTGCCAACTTTTTAAGTCACATGTATTTGTGCATGTCTGTCAAAACTGCTGTTTTAAAGAAGGTTTATAATATTCGGTCACAAACGTACATGTAATTTGCTTCTGACATTGTCTTTGTTTTTCTTCTCGCAAAGTTATTGCAGAAACCAAAGTAGTTCTCGGTTTCAAAATAGCGTGCTGCCGCCACAAAAAATTTTATCTACGTCGTAAAATAGATCAGCCATTTTAACATTATTTTCTTTAAATTCGAAGATACCAAATAAGAATATTTTAATGAAACGATTTTATGTATACATAATTTCTATTCAATTGTGAAATGATCATACAATTATCGGTATTGTAAAATATTAACTTCAGCCGGCTAATGATTCCGACAATAGTTATCCGCCGCTACCGATTTCCTTACGGCATAGATTTCTGACACAGCTGATGCCAGATGGTTTGCCAGATGAAATTAGAGCATGCTATAATGGAAATTTTGTCAGACGACTTTGCATCTGACTTTTACAGAAGCTATGTAATAAAGGTAACACACGCCATGTATGTATTTTGCAGTGCAACATTTCAGATGTAAAAAATATGTCGTGTACATTCAGCTTAAGCGAGTGCGGCAGCCCTTAATTAAATTTTTTTTTAATGGTAACTACATTGAGATCCTCGTGAGTATTTGAGTTTTTAACATACCAGGGAGCGGCTGTGATTATTCGATGAAGTTTATTTTGGCGGCTTTGAATTTTGTGTATATTAGATGCCGAGGCAGTGCCCCATAACTGACTACCGTTGCACCAGATTGGCTTTGTAAAGTAGAAGTTTGCAATCACGACTAAGAACAGGATTTCTTCCAATAGATACAGCCAATACATTTTAATTGCTTTTAGTTACATATCAGTTAATTTTGCTTTTATATGCAATTTCAATGTTAAGCGGCCCATACACTTGCAATATTATTGTATATGATATTCGCCATATTATTTCTATTTTGTCCTATATTATGCAATAAGTCGCACAATGGTTTCAATCACTCAATAAAAAGGTGAACAAAACCTATAGAAATAACATAAACAGCATTGTACAATGTTGCCAACACATTTCACTTTCTTTTCGTTGTGCAATAAAAATCAAAAGCCTTTTGATTGTTGCAAATATATTGTATCACCTTCGAATATCACAAACACATTGGCGATATAAATGTACAATACGTAAAATTGAACAATTTTATTGCCGCGTTAAACGACGATCTGGATGAATACCGAAATATTCTACATGCGAGTGTAAAGATATTTTTTGAGGAGGGCATGTTTCCCGAAGCAAAGTGCTATATGTGCAGATTTTTGTCATTGACCATTATCTTCCATTATTTTAACCACATTTCCAGTTTATATTGGTTTTTAAGGGCCGATGTTGAACGTGAACCACTCCTAAACGTAAAGTATTTTCTGCATTTCATTTGACATTTCTCCATTGGAACGATGGAAAGATACACAATCCAGCAACGCGTTCATGTTATTCAGGCTTATTATGAAAATGGGCGTTCAAATCAAAATGCATATCGTGCACTTCGTGATTATTTCAGTTAATTTAATCGTCCAAATGTGCATTCACTCGGGAGAATCGTGCAAAAATTTTACCAAGCCGGGTCTGTAGGAGATGTGAAAACACCAGTGCATGCATTGAATCAAGAACTAAGGCTTCTTCAGTGATGAGGCATCATTTCACCTCAGTGGATTTGTCAATACGCAGAATTTCCGCATTTGGACGAATGATAATTCAAGAGTGATTGTCGAAAACCAATGTACCCACAAAGAGTGACTGTTTGGTGAGGTTTGTGGGCTGGCAGCATCAGTCAGGCAGTTACTGTGAATGGTGTTCGCTTGATGATAACGAATGTTTTATGGCCCAAATTGGAAGATATGGATGTGGACGATGTGTTGTTTCAACAGGAGCTAACGAAAGTGTTCCACTATTGCAACTTTACTTTAACCTACTAGGTAGGATGAACCTTCATTTACTTTATCGCTCACTTAAGGTTAAAGTAAAGTTTAAATAATGGAACACTTTTTATCATGCCATTTAAAGTCTACTTTTAGCTATCCGCAAGTTGTGAAAACGGGCCTAATGTTTTTAGTAAAAAAATTGTCAATCGTCCTTTTACTGTACTTGTTCAAAAAAAATCGTCAAAATGACGAAAAATCGTCACATCCAACAACCCTGTAGATGTAAACCTTCTGCGCAAAGTATTAACAAGTTGCAATCTTGTATATAATTTGATGAAATAAGGACGAAGTCCTATGAAAATTGTAAGAATAGTTTTATAATTTCACATGCTCCCCATAAAACCTTATTTTCAATTATATTATGTTGCTATTTAAATAACATTTTCCCCAAAATTTGTCCCGTCAAAACAAAATAATGTTGTGAGGTTCAGATATACATACATATCGTCCTCTCAATATAACAATAGCGTATAATTTTTTTGGGGTTTTGAGAAAATCGTGTTTAAAGTTTTTGTCAAATCGAATGTCTATTAAAACCTCAATATCGCGGTAAATAAAAATTCTTCATATTGGATTTTTCGACGAATACATAATACCATTTCTTGTCTTTAAATTGACCAATTTTTTTTATTCTACGCATCCTTTAAGACCATCCATATTCAAAGTGCAAGTCCTCCATATAGGCTATTTTATTTTTTAAGGAATTCGTATGATGAATCTGATACACTATTTTATTTTGTTTTATTTCAATAATTTTACGGTATTTTTATTAAAATATTTGATCTCAAAAATATCAATTTGTAACATTAGAAAACAGTGATTAATTCATAGTTTTGTTAATTCAGTGGCATATATTCAGTACTTTTCAATTTGGGTTATTAAAAACAAAAAATTATGACAAATTAAGGTATACATTGCGTAAATTAAAAATAACTAGAAGTTCATTCGTCTTCTTACTCTTCCTCTACTTCATCTACCTCATCTAAACAATTTCGTTTTTTTCCACCTTGTAAGTTATAAAAAAATGACTGCGAGCCATGACGAATTACATTTTTCTTGCACAAATTTCGGAGCTCATGCAGCTTTCGATGGTCGGAATGCAACTATTTCTCAAACAATAGTGTATAACTATTATTATTAGGTATTTTATGAGTTAAAGTTTTCATAAATTGTATTTTTTTCTACAGACTAAAATGGAGTATAATGCGTATACACTATTATTCTTTTAACAATTTTGGAGTGGCAATTTCAAGTAAAATAGCGCATATGAGCTTACACACTTATTGAAGGAACATTTTGAACCAGAAATTATACACTATTTTTTCCAACGACATTTTGCCCACTTTTTGGAAGTAGAATTTGACGAAATTTTGACCAGACATAAAATCAATGATGGAGATTCTAAGTATGCAATAAAAAAATAATAGCGTATGAGCACATACGCTATTGTTATATTAAGGGGAAGATATATAAGCATAAGAGTTGTTTGAGTCGTTATTTATCAACATTATTAACATCTGTATGAGATTTGTTCGTTTTAAAGCGATTTTGGAGAAAGATTTTATAGGGGATCTTTGGCAAATTTTGGACCTACCCGTACAAAATTTCGCATGGCACAGTAGCTATTTTAACAGTTGTCGTCGCCAAATTTTAAAGCTTTTTTGCGGGAGTTGTATTTATATAGTAGCTCTGGTCAAACCGATTAAAAAAAAAATTATGATTTGCGTCGCAAAAAGCGTAGAACGCGTGGTTTAGAATTGATTAAATCAGATAGGTTGTGTGACCAAAACAATCACAAAGTTTCTTAAAGGAGTGACTCCAAGCAGGTTATGGCTGGCAGTGCATAATGACGGAATACTACAGAGCAATATAATAATGTTGCTTAATCTAAAGTAGTCGGCTGAATGTGTACTTTGCTTTAGAGCTCTTAAAAAAACGCATACATCTTAAAAGTGTTTGGTGTTCGCTATTACTTTCTACAATTTACTTAGTTGGTCTTATTTTTTTTTTTTTTTTAATAAATTAAAGAGATAATTTAATTTTTTATGTGGTATATTGTGGTGGCTTTGGTTCATTTTCTGATAACCTGTTGTTAAGAAGGTATTTTTACATTTACGTCAAATACAGAAATGCAGAAAAAGCTAGAAAATTGGCTTTATTAGTCTTATAAGCGTTGAAATCATTTCATTTTTACTAACATTTTTGGTTCAATTATTGCCATAGTTGTTGCTGTTGCTGTTATTGCTATTGATAAATTTTTGCCTGGTGGTGGTACCCAAGTGTCTAACCAAGCCGCGTTCCCACACTTTTGATTATGGAAACAACACAACATTGACAACAGCAACAACAACTTGCAACAATAACGAGAGATCAGCTAGTTTGTTGCTTAGGTGCCTTGTAATGTTAAACCCCAAATTGTTGTACGAGTAAGTTGAGTTTAAATTTCAGTTTTCATTCATTCATTTATTTATTTATTCATGCACTCATTGATTGCAAAGTTGCAGACTTTTATAGATTTTTAATTCAAGCATGCATGTGCATGTGCATACAATTATACCTGTATTCAATTCGATTTATGTTTTATGCTATTTTTTTTTATTTGTCTTTCGATTTTATTTATTTATTTAATAAAAATTTCAAATCCATTTGAATCTGGCGATTATGCTTGACATTTTGCTAATAAATATAAATGTGCAAATAAGTAAGAAACTATAAAAAACTGAACTGGACTAAATCGCACTGGAAAACAACGAACAAACCAAACCGGCGACCGGTAAAATAAAATATTTGTTTACAAAATGCAAATATTTTTTTCTTTCGATTTTTCACTTGGGACATTTTGGAAATTCTATAACACCGGTACCAGACCATATGCGGCATGCGTATGAAGTTTTTAAAAGGTCGTTTTGTAATGCAAACAAAAAAAAAAAAACAAGATTGAAGACAGAAAAATAAACTATTCATTAAGTATTGTACAACATGCAGGTGTGATAAAATGTTCAAACAATAATGTTGTAAATAAAGCGGTTTTGCACATAATTGCATTTTTAATAATTAAGTGTTTATTTATGTTGAATATATTGAAAAAAAAATTCAAAATCTTAAGCTCTAACACTTTGGCTTCATAGATTTCAGTTTCGTTTTCCTTTTAAAACATGACATTTGTCAAAACGGAATATTTGAAATACCCGCACTTAAGATTTCTGTAGATTAAGGTTTCTCCTGTCTTTTGGGTTGTTTACAAAACAATTTAGTTTCGATTTAATTTGTTGCGATTTTTCAGTTGTTGTATTTTGATTTTAATTGAATTTATTAAAATTGTTTGGTTTTTTTTTGTTATTAGGTTTTTTCTTATGAAATTTATTTAGTTTTTGCTGGAGTGAATGAATAACTTATTATTTTCCAATCTTGATAAAATACAGTGTAACGAATTATTTAAATTAAGATAAAATTTTAAGAGGATTAAAATTTAAAAAAAATAATAAAAATTATTAAAATTCAAAATATTGGCATTATAGATTATTTTTACAATGTAATAAAAAAGAGTGAATATTAAGTTCATAATACAGGGTGGGCCATAAGTCACTGAACATTGTAGTTCTGATATAATTTTCCATTTTTCTAATTTTTTCTTTCATTATTATTCAGTATTATATACACGTTTTGAAAATTCAGTAGCCATGTATACGATTGAGAAATAAGCAAAAAGTTTTGAATTTTTTTTCGCTACTCAAAATTCAATAATTCAAACCCAAAGAAATTTTCGAAAATTTCAGCACAAGAAAAACACCATCAGGAAGTCTAGTCGTTCGTTTTCAGTTTTTGGGATTTGTTAGTAACTTATCTCTCAGAAGAAGACCGTTTGAAGCACGGTGCTAAAATAATATCGTGCGTGTTTTCTTGAGAGCGTTAATAAGAACCCTGAAACATCAATTTGAAAACCTGCCACTTCTCTTTAAATGAAAGAACTCTACTGCGAAGCATGAAAAAAAATTATTACTATTTCCTTACAAGATATAATTTGTACATGAAATTTTGCAGCAAGACTTTGCAACCCGCTTAAGATTTTGTGAAAAATTGATCGAATTATTAACGGACTTTCGGCGAGTTATGGCCGACCCTGTATATTGATGAAAGCTCATTATGACCAGTGTTCGAAAATAAACAGTACAGTATTTAGCGTTCGGCTCAAACACCAACGATATCTATTTTTTTTGTGATTGTGTAGCCGAACAGAACCCTTAATACCATTCGTAACTATTTTCAAGAAAGAGCCGAACATTATATATTGTTCTGTTCGTTAAAAAACAGAACAATTGTAGTATTACTGTAGACAAACATTATACTTTAATGTTCTATAATGTTTCTTTTTTTACATTGATAAAGAAATGAACAAATAAAAAATTTTAGCAACGACCGCACCACGAACAGCCCTTGTGTGCATTGTGTATATGTTTTATTTGTGTAAAATTATTTTGCTGGCGTTTTGTGTTATTTTTCGTATTTCGAGTATTTTGTTTATGTAAAAAATTTTTGGTTTTTTTTACCAGCCAAAAGGGACGAACCGAACCCAAAAAAGTTTGTGGATTTAAAAAAACCGAACGGAATTAAATGTTCTCATCTTTTATTGAGTTTGATAAAAACAGTATTATTTGTGTGTTCAAAAGATGACCAACAGCGAAACGTTTTTTTTAATGATTTGCTACAAAAACACTATTGGCATTTGTTTTTCCACAAATCTGTGGAACCGAACACTAAGGAGCAATATTAAGTTTTTATTTCCGAATGACAATTATTATTTTTTTTTCGTTTATGGGAAGGAACAGGTAGACATATTCACCCCTATAATGCAAGTCGTTGCCACACAAAGTAAACGACTACATCACTTCGACGTTCATTTAGCATTTCCTAAGAATGTTGTGTAGTAGTATTAATTTCATAACTTTATTTCAGGACTACACCATTTTTCATTTAAAATGAGAAAATTCTAGATGAAATTGAGAAAATTCCAAATGAAATTGAGAAATTTTAATTTTTCATTGATAAAATTTAATTTTTTCTACAAGTTTTATTATATTCATTCGACAAACACACATAACTTAAATAAGTATCGAAAAAAATAAAAATAAATACATATCGCAGTATTATAGACCAATAGGCATACCTTCCAGATCCATAGCAGATTGGTAAAACGTTGTAGTATGTTGTATGGGTCTTATGCATTCTCCTCCATGGGGGGGGGGGGGGTGGTGAATTACGTTCTTTGTATTAACCGTACTTTTTTTATTTTTGACCAAATAATTTCAATGGGGTTAAGCATCGGTGAATAGGGGCTCAATCGCAGGAATGTTTTGTATGCACTATCAGAATTTTTTGTTTGTATATTTCTGTTCATTGCTAGCCAAAGGATAGCAAAAATAAGCCTCGTAACAGAAATATACAAACAAACAATTTTGATAGTGCATACAAAATATTCCTGGAAAATATTGAAGGAATAAGACTATTAAAATATTAGGACTTTTGAGGATTGTAAGTTGACTTAGAATACACATTCGAATAATATGAAAATTTGTATAATATTTTAATTAATTAATTTGCATTTTGAGTGAAAATCCTTTCTTCATAAAAATAATTTATTAAAATTAAATTTGATGAACTTTAGCCTAAGTAGAAATATTAAAATTTGGATTAAAACCCATGAATAGTTCAATAAAATAAGCACATACTAATTGTTAATTAATTTGTATAAAATATTATACGTTTTAATTTGACATCGTTTATATCTGCGCCGTATCCTACTACTTCCTTTATACGATGCTATTGGACCCTACTGTAGCATTGCCATTTGTCAAGTTTTCCCTTGTTTTGCAAGATTTTTGAGCCACAAAAAAGTTTTCAATTTATATAAAGTTTCTTCAAGATTTTATCTTAAATATCCCAAATATAGTTTGTTAGGTGCTGAAGTAATAGAATTTAACCTGTTTTTTTTTTAAATAAGAATTTCCTTGTAAACTTATTTTTTTGGCAAAAAAATTCTTTTTTCTTAATTTTTTTTTAAACAAAATATAATCCAAATACAATTTGGTGTTTTGTTTACCAATTTGAAAAAAGGTTTCTTTGAAAAAGAAACATGTTTTTTTTTAGAAAAAATAAGGTTTTTTGCAAAATGTATGGCAACGATGCCCTATGGTCAAGGAAATTTTTGTTTATAAAAAGTTGTTCTGTTAAATGTTAAGCGGCCCATACACTTGCAATATTATTGTATATGATATTCGCCATATTATTTCCATTTTGTCCTATACCATGCAATAAGTCGCTCCATGGTTTCATTCATTCAATAAAAAAGTGAACATAACCTATAGGAATAACATAAACAGCATTGCACAATGTTGCCACCACATTTCAATTTCTTTTTGTTGTGCAATAAAAATCAAAAGTCTTTTGATTGTTGCCAATATATTGTGACACCTTCGAATATAACATACACATTGGCGATATAATTGTACATTACGTAAAATTGAACAATTTTATTGCAAGTGTATGAGACGCTTTAGAGTTTTGTCGATTTTTTTGCAGAGTTGTGTTTTTCTCGTGCTCATTATTATTTTTCTTGATGCCAATAGAACTTGAAATGGTATAAAATAACACAAAAATTGTATTTTATTCAGAAAATGTTTCCTTCGAAATATCGATACATGTGAAAATATTTTCGGGAATATTGCACACTGTGGACGTATTTTCCTAGATGGTATGGAGTCTGTAGATTCTGTTAGCTGGACGATCACGAAATCGTCTATAAAATACGCAGATTGATGACTAAATCAAATCTATTTATGTGAATTTGCAGTAATTTCCACAAAGCATATTTACATATTTCAACCAACGTGTTTAAACCTTCAGGTTTCTTTTAAAATATGGCAGCTTTTACACCATAGATTTCTGTTAACAGCTAGATTTCTTTTTGTAGAAATTTCGAGCATTAGATGTATGTTCTTAATATAGAACGATATATCAAATAAAATCAAAAGTTAGAATGTGGCCTTGTTTTGAAACAGAAAAAATTATTAGTAGTTTTTTAAAAATTAAAAATATTTTATTTAAAAAGTATTTAAATTTAATTAATGTGATAATTAAATCAATTATTTTTTTTGTTGAAAGAAAATTAAAAATATAATTTTGATTTAATTAACATTTAAGTTGTTTTGAAAAAATTTTTGAATTAAAATAATAATTAAATCACAAAAAATTATTTCGTTAACATAAAATAATTTAAGCTTGTAAAATTCTTGTTGGAAATTGTCAAAATCAATCTTTAGGACTATCTTCTCCCCCATTCCTATACGGTGTTTTATTAGTAACTATCACCATTTCTCCAAATTGTCCAATGCCCATAAAGTCCACTTTTAACATTTTTCAAAATAGCACTTTTTTAAAATTAAATTTTCTTAATTTCCAAAATTATTTCAGATATACCACTAATAGGGTCGTAAAGACGAACCCTTGGAGCACCATTTCCATATAGTGTGTTGCTTGTACAATTCCATATTTTTCCTAAATGGTCAGTTATCCTCGCCAGAAATTTTAGTAAAAAACAAGATTTTTCAAATCTGAATTTCTAAAATTCCAAAATTATTTCAGATATCCCACTACCAGAATTCTCTTAAGGACTCTCTTCTCCCCAATTCCTATACGGTGCTATATTTGTAACTATTAATCACAATTTCTCCAAATTGTCCAATGTCCATAAAGTCCACTTTTAACATTTTTCAAAATAGCACTTTTTTAAAATTAAATTTTCTTAATTTCCAAATTATTTCAGATATACCACTAATAGGGCCGTAAAGACGACACATTGGAGCACCATTTCCATATTTTTCCAAAACGGTCACTAATCCTCGCCAGAGTTTTTTGTAAAAAACAAAATTTTTTCAAATCTGAATTTCTGAAATTCCAAAATTATTTCAGATATCCCACTACCAGAACCCTATAAAGATCTTTTTTCTTATGTGCAACCGGTTCCATCAACCTAAAAATCGTCCTAAGTACACTTTATTCTGTTACAGTAGCACTGTTAACTGCAATGTTAACTGCAAATAGTTGCTTTTAGGAAATTGTGGTGGATGTCTCCGCTAGTTAAATACGTATTTATCTTCACACACATATCAATCAACACATTGTTTGAAACGGCAAAGCCTCTTGATAATTTTTTTAATTTAAATTAAAAATATCATTTATTGAAAAAAAATATATTCAAAATATTAAATTTTTACAATTTTTAGTAATCAATATAATCATTTTGGTAATAGGTTGCTGGATTCTATGAATTTGATATAAATTTGGTAATTAGAGACAATTTTTAATTTTTTCTGTGAATGAATACGATTTAAAGTAAGAACGTGAAATTTTATACTGTACATACATGTACTTTCACGATGCCTAGAACACCAATTTTTAGGTACATGATTGCCTGGATAATGTACCTAAAACCTTGCTTAGAAGTCAGATCTAGTCACTAAAAGTGCAAAAGAAGCTTCTAATAAAAATCAACAGATACCCCCCAGAAGGCTAAACTTCGCCCTAGCTTACGGTCAAAAATCAGACCCTTACCCGACTTCTTTAGGATTTCCATGTCTTAGATAAAAACCACAAAGCAACACACCCTTTCAATTCTAGTAAACTACTGTCACTTGGACTTAGTATTTGTTGCGAAATGTTGTAAAAATATTACTTTTTAGCCGAAGGAAAGCTCGAGATATCAGGTGCTCTTTAGAACGCATATATACAATCCTCCGAGGAAGCAATGTCTATATATTCTTTAACTTATCTTTTTCATTTAAAGTTGTACTTAGTATTTCTCATTAAAATCGTTTGGTTTTTGCTAATTCAAATTAACTTGAAGTGAAACTGAAAATTACATTGAAGTTCATCTTCTTTTACCACAATGGTGTCCACCAGGCTCTTTCGCAAAATCTTTACAATTTCGTAACACTGTAGCGCCATAATCAACAAAGTTGTACTCTATTTATTCAAGGTTACCAAACATTATCTTGATCTGTTCGGTTGTGATTTCAATTGAATAAAAATTAAACATTCGATTGCCGTGTGGCTTTGGCTGCCGCTCTGACTGTGACTCTTTAAACCTTAAACAGTGTTACTAGCAGTCCTATATGGCAACAAACGGTGGCAGATAGTTGGCAATGTTTTCGTAACTGTTTGTTAACTGTAAGACCAGAAAACAACAAAAATATTTTTACAACAATTGCAACGAAATAAATCTACAATAAAAGCATTTTTGTACTTGTATATTTACTTCTTCTTTAGCTTTCTACAAAAATTTACAATTGTCTTTTTATAAGATCAATGCCTTGTCTGGACTAACGTCAAACCAAAAAAAAAACTTTCCATTTCTAAAAAGACAACGACATCGTGGCTTGCAGCAAATGAAAATACGAAAATCGAAAACAAACACCAACAACAACAATAACAGAAAAAAAATTCCATTTTACAAAGGCAGGATAAACAAAAAGCGACAGTCAAAAATCCCAACCTAAACTAGTGAGCGAGCAAGTGAGTGAGTGGAATCGAAAATTAAAGCACCACAAAATGTAATTCACTAACCAGCTAAGTTTTATTAACCAAAAAACGAAAGGAATGTTATCATGGATGGTTGTCGTCTTTGCACAGTGGTGATTTCCAAAAAAAAAAAAAAAAATTTGGAGTCAAATTTGCAGTTTCTTAGAGGGTAAATCGATTTTATTAAAATCTCTTACAGCATAAGATGCTTTTGCTCCTTACTGCATTTAAAAATTTCTAAAATAGCGAACTTTCCATTTTAGCCAATATCCTTTTTTTTAGTAAACAACTTTTCTAAAGGTAACTTAAAATAATAAAATTTCCTGTGTCTTATCAAAAAGTAATTTCAATTTTTGGGAATACAAAATTTTTAATTTCAAAAGTTTTTGTTATTCGTGCTCAATTCCCAGTTTTTATTCTTGATAAAAACACTTGAAATTTATTGTTGATGGGATAAGCTATTCCTATGCGCATTTCACTGGTTGCTTAGGCCAGATCATCAGGAAACTTCATCCATAAAGATTTTAGAAAAACTAAAGATATTAAACCAAATAAAAATGTTAAACGTATAAGACTTATAGCAACAGTTCTACTTGTAATAATATCAAAGCTTAAACAAAACAACATCAACAATAAACAGTGGCTTTATCTCATCTTACATTCCCCGCTACAATTAGTTGAAATTCTCTCAACATTAATTGTAGTTGTAAGTAGGTTAAGAAAAACAAAATAAAAACAACAACAACTTACAAAAGATGTTGTCAATTAAGTGTTTTTTAGGCCGCCTGTTTATTATCAAAAAGTAATTTCAATTTTTGGGAATACAAAATTTTTAATTTCAAAAGTTTTTGTTATTCGTGCTCAATTCCCAGTTTTTATTCTTGATAAAAACACTTGAAATTTATTGTTGATGGGATAAGCTATTCCTATGCGCATTTCACTGGTTGAAATGTCTTTTGAAAATATCTTTTTATCTATAAGTTTGTAATTCCGTTTGTTATTTCTTCAATATCCAATAGCTTAGAACCTATGAAGTATATATATTCTGGGTAACTAATCTGTCCGTATGTATGTTGAAATGTGTTTTCTGAAGACCCCAGAAATGATAGGGACTAGTTTGAAAAATATTTATGTAACATAAACTCCTTTAAAGTTTGCTATTGAAATTAAGTCAGATCGGTCCATACATGGCTGAGATATGAACAAAAAACCACGTCTACCTCTTTATTTACCCATTAATCCCTTGTTGTCGTTTTATTTTTAATCTCTGTATACATCACAGAGCATACAGAGAAACAAGTGACGTAAGAAAAATGCCCAAATTATTTGCAAGGGTAATTTTCGAAGAAAGAAGAGGGAAAGCGATTTTTTGAAGTGACAATGTGTAAAAGCAGACCGCTACAATCAACACAAATTGCGTTATCAAAAAAAAAAAAAAGAAATGCAAAATGGGCAGCTTTTGAAGAAAAAGACAAAACAGAAAATATTTTCTGTCCTGTGACGCCTCTGTGCGCTCTGTGGTATATATGGATAACGGCAGGAGCCAAAGTTTCCAAATTTGGTAGAAACATCTCGGTTATCGATACACAATCTTTCTAAAAAACAATGGGTGGGATTGAAGAAGTTGACGTTTAACTTACCATACAAAGACTAAAAAATGCCTCTATAAGTGAAGTGAAGTGAAGAACGTGAACAGCCAAAGCATCCAAATTAGGTACAAACATCTCGGTTATCAATACACAACATCTTACAAAATGTGGGGGGGATTGCAACAGAACGGTAAGAGAAAAATTATCAAAATTTGGTACACATAGCTGGGTTATAAATACACAACCTCTCTAAAAATATGGGCGGGATTGAAGAGGACGCATCTCCTTCCGTAGAAATACATTTTAGATTTCTGTATATCTGGCGAACGGCAAGAGTCAAAGTTTTGGTTTAAAGTTTAAAGATGTGGGCGTGACATCTCCCGTAAAAAGACATTATAGATATTTGTACATCTGCAGAATATACAAGCATCTTGGTTATCAATTAACAATATCCAACAAAATGTCGGGCGGATTAAAGAAGTGGGCGTGGCACACAATGGATTTATTTATATAAATTTTTGTTGCGAAATAGTCAGACTGCAACTTGTACTTTGCGCACAAGGTTAACATGAACAAAGAACCAGCAAATGCGGACGGATGGACATGGGAAGATCACTTAAAAAATGTGATTCTGAGTCGATTAGTATACTAAACGATTTCTCCAGATTTCTATGTATTACACACATCGTTAAAAACGTATATTATTGATTTTTCCTTAACTTTTGCTTATTCATGTATAACATGTCTTTAATGACAACCTGCTTTTTCTAACCATTTCCGAGTCAAAATTAGATGCTGACGTCAAAATTGAAGCAACATGATGGGTAAACAGAAAAAGCCAAAATGCCGCAAAAAAATTTTTTATTTTATTTGCTGCGAAAAGGCTCTTTTAGCTAAATTATGCAAAAAAATGCTGCAAAGGGTAAAATATGCAAAAATATGCACTAACAAAATTCATAAAAAGCTCTAATTCGGATAGATATATCGTTTCCGCCTTCATTGGCTGCATAAGAAAAAATATGCAATTGCATCGTTATGGTTTCCCTGCAGATAACAATAAAGGAAGACGCATTGTTTTGAATTGTGCATATTGTCGATGTGCTTTAATATGAGGCTTGTAAGTCTCAACCTTAATACATGCATATGTATATTTTATGTGTGTATATTCCAAAATTAGCCCAGCGGTAAATATTGAAAGGACCGCAATTTGCAGACCCTTTTGAAGGCCTCTTTACATCTTTCTAAAAGATTCGCTTTGTAGGAAATAATGCTTTCAGAAGTATGCCTTCTAGAAATATATGAGAATGGAATGCGGCGAGGAGGGCTTGTGTCTGCTAAATAAGGCCTTCTATTAGGCCTCTTTACTCATTATTTTTACTTTTTATGGTAAAATTCTTTTTTTTAAATCAGACAGTCTTGCTTTAAATCAACCAATTGATTTTTCCTTTTATCAGAAAATTCCCATTGTGCATCGTCAGCGCTGTTGTCGTTCGGTGGTGCCTTTGTGTAGTTGCACAGTATTCGACTAAAACTACACTGCTCCTACTCATTCATGATGCATGATCGCATAGATCATTTGCATGATTTTGCCTGTGTTCCAGCTACGGCCTGCACTATTTTATAAAACACAAGGTTTTAAATTGGCGAGCTGTTTGTTAATCAAAGCCAACTAAAGGTCTCTGGATAAGAGCTTAAAAAATACAAGCAGAATAAAAGAACTCTGTAAATAATAAAAACCACAAACTTTTGCAATTCCCTGTCTCGCTGGCACTTACTTACACTTACAAATGAGCTGAAAAGGAGTATTCACATTATAAATGCTTTTTGCACTATTAATTAAAATAAAATCAAAAGTTGAGAAAAAAATGGTTTTAAATAAAGTTTTTACTTCTTTCGGCTTATCTGACGACTTGATATACATAAATGCACAGATTTGTCTCGTTTTATAAACAGACATGTGATTTTTTCCGTTTTCCGTGGCTTTTGCTGTTGCTGCTCTTAAAAACCCAAAAGGCAATGAAAGTGGTATTGACAACAATTCATTTTTTCTCTCTTGCCTTTTTCGTAAATGTCTGTATTTGGTTGGGGGTGTCAGTCACCCATGTCAGTTAAAAAATATACTTTGATAAGATGCTGATTTAAGATCAACTAGGATGATTGAATGAGCGCATACCAGCCAAAGCAAAGCGAGCCAAATAAAGAAAGAAAACCCGATAAGAAAAATAAAATGCAATAAAAGTTAAAGTGATGTTAATAGATGATGCCATTATGGCAGGTGATGGTGTTTAATCTTTCTAACAATGTTGTTTTAACTGCTCGTAACGTCATCATTTTTCTTTTTTTTTGTTATCAAATTGGAATTATTATTTTCCTGTGTCTGCTTTTGTGGTAAACATATTGAGCTTTTTAATTAAGCATATTGGCATTGCAAATTCGTTGAATTGTTTGTAACAAAGTTTTACTAGCAAATGACTTACGGCCATTAAATGTTTATAAATTGTTAAAAACAAGGAAAGGAATGAAGCTGATAAGGCTGCACAGTGGTGGAGTTTTTCCATCAAATTTAGCTATTCCTTTTTCTTTTTTTATTATAAATCTGGATTTTCTTGGGGTTAATAACTTTAATTTAAAAGATCTTGTTATTCGTGCTTGGTTCCCAATTTTTATTCTTGATAAAAACACTGAACTTTATTGTTGAAGGGATAAGTTATTAATATGCGCATTTCACTGGTACGGTTAACAAGATATTTTAAATTACAATTTTGTATTCCTGAAAATTACTTTGATAATAAACTCGCAAGTGCACGGCTTAAAAAAACTTAACTGGCAGCATGCTTTTGCAAGTTGTTTTTGTTTTAATTTGGCTTTTTTTTCACCCACTATCAACTACTATTAAAGTTGGAAGAATTCCAACTAATTGTAGTGGGGAATGTAAGAAGAGATAAGCTCACTGTTTATTGTTGTTGTTTTTTTTAAGCTTTGATATTGTTACAAGTAAAGCTGTTGCTTATATTTCTTATTAGCTTAACAGTTTTGTTTGTTTAATATCTTTAGTTTTTCTAAAATCTTTGGATGCAGTTTCCTGACGATCTGGCCTAAGTAACCAGTGAAATGCGCATAGGAATAGCTTATCCCTTCAACAATAAATTTCAGTGTTTTTATCAAGAATAAAAATTGGGAATTAAGCACGACAAACATAATATTATGAAAATTTTTAAGTAGCATTTTCAGAAACATAAAATAAGACGAGATGAACGCACTGTTTATTGTTGATGTTGTTTTGTTTAAGCTTTGATAATTTTACAAGTAGAACTGTTGCTAAGTCTTATACGTTTAACATTTTTACTTGGTTTAATATCTTTAGTTTTTCTAAAATCTTTATGGATGAAGTTTCCTGATGATCTGGCCTAAGCAACCAGTGAAATGCGCATAGGAATAGCTTATCCCATCAACAATAAATTTCAAGTGTTTTTATCAATAATAAAAACTGGGAATTTAGCACGAATAACAAAATCTTTTGAAATTTAAATTTTGTATTCCCAAAAATTGAAATTACTTTTTGATAATAAACAGGCGGGTGCACGGCCTAAAAAACACTTAATTGACAACATCTTTTGTAAGTTGTTGTTGTTTTTTTTTTATTTTTTTATTTTGTTTTTCTTAACCTACTTACAACTACAATTAATGTTGAGAGAATTTCAACTAATTGTAGCGGGGAATGTAAGACGAGATGAACGCACTGTTTATTGTTGATGTTGTTTTGTTTAAGCTTTGATAATTTTACAAGTAGAACTGTTGCTAAGTCTTATACGTTTAACATTTTTACTTGGTTTAATATCTTTAGTTTTTCTAAAATCTTTATGGATGAAGTTTCCTGATGATCTGGCCTAAGCAACCAGTGAAATGCGCATAGGAATAGCTTATCCCATCAACAATAAATTTCAAGTGTTTTTATCAATAATAAAAACTGGGAATTTAGCACGAATAACAAAATCTTTTGAAATTTAAATTTTGTATTCCCAAAAATTGAAATTACTTTTTGATAATAAACAGGCGGGTGCACGGCCTAAAAAACACTTAATTGACAACATCTTTTGTAAGTTGTTGTTGTTTTTTATTTTGTTTTTCTTAACCTACTTACAACTACAATTAATGTTGAGAGAATTTCAACTAATTGTAGCGGGGAATGTAAGACGAGATGAACGCACTGTTTATTGTTGATGTTGTTTTGTTTAAGCTTTGATAATTTTACAAGTAGAACTGTTGCTAAGTCTTATACGTTTAACATTTTTACTTGGTTTAATATCTTTAGTTTTTCTAAAATCTTTATGGATGAAGTTTCCTGATGATCTGGCCTAAGCAACCAGTGAAATGCGCATAGGAATAGCTTATCCCATCAACAATAAATTTCAAGTGTTTTTATCAATAATAAAAACTGGGAATTTAGCACGAATAACAAAATCTTTTGAAATTTAAATTTTGTATTCCCAAAAATTGAAATTACTTTTTTAAATATATTTATATATATTGGTTTTTATAATAATTTTTCTTTTCCGTTTTTTTTTGTTTGTCCGATTTGTTAATTTCTTAAATTTTACGATTTTATTTAAAATTCACGCAATATGAGCTAATTATATGTTTGGCCGATCTAAAATTCGTATTTAATCGGCGATTTGAATAGTTCGTAATTTTTTAAAGTTAATTTTTTATGTTGTCGTTTCTATTATTATTATTATTTATTTTACATTTTTACGTTCAACTTTGTCGATTTTTCAAATATTTTACGTTTCCATATTTATTGTTGGTATTTTGTAAACAAATCTTAATCTATTAATTGAGGCGGTTCTTTTGAATAGAAATCAATATTTAGTTTTTTCTGTATAAAGCTTTGGTCAACAGTTCTAGAGCTAAAAAAACAGTTCATCTCTATTTCTGCATAAAAAAGATGTAATAACTTTCCTTCCTTCTGTAATTTTTGCAATGTTAAGTGAAAAGAATTTTGATCAAATTACAAAACAAAAACTAACATGAAAAATAAATTGTCGTCGGGTAACTTTTATTTTTTTAACGACATTGGTGTTCGTGAATGGTGAATATTGGACAATGTTGGAAAATTTTGTAAGGCCAGTTGTGAAAAACCGTATAACATTAAAGTTTCAACAATATGGCAACACATTACAGACTGCAGTACTGAAATTCTGTAACTTTTTAACGACAAAAATTTGTCAATTTTCACCTCAGTGGATTCGTCAATAAGCAAAATTGCCGCATTTGGTCAAATGATAATCCAAGAGTGTTTGTCGATAAACCAATACACCTACAAATAGTGACTGTTTGGTGTGGTTTATGGGTTGGCGGCATCATCGGGCCATATTTTTTTTCCCAAAATTCGACCGGTCAGGAAGTTAATGCGAATGGTGTTCGCTAACGCTCTTTTTCGCGACAAATTCAATGGCCGTCCTATCTCACGTGGTGGCGACGTCAATTCGCCGCTAAAACCGTGTGATTTGACACCGTTGGACTTCTTTCTTTGGGGTTATTTGAAAGCAAAGGTGTATGTCGATAGGCCAGCAATAATTCAAAAGCTGAAGGATGAGATAATTCGGCACATTAACGGCATAGAACCTCAGCGTCATCGAAAATTTGGACCATCAGGTGGATGTGTGCCGCCTAAGTCGCGGCGGCCATTTGACTGATATTTTGTTCCATACATAATTGAACCATACCAATATTATCATAATAAAAAGAAATGACAAAAATTTCCTAAATAATTTGTGTTTTATTCAAAATCAACATCGGCCCTTAAAATTTAACTACCTTTAAAAAGGTGTTTCCCAGTTTTGCCCAAAGTCATGCACTTATTGTGTGGGCCCCCAAAGATTTGGAGCCTCGGTGTTATTTTGCAAAAAAATGATCATTTTCTCAGGCTCATATTTTGCAAGCCGTTCGGAATTTTTTTTTATTATTTTTGTAAAATGTAATAACATAGTCCGACTACGGGGTATTAGAAGTTGGCTTGTTTTGGAAAAATTAGAAAATATTGCTGATTCAAAACATTTTTGGGGCCCTATGCTTCTTATAGGATCTTCGGGAACATATATACATTTATATATATAAAACATTGGATACAATGTAATTGAGTTATTAAATTTCATTTTTAAATATAAAGCTTTTGATCAAAAAACCATTAATCTATTTGTAATTATATACCGCTAGTTTGTGTGTTTTTTTAAACTGTGATAGGCTGCCTGCCTTCCTCATTGTTTTCTGGTGTGTTATTGTTGTTATCCTTATCTTGAAATTTGTAAAGCAGTTGTTATTGTTTCTGTAATGAACTTTTACTTAATTGATCACTCGTCAGCAGACACTGATCCTTCTGCAAATAAATCTCTCCCCTTACGACGTTGGTGGCAAACCAGTAAATGAATTATTATCATTTATTACATTTTAACTTTTGTTTTTTTTTAGTGTTTTATCAAAAATTGTCCGTATGAGTTTTTTATTTGCTGTTTATGCCAAATGGCTGTTTCTAGCTATCATCTCACTAAACCACCTCTCGATTCCAAAAACAAATTACAAATGTCAGTAGTTAGTACCACTACAAGGAATGGAGCATAGAAAACGACAAGAACAGAAAGAGAAAAAACAAAACTAATCTGTCAAAAAAAAAAAAACACCAACTACTCTATGATTATGGTAGTAAAAAAGGGTTTATTTTAATGTTGTTACTTCACCCATTCAAAATGTTGAAAAATATTATTTTATTTTATGTCTCTCCCCTCTATACTGGATCTCTACTATGGCATGGGGTTGTTAAGTCAGTGCGTCTTTTTTTTACGTGTCGTTGTTGTTTTGCAATAAAAAGTGAAGGTAAAGTATGTATGGTGCACTGCACTGCACTGCTCTTGTACACTCTCCAATATTCATTAGTTTAATAAGACTCTGGCCAAAAACATTCAACATAAATAATAATTTTCTAAATCGTCTAGTGTCATGGTCTGACTTAACAGTTTAACTCTTTATATTTTTTTCTTATTTTTATTTTTGGGAAACAATTTGTAAAAATAAATAGCAAAAATAAAAATATCGGAGTAAAAATATTTTAAAAATTAATGCCGGCAGCAATTTTTTTCCACGGACACTGCTTTGGCACTCCAGCAGACATTAACAATCCTAAATGAATAGTTATTACATCTGATATGTAATTGAATAAATAATTATTGACATAATAAATATGAATAAATTGTAATTTATTATTAAGTTTATTTTAGATTTAAATGTTGTAATAATCATAAATATTTTCATAATTGAATTTAAAATATTGTTATACATATTTGTATTGCATTAAACTTGAAGTTATAGCTAATGAAAATAACTTACAACAAATAAAAAATTCATCTCATATAATTTTTACAAAAAACCTTCGAAATTTCATACATACATATGGCGCATTTCATGTCAAGTGACCCAATTTTGAAATCGATATCTTCCGATTTGGATGAAAAAAAGTGATTTTATTCCTGGGATTAACATATTGTGGGCCTTAGGGCTAAAAAATCAGAGCAAGTTAAACTCTCTTTTTGGTTTAAAATGTGTTTGAACCAACAAATCTATGAGTCACTAAACATATAATCCATCTTTAAACGCATTAAATTGGGCGTTTAAACTACCAGTACAGACCATACGAATTTGATAAGATTTATCGTAGTCCTGCCACATGTTGTTTTTTTTAACAACAGATAATACATGGGACACTGATTTATAGTTGTTGAGTTTAAACTACATATAAATTCAAGTTTAATTCAACTAAACCAGCATTTAAACCATCAGTGATTTATTAGCCATTAGAGTATCGAAGGTATTAAATGATAGTTGGGTATGTTACATACCGTCGGAGAGGTTAATATGTCTAGTTTCTCTGCATAAGTTTTATTTTTAAGGATTTAGAAACACTTCAACACAAATAGGAACTTTATAAAAATTATAGTCTTATAGTCCCGATTTTTTTAAAACCAGTTTTTTATTAAATTGCTTAGAGAATTGAACAAAAAACTGCGTTTAAAAAAAATCGTGACTGCAAGACTATTATTTTTATTAAGTTGTTTCCTTCTCCTGTAAAGTAAAGAAAACATTAGTTAGGGCTTTTCTATATTAAAGTATCGATATGCACTACTTAAAAAAAAAACAAAACAGTAATTAAATAAATAAATAAATAAATAAAAGAAGAAGAAGATCAATTTTTGACAGAAGTTTTCCCTTTGACGACATTTTTAAACATTTTTCACTCTCATGTAAATTTTCATATTTTTTTAAAATTGTGTCGATAATACGTATGTATATGGAACTTTCAAGAAATCAATTTCAAGAAATTACTTTCAAGTGTAACGGCAGTGTTAGTTGAAATTTTTTTTTGGTCGTGGCAACGCTGATTGACATTATTTATTTAAGGGAGACCAGTGCGAATTCACTTTTCAGGTGGAGTTTGAAAGCTGATCTCTTCTTTTTCTTACCTAGAGAGAGAAAAGTTACTTGAGTTCAGGGATGTTAGATGTGACGATTTAACGTCATTTTGACGATTTTTTTCGATGAATTTACCAAAATGACGATTGACGATTTTTGATGTAGAGTCACTAATGTTTTGACGATTTAATCCCGTCAATAAATTTACTTTAAACTGGCATCAATTTTATAACACTTTAATCTGGCAAGAAGGTTTGGTAGATGTGACGATTTTTCGTAATTTTAACGATTTTTTTGAGAAAATACCAGAGTACGGAGAGTGCTCGAATTAAACTCGCTCGTGAGCGAGTTTTATTTTCCACATTTAAAAGAATTTTTCATTTCGGCTCGCGAGTAAAAAAAATAAAACTCGCTTTTTAAGAGCTGAAAAATATAACTCGCGAAAAGAATTCAAATTTTAAGAGTCCAAAATAAAACTCAATTCGTAAGACGAGCTGAAAAGAATTGCTCGCGAGTTTTATTTTTGGTTGTAAATTTTTTCTTAACAACATTTTTTTTCTGGTTTATTTGTTTGTATGTGTGGGTAAAGGTGCCTGCATACTATGTATGAATAAATGTATCATCGAAGACACACAACAACAATGGCATATGGATAAAAAAAACCTACAAATGATTACGAATAGTGTTTCCTTTAAGTTATACGAATAACATTTTTTATGTTTTTCACTGTTTCGGAGTTACTTAGAAATTAGCGGCGACAAGCTTTTTTCATGCAAAGTAAGTAAATAACACTTTTTTTAAACTCTAAAAAATCATAACGATTTTTTTTTATCATTAATGAGAAAGCCAAGTATATTACGAATAAAATGAGCCATAAAACATGAGAATCGGTGGACAAATGTTAATTTTATTCACATTTAAAGGCAGCTTTTATGAAAAGAAATATGTTACCAATCTCAAACACTTTTATGTAAGTCGCTGAAGAACGCATACATTTTATTACACATCATTAAACATTTTGCTTCTATACATATTTTTAAACATACATTCATACTTATTTACATTTACTTTAACAACCTTTTCCCACACGTCTTGCCTTCCCTTTTCTTCTTAACAAATACATACGTATGTATATTTTTACTTCGCACAAGCAAACAATAATTTTTTTATACGAGTTGCTCGATTTCAACTCGTTAGTGCTCGTTTTCTGCTCGAATAAAATTTGTGCTTACGAGTTTTATTTTTCAACTCGTAAGCACAAATTTTAAAACGAGTCGTTTTATGCTTACGAGTCGAGCACAAAAATCTTACGAGTCGAAAAAAATTTGCGAGCGAGTTGACTCGAACTGTGCTCGCGAGTCGAATTTTTTCCTACCCTGGAAAATACAATACTAAGACGATTGACGATTTTTTGACTACAAGTAATAGTGTTATGACGATTTTCTGGCAACGATAAAACACAAGAAATATTTACAATTATGAAATACAAAAAAATTCCTCCCCCATCACAAACCAGGTGGATTTCATTAGAAGCATTAGTAATTCAAATTCTACAGTTATAGAAATGCCATCGGTACTGCAAAAAATATACACTAGAGCCCCGATTTGCGTCAGTCCTATCTGGTCCGCTTTTAAAAAATTGGTTAAATCCGCTTTGCGTTTTTATGATTTCGATTTGCGTCGCCACATACGAATGCATTTTTCGATGAAGTCATAATCACATGTGAAGAATTTTTCTATTTGTGTGTTAAAAGGCAAATCCCATTTAATTCTGTTGGTTAGTTATTCTTAATAAAATTGCGTGTTAGGAAGTAAGAAGTTACTTTTTAATAAGAAGTTGTGTAGAAAAATGAGTGCAATGAGAAAAAAATGTATTAGTTTGGAACTAATATTGGACAAAATAAAACGTTTCAAGTCGGTTGATATATGCAGAATCCTTGGTTTTTAGCATCTTTAACAATAAAAACAATTTGCAATAGAGATAGCGCTAAAAGTTAATCATTTAAAAATAGCTCGAGTTAAAAGCAAATGAGATTTTATTTATTATTTAATATTTTTCTGAATATGGATATATGAAATAAAAAAATGTTTGTTATGCATTTATGCAAATATATTTTTTCTTATGTTTTCTTTTTAAATGATAAATATATTCAGCTCACTTGCTGAAATAAATAGAATAAAACTTAACCATATCACTTTCTTCTTCATAAATAAAGTTTCTTGCTAAAAGTTTTTATTTTCGAACCAATCCATGCAATAAATTGTCTTTAATTTGTAAAATTTATATGTTTGACGTTTTGTTGACGATTTTGTTCAATTTTCGTGACGATTTTGACGAAATTTGTTAAAACTTTTGAGGATTTTTGAGGAAAAAAGTCTAACAACCCTGCTTGAGTTTTTATTTATTTATTTATCATATTGTTATCCTGAACAACAAGACATTAAGTCTTACAATTACAGTACAGGATTAGAAAATGTAAATGGAAATTTGCAAAACTATATTTAACAAAATTTAAACAAAATTTTAAATTACATACATATTTGAAAATTACATAATAAAGAATATATAAATTGCACCGAAATTTCATGTATACATTCGTAGCTCAGTTAAATTTTAATAAATTAAGCTTAATGAAATAGTACAGGGTGGCCCAAGTAAAACCTAGCTATGTCGTTGTTAGTTGCCTTGCAAATGTAGTTCTTGCACAATTTGAATTTTTTATGGATGCATCTTAGGATCTTGCTTTGAAATTCTTTGCAATGTTGTTCTGGAAATTCCCTATTGTCTGAAACTACGACGAGTTAAGATAGGTGGATCATCTCAATACTCTACTGCACAGCTTTCACGTTGCCTTTAGTGCGAATGTTTTGATGAGCACTTCTTTCAGGGCGGTCGATCACCCCGTTTCTCAAAACGGCTGACTTATATCCTTAACTTGTGGGAGCTGATATTGAACTTAAATATCGACAATATTTTCGCTGCGGTTTAACAATTGTTCGTTGACGAGCATTGAAATATTGGATATTTTTAACGCGCTGTTGTGAACTGTATGCTTTCCTTAACAACTTCTAGGAATTCCGTTATAAATATTACAAAAAAAAGTTATACGTGCTTAAAGGCTCAGTTAGCCGGGAGAAATCGTAGCTTAACCTTAATGTAAAAAAGTAAGACCAATCTATTTGTTACAGATTGAGACTTAACATCTTACTGCTTACTATCACAGAAAAAATTATGGTAAATTTTTTATATATAATCGTTCTAATTGCTTAACATACAGCAATATTAAGCAGCTGATTTGCAACGTTACTGTTACCCCCAGCTAACTGAACCTTAAGATTGGTAGGTCTTATTTGGATCACCCTGCATTTAAACAGTTGTTATCTTTAGCTTTCCCTCAACAATAAATTTTAGTGTATTTACCAAATATGACAAATTGGAAATTAAGCACGTCACACAGTAGTCTTATTATGTAATAGTTCTTATTGTAATTGACTCAAGTTTGAAACGATTCTTATATGAGAATTTTTTTAAAGCAATTTTTAATAACAAACTTTCGGCCATGTTCTGACAATCGCACAATTTCAAATCGTAAAACGCCAGATTTATTTAATGGTGCGTTTTGCTTGTATTCTACCGGAACACCTTTTATGCGATTTCAGGTGAGAAACGCAAATCTTAAGCGTTTTGCAATTGTCAAAACATGCCCTTATAACTGTAGAAGTTGGGATGCATAAAACCGTTTTAACCGGTATGCAATTAAGCGATAAAAACTGTATAACTAAATTAAATGAGATTTTTTCTATTTCCTTAATTTAAAAACGTATTTTCTTTCAATGCCCTAAAGAAAAATTTGTGATAAAAATATGCCGCCTCATTTTCATTAATATTTTTCTAAGAAAACTAACAAAAAATTAAAAACACACATTAGTATGTACTTATGAATATGACCAAAAGCGTATGTGCGTTGTAAAATTTTACAAGTACATACTTTTTTTGTAATTATAAAATAACGTCACCTGTGACAGTAGACAACAGACAAGACAAAGATTACGGCCAGAAACTACGACAATGGCTGCAACATTATGCCGCGCGGCAAGAGACCTTATGTCTGGCTCGTTAACGCTTTGTTTTTATTTTAAAAAAATATTTTAAAGCTCATAATATAGTTAACAGCTTCCTAAACAAGGAAAACGTTGCTGTTGATATGCACCAGCATCTTATAACCATAGTTGGGGGTAGTGCACTAAATTTTGATTTAAATTAACAGTACACTATCACTAAATAAAACTGCAAAAAAAAATTAGTTTGCACTCTTTTTTACCATCTTTAGTTATGATTGCTATTTTTCAACTACCACTAAAAAAATTTTGTGAAAGTGCCAATTTTTTCACTAGCACTACACGCAGATTGAATGCAAAAATCTTTTGTAGTGTATTGTATCACTAAAATTTAAAAAATATATCTTTGTATGGGCATGGTTTTTGATTTTTTTTAGGATATACATAAGCAAAGAACATTAAACAATATGAAATGTTGTCAATAACGGTATAATTATTGGTTTAATCATGAAAAACCATTTTATTTTTAAATTTCCTTTTTTTAAATCATACTATTTTTTTTTGAGTGCACATTTTTTATCGTCACTCACTATCACTCATGCTTAGTGAGGCTGCAAATTTTCAATTCATTACTCACTAAGTGTGAGTTGAAACTGCAAAATTAGTGCACTACCCCCATCTGTGGTTATTACTTACTAACTTTACAATATAAGTACATAATATGTAATAATATTATGCTATCTTTTTCTAAATATGTGCATGGGGAAAATCACAGGGTTTTACAAAAAGAGTTAAAGTTTGTCAAGTTGAAACAGAAAAAATATTTAAACAAGGTGATCCAAAAGTTCTCACCCGATGTTCTTTGACTGTAATTTTTTAATAAATAGAAAACTTTATTTTTGTTTTTGCGTTGTGTTTTTTGGTGTACATTTTTTTTCATTTTATATGTTATCTGCCAATGACTGCCAGCAGAACTGACGAGCCCGATTTTTGGCATTTTCAATCACTTTTGCCAGATTTCCGGCCATCCTGACGGTTATTCTCTTCGAGGATTTCAAGAGTCTGGGGCTTGTTGATACATACTCATGACTTCAAAACGCCCCAAAGATGTAAATTAAGCGATCTTGCTGGCAAGTGCAAATAACCGAAACAGAGATTAGGCGACCTGGAAGTGCAGCCAGCAGAATTTCGGTTGTAGGTCATATAGTATGCGCCATGGGTCCATCCTTTTGAATCCAAATTCCCACCAGTCCCAAATCGTCCAATTGAGGTACATGAAACTCATTGAGCATAAATTTAAGTATTCGCTAGTCCCAAATCCTCCACTTGAGGTGGGAGAAAGTCATTGAGCATGGTGCTGTAGCGCTCGCCTTTCACAGTAGTCATGCAGCCCGTGGAGTTTTCGAAGAAATACGATCCGATTGTGCCTAAACTGAAAGAAAGTCGTCATAACGCTGACGAATTTTGACATCAGTACTATGACAACTGTCTTCGTTTTTGACCCCATGTTACTTTTCATCATTGTGATGGCAGCCCTAACATCATTTTGTCAAACATTGAAATTATGTCATTAATGAGATGACACATTGGAATCACAAAAATGACGAATCGGAGTCAGTTAAACAAAATATTTCATCAGTGCGATGAATCAGTAACATCAGGAAAAGGCCTCATTACGCTCAATTTAATGACAAACTTTAATTTAATATAGTTAATGGGAATTACTTTAGTCAAAGTCAGAGAATATTGTTATTTACTTACCCGTTACGCATGTTTCTTGTATTCCGCCAATTGTTTACAGAAGAACTCTTGATTATAAGTCATGAGCAAGCAGCATGCCCGATATGGTTTTGGTTATTATTTTACTTTGAATATTTTATGTATTTAACTACAAATTTTAAACAAATAAAATATGGGAATTTTTGCTTCTTACTTAAATTTAAAACATGAAATTAATGTTAATAATACAAGAAATGTAACATCGAATTAATAGTACTTTAGTCATAGCATAGATGACGCAAAAATATGACAACATTTTATAAAGACGTTTGTCATTGGGTTGGTGTCACTTTTTGCCTTATTGATGCCTTTGGTAATAACCAGGACAACCATAAATATGCAATTGCATGTTTTTTCTTGAGCGAACAATGAAGGCAGAAACAATATTTTTATCCGTTTTAGAGATTTTTATGAATTTTGGCATCGATTTGGTAGTGCATATTTTTGCATATTTTACCGGTTGGAGCATTTTTGTTGCATAATTTAGTTAAAATAACTTTTCCAGCATTTTTAAAGTTTATAGCGCATATTTTGCCTTTTAGAGGCATATTTTGATACATGTTAAATTTTTTTAGATGCCTACAAGATCTTTCGCAAAAAAAAAACATTTTTTTTTGCAAAATTTTGGATTTTTTGTTTTAAATATCTTTCTGTATACACAACGTGTTGCTTCGATTTCGCCATCTTCATTAAATTTTTACTCGAACATTGTAAGACAAAGCCGGTTGTTACTGAAGATAAACGTTATTTGGAACTATCAAATTTTATATACATATAAGCAAAAATTAAGGAAAAAACAAATAGAAATCTTGTATACCGATCAACTCAGAATCACTTTTTAAAATGCTCTAACGATGTCCATCCGTCCGTCTTTCTGGTTGTCAGCTCATGTTAACATTGTGCGCAAAGTACAAGTTACGGTCTTGTAGATAATTTGATTGAATTTGGTAAATAGTATTTACTAAATACATTTTAATTGTAATTGTAATAAGGACGAATTCTGTGTAACTTCTTTCCAAATTAGACTCTTTGTGTCCGTAAACTATTTAGTTATATTGGTATTTATATTTAATTCGCCCCAAAAATATTTTGCTGCAAATGCAAATAAAATTCTTTTTGAATCAGTTCACATTTGCCCAGAGCTCCCATCCATAAATAGCTTTAACTTCTTTTTAAAAGTTAACAATAATAAAAAATTTAGTGACCGTTCCTAAAATCCCTTTAAGACAAATGATCTTATATGGATGTTAATATTCGTCTTCGTTTTGGATTTGCCGATTACAATTTTAAGATTGTTTTTAATGACTGGAACTGTTTCGAAATTGTTGAATATTTTGTTTTCAAATTAGCAATTTTTGTTTTTTTTTTGGGACATTTTTTTTTTAACAATTTTTAGGGCATATTTTCAAGTTTGTACTGCATATTTAATGCGCATAAAACGCGTTTTTTAGAGCATATTTTTGATAATGACTTTTGCGCCACCTTGTATTAAGATTTAAATCGTAGCTGCCTGCCATATTCTGTTAAAAGAAAGAATTGCGTTGCCTGTTGTTCCCTGGCTTGCAAATACTCTTCCATACATGTGCTGCATATGAATCTGTGTTGAAGTCGATTATGATTATGTAGTTGAAAGTATCTGCATTGAATTAGTATTTTGTTTTCTAATTATGATTTATACTGAGCCAGTGATTTGTGTTTGTGTCCAGCTTGAGTCAAGTCGATTCGTAAGTTGATTTATTGTGTCCACAAGACAAATACAAAAATACCTCAAATGCAGCAATAACAAAAAGAAAAAACAACATCATAATAATTGTCTTAGTTGGTTGGCAAAAGGCACCATAATAAAGTTTACATAAATTGTTTAGTGTAGTATGTATGGACTTGTATGAACACAACATTTGTTTATTTTAGGGGTTGCAGGTCGGTTGTAAAAACTATTTAAAAATTACAGTTTTTATTTTACACTTAATTCTCTTCATATTTAAGTTGTTTCTTTGTGATAACAAAAAAGTGCAATTCCAATTACAGTGCAACTTCGACACTCCGGACACATATAGTTTTAGGTTCGGTCGGATTATCGAGTTGTCCGGACTGTGCAAGTTTGACAAAACATCTTAAGTCAAATTAATAAAGTTGAAAAAAATGTTTTTAATCATACGAATTTTCATTTAAAAAACTTTTTTGCTTATGTTTAAATTAAAATTTTGTACTATAAACGAAATTTTTCTTTAATTTTCGTTTATTTTATTTTAAAAACTTTTTTGCCATCTTATCTCAACTTCAGATGATTTGTCAAAAGGACACACACTCGAAATATTATGTAGTTAAATTCAAACGAAAATTCATTCGAAAAACGGATCATTTACATTTCATTTAAAACAAATGATTTTAACATAAAAAAAAATCAAACTTCATAACAAAATAAATATGGAAAAACATTATTTTTTGGCAGTTTGTTATTTAAAAAGGTTTGTTAAAAATGTTAAAAAATAAAATTATTCGTAAAATAACTATTTTTTTATTAAATTTTAACCGTACGGAAAACGTATGTATTTAATATCCCACAATCAGTTACTGTAATAATTTTCTAAGTGCAAATATACATTTGTATTTATGTTGAGATAACGAAAACCATTTCGTAACTTAAATGTATCTAACCAGCCTGAGCTCGCTGAAAATTCGTCCTTTCCCGTCATCTTTACGTAGAAGAATTTGGCCTTTGCTTTTAAAATGTGTAAAGCGCTTCCTATAATTCTGAATTATCGGCTTTTTCATTACATTACTTAATTTGAATATTTTGGTTCAAATGTTACTGGGTCCATTAAGGGTATTTAAAATAAATTGTTTTATCTTTTCCTGATTGTTATAAATGTCGCTAAACGTTGATTGACGCATGTCCGTACTATCGAAGTTGCTCTTTATAAGATTTTTTTAATTTCTCCTTTCAATTGCTCTTTAATTAAAAGAAGAAGAGAAAAACAAATTTCTCTAATCGGTATGTTCCGGCTTAAATTGTAAGATAAAAACCATCAAATCGCATATTTCGATATTTTAGAATTTTAGCGATTTTCTTTAAAAGTCGCGTAACTTTGTTTTATGCGGAAACACTAATTTTTTTTGTGCGAAAACTTTTATTTTACATCTTTAGTTGGAAAAAACGGTAAACGTCCACCCATCACCACAGACAAATTTTCGACTCATAAAGTGATCTGCACCAGCACAAACGCCTAATACTCCACTGTTGTGGCGTAGGTTAGGGAGATCGATTATTCGACTTTTTTCAATAACCGGTTTTCGAATATTCCGAATAGTTGCTATTTTAAAACCCCGGATTTCGGTTAATCATTTTAAAAATTACCGGTTAACCGGTTTTAATTTGAATACATAAAAATACAAAAATCAAATTAGTTTTTGTAATAAAAAGTTAACTAGATTAAAAACCTTACAATTTACGAAGGTAATGAACCAACAAAATACCTAAAAAAGACTTGTTCAGACTTAACAAATATTTGACGATAAAATAAAAAAAGCGTGCCCAGTAAATTGATTAAACTTAAGATTTATTTATAACAATTTCTAAACTTTATGTCTAAGATGAAAATTGTATTTAAGTATAATGTAGTTCAGAAACCGTTAAATAATGTTTGCTCTAGCCAAACGTTTTGCAAAAGCGAACCATTCTTTAAGAAAAGTAGTGGTTACGTGTAGGACATCAAATATTTTATAGGTAAAGCTTTAGAATTTTTGAAAAACTTTGGTTTTAAAAAAATAGGAATTTAATAAATTTATTATTTGAGATATTCTCCCAATATAATTTTAAATGAGTTTTAATTTGTTGGTGGCTAAGCATGTCTATACGAATCAGTAAACTTCAGCCATATTTTTGAAAAGTTGCAAACAAAACCTCCTATCCAGGATTATATATTTCAATTTTTTTTTGTCTTAGCATTACAGAAACAATAGTAAATATGATCATGCTTTTTGTATAAAATATCTGTCAATTCGTCAATCACTATTTAAACCCTTCCATGAGATTTTTTGATTCCTTCAATTTTGTTTTAAGTTCTTGGTAATTTAATAAATAAAACTGAAGAACTTTTCCATATCGTTGATTCCGACGGTATGTTGCAGTTTTAAGCATGAAGATTTGCTTGAACTACTTAAGTGTTTTTCATTCATTATTGGCAGCATATTTTAGTAAAGTACTATTTGCAGTCTGTTAAAAGCTACTTGGAACAGAGTCAAGTTTTACTTGGCGTTTATTTATGTCAAGCTTGAAGACTAATTAAAAGTTATTAATAAGTCGTGACGTTTAAGCTCCATTGTCAGTTCGATATTATCACCAGAGATGTCATCTTTATAAAGATATATATCGTTGGTCTCATGTCGAAAGGCCCTAACTCACATAATTGCAACTTTACAGGAGAAGGCAAACACATAATAGAACCTGTATGTATCATAATGTAAAATGGCTTCTTCAATTACTTGTAAAACTGATATTTTTAATGCTATTGCGTTAAATTTTTGTGACGAGGTGTCTTTGTGGCAAATGTATTGAAATCACTTAAACACACAATTTCGAAAAAAAATCGAGTTAGTGCCTTTCGACATGAGACCGACGATATAGTTCAATTAAGAATATTGTCAAATTGCTAATTACTTTTTTAGCTAAACTTTTTTTGTAGTATTTTGAATTGTTTTTGGTTTTTGTTACAAGAACACACGCTTATAAAAGCGATTTGTATAGTTATACATACATACATTGCTCTTAATGTTTTTTTGACTTTTGTTACATTTTGTTTTGACATTTTTTATAAAAAATTTAAGTTTGCCAAATATTCAATTAGAAAAATACTTCAATTACGGGTGCATTTATAACGAAAGTAAGGAAAACGTATATAAATTACACATTACCAAAATAACCGGTTTATTTTACCAAAATAACCGGTTTATTTTACTAAAATAACCGGTTTATTTTACTAAAATAACCGGTTTATTTGACTTCGTCAGAACTAAAATAACCGGTTAAAACCGGTCTCTAGTGTAGGGAAAAATAGAACCCAAAGAAGAGAAAAGCTTAACAATTTACGGCAATGTAAACATTTGATGGAAAGGGTCTTCTTCTTATTTATACTCGTGCATAATAATGTTTATAAAAATACTGCTTGGACGTCACAATTAACTTGGAGCTAAGAGCTAAGTCCCCTTTTAAATTGTGGCGAGGGGTTGTAGAGGTAAAGTGTATCGTTCACGGCTATCTGTACTAGACATTTTTCGTGTTTCTTTTCCTCTGTTCGCAATTTTACCCCGGTAGGCTAGCTGGTAGCGGCTAGTCTATCAGCGTCGGTATTGCGTGTTCGATTCCCGCCAGAGACTCTAGTGTCTTTCCTGCAGACAAGCGTAGAGCTTCGCGGGTTTAGCTTAGAAAATAATGATGTTGCTTCATATCATTTGTGTCACACCAATGTAATTTTAGTATAAATGACTGTTAGATGTTCCCCTCCGTCAATAGCGATAAAAGAAAATAAATAATTTTTGCCTCTCTATTAATTTTGGGATTATGAAAGATTTAAGCAAGTTTAAAAGAGAATAAGAAAAGTGGCTGCCTTTCAATTTCAAAGCTGTAAAAGCGGACTAACCTATGTTTTACCATTCCCGCCATATTCTCATGGTCACTTGTTCTGATCGAAAAAATTTAGTCCGTTAGCTGTTTTTTAAAGTTGTATAACTGAAAACGATATTAACATACATCGATTTTTCAACGTTGTTATTAAAACATTGTTTTATTTAGAATAAAGTCTGGAAGTCTATTTAAAATATTTTTATTCCGCCGTTAAGAGATTTAATGACCAAGCGATGGAATTTATTCCCAGCTTTTTGCTGACTCCAGCAATGAAACCCTACAATCTAGGAATTTGCAGTTGGTCGCCGCAAACTCGCGCAAAATGCTCAAGCATTATAAAGGCTTGAGTGCTGTCAACAAATCTTGTACGTATTAGAGTAAACTTAAAAATGTGTTCCTACAATTTATCCGCTGAATGTTGCAAATGTAGACAATGTGATTATTTAATAAGAAAATCTATTATGTAGAAAAAGAGAAGAAAACAAAAAAAAAAAAAATTAACATCGCACAACACACTCCATAAAAAAAGGCGGCAGCAGTTGCAATTACGCAATTTAGTAATAGAAAATTTGTTTTATATTTTACTTTTGCAGCAGCAGCAGCAACTACTCAAGAAAGAAAAGGAATTATTTATTTATTATTGTTTGACAATGAAAACTGTCAAAACGTCAGTCAGTTAAATTTCTTTGAGAGAGAAACAAACATGTATGTACCTTAAACATCTGCCAGGAGTTTTCTACGTGATTTTATGTTTTTACGAAACTGATTTCAATTAGATTTTGGTCTTGTTGTCTATTATTTTACTTTCTTCAACGCTATTTTTGGTAAGCAGTTGGAATAGAAATACTTTCTTTTAGTAAAGTTTTTTCTCGATTTTTTATTTTTTAATAAGTTTTATAGATTTTAATCAAAGAAGGCTAAAAAATAATATCGGAAATGTATATGGCCGGCTATAGTTGACAGAAAAGCAACCTACTAATTGGTTTTTTTTTTGGATAATTAATATTTTTTTAAGCAGTTTCTGAAACAATGCTCAGTACCCATGTTCTGTAACTTTAGTGAGAACTTCTCGCATGGAACAGATGTGAAACAAAATATTCCATCGTTTCTCGAAAAGTGAGAAGAAAGTGTGTATGACCCCTTTCAGACTCGGCAAGTTAGTTGCGCAAGTAACTTGCCGAGTACAACAAAGTCTGTACTAAATATTTTTTCCTTACCCCGACCTTACTGCTGACGTCTACAAACCAAGAGTTGCGATAGAGACTTGCACAAGTAACTTGCCGATTGTGAAAGGGGTCTATGTAACTCATGTTGAAAACTATCAAAAGAGATTACGTCGCACAGTGGTTGAAAAGTTGAAATTAATACTGAATTTCATGTTTTCCGCTCATGATGAAATTTATTAATTTCATTAAAAACATATTTAATATCATGTATCTGAAATGCTAGGGCGATATTTTCATTACTTTTTTGTAGGCGTTTCCTCAAAGTGTGCCAAGTCTAATACACAACATTTGAAAGAAAATCCTAAAAAATAGTAAGAAACTAAAAGCTCTTGGAATGACTTTTAATATGTATTGTTGTTGTGTATTTTTCCATAATTTAGGTACTTAAGATGAAAATTAAAAAAAAAAAAATTAAAAAAAAAATTTTTTGTGACAAAAATTTGCTTCATCTTAGGAGTCTAAAAATTATTATTTTCGTCAACTTTGATGAACTAGAACTTTTGTGCGCGGTCGAGCGCGGTGCTCTACCTTATACCAAATGAAAGCTTGAAGTCTAATTTAGCAATAAAGTTAAATTCAGCTGCTAGTTTTTGCTAGCCTTTGTCTAGTAAACGTTTAAATAGAAAACAAGCTACTTTTTATTGCTTATTACGCATTCTCTCGTTATATTACGTTTGCTGCTTGCTCGCTTGTTGCCATAGCAACCATACCTCTTGTTATAACAATGAATGATGATAAGAGCACATCTATTTTATTAGAAATTAGAGATTTAATAATCTCGCTTATCAATAATATTGTTGTTTTTTTTTCTCAGAGAAATATTCAAAGATATATATAAATAAAAAAATACAAGAACAACTAATGCAAATTTACTTGCAAATCTGTTTATTTAGTAATTTGCCGTTAGATTTTTACTCTATTATTCTTTTCAGTTTACTTTAGAAATTTATAAACATAAGCAAAGTTTATTACGAGATAAGTCCATTGATTTATAAAACATGGATAATTATCAAATATCTAATGGTGAAATTGTACATCTTCTGCTTGATTACAATAATGATGTTGATGCAGTAGTGAATTTAGTATCAATAAATAATAATTTTATTAAAAAAGATGATTTAAAAGTATTTAAAAATTATTTAATAAAAACTTTTAAGCCGCGCTTTAATCAGCGGTGGATAAGCGCTTGTCGTAATAGAATATTTTTTTTTGAAAAAAATAAAGCTTGGGCTTGTTATATGGGAAGTAGGCGTGGTTGTGGGCGAATTTCGTAAATTTTTTAGCCATTGATTTTAATTGCTACAAAACATATATATACCGAATTCGGTTGAAATAGCATAAATTCAAATGAAAATATTGCCATTTATATATTTCACTTGTATGGGGAGTGGGCGTAAAAGTGGGCGGACATATTTTATTCTTCATATATTTCCTAATGATGATAAAAAAAGCATCTGTAAAAAATTTGGATGTTCTACGATGACTCCTTCTATTTTTTTCCATTTCTACTATGACGATAAACCACTGTGCGTCGTTACGTTATAAATATTATAATATTCTTCTCGAAGCCGAGGTGACATGGCAGACGTTGAGAACGCCAGTCACACATATCGTTGACGGCGACCAAAATTTACAAAAATATACCAAATAATGTAAATTGCGACTTTAATGTTTGTTGTTCACAAACGAGCTTTAAAAAAATATGCGTATATCTTATAAAAATGTTAAAAGCAAAATAGTTAAAGAATACAAAAATGTACCAATAACAAAATATTATTATTCTTTGTATTTTGCATTTTTAATTGTTTTTATACCCACACCACCAGTGTGACCAGATTTAAAAAAAAAACATAAAGTTAAATCATTCTTGAAATAGAGCCAAAAAGAGCTTAAGAAGGAAATTCAATGCCAAAAAATAAAGCTACATTTTTTTATAGCTTCCTGTAGAAACTTTTAATTATTTCGATATTTTTCATAGATTTAATACTGTTAAGGTAAGTACATATATATACATAATATCCTTGGCTTTGTTCTTAAAGGTCAATGTCAAAATACTCATATTTGAAAAAAAGTTTCATAAAAAATATTAATTTTATGTAACTGAGAATAATTCCAAGCCTTACTTATCAACTTTGACTTAGACATGTAATAGGTGTGTTCATTTACTAGAAGAAACATGCAACTAGAGAGTAAAGTTAAAATTTACAAAATTTTTTCTCTCAATTTTTTAAACTATTTGCCGAAGAATATTGTTCTTTCTTTAACTTTAGAAAAATAAATATTTAATGTTATTGAAAAACCTTTAATTTAAAAATGATTTTTTGAAATAAAAATATGAAAAGGTTTTATAATTGTTCTTACTGAGCTACCTAAATAAGAGCGGCAAGCGTCTGTTTTATGTCAAAACTTTCAGTTTTTCCACAGTTTATTCGAAACAAACCTTTAGAACACGAATTTAACACCAACCGGCTGCGAAATCTTATTTAATAGATCGCTTGATCGTTTTATTTTATTGAAAATGTATTGGCAATAGAATTTTCATGTTTAAAAAAACGCTTGCCGCTCTTGTTTAGGTAGCTCAGTTAGTAAAAATTTTAGTATTAGAAATTTTCTAAAAAAAAATAGTTGACGAGTCGTTGTCATGAAAAAAGTCGTTTGAAATTTTTGACGATTTCAAAATCACGACAACGGCAATGTAAAACACATAAGTAAAAATTCGTCGTAAATTTTTCGTTTGCGTCAATCATAATATCATAAAACGATTAATTTTCGACTACGACAACAACACTCATAAGAAGACCAAACAAGATATTTTTACCCTGATATGTACCTAAACTAAAAAATAATTTTTTCATGTTAATGAAAAAAATTAAACGATTGAATCATTAGTTCTTTTATATGGTTTGAGGCTTTGGAAATTAAAAAAAAAACATAGAATGTTTTGCTTTAGTGACTAGTTATAACGCACATAATGCAATTTATTTTTACCTTTGCTTTATACTTTTACCTTTTTTTAATTCTCATGCAATAGGCATAGAAATGAAACTTACTTTAAGCTATGTTTTTGTTCAATAATTGATTTGTAATCTTGCTATTTTCACTGAAATATGGAATAGAAATATGTATTTGGTTTTTATAATTCACATAAACTTACTATTTATTCAAGAAATATTCGAAGTGTAAGTTTTGACAAAAATTCTTAACTTTTTTATTCTTCCCCTGGCAGCACTTGTATGTGTGTAGATCAAATCTGCAACAGCGATTTCTTCGCTATTACTCTTTTAACTTAACCACACATAAGGTTAATTGGATAAACTGTTTTACTTATTTTGAAATATAAATAAACACGAAATTGAAATTAAAAAAAGGCTAGAAAAATTCAATTTAATTAAAAAAAAACCCAATTGCATTGCCGAAAAAAGATAATATGGTCACACTGCACACCACAATAGTGGAGAGGGTATTTTGCATTTGTGCTGATGTGCGTAACAGCTGGACCCACCTTAAAGTATACCGATCGACACAGAATCACTTTCTGGTCAAAGTACAGGTCGCTTTTTTGGAGATAATTTGAAAAAATTTGACTTATAGGTTCTTATTGGCACAAGGACCAAACCTATTTAAAATGTGCCGAATCGTAGGACCACGAGAGCAGAAGGGGCAATTTCTGCCTCTCAGAAACTATTAAACCGATTTTAATGAAATTTAAAACATAGATAGATCAATATTTATATTGACACATAAGCATGATTTTCCATAGGTTCCGAATAGGGTACACTTTCGTAAATGTGTTTTAAAATACTGTGGTGTAGGGTATCATGTAGTCGGGCTTGACCGACTATACATTCTTATTTGTTTAGTGTTAAAATTTTTTCTCGCCTCATTTTTATTCGTGAGTTTATTCGACAGTTCAAAGCAGGAACTTTTCTCACAAAATTGCTACAGACACAAAAAAAGTTACAGATCATAATAATTTTCAAGAATACTTATTTAAAATTTTTTTTTAATATATGTAAGTATCTAATTACTTTTAGCAAAGCTGGTACAAAAAAAAGGAGAAGGCGCTGTACAATTTAAAAAAAATATTTTCTTAGTTCCCCTGAATTAAAAAGTTTTCATTACAAATTTTTAAAAATACGAAATTCAGGTATGTTCTAGGTTTAGACTCGAATTGAAAACGAAAAATTTTTTGAATCCGCATAAGTCATAAATTGGTGTTCTGAAATCCGCATGTTTTTGTGTATTCTAAGTTTTTGTTCGAAAGAACTTTTGTTGAACTAAAGATCGCTAATTTGCTAACCGAAGCATGATAGCAATGTCTAATATTTTCTAAAAATCGTGAAAGCTGTAAAGAATCACAAAAAAAATCGCTAACATGGCTAAATATCTCGAAAAATTGCAATCTTTTAAACAAACACTTAAATTTATTTGAAATCTCTAAATGGGTTCAAAAAACAAAAGGTCGGAAAATAACAAAAAAATTGCAAAAATAGCGAAAATTCGCGAAAATTTTTAATATTTCAAACCAGCCATAAAATTGATTTAAAGTCCCTAAAACTATAAGGAATGGCAAAAAATCGGTAAAAATTGCTAAATTCAAGGAAATTCGCAAAAATTTGCTTACAGCGGCATGATAGCAAAGTCAACTATTTATTATAAATCGTTAAAGCTGTAAAGAATCAGAAAACTTACACGACCAAATCGCTTGTATCGCGAACATGGCTAAAATTCGCGAAAAATTGCAAAATTTTAAACAAACCCAAAAACTAAGAGATCGCTAAATCGATTAAAGAAACAAATTGTCTCAAAATAACATAAAAATCGTTAAAAAAAAAATTTGGTATAATTACATCAAAATCAATGAAAAAGTCAACTTTAAATTTAGGGTTAGTAAGGGCCTTTTGCGTTTTAGATAACGATATATTTTTGATTAAATTGGATTAAGAAGATTTTAAGCTAAAAGCAATATTATTTTTTTTGTTAAAAATGTTTTCACATATTACAATAAAAGTCGATTCGGTTTACTTTCACCAATCCATATCTACTCTAATTGAAAACGAATAAAAACATGTGGATGTGAAATGCAGAACACCAATAATGCTAAAGTAATCCACTTTCGAGTGGATTCGGATTCTAGAACACACCCGATTGTATTGTTTTGCTTCTGTTAGATTAGAAGGTATGATTGTTTTGTTTTCAAATTCAATTCTATGTAGAAATTTCAGTCATTATATATATTTTCGCTTTTAATTAAAATTTAAAATTAAAAAATAGCAAAAATAAGAGAAAAGTTCGCAAATGCGAACGCGAATATTCGTAGGGTTCTAATTATATATTCGGGTACATGGTTTTGGCAATTGTCGAAGATTGCCAGGCTGTTAGTACTCATAGATAAGGGGTTCTGCTACAAAATACTTCCTTTGTACTTAAATACTATTTTACATGAAACATTTTAATTTTGAAATGCAATTAAGAACAATATTTACGTATTTTTGAGACAATATATTGAAAATGAGATAATATTTTGAAAATTCCCTTTTTTGTCTTAAAGTAAAAAATATTTAATTTTTCCCTGCACCTACTGTTGGCATCACTGGTCGCGTTACATCACCAATCAACTTAGCTTGTATTTTAGGCCCATGTTTAAATTTGTTTACAAAAAAAGTTTATATTATTTTAACTATTCATTGAGAAACAATTTAAAATGCTTGGTGGCATAACCTGACAAAAAGTAGACTTTTCAATGGAATTGCTCATATGGAAATTATTTCTTTTTGCCCAATTAACAAATTTCGATATTCCAAAAATAAATTTGTATGTTATAATTATTTAACTTTTTCTAAATATTTAACAATTAACCACCAATTTTGTTATATAGAAGATCATGCATTTTACTTCATTAAAACATATGGCAACTATCGACAACAAGTAGTTGGCAACGCTAAACAACTGTTAATTTGGCATAAAAAACAACAAAACTACCCCTAATCAAAACAAAAAGCAACATACGTCC
Organism: Pollenia labialis; assembly: GCA_949318255.1. Lineage (NCBI taxonomy): Eukaryota > Metazoa > Arthropoda > Insecta > Diptera > Polleniidae > Pollenia > Pollenia labialis. The sequence goes on along the minus strand of OX439142.1, from coordinate 133,621,174 downwards.
AGACCAGGGATGGAAATCATGGTACAATTTTATTTTTTATACCCTTCAACACAGAAGGAAAGGGTCATTCCGTTTGTAATCTCTACAATATTCATTAATAAGACCAATAAGACCTTCCTTACAAATTTGAAAAATATATAAAATTTGAAGGTAACGACATTCCCTTACTACGAAGTAGGTTTGCGCTGAATAAAGCTCTTTCTGTGTCGAAAATGTATTGCTTCAAAGTGAGAACTCGCCATACAAAATTCATGTCTTCCGTTATCGATATGGTAAGTGAAACTTTTACGTTTCTCTCTTGCAAGCCTGCTTCGTTCGAAGCGCCATTTTTTATTGGAATATGCTCCTTTTAATTTTACTATGGAAAATCAGCCTGAGTGCTCCACAAATGAGCAGTGAAACTACGACTGCCTAAAATTTCAACCCATAGATCCCTTGTTGTTATTTTTTGGTTATCAATAGATTTATTTATATCTAAACAACGGTAAGAGAAAAGTTGTCCAAATTTGGTAGACAAAGCTGGGTTACCCAACCTCTTTAAAAATATAAGTGGGATTTGGAGATTGTTACTTATCTTGAGAATGGCAAGAGGTCGTAAGGCAGTTAATTTCTAAAAGCACGCTTTGTTTACACAGAATTCCGTTGTAAACGTTTTTTTGCTTTGATTTATTAAAACGGTTGTTTAAAACACAAATATAATTTTATTCGATATATAAAATATTCCTTTTTTATTACAATAATATAATTTTTTTTGTTCTTTTTTTGCGATGTTTTGGCTTTCCTATTTTAAATATCTATCTGTAAACCCAAGTTGTTGCTTCAATTTCACCATCTAAATTAAATTTTTACTCGAAAATTGTCATTAAGTCCCAAACCTTAATTTTTTCAATATAAATATGCGAAAGAAATGTTCTTTTAAACTTTAAAATTGTATACATGAATAAGCAAAAATTTAGGGAAAAGGCAATTATATACGTTTTTGGCGATGTGTGTAATACATAGAAATCTTGATCTTTTAGTATACCGATAAATTTAAAATCACTTTCAAAGTGATCTAACGATAACCATCCGTCCGTCTGGCTAGTTGCCTGTCTATGTTAATTTTGTGCGCAAAGTACAGTTGTAATCTTGTAGACAATTGGATCAAATTTGGTAAATACACTTTAATTGTACTAAGGACAAATTCTATGTCTATGAATATGAATGTCGATGAATCGGTCTATAATTTTATATATTTTCCATACAAACTTTTTCCAAATTAGACGCTTTGTGTCCGTAAACCATCTCATTACGTTGGTTTTTAGACTAAATTCGCCCCAAAAATGTTTAGCTGCAAACTAAATTATTTTCGAATCATATCACATCTATAAATAGATTTAACTGAAATGTTTTCATTCCCTAAAATCCCTTAAAGAGAAAAAATCTCCAATGGATTTTGATATCTAGATACAAATTATTCGGCACAAATTACTCTCATATGAATTTTAATTTCATTGCGTGACTTTGTTTTTATGAGCCGATGACTGCTCTTCGTTTCCGAAAAGGGTAAAATTATTTTTTTTTCAAATGAAACTGTTATAAAATTGTTGAATTTTTCGTTTTTAAATTAGCAGTTTTTGAATTTTTTGGTTCATATATTTAACAATTTTGAGGGCATATGTTGAAGTTTTTACTGCATATTTAATGCGCATAAAACGTGTTTTTTAGAACATACTTCTGGTTTCCCTGGTAATTCGATTTGTTTCCAAATGTTTTAAAATATGAGGCATTTGCACGGAGAGAGCTCAAACCACATCCTCTCTAGATTGTACAATACATCAAGCCTTAGCTAAACAAATCCATATTGTTTAAAGAAATTAAAAAAATACCGTTTGAAAACGAACATTTTATTTTAAAAGTTGGCACAAAATCAAAAAATCCATTTTTCCATCTCTGGCTCAGACACTGTGTATTTCCCTTACAATCGTCTCACAAGACATGCGCAATAAAACTTTACCCTTCTGAAAGTGTGGAGGGAATTAGCTGAGGAGTAAGCGGATACTTGTTTTTGTCTGCCAGCAAGGGTGGCTCAATTGTAATTTTTTTTAATTATTATAAACAGGTTTTGCTTTCTTTTTTATCTGCGAACAAATTTGCCTCAGAAATGAGAGAATAAAAATTGCAAAGTGGCACGCACCCAAAAAAGAATGTTGCAGTTGTAGTTCTCGTATTAAACCAAATTGTCACTTCACTTAATGGTTGGTGTGTGTTTTTATCTTAATTAAATGAAAATTATAAAAATAAAAGAAAAAGTATAAATTAATGAATTTAATTAATAACGAAATGTGTTTGATTACTTAAATTATTAAATATTTATATTTAATGCAATCAAATTAAGAAAAAGTATTAGTGTTTGCAAAATCTTTAATAAAATGAAAGCAATATTTAGCAAATACAAAGTAAAAAATATGAATTTATTAAAGAGCTTAACAACAGCATCCTGTGCAAAAAACAGATGAAAAGTGTGCCATGTTAAAAATCGATAATTGCAAGGACTCTTTTAACTCAGTGAATTAAACAGAAACCACGTCTAAAAAAAGTGCAAAATAAAGAATTATATTAAATTTCCTTAAAGGAAATTAAAAGTTTTCTTTAAATTTGTGATCTTTTAGAAGAAATTTTTTTTAGTATTTTTCCCTTTCTTCTTGTATATTGTTTTTTATTTTGTTAATTTTTTATTCTCAAATTTATTGCAATATTTATGTATTGGTCGCCATATTGGGCAAATGTTTTTTTTTGCAATTGGGGAGAAAAACACACCCTTATTGTTTGGTTTTTTATTATTGTTGTTGTTTCTGTTGTTTGTTTTCATCGTCATCATCGTCGGTTTGCCGGTCTATTGCATTTTAAGTCATTTTTAATATTTTTTTTTAGAAATGTTTCATCAAATTGTGCATGTATACTGATTTTGCTACTCGAATTAAAGTACCAGATTTAATGGATGTATAATGTTCTCTCATGGGTTATGTCTTTAATTTAATGGACATTTTGGGGATAGACGTGATTACGTGGGATTTTTTTGAAGAACCAAAATATCTTGCCTTAAATCTTTAATTAATCTTTAAAATCTTATTCTTGGAAAATTGAGATACATATGAGATAAATCAATTTAGTAAAGCAACGCATGACAATATTCAGAAAACAAAAAATTATGCAAGCACTGCATGTCTTATAAAAATGTAAACTTACACTCCCAAAAGCAGGGAATACTAAGTAAATGGTATGGATGGTTTTAATGCTGATTGAAAAAATTTCTGTGAAATTACAAGTTGTATTGAACAAATATATTAGTTTATAATCTTGTTTTCGGATTTTTGAAGAATAACTTGCTTTTGTTGAAAATTTATAGATATGATTGCTTCTAATCTGGCTATTGAGAGTCGGAGTATTGGAGGCTGTTGTGATATCTTGTATAATTCCTGACATATTTCGTATAAAACATTTGTTTTGCCATAGTTCGTGTTCAAAAGGTTTCTTGTTTTATAAAACCATACAATTTGGAAAAACTATTAAATTTTGCAGAATAACCTTTCTAATATATGTAATAGGATAAATTGTTTAATATTCCTGTATGTCACTTAATATAAAAATTTAATCAACTTATCCAAGAACTAACGTCTTAACCTCAAAAGGACTGATGACGATTGCACGGTATCAACACAAAATATATTAACTGGCAAAAGAAGAACTCGAACCACAATTAACTTTAATGAGACTGTTAAGGCCATGTCAGATAAAACTTTTACTTCGCGTTGCGTTAGAGATTCGCTTTGACATCCAAGATGAAATATTCATACTTATACGATACATGTCACATAAAGTACTCTTAACGCATAGCGAAGCGAAAAGTTAGGCAACTCTCATCTTTTTGCGCGCTTTGACAGTCTGCTAGTATAATTCTCTTTAAAAATTGTGAATTGGTGCACACACAGTTTTGTTTTATAGTAGTTTGCTCCAGTTGAAAGTAGAGGAATTGTTTGCACTGCTTGCATCTCCACCATTAACATTTGAATATCACTTCTTGAGCAACGTTCCAGACTAAATTTACGCAAAGACGAAATTTTTAAAATTTTTTACTGTTTAACAACTGCACATATTAAGACAAGAGTTAGACGCAGTAATGAAAATAGGGGTAAATGAGATACGTGAATATGATTTATCAATTTTTGTCAATTAAAACTTTGTTTGTTAAAAATTATTAAAATCATTCCAAATTTCAAATCAACACAAAATCGGTAAAAAATAATCAGCTGAAAAACGTGTCTCAACAATTTGAAAACATTTAGCTGATGCTAATAAATTGTTTAGGAATTGTTGTTGCAATTTTTTTTTCGTATGTTTAGAAAAATGAATTACAACATCAACAGATGCTGATTGATTGAATTCATATGAAATACATCAAACAAACACACACACACACACACACACACACACACACCAATTTTAAGCACAAACAGTCATCAAATGTGTTAATACCCTGCAAACAATTTCCATCGCCGAATCATCGCCCGCGAATCGCCGGCAAGTTGTCTAACATCGCAGCGATGCATCGCGTGGAAGCTAAGTGCGATCCTCTGGCGAATCGCGAAAACGTTCGCATGTGTCAACCGCGCGAATCGCGTATCGCGATTCGCTTGAACATCGCGTACCGCGATTCGCGTAAACATCGCGTACCGCGATTCACGTGGTTGACACATGCGAACGTTTTGCCGATTCGCCAGAGGATCGCACTTAGCTTCCACGCGATGCATCGCTGCGATGTTAGACAATTTGCCGGCGATTCGCGGGCGATGATTCGGCGATGAAAATTGCTTTCAGAGATATATTAAATAACACACCCTTCACAAATCACTTGCTCAACTGGAATGACAATTTTGCTAATTGCCCTTGAAACCAAATATTTATTTTCCCGTTACCTTAAAAAAACAACGAGAAAAAAATTCTTTCGAAAGTTATAAAAAAACACTGATGATTGCCGCTACTTGTGTGCGCTCGCATATTCATCGCCATAGGCGATGGTTAGCGATTCGTATTCCCTGAGAAGGATCGCGGAATCATCGCCAAACAAGCAATCGCCATAAAATTTCAAAAATGTTTGAAGGGTAAGTTGCAGTGAATGGTTTGGTTCGCCATGCAATCATGATTTGTAAACAATAACAACGAAATTAGAAATGTTTTTCTTGTTCACATATGAAAAGCTTTTTTCACAATAAGTAGGTTTGTGTGAATGTACATTGCATATATGTATGTATGTACTAAAGGCTAGTTTACACGGTAATACAATATATATTACGACTTTGTAGAATAAAAATAATATGAAATTCTCTTCGTGTTTAAAAGAAAAGAAGAAAAATCTGTTGTAAGTATACTTCATGTTTGCAAGGATGGTATAAGGGTATTTCCACAGAAAATTACCCCTTAAATCCCAAAAATGAAATTATTATTTTAAATTTTTTTTCCGCTAATATGATACAAAATAAATGTAGCTGTTATTTTCCGAAAGATTAACTTTAATTTTCTTTATTCTAACAAAAATATGCTACTTTGCGTTTCCCATGATAAATGAATTTAAACCAAAAAAACTTTTTTTTTTAATGTAGCGAACGTTACTTTAAAAAAAATTTTTTTTTGGTAATTAATTTCTTTGGTTTGAAAATAAATCCATTTCTTAAGCAAAACATTTCAAAGAATTTAATCAGATATTTTACTTCACATATCCTGGGCAAAATTTTACAATACATGATGTTTGTTTCCGACATTTGAAAACAGTACATTTATAAAGTAACGACCGTTACTTTTTTAATGGCCAAAAAAGTATTGAAATTACATTTTTTATGAATTCTTTGGGTTGCTGCCGTTGCTTGAACTTTCGTTAGTCCAAAATGGAGCAATCCTCGAGGCATATTTTATTTTAAAAATTTCCGAAAATCGGTAACGATCGTTACTTTGGAAACACTCATATGTAAAATCAAAAATAATAACACAAAAAGCATATGGTTGCAGTTTTAAATTTTTACAAAAACAACATGAAAATTTCCTGAGTTGATTTTAGTTGTTTTTGTATTTTTATAAAAATGTTACCATCTTCAATATATGCTTTTGAAATACACCTCTGGTGTGATGAGAATACATAAGTTTCTAAAATGGTTTAGAAAAACAAACATTTACCGACCGCTTGTCAGATTTTGTATTCGTATTCTCTCTTACTCAATACATTTTGCTTTTACATGGTGAGATTTTTCTCATTCTACATAATTTTTTGCAATGTCGCAATACATTGTATTACCGTGTAAACTAGCCTTAAGTATATGTATTTTTATTGTAATAATTTACACTTTAAAGTTGTACGCACTTTTAAATTACACACATTTAAGGGGCGATGTTAATTTTAAATAAATATTGGTTGGTTCAATTGAACAAAATATCGAATAAATGGCCGCCGTGACGTCGGCGGCACACGTTCATCCGATGGTCCAAATTTTCGATGACGCTGAGGCATAATAGAAGTTCTATATAATTAATGTGCCGAATTATCTCATCCTTTAGCCCTTGAATTATTGCTGGCTTATCGACGTAAAACCTTTTCTTTCAACTAACCCTTAAGAAATAAGTCCATAGGTGTGAAATTTCATGATATTGGCGGCCAATTGACATCGCCACCACGTGAGATAACACGACCATTGCATTTGACCATTGCAGCTGTGTGGCAAGTGGCACCGCCCTGTTGAAACCATATATCGTCGACATACCTTATCTTCCAATTCGGGCCACAAACAGTTCCTTATCATCTCACGATAGCGAATACCATTCACAGTAACTGCCTGTGAGTTTTGATTTGAACGCCAATTTTCATAATAAGCCTGAATAGCTTAAACGCGTTGCTCGATTGTGTATCTTTCCATGGTTCAAATTGAGAAATGTCAAATGAAATGCAGAAAAAAACTTAACATTACATATATACTACATTCGAACTTTTTATATGCACTATTTTCAATATTTTTTAATAACCATTTATTGTTCAAAATTTTTAAACTCCAAATTTTTTTTTATACTACGGAGCTTTTTATTTTCTTCAACAATGCCCAATTTTCAAAATAGTCCATTATAAATGATGTCCTGTTGTCTACACTTTCACAGCTGTTTCATGTACATATATATGGATAAACAAGCAGATATGGATAAATCAAGCAAATTACTTCTTATCAGGTTCATTTGCTGGCCGCAAAAACTAAAGTATCTCAGCTTTTTCAAAGTACATATGTTGTAATAGTTTATATCAAAAGCTTTCATTAAATCGTATAAAATACCAGCAACACCTTTACACCCCTCACCCAAGCCTTAAAAAATTAAGTTCATAAAGTTTTCTGTTGCTTCTTCGGTTACATGTCCTCTTCAAAAACAATACTAAAACTCATTAAGTAACTTTTGACTTTGCATATAATTAGAAATCTGAGTGTGTAAAACTCTCTCAAACACGTTATCAATAATTTATAATACAGTGGACTCCAGATAATTCATAATCGCAAGGAACCGGTAATTTCTTACGAATTATAGGGGTTAAAATAAAATATATACGAATTAACGGGGTTTTTCAATTTATTTACTAAAACGATAAAAAAAAAACATAAAAACATCTTAAGATCTTAAAAAATCAGGCAAAAAAAAAGCGGTAAACAGAAAATCATTCATTTCATGTTCCTGTTGTTTTTATTAATAAGTGGTAGTTAGCAAACAATTACGATTTATTTCAATTTTTTTTTTAATTATTCATATGTAAAAATTCTGAAACATAACTGAAGAGCTTTGGACTATTATTGATTTTTTTGAACTTTAAAAGCATTCCGAGAGATAACCATTGTCACTAACCGTTAAATAACTTTCAATTCTGCATTCTTGATGCGTCACGTAACGCCTGGAACTGGCAACAGACGTTGATTTTTATATTGTTTAGTTTAAAACGTTTGGCTGACAAACGAATGATTTGGTATTCTTTATAAGTACGGGCTTAAGTTGATCGCTACGAATGTGCCCAACAAACGAAGGGTATTTGACTGTTAAGAGTCTTTAAATGTTTTGTGTTTTGCTGAAAGTGTACACAGTAGTTTTAATAGCAAAGCGTGCTATGTTTTGAAATTCTAGTGGAAATAGTGTAGAGTAAGATCTATAATTAGTTCTGAAATAATTTAGAGTAGAATTGTTTAGTGGTCTTTGTTTAAAGCAAATATAAGCGAAGGTAAAAATACGGTTTTAACAAGTTTTTCAATTAAGTACTTCAAAGGTAATTAATTAACTACAGTACTGAAAAATAATAAAAAAAAATTAAAGAAAGTGCAGAGAAAATTGATTGCTTGCTGGTAAGGCAACTTCCCTTAGCATTGCTTTGTAAAAAAAAAACTGTCGATAGTGAAGGCATGGAAAAGAGGTTTCTCTATAAAAAGTTTCGTATTAAGTTGAGTGTCATGCATGGATTTCAGTGTCAATATATCAATAAAATGAAAGTGGGCTGCGAGTGTTCATTTTTAATGCAAATATTCTTCAATTATAAATACAAATAAATTAAAACAAGTAAGAAAGTATAGTCGGTCAAGCTTGTCCATATGATACCCTACAACACAATACTTAAATTTTTTTTTTCGAAAGTATACGCTATTTGGGACCCTTGGACTCGCTACAACAAAATTAAGTTATGAGGCAAAAGGTCTTTGTGCCAATTATTACTTAGATAAGTGATTTTAGGACGGGAGTTTATATGGCACTTATGGTTAATTTTGGACCTACCATCACAACATGTCATGGCATAATAGCTATCATCGAAGATATCTTCGGCAATTTGTATACCAATTAGGGTTGCCAGATACCAAATAACTGGACAATAGAACAAATTCGCCTATAAGAACAAAACTTTACTATAAGAAAAAGTTAAATTTAAATCAAATAATTTTTTTTCAATAAAAATAACCATAAAAAGCAAGGAAGGAATCGTAAGAAAATGTAACAATTTAAATTCACTCTTTTTATTTGACAAAATTATCTACATATCAGGGCGATTTCGCTACAGGTGGCAACGAAAATCCTGCTGACTTTGACATTTAAAGCTAAATTTGTTTTGGTACCACATTGCTTGCTTAGAATGGTTGCCACTTCGAGCCGTAAACACTAACAATGTAATGCAAAAAATAGCTGTTGTTTTTGTATGCCTGCCACCGTATACATAAATTCGCCTTGGTATATTTTGATTTAAATCGCATTAAATACTTATATATGCAGCCATGTCATAGAAGTCGAAATCAAGTGAAATTGAAATCGAAATCAATGGAGATTTCTTCTCAAATATTTTTAAAAAACCACCGTAGTTTTTTCTGATTTTAAGAAAAGTTCTGAGTATGAAGTCTATAAAACGAAATAATTTAATGAACCTTAAACACCGGATCGTTTTCAAAGTTTCTTCGATATAGATTTAACTCGAATTCGATTTCCAGAACACGGCTGGTAACTATTTGTTTAGCTACATATACCATACATATTTTGTGTTATTATTTGCAGATTTTAATAACTCAATCACTTTAGTTGTAAGCAAATGTTTTTGAAACATTTAACAACTTTCTTCAAAGTTTCGTCTTATTAAAATGGTAGCCTTTATTCGGGCAAAGGAATGTATTCATGGGGGTAAAGATTATTAAAAATACCCTACGTCTTTTCAGAAAAAGTATTGCTCATTGGCATGAAAAACAAACAAGATCAATTTTTATAGATTTTATACGTTATTTTTATCGCATTTTTGAAAAATGAACCGAATCTTGTCATTTGGAATGTCTTTCGCAAATTTTCAATGTTTTCTTTAAAAAATATAAATATTAAAAAGAAGTTTTTGAAAATGGAATAAAGTTTTTCAACTTGATAAACTGTGTTTTAGCTTGTACCTAATTCCAGGTCGCCTGGCAACTCTAATGTCAATACAAATATTAATAAGGAATTTAAGGCATTAAAAGCTTTAATCGAGAGTAGTATGTACCGAATAGTAATATGGGCCGAATCCAATAAGATTGGAAAAATGATTTAGATTGCAATAAAATACAGTTGAACCAAATTTAATCTAAATACCAATAGATTAAGATGGTTTATGGGTACAAATACTTTATTCCGGAAAGAAGCTTGTATGGGGGCCATGTGAATTTATGGACGATTCCCACCATTTTCAATAGGTCAATGCACCTGTGTACCAAATTTCATCAAATTATCTCCAAAATTGCGATCTGTAATTTGCACACAACGCTTACAGCCAGCTATCCGGACGGACGGATATTGTTAGATCGACTCAGAAAGTGATTCTGTGTCGATCAGTATACATAGGAACAATATTTTATGGTGTTAGAAACATCAGTACAAGAGCCTAATTGTGGTGTTGGTATAACAAATAATGGCAATTTTAGTTTCCATCTTAAGCCTCGACAGACAGTTACGTCATCATCATGTTAAGGGGCTAAAAATGTATTCATCTAAACACACCATAAAGTCTTCGGAATTTAAGAAATATGGTGAAATTTTTAAATAACTTGTATACAGTGAGTCTCATAAATATTTTCCATATTTCACAAAGATTAAACATTTTTAATTTTTCGGAAAATAGTTCATTTATTACGTTGGTGATATGTGTTGCAACGTAAATATTATAATAAAATTACAAAAACTTGTTATTTCATGGCCTTTTTCGGACATTAAAACTATTTTGACCCCATAATTAAACCTCACAAAAGTATTTTGCCTTTAAAAAAAAAATCGTTTTGGCTTGCTTCGTTTATACGTTTTAATCATATTTTCGTTCGAATAAGATACCATTTTCAAGGTATTTTTCTATTTTTTATCTAATTAAAATGCCGAAAGGAACTAAGTTTTCCGAGAGGAAAATCATCTAGCACCTTCATGACCGAGGTAAAACAGTTTATTTTGTATCGCAAATGTTTGAGAGGTTCCGTCAAACAATAGAAAATATAATTAAGCGTGCAAAAGAACGCGAAAATGGTCGTTCAAAATTGTTATAGTCAGAAATGAAAGGAAAATACTTGAAGAAATTCGTGAAAACCCGTATTTATCTGCTCCAAAACTGAATCCGCAATTTAGCGATTAAAGCAAATATAAAGTTGTTGGGTCTGATGGACAAAGCATTGTTTGGAGAAAACCGAAAGGGTCCCTTAATATTAAAAACAGCAAGCCGACAGTAAAACATGGAGGAGGTTCTGTTATAGTTTGGGGCTGTATGTCTAGATTTTTCAGATGGAATTCTGGACAAACATGTGTGCCTGTCAATTCTTAAAGAAAACCTTAACGCGAGTGCTGATAAAATCGGACAACGATCCCAAATATATATGTATAAATTGTTTTAATTATAAAGCTGCTGAAATTATAAAGTTCTTAAAAGTAAAATGGATGCAACAATGCAAGCTGTTTTGTTTATGTTTGCCACAGGAAAATAGAGCATGTTCTAATCGAAAAAATTACATATGTATTTCCACATGTATTTTACACATACAAAGTTTCATATGTATCACACGATGTGTACAACTTTTACAGATGGAAAATTTGACAGTACATATGTAAAATACATCCCGTCTGATAGCACCTTAAGATGTTGAACTGTGGATTCTTTATGACACCAAACATTTGCCAACGCCTCCTCAAAGCCCGGACTTGAACCCAATAGAAAATTTATGGGCGGGGTTGCAGGAAAAGTTTCGTGAACACCACATATCTTCGAAAAGTATGTTGAAACCAGTTTTGCTACAAGAATGGGGAAAAATACCTCAAGAAAAGTGCCAAAATTTGGTGGAATCTATACCACGACGATTAGCAGCAGCATCTAAAAACAACGGATATGCCACTAAGTATTAACTGTGACATATCCATTGTTATACGGTAAAAAACGTGATATTTTTTAAAGCAAAATAATTTTGTGACCTTAAAAATGCATTAGATTCTTCTAAAATCTCGTATAAAGAGCAGTATAATAATTAAGATATTCAAAATTTGTTTTTATAATTTAATTCTTTGGCTTTCTCCTCGCACGTAAATAAAAAGAAGTACCTGTTAAATACAATAAGTAAATGGATGTCAATCAAGTTTTTTCTAAAAAGTTTATTTTTCATATCCTTTGCAAAATAATTATGAGACTCACTGTATATACATACATAACTATTGATTTTTTTTTTTTTTTTCTTCTTTATTTAAACAAATTAAGATTAATTTTGCTTAACATTAACCTACAACTAGTCTCATTTAGTGACTAACTAGTAGTTCATTTATGGATAGTTATTAGTTTATAGGCTCATTGGCCTTGATGTTCCCCATCGAACCGTGTTACCAGATCATGAGGTTTGAAGCGATTTAGCCTTCTGCTTAATACTGATGTATTAAGCAACGTAGGAATTTCCGAGTTTGTGTGGTTTTGTAGCCTTGTGTCATGTTTTCTAGCATGTAGAATTATTTCCTGTTTTACGGAGTTTATTTTAAGATCCCGATGAAGGTCTTCATTTCTGATGTACCACGGTGCACCTACTATGTTTCTTAAAACTTTGTTTTGAAACCGCTGAACTATCTCGATTACATGGTTTTTGGCACATCCCCAAATTTGAATGCCATACAACCATACAGGTTTGAGAACTTGGTTGTACAACATTAATTTATTGACAATACATTTGATTTACTGCCTGTTCAACGATTTAAAAAGTAGAGGGTTTTTCATATAAATTTTCTATGCGAACGATAACGTTCGAAATCGTTGAACTGGAAGTTAATCTTTGTTAACAGTTTTAGAACCACTGCCCTAACCACGCTGACAATTTTCTCATTTATTTATTTCAACTAAAATAAATTATAAAACAATTACAAAAAGCTAACAACAATAGACCTAAAAAAGCTTAAATTACAGTTTTATTTACAACTACTTATGTTCAAATATAAAACAAAACTGTAGGTAGTGGTGACCGACCAAACAATGCGAATTTACCACCAAATACGTCGTCTGTTGTTGGACAAACTTAGTTTTTTATTTTATTTTCCATTTATTGCACGATTGTAATTTAATATGTAGAGGAGATGGAAGGCACTCGCATACTATTTTTTTTTTGAACAACCATTTAAACCTTTTCCGTAGTACTCGCACTAAAGTACAATTATGGATGCTGCTATCTGGAATGACTACGACATCAGTGCACATTTTAACGTCATCAACAGTTAAAACAAAAAATAGCAACAAAATACATTGTACATATATATGTGTATATACGCACGTATGTATTACTATTATATTGCTGCAAGTGGAAAAGGTAACCAAGAGTCAGTCATTGAGGAGTAATTGTTGGATACGAATACAAGTATGCAACTTGTTAAAATGATGTAACGAAAACATTGTTTAAATAACAATATATTTTTTTTCTGGTGATGTTTGTTATAACATTCGAGTTTTAGCACAAAACTGTATAAAAATTATTGTTGATCAATAACGAATATTTGTTATGTATAATAAAGAATATCTTTTACAGAATATGTTTAACAATTTAATGGTTTAACTCAAAATGCGAGCTTTAATGTTGAATGAATGTTTTAAAATTTTTAAAAGCTTAAGTTTTTATTGAGGTTTCGGTAATCATTTGGTGTAAGATGGGTGACTCGTTGGGGCTGCCAGCATGGCCTCCAGTAGGACAGGTTTAAAAGCCTTGTCACGCGACCCGCTTGTTGTGAGATCCCACACTGTCTTGGCCTTCATAGTATCGTAGGTACTTAGCACTTGTTCGGAGTCTGGTGCCTTCCGGCGACCCTCTGGGATCCTCCACTTTAAACCGTTGAATGCCCTCGACTGCATTTGCTGCTGATACGCACATCTATGGAGATGCCCACTATCCGAAATCTGCGATCGCGCGCCATATCACTCGGTTGTGCTTTCTTAACTTGTGAATAGGGCCAAATACTTGAACAAACCCATTACTTGAGTCTGTTGCTCACTCCACTCCCGATGGCAGGAGGCCCTTTATCAGAGTTACCAGAGTTAAGGAGGTTTCCTCCCAGATTTAGGGGTTGCTATTTATTGTTGGGGGTACAAATTATTAGGAGGAAAATAAATAAATTCATATTAATTTGCTTGTCTTTACAGTAACTAAGTAATACAATGTATTAAAGCTTGTTCTTGGTTGAGCAAAACTCACTAGATTCCCGCATCACGTGTCTAAGAATCGGTAAATTTCACGGGAAAATAGCTATCTTCGAATATAATAACTAAAAGAACCATATTTTGCAAACTGCTCAAGTTTAACAAAGTTTTACGAAGACGAATAACTGAGTACAAACATTTTTCACAATAGTTTTTCTTTGTTTCGAGAGCGGAATATGGAATGTTTTCATCCGCTTAGCTTTTACGCTGAAGTGCCATACCTAAACAAGAGCATCAACGTTGTGTCGCGGACAGTAGTGTTAACTTTCTTGTTTAATAGATCCCACACAAAAGAAATAATTATTTATTAAAATTGTTGCCAAGTTTACTATTAACAAAATCGGATTTTCAAATTGAAAAACGTGGACGCCGTGCTATTTAGGGATGCTTAATACAAAGGAAAGATAATTTTTGACAACTAGAAAACGCTTTACGCTTTTGTTTAGGTACGGCTGTTATACGACTCTTTTTTTTTGGAGAGAAAACAAACAATCGAAATTCTCCACAAGTATTAACACAAGCCTTTATAGCGAGTTTGGTCAAGCCATCTACAATATGGTACCATCTCCGTGAATTCAGCCCGTAATGCTGTGTGTGATTCAATGCTGTAAATTTGACGCAACTGAATTTGAATGTATTGGTTCTACTGATTGTCGTACAATCACCGTACACTCTTATCTGGGATATTAAAAAACTCCACGGGTTTGATGCACCATAACCCAATTGGAGTTCTAAATTGTTGGCTTCGCCAGTTTTAGTTAAATTTTTGTTATAATCTCTTTTCGCTGCAATGAACCAATATTTGTTTAGTTTAATTTAAATTACCACATTTTAACATGTAGGGTATTCACTTAAAATGTATGTACTAAATGTTTCATGGCAAACAACTTCCAAAAAGGGTGGTAAGTTGTTAACTAAAAGCTGTTTCCGTTAGTGTTTTTGTTAAGATTGAACTAAACTAAACCCAACTGGCTGGATAGCCAGTGAGCTTTTTTTCCGTAACAATGCATGCGTTTTTATTGTTTATTTATTTACTTGTTGTAGTTGTTGTTACTGCTGTATTTGCTATTGTTGTTTTTCGGATTAAATTTTATCTATGTATGTATGTATATAAATACTCCAGCCAGTTTGTAAACGTTATAGAGAATCACATGAATGTTTATAATATAAAACATGCATAAAAACATATGATATGAATTTATAGGGGAGACAACTCTTTACATACATATGTATAAATAAAAGTACATAAATTTTTATATACCCTGCAAACATTTTCTTGCCAAAACCAATCTCTAAAACTATCGATTTGTTTAGATTTAGTTACTATACTACAGAAATCGGACTTTTCAATTCCAAAGGGTTGACGCAGTGCTAATTGGGGTTGCTTTGGTCATGAGGATTTTTGGCAGATGGAATGCACTTATTGCGCTCATTTATGTTGGACCCTACGGTTATATTAACCATGAGAATATACTGTGGCCCATAACTATAGTCCTTAACAAAGCATACTTTAAGAGTTTTAAATTCAACTTTTATTAAAAACAACAGCATCAGCTTTTTTTCGCCAAATAAAAAAAATTAAAAAGTTATTGCAAAAAGTTTAAAATGTTTATGTTTCAACAAATTGGCCGGTATTTTTCAATTATTATTGATTTGGAGGAAAACTTTAATGGAAAGAAACACAAAATACATACATATGTACATATGTATAGGCAAAGTCAACAATATTTTGTAATTTTATGGTTGCGTTCTACATAAATTCACATTGCATTTTTAAAATTTTCAACGCAACAAGATATGCAGTGTTTTATTAATATTTCAAAAATAGTGTTCGGCACAAAGATATTTTCTATGAATGTTAACATAACTTTGTTCTGACGGGTCCATGATTGCCAATGTGTCCCATAAAGAGAATACTCACGAAAATTTGTTTTTAAAAACTGTGGTGTAGGTTATCATATGGTCGTGCTTGACAACAAAAATACACTCTTAACTTTGATTCAAATAGTTATTTTCACTGAATATGAAGAAATATTTAATTAAGTCATTGTTAAACATGTTTTATTGAGTGATATTTTGCAAAGTGCAATTTTGATTAATTTTTCATTGAATCAAATAAAAAGTTACCTTGTTAAAAGTAACATTTTAGGGTTTTTCTTGAGATATTTTTTTCTGTGTAAGTAAGACTTGTGGAATAGTGTAAAACAGCTTTTAGTATTATATAGGTGGATAATCAATAACACTATTAATTGCTTGGTGGGTAACAGTTTGTTATTGTTATTATTATTGTTGTTGTTGTCTCCACCATAGTCACCGTTAAACGTAGTGCGAGTACTTGGTAATATATGTAGTTGTATATGTTTGATTGTTTTTTATTTTTAATACAACAACAAAATGAGAGTACTATTGTCGTATATTGTTTCTGTGCAGTGAGGGTTGTGTGTAAAATTCTATAATCTGAGAGTGCTCAGCTTTTTCCATTTAGTACGAGTATTTAAATATTTAAGCGTCAAGAAGAGGGTTCCAAAGTTTCAACTTCAATAAAATACATTTAGTTTTTTGCTACAAATCGTGCGGTAGCTACTAAATACACAAAATTAATCCCTAAAATGTAAAACACTTAAGTTTTTAATGATAAAGGGGTGTGATATCTATTAACAAAAATAGAAATAAAAAAAATTGATTACACAAATATAACAAAAACCTTTTTTTTTTTGCTAAAAAATGTCTGAAAAACAGAGAAATAAAAAAAAAATAATAATACAAAAAATAAGTGATGACAAGTGCCTTCAAAATTTGTGTTTCCGTCTGAAAAAAATATGCTCAATAATCAGCTGTTTATCTAAGCGAATAATAAAGCAATGAAACTTAGTTAAACAAGTTTTATTTTTAAAAAGAGGGCTAAACGAGAAGTGGCTTAAAAATAAAATAATGATACATACGTGCCTACATAAAATAAAAATTATTAATTCGACTAAAATAACGCATTATTGACCACAATGCTAAAATAAATTATGTTTAAGTTGCTTTTGAACAAGGCCCATGTGATGAATTGTTTACATGTTTAATACATGTTAAAATCGTTACCTAAAAGGCAAAAGGCCCTAATGAACAAAAAAGTTGGTTTTGAATTTTTTGTTAGTTATGCCGCTTTGCGTTGAAGATAACAAAATACAAATCATAGTTTAACTAAATTTAGCGAGCAATAGTAAGGTAGACTGTTAAAGTGAATTATCTGTGGGGAATCGAACCTCCAACCCTACACGCAGAGAAAAAATATGGTTGGGCATGGATACGGCAACAACACTATGTTTAATGTAACAATATATTGTTGTCGTACACAAATAATTGTTATTTTTCTTTAATATCAACAATATTATAGTTACTGTAAACAAATCAATGTGTATCGCAATTATTAATTTGAGTATTGTTGACCGAAAAATAATTATTTTTCTAACAACTTAATTATGATAACTTTCTAAACATATTATATTACTCACAACCATATCATGATATTTAATAGCCATAACATGATAACTTTCTATACATTTATCATATTATGTTTGAGATGCAATCAAACTATTTTTACTCTAATAATATTATGTAAGCGCCATTTGTAAAATAATTTTGTATCACTTGTGTCATTTATTTTATATGTGAGCGGTTAATCAATTTAAAGATAAATTCCCATAAAAAAATATGTTTAAAGAAATTAAAAAAATTAAAATACTAGCGGAGTTCATTCCGTATTAGTGATTTAATAGTGCAAATGCAAAATATCGTAGTTTTTTTGTAGAATCCAAAAACAAAACACACAGAGATTTCGTTATATTTTATGAAAGTGTTACGATACTTCTGTGGTTTTCATGGGCAACCGCGTATGTCTAAAAACTAATTTTTCAGGAGAGCCGAAAAACAATTCTTTATTCTACTATGGGCTAGGTATTGCAGATTTTGAATTTGCTCTTTTGCAAGCCTTATATTGATCTCCGCTGTTTTATTCACATTAAGAAAAATTGTAAAAAGCCACAAAATACAAAATCGATGCAAAAAAGTTTTAATTTATTTTATATTTTTGTGACAGTTATGAAAGGGGCTGTATCATAATATGATTGCTTCTATATTAATTATGATTAACATGATGATAACATGATACCTTCTTAGATTATTATGTTTAACATGACAATAATATGATAACTTCTTAACTTAGTATAATTAACATAATAATAATATGTTTATGGCAAAAATATTATGATGTAATATTACGAGTATATTTAGTCATAATATGATTCAATAATAATCTTAATATGGTGACTACAATCATAAATTTTATCATAATATGATGCTCTTAGAATATGTTTACCACAACCACGTTTTTTCTTTGCGTGTAGCACTGATAGACTACATAGCTCACTACAAAACCTTGCCCTTAATTAAAAGTAGCAGTTAATAGCTGCTAATTGTAAAATTAATTTTTAAAATGATCTTGTATTGAGTTAATTATAAAATCAAACTAAAGTAAATATTAAAACAATAAAAGTAAAATTACCAACTTCAAATATTTTAACAAATTTCAAGTTTACACTCGTCTTTCTGTAATTTTGCAAATAACCCTAATTTGGGTACTAATTTTTTTCGTTTGCCAAAAAAAGTAAAAAAAAAAAAAAATATTACAAAATTAATAATAATTTCGATTAAATGTTTATCTGTACAAGATTATGTACCAAAGTTAAAATTTATTTCTATTTGTTGTTTTGGAAATTTTTTCCATTAACAAAATTATTAAAAAAAGAAAAAAAAAATGTGGTTAAAGTACAAAAATTAGTTTTTGAAACGTGACTTTTACATAAAGAAACGTGATTGAAATCTTTTTATGTTTTTTTCCTTTTTTTTAACTCAATTTTAATTAATAGTTTAATGTTTTAATGTTGCCAAATTTTTAATTTCAATATGACAACGAATCTTTTTTTTATTTTGGATCACAGCTAAAGAAACAAGAAAAGAGTTTGAATTAAAAATAATTTTATGATTTTTGTTTATTTAGTTTTTGTTTAATTTTACAAGATAAAAACACAATCTGACATAACTTGTTTATTTTATTTTTGCTGCAACTGGTTTCTTCTTTTTGTATGTACGTACAGCGCGTAACAAGTATTTAAAGCAATTTTTCTTAAGGAAGTTCTTTTTTTTAAATTTATTAGGTTTTTAAAGAACTTGTTATTATTAGTGAATTTGTGTAAAATTTTGAATCAGAAAACATTGATTTATGACGAGTAGAACTTTTGGGTGGAATAATGAAAACAGATTGCAAACGTTAGAACTTGTTAAATTTTATCTTTCTCGCGTTGAGATGTGAACAATTATGGTCTTTGCAAGTTGGCACCGCATTTCCAATTTCATCAAAAAAACCGCCGTTTTGCCAAACGTAAATTTTCATCGCCAAAAAGATATAAATTTGCCATGTTTGAAAAATCGCCACATATGACATCCCTCGTACAGACATTTAAAAAGCGGAAGAAAAATTTAA
This sequence comes from Pollenia labialis, assembly GCA_949318255.1. Lineage (NCBI taxonomy): Eukaryota > Metazoa > Arthropoda > Insecta > Diptera > Polleniidae > Pollenia > Pollenia labialis. The sequence continues at coordinate 133,601,408 of OX439142.1, read as the reverse complement.
TGATTCCCTTATTGTTTTTATAACTTTGATGTACAAAATCTGTTTATTTTAAAGGTCACATTCAAAAAAATTTTAATATAAAGACTGTAAATAAGCCAACATTTTTATGAAAATGTGTCAAAACCATTTTTTATGTTTAAAGTTTCATGTTATTTCTTTCAATATATAAAAGAAATACATTTCTTGCTGTGTTTTCTTGATTTTCAATTATTATTTAACTATAAGTTACAATGCAACTACAATGCAACTTCAAATAAATTTTAATATTTTTTTCAATATACAAAAAGCATTAAAAATTTGGTTTTATTTTTTCACACTTGGTAACTTTGTCAAAAATTTTGGTTATAACAATTGACCGTGGCAGCACTGCTTGTCTTTCATATTTGCTTTATTTTAGAAAGTGTATGCATGTACCAAATTTGAAGACTTGTGCTTGAGTTGGGAAAATTGTATGCGAAGAAATAGGTTTATTATAAAAACTGTACCTACCAAGTTTAAATACTTTTGTCAGGATAGGAAAAATTTAATGCGAAATAATCTCTAAGAATTGTACAGGCGGGTGGGCGTGTCCTATTATGATTAAATTTAATTTTTTCTTAATCATCACATTTGGCCATTTTCTTAACAAAAATCTTGAAATAATAAAATTTGCCGATTTTCGGAGTACAAATGATTTGTGTTATGCAACAAACGCAATAGAAACACGCAAATAAAAATGATAAATATAAAAAATATGTCATTTAGAAGTTTATCAAGAAAAATAAAAAATATGCATACGCATCAAGGTACATACATCAACACAAGGTAGATTCAGTTGGGAGTGCAGACATGCTGCTCTATAAAAATAACCGACTTGTCAAAATTGTCTTCATATACAACAATAACAATTTAACGCACACATGTACAGGGTGGCCCAAAATGACCGAAGGGGTTTGAATTGCTTATAATTTTTTTTCTTTTGTTTTCAGTATTATGTAAAGAAGGCTTGGGGAATTTAAAATTGAGCAGTACTCAATTGAACAATGAGCCCAAATTGTTGCAGTTTTTTTCCGGCAAAAAGCTGAAGAAAATCATAATTTTATTCATAATTTAATTATGAGCGACGAAGCCCATTTCCAATTAAGTGGGTTCGTAATAAGCAAAATTGCAGGGTATGGGAATATTTTTTAACAAGGTTTATGCTTAGATGTATGCAACAGATTTTGTCTCAAGTCTGCTCTTCGTGATTTTTTTCAGAAAATGTATTAATTTGTTCAGCGATCGGTGAAAGTCTCATTTTTCGTTTAGCTGTATTTCAATAAAAACGGCATTAGAATGTTAGAAATGCAACTATTTTACACGCATACATGTGTCTTTATAGAACAGCATCATTCGATTTTTGAAAAAAATAGGCGAAAAATGGGATTTTTTTCGTTGATATTTGGTAATTTGAAATGGTACTTGAAAATTATACCAATTTAAGCAAAGGAATTGCAGATTCAAATTAAGCACCCAAAATTACGCTCGTATACACGAAAACTATTCAAACTTAACGTTTTAACCCGCCATAGTTTTTTTTTTAATTATTCTTCATCTTTTGTTTATGACTTATTTATATGATAGAAATTCAATTATCAAGTTTTTGTACATACTTAAATTATCTGTGTCTTTTAAGTGTTTAAGTGCTTCCGATGACTCAACATTTGCCATAAATGTTTGTGTTGCGTCGTCTATAAACAAGACGCTTCATTTTTTTTTAAATTTTTTGTCTTTTATTCAACATTAAAACATCAATAAATGCCAGTCACACTTGTTAAAGAAATAATAAATATTACATTTGGTTTTTCAAATTCTTTACATGTGTACAAAAATGGTCGGTCTGCCTATTTGTTCGTTTGTATGTTTATGTTGGACGATTAAATGTTTGGCTTTCTTTTTTTTTTATTTCTATTGTCTAAGGGAGTCATCCGTGAGTTCAACATAAATAAAAACTCATACATATTTTATGAGTGTGGAATTAACTAATAAAATATTAATTTTTAATTTTTACTATTTTTTTTTTAGGGAAACCGATTTAATTCAACATATTTTTTGGAGCTTCACGATGTCATAGTTAATTAGTAGTGATAGAATTTGTGAGACCTAAATTTGTCGGAATTGAACGTGTTTACACTAGGCATGAAATATTGTGTAATGAGGTTTGTTTAATTTTGGGTGTTCATAAGACTTATTTACTTTTGGCTGAACTTCACTTTATGTTCAAATTATAAAATACACAAACGGTTTTAGTCCTCAAAAATTTAAAAAAAAGTTGGGAGTGTATTTAACTAGTCTAATTAAAAGAGGTTGTATTTCTATTAGGGTATTCGTTCGGTTAACCTTCAATCGGTTAACCGATTAATTACCACACGATTAACTGATAGATTAATTTCAAACTGGCTTTTTTCGATTGACGATTAAACCGGTTAAATTCAGTCGATTAACGGACTAAATAAAATTTTTAATTTATTGTAGTAATAATTTTTTTGTGTTTTTAATTATTTGTTTCGTCTCATATACAAAAGGTATGTGTTCAGTGATATTCACTTTAACCTATTTTCCACCGACCGGTGGTTAAAATTGCAAGCACTCTTACTCTTTTTTTTCGATCTCTTCATAATCCATCAACAGGAATGTGGCAAAAAATGGCTTTAATGTTTGATTACCAACACCTTTTTTTTTTCCACGTAGTTTTTATATGTATGTGTTTAGTTAGTTGTTTCTTCTCATGTCAGTCTTTTAACAGAATTAACCAAAACAATTAGAAGTGTTAAAAGTTTAACAAAATTAAAACAGTACTAAATTGGCATAATGGAGTATTTTTTATGTGTAGAGAAATCTTGGAAAAGGACTGGGAAATTAGATATTCATCTACGATAAGTGAAAAATTTTTTTTCCAAGTCAAGTTATGTCAAAACTAAAGAAAAGAATCGCTTTAATCCTAAACATTTAAACCAAATTACTTTTCTAAAAGATAATTTTATAAGATCTCCCTTAACTATTGAAATAACTAATTAAATTATCTCAGTCTATTTGTAATTAATATATTTTTGGGCGATTCACAAGGTAGTCATTAAGTTGTAAAGGCTTATGTCTTAAAATAATTACAAGAAATATATATCGTCGGCATAATATACAAACCACTTTTTAAGTAAATTGAGATTTTGATGCCATGTGGTAGAGAAAGATACGCTTCATCGACCAGCATGTAGTTTTTCTTCTATTTAAGTCTTGAAGTGTGTAAAACTTACTGAATTTTTTATTTTCTATCAAGCCGCAAATAGAAAAAATAAAAAGTTTTTTGTCTGTCCTGTAAAATGTGCTGAAAGGGATTTAGCAGGTTTGCATATTGAACCGACGATATGACTGTTGTGGGCTACCGCTTATAATTTAGATTTCTTCGGTACAATTTTGACGAATCAATGAACAAAGCATTACAATTTTCATTTGTTTGAAACACAACAATATTTATTCTAAGCAATTGTAAAATATAATTTAGGACGTTATGACTTGATAGCACACCTTGTGAATCGCCTTGTGAATTATGTATTAATTGAAAAATGCATATAACATATTTATGAATTGTTTTTTTCATTGCTCGTTTTAGCTCAAGAATTGTTATATTTGGTATGTTATTGTTTTCTTTTACTAATTTACTCCAAATAATAAATAATTAATGAATTTTTTTTTATTGCAAATACTTAATTATAAAAAAAATAAAATTTATTAATCAGTTAATCGATTAAGAACAAAATTACCCGATTATTAACCGATTAAACCAAAACCTTGGTTAATTAATCGACCGATTAACCGATGAAAGCAAAGGTCGATTAAATAAATTCCCTTACTTCCATGCATTTCCTTAGAGGGAAACGAACTGACACCAAGGTAGTCCCGTGATAGGTCCTTGGTGGAAGATACCGGTTCTAGTTCTAACACTTTATATGAATAAGACCTATCACTTTTACATGGTGTTGTCATTGGAGGGGGTCAATTGGCACCATTTGGCCAGTCACAGATATATTTTAAATGAACGTGCTTAGTGTGAGTTACTAAAATGTAGTATTATTTCAATAAAACAAGTCCTAGCATTAAATTCAAGAACCAAATTTTAGAAAGTACCAAAAAATGAGTCACAGCAATGTTGAAGACTGTCTCTACCACCAAAGACCTATCACGGGACTACTTTGGTATCAGTTCGCTTCCCTCTAGGGTATTTCTACCTATTTGTTCTTCATAAACCAGTTAAGGGATTGGCTCTTCTTTCACTGGTCATGAGTCCTCTCTTTTTGTAGTTGTTCCATTTACACAAATTCCAGGACCAGTCTGCTGGACCAATTCACACAAATTTCCAGCAGGGTTCCTATTGGGAAATATGCTCGTTAAAAACGTTACCAAAAACTGAAAATAAATCAAAGAAAGCAAATTGCAAGTTTCATTAGGTAAAAAAAGCGCTTATTGTCAGCAGAAATAAGTCCTCGTAACCGGGAACATACAAAAATCATGCATCCGATCAACAGCTCTGTAAGCATTTATTTTGCTTTTTAATTGCAAAAAAAAACTTGCATTTTTTTGGGCATTTTTTTATTGGGTACATATTTTTAGAAAATCTAACAAAACAGATCGATATCAATTTCGATTGGTTTCAAAAATTTTGTAGTTTTGAGGAATCTTTTCTACTTAAAAAAGTGGCCAAGAAATTCTAACAAGTTTCTTCTAGAATACACTTGTAGATATTTTTAATAAATCGCTTTTAATTCGTTCACTCGAAAATCTGACAGAATTCTGTACGACTTAAAAATGTCTGGAAAATCTGTTTTCAATGCCTCACTTTGCCACAAAAAGACCCAAAATCATATGACTCAGATATTCCAGAGGATTAGTTTTGAAATCGTTTAAAAACGAAAACATATCGTTTAACTACAACCTGTTTTTTAACAATGATGTGGTCCATGATTGCATTACATTAGACCATGTTGAAATTAGTATATTTTATCTAAAATGGATCAAGTAGTCCAATACTATTTGCAGGGTATTGAGTATATGTATGTATATGAATTTAAAGATTTCAAATTACATACATACACATGCATCTACATATATTCCAAGTTCAATTATCCGATCACTAGTAACGTTGTAGTAAAACGACTAAGTATTGAACTCGCTACCTCTACACTGATAGACCAGCTCACTTCCAATAGCATGTCTTGATAACCTTTTCCGGTATATTTTTTTTTTTTTGACTAAAAATAGATACATATAAAATATATAAATAAATATCACTAAAAATAAATATTTTATTAAGTGCCTACTATGAGTTCTAAAATCTGTCAACGAGATTCATTTATTTTATTCTTCCGGATATGGTTAAGCTGATCTTTGTTAATGGTTTAATTGAACCGTAAACAAGATAAAAAACAATTTGAGACCAAAACCAGTTTATTAACTTTTTATTATCAATAGCTTTTGTATTTTTTTTTTACTTTTTGTTAATAAAATTTTTACGTGTCACTAAAGACAATTTTGTTAAAAAAATACAAAAAAATTTAATCCGCATTTCTATTTATGTAGTTTCATTTAAGCTGTTTTGCATGAATGAATCACAATTAGATGTCTATAGAGAATTATTTCACAAAGACGTGATACAAAAATATCTTATAGAACCGCAGAAAATATAAATAAAAAACAAAATAGATATAGAAATTGATTTTAGTTGTATTAAAAAGAGAGTGCTGCAGCAATAATTTATCAATTTAATAACATTAAACTCTTTTACTGCGAGGTGTAGTTATTTTTAAAGATAAGTTTTTAGAAAAAAACTTTTCAGAAAAAAAAAAACGTTTGGACAAAATGAAATGCCGTGGTCGATCTTATGATAATTCAAGTTACATATCAGGTGTATTCCGTACTTCAAGCACGAATTAAAACAATTTATTCTTTAACAGATTACGAGCCTTGCTCTGCCCATTCTTTTAATTTAGTAGACACTTAAGCAACTGGGTCTGTACCCGAAGCAGTAATTTGTTTCACCTATTAAGAACTTTATAATTTGTTCAACAATATCTACAAATCGTTTAGAGATCTTTTTGCAAAGGACAAATTTAAGACTTAAAAGCAGAGGCCGTAATAGTTATTCCTTTTTTTTATAAAAGTCAGATGATAAATAGAAAAAAACCTGTTATTTTTGTTCAAAAAAATAAAATAAAAAAAAACTGTTAACTTTGATCGAAAAAATTAAAATCAAAATTTTAAAAATCATTTGGGGGATTCATCAAGTCGAGTGCGATCCGTTGAGCCACCTAAATTAACACCCATTATATAAAAAGCTTAAAATTCAAAACTCGACTGCAAGTCTGTTATAGATATGGATAAAATTCTTTCCAATTCGGCCCATCCGTATTTAATTTGCTGATTTATTTCCTTCCTTAAAAAATTTATGATACAATTTACTTTAGGTCGAACTTTTCCAATTCTTTTATTAGAAAAACAAAAGAAACGGCTGTAATTTAAAATGTTTGAAACAAGAAAGTACTTAAGAAAACTCGACTACAAATGAGATAAAAACTAAATTTATTTTTTCTCTACACAACTTATTTTTGCTATTTATCGTCTGTAATTAAGAATACAATTTATTAATAACTTTTATCCATCTGCTCATTCATTTAAGAAGTTTTAAAATCCAACTTGGTCTTAAGAAAAAAAACACCATTGAAAATAATCAGTAACTGTGACTGTATTGTATTTTTTTTGCTGTTGTTGAAAATTAATCTTTTTTAAAAGTTTTCCATCATGTAAATTGTGGAATTAAAACCATATAAAACAAAGAAATATAAACTACAGTTTGTTCATATTTCAACGAATGCAACAATTGTCCGACCGGCCGGTCTTTCAACTACTACGTTCTCATGTTTAGACATTCAAAATATTCGAGTATGAAAATTAATTTTGTACCTTATGTCAGTCACTCAAAACAGCAACAACTACATATTTCTTTTAAATTTATGGCATAAAAAACTGACAACAATTTTTATTTTAGTAAAATTCGCGATAAAAAGAAAAGAAAAAAAAATAGTTAAATATGGGTTCTTTTTTTTTCTTCTACAGAGTGGCTTTACCAGGGAGAACAAATAACTTCAGGCATATACTTCAATAGTGGCATAACTAAAAAATAAAATTTTGAAGTTGGCGATGCAGAATTGTTCGCTATGTTTCGTTATATCGTGCAAAAAAAATCATTTTTATATCTTTTATAATTTTCCCTTTAGAAGAGAATGTATCGTTATTTTCTCTAACAGCCGTACCTAAACAAGATCGGAAGGCGGAATGTTTTCTTTCGCTTAGCTTTTACGCTGATATGCCATACCTAAACAAGAGCGTCACAAACATTAGTTTTCACTTTTTTGTTAAATGAAACCCACATTATAGAAATAAAAAGAAGAGAAAAAAACGCTAGATTGAATAAAAATAGCTAAATTGCCATTATTTATTAACAATAGTGCCAACTTCACCATTAAACGCGCTGTCAAAATCGGATTTTCCAATTGAAAAGCGTTGAGGGATGCTTCATACAAATTGTATGGACATGAGAATTTCTGACAGCTAAAACCGATTTCCGGTCTTGATTAGGTAGGGCTGTAATTAGTAAACGCGTTTATCTTGAAATTGATTTTTTTGAGTTATGTCACTTTCGAAGTTAATGGGTGGTTTGTAAACATGTGTTGTAGTTTTTTATTTAAGTTTTCAATACTTGTTTGAATTATTAATTATGACTCAAAACTGAAAACAACAACAATAACTAGCAGATATTCTTTGGTTGTTGTAATGGCTGAAATTCTTTTAAAATGTTTACAAATATTTTCAAAAAAAGTTATTTTTGCAAGTCAATTTGTTTTTTTTTCTTTTAGAAATGTGTCTTGCATTTTAATATTAAAAAAGGTATTTCAAAAGACTTTTTATTGTATTTAAGTAATTTACATACATACATATGCCCATAAATATGTAAATATGTACATTTAAACAAAACTAACCATTTAACAAATAAATATTCTCAACCAGCAGTCAAACGCATGAAGTCATCAGACGTTTTTTTTATAAGAATTTTTTTTTTATTTGGTGTTTTAGCCAACATGAATTTTGCAAACATTGAGACTTTTTTTATATTTTCAGTTTTTTGTGTCATTTGTTTCAACTGTTGATTCTAAAGAATTTTTTGTATATTTTTTGTTGTTTGTATTACTTAAATGTTTATTCAATATTGAGTGCACATTGAGAAGTGTTTAAGCAAATATTCATTAAAGACGTCAATTTTTTTGTTTGGTTGTGTTAAAGTGTTGTTACTTTGTTATTAGATGACCAAATAGGAAATTTTTGAATTAGAAAAAAATGTACTTTGGACTTTAAGAAGAATTCTTGACAAAATGTACGAAAAAACCGAAGTAAAGCAAATTTCGATCTTCCAAAGGTTAAATACAGTTTGGTTTAAAGATTGATGTTTGACTATTGAAACATGTGAGGGTAACCTGTCCGTAAAAGCCCTGCCTGGTTCGAGCCCAGCGGCAGTCAAGAATGGAAAAATTATCAAATAAATTTTTATTAATTCCATGTTGTAAAATTCTTATTTTCATAAAAATAATTTAATGAAAATTAAATTTGATGAACTTAAGCCTAATAAACAGTTAAACAAAATAACCACAAGACTAATTATTTTACGAATTTAAGAAAAATTTTAAATTGAAAAAAAATTCTTAGGTATTAAAATGGTTTTTAAAACTTCCAAAAAATGAGGTAATTAGTCTTTTTTGGTTTTTTATTTTCAGTAAATAATCCTATATTAATAAATTGGAAATTTAAAGGCCGAATAAAGATAATAATATTTGAATATCACAGTAAATAATAATAAATATAATCAATAAAATAAAATTTAAAATAAAAAGCAAAATAACTAAACAATGAAAAAACCAACCAAGATCAAAATACTTATCTCTTCCGTGTTATTATTACATTTTGCACTTTTCATACATTTTTTAGCTTTACAAGTTTTGTTCGTGAGTTTATTTGACAGTTCAAAGCGGGAACGTTCTCACACAAATTTTACTACACCCTTTTTCTGTAAATTAGCGGTCAATTTTTTTAGGTGACACCTTTTACTCGCAAAAAATATGCAGTTTAGTGAGAAAAAAAAACAAAAGTAAAATATTATGTTTGTATACGAACATAATGTCGTCGCCAATAGCTTATTTTTCAAAGGACGAAAAAACTTTATAACTCCTTAAAGATGTGTTTAAAAACAAACATGGCTTTGCGAATTTCTGAAGGGTGTAGAAAAATTTATTTTTTCAAAAAATGTAATTTTCATAAAACAATGCATTCACAACATCACACTTTTACATATTACTTGCATTTTGGACATGAATTTGTGCAAAGTAGATTAGTGTAAACTAGGTTTTACGAACACACTCAAAACAAAAATTAATCAATCCGTACTCAAATCAATCCGAAGCGGTATTAATAGTACGGCGATCACGGATTTTTTTGAATCAAGTACAGAACGATTGATTCAAGTACGAATTTTCAATCGTGAAATACTTAACTTATCCATATTCAATACCAAATTTGTACTTGGAATAATCCGAAAATGAGATTAATTTAAGTAAAACTAAGATAAGTTTATTTTATCCCGAATTCGGGATATGGTTGTGGCTTCTTGATGGAGGACTAATGCAATTGTCGATGACAATAATATTGTTAATTAATCATAACATGTTTACCAATTTTTTTAAAAATAGTTTTGTTTAAGGGGACCATATTTAAACATATTTTTACTCTGGGTGTAGGAAAAAAGTGAGGGCGTTGCGCCGCACCAAAAATGCTCCGATTGGCCTGAAAATTTTCACATTTTTTTTATCTCAAAAAAAAAAAATTGGTGCATAAGCCTTTAACATTTCAATCTTAATATATTAATACCATTTTGTTTTGCATGCGAATGTCATTTTGTATGGCGCTTACGAGGTTTAAGAAATAGCTTTAAACGTTTTTTTTTTGCATACAAAGTTGTCAAGATGAGAATGCAATCGGGTGGAAAATATTATCGTCTACTTTATAAAGTCAATATAAAAAAAAGACGCTTACGTTTTAAGAAGAAACGGGACGATATGACTTTTGAATGATTAAACGATGTAAACGCTTTTTAAGGGTTCTGCTGAATCCCATTTTGAGAACCGTTGTTCTTTAACTTCCGAGATGTCCTGTAAATATGTCGAGATTTTAGATCTTAACCAGTAGATTGCATATACCAAAATTAAGGAAGTGAAATCGGCTTGAGTTTTGCCTATATTTTATTTCCCCCCCTCTTTTTTCAACATTTTATTTATTTTAGCTATAAGGACATTGTCCAGAGGATGACACAATGAACACAAAATCTAACTTGTTACCACCATATTCATTAAAAATATTTCCGGTTTATAACAGGTTAATAAAATGAATTCTCTATGAAAATTGTTGGTGATTCTAATAAATTCTTCCCTCTTAATACAATTTCCTATCTGGTATATTTTTCACTGAAATTTTTTTACTGGCATTTTGGCTTTGCCAATTTATTACTCTAAACATATTTTTTCTCTTAAATTATTATCTTTGAATATAACTAGTAAAAAAGTTTGGTTAACGATGATTTTTGTCATAATTCAAGGTGACTTGAAACACAAAGATAAAAACACCAAAAGTTAAATTTTTTTTTATTAAAAACTCTGTATTAAAAAAAATTCACATGCAAATTTTCATGCCACAAATTAACAACAATAGAAAAAAATTATAAGCTGCTAATAATTGACCATAATTGCTTCTTATGTATGTTGGTCATTAAAACGATTATTTAATAATTATTAATAACAATATTTAATAATAATTAACATAAAAATTATTAAACCGAACAATCAATTAAATTAAAAAAATTAGAGTTAAATAAGTTTAAGATAAACAAGAGTTTTTTGAAAAGTTTAAAATAAAAAAACAAAATAAGAAATAAATTTATAAGCAATAAATTAAGTGATGCAAAAAAATATATTTCATTTCGCTGAGTCGAATTCTACAAAAAAAAAAATAAAAAACAAGTATGAGTGCTTTATTCGACTGGCCGAGTCTTTGACACCCTCCAAATTTAATTATAACATCATTATTCGTTACGGTTTTCCGTGTACTAAAGTGTTTTCCGAGAGTGAGATTTATATGGACGATCTGCACGAAATTTTGTGGTATGATTTCTATTCATTTAGGATGAACTTGTTTAAAATCATCAATTGTATCAATATGGGAATTAAGGGTGTTTTTAATTGCTGGGCCATTTAAAATTTTATTAAAAAAAAGTACTGATAACTTTTTCAAATTTCTGGTTTTATTTAAAGGATGAACTTTGCCATTTGATAATGGAACACAATATCATTCATAAAACTACCACGACATCAACATTACTATTGCTCTGTAAAGCAAGTTTTTATGCATAAACAAATGTTTTTCCAAATTCACGTTATAATTAATTTTATTGCTAAAAAATTGCCTTTGAATTTGTTAATAAAATTACAAATTTTAATTTTAATCTTAAATATTTTGCTGTATTATTATTTTATTTGTAGTGAAATAATCCATCAATGAATAAATGACTGTGTAATTACGTGATTATTACCAAAAGTACATGTACTAAAATAGTATTTTGTTTACTTAAAAAAAAAAAATAAAAAATTGTTAACATTGTGTCGTTAACTCTGCAAACAAATTGAAAGTATTAAAAAGAGTTAATGCTATACACACGTGTGTTCCACAAACGTCAGCCTTAAAAATTATAATAATAAAAAAAATTAGAAAAAACCCCAAATTGCAAACTAAAGAAGGAAAAAAATACCTAAAAATTTTGTGTTGGTTGCACTTAAAACATTTTGCATTAGAAATCTGTTAACAAAAAATAAGAAAAAAAAATTAACAAACAATTGTAAACCAATATTTAAGAAAACAAAACTAATTGTTTCCTCTAAATCACAACAAAAGTAAAAAAAGAAGAAACAAAACCGATAATAATAAATTATAAAATTATAAACATGGAAGTCTTTACAGAGGAGTCACAACAAAAGGGCGAAGAGGATCTTTCCAAATACATGTTGGATGGTAAGTGTTAAATTATGAACAAATAAAAAAAAATAAATACATTTAAACAAAAAAAAAAACTCCATTTACCAAGTGCAAGTATCACTTCGAAAAACAATGAAACATCTACCCCATTGAACGTACATACTTGTGACGACTTGTAGTGGGTTTAATTTTTGTAAACAAGTACAGTGAAAAACAAAAATGAGACAAGCATAAAACCTGTTTTTTATTATTTTTGTAAGTCTTTTAAATTTTTCAAACACAAATTAGTTAATGTTTTACAAGTATCAAACTAGAAATTATATTGTTATTCTTTCAAAGAAGTAAAATTTTTCTTTAACTACACTTTGTGTCATTGCACTATGGGACGTGCTCGGAGTCAAAGTTTGTGTACCCTAAGAATATTAAGTGTCTTTACAATTATTAAATTAAAGGTTAATGTTTAAGTGTTACGGTTTTCTTAGAATTGTGGCATTACTTGAGCGGTATTAGAACAAGCTTAAACATAATTAAAACATAATTAAACATAATGAGAATGGGAAATGTATTTTTAATCATCTCAGAATCGATTAGGCTTTTCTAGTACAGAATGTAATCTTTTGAACTTGAAAATGTCTTCGTTAGTAAGCTTTGCTGATAATAAAGTAAAATAATAAAGAAGTGTTTAATTCGATATGAACCTTTTAAATGTTAAGATTGACTTCATAATATTTGAAACCTGCAATGTGTAACTTACTACTAATTACGTTCACAGTAGTGATCGAGAATTATCGATAGAAATATCGAAAATAGCAAATGCCTTTTAACTATTGTTACCGATAGTACACATTTTTAAAAAAATTATGCTTAAATTACAGCACAAAAAATATTTGTACAGCATCAAAAAAATGCTATCCAAATTTGTATTTTATTTTGTACTGTGTAACCTGCTTGTAAGTGTGTAGAAGAAGCGGAGGATTGATATCGTTTGAACTTGATAAACAAGCCGATTATTTTTTCCACAACTACACGTTCAGAAAAAACAGTTTTAAATATGGTCACGTCGAACATAACTATTTTTAAAGAAATTATTGACAGTGACAACATCAGAGCGATCAACATCACCAATTACCCAGCAGTGTGGCAGCTTACGTTAACCTTGCGATTTCCTGAAGAAGTTTTTGTATTAAACTTCGCACCACACCGTATGTATTTATGAAGTGAAAGTTGAATTTTAATAAACATCATATTTGGAAAAAAATACTAAAACCTCTCTTTTCACTTCCTACCCTTAAATCATTCTATTATAATTACTCTTCTGGAGCAATTATAATTATAATTCTCCTTAATGCTAGGAACACAACTGGGATGAACGACGAATTTTTGGCCTCGAATATTTGTCGCCAAAAATCAGGGCACCGACGTAAATTCGCCGGACGTTTCAAACTCTAAATAGATTTAATTCTTACCCGGCGAACGACGAACAAATCAGTACTGGGTAGCCATTAGAGGCCTGCAAGAATAAATAAAAAGCAATTTCAACTCACTCATTTGTTTTTTAATTACAATGTGTCGATCACCCAATGATAACAAAACAAATGAAAAATAACCAGAGACAAAACAACAAAAACTCATTCTATTCAGTCAACTCAAGTAAAATGAGTAATTTATTCAAATATAATTTGAATGTAAAATATGTGTACCTACACATTATGTATGTGTGTCTAAGCTTAATTCTTATAAATAAAAGAAGCCACAAGCTTACACACATTTTATGTCAAGGTATTCAAATAAATGTATGCACATTCAATAATTCAAAAATTATTTGAATATATTCTGTAAACTTGCTCTCTCTAACGGGTCATTCCAATGTTTTGTTATTTATGAATGACTCTCAAATTCATTTACAATAAACAAGTTTTTTATTCAATTCCAAGGCGAATTGACTAGAAGGTGGGGTCAATTCAACATATGGTGTTTTTTTTCGGTGGTCGACTTGTCAAAGTTTGTATACAAACTAGTTTTTTATGTAAACAAACCAATTTTTTTTACTAGCAATTTCTTTGACAATCCGACCACAGAAGCAGTGTTGTTGTAGAGTTGACCTCACCTTCTAGTCAATTCGCCTTGATTCAATTCATTCATTCTTATTTTTGTATATTGCTTACTCTCTTCTTATCTTTTTGAATGTTTTATAACTGAATAAATGTTGTGCACTTTGAGTAAAGGCAAACAAGTGAGTTATTCAAAGCTGACCTCTAGTAGCCATATTGTTTCAAAAACAATTTTATATCTTGTTCTTTCCGTCGATACTGAATGAATCGAAATTATTTGTTGAGTTTTGTGAAAAGTAAAATAAATGCTTTAGAACACTAAAAAATAATTTCGATTCGATCAGTATCGACTGAAAGAATTATAAATAAAATTGCCATTAAGTTTGACGACTGGACCCCTGATTTTTTAAATTGAAAGTTATATCGATGTTATTTATAGTTGGTAACGGACTATCGATATATCAATTGTAGTCACCATAGACTAGCTTAAGTGCATTGATGTCATAAAACTATAAATTTTGACAAAAACGATCGGAGATTACGGTCGTGTTCTATGTGTGGCCTCGAATGCAATAAATCTTGATACTGTCTTCGGTAAAAATACTCAAATACTTCTATGTTCGATAATAGCTATAAGTTCGATAATAATTGCCCGGTTTTAAAATAATTCGGCGAACTAAATAGGATAATTGACGTTAATCCATGTTTCACATTTTTAAAAAAAAAATTTCAAATAATCAAAGCGATATCTGCAGGTGCAAAGTACTCACATATTTCATTCACGCCCATAAAGGAACCTAAAACGATAAATAAAGGAGTCAGCCTTTTCTCTGATCTCTGCTTAGGGCTGGTTAACACAAATCAAATTTAACTCGTCAAGTCTCAAGTTTTTAGGAAAGACAGGATAAGAGAATAAAAAGGGCTACAGACTTGACCGTACTCTTCACTTTTTTTTCCTTTTGTATTCGTAATATACTAGATGAGTTGGAACTAAAGACAAGATTCAAAAGAGAATTAAAGAAAAATCACCGCATACACAGAAAGAAAAACACTCGGGATAAGTCAAGTTTTTTATGATTACTTTAAGTATGAGTCGTACTCAAAAATTCAAGTACGAATAACACTAAAATGTACTCAAAACAATCCTAAATGGTATAACTTTTGAAAATCAATCCCGGAATTTCTTGAAAAAAAAATGCTTAAATCAAGTAAAAAAAGATTAAACTTTCCGTTGGTAGTGCCACTCTGAAAGTAAAATTACAAAATCAGGGATTTAAGCTCATAAAACTTATGAGGCCCATCTATCAGCATTGCATTCTTTTATGCGTGCATGCGTGTGTATTTTTCAAAGTTTTTTGTAGAATTACAACAACGGAACACAAGTTTGGAACAAACGATTTGCTTTTGTGTGTAGAAAAAACAGAACATGTTTAACCCTCCAGCTTACGCATGTTTTGATTTTCTATACACATTGAAAAAAGGTCTGACCAGACTCATGTGTACCACGAAGGATTTAAAAGTAAATTTGAACTCTTGCTTCTCATTTAGTTTATATTTTTGGATAAATATGTACATACGATTTCTAAAGTAAAAACCATATCGGGCATGATGTTTGTGTTTTATCATTCTGTAAGGTGTAATACGGGTAAGTAAATCAATCATAATCATTTTTTCTTTGTAATTTCTTTTTTTTTTTGTTTTTTTCAATCATGAATTCGGGATAAAATCAACTTTATATTACTTGAATCAAGCTCATTTTGAGATTGATTCAATCTTAGTTTTACTTAAATCAATCTCATTTTCAGATTATTTGAGGTACGAATTCGCATTAAAACGGTTTTATAATTTTTGAATGAAGTGCATTTTAACATTGAGTCAATCTTAGTTTTACTTGAATCAATCTCATTTTCGGATTATTTCAAGTACGAAAACGGGATTGAATATGGATAATTTAAGTATTTTGGGATTAAAAATCCGAACTTGAATCAACCTTTCTGTACTTTATTCAAGAAAATCCGTACTCACCGTACTATTAAAACCGCTTCGGATTGATTTGATTACGGATGGATTGATTATTCTTTTGAGTGTACGATATCGAGCAAAATTTATCGAAATTTTTTATTTTGGTATTATGACACTCGATATCGAATGAAATGGATCGTAATTTGAGATGATAGCGTTCAATATCGAGTAGCCAAAGACACTACTAGATAGTTTTTCGATACGATAGCTTACTCGCTATCGAATGCGATTATTAGACCCCTGACCATTGTCTGAACAAATACTTAGTGGTTCCCGATCCTGACCTTCATACTAAATATTTAAAGATTCAAAGACAGGTGTTTGTTTTCTTTTACTGATACCCAAAGTTTCGAAAAATGAAGAATAAACGATTTTCATTTTAAAAAAATGCGGCAAAACAAAAACTTAAATTCATTGAATTCACCTCCAAAAACGGCACCTCCACTAGTAACACCAACTCCAAAAAAAACCAAACAAAATACATTTTTAAACAATTTATATCCATTTTACTTTAATGTAATCGCTTTTGAATAGAAATGAATTTTTATACTCGTACGAAAACAAAAAATCGCACAAAAACTTGTACTTCTATTATTATTATTATTGTTAAATTGTTACGTTTTTCATGTTTAAATCTCTCGTGTTGTAGTTTAAGACAAACTACAACAATAAAAACACCAACTAACCAATAAAACAATGACAAGAACAACAATAGCAATTGAACGTATTTAAACGTACTACAACTCTAAGTATGTTTTTTTTTTAATTTTTTGTATCTATAAATTTTTGTATCTTTTAAATTGAGTGATTGTGTGTGTGAGTGTAAAAGTGCAATTTGATTGTGATTGTTGTGCTGCTGTTGTTATTATTGTTGTTGTTATGTGAGTGAGATTCCCATGACTTTTGATCTTGACTCCAGTTCGTCGTCGTACGTATAAATGAAATTTTGTTTTATTTTCTAAACAATTTTTTTATTTACAACTTCAGTAATAAGTCTAGTATGTACGTTGGAGTTGTACTCGTAATAGTGTTAACAAAGATAATGATAATGATCATCACCATCATCATTATAGTTAGCAGTTGTATTATTTTGTGATGATGCAGCTAGTTTCTGCTGCTGATGCTGCTGCAGTTACTGTCACTTGTCGTGGAAGTTGAAGGCTGCCATTTGGAGCTTCCTACATACCGCATCACTGCGATTATTTATGTGATTTGATGAATGAAGCTGAAAGTGCTTAGTAGTAATTGTAAGTAGTGGCTGGTTGGTTGTTTATAGATGGTTAGCTGGTATTGGTAGTATGTAGTTGATCATTTAGGGTTTTTTAATAGAGGAGCCTGTATTCCTTTTTAAAATTTTGCGACTTAAAACTTGCTTTTATCCATTTGCTCTTTGGTTTGGTTAAAGGAAAAGATTTAGCTTAAAAAAAAACTTAAATCGCGTGAGTTTATTTGTGGGATATTTAATGATAGATTGTTAATATCAAATAAGGTTTTATTGTGTTTTCCTCCTATTTTTTTTGTTGTTGTTGTAGTGTGATTGTGGCAAATTATATAATTTTCTAATTTTCAAGTAAAAGAATAAATTACATGAATGAAGTTAATATTTGGTTACAGCATTGTTTGAAATTTTTGGGATAATTGATTATTGATAATTATAAAAGTCTGAGGGGGAGAAAAGAATAGCATGCTTTGTTCTCCTCTCATCAACCACCTCAGACTTTCTAAAAATAATATTTCATAGTGCGAACCCAGTCAAAGCAAAATTTGGAAATAATTCCAGATTTAAAAACAAAATTTTAAGTGCATAATATTTTTAAAACGAGCAGTTGCATTTATGAGCATTTTTAACCCTTCAGCATTTCCCTCTTACTTATTCCATCTGTGACCCTTGTGCTTAAATTTGACCTAACTATTACATAGAATTAAGGAAACTATGAGATTATGCAGACAAGCGTACAGCTTCGCGGAAATTAGCTTAGGGAATTAATAAAAAAAAAAAAAAAAATTAATTTACTTTTCTTCTTTTGGCCAAGAATTTTTTAAAATTTCAAAACGTTGAAATTACGAAAAAATTAAGCTGAAATTAAATTTTCGTTACAAGATGTGACAATTTTTCGTAATTTTGACGATTTTTTTGAGAAAATACAGCAAATTGACGATTGATGATTTTTTTACTTAATGTAATAGTGTTATGATGATTTTCTGTCATCAATAAAACACTTTCAATATATACTTACAATTATACTGGGAACAGTTGAAAACGTTAAAATCAATTTTTCGAAATACAAAAAATAAAAAAAAATAAATTCTTCCCCCATCACAAACCAGGTGGCTTTCATTAAAAGCATTAGTAATTCGAATTTTACAATTATATGAATGCCATCGGTACTGCAAAAGATATACACTAGAGCCCCGATTTGTGTCGGTCCTCTTTGCGTCGTTTCGATTTGCGCCGCTTTTTAAAATTGATTAAATCCGCTTTTCATCTTTATTATTCCGATTTACTACGCTACATACGATTGGATTTTTTCACTGAAGTCATAATCACATGTGAAGAAGTTTTCTATTTGCGTGTAAAAAGGTGAATTCTCATTTAATTCTGGAAGGTAAGTTATTCTAAGCATAGTTGCGTGTTAGGAAGTAAGAAATTAGTTCTTAATAATAAGTTGTGTAGAGTGCAAAGAAAAGAAAATGCATTAGTTTGGAACTAAACTTGGACGTAATAAAACAATTAAAGTCGGGTGAAAGACTGTTGATATAGACAGAACCCTTGGTGTAGCACCTTCAGCAGAAAAAACAATTTTCAACAGAGACAGCGCTAAAAATTAATCATTTAAAGAAAGCTCCTCGAGTTAATAGAAAATGAAATTCCATTTTTATTTAATGTTTGTGCGAATATGGATAAATGAAATAAATAAATTTTTGTTATGTTTTTAAGAAACTATATTTTTTTCTTATGTTTTTCTTCTCAAATGATAAATATGTTTTTACTTATTTTTTATGATATCTAAGCCCACTTGCTGAAATAAATAGAATAAAACGTAAGAATTTTTTGCTAAAAATTTATATTTTTAAAACAATCAACAAAAAATCAATGCAATAAAATTGCCGCTGATTTGTAAAATTTATATATTTGAGAAGCCATAAAATATGAGCTGATGGCCTAAAACGTTAGTGCTCTTACAATTTAACTGTATAATAATTTTATTATTATTATATAGTTATAAAAAATAAATAAATAAAATATATATATTTGACGATTTTGTGACGATTTTGTTAAACGTTTGTGACGATTTATTAAGAAAAAAGCATAACAACCCTGGTTTCAAGAGGGGATTCCCATTTTGTTAATGTAATTTTTAATATTATTGTTGACATTGCCACAACAATGTTAGTTTTGTTTGAGTTTACCATATTAATAAAATAGTAAAATAAGAAATAAACGACAAACCTTTTATAATAGACCAAGAATTAAGTCCAAAAATTCAGGTGGGTCAAATTAACCCAACAAGACTACAAGTGTATATAAAACATGTTTTTTTATGTGAACAAAAAACAAAAAACTTTAACTGCTAAACCGTTATATCCATTCCTGTTAAGGATGAAATAAAATTTCAAGTCGATACTGTATCATCAACTGTAAAAAAAAGCGTATTGGAAAGTAAAATTGGGTCATATTGACGCAAGGAGGGTAAAAGGGTTTAATGTTTTTCCATTCGTAGGCTTTAAAGTTTTGTTTTAATTATATATCGCCAGGAAAAAGAAACCATACCGAACCAAAAGTAAAAATGGTCTAAAAGGGGTAAACTAGTATATACAAAAAGGTCTGAATACACTCGTTTCAAAATTATGCCAATATATATATAGATCACAAAAGGCTATTCTGGCATCACTGGTCACAG
Source organism: Pollenia labialis (assembly GCA_949318255.1). Classification (NCBI taxonomy): domain Eukaryota; kingdom Metazoa; phylum Arthropoda; class Insecta; order Diptera; family Polleniidae; genus Pollenia; species Pollenia labialis. Next base: position 133,581,298 of record OX439142.1, on the reverse strand, counting down.
ATAGGCGCTTATATCTGATTTATTCAGATATTTTTTTAATTACTCTGGTAAAGCTTAGAGGTTAATTTTCGTTAAACATGAATTTACAATTCAATACCGAATAAATAGTTTCGAAAAAACGTTAAGGCATCAATAATACCTTGAAGGAGTTTTCTCTAGCAACAAGAATTTCAGACTATACACCGATCATATTCGTTCCTAAGGTAGGTAAAACAATTTTTCAATACATTGTAAAAAAAAGTTACGACAAATCAATTGTCATATTGAATACCATATTCGTCAATACAATTAACTAACTAAATTGAAATAAAAGATGCATTCATAAGTTGTTTTTATTAATTTTTTAATAAAAACCACAAAATTGTTAAACATATTAAAAAGGCTTTACAACTTTTGTTTAATTACTTAATAACACACGATGTTTATTGTGAATAAAACAAAAAAATTTAGAGAATTATCTTAATATTTTTTTTATTATTATGGAAGAATCTATGATAATTATGTGTAAAATAAAATGTCGGCCAAATGCTCACCACGGCTTCGGTGGCATACCTCTATACGATGTTCCATATTAATGTGCGCTTATTGACGGAACTTTTTCTTATAAATAACCCCAAAGAAAGAAGCACAACGGTGTCAAATCACATGATCGAAAAGTCAACATTCGGCGTATTAACGACGCTTTAAATGATCAGTACGCTTCAGCTCTTGAGTCAATTGAACCTTGTAAGCGGGTAAATTCAAAGCTTTATTCGCAATTCGCATCAGTGATGATCGCGATACATTCAATTTTTGGGCAGGACGACGAGTCGAGGTGGACGGCTCTTCTACCACACTATGGCGAACAACAGCAATATTTTCTGCAGATGAAACTGGGCGAGGAAGCACATCTGTTTTCACATTTCCTACAGAACCAGTTTGGTGAAATTTGCACACGATTCTGGGCACACTTGTTCGATTAGGCTGACCAACAAAAATCACAAAATGTACTTTGATTTGAACGCCCATTTTTATAAAAGGCTTCTACAATCCTAACGCGCTACTTAATGGTTGAACTTGTCAAACACTGAAACATAGAAATGGCAACTGAAGTTGTGCAAAAACTTAACGTCAAGTTGTGACTCACAATAAACATCAGGCATTATGGTTGGACCACCATTTATAATGCAGAAAAGTTTACTATTAAACTTAAAGAATGGCTCAAGATGAATAATTTTATAACTATTTGTGCAAAAGTCTAAAATAGTTGACAGTTGGAACCAGTGTTCGAATATAAACACTGAATATTGCTCCTTTATGTTCGGCTCGGTAGATTTATGGAAAACACAAACGCTTATAGTGTTTGTGTAGTAAATCATTAAAAAAATAACTTTTCCCTGTTTGTCATCTTTCAAACACAACATAATTCTGTTCTTCTCCAAAATATAATGTTTGTCTACAGTATCACTACAATTGTTCTGTTTTTTGACGAAGAACAGAAAATTATATAACGTTTGACTCTTTCTTGCAAATAGTTACGAACTGTATTAAGGGTTGTGTTCATCTACACAAACACTAAAAAATATCGTTCCTGGGTGTGTGAGTCAAACCCTAAATAATGTTCTGTTTATTTTCGAACACTGGTTTGAACTACAAATTAATTCTGAGTTTCTTACAGCAAAAATTCATTGCTTTTTTCATTCTCCACAATATTTAATTTGAAATTGCTGTTTTAGTTAGTACGTCTCCACTTACATGTTTTGGGCCAAAAAAACTAGTTTTGCTCCAAAACATGTCGAAAATCATGAATACAACTCTGGGTTATCGATTATTGGTGATTGACAATTTCGAAAAAGTGACATATTTACCAAAATATCAAGACTTATTAAATAGTTTTATGCAAATCTCCAGCTGATTTATTTGTTTGCAGCGTAAAAATAATAAAATAATATAATGAAAAGGTAGTAAATTGTGTTCTTTTATTAACGTACATACATATGTGTATATTTGTCAAAGTCAAAAATTATAAATTTTTAGCATGACAATTTAGTTATTATGAATTTTTAAATTCATACAATTTTAACAAACATTTTTTAAATACATGAATATTTGAAACAAACAAGGGAATTTCATGTTAAAGAAAAATATATTTTTTCAACACATATTTTTTTTGGCTTTCATGTTTGTTTACAACATTAATGTCAAATTGATTTCGAAAATTTTAACACCAAAACCAGTTTTACATAATGGAAACACTTTGACAAGTTGTTTTGCTCATAGTGGAAACATAGTATTATCTTGTTAAATAAACATGCTGTGGAATGCTATTTGTAAAATTTAGGCTTCAAACGTGATTATAAAGCATCTATGATTTCTGTGATTTTGTAAATATTAAAATGTTTCTTCGACTGTGGAAGAGAATGTCACGCATACTCATCAGAAGCCGACGGCTTTAATTTTTTTTACCGAATAAAATTTAATAAAATTTTAACATAAGAAGTTAATATCGCAGTGTTTTAAAAATTTTTAATGCATTAAAAAAAACTGATATAACATCATATTCATTACGGCAGGTAGAATTATGTGCAAAATTTTAAACTGTCGAAAGTCTCTAATTCTTTATTTGCTCCTTCACAAAAGATCTTCAACAATAAAACCACTACCTCTGAGGGGTCAAACACAATATCTACAGGTTTTTAGAACTTTAAAGCCTCACATAGAAAATATTTGTGACAACATTTTAGCATAATCAAATTTTTCAGCTAAAGTTTATTATTTTAAATTTATTTTAAGTTGTAATATGCTAAAAAGCAGTTAGTTGGTTACACGTACATATTTCACCAAATACATACCTCACTAATGTGATTCCGTATGTCGTTCTACTGCTAGGAACACAATTGGTTCTTACGTCGCAAAAACGTATGACGAAGCACAATTCCGCCGTAAAACTCTTTTGTTTTGTTTTGGAAATTCTATTAGAAAATTCAAAATTAATAAAAGTTATTGTTAATTTTTTTCTCCTTTCAAAAAGTTGTTCAGTTTGAAAACACCAAAATAAGCTCATTTATATTTTCAATTTTTCTTTTTCTATGACAAAATGGTCGTAACCGGCGTATGAAATATAATTAGATCCAAGCATTTGCGTTTGCATCAACTATTGTCGGCCTTTGTGTAAAGTATTATACGTTTGATTTAACAACACGTATCAACGTCGTTCGCTACTACGTTCATACGGTGCAATTGTGTTCCTACAATAATGCTGTTCAAATATTTGAAAAAGTATTACATTTCAATTGGAAAAAAATCTTTTAGCTTTTTAAATATGTTTTTTTTGTTATTTTTCTTTTTGAGCTTAAATTGAACGACACGAAATAAACATTAACTACCAAAAAAAAAAAAATTCTTTGTGGGAATAAGAGGCGTGAGAATAATTGCAATATTTAGGGGCCCACGCATTGAACATAAACACAACATGACATGAGCTCTGTCTACACCAGTGTATCTACTCTGTTGTACACTAATCTTACAGCAATGTATCCAGGTGGAAATTTAGTATATCGAAGAAAAAATAAGCGAAAGTCAATTTTATAGGAATTATTATTATCAGAAACTTATCATCACCATTAACTGGTAGTTTTTTTCTAACGAAGCATTACAAAAGAATTGATTAAGCCGTTAGTTTTTAACAAATTTTAAATCGTTATATTAAAGGTGTGATCAGTTTATATGTATATAACATGTAAAACATAGTGTATTGCATATATAATTGCCGCCACAACGCCCAAAAGTGGAGTATCTCAGGTTATGGATAACATAACCTACTTTTTTGATCCGACTTTACAGATTGTATTATAAATGAAATCTGCAAAATTAATTTATTTGTTTGCCACACGGTTCGGGTGGTCGAGTAATAAAATTGTGCTTGCATGACACCAACACATGTACACTGAGAACGTATGTCTTAGCTCTTTTGTATGTTTACGAAAAATACGCAGGCATCAACTTGTTATAAACTACATCAAAGGTGTTGAAGTATGTAGCGCATTAAAATAACAGTCCAAGACGCACCTTTTAATATTCCGGTCGACTCAGAATTATTTTTTGGATCGAATAAAAAAAAGAAGTCTATTAAAAATGATAAGAATTGGTTCATAATATCGCAAATAGTTTTTTTTTATCCATATACCTACTTTTAATTAAACTCATCGAAATCATATTTATATACACCCGATATTTCATTACTAAATATAGACCTGCATAAATAAAGGCATGCATAAATGCATTTGAAAATCAAAAATGCAATAAAATTCAATTATGTTTACAAAACATTTGTGTGCAGCCACAATGACAAATGCCTTACGTTACTGTTCGGCTGTGAATTTCAATAGTGTTGGGAGGGTACACGAATTCAAAGTAATACACTCCTGAAAGTACTTGTTTCTTTTAAAACCTATCAATAGTACTTAAAAGTTACCTCTTCCAGTCTGCGAGAATTTGTGATTTTTACATGTTTGGCGAATGTGGCGTACGCATGCAAAGAATTTTTGATTTTTAGTTGTGTCATATGTAACGTAGGCGTACTAATTCATTAATTAATTATTATTAATTGTTTTTGCAATATTATCAAAGCATTATTTATATATTGTACACACATATTCCGAGATCACATTTAAAGATAATACAGAATGTGTGTATTTTTTCCCCACTCATTGCTGCGTGTGTTTTTTATACTCAAGATAATTTGTGAGAGTATTTTTTATACCCGCACTTTTACTATAGTGAAGCATTTATGTTTTGCTTATACAATTTTACACACTTACCTAAATTGATGGTCTTCACTATATAATTATATATACATACATATATAGCGACACTGCAGTATAGTTGAGCATTTTTCAATGATGTGAATGTGTGTTCAAATGGAAATGTGCTGGCATCTTCTCCATGTGCAGCAATTTTGCTTATTAACAAGCCCGTTAATCCAAAACTGAGCCTAATCGATATGTGTTCATAAAAATCACGAAGTCTTCTAAAAGTTGAGCGAATTACTGACTGGTTTTCAAAGTTAATTTGGATAAATTGTTAGTGTTGTTCAGAGGTTTTTTGGCAGTTCCCTTGACAACAAACCTTTTCGTAAGTTCTATTGTGATTAAAAAAACACATCCTTTACAAGGTTACTTAAATATTTAAGATTGTTCGGTTTCAAAAGTTCAAAATTCTGCGCATATTTTCCAACTGGGTTCTCTTTGAGCGCTTAATTCAAACTCTCGTACAGCTGTGCTGTGTAAAACATTTTTGTTTTTCTTGTTTCAGAAACATAAATTGACGACATGACTGAATTATACCTAAATCGTTTATAATAAAATGGCAATTTGTTGTTAATGTTTGTGTTACAGTTTTATGTAGACTCATTATTATTAAATTGTCAGTGAGTCTGTCTCTCTGTCTGTCTACCGGTCCGTCTAAACGGTTATTGCTTAACTTGACTTGTGACTGTCTGTAGGTCTGTTAACTGTTTAACACATTATAGTACGTCCTAGACTATGTTGGTTGGTTTTCGTTACATTAAAAATGTCACAGGTTCAGATTGAACCAACTAAACTGAAAACTGATATTTTTCATAAAGCCAACATAATCATAAAAGCAAGAAAATAGGTACTCGTAATAAATGAAATATAGAAAAACCAACATAAAGTGGGCTTAAAAGTTAAACTTAAGCCCATCTTGTACGATATAGATAGATTTACAAATGGTGAAAGGTGGTTTTATTGTTTGTTTTAAGTTCCTTTTTTGTTTTCTACAAATTTGTTAAAAAAAAAACAATAAAAAGTTTGAAACTAAAGATGAAAAAAAAATCAATTTATGTTGACCATTCATGATCATCGCCGTCAAAGTCTGGCTCATTGTCTTCATTTCTTTTTCGTTTTTTTTCACTTTGTGGCAAGTGTGTACTTACTTTTGTGCATCTCTTGGTCCAGAGTTAAACAAAAAGATATCTACGTTTTTATGTTTAACAATAGAGATCACTTGAAATAATTTAATCTGCAGAAAAAGTGTAGAAAACAAAACAAACACATGAAATATGAACTGGGGTTATTCTTCTTATAGTGGCTGTTTTTTTGTCATGTTGTTTAACATTCGCATTTTTGTTTTTTTTTCAGCTTCGCTAAATTTGTTGAGATTTTCTTAGATTTCTTATTGTTTTTGTTGATGCTGTTGAAAACCAACTCCAGTTTAAGAGCAAAGTGCGTTTCTTTTTTAGACTTTGAAGTCTTTATTTGCAGTAAATTGATATGTTTTTATTCTTGTTGTTGCTGTTAAAGTACGTCTTACAAAAACCATTGAAAGGTTTTTTTGTTGTTTGAGAAATACGCCGTCCGGCTTGTTAAATATTTGTATTATTTTTTGCACTTTTTTAGGAGTAATTTCTAAAACTATTAAGAAATTATAGTCTTTAGCAATATTTATAAATTTATTATTATAAAACATTAAATTAATAAATTTCTTTATTTTTATTTCAGGTAAGTGTCGCACGATATTCGCTACATTTCTGTTAATTTTAGTACACACAGGCAAATTACTACAGGTATTTATTAAAGGGGTCGAATTTACACACAAAATTATGTTTTTTCCAAAACGTTTAAGTAATAAGCTATTCAGACATTCAGATATTGATCCGGATCATACTTTTTGCTAAGGAAGCGGCATCGATTTGTTTGTGCATGGTTTTGCATATGTTATCATTAATTTAATTATTTATTGCTTAAAGTATATCCCACATATGCATTAAAAATATTTTTGTTTTATAAAATGTTTATTGAAGAAATTTTCATAGGTATTTTTTATGAATATGGGGGTATGGTTGGACCAGAGTTCAGAAAAATTCATATATGATCGTTCATATTTTAGCAATCATGAATTTCCTCATGATTGATAAGTCAAAAATTTTCAGTTGTATACAGGGCTGTGGAGTCGTCAAGAAAAAGTTCTAGCTTCGACTCCGACTCCATCCGCCAAAATTTTTTAAGTACACTGAACCAAATATCCGTAGGTTATATTAACAAAAAAGCATCGGTAATTTTTAACGAAAAAAATATAATATAATAAAAAATAAACTTTGTTTTTATTCAAATACACAAAAACATTCTTCTAAAGCTACGGTCAAACTTATCAAATATTTATGAAAAAAACGGGACCAACAAGCAAACTAAATAATCATTTCCGTCAATTTCAATATTTATTTAGATTATAATACCACATTTTACAAAAAACAATTTTTTGCAATGTCTGGTAGTATAATTAGTTTATTTTGTAATATTAAGAACATGTTAAATCTAAATAACTATTAACAAAAGTAAGGGTTACGCTTATTTGGTCAAATATTTAATAAGTGTGACCGTAGCTTAATAAACTATTTTTTATTAAAATCAACAACATTTTTTAGTTAAAAATTATTTTAGTCACATTTGTTAATTTGAATAAAATTTTCTCAAAAATATCACACAAATTCTGTCAAATAAGCAAACATGTAAAAATATTTATTGAAAATAAAACATGAATTGATTCATATTATCCTACCTAAATTTATTCAAATTGACTAAAGGCATGTACATTGTACAAATGTAAATAATTTGTTAAAATTAAATAAATCATTGTAGTTAAATTGAAAAAAATTCTTCAATTTATATAAATTTCTTCACATTGAATAAAGGCACGTAGAATTGAAGAAATTTATATAATTGCGCTTTTTAAAACATTCCAACTGGGATATTAAAACCTTTTAAAAAATAACGAATATTCGTAGAACTGAATAAAAGAGAAAAGTTAAAATAAAGAATTAATTTTCATTTTGAATAATTATTTTTGTTAAATGATTTTTTTTTTTTATTTAATTTAACAAAATTTTATTCAAATTAACAATGAAAAACAACAAACGCCCTTATTAAAACTGACGTCTTTTCTGTAATTTTACTAGTTTAATAAAATTTTTAATATTACTAAAAATGTAAAATTCAATTCTACACCCTATTTTGCGTTATTTATCTACCACTTTTGGTTCTTTGTACGACTCCGATTCCAACTCCTACTCTAACCTTGACGCTAAATGTATATGCGACTGGTCTTTATTTGACTTTAAACTTTTTTTAATGTAGTACCTTTTAAATTGGTAAAAATAGCAAGACCATGATTTCGTTATAATTTCAAATTTTTATTTTAATTTTAACACGTGCCACATTGAGCTTAAATATTGCTATTAACATATGTAAAGTGGACTGGTCCTTATATTCTGACGTCAAAATTTAAAAATCCGACCCTCTAAAATTTTTTTTAATTTTGAAAAATGTTCAAAAATATTTTATGCCCAAAAATGTTGGAGTCGTAGTCGATAGTTTTTGTGGGTACTTCGACTGCGGTCCAAAAACCTCAACTACGACTCCACATCCCTGCTTTTTTCACAGTCATGAATGAACAAAAATGGAGTTTCTATTGCAACGGCAATAGTATACCCAGAAATTATTAATTAATTAAAGATTTTAATACTTATTGTTATTTTCTTAATATAGAAAGATCCAATAAATAAATTGAAAGTTTAAAAAAAATGAATGAATTGGTAAGTTTTAACGCAGTTACTCATGAATGTATATAATTAAAAAGTTTTTCATTTCCTCACTCATGAGAAATGAGCTTACAAGAAATTTGAGCAACGCTGCTCACTAATATTGTTTTTGTTGCTCGACAATTTGCACCAGTGATGCCAGGAGAAATTTCAAAAAATCCCTACGTGTTTAAAAGAAACCTCCATCCGATGGTCCAATAACGCTAAGGCATAATTGAGATTCTATGCCGTTAATGTGCCGAATTCTTTAGCTCTTGAATTGTTGCTGGCTTATCTTTTAAATAACCCCAATGAAAAAGGCCTGTCCGGCCTCGTTTTGGAAAAATATGGCCCGATGATGCCGTCAGCCCATAAACCGCACCAAACAGGCACTCTTTGTGGTTGCATTGGTTTTTCGATAATCACTCTTTGATTATAATTCGCCCACATGCGTCAATTCAGCTTTTTGACGAATCCACTGAGGTGAAAATGGGCCTCATCATTGAATCACGAAGTGCACGATATGTACATATTTTGATTTGAACCCCCATTTTCAAAATAATCCTGAATAACTTTAACGCGTTGCGCGGCTATGTATCTTTGTGTTAGTCTGAAATTGAGAAATGTCAAATGAAATGCAGAAAAAAACTTGCCGTTTAGGTGTGGTTCACATTCAACATCGGCCCTTAAAATTTATTTAGTTAGTTTTCAAGAATTCTTCCTTTAATTAATTTTTTTTTATATTAGTATCTAATAATTTTTAGCAAATAAAAGGGAAGGCTGTTTAAAATTTAAAAAAAATATTTTCTTTAGTTCCCCTGAACTAAAATATAAAACAAATATCCTTTCTGAACTAACTTATTTCATATCCTTAAAAGTTTTCATTAAAAATTCTTTTAAAAATTCGCCGTATGTTACTTTTGCATTTTATACGTTTCTAAATTTAATTTACATGCAATGCGTTTTATGCGCCAAATTGTTTTGTTTTGATCAGCTGATCTATTAATATTTGTTATCAATTAAAAACAATTCTGGCAAAAATGGCAACCCTAATTGATATTTTAATATAATTTATTTTAAAGAATTCATAGAGAAGTAATCTTTTATTATACAAAAATTCGTGTTTTTCAAGGTATCCAATAATGGTGTTTTCTTTTCTACAAAAACCTACTTTCAAGCGATGATACGTATATGCATTCTATGCGTTTTGCTGTATATAAATTGCAACGCATAGAATGCACTGAGTGAACACTTTAATGATTAAAAAAAAAAAACATTTTAACGGACTTATTACATATCGATCCCATTGTGAGCTCTATAATTAGCAAAAGTCTCGTATAATTCCCTCGTATTTTAAATAATTTCACATCTCAAATATATAATTAAATTAACTTAAAATTTTCCCATGTTTTTTAAAAAAAAGATTTATAAGTGCCATACATATGATTATTTTAGATTAAAAGTTGTTCTCTCGTATATCAAATCAAACAGCCCACCACCTAATTAAAAACTCATAAAAATTGGTTCATGGTTGTAAATCCTATGTAAATTAGAAAAAAAATAATCAGTTAAATAGCATTTAAATATTTGTTAATTTATGTGGTAATAATCAATTTAAAGGTCATTTCTTTTGTACCAGTTTTTTTTAGCTTGTTAAACTTTTAGTTTTTTGTATTTTTATTTTAATTAAACTTCCGCCCATTTTAAAGAAAATTTCTTTATTTCTTTTTTAAAGTTTTGAAAGCGATAGAAAAAATATGCAAATGTTGTTATGTTGTTATTCCATAATCATATCCAATATAATTAAAGGTTATGGAGGTGGTAGGTGGTGTTTGAAATAATTTTTTCTGTGTATTCTAGTTGGTCCAGTCCAGTTGCCCTAATCTGCACAGACAGACTTAAGCTGTTGTTGTAATCGCCACTTGTTGAGTCGTTGCTGATGGTTTTGGTGAATACGAATCTTTTAAACATTTTTTTCGTATTGTAGGGCATTTAATTATTATTAAAGGGGGCTGCCTGGCTGTCAATATGGAATGAGTGTATGAATGAATGTATGTATGACTGCTGTCAATACTGAATGAATGTATGACTGAATTTTAGCATTGTGACGACTTGAATGTATGTGTCTGTGCATTAAGGCATTAAATATGTTTTCATCAGATTTTTTTGCTGTTTCGTTTCTCGGTCTTGAGTTGGAGTTTTTTTTCTAATACTATTTTTTTTATTTTAGAAAGGCAAATTGTTTAACTGCTCGACTGTCTGTCGGTCTATTTGTCTTAGAGGATTGTAGTAAGGTGATTTTCAAACTATAATACAATAATTTTGTTGTTGTTTGTACTTTTATATTTCTGTTCGACTGTGAAGGCGTTAAAGTGGTGGTATATTTCAATCTGGTACGATAACTCGTATAAAAGGTATTAAATTGCGGGTAGTAGTTTTTCTTATTATTGCTTTTGTTTCTATTCCTCTCTCACTTTTTTTTAGGCTGACTGACTTTTTGTTTGTCTGGCTGTTGGTTAATCTTAAAGTTTTTGCTGGTTTGTCTGCTAATGGATACTTTGTTTAGCAGTTTCAAGGTATTCATACTAATAACTTGTTGTTTTGACAGATTTTTAATTTTGAATTTATGCAAATTCGTGCCAAGCTTGGGTTTTATTTTTGTTTGTTTCATATGGTTTGTCCAGAAAAGATGGTAACCTTAGTGTTAAAATGCTGTAAAAATCCTTCGGTCTTACAGAAAACATAACTGTGTTAAACTTCCAAATCTAGGAACTTTCCAGTGAAACTATTAATTCTTTTAAATTCAAACATTTTTAGTTTAATCTCTGTTTGTTAGGATACCTTCTCCTTTAATTTAATTATACCCTTCACCACAGGTGGAAAGGGTGTCTATAAGTTTGTCATTCTGTTTGTAATTTTCACAATATTGATCTTAGACCCTACACTGAAGCAAAAAATCAATCCATCTGTACTTAAACCAATCTGGAGCGGTGTCAATAGTACGAATTTCCTTAAAGCAAGCACGGATTATTCAAGTGCGAAATACTTAACTTATTAATGTTTAATTTCAAATTCGTATTTAAAATAATCCGAAAACAGGATTGACTTAATTAAAAGTGAGATACAATTAATCTAAAACTGTGCTTAATTCAAGAACTTCTAAGAAAGTTTTATCTCTATTCGTACTTGAAATAATCCGAAAGGGAGATTAGGTTGATTCTAACCTAAACACTTACCCCACAGAACCAGAGAGAATATTATTAATTAAGACACCTGCAGCAGCATGCCCAATATGGTTTCCGTAATCATTCTACTTTAAAAGTTTTATGTATTTAACTTAATAATTTAAAAAAAAAGAATATGGGAATTATTGCTTCTTATTTTACCTTTTAAACATGAACATTATCTATATTTTTCTTCTTGTAGTGTTGTTGTTGTTGTTTATATACAACAAACTTTTATAAACAAACGCGTATGCACGCATATTATTTTTAGAAAGTTATCCCATTTTGGATTGTTTTAAGTACTTTTATGTGTGATCCATACCTAAATTTTAAAGTACGACTCGTACTAAAGAAAGAAGGAAAAACTTTAATTTAGTACGAGTTTTTTCTTTCTGTGTATAAAATATATGTATATTCTGGGGTCTTTTGAGTAGCGAAGCCAATTTATGGGTTTTCCAAAGAGTCCAGAAATTATGGGAACTGTGTTATTTTCTATTTTTGTCATTTATGCTTTGCATAATTTTGCTATTAAAATATAGCCAGATCGGTTGAAAAATTAGTGAGATATGAGCAAAAACCACGACTGCCTTTTTTCATAAAATCCCCAGTTGTTGTTTTTTTCCTTTTTGCAAATACCCTTTTAATACAGAACTGTGTTTAATGCGAAAAAAACTTACCCAACATGTATTTTTTTTAATTCTATTTGATAATTTGTGTTAGTAGTTAAGTGGTCTAAGGCACTGCATTATGTGAAGGGTATTAACGTTTCGGCACATCCTCATAATTCACTCTTACTTGTTTTCTTTAAAGTCTTTCTCAAAAAACTCTTAAAGGCAACTGCATCCGTATTAAATTGAAATGAACAAAGAAAAAAACCTTACAAAAATAAGAAAAGTTAATAACGAAATATTATTGCTTAATAACTTATTTTTATTATTTTTCAGTTAATCATTTCGAAAAGGGAGTTGAAGGCGTTTTAACATGGTGCCGTAATTCACTTGCATAGTTAGATTGTGGTCCAGCTTTAAAAAAAGTTTTGCTTGAAACTGCCAAAAAGCAAAACTAACTGCAAAGAAATTCACTTAACCAACGCATTATATTGTGTGTCCATCTATCCAAATTGTCTAAATAACTGACGTTACTTTCATTTGACTTATCACGTAATGCAATCATAAAATTTTTTCTTTTTGTTAATTTTAGCAGTCTGTAAAGTTTCTTCTTTTTTTTCTAAGTATAAATCACAGCTGAACAATGTTGCTGAGCAAATGCTCGTAAAAGGTTGTAAAAATTTTTTTTCTTGCTTTTTCCTTAGAAAAAATAATTTTTGAAAATAATAAATTTTAACATTTATTTTTAATAGTCGATGTTATCAGTATTTATACATTTGATTTATTCCCTATGACCTCACAAATAGATAAAGCTTCATAAAGTTTTATAAAATGTCATAAAGTTGACCCTGTTTTTCGATTAAAACATTTATGGCATATTAAACACCTTCAGTAAATTAAAGAGTTATTTAGATGAGGGAAAAATAATAGCATGAATTATTTAACTGGACTTTATAAAAACTAAATTATAATGAAAAAAAGTAAGAAGCTTGAATAATGGTCTTTGTGTATCTGGCTCATTTATTTATGGACTTATCTTATATGTCAAGAATTATTTTTTTATTCTTATGCAAGAAAAGTTAAGTGTATGGGCTTAATTTATTGGTTAACAAATATGAGCTTTAACTTTTTTTGCGTAAGACACTAAATGTTTAAACTTAATGTCAAATAAATGGAATAAAGTTCATATTTCTACTGCAAGTTCCACTTTTCATATGAGTCTACACAGATTTAAAAAAACCCCGTCTTAAATCGGCAATGAATGGTATTAAATTGACAACGTTGCGTTGCATTTATTTTCAATGACATCCGTTGTTAAATTTATAACAAAATGCTGTCAAATTTAATGCAAAAAATCTAAACAACATTTTGTAAAATTGAAAGAAAAATAAAAAATTGCCGAATAGTAAACATGCGATGTCGCCCCGTTGCTTAATTTTTAGTTTGATCCTATATTACACTGTACAACAACAACAAAAACCATCTTCAATACTTGCAACGCGAAATAAAACTAAACTTTTGGTAGAGCAAATCTGCCAAAGGGTTTTGAAAAGTTAGCTCGGTTCCCGAAATAACGGACCTTAAAGTTTTTGAATTTTTTGAAAAGGCGTGTGGCATAAGAGTCATTCCATGTCAAACCGTACGATTTTTGCTAAAAAATTGACTTTGATGTCTCCGATGTCTTTCAAAATTTGAGAACGAAGTCTTCATTAAAAAATATTTTACACGTGTTTCGCGAAAAAAATTAAAAATTTTTTTTTTAAAAGTTATTTGCATTTGAAAATCGTCAAAATCTTGAAAAATCTTCCGACATGACAACATTTAAACTAATTTTTTTATAAAACTAGTGAATGGATTTTGAAGTTCAATACCTTATTTCAAAGGTATTTGAACCTTCTTTTTAAAAAAAATATTATTTTTTATAAATTAATTTTTTTTTATTATTTAAATTTGGTTTTTTTACTTAATTTCTGTTTTCCACAATCTTCGAACAAGTCGAAAAATCTGAAAAAAATATTTTCTTAAAGGTTAATATATTCTTAACATTCCCTCAAAATTTTAGAGTGGAGGTCGAATGGATTCTATTTTTTTACGATTTTTTTCCATTGCAGCAGCACAAAAAAATTACATTTTGTATATAAACATTTTATTTTCAAGCATAAATTTATATTGGGCGTAGATAGAATACCTTTTTCATGAACTAATTTTTTTACCACAGAAATCATGTGCCGTGATGCATTTGGAAAATGTCTCTGAATTTGATTATAAGACCAGTCTGCAAATAAAGTAACTAAAAAACATTCATAATATTCAAAGATTTAACAATCTCCACAACATCTTCAATGTTATACTCTTTATTTATAAGCTATTTGAATAAAAATAAATTATTAATAAGTATAAAATAACAATCCAAATTACCTTTAAAATAAGGTATTGAACTTCAAAATCCATTCACTAGTTTTATAAAAACATTAGTTTAAATGTTGTCATGTCGGAAGATTTTTCACGATTTTGACGATTTTCAAATGCAAATAACTTTTAAAAAAAAAATTTTTAATTTTTTTCCCGAAACACGTGTAAAATATTTTTTTATGTTTAATACGTCTGGCAAATTTAAAGAAAATCGGAAGAGGTGGTGTAAAAACGGTGTTCGGTCTGGCATGGAATGACTTATAAGTCAAAAAAAAAATACACTAAGACCGCATTTAGATTATGCAATTAACGCCGAGTTATTTTTCTATTTTCTTTTAAAGTTGCAAAGAAACTCTTTTCACATTTACATTTTAGTTTATTTCAAGCATTTTTCCAATCAAATGCAAACAAAACAATTGTGCTGTCAACCAACCTTTTTCTATAATTACTAAGCGATTAAAAATTCTAATAGATTCAAATAAAAATCGCAACTTGCAAATACATACCGCAAAAGTGGAGTGCAAAAGTGCAGGAATAAAAAATCTTTTTATTAATACATAAATTGATATTTTATTTCAAATAACAGATCATTTTATACAAGTATGTATGTATGTATATTTAATATAAATGGAACATTAACAAAAACAATGAGAATTCACAAAGAAAATGAAAATTTATGATAAAAAACCAAATAATTGCGATTTATATTTTTATAAACAGCTTAAATTGGATATTTGTGTGAAAAAAATGCCACCATATTTTTTATGTGCATCTAACTTTGATGTTTTATATGAAAATATTTTAAAGCCGTCCAAAAATATGAAAAAATGCAGGTAAACAAAATGCACGTAAACGAGGATTTTGAAGAATAATTAAAAAAATATGTATTTTGGGCAGTTAAGTCAAAGTGCAGCTAACTTAAATTGAAAATAATGATGAAAATAAATTTAAACTGCCAAAACTGTTGGGCACTTATCTTAAATGTGCAGGTGGAGAAAGTGCAATTTAAAAAGTAGTTTGTATAAAGAATAATGCCAAAAATTATCAATTTGGTGCAGTTAAGAAAAGTGCACGTAAACGAAAGGCAGGAAAGTAAAATTTATTTATACTTTTTAGACAATTTATTTCATAAAAATATATATTTGAACATACATACGTTTTTAAAAAGCAACACCCCAATTACAAAAAGGTTAAAATATATTTTATTATTTAAAAATTAATTTAAAATATTTGTATGAAAGCTGCGTTTTTTGTTCTGTACAAAAGTATTGATTTCAAACCTTAAGCAGAGTACTAACTCTGTTCAAATTTGTGAAAAATGTTGAGCAACATTAATTATTTCACACGAAAAATTTGACATGTTTCAATGTTACCTATCATGAGAGTTTATATATTTTGACGTTTTTGTTCCTGCAAAGTATGCGACATTATTTTGCGTATGTAAACAAATCCACATGTATTTAACTAAAAATAATTTTTTTTAATAAAAAAAAATTTCATAAAAAAGAAAGTAATTACTAACCGGTTGTGTTATTTTAATTTTTTATTTCTTATTTAATAATCAGCTCATACTTTTTTGCTTTTGCTTAAATTTCCACGTGAAATAAGTGCAGCTTACATTATTTCGCAGTTGTAAACAAATGTTGCCAGAAACATTTCGGAACTTTTTCACAAAATGAACAGAGTACAACTCTATCAACATTATTTCATAGATATTCCGTACAAGTTTTTTCATATGCGTTTTGACATTATTTCACGTGAAATGTTGAACAGAGTACCAGGCTTTAGATAGCCTTTACAAGGTCCAGTTTTCAGATCTAGACTTAATAAGTCATAGGTTATATAATTTACAGTCTCTAAGCTTTTAACTGCTATTTATTTAACCACATCTATATTTAAACTTACTTACTTACTTTTTTAGCCGCAACAAAAAATGCAAAAAGGTTTTGTGTGTATCTTGTACTTGCTTGTTCCCGTATACGAGTTGAAGTACTTGTAGAAATATCTGGCCATAAATGCGCAAAACACAAACAAACACATCTGTATTCAGTGTACTGTCTATTTTATTTTCACAAAAACTTAAAGTTATTCATATGAATGTCTGGGACCTCGGTTTACCTAACTTTACAGGCATTCCGGACATGCCTGCATATTTTTGTTGGCTGTCGTTGTTTTATGCTGTTTACTGTTTGTTGCAGTTGCTGCTGCTGTTATTTTGACTCGCACCTTATTTTTATTTTTTGTAAAGGAGTTTTTCCATGTGTTGTACTTGTAACTTTAGTGCAGTCGCAGCAACTAACCTTACAATTATACGCAATGTAAGTTTACCTGTAATTTGTTGTTGTTGTTGTTGTTGCTGCTGCTGTTGGAAATGTCATCATACTTTGTCGCTTTGTTGTCTTTTCAATTAAAACTGTTTACTTTTTATTTCTTTAGAATTCACTGCAATTGAAAGTTATGCGCTGGTATGTTTTCAAAGCTTTTTTGTATCTTTCTTTGTATTAAAAGTATCTGTTTTATTTATTTTTTAAAGTACATACATACATACATGTGGAAGAATGTGTATGTAATTTGTGTTTGTGAAGTTTTGTTAACGCTGGATTTATGTGCATTTTATTGGCTGCTTAATTTAATTAGGAAGTTTTTGTAAAAGCCTTAAAAAAGAGATTTGTATTGTGTGTTTGCATAAGTGTTTTAACGTTTATGCCTGGATGTTTGCGAAGCCTTAGTACAAGTAAAAATTTGATTGACAGTAAAATAAGTTAATATGTTTAAGGAAATACAAATATGTATGTTTTAATACACAGGCATGCCAAACTATGTAATGCAGACAGCCTAAAGTTCTGGGAAAGTTTTAAACTTGTAAATTGCATGATTAAAGTCCATTTTAATGGCCGACTATTTCTTATAACATTCTTGGCTTTCTGATAGGTGGGGCATGAGTTGTAGCTGGTAAATGACATATTTTATCAATTCGATTGCGAATACAGCTTGAATAAATATTGTCATATGCAAATTAATTTGCGAACTTTGTGGAATTTCAACGCAGGTGTACAGCTGCAGCAATAGCACACGTTTGACAAGTTGAAAAATGTTTAGCTTGAGGACGAAAATGAAAGGTGGTTTAGAAAAATTGTTCAAGTAATTTTGTAAATTATCTTATTTTTAAATATGTATGTTATATGCTAAAAACTAAGGTAAAGTGTGAAAAAACAAGTTTAGTTTTGTACAGAAAAAAATTACGACAAATAAATTGCCATATTGAATACCATATTCGTCAATACAATAAACTTTTTAATTGAAAAGGCACCAACAACTTAATTTGTAAATACAAAATTTATTTTGTTAATTAAAATTGTTAAAACTCAACAAATATTTTTAGCTATGTGTTTGTAATATTGAATGAAATATTTGCTAACAATTAAATATAATTGTTTATTGTGAGTTTAACATATTAACAAAATATATACTAAGTTGTAAAAAATGATACAATAAAAAGTTATTTTTATTGTTCAATATTTATTGTTGACCTGTGTCGATTATCTATGTTGTTGTTTTTTGTTTGGCTTGAGGTCATATATTAAAATTATAAATAAAAAATCCACAAATTTTTGTATTTTTAATTTTGTTTTTTATTTTTAATCCGATATTTCGACCATACATCGATGGTCATCTTCAGGGGATTTAAAACACTGTCAAATTAAAACTACAAAAAAGTTGATACGTCCTCACTGTTTGTCAAATTTTCATCAACTGAACAGTCTCAATTGAATGAATTGTTTAGTTTTTTTTATTGTTGTTAAGTTTTTTAATTTTTTTTCACTCAATTAACATTATAAATAAAAAAGTTGGTAAGTTTTTCATAAAATGGCGCGTTTTTTCCACATTTTGGTGCAATTAAAATTTCAAAGTTGTCAACGCTAGTGTTGCCCGTTGTCGGTGTCACATATCCAAACACATTTTTACTAATACTACCATAATGCTTGATAAGTATTTTGTTAAGTGTATTTATGCCTTTAGAAACTGATAATATTTAAAATTGATATAAATGAGAGTTTTGTTCAGAAAACAAATTATTCTCAACTTTTGCGGAGGTAGACGTTTTGCAAATCCGTTTTAGATGCGAGATTTTCTTTAAGTCTGGGTTTGCAATTTTATTGCTCCAGTAAACGAGCAGATATGCGTCTATATAAATATTAGGAGCTCTTAGTAATCTCTCGAATTCTTCTTTAATGAAAATAAGTAGAACAATCTTAATAAGCCTAATATCATGGGGGATCTCAAACACTTGGTGATTCTTATATGCATTTACCTGTGTTTGAAAAAATTTATGAAAAATGATTCTTGCATACACAGGTTACAATTTGAGAGTATCCTCCCCCTTCTTAATGAACTGGAGCTACCCTACGGGAAATTTGTGTCAATGGTTCCAGCAGACTGGTCCTAAAAATTTGTGAAAATATAACAAGTACAAAAAGAAAGAACTTATGACCAGTGAAAGGATAACCAATCATTTAACTGGCATATGAAGAACAAAAAGGTAGAAAAAGTAATGACTTACAGTGCAGTCTTCAGCGCTACTGTGACACATTTTTTTTGAGACTTTCTAAAATTTGGTTCTGAAATTACGTTCAAGGACTCGTTTTATTGAAATAATACTACAGAATAGATGTGTGACTTGTCAAATGGTGGCTGTTAGGTGTCAATTGACCCCCTCCAATGACAACCCCATGTTAAAGTGAAATATCCAATTCATAAAAAGTGTTAGAACTCGAACCGGTCTTTTCCACCAAAGGGACTACCTTGGTGTCAGTTTTCTTCTCTCTATGGTATCGAATCTCCACTGCTAATCGATTCAAGGCAGTTTTCTTTCTGATATCAACAGAACCTTAGGATGATTTAAACTTTGCAGCAGGTTCCCACTTCACATGGGCTCTCCTAAGAAGAATGACACCCCTTATTTACTTGTGATATGGGTATAAACACAGCCACCTCACGCTCTCCTATAGTATTCCTTTAAAAAAGGATAAACCCATCTTCCCAGTACTTGGAATTCAGGAAGCACTTCTTAGAAGAGCATACTAACGGAGACCTCAGTAATAGTAAGACCGGTTTGCTTAACTTAGGGCTAGTAACTCCCGAGGCACCATCAGTACAACTTCAAATTCCTTGATATCATTAGACCCCAAAGAGGCCAGCCATTTCGGATGTTCGCCGCATCCTAGGTATGCATACAACTGAAACACTTCAGCATTGATTTTCAATGCCCGGGGAAGGAATGTCGACAAAACAATAAACGCTCATGCTCCTCTACTCCGCTATGATATCTTCCGGCTTCTCTGATTTGCCCCAAAGGATGAAACACAAAAAGGTAAACAAACTATCCTTTAGATGAATACTACAACCCCGTGTGGTCTTATTCTTAAAGTCGATATGGAACGAATCGAAATTATTTTTTCCAGTGTTGTGAAATATTTAATAAATGCTTTACAACACTGAAAAATTATTTTCATTATTTCTGTATCGACTGACAGAATTAGATATAAACTTGCTTTCGAATCCATAAATATTCGATCACGACTGCAAGAATTAGCCCCTATGTACATATGTATGTATGTTGTGTTCTTTTGGTGTCAATTATTATAAACTACGTTTTTTTTTTGATATTTTCATTAAATTATTTTCTTTTTTAATTTAATAATTGAATTTTAATAAAACTGTTAAATTCATTCACGTTTTTCATGCTGCATTTGTGAACTTTCTTCCATCTCATCAAGTGCTTTTTAGATTATCTAATAAATATCTTACAGTACGCACCGTTATCTAAGCAAATCATAGTCTTGTGAATGAAGTCATCATTTAACATTATAATTCTGCACAAAATAATTATAGTTTTTGCTTCAAATAAGATTAAAAATAGTATGCCTTAAATTGAAACTATCTCACAGAACTATAAAATAATCTTACAAAAAAAAAAAAAAAAACGTTCATGTTGGTTTAATAATATTGCAAAAAAACCTTTCATTAAGAGTATAAATATTTACATTGGCAGTATCTTTGAGTACCATTTCAATATACCGTAATACAAACAATATTTTTTTCTTTTCGAAAAAAAAAACTTTATGCTGCTACCACTTCTTGCTACCTCTCCCTAAATGAAAACATTAGAAAAACAATAATAATAATAATGATAGCAAACCACTTTACTCCAAACAACAAATATAACAACTACAACTTTAATAAAACATTCCGCTTAAACGCAACTATTAAGAAATATCTACAAATAACAAAAAAGACCCACAATAAAGGTGTGAGAAAAATCTGAAAAGAATATAAAACTAATGCCTTTTTTGCTCTAAGATCTGCGGCATAATACAGCGAGTAAAGCGATCAAGAGTAAAATTGGATCCTAAGAGCACAATGAAAACAAAGACAGCGATCCAACGAATGCAACATCCAATAAACGCAAAATACAGGTGTAAAGAAGCACACAAAAAACCAGCTGATAACAGGGAGTTTAGCGAGTTTTTGTTTTAGAAAATTTAAGAGCCCGTTGAAAGAGAACTTAAAAATAGGGGAGCACTAAAAAGAGAATGATTTTGTTTCGGTAAATAAAATATGTTTATTGGGGAGTACAAGTATGAAAAGTTGTAGCTACGGAATAGTTGTTGTTCTTGCTAAGTGCTATAGATTTAGTAGTATTGGGATGTTAAATTACAGTGAAAGCGTTAAGGTAGGCTTTGGTGGTACTTCAGTGTATTTTTTTCTGGATCATACGCTTATTTTTGGTAATAACATGAGAAATTAAAATTCTTTTTACTAATTTTAGATTACTTTTCAATTGATATTTAGTATATTTTTAAACATATGGGCAATCGATGCTCTTGAAAATAGTTCTTTAATTCAATATGGGGAATTCCATGTCAAACCGACCACGAGTGCGACCCGATCATTTTCGATTTTAATGAAATTTAGTGAGAAGGTTCCTTTTATCCCATAAAGAACGAACAAAAATTAAAAAATTTTTTTTTTTCAAAAGTTATGCCAAATTCAAAATGTCATAATTTCGGCGAATAAGCCGAATGTGTTGAGCTTATTTTTTCAATATCTTGAAAACTACTAAATTTGAAAAATGGACTAAGTCAAAAACTTATTTTTTTATTTGGTTGATTTTTTTTTTATACAAAAAATTTTTCAAAAAATGTTCAAAAAAGACAAAGCGTGTTGGAAAAAATACCACCACTCAGGGGTCTGTGGCTGAAGAAAATGGGAAGATGGATATTTTAATGGAAAATCTCAATATAGAGGTTTGTTCATGCATCAACAAAAAAAAATATCAAAATCATACAAATTTTAAAATCTTTAGAGGCGAAAAAGATGTTGCTGTTGAGTGGACTCTTAAGCGCTCAAAAGTATGGAACATCCGTGTGATTTACAACAAAGCTTGGGAATTTTTACAGGCGCTTGTCGGAAGACAACTTTTTATACTCAACCGCACAAATTTATCTTTATCATTTTTTGCTTTGACGTTGATATAACATTTTTATGACTTACGATTTAGACAATACAACATGCTGCTCACATATGTACTATTTTTGGTAATATGACTTTACGACTTATGACTTTAAGACACCATGTGAATTCCCTAAATAAGTTTTAAGCTGTATTAGAATCATTTCTAAAAATTCCAACTTTGACGTTTACAATAAGAAGAACACGATTTAGGATCTTGTTTGAAATATTTTGATACGTTACGTTAACATTGTTATAATTCCACCTCCATAAGAGGTTAATCATATGAAACGATCACATTTTGGTACAATATTGTCCAGAAATCGTTTTGTTTAAATTGTATGAACTCTGAAATTTGGCGCTTAAGGAGCAAGTTGATTTCTCTGATGTCCCGAAAAACAATTAATACTTATATGGAGATTTTTTTTATATATAGCCGCCAGTAAAATCAATGTTGTAGCCTTATTTAAAGTTCTAACTTTTATTTATATTTCCTTGCAAGTACTAAATAACACTTTCACCAAATAAATCTTCTGGCAGAAGCGAAATACATTGAAAGAAATTTCGCAAAGAGAATAAGTTCTTATAAAATGCAGGAATAACAGTAATTTCCTTTTGGAACCGATGGTCCATGATGCACTTCGCTGTTGTTACTATGTGTACCTTTTTATCAGACCGTTATTTCTTATTCGCTTCTTAATCAATCAATTTGTTCGCTTGCCGTTCTCATTGCAGTTATACTGAAGTATAATTTTTTATACCCACGCCTCTCTAGTGAAGAGGGCATTATGTGTTTGTGGTGGTGTGTGTAACAATTGAAAAATATTTGTTATAGATCCACCATTTAGTTTACCGATAAAATTAGAATACATTTTTGAATCGTTATAACAATCTCCGTCCAACCGTCTGTCTGCCTTGCCGTCTGTCCATGTAAACCTTATGCGCAAATTACAGGTCGCAATTTTGAAGATAATTTATATTTTATGTTTCAATTGTCATAAGGACCGATCCTATTGAAAATGCTGATAATCGATCTATAATTTCACATGACCCCATCTAAGCTTCTTTTCGGAAAAGAATCTTTGTGCTGATAAACCATTTTAATGTATTGCTCTAAATATATTTTATTGCAATCCAATTCATCAAATCAAATTTTGTTGGAATCAGTCCATATTTGACCACAGGTCGTATACAAATACCATTACCGAAAATAGCTTTTAACCTAAAAACTTCCTAATAAATGGTGGTATTGGCATACAATTTTGGCGACAATAACTTTTACGATAGCCTGTATGGCAGAATATTGTGCTGGAAGCTCTAAAATTGGCCAGCCTCCCTAAATTCACTTAAAAACGAAAAAAGATTTTATGTAAATGTACATATTTAACTTCGTATATAATATTCAATACAAAGAAATCTTATACGAATCTTAAGCTCATAACATAATTTTGTTCTGACAGGTCCATAATTGACCATGGGTACCAAATAGGGTCCACCCTAGAAAATTGTTTCTAAATACTGGTGTGTAGGGCATCATATCGGTCGCAATTGACCGACGACACTTTCTTACTTGTATTATATTCACATTGTGTGGATCATATTGCCACGTTCGGTATATGAGTATGCTTGATTACTTTGCTCGTTGAAGTGTATAGACGCCGCAATTGTCAAGTGGCCGCTTTTAGAGGCAGTGAGTACAATTTTAATTGAACTCGTACTCGCTGATTAACGTGGCATTCGTTAAAGATACACCGCACAGCACAACTGACGGTTGAATTCAAAAACAAAACAAAAAAAAAAAAACGTAAAGAAAAACATACAACACGTTGTGTGTTTTGCCATTGTGGAGCTATCTTATCAAGACAGTGAAGTTTTTTGTAGTCTTGGATTCAGTCGTTATTTGGATGTGTAACTGAACGCTACAGAAACGTGTCGATAGTTGCTTGGGGCTTTAACACAACCGATTTTTTCTTGCGGTTTCGTGTTTTTGATCTTTGATTTTATTGTTTAGAGTAAAACTGGGGGTTTCGAACCATTTGATTTTGTTTGGATTGAGAAGAAAACGCAATGATGCTGCTGTATAAACTAAATGACTAAATCTCAAACAAAAATCGAAGAAGAAAAAAAAAAATTAAATGAAATAAAAAAGAAAAATACAAGGAAGAATTAATAATAATTCTGGTTTTGTTTGAAATAGAAAAGAAATGAGTGGTGTGGAATGTGAATGAAGTAGCGTATAAAGTAAATGCAGTTTTTGATATTTTGCTGCCAGTGTGTGTGACTCAGCCTACAATAAAATGTCTTGGAACATTCCTCAGCGCCTGCGCGACATTTGAAAAGAATTTTCAAATAAAAAGAAACAAATCTCTGTATGTGCACTGTTAATGTGTTAAAGTTTTTGTGGAATTTTATAAAACAAATTTTGAGTACCTATATGAAAATTCTGGTTTTTCTTTATATATAAATACTTTTGTTGTTGTTGTAGTCTAAAATGTACGTATATTCTTTGCTGTTTGCTAATGATAATCCCATCTCAAAGTTGAAGTGAAAAAAGAAAAAAATAAATAAAAAAAAAATTGCAAGAAAAAAAGAACAGACTTAAATGCTATCGATTCTTGGCTTTTCGTCTTGTCTTGTCTATCTATCTCTATTGTCAAAGCTACCACCGCCGGTCGTGATTCTGTTGATTTTCAAGGCAAATTCAGTGCATTGACTTTTAGAATAACAACAGCAACAGCACCAGCAACAACAACGACAAACACAATATCATCAGAAACAACATTAAATTATTGCACAATTCTGGTTCTTGTTGCCAGCAACTATTGCTGCAGTTGTAGCTTTCTGCTTGCTGCCTGCCACTTGGCCAGGTTGTAAAGCAACTTGTATTGTAAATTATACAAGATTGCACTTACTATATACGATCGAATATATCTGTGTATGTGCTGTGGTATGCAGGTTCTAGTTATCCAACATTATTCGTGCCTGGACTAGTGTTATTGGTGTTATTTTCTTAATTATTCTAAACAAGAAGGAAGAAAACAGTGAGGAATAGGTATAAAAAATAGAAGAAAAAACAGACGTTATAATAAGGAAACAAATTACATATTTGAAAAACTAAAGCAAAAATTTAATGGCCAATAAGACAAGGAAATTGTGATAATTTCTAAAAGAATTATAAAAAAATAAACAGCTGAAATATAAATTGCACAAATTAAATTCTAAAAAAACTTAACAATTATTTTTAAAGAATCTCTAACAAAATATTGCATTAAAAAGTGTTTGAAGTTAAAAAAAAATTTAAAAAAGTTATAAAAAGTGTGTAAAATCAAAATTATACGGCCTTTTTAAAAAAAACTTAACAAGTTTTCAACTAAAGTTTTTTTTAAATTGCTAAACGTTTTACCAAAATCAAAAATTTAATTTTTAGAATTAAAAAAAAACAAATTCTTAATTCTGCCAAGAACATGTAAATAACCTTGTTACAAAATTTAATTAACTTAATTACCACACTTAATACAACTTATTAACACACATAAAATGAGTGATATCAAATTTGGAGATTCGAATAAAAATGCATTGAATGCAACAAGTCGAGGAAATACAAAGACTAGCAAACCATTTTGTTCGCTGGCATATCTGGCCAAAAGTACAATTGCCATAAATGGTACCAACGACATCAGAACCATAAATGGTCACAACAGCTGCAGCAATGGCAAAAACACCAACAACAACGACAGTCCAACTAGCCACACCAACTTAAATAATGGCAATAATTGTCAGCCATCAACGCCAAATGTGGCAGCTACAGCGAAAGTGAATGAACGTGGTTCACCATCACTGCCAACAGGTGCCAGTACCACAGTTAATGGTCATCACACGCAGAACGAAACCAGCAACTCGAATACCTGCCCCGATTACAAACACAACACAAACGGCCGTTCTAGTGTCACCGATGTTTTCGGCATTATTAACGAGGAAGATATGGAAAGTTGTTGCGATCAGGTCGACGGTGAGCTAAATAATGATCTAAGACGTCCTTGGGAATTGGCAAATGGTTCTTATGTGAAACGTGTACCACCCTCATTAATGACAAACGGCAGTCATTTAAATGGTTTGCCCTCCCTTTCAAAACTTAACAGTCTAGATTGCTGGGATTATACGATTGAATTGGAATGCCTTCAGGGGCCTCAAGGTAATCAAGCACTTGAAATTATTTTGTATTAAAAATTCTAGGCACAAACTGAGTTTTAAAAACTTCCAACAGAAAAAAACTTTCACATTTTGCTCACAAGTTAAAATTTAAAGTTTTTCTATGTTGCCCTTTTAATATTCAAGATATTTTCTGTTTGTTCATATTTGTATTTTTTTTTTAAACTTTTAAACAATAAATAATTCTTGCTATTTCTTTTCTAACTATTTCGGTAATTTTAACTTCCTCTTTTAAATATGTTTGTGGGTTAAGGTGTGTTTTTCTACGAAAATTTCTAAAGGTTATAATTAAAAAAAAGACTTAAAGGATGAGTAATAATTACTACTTTTTATTTGGCAAATGTTTCTAATTAGTTTGAGTTGTGTTTAAAGTTAATAAAAAAAAAAAATAATTAAATTTCATACAAATTTTTTCTCCTAACTCTGCTTCATAAATTCATAATAAAGGTCAAGTGGAAAGATATTATTTTTAAGGTTATAAATGGCTTCGCATTTAAATACAGTTCAAGTTTTTAAGTGCTACTTGATTGAACTTCTTTAATTAAGACAAAAGTATGGTAGCACTACTAAAAAACTTCATAAAAAAGCTGCTTAACCAAAACCAAGAAACTTGTATAGTCTACTTATTTACATGGTGGCGTATTGTTCCTATTTTATTTTGTTGGAGGTAATCAAGAAAATATACCATTAAAAATGTAACAGTACTGGACTACTGAATTCCATATCAAAATAGAGTTTTGAGAAAAATAATAATTAAATAGGATGTTAAAAACTGGCTCTTACTATACAATTTTTTTTATAACGTAATAAATTAAGTTACAGGAATTTAAAATTAAATGTTTCTCAATTAAAATTTGTAAATAATACAAATACTTGTAACAGAATTATATAACAAACAGTTTTTGCGTATTTTTAAATAAATTTATTAAACGCGTAATTATCATAGCAATCATTATCACACTGGGTAAACATTATGAAATATGTGTTACTTTTATATCGATGGCTCAATATAAAAAATTGTAACTCGTTAACAGGGGAAGAAAAGAAAACTAATAAAATCCAAAAGATTTTGAATATAAAAAAAGTTTGAATTAATTAAAACTAAAAAGATGCAACAAATCTATACTACATCCTCCTTAAAGATGAATTTGACATTTGCCTATCATTTTTATATTAAGCCATCGATATATGGATTAAAAACAGATTTAAGGATATTTCTCTGTTTACATTAAGCAAATTTTACGAAACTTTCTGATATTATTATTATCGTATTCTATCAGGTACATATGGTGGATTCACAAGGTGTGCTATTAAATCATATCGTCATAATGTCCTAAATAATAATTTACAATTGTTTAAAAAAATACTGTTGTGTTTCAAACAAAATAAAAATTTTAATGCTGTGTTCATTGATTCGTCAGAACTGTACGGTAGAATCTAAATTATAACCGGTTGCCCACAGCAGCCATATATATTTTAAGATATATTACTTTACAACTTTACGACAACCTTGTGAATCCCTCAATCGAATATTTACATATAATCGCCATAGTTATCTATATTATGCTAAATAATGTAATTCGTTAAAAGATTTGTCAGTTTCATTGAGTTTTGTGGTTCTCCAAGTAAATTTGGGTCTACCGCTTCTTCTACGTTCTTGAGGACTCCATTCAAATGCAGTACGACATATTTCATCGTATGGCTTTCGTAGGGTGTGGATCAATAGTAAAAATTCCCTTTTTTATATTTTCAGCAAATAATTTTGACTTAGGTAGATTATTATTTTTTTGAAATTTGAATAAGAGTGAATAACTTAACAAAAAAAAAAAAAAATAGTATTTAAAAAAAGGGATACCTATCGTCACCTGTATAAATTCGCTTTGCCTTGCGTTGAAAATTTTTCATATAAAATTTTTTGAATTTTGAAAATTTTTAATTGTATAGATCCTGAAGATGAACTGAAGATGTTTGAAATATATTGGCTTAATTTATAACAAAATACAATAAGGGGTTATTTATTTCATTGGACTAAAAGAGGCAATACAAAGTAAAAACTCAATAATATAATTTGATCCAAAAATTCAAAATATTAATCCATAAAAATATTTCTTCATTTTAATCCATTAGTTAAATAAACTATTTTCCATTTTTAGACGCAAATCGCAAATAAAATAATTTTGTTTGTTTACCAAACATCCGAGTCCTAAGCCGATATAATTTGACGCCGCAAGGGTTTTGTTGCAAAAATTGCTAGCCGCAGGTTAAATTCGGATGTTAGCCGGATAAAATTTTACCATCAACGGCGACGGATTACAAAAACTAATGCGGTCGGCACAACCGGTCAGCGGATTAATTACGACAGCACAAAGCAACAACAATATTTTTAAACCATTGTAAAATATAGAACATTATGACAATATAACATGATAGCACACCTTGTGAATACCCCAATTATTTTAAATTTAAAATTAAACATATAATGTTTTTTAATATTATAATTGCGAACATATTATTGTTATTAAATGTTAACCAAATTTTCTTTGACGATAGTATACAGCTATATTTTTGTATTCATTTAATTTAATATCATGTGACATTTTTGTCTACAAAATGTCAAAATACGCGAATGCCAAATACTCGATAGCTATTTTAAACTTAAAATACACTTTGTCGATTTAAAAAACACAAGGTAAATTATTGTGGCTTTAATAACGAAAAAATAGTGCTTAAAGTAACAGCTGACTTCAACCGACAGCGAATATCGTTAAAATTTTACTGAATAGAAAATTCGAAAAATTTTCGTTATGCCTATTTTAACGATACTATTATCGTTATAAATGTTAGTGAACTGGAAACAAATTTAAGTTCCATATACTGAAATTTCTATATAATAAAGTG
This sequence comes from Pollenia labialis, assembly GCA_949318255.1. Classification (NCBI taxonomy): domain Eukaryota; kingdom Metazoa; phylum Arthropoda; class Insecta; order Diptera; family Polleniidae; genus Pollenia; species Pollenia labialis. The sequence continues at coordinate 133,551,860 of OX439142.1, read as the reverse complement.
ATTTTCTGGTCCCGTGAAGATTCATCATACCGAAGCTTGACTGTATTCTAGTACAGGAGCATGCCCTAAGCCAGTGGTGGGCAAAACATACATGTAGCATTATTTTTAAGCTTGTGTGTGTCCAGCATTTAACAATTTACTTATTTTGCTTTCTAGAAAAAAAACCACAATGTTTCTTTTTATTATTTTTAAACAAGTTTTCAATACAAACTTAATTCAATTAATATTCGATTTAGTTTTTGCCAGTACATTTAAATAACTATAATCATTATAGACCCACTTACCAATTGGCAAAGTATAAAATTTCTTTTTGGTTTTAAGCATTAACAGCCAGACACTTAATTAATTCATATTATTATCATTGAACTAAATTTCCCAGCATGAAATTTTTCTTTAAAGAAATTAAAAAAAAACAAACTTATATGCAGACGTCTATAAAGAAAAACCACAAAAACTAGATAAATTTTTACATAATTAAATTAAATAATTTCTTGTATCATAATACGACAGATAAAATAGTAAAGTAACAAAAAAAAAAGTATAAAAAATTGTAATTGTCTGGTAAATGTGTGTCCCGTTATTTGAATGTAATAAAACACCTCGAAATTCTAAAGTGTCACAATATGTGTAAAGTAGTGATACCAAGAGTGTTATTGTGTGTATTAGGTAGCTGATTAAAAAAAGTACCAGGAAAATTATATTAAAATAGTACTAACTATGTGGTTTCAAATCATTTATTTTCATTTGTCCAATTCACAAGATCTGTCGTATGGCTTAAAAATACGATTTTATAAATGTATGCATAGACAAATTTGTTGTATTGTTACTTTGTCCTATTGCTAAATGTAAAAAATAGAAAATATAAATTCAATGTACATTGAGTAAACTATTTAAGAATATTAATGCCTGCATTCATAAAAAATTTTTAAATTTAATAAAGGTTTAAAGAACAAATTTACTATGAAAATTGTCCTTAAAGCGTTTGTAAAATTTAAAAATCGTTTATCAATGCGGGGGTAAGAAATTTATGTTTGCCAAATAATAAAAAAAATATGAATAATTAAATTAAAAATAGCAAATTATTTGATTTTAGTTATACCCCCATATGCATAAAAAATATTGTTGATGTATAAAAGGTTTATTGAACAAATTTCCTATGAAAATGTGTTCAATAAGCCTTCTATAAATTAAAAATATTTTTTATGAATATGGGGGTTAATCTTTTTAATTCACTCTTGTTTATATTTATTTTTCTTCTTCTTCAATAAAGTTTGCCATTCACATTGGTATGGGGTTCCAAAATTGGATGAAATAGTAATAAATATTTATTAATTGATAAGGAATTTTAATGAAAATAGTTTAAAAAAAAGAAAATAAATTTAAAAGAATCAAACATATAATTTTAACTCAAAGAATTAAATTTGTGGTGGTAGTTATCACATTCTCAAAATATTTTTAAAAATACACCAAACAGATCGAACATTTCTGCCATGGCATTAACACATACATACAACATTTTTCAAAACACATATGCCGTATTCACCTAACCCCTTGTACCGTTGTATCGATACCAGTAAAACCTTTGCTTCGTTCACTCATTATTTATTAGCTTTCTTCTATAACTTCTTTTTTCTGGACTTATGTAAGTAAAAAAATAATGACTTACTTTTGAATGCGTTAATTTTTGAACATCCCTTGTGAAATTCATTAGTTCTTTTAGAACAATCGTAAGTAGTGCTTTCTTTTGTTTTATTCTGATGCCCAACACATTATTTTGTAGGCGAAGTTTTTACTGGTATTGTATGTTGTACAAAAATTCAAATGCACCTATTATTTTTTATACAATAAATAATCGATACAATTGGGGGATTCACAAGGTGTGCTATCAAGTCATATCGTCATAATGTCCTAAATAATTGTTTACAATTGTTTAAAATAAATGTTGTTGTGTTCGAACAAAAAAAAAATTTTAATGCTGTGTTCATTGATACGTCATAACTGTACGGTAGAAATCTAAATTATAAGCGATAGCCCACAGAAGTCATATATATTTCTTGTAATTATATTAAGACATATGACTTTACAACGTTATGACTACCTTGTGAATACCCCAAATGATACAAGGGGTTTTGTGAATACGGCACTAATAATCAACCGTATAGTGAGACCACACTTTTGTAGGAAAATTACCAACAACAACTATAAAATATTATATAGTTTGGGCCAATTTCCGCAACTGCATTTAAATATCAATTTATATTTAAATATATATTTTCACATAATATTGTTTTTGTTTTGACATGAAGAACAAAAAATTGATATTTAAGTACAATTGGTGATATAGGCAATTAGACGATTATACAACAAATACGACAATAATACGAGCTTGAGAATAGAACAATTGCTTGTAACAGCATGTTGGTAGCTTAAAAGGCCAATTTACACTATTATACTTTGCATTACATAAAGGGTTGTTAGATGTGACGATTTTTCGTAATTTTGACGATTTATTTGAGAAAATACAGCAGAATGACGATTGCCAATTTTTTACTTATGATTATAGTGATATGACGATTTTCTGGCAATCGATAAGTTTTGACACAGATTTGTCGGGGAAACCCCAGATATCCTTATCTTAAAGATATTTCAACATACAACAAAAAGTTGTTAGGAAACATTTATTGGCTTTGTTGTTAACGCATTTGAAGAGGCTTCAATGGATATTGATAATGACGTTGATGTGTCAATTGATGCGAAGGCACTATCACTATCATCAATAGTTCTAAAAGCTTTGACAAATTTTAGTCTTGCCCTGAAAAATTGTGTAGGAAATGGAACAGATGGGTGTCCTCTGATGTCAGCAGAACATGGAGCTGTTATAAAATTCTGGACAAATGCAAAACAAACGCCTTGCTATTCACATAAATCATAAACTCAATTTTAAAAAGCAACAAAGTGTCATTAATACAATAAGTTGTATAATTTTTTTAAAGAAATGACCATTTTTTTTTAAATATAATCATCCCAAGCGAAACGCAGTTTTGGCAAAGTATTTGGGAGCCAAACTCTCTACATTATGCGAGACAAGATGGTTGGACCGTCACGACTCAATTTTACACTTTGCAACAAGTGTACATCATATAGTAGCAGCTTTGGAAAAAAAATCTGAGTGGAAAGGTAGAGATACTTCATCAAAAGCCTTATATTAAGGAACTCGCTAAGTACTTTTGATTTAATTTACGGAATAAACATATTAAATGTGATACTTATTGTATCACAGCCACTTAGTATCATTTTACAAAAGCACGACATAGATCTTCAAAAAGGATCAAGCCTTATCAAAACTTAAATCATGTGCCTTGAAGAGAAAATAAATAAAGCCGAAGTACTATTTAAAGCAATTTTTGAAAAAGTTAAAGTTATCTGCGTTCAAATCGAGGTTCCAATCACATTCAAAATGTTGAAGACAACTTCCGAGTTGTAGGTTACATTCCTCTTATTGAATTTATTTTAGAAGATCTCAAAACATGTTTCCCAAAAGATATCCTAAATATATTGAACATACCTTCAATTCTACCTCAAAGTGTAATCAAGCCAAATACAGATACAAAACTTTTAAAATCACAACTTGCTGATGAGCTGATTATGTTTGATAAAAGAGATAGATAAACACCTACTAACATCTAAACTTGATTCTGAACTGTTGCATTGGCAACAAAAATGGAAAATATCTGAAAATCTATCAGAAAACGTTGTAGATGCTTTAATAAATTGTGATGAAGTTATCTACCGAAGTCTAAGAAAAACAATTTCAAATTTTCGTTCCAATGCTTGTCAGCAGGGCAAGTTTGAAATGGCACGAAAAATGGTTAAAAATGGCTGGCAAAATGGCACGAAAAAGTATAAAAAATGGCACGAAAAATGGCAAAAAATAAACATGTTAGTTAAGAAACATTTATTTTATTAAGTTTTTATTGTATGTTCAATAGTATGTTTCTTCAAATTATCAAAAAAAAAAAAAAAATACTGGGGGGCAAAACGCAAGAATTTGGAAGTTGGTTTCAATACACTTTTAATCTAATTTTTGTTATAAAATTCTGTTTAATAAATAAATATTTTTATAATATTCGTCATAAATTTTTTTTTTCGAGAAATCTTATTAAAAAACGACGTTTAAAATTCTTGCGTTTTGCGTCTGCGATTTCTAGAACACCACTGATAATCTCCTGTTATCAGATAAAAAAGTTCTATACATGAAAAACACTCTTTTAACATCGCAAGATGTAACTGGAGCATATTTGAACACTTAGAGTTCAGATGAAGAAAGGTTGTCAATAAATTTATCCGTCTCACTTTCATTAAAATAAAATTGTGAGAAAATCGATTAAAACACTTTTTTAAAATTGAAATGCCAAGCCATATAGATTTTTCAGGAGTATTGAATAATTTACCACACGTATTACGATCTAAAACGTTTTTTAAACTTTTCAACAAAATCTTTTTTACTGACATCTTGTATTATTTTCCTTAGCACTGTTAATTAAGCCAAAACTTTCATTCATAGGAATCCCTTTCGTTTGTAACTTCAAAAGGCTTGAGCAGATGCATTGAAAGTACTTTTTACGTCCGATTTTTGCATTATTCAGTTAGCATTTCGAATAGATTCTGCCTCATATTCGCTTAGCTTATTCAAAAATTTTTTTCTAGGTTGCATAAAGGTATTTTTTGGCAAGCTGGACCGAAAATTGCTTTTTAAAAAAATTATTGAAGAAATGGCAAAAATGGCATATGCCATAAAAAACTTGCCCTTATTCTATGAGCTAAATTTCAGTTATGTATTTTATAAACATAACAAGAAAATACAATATAGTCTGGTAGTGTATACAGTCATTTCTGAAAAATTGAAGGAATAGGACTATTACAAAAAAGCTTTATAAAATACATAACTGAAATTAAGCTCATAGAATAAATTCGAAAAAAAAAAAAAATGTTGGATATTCAATAAGGCAATATTTTTATAAACTTTCAACACAGGACCGTTTTTAAAATTTTTTCGATTTGAGTTTCATTCATGGCTGATTGTTTTTTAATTTTTAAAAAGTACAAAAAATGTATCGTACAATATTATCATCTCTAACAAGTACAACCAATGTTAAGTATCCAATATTCTCTATATGAGATATTAAAGACTGTAGTTTAACCGCCCATGTACTTACTACTGCGTATAATGAATGGTTCATTTGCCTTTTGCGGTTACGAGAAATGATGATACTGCCACAAAACACCTTATGTATTGATACTAAGGTGGTACAAACACACACACACACGCACACACTTGCAATAATGATAGATGATAGCTGACTCAAAAATGTTGACCCAGTTAAGGTACACAATTATTGTATTTTCCTATTAAACTATTTTCATTTATTTACCCATTTCTTTATAATGAGATGCGGTCTTAAGTTGCATACAAAAAATAAAGAAACATTATCATCTTGTACGCACACACACGCATGTATGTATATGTATGTATAATTAAAAATGTACATATCTATGTAAACTATCTGTAGGCTGTTATTTACATTTCGATGTAAAATAGTTTTGTCTGTCATTTTACACTTTAGACTTTGTTGTTGTTGTATATTTGAATTGTAAATATTGTATGTTGTTGTATTTTGTTGCTCTTATCGCCTTTCATTTCTTACAATGACAACAAAAAAATTCAATGTACGAGTATGTACATTTATATTTGTTGTTGTTGTTGTTGCTATTTGTTAAATAAAAATAATTAAACATTATAACGTTTTTAATTTGTTTTTTTTCAATATTATTTTCTAAGCTATAAAAACACAACAACTTAAAACAAATTTAGAAGGGGGAAAAGTAGAGAGCGCGGAAAACTTTAATTAAATTAAAGACAAAACAAATTAATATTTTATTTCAATTCATGCTGCAGCTTTTGTACGAAAAGTTACAATGACACACATGAAGTAAAAAAGATTAAAGACTATTTAAAAGAAAGTTAAGCTGAGATTTCTTAAACTTCCTCAGGCATTTTTTACTAAGATTAACCCACAAAATGTGTTAAAAATTTAAATGCTGTTTAGAGTTAAGATATTTAAAGATTAGTTGAAAATTGTGTAGAAATTATTTGACTATTGCTGGTGTTAACGTCTCTATGGAGTTCAATGACAAAACAAATTTTGTTGTACAGTTTTCCCAATGTTACCAAAAATTTGGATATTAAAAAAATTAAAAATTTCTCAAAAAAAATAATTAAACATTTTTAAAGTGTAATTAAAAAACATTACCCAGCCAGCAAAATAGTCCGACGCCCTCCAGATATCTGAGAGAAACGTCGACAAAAAAGACGAATCGCTTACGAATTCCGTCAGATTTCTAACCAAAAAATGTATGAAGTGATTGACACGAACTCTGGCAGACATGTCGTGGGCATTTCTGAAAGAAAAAGAAATTTAATAAAATATGCTTATGTGTTAGCCGACATTGTTGTTGGTAGCTTAGAGAATTGATTTTAAACAACTTTATTTCCAAATAAAGTATAAAATTAAAAATTTTACATGTGAAATTTTACATTTTTCTTTTAACAATAATGGCTACTAAATAAGTGAATGTTTAAACGCTGGTTAAGTTATACTTAGCTTGAATTTATATGTAGTTTAAACTTAACAAATATGTTGCTAAACAAAATAACATGTGGCAGCACTTCGATAAATCTTTTTAAATTCATATGGTCTGTATTGATAGTTTAAATTCCCAATTTTATGTGTTTAAAGATGGTTTATATGTTTGGTGATTTATAGATTTGTTGGTTAAACACATTTTAAACCAAAAAGAGAGTTTAACTTGGTCTAAATTTTTAGCCCTAAGTGTTCAAACAGATATGAATCTTCACCTTCAGCAAAAAATCCTAAAGCCCATAACTTAATCGTCGGCTGTAACTTAATATTTTCTCTCGTTTCTTTCATTTTCTTTTGTCCTTATTTTTCTTGGTTTACAAAATGTATAAAATTGAATGAAAGTATGGTAGCATTGTTAAGAGTATAAAGGCCATGTCAGATAATTTTGCTTCGCGTTGCATTAGAAATTCGCTTTGACATCCAATATGAAATATTCATACTTAGACGAAACATGTCACATAAAGTACTTTTAACGCAAAGCGCAGCGAAAATATAGGCAACTCTCATCTGCTAGTATAATTTTTTTTTATTATCAAAGTTATTTTCGGGAATACAAAATTTATTATTAATACGATTTTCGTATGACGTGCTAAATTCCCAGTTTTTCATATTTGATAAATACACTGAAATTTATTGTTGAGGGAAAGCTGGCTGCTATGCGCATTTCACTGGTTGCTTAGGCCAGCTCATCAGGAAACCTTTTCCAAAGATTTTATAAAGGCCAAAAATATTATACAAATAAAACCCTAAAGCGAATAAGAATTATAAACACTCAAAGTCTGACTTGTAACAATATCAAAGCCAAAACAAAACACCAACAATAAACAGTGAGTTTATCTTTTCTTACATTCCCCTACAATTGGTCGGGTTCTTTCCGACTCGAATTGTAGTTGTAAGTGGGTAAAAAGAAAAAACAAAAATTAAAAAACAAACTGCTTCATTCTACTGTCTTCGTAAGAAAACAACAATAAAAACCAATTTGCCAATTCAGTTTTTTGCACGGGCACATGCAAGTATGTATATTATCAAAGTTATTTTCGGTAATACAAAATTTATTATTAATACGATTTTCGTATAACGTGCTAAATTCCCAGTTTTTCATATTTGATAAATACACTGAATTGTTTATTTATTTTTAACAAACAGTTCGTATGTGTCGTCAAAGTGTTTATTGTGCGTTACGTTTTTTTGTCAAAGTTATAGAATAGATTTTATTTAAGAACGGCTTTTATTTCAAATTGTCTGTAAAATGTGGTCTCAACGCAGTTCTGTTGGAACACTAAAATAAAATTAAAATTATTTTCAACTAAATAATAATTGTCATTATATTCACAAAACAAAATAATTTTCAAACTTAATGAGAATTGTCATTATTTTCACAAAAAAAAGACAAATCTGTACGAATTCAGTCAGAAATCTATTAGACATTTCGAAATAAAAATTCCCCTTTACAAACATATCTGCACAGAAAAAAAAGAAACTCGACTTTAATTAAACAATTTGTTCAGACAATTAAATATTTTACTAATTTTGCCCCTGTAAAGGAATTAATCATATCAATTAACGGATTTGTATTTTCGAGTCATGGGACACAAATTTAGTCAATTAAAAAATTTATTTGCATAAACAAAAAAATACACCACATATACACAAACATTTAATTTTATGGGTTTTGATTAAAAATATTAACTGCAGCAAACAAAAAATTAATTGAATAATTAATGTACACCAATTAATTATTTAATTGAATAATTTTTTGCAAACATTTTTTCTGTGTGTTCTTAATCGATAAGAAAGAGGCCAGACATTACGTATATTGAATGTCGGACAAAAATCTGAACGATGTCTGTAAGAATGGAGTCACACATTTGCAAGAAATGCCTAATTCAGACCACGCCGGAGTTTTTGCTGGCTGGGCTAAAAGCAAAAGTGGAAAGTTTTGTTAAATGGGAAAATTTTTTAAAAATACAATTGCCAACAAATTATTATTCAATAAATTGAAGTATTTATCTTTTCAACTTTTAATGAATAGTTAAACAAATTTAATTAATTTTCTTTGATTTTCAACTGAAAAACAACTTAACTTTATGATTTAAAGCTGGCTAACCACTTAGAACAACATACATACATACATATGTGTTATATAAATTGAATTTTATTTTAAAATAAATAACAAAATAAAGAAAATTAATAATGCTTGTAACGATGATGTTATAACTAGAAAAAAATTTAATTAAACAGTAATAACTATTCTAAAAAGCAATTAGTTAAACGATGTTAAAAACACAAGCGAAAACAACACAAAATCGGACAAAGTTCAAGAGCAAAGTTCACCAATCGATCATTAAGAACGTTTTCTTATCTTTCGCCATTTTTCTTCTGTTTTAAACTCAACAAACAATTGTTTTTTAAGAACATTTAAAACGAACAGGTTTTTATTAATTTTATTAATGTTTCTTTCTTTCCATCAATGTATGTAAAACTCTGTGTATTTAACCAATGTAACCAACAACAAACTCAATGAACGAAAGTATCGATAGCTGGGACGATGATAAACAGTTAAACCTAATTCAAGAATAAGAAAAAGTGGGATTTTCAAAACAACAAATAAAAAGATTGATTACTTTTATCAATAATACATGCAAACAAAAAAAAATTAGAATCTTGAAGAAATTATGAAGTAGCAAAAATTTTAAGAAAAATATTACAAAAAATTGAGGTTAGACTTAATGATTTGTTGGTTTTGAAATACTGTGAATACAACACAGCAGCAAACTTCACTATTGGGAACACATCAATTTTTTTTTAATATTTTAATATGCGATTTTTTTGCATTTTCTCACAAATCTAGAAAGTAAACATGATGACTTGACATTAAATTAATTAAAGAATTGTTGATTTTTTTTTTGCTTTAAGTTTAGGTTAAAGTTTTAATTTATATTTTTGTTTAGAGATAATTTGTTAATTTTGCAAAAAAAAAAACGGTTTTTTTACTTATTAAACAAAAACATGAATTTTCATTGCCACTCATTAAAAATGTGAAGTGCAGTTTTAAAAAATACCACCCGCCAGCCAACCGAAATCGTAAAAAAACCTAAATTTTATTAAAAAATTAAATCGCATGGCCAAATTGCTGCTTGTTTTTGAAGAAAGAGAGAAAAAATAACAGCAACTAATAAAGATTAGATTTAATAAAAAAAAAAAATACTTGTAAAGGGTGTTTTTTAAGCCCGATAGAAATTGAAATAACACAAAAAGTTCAATTTTATGCAAACAAAATTTTATTTAAAAGATTAATACATGATATCAACATTTGAAAATAATATTGGACATATGAGCACTGCGGCGCGGCAGTTCTTGACGAAGTACATTCTGAACGTCCACTTTTTGAGCCAATTTTTCGAGCATTGCTGGTCGTATGTTACAAAAAAACCAAAACAATATTAGTCTCCAAGCCGGCAATTTATCAGAAATTACCAGTGACTTCACGTAGTCCCACGAGCAATAATCGAGAGATGCTAAACCCTGGATGCCAATTGACAGTTTAATTTTTGAAATCAATTTACTTTAAAAGTCCATATCTCGCCAGAATGAATGTTATCCATATATTTAAAGAATAAATTTATGTTCTGACACTCGCGTATTGCTAAACATTTGTGATTGTGACTTGAACTTGCAAGAGAGGTGCTCTGTAACAGCCAATTCACACGGGGGCTTTAACGACGTCACGTTTTCGACTTCTCTGTTTGTTTGAGGGCAAGCGGTGTAGTGAATAAAGAGGCGTAAACAAAAAGATTCGGTTTGTGTTTTTCATGTCGTTTTTTATATTTGTCTTTAAATTTCTTCTTGTTACGTTTTATTCTTTTTCTTACTTTGAAGTGTCAGTTTGAAAACAGACGAGACGGTAGCATTCTGGACTATCATTTTTTTTGTGTGTTTCTTTTTTTATGTAAATATTTTCATAATATTAGGAAAAAGTAATTTTGGCAGAACATGCTTCCGGTACGTTGGGGAATACCCCTTCTTCGTTTGTTTAAATTTTTTTTGATTGTTCAAAAGTAAACGGAACAAAGGATAATTTGTTTATAATTTCGGATAACAGAGTTAATGCCAAATAATAGAGGTAATCGTTGCAGACAAAATTTAAATCAATGCACAAAAAAATCGTTTTGTTTCTCAGGTAATTGATGCAGCCGGTTTATCGAATGACGGATAATCAGGGCATTTACTCTTAGCAAAAAATACCTGCAACTTAAAATCATCTAATGAACACAAAGAACGTTTTACGACGTCATGTGAATTGGCGAGTTCCAGACGCAAGAATATACTTAAGTTAAGTGATGAATTTAGATTGAACTAAGCATTAAAGAAACAGTAAAGTGTTAAATAAATTAAATACGTTTTATTTTTATTTGCAACACAACTACTCGATTTAAAAAAAAATTTTCTTTGGTTTTCTTAATTTTGTCTGTCCATTGTGTTCTAATGTACTGGCGATTTCAATGAACAGATACTCAATTTTACCTTCGAAAAACGTATGTTGGCGGTGTTCTGAATAATAAATAAATAAAAACAAACGTTTTTGCTTTTCAAATGCAATTTCGAAATATTGCAAATCGCAAGCTAAGTGCGTGACAATTTAGGCGATTTTCAACTCTTACGCGATTTAACAATCAGACGAGTCTCAGAAAATACCTGATTGATCATGGTAATGATTTTCGTTAACCGTAATGCAAGCTCCGGCGTGTAAACCGCTACATTTTTCTGAATGTTATGTAGTCTCTAGGATCCGTTGTGGAGTGGTCTTAATCAATTTGCGGCAATTTTGCTTAAAAACAAATCCGTTATGCCTTAACTTAGCCTCTTTGCTGAACACAATTTTGCGATAAAACACCGATGATTGGGGTTCTAAGTAAATTTGGATTATTTGTTAGCGTTATTCAAGCGTGAATTTATTCGTGATAATTTCTTAGAGTACACTGACCATAACTCTGAAAAAGTAAGCGCAGTATGACAGCTCATTTGTTCAAAGAAACCTTAGAGACAAAACTTGCCTCTCTAACATTAATTTAAAAAGGATCCACTCCTTCGTTGAATCAACCGGCTGGCAGAATTAAAATGTCGGCAGGCAAGTAACACAGGACCCTGGGAGACAGTGAAAGATAGTAACACAACGGGAACTAGTTGCTGGACCCATGTGAGCTGTGCTGGATTGCGGCTGCCAATGGAAACTAACCTAACCATAGTTCGTTTGACAGCTAACATGTTCATACGTTTTACTGGCTCAAAAACCACCCTTTACAAATCAATCAATTTTACTTTACACTGATAGCAAAAATACAATTTGTTTAATACGATATTTGAACTTCCACCATCGCTGTAGTTGTTATAAAGTTGTTTTTTTTTCATTTGTTATATTTATATTTTTCAAATTACTTGATCTTGAAGTAGAGATAAACAATTTAAATTACAGCAATATTTTTATTATTATGTAACAATTTGTATAACAACAAAAATTTCAAGTGAGGAAACTACAATCAAGCATTGTGTTTTTGTAGTTGTAAATCTATTTTATATCCTGGGACCTTGGGCCAATGTATTTAATTAAAACCACAATTCATCAGAAAATTGTTACTTCGGATTACTGATTGGTTTACTTGCAAAGAATAAAAGTACTTTATGGTTTTTTAATTTGTTTAATGATATTTTGAATTCATTTTTTATTTTGCGAGTTTATTTTAACCTTGTTATGTAAAAAAAAACATTTCGTCGCGTTTCCTCCATAACCGCGTAAGCACCATTTTTTCGAAATTGCCGTTTTGGTTTTGATGGTAGGAAATAACATTTGCAACTTTGAATGAAAAAAAAATTAAAGTCATTTCTAAAACCTCGTAGGCTCCATCAAAAGGATATTTGCATCTTAAATAGAATGGTTTTCATATTAAAATTCGCAATATTTAAGTCTCACCCACCTACAAAAATCCCTATTTTTAAGTTTCATTTAAGTTTATGCTGTCGACTCTTTTGAGAAAATGCACATGAAGCTGCCATTTTAAAATCGATTTGAACGAATTGAAAATTAGTTTCGTGTTTGCGTATCATGTAGGGATGTATCCCCGCAGATCTTCTCTCACTTATTTTTCTTTGTCGAAGATACAAGTAAATAACCATTTCTTTTTTATCACTTGATCTAGACATTTTGCAGACGTCTGTTTTCACAGAAAATTTAAATGGTTGGGATAATTTCACCATACTTTGGTGCAATTTAGTACGCGGGGTGTGTGGAAAATGATTGAAACTGGTCTTAAACTAATAAAGTCAATAGGGTTTCGTTGCAGATGCGTTTAACCGTCTGTTTTGAGCCTTAAAGAGATTCACTATCCTACACAATCGTAAATGACACACTTTAACACCAGAAAAATACAATATAATATGACGCAGCCCATTTACAAGTATGTAAATGCAACTCTGATTGCATCGAAACTATCATTTTATGAAAATTTTCACAATAATTTGCAAGTCGGATAGACTTGTAAAAAAATCTGTCACTTATTTTCATTTTTAGGTCACACTATCATAATTTTATTTGTAAAAAAATCATACTTTATGACAATTTATCATAAAATGTAATAGTATGAAATGAAATTAAGTGACAGATTTTTTGACGTCAAATTTATGTGAAAATTGTCATAAAATGATAGTTTCATTGCAATCAGTTAAACAAAAATTGGTTTTTCTCACACACGTGTTTCTGTCTCTTTCCGTTGCGAGAAATATCTGTCATTTAAATAATTTTCCAGTAATTATTGGAACGATGTGAAAAAAAGTGTTTCTGTAACAATATTTTGCGAAAAGTTTCTGGAAAGAACTGTCAAAATTAGTCACATTTGAAATTGGGGTGAGAAAAACAAAATATAGATATTTGAAATTTAAAATATGTTTGTATACTATTTTTTTTAATATAAATAAAAAAAAGAATTTAAATGATGAATGCATAATTTAAATGATGAAAATAAATAAAACACCATTGTTATATTTTGTAAATTACATTTTTTGTAGCCCTTCCTTGTTTTGGTTTTATTCAGGGCTACCAAATAATTTTGTGTAAAAATCGTCAATTTCTTAAGAAAAATAAAAAGATCGTCTTTTTGTTTTGAAACATCGGACAATTTAAAATTAAACAAATTTTATTCGATTTTTTATTAAAACATAATCAAACAAAAACATAGTCAAAGTTCATGGGTATTTTATACATACATATGTACATATAAATTGTATATTGTTCGAACTTAGAACTTTTAAATTTATATCTATTTTATTAAGCTTTAGGTCAAATTTTTATAAAATTATTTAGTTTCTTTGATCCGATAACAATTTAAAATTGTCATTTTTCCCTGAAGAAGTCACACAAAGGCGTGACAAAATATCATATTAAAAATAAATATTAACAAAAAATAAAATAAATATTTTTATAAAATTAAAGAGAAGTCAAGCTTAATAAAATAAACATATGTATATACCTATTTAAAATAGATACACAAATACCAAGAAATTAAAAATTTTTAAATTAAATCAGCTTTGATAACAGTATTATAAATATTTATGGTTTTTATTTTTACGAAAATTAGAATTGATAGTGACGACGTTGTTTTATATTTGTATCGTATGTAGTCCAAATAGGATATTGTTGAAATTTAAAAATACAGATATGAGTAAAAAACACGTTTGCCACTTATTTTTACCCATAAATCTATAATTTACATATTCTTATAACTATTAACTTTACTTTTTCTTTTTCACCTGAAATAGACTTAGTAGAATACCTTTTAGTGAAAATCGAAAAAATCGGTTCATAAATAAACAAAATATGAAGTGTTTGAAATTTAAAAATTCAATATGAATTTTTAAAGAAAGCTACAACAAAGTTATAAAATATTGTTGATTTTGTTTTTGCTTTCGTCACTATTTTAGAAAAAATCAGCAAATCGGCACATTGCTAATTTCGGAGCAAAAATCGTCAAAATGAAGATAAATCGTCAAATCTGGCAGCCCTGTTTTTATTATATTTATTTCTTTTGTTGACGTTTCGCTTCCACTTAATTACTGGAAATAGTCCAGTTAAAACAGAATCTCTGTAGCTCGTTTCTGTATTTCTCGCATCGTAAAATTTCTTACATGAAGTGTGAAACAAAAAATTCCATCGTTTCTCGATTTGTGAGATAAAAGTGTTTCTGTATTTGGATGCGAAAACAGACACAACAAATTCTGTTTATACTGGAATATTTCCAGTAATTAAGTGTCAAATAAAAGCGAAACGTCAACAAAAGAAATAAATATAATAAAAACAGGGCTGCCAGATTTGACGAGTTATCGTCATCTTGATGATTTTTTGTTCCGATATTAACAAAGTGACGTTTTGATGATTTTTCTAAAAAAGTGACGAAAGCAAAAACAAAATCAAAAATATTTTATAATTTTGTTGTTACTTTCTATAGAAATTCATCTTGAATTTTTAAATTTCAAACACTTCTATTTTGTGGCGTTGAAAATTAAAAAAAAAAATAATATGAATGTCTGTAGAAAGCAACAACAAATTTATAAAATATATTTGATTTTATTTTTGCTTTTAATGAAATTGTTGGCGTTGCGTTTTACACTATAAGCCCCTTAGTCTTCGAAATAAGATAATTGTAAATATTTTTATATGTTTGTTTATTAGAAAAAAAGATATCTTTAGAAACAAGGCTGTTTAAATTTTTATATTTATCCCTATTGTGAAAATTGTCCTCGAAATTGTTTGTTTCTTCCCTAAAAAATGTATCGGCAAAAGCAAAATTTCGACGGAAAGTAATGGACCGACTTGGCTTATTTTGAACATTTAATACTTCTTATATACATATACAAAATATGATTGATATTTGATATTCTTATCTTATATGTACACTTTTGTGCCAAAACCATTATTCCGGCAAGAAAGAAATTTGTTTGTCTCCCAGTAAAAAATGGATAACTTCTTTCACTCGTTATTAAGTAGCTTTCTTCCATAAGAACTTCGATAACTACTTTTTTCTGGATGTATTAAGATAAAAAAATGACTTACTTTTGAATTTGTTCTTTTTTGCACAACCCTTGTAAAATTCATTAGTTTTTCAGTAGAATTGTATGTAGTGCTTGTATGTGTTTCTGATTACTTAACATATTATTTTGTAGGCGAAGATTTTACTGGGTCTTTAACCCGTTTATTTATGAACCGATCTTTTTTATTTTAACTACAAGGTATTCTACTA
The DNA here is from genome assembly GCA_949318255.1 of Pollenia labialis. Lineage (NCBI taxonomy): Eukaryota > Metazoa > Arthropoda > Insecta > Diptera > Polleniidae > Pollenia > Pollenia labialis. Next base: position 133,535,872 of record OX439142.1, on the reverse strand, counting down.
ATTCTATTTCAGGTAAAAAAGAAAAAGATTATAGGAATAGGTAAATTAAAGGTTTATATCTCAATTATTAAATACCCATGAACTTAAACTATGTTTTTGTTTAATTGTTTTTTAATAAAAGTCGAAACAAATTTGTTTTAAATTGATTTTAAATTGCACGATTTTTAAAACAAAAAAGACGATCTTTTTTATTTTTTCTCAGGAAATTGACGATTTTGACACAAATTTATCTGGCAGCCCTGAATAAAACCAAAACAAGGAAAGGCTTAAAAAAATTTAATTAACAAAATATAACAATGGTGTTTTATTTATTTTCATCATTTAAATTACGCATTCATAATTAAAATGTTTTTTATTTTATATTTATATTACAAAAATAGTATATAAACATATTTTAAATTTAAATTATCTATATTTTGTATTTCTCGCACCAATTTCAAATGCGACTTATTTTGACAGTTCTTGTAAGAAACTTTTCGCAAAATATTGTTATAGAAACACTTTTTCTCGCATCCTTCCAATAATTGCTGGAAAATTATTAAAATGACAGATAATTCTCGCAACGGAAAGATACAGAAACACTTGTGCGAGAAAAACCATTTTTTTGGTTCATTTTGCACTGTTTCTGTCCCGATTCACTGGTTGCATGCGGAAAATTTTACGATGCGAAAAATACAGAAACGGTCTACTGGTCACTCTGTTATCAATTTTATATGGGATTATTTATTTAATCCGGCTGAAAGTCTTTCAAAATAAAACCACTTTTTAATTTGTTTTTAGAATTAGTTATCTAAAAATATTTTTTTTTTACCATCTTTTCTTTTTCACTTAAATATTTAGTTTAAATACCAGAAATTCATCTTGTTTTAAAGATTTCCACATTCTTCTATCCAAATAGCTTTTGTTTGTAATCATGATTCACAAAATAAAACGTAAAATTTAGATATTTTCGGTAAACTTAAAAAAGATATTTAGTATTATAAGTTAATGAATTCCCTAAATCTTCATTATTATTAACCATTTAACGTTATTTCAGTGATTCTGGAATATTGCCAGAGGTGAAATTTTTTAAACAAAGAACCACAAAATTTTACAAGACAAACAAAAATATTTCTGTTATTTTTCTACTTTGATTTTCACCAACTACAACATTCTTTTATTAAAATTTTTTTTTTAAAATATTTGGCATTTTTGTCTTTTTTTTAGTCAACTTGAAAGAACGGTGTTACTACTTGTTAATGGTCATTTGTAGTGTTTAAGTATTTGGACGATTGATTTTAGCATGTTGTTGTTGTCTATTTTGTTATTGGTTTCCAGTAAAACATAGATACACACATACTAATGTTCGTAAAATAAACGCACGTACTAACATTGAAACAATATTGGTGTATGTTAAAACATTTTAACTTGGCTGACTACATATTCCCAACAAACACGAAGTCAAACCTTTGATATGAAATGACTTTATCATTTGACATCAAACGCAATTCTCAAACGTTTTTCAATTGTTTGATTTAACATTTAAATTCAAATTGATAATGATTTGAAAATAAACATTTGATATCAAATGTTTCTCAATTTGATGTCAAATGTTTGTCAAAGTTAAAATCAAATCAAAAATAAACTTGGCAGTACTAAAGCTAAAAATAAATGTAAGCATTAAAAATGGCGATTAAAGTTAAATTATTTTTCCTTGTGGTTACATGTGTTTTACTATTAAAAATAAATTTTAATATAAAGTGAACAGTTTATTTCTAGTGAAAAATAAAAACTATTTGTGAGAAATTACAATGTTTAAAAATACGAAAAAAAAGAAAAATAATAAAACAGGAAAGTGAAGAAAGATTGTTGAACGATCGCAGTGCTACAATCCTCAAAATAAAAGGGAGCCAAGTATTTTGTCTTTCCAAGAATTAGAAGACGGAAAGAACACTATTTCATCTTTTTGCTATGGCACCGAATGTTTATCTCAAAGTTTATTTAAATAAATAATAAATTTAAATTAAAAAAATTAAATAGTTTTATTTATATTCCACATTCTATTATAATCCACATTTGAAAAACATTTGAGAATTACGTTTGAAAGCAAGTTGAAAATAAAGGCATTTTTCAATTTGAAAATAATTTCCCCTTTTTGTTGAGAACGCTATGATTTACAAATGATTTTCAAATCATTATCAAACGTTTGTCGTTTGAGAAAACGTTTGATTTCAAATCACTTTCAATTTGAAATCAAACCTCCGTGTTTGTTGGGTTGTAGTACATATGTATGTATTTGTTGACTTGTATGTTGTCATTATATTTAGGTTAAGATACCGCTGTGTGCTGTTTCTTTTATGTAAAAATATTCTTATTTCTTTAAGACTGGCTTCTTTTTCCTTAACATTTCTATTTTTGTTTTTGTTTTTTTTTTGGTTGTCAAAAGGTGTTTACATTGAAAAATAGTTAAAGACTCTATTCAGTTTGGTTTTTTGTTAAACAATTGTCAGTTATTATGTTTTTGTTTAAAAGAAAATCAATAATCTTTTTAAGTTCGCTTTTGTTTATTTTTTTCAAAGTCATCATAATCAACTAACTGCCAATGAATAACCATCAATAGACCTAATCGTAAATGATAAGCAAATTATACAAAAAAAAAAAAAACAAAAATGATTGTAACTTAGTTACTTTTAACTTTAAAAAATATGAAGTTGTATTTTTATTTAAGCTTTAGATCGCTTTTGTATTAAAAACTTTGTGTTAATCACTTACACAGGTGCTGATTGAAGTGGTTTGAAAGCATCTTAGACATGTTTTAAATAACCTTTTAATACTATTTAATACAAATTTCATTTCATAAATTAAAACAATAAAGGTTAAAATATTTGTCGATTATTTTATTTAAAATTTTTTGTTTTCATAGATATAGAAAATGAAAACACCAAAAAAAGTTTCTCAATTATGAATAAAAGAAAGGAAAGTATTCCATTTAACTTCTAGAAATTGCCTTATTCTATATTTGAATGTATATTTAACCATAATTCTTGAAGCCCTAGTTTTTTTTTAAAATTCAATAAACAACAGGGATTAAACTGTAAAATACCGTTATACCCAAATAATACCTCAACATTAGCATGTAAATTATCTTGGTATATATCTAGATCGTCGTTGAATGTGGGAATGCTATTTAGAGTAGACAAAATAAGTCAAGTGAAACCAAAAGCAACTCAAATTAATTGGTTTATTGGAATAAATTCTTCCCTTTGTCTACACTGTAAACTTCTACTTAACAACTATATCTTAAAGCCAATCTAGTGCATGTCACTAGTATGTACATTAGAGCGTACCACCTTACAAGGAAAGTTTTGAAAAAATTTCTTGCGAGCTTAACATTTGAGAAAATATTGCAAAGGGGGAACATACCTGCTTGATGGCTAGGACTCTATGTCCTGGCAATGACGCGGCGAGAACGCGGGGACCGGATGAGGACAGTGATATCGGTCATTACGGGTCTCTGGGTGATAGGGACTCATGCTTGGAGGATGGGTCTTGCGTATAATGATTACTGTAAGAGTTGTCATGATGAGGAGGAGGACACGGTGTTTTCACAATCTGCCAATGCCCCGGTCTGGGGAGCATTAGGTTTAGTCATTTTGGGAGACCAGAATTGCCATGTCTGGAGAATATGTCCAATGTGGGACTGAAATCGATCTCTCGTTCTGCAGGGAGTCGGGGTGGTTCGAGGCTGCAGTGACCTCTGGGGAATAGTCTGGTGGATACTGGCTGACTCCTGTCACTGGCTCGGGGTATCACAAAGGGACCGCTATAATGACCCAAGTGAGTCGTCGTCGTTAACTTAACCTAACCTACAGTAGTGTCAATGTTCACTACACTACATTAAGCTTTTAAAAAAACAATTATTGTTTTTAAAAAATGCAAACAAATTCTAAAAAAGTAATTTTTTAGTTAAAGTTTTCATATAAATCAATTAAAATAGGGGCCTGTAAAAATATAATTTTTCAAGAAAATTTGGTGACTAAAAACACATCTCTAGTTCATTTTATTTTTTGTTTGTATATACATACAAATATGTACATACTATATAGTAATCAACAAAAATATAATAATACAACACAAACAAAAAAATTCCCTTGCATGCAGTCTACAACTGACATAAAATGCTTAACTTTAACACTAATATGATGTTAGTGTTAAGTATAGACTCATCATGTTAGAAGTTGTTAATGCAAATGTTTTAACAACGCTTTTATAACTTCAAGTTTTAACAGCAAGTCATGTCAATTGTAGTCGGGCAGTTAAATGGGCTAAATATCAGGGCTGGCACTTTTATTTTGATTGCACTAAAAGAAACTACATGTTTTGAACTATAATTTTAGTACTTAGTAACTTAGACTCAAATTGATCATAATTTGTTTGAAATATTTTTTTTGGGAATTACCAGCAAATCAATTAATATTCTAAATTTTGCAAATTGTAAAAAAATCTTTTTTATTTAAGAAGTTATATGCATTTAAATTTAAACTTCTGAAAAAGTCGATTTTTGTAGTATCTTTTTTATTTATAAATAAAATTGCTTAACGACATATTCTTATATTATTTAAACTGTTTTGAAAGGCTTCAAAGAAGCGTTATGTGCTATGAAAGAATCTCAGCCGTGTTACAATTTTGCCCGTGTGAGGAATCTGCTACGATTGAAAAATGCGGTCATCGACGATCAAAGACGCTCTTCATGAGACTCCCAGTATCTCTTACACAATGCTAGCTGGGTATGAAGTAATTGTGTTTTTGTTTGAATGTTTTTGTTTACCAAAATCGAACAAAAATTGTTTAAAAAAACTAAATTTTAAGTTGTCCGATTTTCTTGACGATTTTTCGAAACGTAAAAGACGATTTTGTTTATTTTTCTCAGGAAATTTACGATTTCCTCACAAATTCATCTGGCAGCCCTGATTATGCCGACTCCGGTTTTAAGCAAGGCCCATTGAAAAGGTCTGTGCAAGAAGCCTGATGATCATTGTTTATGTTCTTTTTAGTTGTCGAAAGTTGCTTACATGTGCATGTATACGTTTATGGTATGCCACACATACACGTTTTTTCCTTTTGCTTTGTATATGTGGTAGTAAATTTTTGACAACTAAAAAGAATCGTATTTTGTTTTTGTACAAGTAAGCAGACCTGATAGATGGGCCTTGGTTTTAAGTAATCATTCATTTATAATCATTTGATTTTTCATATTGATTGCAGTAATTAAACTTGTCGGAAATATTTAAATCAAACAAGTCTTAGCAAATTTTTCTATAAAAAATATTCAATGATTTTTTATTTGTATCCTAATTGAATGTCAAATAATTTTGAGATCCACAATATGTAACATTCAAAAACGAAAATACTATTTTGCTTAAAACTTTCTTTGAACAAGTTTAGACTAATTTTGGATAAATTCAATTAAAATTGTTTGTTTAAATGCTTGAATGCATACAGACAACCATCCGTTAAATTGATTAGTTACAACAAACGTGTTCAAAAAATTTTTAATTCTATTTTATTGCTGTTTTAATCGACGCTACAAATTTTATTTAAAAGCTTTAATAGCACGAAATGACCTTGAATTTGTGGGCTGGTAATGTGTATTACCGGTCAACAAAAAAATAAAATCAAAGATTAAATATTTCATGCACAATATAACATGTTGAACAAAAATCAAGAGAGAAAAAAATTTCATGAGTTTATTAAATTTATTTAAAATATGCTGTAGTAAAGTATTTGCTCATCAATGATGTTTTTTTTAGCCCCCCAGGTGATTAAGTTTTTATTTTTATTCCTATTATAGACTTAGGATTTCCGAATGTGTTTGCCAATAAAAATAATAACTCAATGACCACCGACTCGACTGAATGTTTGTAATCGAATAACAAGTCAGTTAGTTTTTCAATTTTATTGGTTGTTGTTTGTTTTATTATGATGGTTTATCAAAACATCATCAACTCGATCATTATTATCATCGTTACCATCTATCTATCTCACCGTCATGTGTGTACTAGTTGTGTGTTTGTATTTGGACAGGTACACGGAAAAACAACTTAAGTGTCATTTAGTCGCTGTTGCTGTTGGTTTTCATTCCAAAATTATTTTTTTTACGACTGTATGTTGTTTTAGCTGTTGTAGTGTTAATGAAAATGTATTATTACTACAAGTAGTCATTAATGTAATCGCCATGGTTATATGGTGTTTAAACAGAATTAAAGCGTTAGGCGATGGAATGATGCGAATCAAATAGATTTTGTATTTAAGCTACCGAAATCAAATGATTTACAAATTAAGTAAAACCAATTACATTAAAAGCTTATGAAATTTTATGTTTATGTCTACAATTTTAAACTAAACCCGAAGTGGTTTAATTGACTTCGTAGTGCTTATCGAAACGATTTGCGATAATTTTCCAACTTGGCAATAATAACGTCCGGTGCTTGTTAATAAGAGAGTTTAAAGCGTACATAAGTATATCGAATTTTCTAAACGTACTTGACCTCTTACCTTTAACCCTGTCGCCAAAACGCCTCAATTATGGGTTGCGTGTTGTTAAACCGCCTATTTTTCCAAAGCTACTACTTTTAATTGAAGTTTGTCATCTAGACGTACGTATGTATATTTTTAATTTTGTTTTTATTAGCTGGTCTAACATGTTTAAATGAATTTTAAAGCTTCACTGATTTTTAGTTTATTATTTTTTTAATTTTCTTCCATTTAGTATAATTAAATTGCTTTAAACTCACGCGTGCCACAGGCTTAAAACATACATTTTCGGTTGTTTCCTCTTACAAAAAAAAAAGCGATTCACATAAGATGAACAAAATTTACGTTTTGTTAAAACTGCTGTTGTACACAAATTTTGTTTAAACATCATGTTTGTTGTCTATATATCTTCTGTAAAAACTGTTCATGTTTTTGTTTTTGTTTAACTAATTTTTTATTTTTTTTTGAACTACCGATCTTCATATAAATTTTTTTCTTATTTTAATATACGTATTTCAATACAAAGGGGCCGTTGTAAGGTCATTGACCAAACAAACTTCTATTAGCTCTTCTACATTTTCCCATTAATCTGTAGCTTCGTTAAACGCAACCAACAAGCAATGTACCCTTTGAATGTGTTTCTTAACTTACATAACTTAAAGCTGAAGTTTTTAACTGGATGATAAATGGCCATAACTGGCAGTTTTTAAATAAACATAATTTTTATTTGTGAATGGGTTTTCTTTCAACATTTTTTGTGTCTTTTAGAATAACTAAAAATTTGCTTAAACATATATAAAACGTTTTTGGCGTAACCTTTTGAAAAAAATAACATAAAATGTTGCAACATTTTGGCTAATTAATGGGCCAAATTTCAAAGGCATATAAAATGTAAATGCAGATGTTCTTGGGTAATTTGTTACAAAATCTCTTGTTGTTTTCTTTGTTTAATAATGTGAATGATTTAAAGGCTTATTTGGAATGCTTTCCCAAGGAAACTATTTTAGTGTAGACAAACTTGAGTTGATATATTGTAAAATATATCGTTAGATTTAATGCAAAACTACATAATTAAGAAAAAAAAACAACAAAAATTTTGACATGTTGCTAATGAGATATTTTTTAAAAATAAAAAAAATGTATCTTTCTAAAACGACTGGGCAGATTAGAAAAAGGTTTTGCGTTAGTTAAAGGTAATTTTATTGCGGAATTTCGGTTTGTTTAGTTTATTCAATTAACTTAATTGTTTTTGATTAACGCAAATATATTTTCTGCAACCTCCTCCATTTACAAAATAACGGTATTTCTCGAGAACTAACCTTAAGTAAACGTTAGCACCACTGGCTAAAGAGGCTTACCCACCAGTTTTCCCGATTGTTAAAAAGAAAAGTGTCAAATTTTAGCATAGTGTTATTGCACCTCCCAACAAACACGGAGGTTTGATTTCAAATTGAAAATGATTTGAAATCAAACGTTTCTCAAACGTCAAATGTTTGATAATGATTTGAAAATCATAGAATTCTCAACAAAAAGGGGAAATTATTATCAAATTGAAAAATGCTATTATTTTCAACTTGCTTCCAAACGTATTTCTCAAATGTTTTTCAAATATGGATTATTATACAATGTGGAACATACATATTTTATTTTTTTTAATTTAAAATCATTATTTATTTAAATAAACTGTGAGATACACATTCGAAAGCACAGCTAAAACAGTTAATAATGTTCTTTACATCCTCTAATTTTTTCAAAGATGAAATAATTGGCTCCTTTTTATTTTGAGGATTGTAGCACTACGATCACACTACAAACTTATAATTTCTTCACTTTGTCGTTTAGTTTTTTTAAATTCGTATTCTTAATCATTGCAATTACTCACAAATAATTTTTGTTTTTCACAAGAAATAATTCGTTTACTTGTAAAACACATTTAACCACGAAGTAAAAATGTATCTTTAATCGCTATTTTTAATGTTTACATTTATTTTTCGCAATACTCTCAATACTAAGCCAATTGATTTGATTTTAACATTTGACAAACATTTGACATCAAATTGATAAAACATTTGATATCAAATGTTTATTTTCAAATCATTATCAATTTGAATTTAAATGTTAAAATCAAACCATTGAAAAACGTTTGAGAATTGTGTTTGATGTCAAATGATAAAGTCATTTCATATCAAAGGTTTGCCCTCGTATTTGTTGGGCTATTACGGTTTACAACTCAACTCTAGTTCTTGTTGTAAACTTCTTAATGATAATTTAGTTAATTAATTAATTTTTATTTCTTATTTCTTTTAGGTAAGTCAATATTTGGAAAACTTTGCAAAAAAATAAATTCATATACTCGTAAAAGGTAATTAAAATATTTGTAAGAATTTATCGTCTCAGGCTTTTTATTAAGAAAAAAAAATTCGGTTATAACTTTTCTAGATTTATATTAACCCTTTCATGCACTGAACATCTTTGGGCAGCTTTATTTTTTTCAAAAGTTAAATATAAAAACAAAATGAATTTTGCTTATGTGCAAGTTGAAAGCAAAGTTGCTTTAAAAACTTTTGTTATATTCATACATGAAAGGGCTAAGATTTATATGGGATTTTACTATACGAGTTCCAAGTACCATTTAGACACTTGCATACATTTCGGAGGAATGAATGGAGATGTTGAAAATGTGAAACATGCTTTCAAATTATTTTTTTAATACGTTTACATACCTATAAATGTGCCAAAATTGCAATAGAAAACTCCAAAATTTATTTGGAATTATTTATTTATTTATTTATTACGTTACAGAACAAACTTGATACAAGTAAATATAACAATATTCATATAAAAAAAAAATGATCTTCAAAAAAATTATAAATTAAAATTAAAAAAGTAAAAATTATTAAAAAAAATTTAATACAAATTTTTTGAAACTTTTAAGCTACCCAATAAAAAATTTTATCATTTTGCGAAGCACTTATGGTACATTTAAAAAAATAAGCGCTCAATTATGCGCTACGCAATAAGACATACAGAAATAACCACTAGTTTTATTAAAAAATGAATTGCTTTTGTGCCGGTTCACACACGTCAAGTTTGACTCGTCACGTCTTGAGTTTTTAGGAGACAAGTCAAAAGAGAATGCCATTTCTTTTCCCCTCTCTCCTATAAACTCAGGACTGGTCGAGTCAAACTTGACGTGTATGAACCGGCACTTTGCAAAACGCTTGGCAAGGACAAAAATCATTTAACAGTTTCTAAACTACATTATACAATTATCTTCTAGCAAGTAAAGTGTAGTAAATCAATACAAATTGTTTAAAAAAGGCCAAAGACGAGCTGCATGTACATAAAACTGCCATTCAGATACTAGTAAATTATGTCGAGGTATTACAATATTTCGGTTTTGCGGCGACTGAAAAAAACGTATTTTATTTAATATATATTTAGGTGTTGGAATGTTGATTATGTTATGTAAAAAAATAAGATCGCGAATTTTTAGAAGACTTCGTCTGGGCTCAGAATATGAAAGTTTTCTTTTAGAAAGTCTGAATTTATTGGTGAGAGGGGAGCGAATAATAGAACGTCAAATGCAATAGTCGTGTTATTTCAAGTGGTGGCGATGTCAATTGGCCACCAAGTTCATATAATTTGGCACCGTTGGACTTTTTTCTTTGGGGTCATTTGAAAGAAAAGGTGTACGTCGATAAGCCAGCAAAAATTCAAGAGTTTAAGGATGAGATAATTCGGCACATTAACGGCATATAAACTCAATTAAACTTCAGCGTCATCGAAAATTTGGACCATCGGATGGAGGTGTGCCGCCGAGATCACGGCGGCCATTTACCCAATATTTTGTTCCATTCAAAATTGAACCATAGCAATATTTTCATAATAAAAAGAAATCACAATAATTTATGTTTTATTCAAAATGAACATCGGCCCTTAAAATTTAACCACCCTTTACATATATTTAGAATATACATTTTTTAATTGCAATTTATTACTTTCAAATACGGTATTTTTAAATATTCTGTTCTTGAAAATAATCAAAACGGTTTTATTTTAAATGCTTAACTCTGAATTTAATTAAATAATCGTATTTCAAAATATTCGTATCATGAATACTTGTCCTATGAAAAATCTCAATCTTAAATATTTGTGGGCATTTCAAAATATAATCAAAGTTTGAATTTTTTGGAGAAGTTGGTTTAAGTTTTAAAGCTTTTTTTTTATTAAAACTGCTCTAGAAATCTTAAGCGATAAAACTGAAAAACGATGTCAAGGACCTTCAAAGTAAATTTATTCTTAAGCTAGGATCACACGATTTAATACCCCAATCGTGTGACTGCACAACCAATTGACTGATGTACCAATCGAGGACAATATTGTGCTTACTTTTACCAACCAAATGCAACCCTGGTGCAGCAATCGTTTGACTGCTTGCTAAGCAACCACGCGTCAATAAAAATAACAAAAATGCACCAATATTTATTGTGTTCTTGTGCGGCAATCAAACAATACAATACGCGCCAATAATTGCCTTTTTTTAATAAATATACTTTTTTGTGTTTCTTTTAGTAGGTGATAAAGATAAGTATGTATTTATTTATTATGCATTTAAATTTTTTAGATGTTTAGTGCGAATATTTTTATTAAAGATATTTCTATGCGAAGCTTAACATACGAAATTGTTGAACAGACTGTTAATTTTTTGAATTTCATAAAAAATTTAAATAAAACTATTCAACAAAAATTTGTTTAAGTATATGATACAAATTTAAAATTTTTTTAATGAACAAACCAACAAGAACTTTCAAACAAATAAAAAAAACTACCACAACAGCTGTTTTTGCAGTTAACACTAGTAAGAACAATCGTGTGACTGTGCTGCGACAATTTTTGTACCCATTTCTCTTTGTACCAACTAGCGGCAATAAAATTTGTTTAAAACAGGGCAATCGTGTGATTTCAGAATATGTGATTGGTGCAATTTCATTATTGTGCGTCAATAAAGCACAATTAAAATTGTGTCATATTGGTGCATTTGCGGCAATCGTGTGATCCCAGCTTTAAACTGCACTACTATGCAGTGATGTTAACTTTTTCATTTTCATTACGAAACGTCCATGTAAAAATTACAGTTTTTAAGAAGAAACTACCAAATCTGAATGACAAATTTAAATTGTGTGAATATAAAAAATATTGTGTCCCATGTATTACTATCTGCATATTTTAATCAATATTAACAATAATATTGTCATAAAAAATTTATTGAAAGTACAAACTCAAGAGATCATAACAATTTTAATTTCATTTTCAATTTCCTTAAACATTTCACTTTTTTACGCAATATTTAACTATCACTATTAAAGTTAGCTAAAAAAATAAAGAAAAAAGTATTGAAAACATTAACAGTTTTGTAAATAATTTCTTAATTGCGGCTAATTTTTACTCCAGCAATTAACACTATTTAACAAATTGATTTCCTTATTAAAACTGACACACTCATATGTAATTTTATATTGAGGATGTCAGCTCCAAAAGTCTTTAACAAACTGGCCTTTTCTTTAACTCAGTTTTTTCAAGGTTGGCAACCCATACCGTTATTTTTTGTTTCGCATAAAACTTCATATCAAAATATTTTCAAGACGGAAAATATGTGCGGAATATCTATGAAATAATGTTGATAGAGTTTTACTCTGTTCATTTGTTGAAAAAGTAACGAAATGTGTCTGGCAATATTTTTTTTAACAACGGCGAGATAATACAAGCTGCTCTCGTTTCGCGTGGTATTTTAATAAAGTGTGAACTTAATATTAAATAAGAACTTTAAAATTTAAAAAAAATACAACCCGTATCATTTTTTTTTAATCCATATTTAGTTTATTTTTTATCGTATTTCTTATTAAAAAAATAATTTTAAGCAAAATGCATGTGGGGCTTGTTTACATATGCAAAACAATGTAGCATAATTTACAGGAATAAAAACGTCAAATTGTGCTAACTCGCAAGATAGGTAACATTGATGCATGGCAAAATTTTCGTGCGAAATAATGAAAACTTTTCAAGAATTTTCACAATTTTAAACAGGCTTTACAGGTTAAAGTATATTGACCGCCTTTAGGCAGTTTTACGAATTTTTGTGGTAATTTCACCAATTTATATAATTTTTAGAATACAGTTATTTCGAAATTAAAACGAAAACCGCTTATGTGCAGTAAGCGGGAACAATTAATCGAAACATTTGCTCTTGTTTTTCGTAATGCTGTCTTATTTTGCAAAATAATTAAGCGGGTGACACAACTAAACGGAATGATTTCGTTCCATGATTTTAAGTGCAATAAAACAGGAAGCTCAATTAAGCGGGTCCAATTAACCGAAAACAACTGTATTGCTATAGTGGTTGAAATTTATTTTGGTTGGGTTCCAAAATATCATAAATAACACTTTGCATTCAAAGTCGAAAATGTATTTTCACTACTTTAAGTCGCTTTTTGGCAAGAGCGTTATTAGCTGAAGAAAATAACGGAAAATATTCATCATAACGAATACAACTCTGTTTAAGCTGACTAATATATTTATTATTATTTTTTTATGGTAAAATTTGCATTTTTCAAAAGCTTAGAAGCATTGGCCAAGCGATCTAACTCTTTTTCGCCAGCAGGGCAAAGAAAATCCGAAGGGTCCATGTCTTATCCGTCGAAATTAATTTTACTTTTCTCGCCGCTAGTTTGGTTAGTGATGTTAATGCCGGAATCTCTTAATTGTTTATATTTAAATTTTTTTTGAAAATTTTCCTTTGGTTTTCAATATATTTTATGAACATAAGATATACAAATTTCTGCGTAAATGCCCCAGTTCGAATGTAGACTGATGTAGCAAGTAACAGAAGGCTTTTTAAAAAAAAGAAAATATATACATTTTAATTGAGAGTTAATCACTTCCAAATATCTCTTCTCCGATCTACAGATTTCACTATTTTTACAAACTAATACAGATTAATAATAAGGCGATAATTCAAGTTCATGTCAACTACGGTGTTGTTATTGATCAAAAAGTTTTGCACAAACTAAAGTTTAAGTAGTTATTTGATGAAATATTGCAAATAAATCATTAGAGGGTTAATACCAATACCGTTTAAAATTAAACACTGGTATTGATACCGATACCGTCATAATATCAATGGTAATACCCATACTGAAATTCGTTTCAGTTGCCAACAAACATATTCCCCTATTATGGTTCACAACTCAACTCAGTTTTAGGTTTTTGTCATATTCTTGTTTGTTATGGCTTATTTTGTGAAAATATATCTATACCGTTAAATAATTAAAATACCGATGCAAAAAAAAACATACAGGTCAACACCGTTACCGTAAATAGTTTCGGTTGCCAACCTTGTATTACATACCTATTTATTGTATATTCCTGTATATTTTAACTTATTTATAATTCATTTTTGTTAATTTTTATTGTTTTAAATGCATGTTGTGTCACACATATTCCCAGCTGCTAAAGAGAAAACTTAAGTGGATCCGAAAAAAGTTTTGACAAAAACAAAGCAACAAAAAGAAGAAAATTACACAATATCTGGAAATGAAGATGAAATATATTATAAATCTTATAAATATTTATACATACGACTGCTACAAACATTGCATGGTTTAATGCAGCCAGTCAGTCATTCAATGCTACACAATTCATATTCATAGCGGGTAATCTTTGAATATAAATACACAAGAAGATACTTTGTAGTATCTTTGTATTGCTTAGATAGATGTATATCTGTATGTATGTATAGTATTTAGCTAACTGCCTCTTTGCTTCAGATACTAAACCTAATGAATGTTAAAATTCAATAAAATGTCGTATATTCGTTCATTCATAATGTGCATTTTAATATTCCCCACTTCAAGAAAAGTTACATTCATCTATTTTATATTGCTGCTGCTGAATACAATGAATGAATGAATGACATATGACAATCGCAAAGTTGTTGCATTTAGTCGCTGTTGACTGAATTGAATCTTTAAAACAAAAAAATTAAAGTCGCAGCATCTTCACTTAATCTTTATTTTTTTTGTTTACCTTAAAAAAAAAAGGAAATAACCTTAAATAATTTTTTCAAATAATTTTGTTGTTGTTTTTGCCTTCCAAGACATTTCCCAGCGAACATGAAATTACTTAATCATTTGATATCAAGCAAAATTCCTTATTCATTTTCAATTGTTTGATTTTAATATTTAAATAGATTATGATTTGAATATAAACGTTTCAGATAAAATGGTTTTATCAATTCCCAAATTAAAATAAAGTTGGCAGCACTAAAGCAAAAATAAATTTAAACACTTAAAGTGGCGTGGTTAAAGTGCTTGCCTACAAATTTAAGCACCCCTGGTTCGACCCCTGACAGAGGACGAACAATTTTCATCATAGCTTTCGAGTTTGAAAAAATTAAGTGGCTTCAAGACCTCTCCTAACAATACATCCAAGTAGCCCCCTGACCACCGCTTACCATGGAAAAGAGGATACTATCACGGCAAATGTCAGCAGTCGCCGCCCCCTAGGAAAAAAGGTAGGAATCAAAGATAAGCAAGGTTCCCCACTACTACACCAAATGCATGGAGGGCGTTGTTTCTAGGCAACGACATATGGCAGCACCAGTATTCTAGGACCTGTTATAGCATTTCAATCATCTGCTTAGTTGGAACAACAACCGATTAACGAAACTGAAACAAGCCAAACTAATAGTAGACTGATAGATTTTCTTCGAACTAGGACAGCACAACCTTACCTGCTACAGTAAACCAATCATCTACTAAGCGGGAACAACGTCCAGTTAACGAAACGTATACAGGGCATAATATCAGTAGATTGATAGATACTCCAAGAACTAGGGCAGCACAATCTTACCTGCTATATCAGACCCATCATCTAGTTAGCTGAAACAACAATTAATTAACGAAGCTGATAGAAGGCAAAATAAACACCGAATGGATCGATTTTCCAGGACAAAGACAGTGGAATCTTACACTGAAAGACGCAATAAAGCCATATGCTCCCAAAGGGAGTAATGGAGAAAAGAAATAATAAAATGCCCTTTTATGTTTCAGGATTAGTGGATGGATGGCAATAAAAATCTAACTAAAAGTATATTTTAGTAACTAATGAATTTAAATAGAAGAGTTTAAAGAATATATCGAACCCTAATAGCACAAACGATGTAACCAAGAACATTTAAGATTTTTGTGTTTTGATGATAATCGATCATTTTTGATCATTTGCATCATCTCTAAAAATATCATATCTCTGGGAATTACCTTTACGAAATAAGAGCAAAAGCAATTTCAAACGAAAGCCTAGATTTGAAGCAAAGAAATTAAAAAAAAACCTTCTGTAAAATTTTATTTTTGTTGGTAACATAATTTTTGCTATAAGGGGTCGATATATTACAATCCACATTTAAAAAACATTTGAGAATAACGTTTGAAGGCAAGTTTCATTCTCAACTTGAATTTCTTTCTTTGTAAATAATTTCCACCTCTTTGTTGTGAATTCTATGTTTTTCAAGTAATTTTCAAGAGTTTGTCATTTTAGAAAGAGTTGGATTTTAAATCATCTTCAATTTGTAATCAAACCTCCGTGCTTGATGGGTTGTTGTTCAAGAAAATTTTCTTCTTTTAAGATTATTTTTGTCTCTGTGTAAAAATTAATTACAGCATCTTAGGAAATTGTCATTATTATATTACATATTTAAGTTTTTTGTTTTACTTTTAACTAAATATTGTAAAATATTTTTTTGTTTGCGAATAACATTTTTTTAAATGGGGTTTTAAGATGCATAAAATTAAGATCTTTAAGAAATATCAACTGCAAATCAGCTGAAAATAATATGAAACATAGATTACTATTACTTTTTGTATTTTGTATCTTTCTGGTTGGTGTTTTTTCTTTATTTTTAGAGCATTGAACTGCATAAATTACAAATAGTTAAAATTTTGATTTAAATTTATTCAGTCTAGTTTATTGCTTTGTCAAAAAAAAAAAAAAAAAAAAAATAGAAGGAAAAATAAAAAAACTAGGCGAAGTTAAATAATAATCAGACACAGTAGTTTCTCTTTAATATTTGTACATTTTTGTTTGATATTTTAAAGGTTTATTGACTGATGCTGAATTTTTACAAATACATAATAAAAATTATCTAGGAAATGATTTTTAATATAAAAATATTTATGTTAATATCTTCTAATAAATTAAAGTTTTAAAAGCATTAACTTAACAAAGATAAATCGGCGACATTGTTTTCAGCTAAAAAATTTTTTTTAAATTTAAAATTATAAAATGTCTTAACTTCAGACTATAACTGCTGTTTCCATTAATCATAAAATATGACCTCAGTCCTGACCGTGACATAAAAATCGTTCTCAGGAATTAAATTCCAAAATGACAACTGAATAATGCTGATCGATTTTTCTGCAGCGAAAAACATGATCAAATCGATTATATTGTAATCGATGGTTGGCATGTACTAGAGTGTCGGACGTATGAACATTCCGAAGAGCAAACATAGATTCGAGCCACTTCCTTGTTGCAGTATAGCAACGCTGTGAATCCAGTGCACAGCAACAGCAAAAGGAAGCTTTAAGTCGAAAAGCTGCATTCACAACAGATAGGTCAAGCCTACTCCATGAAAATATTCCAGCCGCTTACGCGAATCCCCCACCCCGTCCTGATGATATTAACGCTTAATGGCACCACAAATGGACTCCTTGACAAAAGCGTCTGAAGAAGGAATTGGTTACCGCAAGTGGCCAGAAAGGAACAATTGGTACGATTTGGAATATAGAGCCGCCACAGAGGCTAAGAATGGATAATACAGGGCAATACTAGCCCCTTTGGCAACGCGAGGTGTGTTAGAACGATATAGGGCGCTGAGTAGGGTGTATCATCGCTTATTCCGAGGCAAAAATATGGATTTGGGAATGCGAAGGTGTGAGGTGATAGAACTTCAGGTCACATAAATGATGCCAGAAACTTCTATCAACCCGTCAACAACAGACAAAAGTTGGGAAGAACAAATTTCTAGTTTATTGGTAATTGCATATTTAACTGAAGAAAGCATCATCTTTCATGATGGCTTAGAATGTACACACCCACCCATCAAGAGGACTAAACAGCAGTATCCCGCCTTATCTGGACGTATGTATGAACGATGATTGGAATCTTAGCGTATTATATCTGATCTACAAAACGGGTGAAAAAGGGTTTAAGCCAATTTCCGCGGAATAAGTATTACGTCCACTTTAAAGTATTCTGCGTGAAAGATTGCAGCTCAAACTTGCCGATGTTATAAAACCAGTGGGGCTTCAGGACGAGCAAGTCAACAGTCGACCAAATCTATATCCTGTGACAAATCCTAAAATAGACTCACGAAAAGCAAAATCAATTCGTATATTATAAGGCGCCATACGACACTCTGATATGAGAAATTATTTGACACCATGTCTGCGCATAGTTTACCTGCAAAATGTATACGTCTATTTTTGATGGACGCTGCATGTTACGAAATTATCTGTTAAAATAGAAAGTAACCTCTCCGAACTATTTACAACTACAAGAACTCTGAGATAGATGACAGCTTATCGTGTTATTTCTTCAACATAATAATAGAGAAAATTTTGAAAAACGCAAAGTTTACAAAAACAGGTACAGTTTACACCAAGGGTTAGAACCACCTCACATCTGCAGACGACATTGACATTGTCAGAAGGACTGATCGAGATGAACCCATTACCATAAATAGAGACAGAATGGTCTAAAATAGGGCTGGTGGCTAATGAAGGTAAGACGAATATAATGTTGGCAATAGCTAGAGGGGTGCCGCGATGAAAGAAAGGCGAGACAGTTCTGGCAGGCAATTGCCTTCGTCGAGGTAGCAGACGAATTTATATACCTCGGATCCGCCATAAACCAAAGGAACGATGTCTGCATTCAAATAATCGTGCTTGCTAATAGAAACCACTATGTGCACTGCAAACAGCTTAAGAACAGTGCGAAAGCGGATGAAGCCGTGTTGGTTGTATGCGAGAAAAAGATCCTTTGGAAAATTTATGGGCCCATTTGCGTGAACGGCGAGCTTAGACGTCGAACGAACTGTAAGCTATCCCGGCATGAATGTAGTTAAGCTTATCAATTAACTACGATTGCGCTGGCTAGAATATTCCGTTCGAATGGAAAAGAACGCTGTTGCTAGAAAGGCGTGTGTGTAAACAGGGAAGACCGAGACTCCGCTGGAGGGACCAAGTTTATTAAAGGAACCTCTATCACATTTTCACACAAAGTTTCTAACAAAAGTTTTCCCTATTTTATTGCAAAAATTTAATAAAATCCTTTTGAACAAATTTTCATAAATGTAACTGCACATCATCGTAAATATAAATTTTTCTTCAGAAATCTATTTAAATATGCAATTTTAATTGCTATAGAGACTGGCAGCAATTAATTTTTCTAGCAATTTCAAAAGCAATTTTGAAACTTTTATAACAAGTGTTTGGAAAAATTTAAAAGACATTTGCGACTTGACATAAAACACGATATATTTATTTTTTTGTTTGCTTAAATGACAATAAAATATATCACATTTAATAAAAAACAAAAATTGTGTCTCATATGATTTATATCATGTAAAGTAAAAAAAAAAAAAAATACATGAGAAACATTATAAGTTTTCACTTTTGCAACAAGTACTTTAATAATGTTTTGTCTCTGTTAGTCGAGATGTTTTATTGTAATGTTGCAGTTATGATCTTACATTTGCAACATGTGTCAAGGTCCCAGTTACACCAGTCATTCAATCATCCATCATCATTCTTCTCATTCATCTCACAAAGACTCGAATTCATAGTAATAACTACAAGCTACACAATGATTCATTAAATATTACCGGCATAGTATCAAGAAAGACAACAAAAAATCGTAACATACATAAATATTTCTTTTATTATTTTCCTTTTTGACAAATTATCAAGCACTTTTTTTGTTATGCACTACAGTTGGCACACAAAAAAATGTTAATTATTCCCAGTTACTGATACTGACACTGGGAAGATCTTTATTTTTTTATTGCGTTTTTGTACTGCATTTTTTTCCAATAGTATTTTTTTAATGAAACGCCTACAGTTTATTAAATCGTTAAAAGAAAGAAAATAAACACCCCTCGATTTATTTTAAGTTTGTTAAGTTTATTTTTTTAAAGACAAGTGGATATTAAAACTTGAAATGTATTTGACAGGTGCTATAAAAACTTTGGGGTACCCTACACAAAAGAAGTTATAAAAGTTGTGAAATATGGATGTGCACTACTACTTTGAATTAAGCTTTGTTCTGTATATTTGGCTGCTGGCTAAGCTGTTGCAATACTTGCGCCAACTGCCCAAATACCTAGACAGATCGAGCTTAACTAAAGTAGTAGTTGAGTGTACAATGACTTAAGGCTCAATTATCCGGTAGTTACAGTAACGGTGCAAGTCAGCTGCTTCATTTTGTTGTATGTAAAGCAATTAGAACGATTATAGTTAACAGTAAGATGTTGCGTCTCAATCTGTAAGAAATAGATTGATCTTACTTTTTAACGGTAAGGTTAAGTTACTGTTACTCCCGGCTAACTGAGCCTTTAGAAGCCAGTATATCAGGCTAATATAAGCAGGGTTACCATTTGAAATTTTTGAAAAGGGTCACAAAAAGGGGATTTTCCAGAAAAAGGGTTCAAAAAAAGGGCATTTCATCTAAAAAAGGGTCAAGGTTTTTATAAGCAGTATTTTAAATTTTAAAGAAAATAATAAGACAAAGTTTTTGATAAACAAACTAAAAATATTTGTTTCAAGTAGGAAATGCTCAAAAACTTAACTTTTTTATGGAATGCCCTTTCCTGCTTTAAGCACCTGTTTTATTTTTATCGAATTTTCGTCATTTAGATTTGGGGACTTTTAATCAATGTTAAGGGTTACTTTAAATATAACATTTTTTTTTTGCTTATTTTTGATATTTTTGCAAACTTTTCGAATTTTTTAATTTTTGCGTAGCTTTGTTGCTCTTTGAGGCAATTGTCGCTGTTTGTATACAAGAAAAAGTAACAAATGTTTGCTATTAGAAAAATTGTACTTTTATTTTGTAATTCACTATCGAAAATCTAATTAAGAAGTAGTAAATTAGTTAGTGCGTATACTAACGACATTTTAGGAATGTGCGTTCTATATTTTGATATTAAATCTGCACTTGAAATCCATTCATTCATCTCCGCTTTGAACAAATTATGAGAAGAAATCATTGCATTGTAAGTATCTACTTTGGGTTTGTTACAAAATTTATTTCTAAACGATGCTTATTTCGAAAATATTTGTTTAGCTGAAGCACTATAGTTCAGCAGTGCTGACAAAAATAAATATGAAAGTTATTTCCAAAAAGGCGGTCAAAAAGTGGTACAAAATAGTTAAAAATGATACAAAAGGGTAAATCAAAAACAGGGTCATAAAGGGTATCAAAACCTTCGAAAAAGGGTCAAATTCATACTTTAGTATCACAACGGTAACGTTGAATGTAAGATGGAATAGTGAGAGAACAAAGTAAATCTCACGAATACTTTAAACAGAGTTAATAGTGCAGTGTTGCCACTTTGTGGGTAATTACCCGAATTTGGTATAATTTTTACTGTCGTGGGTAGAGCGCGGGTAATTTCTCTTAGATGTAATTCAGGTGTAATTTAAAAGATAAAAATAACTTAAGATACCCAAATAAAATCCAGATTCGATTTCAGTGATGACATTTATTTCTTTTTAAATATTGTTGATAAAAAAATGCACAGTCTTCTGCACCAAAGTTTTGGATTCTTTTTAAGAAAAGTATTCAATCATTTAATACATATTTTCCAAAGTTCTGTAATGAATGTCGAAAAATATACTCATAGATTTGGATTAAGATGACTATCATAGTGATTAAGAACCTCAAGTTTATTGAAAAAAAGTTATTCAAAATAAAATTTAGCCTGGGGAAAGATATGTTTCCAATATTTCAACTTTATAATTAGTTTTATTTTTATCTGGCAACTTTTTAATGCTTTAGTTTGAAGAATATTTAACGCCCTTTGTCTGAGTTCATACGACTCATGTGTTATTGACATGATTCTAACTTTTCGTCTTTAAATCATGGAGTTGCCTATAAAAGTTGCGAAAATCGATGGCTGATTTTTAAAGTAAATTTGGATAATTTGGTGGCGTTGTTCAAGCATGAATCTATTCATGATGATGTGCCTGAGCAAAAAGTGAGAGCAGTATGACAGTTCGCTTGACAGATAACCTTTCGTTAGCTCTATCGGGCTTAAAAAGCACTCACTATAAAGGAATTGCAATGCGCGTTTTGAACCTTTCCCAGATATATGCAACCAAATGTGGAAGTTAAACTCATTATTTTAGCAGTTTTATTTTAAGTTTTATTAATTGCTTTTAAGTTCTTAATGTTATAATTGTTACTGAGCTACCTAAACAAGAGCGGCAAGCGTTTTTTTAAGCATGAAAATTCTATTGCCAATACATTTTCAATAAAATAAACCGATCAAGCGATTTATCAAATAAGATTTCCCAGCCAGGTGGTGTTAAATTCGTGTTCTAAAGGTATGTTTCGTATAAACTGTGTAAAAATTAAAAGTTTTGACATAAAATAGACGCTTGCCGCTCTTATTTAGGTAGATCAGTTAATTTATTTTAAATTACAATAAGAATCTCAAAAGTTTGACTAATATGTATTGATTTTCTTTCAATGAGTTTGTTGTGGTTTTTGGTTCTTGTAAATGTCTTAGGATTAAATAAAACTTCAATATTATATCAGGTGTAATTTTATATAAATCGGGTAATTTTGCTTCATCTCAAGTGTAATTTTAAATTTTGTTGGTGGTAACACTGTAATAGTGTGAAAGGACTCTCACAAATAACTTCAACCAGCGCTGCCAGAAGTAAGATTTTACCTTATTTTTTAAGATTTTTTAACCGAAAAAAGATTTTAAGATTTTTTCCCCATAAACAAGATTTTTTGTTTTGTCTAGACGAAGGTTAGGTTCAATTAAAAAAAACCTTCTTTGTTCCCATTTAAAAATTTTTAAACTAAATAATACAATTTAGTATAAGAAATTAAATTTTTTGTAATGTTTTTTTTGTTTATTTTATGTTTTAAATAAAATATGAATTGTTTTTATTATTTATAATAAAAAAACTACTTTTTTCCAAAAATAAGATTTTTTCTTCAAAAATAAGAATTTTTTTGGTGAAATTAAGATTTTTTGCTGAAAATTTCTGGTAGCCCTGACTTCAACTATTGTCCGTTACCTGGTTGGTTCTCTTATATTATTTTCTCTTACACTAACAACATTTAAATAAATTCATTCATTGAACAAAATTTATGTTACTAAAGAAAAATTAAATTCATAATATACTGTATATATGTAATTCAATAAAAAAACATAGTTCAAAATATAAATGCAATATAAAAAAATAATGAAACATAATGTAATGAATAACTTCATAACAATGGTTAAATATGACCGTAATAAGGTTAACATTAACCAAGTTTTAGTCAAAAAGACAATTTTTTTCTGAATAAGTACATATATCCATCTTACACGATTTGTTGCTGTTGTTTTTCGTGCCTTCCTATGTAAGGTATCACTGTCTTTGTTTTTGGAGTATAGATCCATTCCGTATTAATTTTGGCTTGCATCAGTTTCTTTAATCAGTTGTTGTTCCACTTAAGCAGACGATTGGTCTGCTGTAGCAGGTCCTAGGGTTGCCTATAAACAACGCCCTTCATATATTTTGGTGTAGTTGTGGGGAACCACTAAGTTTCTTTATTATGATCAGAGTTAATAATAATATGATCCCAGTATTAATCATATTACGGAGTTATTCAGCCATTTTTATTAACTTGCTTAGTGGAGTCAAGTTATAATTTTATTTCGGCTTTCTTGTTCCAGTTACATCATGTCAAGTTCTTCTTTTATAAGCTGATCCTTTAAACGACAGTGATGTCAATTGAATCTTATTAATTTTTCAACCCGCGACGGCCTTTATCAGCTTGTTCTTTCTGTTTTCTTCGTTAATTTTATGTATTTAAATCAACAATTAAAAGAAAAAGAATGTGATGATTTTTAGAAAGACAAGCAAGTGATTAAAAATCATTCAACTATCAAAAAGAAATAAAGCAACCATATATTTTGTTTAATTATTTTATTATTTTTTTTTAACCCTAGAAAGATAATCTGCGTAAATTTTACACATGCACTTTTTAAATATTGCTATTTCTTTTTATTTAGCTTGAATAAGTTCCTCTGCACTACAGATATTTCATATACATACATATAAACATATTTAAAATTTTGTATTTTCATTTTATAAAAATGTAAAAATAAAATTCATATTAGTTTTTACGTATGATTATCTTTAACGTATCTTTTTAGGGTTAAAGTTAAATATATTTGTTTAAAAATATTTAAATTTGGTTGTATTTTATAACAAATATGGTGGTAGGTATATTTTATGAAAACATTTTATTGTTAAATTCAACCATATTTAAAGTTCAAGACAGAAAACTTTTTATTGTTACAAAAACCTTCAAATTATTGCCTGTTCAAAAATTTCGAACGTAAACGTTAGCATAGAATTTCATACAAATTTTCTAAGCGCACGTTAACGTTCGAAAAAAGTGCTAAATTGTTCTACAATAAAAAACTAAAGTGCCAGTTTTGTAACATTGATTTTTATGAATATAATAAAAAATTTACATTTGAAATTTTTTTTACATAATCATTTAGTTAATACAAACACTTATTATAATGTTACATTATAATATTTTTTATGACGAACTCTTTTCTGAGAAATATGTTGCATTAATGTAACATGTTCTAAATTTTTGTTTGTACACAAATTACAACGTTGGGAAAAATGTTCAAGTTCTTTTGTGAATAAGTGGATGAAAAACATGCAAAACATGTTGCATATGTTACCCTTACTTTTATGCATAATAAGAAGGAGTTATGTAATAGCTGCTATGAAACGCCTCTCTAAGGTGTTCAAGTCACAATCGCAAACTTAATGCAAGTGTCAGAACATGCGCGATAATGAAATTTTCAGATTACTATCATTTATTTTATTCAAGTCTAAGGCGAATTCCCTTTTCAGGTGACCCTGAAAATACAGCTGATCTTCTTCTTTATTTTACTTAGATAGAGAAATGTCAAAAGTTGCTTGTGTTTTTGACATATCAACCAACGAAAGCAACAACAAAATATACAATTCTAAGCTTTTGGTGTAGTTCTTGTTGTAGTATTGCCCTCACCGTTTACATGAATTCGCCTTAAAAAGACCGGTTTTTAACTTTATTTAATTGCTTCAAAAGTAACTAATCAGACATTTAAAAGATTTCACCACATTTGCAATATTATTGCCCAATATTTGTTACGGAAACTACAGGGTGGCTTAAAAAAACTAAGTTGTTTAAATAGTGTACGTTTCTTTATTTTCATTTCAAAGCATTGTTTTTATTACACTTCTTAAATGAATTTGGAATTTTTATAAATGAGGCGTGAAAAATATTGTTGCGTTAGTGCGGCCCATTCTATTTCTAAACCATTTCTAATGACTTTGTTTATGGGAAAAATCGAAGGCATGCTAATCCGGCGACCAATTAAATTAATGCCTTTATTAAAGATACACCATAATAGCTCCTCTGCTTGCTTTGCTGTATGCGTTGTTCAAATGAATAAATAACGTACTTAAGTAGTGCCGCAAAATATCAAAGCAAATATTTATTATAATTTCTCGCGGATAAAAAAATGCTAACAAAGCGAAATCCTCATTGAAGAAACTTCGTGCAGCAAATACATTTTTATTTAAGTTGTAAATGTTTGCTGTTAATATTTGTGGTTTAAATTTAATTTTTTTTTAATTAAATGTTTACGATTTTTCTTTATGTAGAGCATCACACTTTACGCTACAACATACAGAATGTGTATTAATAGCATTCAAAATTGCCATCTATAAAATAGATTATTTAGCAAGCTTTGAAAATAATATCAATTAAGTTTACATTATAAGGAAATTTAGGTCCAAAATCATATTTAATTGTTAAAAAAGGGTGTTTTTTAAAGCTCGATAGAATTTGAAATTCCAAGAAACAACAAAAAAAATTAAATTTCCATTAAAAAACACATTTTTTTCGAAAGAGAAATAAATACATTTTTCATATTTACGTTGAAAAACGATATCGGGTATATGGTCACAATGGATTCAAGGATTTTATAAATCCATCTATGATGAAGCAGTTAGGAGTTGGCAAAATCTAATTGGAATAGTTGTGTGGAGATCAAAATTAGCGCAAAAATGTTTCACTGCGACCTTAATGGGGCCTTATCTCAAACATTATTCTGTAAATAATAATAGGGTGTAGCGTCGAGCTTAACTGATTATACTACCACTTTCTTTAAAAAAAAACACTTTATTATTTGTTAAAAATTTCATTTAAAAGTAAATCAATGCTATAACTAAATAAAATAAAAACACTGCATGCACTTCAAAGCATTAATGCAAGTATCACATATGGATTTTATGTCGCTTTTTGTACCACGAATAATACACGTTGCATGCCACTAAACAAGCAAACAAAAAAAAAAGAGGCGTTACTGAAATGAAACTAAATCAAACAAACTTTTCATTTTATTTTTTTTGCAATATTTTTTGTAAAACATATTTTTAATGTTATTGTTAGTAAAAAAAACAAAAAAAAATCTAACAAACAAGCTAACGGCAAAAACACGACACCTGAAAAGTGAAATGAGAAATGTTTAACAGAAAACACCTTAACAAAACAGCAGCAACAAAAAATAAAGAGTTGAAAAATTGTTTGAAAAAAATATTTAAAACTTTAAATTGGTTGCATTCGCTACAAAATAAAATGAAATGTAATAAAATACATTCATATTTCAATCGTTTATGTATTTGTATCTTTTCCCTGAGGCAAATGTGCCTTCATGTGTATTAAAGTAGCATTTAAACGTTTTTAATGTGATGATTATCATTATGATAAATATACAAATTTATAAAAAAAAAAATACTAGACAATATCGTTGATGGAAGTGACACATTAAAAGTACTGTATTAAAATAAAATTAGTTGATTTTTAAGACATATTTAAAAAGTTGTGCTTTAAGTTTAAAATATTAGACAGTTAAAGCTTTCGTAATATTACCTGAACCGCGGCAAACTGTAATAAATGCCTGAAAATCAAATAATAAAATTAATAAATCTCAGATGTTGGCTTAACCTTGAAAGTCTTTAACTGCGAGTTACAGATTGTCATAGTCGGCTTTCTGGCCTTTGGTAGGTACAGTTGGCGATTTTAAGTGATTTTACAAAGGCTTTACTAGAATAATTTTTGTTTAAACCTTAAAGCTTTTGAGACTTGCCCAGGGATGATAAATGAGAAAACCAATATAGTACCAACGAACTTTTAAAATCGTACTTTTTCGGCCCCAATAGTACTAAGTAATATTTTTTTTAAATTGTTTTTATTTTCTTATTTTTGGTTTTTAAACAAAAATTTAATACAACCAAAACAAAAGGGGGGTACAATTTTTTCGCGTCAAAAGCACATTGCGATTCGTGTTCTATTTCAAGAAACTTTGCCAAAGAAACCATAGATCAAACATTAATTTCGAGCCCGGGATTTTTCAAAATAGTTAGTTTTCCAAAATATACAAGAATAGAGACAAACAAATTGTACTTGATCCAGGCAGACCTAAATCATGCCGTTTTTGGGGTCGAGAAATCCATTAATTTTTATTTTTGATTGCCGCCAAAGAGCGTTTTCATACACTTTTTAGAATTTATCGCCTTTTTTTGTGGAAAACTGACGAATACTTCTTAAAATGCCATCTCGAATTTTAAAGGAAAATAAAATATTTGAGCGTTTTAAAGATATGTGGATACGAACATCTTCGGATTGCATTTCCAAATTTATTTTGTTTACAATTTTCAATATGTATGAAACAGGATATGAGTAGCAAATCCCAATATAATAAAATTTAATTTAGCGCTTGTTAAATCTTCAAAATTATTCGGAGTAAACTGTTCACTGTTCCAAAATTCTGTTGATTACTTCTTGACGTTACAACCATCTAGTTGACGGAAATTTGAAAATATTATGAGCTCGTTCTAAAATAATCTTGAATTGAGAGGATTCGTCTCTTCTACTACACAGAAAAAATTATTGGCAGTTTCTTTTCAATTAATGGTGATTTTTGAATTTTAAAATAAATCTAATAACGTTCTTAATTGATTGAATTAAAAAAAAAAAATTTTTTTCAATTAAAATTTTACTTGATTTTAAGCTTAATTTTAAGTAAATGTTTAATTGAATCAATCAACTATGTTGTTTGAATTGAAAACTTTGTTGAAATAATGCTAACACAAACATAGTATAAGAACGTAGATATTACGTTTATTTTCATATAAGTTGAGTGCGCCGGTAGGCTAGCTGGTAGTGAGCTAGACTATCAACGCCGGGGTTGCTGGTTCGATTCCCGCCAGAGACTCTGGTTTCTTTCCTGCAGACAAGCGAAGAGCTTCGCGGTATTAGCTTAGGGAATTAAAAAAAAAAATAAAAAAAAAATTTCTGTGTTGTAATCAATTACGTCAGTAATTCATTCAATTAATATATTGATATTTTTTTAAATATTTTGTTAATTCATTCAATTAAAAGATTGTTTAATATTAATAATTTTTTCAATTATTTTTGTAATTGAAATATAAAAACTTTTTAATTGGAAAAAAAATCACTGTTTTGCAATTTTTGCAAGTTTGAGTAATTGGTATAATCATTTCGGTGATAGGTGCAAAATTAAACAATTTTTTGCTTGTTTCAATTATTTTGGTGATTAAAACCGGTTTTTACTTTTTTCTGTGTATGTAGAACTTTTGCAGAAGTGGCTTCCTGTATCTTTTAAGAACTTGTCAATATCATCAGAAAATACACGCTTTTATGCTGCGGCTGATACTAAATTTAGAATTTGGCATAAGCAATCGTTCAATGAACAAATGCAAAAATCTATTCACAATAGCGGAGTTCAGTGTTTCGTGCAAATGGTCTTGCAAAAGGGCAAATGCAAAATATCATAGCTGTTTTGCTAAATCCAACACCAATAAGTAGAGTTTCCATTTGATTTCATAAAAAAGTTACGACATTTTGCATTTTCGCAAGATTATTTGCCCCAAACACTAAACTCCGCTTATATTTATTGGACAGTTAATACGAGTTGCCATTTTATATAAATTATAAATATGTAGGCTTGAAAAATTTGGAAAATTTGCAAATGAGTCACAGGGGTACCGGCGTATTTTTTAGTTTTGAATTGTACCAACAAAAGTACAACTGTACCAACTTTATCAACCATGGACTTGCCTTATTAAAATATAATGCGATAGAGAAGAAAGTGTCATGTAAAAAAGTTTTCATTAATGTTGACTTACTTAATTTCAATCTAAATTTCTGCCCTAATCATTTGTTTAAACATTTTGCAAAAAAACACTAGTTTTTCTTTAACTGTTTCGTGTGAAATTTTAATTTCTGACAATTTTCTCACGACTCTTTTTTTCTTCGTGTTATTAAAATATTATTTTTTATTGCATTTATGTAATTAATAACCTGAATAATAGTAAATGTTAATCTAACTATTAAATGTAGTCCAAACAACCTGACATATTGCATACAAAAATCGTGCTAAAATTATGACATTTTTGGTGAATGTCGAATATGTTATTTTGCAAAAAAAAAATTTTGTAAAATTTGCATTTTATTTTAAAATTTATTAGTTTAATAAAAAAAATATTTAAAATGTTGACTAAAATAAAATAGAAACAAAATATTGCAAAATAGAAAAAACACACAAAAAATAAGAAAAAATTAACTTGACCT
Organism: Pollenia labialis; assembly: GCA_949318255.1. Taxonomy (NCBI): domain Eukaryota; kingdom Metazoa; phylum Arthropoda; class Insecta; order Diptera; family Polleniidae; genus Pollenia; species Pollenia labialis. The sequence goes on along the minus strand of OX439142.1, from coordinate 133,506,352 downwards.
AATCTACGGGTGCGGTCAAATTTCTGTCTGAATATTGATAATGATATTCAAATTTAATCGCCAAAAAAAGAACACAACAATGAAACACCAATTTTCGCAACAAAAAAAAATAACAAAGTACATAATTAAAAACAATAAAACCTGTCTTAAGAAAAAGAAAAAAAAAAAAAACAAGTTAAAAAAAACGAATAACTTGCATGATTTGCATGTTTGAATAACTACACAATTTTTTCAATATATTCTTTCAATTGCTCTATATGTACATATGTATTAAATATAAATATTGTTAGTTATTTGTTTATCAAGTCTAGTGTTAAGATTCTAAAAATGAAAGATTTAAAGAAAACTAATAACACAAACAATAATAATTTCTGGATTTTAATGAAATAAGTTCATTTAACGAAATAAGTTCATTCACCTAGAAGAGCCATTGTTTCGTTAGCTGTGTGGCAAGTGGCACCGTCTTGTTGAAACCACATATCGTCCACATCCATAATTTCCAATTCGGGCCAAAAAAAGTTCGTTATCATCTCACGATAGCGAACACCATTCACAATATCTGCCTGACCAGCCTCATTTTGGAAAAATACGACCGAATAATGCCACCAGCCCATAAACCGCACCAAACAGTCACTCTTTGTGGGTGCATTGGTTTTTCGACAATCACACTTGGATTATCATTCGCCCAAATGCGGCAATTCTGCTTATTGACGAATCCACTGAGGTGAAATTGTGCCCCATCATTGAAGATGAGTTTCTTCAAAAATTGATCATCTACTGTTGCCATTTCTTGCCACCATTCTGACCATTGATGACGTTTGGAATGGCCAAGAGGCTTTTGTTCTTGAGTCAATTGCACCTTGTAAGCGTGTTAATGCAAGTCTTTATGCACAATATTCATCAACGACGAGCGTGAGAGGTGCAAATGTTGGGCACGACGACAAGTTGAGTTGGGCAGCTCTTCAGCCACACTATCGGGAACAGCAGCAATATTTTCTGCAGTACGAGCTTTACGAGCATGCACTCGTGTTTTCACATCTCTTACAGACCCGCTTTGCTTAAATTTGGCACATTTGGCCAATTAAATTTACCGAAAAAGTCACAAAGGGCACGATATGCATTTTGATTTAAACGCCCATTTTCATAATAAGCCTGAAAATTAATCAAATGAAATACTGAAAAAACTTGACGTTTAGATGTGGTTCACATTTAACATCGACCCTTAAAATTTAATTAAGAATAAGTGATTTTTGGCTTGGACGAGAATCATGCAAAATGTTCTTGGTTCAAGCCATTTTAATTTAATGATTCTTCCCGTGTAGATTTTCATTGTTCACACATTTACGGGAGGCCAAGATTAATATGGATCGCAGCGACATGGCGCGCCATCAATGATGAAAGGCGACTTAAATTAACCGATTAAAAATTTTTATTGAAAATGAAATAAAATCCAATAAAAATGCTTAAATTTTTTGGTTTGTTTGATTTTTCAATTGGGCCTTATTCCATTATGAAATAACACCCAAAAACAATAGAATTATTTGGGCCAAAGGCTGGCCGATGTGAATATAATCATGGGAATACATATAATATACATACGTAGATTTTTTTACCATACTTCAACATATTTTTTCTGGGTGTTTCTATTCGTTCCTTTTTTTAACCCATTTTACAATTTTTTTTTAACAAATTTTTAATTTGGTTGTTTCATTTTTTAAAATAAATAAAGCTGAAGTGGATTAAATGCCATCGACGATGCGCTAGCCGCTACTTAAAATTAGTCGGCGCTTACCACGACGATCCCCTTCATTTTGGCTTTGCTTAGCAGTTAATAGTTCGCAAAATAATTATTTTCAAATGGACTATTTGCCACCACCCAAGTGCTTTTTATATCCTGCTTATCATAAGTCGATCAGAGTTTTTTTTTAATTGTAATGTAGGGCCACTTACTTGCGACTGAAACATTACGATGCGTTAGCCGCTGGTTAAAGTTTAGTCGGCGCTGTTTATAGCAAATATAATATAAAAGAATATCGTGTTATCAATGATGTAGTACTTTGATTCACTGAGGTTCAACAATCAAAATTTGTTATCTGGTCTTCAAAATTCTCTTTCTTTCAAAATGTCTGGTTTTCGGCCAGTTTTTTAAATTTAATGTAGGGCGCTTCTACTTCAATTCAATCATTAGGCCTGAACATTTTACAAAATGAATTATGTTAAATAGTGGATATGATTACTTTATCATAATATAATCATCATTATAAATCCACTTTCCTGTCTTGATACATTTATATGCATGCGAATATTTTTATACAGATTTTTTTCTGTTTTCTACTTGATGAAAAAAGGTACAGAAAAACACGAAATTAAATGAATCATGTGGCATGTCAAAGAAACAAAAAAAAACAAACATATTTCATACATGGAACAATCCGCTATAAAAGCAAAACCTTCTTATCAAAGCACTTTACAAAACAAGTGAGTGAGAGAATAAGTGACTGACAGATCTTACAAGTGAGTCAGCTAGTGAGTGTGTAAGTGATATCATCAAATTCAATTTATATTGCATGCAATTACAACTTGATCATGCGAAGGCACCTGCGGAGCAAAAAAACCTTGCAAAATTATGTTTTATTGGTTTTTTTTTTTGGTGCAATTTGAATCTTCAAAGGCAAAAACGTGAAGTTTTTATGGAGAATTTCACTTTTTCTTCTACAATTTAACTGAAGTGTACCAATTAAAATTTTTGAGACTGATGAAAAATTATTCTTTGAAAGTATGTACGTACAAATTTCTTTGTGTTCAGTGTAGAAATATTTATATGTTTGTAGTACATTGTAAAAGCAAACATGAATTATGATGAAGTGGAAGGAAGATGTTTTTTTGGTTTAAACCTGAAATTTATTTCCAGCTGTTTTCTTGGGAAGTTTATATTAAAATATAAACATTTGTAAAGGAAGTAATTATTAACCCTTAAGAGATAAATTAGTTTTATATACCCATCTTCTTTTGCTTTCAAGAATTTTTAGTTTTTTTTGTATCAAATAATGCCGTTTCTATCTTTATATTTACATATATATTCGATAACTTGCTTAAATTCTATTATTTTTTTATGCTACACTTAGATCGATTATTTAATGGTCCGGTCCAAGCTTATTTTGTCATCGATAAAGTGGATGTTAGTTAGGGTTGCCAGAAACCAATATTTAAATAACTGGACAATGTAAAAAAATTCACCTGGATTTTGTGAAAATAACTGAATAATCTAAAAAATTCAAAAAGAAAAATAAAATTTGACATAACTGTTTTGACCAAAACATTAAAAAACAAGGAAACGTAACAATAAAAATTCAGTTTAACGTCACATTACATATCGTCACCTAAAATAAAAAAGGGCAGTAGCAAACAAAGTGCAAAATCTACTTTTTATGCGAAATAATCGTAAGCGCGAAAACACGAATTTTACTGGAGAAGATTATTTCTAATTATGTATCTAAATATCTATCCGAAAATCCAAATTATTTGTGCACGGTTTTAGATCTTTGTCCAATACGTGTATAAATGGACCAGTGCATTCTACTGATAATATTTCTAAAGTCGGCCTAAAATTAAGAATTCTGGCTTGTTTTTAATTTTTCTAATACTTAAGGTGCCTTAATTGGGGAACCTCTGGTGGCCCTCCTGATATGTCTGTAGATCCTTGATCCTTAACTTTAACTGGTCCTTAATTAGAATTTGGAATTTTAATTCAATCGGACTAACCGTTTACAAAGTAAAAAAAGTAAAAAAAAAAAAAAAAACTAAAAAAGCTCGATCAAGAAAAAAACACTTTCGCGAACATAATTTTTCTTAATAAAAAAAGTTCTTTATAAGAACACAATCAAGGCGAATTAACTACAGGTGGTGTCGAAACGGCATCTGATTTTGACAGTTCGAGCTTATTTGTTTTGATTTGTTAGTGTTTTGCCGAGAATGGTTGACATTTCGAGCTATAGGCAGTAACAATGCAATGCAAAGAAGCCTATGCAGCTACTGTTGTTTTTGGATTGTTTTAGTTACGACACCATCTGTAGTTGAATTCGGCTTGAACAATTTTTAGGAAATAAAGTTTTTTAGAAATAGAGAATTTGACGGTAAGAGCGAAACTTTTATTCGTTTAAATTTCTGTTGATAAAAAAAGAAAAAAAATATTAAAGAAATATTTTAAAAATTTGTTTTGTAGAAAAAAGCTTTTCGCTAGAATTTTCTCCTCTTTGGTATAAAAACACCACTTTGCTAACTCAAGTTTTTTTAAAGCAATTTCGTGGTCTCCAAGTTTGCTATTTTAAGATTTCGAATTCTGGAATTAGGAATTTAAAGCTTAGATCCCACTATCGGCTCAAATAGCACAATCTGTTACAATTTTTATCTTGCTATATCGGCGCACATTTTAAAACATTGTTCTTAGGTGGTCCCAATATCGTCGCACATTGTGACAATTTGTTTCGGTTCATATCGGCCAAAACTCAACTGCGACAATAATCGGTACACACTACCGTGCTATTTGGGCAAATTAAATCATATGTTTTTGTTTATTTGCTTGTTGGCAGACAAAATTTTACTTCAGATATTCGAAAAATCCTCCGTCTGAATATTCCATTATGTTTCCTAACAAGTTTAAATAATATATTTATATATGTACATATAATAAAAAATGTATTCAATTTTAATTAAACTTAATGCACTTGTTCTTTTTTTTTGTAATGGTTTTATTTGTTAACAGATGTTTACAAGCCAGGGATGGCAACATCGGTACAACTGCAATGTTTTGGTTAAAGCGAATTGTTTTCTTTCATTTAACAGTACAAATGTACAAATTTAACGTTTTAATACATAAATAACAGACAAAACAAATGTAATTTTGGTACAATAAAGCTCAAAAAAATAAAATTTTATTAGCTAGTTGGTGAAATTTAAAAATTTCGTTTTGCCATCCCTTGTAGCGGCACTGATTGGCGATTGTGGAAAAGAGTGTTCACATAATCAGCTAATCAAGGTTAAATTTGATTGTCAACACTCAGCATAATTGAGGCAAAGATTGACGCATATAAAAAAATGTTGACTGTTGACACAATCGGCACATGAAATACGACAAAAATTGGTACATTGCGCCGATAGTGGGATCTTAGCTTAAGAAATTCGGCACTGTGGCATTTCGGGATTTTGAAATTCCGAGTTTTTATACTATTCCGAAAATGATTCTTCTTTGAGAGCTTAGTTAAAAAAAAATTATTTTTTCGAAAAGCAGTTTTTTAATAAAGTTGTAACTTTTTATTCCTTAATGGAAATAATATCACACGAAACCTTTCAATTATACTAAACCCTTTCTGTCAATCTCTTAACATGTCCTTAAAAAATTTAAAAGCTTTATTTAGAACATCATTAAAGTTTACAAAATACAAAGCTTTTTTGCGGCATTAATTTCTCCTGCAGCAGCAAGTAATCTCGAAAGATAAACGTAAACTTTTTGAGGTTAATTTTTAAATATTTAACCTAAATTTCTCAACTGAAAACACGTACCCAAAACACGTTAATTTCCAATTTCCCACACACAACTTAATAAAAAAAACCTACTAAAAAAGCAAAAATGTGGTTCCAAAGAATAAATAACCTTTTAAGACCTCGCTTAAAATTGAATTGAAAGAATAAATGAATGAATACACTAAAACTGCAACAACAACACCCATTAAAGAAAAAACAACAAAATTAAATGGACGAGGGCTTTGCGGGCTCAAAACCTAAATTAACAACAAGCAACAGAAAAACTAATAAACAAAAAGTCCAAGAAAAGAACAAAAAAAAAAACTCAAAGGCCAATGGCATAAAATCGAAAAAATACTGACGGGTTGAAACTGTCTGTGCACTTTAAGACAGCTTTTTCAACATGACACGCACTCTTATGTTTTTTTTCATTAATGTCAACTGTGAAATAAATAAAACAAATACTGTGAAAATGGTTAACAACCCACGTGCAAAAATGCCATAATAGTTAATTGCAACAGTCAGCAAAATGCAAGCACAACATATCACAGCGCCATCAATTGCTAATTAGGGTTCGCACACTTTAAGATCCCCAGGAAAGCGGGAAATAATATCATGTTATCGGGATCCCGGGATTAACGCTCAAAATGAAATTAATATGCAAACCTGCTAACTCCCTTTCAGCACATTTTACAGGAAAAACAAAAACTTTTCATATTTCATATTTGCAGCTTGAAAGGAAAATCAAAAATATAGTTGGTTTAACACACTCAAGACTTAAATTAAAGAAAAAAACTACTTGCTGGTTGACGAGGCTTATCTCTCTCTACCACACGGCATCAAAATCTCAATTTACTTAAAATGTGGATTTTGCAGGTTTGCATATTAAGCCGACGATATGTTAGTTAAACTGCATTTTAAACAAAAATTTAAGACTTTAATTCAGAAATGGATTATGAGCTCGATCGAAATTCATCGCACCTTTTAAAAACGATCGATTTTAATCATATACTGGATAAGACTTGAAATAATATGTAAAGCCAATCCTTGAATCAGCTAAAAAAAAGCCTTAAAAAAATTGATACTGTGGTAAAATTTGGTTGGATAAAACAAATGAAAACGCGAGTTCAACATAGTTTTACTAAAGTTTAAAAAAGTTGTTGGAATCTCCCGCAATTAGTTTCCCGGTAAGCGGGAATTGAAAAAGTCCGGGGAAAAATAAAAGTTTTTTTAATGTCAATTTAATTTGTTAAAAAAACTCTGCAATTTTTTTTTAGCAGATTTTATAAAAACAAAATATTATTAAGTCAATAGGAATAATAAAAATTCCTGTTAACAGCCAAAAAGGAATTGAGTTCACCAAACAAAAGCTTGCAACAGCAAACAAATGTTGCTGCTGTAACCGCAAACAGCTCAAAATAAAAACTTGCAAGCATTTTTATGAGACATATTTTGTATATTTGCTCTGCCGGTGGTGTCCAATCATTTTATGTTTTCTTTTTTTTTTGATTTCTAGAGCAAATTTGTTAGGTTGGTTAATTTAAGTGTGTTGTTTTTTTCCTCCCAGCTTTTTATATGAATTTAATAAGCGCCAGGAGTGTTTAAATCTATTTTTTTTAAGAAGTAACTGAAAAAAGAGAAAAAAAAACTTGATTAAACTTAAAAATATTTTCATTTGTTGATGTTTAAACGACCGGGGCAGCAGTGTTTAAGATTCGTATAACAAAATATTATTGCAATGACGTGAAAAAATGCACAAGGAAAACAAGGCAAAAATAACACCACCTGAGAGACCTTTCTTACGTATGGACGTACTTGCAATGATTGTTATTTGTAATAATCATTTTGAAAGTGGAGTTTTAATAGACACAAAACAGCTAATAATAATAAGAAAACAAGAGCTCTCGTTATTATGAGCCCAAATGCACTTAAAAAATACTTGCACCAAGTTTTTTTCTTTTTTTTAGGTTATACCGGTTATAGGTTGCAAACAAGGAAGTCACAAAGTGCATTTTGGTTTTGGGTTAACCCAAACAAGTACTAATAAAAATGGTGAAGATTTAAAAAATTTGGACGTTATGGATACTCATAGTTTGCTACTAATTTGCCATGAATTTCGCCTTAATAAATGTTAAGGGGAATGGGTTAAATTATTATTGCTATTATAAAGTCGTTAGGCGTCTTGATAAGGGAAAAATGACTTTGAAAATTTATGACAGCCAATAATCATATTTCGACAAACACATTTTTTTAAATTAAAATTTAGTTTAGCAAGGTTTTATAGAAATATCTCTTTTAATTTACCTCAAAAAAAGGAAGATTTTTAATAACTCGGATGGTTTTTAAATTAAGTGCAAAAAGCCAGGCCTTTAAAGAGGATGGGGCGGAGCGGAGCGGAGCGGGGTTCATATGGAAAGCTTTGTAAACATTTATTTATTTAAAAGAATAATTTTTGTGCGTAAACGTTCTGTTTTGAAAACAAAAGTAAAGCAATATGAACTAAAAATAATTTAATAAATTTTATTCTAATTCTTGAGTATCTGTTCTGCCGATGCCAGTCGAAAGATATCTTGATTTTTAACTGAAATTATATTTTTAAAATAACATCCTTTTAAAAAGTGTTTGAAAGGAGATTATTTTTAAGGAGCTCTGTAATCACTTTTAAGAGGAACTCTTGAAATAGCACTCTTTGGCAAAAAACAAATTGTTATGAGTTAAAAGTACCTTTACACGAAGTAGTTTTTTTTTTAAGAATTCTTTAATATGGCGTTTACAAGTCAACTTTTAGCGAGGAGACTTAAACAAATTGTTTAGTTCTCTTTTTAAGAAGAAGCTTTTTACTCATTTTGAAGGCGGTTACTTTTAAAAAGAACTTTTTAAAAAAGGAAATACTTTGTAATTTAATCCTTTTAAAAAAGCACTAAAAAGCAGGGAACTTTTACAAAAAAAAAATATTTATATATTAGGGTAATTCCATGTCAAATCGACCCAGAGTGGGACACGAACTCTTTCGATTTTAATGAAATTTGGTGAGAAGGCTCCTTTTATTTTAGGAACATATATGAACAAAAAAAAAAATTAAAAAATTTTTTCTCAAAAGTTGTGTTAAATTCAAAATGTCATAATTTCGCCGAAGTAGCCAAAAGTGTTGAGCTTATTTCTTCAATATCTCGAAAACTACTTTACATAAGAAGATAATTTTTATGTCATTTGAAAGAGAATACTTGGGGCTACAAAAAATATATTGGAAACAATTTTTTTTTTTGAAAAATGTAATAACTGCAAAATATTAAATTTTAAAAATGGACTAAGTCAAATTCCTATTTTTTAGTTGGCTGTTATTTCGAAAGTGGAGGAGGCTGCCCAACATATATTTGCGTAACTCAAAAACGGTTAAGCTTATTGAAATTACTAAAAGAAACCGAAATTCCGCAATAAATATTAAAGTGGTGTTGGTCATACATATGACCCATCTAGGAGCATCCTAAGCCTAACCGTTTTTGAGTAGTTTTCGAAATAGCGGTATATCTTGCAAACAAGAGCTAACCTAAAAAAAAAGGTTAGCACCACTGGATTCAGCATGCCTCAAATAGGTTAAAATGCCAGGGGCCCGGCTTGTCTGTTGTTGCAGCTAAAAATTTTATTTTCTGATTTTTTTTTTAAAGTTGCGAAAGAAAAAAATCACATCTTAAAAAAACACATTCTTCAAAGTTTCAGAATTTTTTTCTATAAAAAAAATCAGCAAAAAAAAAATTGGTTTTTGACTTAGTCCATTTTTAAAATTTAATATTTTGCAGTTAATTCATTTTTCAGAAAAAAATAACTGCATTTTGCGCGAAGTATTCTCTTTAAAATGACATAAAAATTATCTTCTTATGTTCATATATGTTCCTAATGGGATAAAGGGAGCCTTCTCACCAAATTTCATTAAAATGGAAAGAGGTCGTGTCCCACTCTTGGTCGATTTGACATGGAATTACCCAATATATAAATATTTTATTTTTAAATCTCCTTTTAAAAAAAAAATTCTTCTAAAGTATGAAACAATACGATATTCTGTTAAGAAAAAGTAAGTACTTTAATAAAAAAAATACATACTGGGGCTAAGTTACTTCATTCGATGTCGCATAGATCGAAATTCTTATTTAAATTGTAGTCTTATATTGATCGATATAGAATACCGTAATTTGGGGCCCGTGGCACAAAAAAGCTTTAAAGAAGACTTCATTTTTATGAAAATGTTAGTTTAAAAAATAAGTACCTAATTTAAAATTTTGCAATTAAAACTTATTTTTTTATGAAAATAAAGTATTTACTAATGTAATTTGTTTTCTTTTTTATTTTCAGGTAAGTTTTATTCCAAGGAATGCTTAAAATGTGAAATCCCTTAAAGGTACACCATGTATATTAATAATATAAAAAACAAAAATGTAGCTTAATATTAAATTGGTTCCAGCGAAAGATGTTTACAAGTCTAAAGATTTTTCTTTATGTAATTTGGTTAAAATGTTAAGTGTGTACAGTGAACTCCCGATGATTCGTAATCGGAAGGGACCGGCCACTTCTTATTTCCGATTTAGCGGGGTTTCGAATTAACGGGGTTAAAATTAACAATTACGAATTAGGGGGGGTTTTCAATTTATTTACTAAAAATAAAAAAAAAAGCAAAAGCAAAAACCCACGTAAAAAAATACCGGTATACAAAAAATCATTCATTCCATGTTTCTGTTGTTTTTATTACGAATTATAAGTGGTAGTTTGCAAGCAATTACGATTTATAATATGTAAAGAAGATTTTATTTGGAAAAAAAAAATTACGAATTAGGGAGGGGACCAAAATGTTGCGAAATTTTACAAATTAACGGAATTTGTTCAAGGGACCGACAGCTTATTACGAATTATCGGGAATGACGATTAATCGGGGTACGAATTATCGGGATTTGACTGTATTTTCTTTTGCCACTCCCTTTTACTCCACCAAATACGTTCGAAAATCACTTTACGACATGCATTTTTATTTAGCAATTCCAACTGTATCTTACAGTTTTTTTTGTTTTTTACTAAAAATTCTTGCTTTTACAAAAGCTTTCAATTCAAATTAATTAAAGTAATACCTTTTCTTGGCTCACAACGATAAATCTACACACATATTTGAATAGAAACTCCCAGCTATCTAATCAAACAGGGAAATTAATGTAACCAGCATTTATTGTATGAGTATAACAACAAGTTGCAATGTTGCATGCTGCAACAAGCCCTCTTTTGCTTTCCAACCTGCTGTAAGAATTTTTGTTAACATTTTTAAAGTTTCATTCATTTTTTATCAGCATCATTATTATTATTATTATTATTTTTTTTTTTTGATAATAATGAAGAGGAAAGTTGTTTTTCCTATCTTAAGACTTCAAAAAATTTCTTAGTTTCTTTGACGTAAAAAACCGTAGGTGTGTTTGAATTTTAATGGTTAAACTGCCAAGAAGAAGAAGAAAAAAGATAGAAATATTTCAGTTTCCTTATCACATACATAAATTCTTATATGGCAACATAAAAATATGTATCTAAGTGTATAGAAAATTTTGCCAAAACTAAACATGCGTAGCGAGAAAGTTGCCTCCTCGGGCTTTAACAGGCTTATTTGATGTTCAGCACACATCAACTCCGTCAGCACGATCATGACGATCCAAGTGATGATCATCACCACCACCAGAGTGGATGTTTCTTAGGGAAAAAACACCTGTGTTCATATGGACAGAATGCTTACAACCACTTCTTTGCCTCGCCAAAGCTGTCAAACTCTCTTAAATTTGGCTAAAACATGTAATATGTTTTGTCAACTGGCAACTGGTTCCCCTATAGCAAGATTGACTTGAAGCAACAAGAATTTTTATGTATTTTTTGTAAAATTTTTTTTTTGTTTATTTTGTTTTTTTTTTCTTTAATAAATAAATGATCTTTTTAAGCACTAAGTCGGAAGAGAAAGTTAATTAAAATAATTTTTTAAATAAGAAAAAAGAGTCGCACACTCTCAGCAAAATATCTGCTAAACATAATTTTTTTTTTTTATAGTTTTAAAAATAAATAAAAGAAATCAGTCTGAGAGAATTAAGGCACGTTTATCGCCAAATAAACCAGGATGATTTCTTTTTCTTGGTTTGTTGTTGCTGTTTCAGTCGCTGTTCTTGGGTTAATTTATACATGCGTTTCAGAAAACTCTCGACGGTGGGTTCTCCCTTAAGGGATTTGACTTTAGTTTTACGTTGTATTTTACGCGTGCCTTTGCGTATTTGGCGCATTAAACGTCTGATGTATTTATTCCAAGTCTTTTTGCTTATCAGGCGGGGTTCATCAGCATTAAGAGAACGATCAGCTGGTAGAATTTGTAGGCGTGTATACGGCACTGAGTCGTCTCTGGTTTCCTCTTCAATGGGTGTAAAAGCAATAACATAATAACCATGATTACCTTTAAGTGATTTGCCCATACGATCTCCTTCAGATGAACGGGGTTCTACTTCTGTTTCTGATGCGATATTCAAAGCTTCGCTGTCTTCGGTAATTTCGTCTTCATTTGGAAATGCTATGGATTTTATAATTTCAGTTATTTCGTCTTCCGTTAAGGCTTCCGCAGCTCTTTTAAAGTTTTCATCTTTAAAAGATTTTCCCTCACGATTCGTTTCAGCTTCTTGCATTTCAGGGGGGACTTTTTCTATAATGCCATTTAAATTTTGCAGCATTACTTTGTCCTCATCATTTAAAGACATTTGCATGACGTTTATCACTTGAGGCGAGGATTTGGGGTCTTCACCACTACTTTCAGTTAAGCTTTCAGCATCCTGCTTTTCACTAGTTTCTGTTAAAGTCTCAGTTCTTGCTTCTATAGTTGTTGGGTTATAAGTTGCAACATCCAGATTTTTGTTACCTTTTGTTAAAGAATCTGGTTTAGTTTCTGTATCTACTGGCATTGCAGTTTGTTCTTCAGCATCTTTTGAGCTCAATTCTATATCAGCTGATTCTTTAAGTCCATTACTTTGATTTTTAATTATTGTTTCACTTGAACTTTTATTTAATCCACTCAAAGTTTCACATCGAACTTTGGCTGTCACCGTGAGGCAAACTATTGCAAAAATTAAAAATTTCTTATATCTCATATTGATACGGCTGCGTATTAAAATTGACTAAACTCCAGTCATGAAACCTTCACATATTTATGTAGTTTTCGCCAAACAAAAAACGAAATTTTAAAATCCAAATTCAAAAATGTTAAGTAACAATACAAAAAAGAAACTTATTTTTATTATGGCTATTAATTAATTCACTTTGGGCGAGGAAGAAAGCTTTTTTAATAGCTCCTATTGTTGTTGGAATAAAGATTGAGTGTTTGTTTTTGTGTTTGACCGAACGACCTACTCAATAGCCAAATGTAACATAATTTAAAATCTCCAATGGATTCACTTTCTTTTGGCAAAAAATGTTTAATTATTCAATTGAATTTTTGCAATGACTCAACATCCACTACAGTAACATCTCTTCTAAGAGTTTGTTAAAAGTCTTGAAGAAGTGTTCGGAAAATCAACCTGACTGAAAAAATGTTTGAAAGAGGCGAAACCGTTTAATTTTAAACTGTTAATTAATGCAAACTCTGAAAAGTCTTGTTTGTACAGTTTTTGGTTTATATTATTGATCTAATCGCGTTCTCACGCTTTCAGTTATAATTTTGTTTTTTTTTTAAAGCTATTTAGAGCATAAGCGAGAGATCTTTTTAATCTTTTATATTATTTGTTATTTATTTAAACATTTTTTGTTGTACAAACATAAAAAGATTTTGTTAAAATTTTATAATCTAATTGTGTATCAGTTTGATTTTTTATTAGGTCTATTAAATTTGCGTTAACAACTTTTAAAATTTGTAAGGTTATTTTAACTGGTGAGAAAAAAATATGCCTTAAGCACGTTTACTTCGGAAATGTTATTTGTAATTTTGAAGATAGTTTTTGTTAAGTTTATTGTTTAATATTTATATCGAATTTGCCAGTTATAAAGTAAAGTGCTAGCGTTCCCAAATCTACTTGGCATTTGACCCACATGAACGTAAATAAATTAACATTTGGACAACTTTATAAGAGGTAATCAAATCGAATTAACTACACTGCACAGTGGGAACAAATGCTAATTACGTACTAAAAGCATAACTAAGAGATTTTCTTAGAAGGACGTATGTAACTGATTATACTATTCAGCACAGGTGGAAAGGTTTGTCATTCCCTTAAAGTTTTTACAATATTAATCTTACACTAGGGTGATCGATTATTCGACTTTTTTCAATAACCGGTTTTCGAATATTCCGAATAGTTGCTATTTTAAAATAACCGGTTTTCGGTTAAGCATTTTAAAAATAACCGGTTAACCGGTTTTTATTCGAATACATAAAAATACAAAAATCAAATTAGTTTTTGTAATAAAAAGTTAATTAGAATAAAAACAAAACAATTCACGAAGGTAAGGAACCAACAAAATACATAAATATGACTTAAGGTTTGTTTAGACCTAACAAATATTTGACGATAAAATCAAAAAAAAAGCGTGACCAGTAAATTGATTAAACTTAAGCTTTATTTTTAACAATTTCTATTTATTTGCTAAACTTAATGTCTAAGATGATAATTGTATTTATGTAAAATGTAGTTAAGAAACCGTTAAATAATGTTTGCTCTAGCCAAATGTGTTGCATAAGCAAACAATTCTTTAAGAAAACTAGTGGTTTCGTTAGGAGTCAAATATTAAACAGGTGTGAACATAGCTTTAGAATTTTTTAAAAGCTTTGGTTTTAAAAATATAGGAATTTAATAAATTTATTATTTGACCTATTTTCCTAAATTTATTGTAAATGAGTTTTAATTTGTTGCTGGTTAAGCATGTCTATATGAATCAGTAAACTTCAGCCATATTTTTGAAAAGTGGTAAACAAAACCTATAATCCAGGATTATATATTTCAATTTTTTTTTGTTTCAGCATTATAGAAACAATAGTAATATGAACATGCTTTTTGTATGAAATATCTGTCAATTCGTCGATCACACAATTTAAACCCTTTCAGGACATTTTTGATTCCTTCAATTTTGTTTTAATTTCTTGGTGTTTTAATAAATAAAACTGATGAATTTTCCCATAACGTTGATTCCGCCGGTATGTTCTTGTTCTAAGCATGAATATATGCTAGAACTACTTAAGAGTTTTTCATTCATTATTGACAGCATATTTTAGTAAAGTATTATTTGCAGTCTCTTAAAAACTACTTGACCCTGTTAAGTATATTTATGTCAAGCTTGTAGACTAATTAAAAGTGATAAATAAGTCGTGACGTTAGAGAACCTTTGCAACTTATCATTTTAGGGCCGATTAAGCACAATTTTCTTTTAAGTCAGTTCGAAATATCACCAGAGATGACATCTTTATAATACTGTCCAATTGCTAATTATTTTTAAGCTGAACTTTTTTTGTAGTACTTTATATTGTTTTTGGTTTTTGTTACAAGAACACACGCTTATAGGTATAAGCGATTTGTATTTACATTGCTCATAATGTTTTTTGACTTTTGTTTCATTTTGTTTTGACATTTTTTATAAAAAATTTAAATTTGCAAATATTCAATTAGAAAAATTCTTAAAATACGGGTGCATTTATAACAAAAGTAAGGAAAACGTATATAAATTACACATTACTTAAATAACCGGGTAATTTTACTAAAGTAACCGGTTTATTCGATATTCGAAAAATGGACATTTTAAAATATTCGACTTGGGCAAAACTAAAATAACCGGTTAAAACCATTCGAATACTATTCGATCGATCACCCTATCTTACACCCTACGAAGCATATACATTATGAATCCTTATGAGTAGCGAAGTTGATTAACCGATGTCTGTCTGTCAGTTTGGTTTTTCCAAAGACTCCAGATATTATGGGGACTACATTATAATATCGAGCCCAACCCACCATCATCATTTTGAATTTTCGTTTTTTTTTTACTGAATGACATTATTGGCAACACTTGCATCATCTCCTAAAATGTCATGGTCACATAATATTATATTTTATACATACAAATACCAAGAAATGACTAGTTTAATAATCATATTATATGGTTTATTTAATGTTTTTGCATACCGTTTTGTAATTCCTACGATTTGTTTTCCTATTACCTCCATTCTATTCTTAATATTTCAATACATTCAATAATACACATACATTCTGTTTTAAGCATTTCTATAATATATATAACTATACATATATCTATATCTGTCACGTAAGGAAATTAATCCACAATTTATAGAAAAAGTGTGTTTTTTGTGAGTAAAGTTCCCGCCTGGATCTGCCAAATATACTCACAAAAAAAAACGCGGTGAGATAAAATTTATTATTTAATTACGTATAAGTTCATCAAATTTAATGTACAACATGAAATAAAAATTTTATTGATAGTTTTTATTCTGGACTGAACGGGGGATTGAACTCGATTCGAATTTACATGTTTCAAGAATAACTACATTCTCATCCTCCCACCACTGCGGCGGCTGCCAATTTTTAATCAAACATCAATCTTTAACTCATGTAGTTAAGTTTGTTCTTTCAGATCTATTTTTTAATTCCGAGAATATCTGCTACTCAAATATTATTTGAAAAATTGATTTACTAGATTAGGCAATTAATTTGGCGGCTACCAATTTAATTTCTATTCCTTCGGAAGTGCGCGTATTTGGACCTTCCTTAAAAGCTTAACATTCTCAAACTGTTAAAAAATGGTTTAATCTAGGCATTAAGTATGAATCACTTAAATATGAACCACTTAAATGGCGTTAATACTTTTTTGCTGTTTCGCAAACTAGTGCTAAAGTAATTTTTATGTTTAATTTGAAAATGTTTTCTAGCATTCATATTGAGTAAAATATTATTTCAAATATTATTCATTTATCAGATAATAAACTATACAACAACTAATTACATATTGTTAATTTTTCAATTATGCAAGTATTAATTTTTCAATATTCCATTTGTAATAAGACAAATTTATAAAGCGGCAAAAAGTTTTATAATAATGAAAACTAATAATGAAAGATAATAATTGTTAAATTGCTTTTGTTTAAAAAAAATTATGCAAATATTGGTTTAACAATAAACATAATTGTTGTAATCGCATTGAAGTCTAATGCAAAAAAGAATGAGTGCGTAGGCTGAATATATTTTTAACCGGAATTTCATACTCACACCACGGTAGGTGAAGAGGGTATTATGCGTTTGTGCTGACGTTTGTAACACATAAAACTAGTTGAGTTTACCGGTGGACTTAAAACAACTTTCAGAGTTAATTTAACGGTGTCCGTCCATCTGACCAGTTGTCCATGTAAATCTTGTGTGGAAAGCGCATGTCGATAAGTCGATAAAATTTGGTACATACAATTAAACGACAAAACCTATTGAATATGATGAGAATCAGCCCAAAATACACATAACATCCATATAAAATTCTTTCTTTCTATAAATAATCTTATTACATTTACATTTAAATACAATTTAGCAGAGAAACAATTTGTTGCAACCAAAATCAAAATTTATTGGAATCGGACTATATTTGATCACAAAGAAACTACGAAAAACTGCTGTTAATGTCAAAATATCTTGATGCTGATATACAATTTGGCGATGACAACTTTTATATATCAAAGCTACATTGTCACGTCACAGTTTTACTATGTCTTAAATTGACCCATGAAAACCCCCTCCCTTTAATCACTCTATATAGATTTATATAGATGTAGATATCTAAACAATATTTGCCACAAAGAACTCTAATGAATCTCAACTTCATAAAATGGCTTTTATTTGTCGGGTCCATGATTGCCCATAGGCCACAAAATTTGTGTGTAAATACTGGGGTATATGGCTTCATATGGTCGTGCTTTGTCGCAGTAGCTGCAAGTAAAAACACTTACATACATACATATTCTATACTTATTGTTTAAAATATTGTACATGCAGAAAAAAACATGGTTAAAATATCTATGGTCCCCGAAATAGCCGCAAAATACTGATGTTGGTTTTAGCATTACTAAAGTGCGGTCCAAGCAAAATGCACGATGTCAATTGTTAATAAAAAAAAAGTTTTGAGAAAATTATCTCTTTTATGATAGAAGGATCTATGACAGTTTTGTATGAAACAAAATATCGGCGAAATGCTCGACACGGCTTAGGTGACATACCTCTATCCGATGGTCCGTATTTTCAATGACTCTGAGACATAATTAAGGTTCAATGTCGTAAATGTGCCAAGTAATCTCACCGTTTAGCTCTTGAATTTTTGTTGGCTTATTGATGTACACTTTTTCTTTTAAATATCCCCAAAGAAAGAAATCCAACTGTGTCATATCACATGATCGTGGACGCCAATTAACATCGTCACGACGTGAGGTAACACGGCCATTGAAATTCTCGCGCAAAAGAGTCATTGTTTCATTGGCTGTGTGGCAAGTGGTATCATCCAGTTGAAAACACGTATCGTCCAGTCCATATCCTCAATTTCTGGCCACAAATAGTCTGTTATTATCCCGCGATAGCAAACACCATTCACGGTAATTGGTTGCTCGACATAATTTTCGAAAAAGTACTGCACGATGACGCTGTCAGCCAATAAACCGCACCAAGCAGCCACCCTTTGTGGATACATCGGCTTTCCAACAATCTCTCGTGGATTCTTATTTGCACAAATTCGTCAAATCTGCTTGTTAACGAATCCATTATGTTGACCAACAAAAATCTAGAAGTGCAGAAATTAATTTTGATTTAAACGCCCATTTTCGTAAAAGGCTTTAAGCATCTTAACGCGCTGCTCAATTGTGTACCTTTCCATGTTTGATTGTGTCAAATACTGAAACAAAGACATGTCAAATTAAGTTGGGCAAAAAACTTGACGTTAAGTTGTGCCTTACAATCAACATCGTGCATTATGGGTGGACTACCCTTCATTATCACGAATTATATGCTTGTATTTATCCACAAAATGTTTACCTGCGTTGAAATTCAAATAAGGTTAGATTAAGGAATATAATGCTTAAACAAAATTTAGCTACAACATTATAAAATATTACAATTATTAAATATATTTAAACATTTAAACATATTAAATTTTAAAAATAATATATTTGAAAGTAAAAAATTATTATTATTAAAGCTTTTCAATCACTTGTTTGGTTTGATTAAAATTCCCACAATCTTTTTCTTTTATCTATTGATTAAAAAACATGAAACTTGTTAAGCCGAAGGAAGGTTTAATGTCGTCGCAGGATGGAAAATTAATAACTAGTTTGCCGAAGTCCGCCTATAAATTGAAGCTTTAGTAAGCAAAGCCAGTGTTCGTTATACCATATAAAAAAAAACCTTGCGCATGGCCGAAAGCCCAACCTTGCTATCAATCGTACGATTTTTAAAACCAAAACTGTATAATTATTCGCATTTGGAAATCAGGATTTTAAATTTGGGATTTTAAGTTTCGGGCATATGAACCCAACCCAAAATTTTTAATATAACTTTCTTTGTGTTCTTTTTTGGGGTTAAATTTCATTATACATTTTAAGGTGATTTTTCATAATGAAGAATAACCCCAAATTAAGGGTCTTATTTCATTTTATTTTAAGGGTTATATTTATATTTTTTGTTGTACTTTTTCATTAAAAAGATTAGGTCATATTGCATTTATTTTTTGGGGCCATATTTCGCAGCGCCGAAAAATGTCTGTAATAAATAAAAAATAAATAAAAAAAATATGGTTAATATTGACCAAACTGTTGTTAGTTTTGACCAAAATATTATATTAAATTTCGACCAAATTATGGTAAATTGTATGGGTATAATTAACCACAACATTATAGCCTACAAACGTAAGAATTCCTTAAATCTAACCATGGTTCATGTGTTGCTCTAAGACTATGGTTACCACCAAACATATTTTTTCTGCGTGTAGTTTTAATATTTTTGCTCTGTACTGTTTGAATGCATTTTCTTCATAATTTGCATAGAAGCAAAATGAAAAAAAATTAACAAATTATCTTTATATATTAGTCGACTTTGCATGTGTGGAGATTTTATTAATAACAGATGTTTTTATGGTAAAATGAGTTTATTTGTTAGTAACCTCTAATTGCTCCGTGTGAATGAATGTGTTTTCATAACCATTGTTTGCCAGTTTTTGCTGCTAACGTTGTTCTTTTTTGGTTTCAAGCTTTAATATGGCCAACATTTAAAGACCAGCCTGTAGTATCTTAAAGTATGTCTAGATAAGTAAAGTTGCTACTTAATGCGTGGGTTGTTGTTTTTAGCAGTCTCTTTTATTTATTATTATTATTATTTTTTTTTTTTGGTAATTGTTTATGTAATAAAATCAACAATAGAACAACGAGCTTACTAACGTTGGCGCTGATGTTTAGACCGGGAAAATATGCAAATTGTAATTTCAGCTTTATTGTCTTAATTTTTTGCCATGTTTTTCTTGTAACAAACCACATTTTTGTAATACAAATTGTCTCATTTTAATATAATAAAAAACACAAGTCTTTTTCGTTAGTAGTAATTTAAGCTATTTATTGCTTTGAAAAAAATAAGATGCTCCTTCATATACATATAAAACTAAATGTGACATGTACACTAGGGTGGGTCACTGATGTATGAGAAAAAATAAAAGTTCTCGAATCATATTCTAATAGCAATATTTTTTTGTATTACGTTAAAACAAATAAAAATTGCAAAAAAAAAGTTCAAAAAAGTGACATCTTGAGCCCGCGCATGAACTCCTAAGAATTAAGAATATTTGAAAAAAGTCCATTTTTTATATTTTAATATTTTATTTACTATCAATTATTATTAATTAAGGCCCAGGCCCACGATGTCGACAAGAACATTTCTTTCGTATATTTGTATTGAAAACAAAAACAAATTTTAGTGTTTTATTATTGCTTTCAATATAAATATGCGAAAGAAACGTTCTTGCCGACATCGTGGGCCTTGCAGTCAAACTAAAAATATTTTGAAATAAACTTAAAAAAAATAAAAATTTGGTTCTTATACAACATAAAACGATAAAATCCTTTTTGGTCACAAAATCTTGTTTACTGTCAAATCCGGGCATTTCTCGTCTTGATTCAAGTTTCGTCTATATTAAACCATCGCTTGACTTTTTTAGCGCAAAGAGTCATGAATGCTTCTGACACTGTTTTCACGAACCTAAACGTCGTTAAAATACAGTAATATGCTTTTCTGCAATACAATGCTCTTGTTGCTATATTCCAAATTTAACAAAATTGAAGGCCAATGCGCGGGCTCTTACACTAAAAATAAATTAATAATATTTTACAGGGATCTAATTCAGCCAAAAATACAACATATTTACGCTATTAGAAGTCGATAAGAGAAAAAATATTTTTTCGACCCAGCCTAATGTACACTGATCTAACATCAGTTTTTTAGATTTTGAAGCATCATTTTAAAATAATTGTTTTTTAGGTTATTTTTTGGTTAAAAAAGCGCAATAGTCAAGAGTTTTTAAAGCTTTATTTATGTCCGAAAAAAATTGTTGCATATTTTGCTGAAATTTTAAGGAAAATGCTTATTTGCATATATGAACATGCAATTTAGCAATCAATTTCTTAGCAGAAATAAACATTTAGCCCTTAACGAGTATATTTAGACTTTGGAAATACACTCGGATAATCAAATGCTATTACCAAATTTGACCTTAAAAAAAAATGTAGGGAATATTTCCTAGAACACTGTACTGGAATTGGAAACTTATTTTTTAACAAGCGGGACAACCGGCGGGTAAAACTTATTCGAGTACTCTGAATCAAGTGGTTCTAACCGTTTTTTTAGTTTAGCTTATGTTAAAAAATAATAATTAAAAAAATCTAAAAAAGCGGTTTTTCTTAGCTTTCTACTATTAATTAATTTTTTATCGATATACATATATTAAATCGATTAAATGTTTAATCTTAATCGTTTTCTAAATAAGACCTAACGTATATGCGTCAGCACCACTGGATTCGTATTAGGTTTACCCGCTGGGTGACCCACTTGTTAAATTTTTGAGCAAGTGCAGTGTAATTATTGTAAAAGAGTAAGCAAAAGTTTTTTTTTAAGATTTTGATATGGACCGTTGCAATTATTAAATCTAACATAAAAATCAAAATATAATTGCTATTTTCCTATTTTGGTTTTTTGCATAAATAATTTTTGTATCGCGAAAAAAAGCTTAGGCGACAAAAAATACAAATTTACAGTAAAAGATTTTTGCTATAACATCGTAACGGTATCAAATATGATCATGACATTTTTAAAGAAGAGGCAAGTGTTGCCAATTAATTCATTTATTAAAAAAAAAAACGATAACAAAGTCGCTTAAGCAATTTTTGCTGTAAGGCTTCGATATTTCGGTGGTATTTTTTGGGTATAAATAAAAGTTATTTATTAATTTTTTTGATAAAGTTTCTGGAATTTATTTTGACATTCTTAGTTTATCAAATAAAAAGCTACAACTTAAAACGAATTTGATTCAAGTAAATGAAAAGGGAATACAAAATAATAATAAAAAAAAATACAAATTAAATGTGAATTCACCCATTGTTTCCCAACAATTTTTTTGTCCGAAAGATTTTTTTTAATATTTAATTTGACGTCTCTCTTCTTGAAAAATACAAAAGAAGAGAACTACATAATTTAGTTTGCAATATTTTTGAACAAAAAAAAAAAAAAAAAAAAATTAATCAGCTGGCGCTTCGAGTTTAATTAAATTTTTGTCCGGAAAAAATTGAACTGTGCTGCCACTTTTGAACATATCGAAAGTTGAACATATCGAAATTTAAAAAATATTTATATGTAGTTTAACTAATATATGTACATTGCCAGTAAAATGCCTCTATTGAGCTCAATAGCTATTAGAAAAAGCATTTTACTTTTACAGCAAATTGCAATCATCCGCCACTGCGTGAAATTAATACGCCACCTAGTGAAATTAATACGCCTCTTTTACAAAACGTTTTTAATATGGTAGCTTTGTTTTTCCTGACAAATTGTTTGCAATTAACCCATTGCGTTGGAAGAAATTCTCAGTAAAAAAAATTTTGTGTGGTCAAAAACATTGTTTGGAACAGTGTTCGAAATGAAACAGTACATTATTTAGCGTTCGACTCACACACTCATGAGCGATATCTATTTTTTTTAGAGATTGTGTAGACGAAAACAACCCTTAATACCGTTCGTAACTATTTTCAAGAAAGAGCCGAACATTATGTGGAGGGCTCAGAGCTGAAGCGAACCTGAAGTCAAAAAAGAAAATTTGAAAATATATTGAGTTTCAGTAAGTAAATTGCCATTAATTACTGGAGCCACTGACTCGGGTTTATTACCATTACCTTAGGAACGAAACTGTTTTTGATTTACCCCATTACAGAACTGGATTGAGTTAAATTTTCCATGTAATGTTCTGTTCTTTGTTAAAACAATTGTAGTGATACTGTATACAAACATTATATTTTAATGTTCTATAATGTTTCTTTTTTACATTGATAAAGAAATGAATAAACAAAAAATTTTAGCAACGACCACACCACGAACAGTTTTTGTGTGTATTGTGTATATGTTTTGTTTGCGTAAAATTATTTTGCTGGCTTTTTGTTCTTTTTTCGTATGTGTATTTTGTTTTTGTGAAAAATGTTTGGTGTTTTTTACCAGCCAAAAGGTAAAGACGATTAAAAAACAAACCGAACGGAATTAAAGGTTCTCATCTCTTGTTGACTTTGATAAAAACCGTAAACCGTATTATTTTTGTGTTCGAGAGATGATAACAGGGAAACGTTATTTTTTTAATGATTTTCTACACAAACACTATTAGCGTTTATGTTTTCCACAAATCTACCGAACCGAACACTAAGGAGCGATATTTAGTGTTTATTTTCGAACACTGGTTTGTAAACAATGTGTGCATTCAGCTTAAGAGTTTTAAAAGCGTATGATTTTATAAAAACATAGTTGAATAAAATCAAAATTGTGCCCTTGACTTGGTTGGCTCTCCGATATTTTCTTGTTGATGCCTTTTTTTTCTTTGAAAATTCAAAAAATAATATTTTTTTTTTCAAATTTTTGACCTTAATTGTTAGTATATTTTTGATTTTTTTGTGCATAAAAAAACTTGGCACGGTAATGACAATTAACGCGATTTTTGTCTAAAATAAAGATGATATCTCATGCATCTAACGTCCTCTAGACGTTGCATTTTTATGGAACTATAAATTTATTTGGCAATTTTAATCTCTGCCAACCAGGGATCAAGAAAAACTTTATGAGGCAATAGAGTCTCATAAACTTTTTCCTATCAATTTGTTTAAGTATTAAAAAAAGAAAAATAAAAATTTATTTAAATAAAAAATTTTGTGTTTTTAATTAAAACATTAATTAAATTTACCAGTAATAAAATTAATATTGAGTATCAATTAAATATTTTATAATAATAACAATATTTTCTACAGTTGTGATGTGGATATACATAAATAAACGCTTACTTTCTCATGTTCTGCATTTCGAGCATTAAAATATCGTAAAAGTTTTGTATTGATAGTCCGATTTTGAAAAACAGGCATTTAAACTACAGATGGGTACTTTAGTACTTTTCTTTACAAGTATCTAATCAATGTTTTAGTATAAATAATATTAATTACTTATTTGTTAAAGCATTTCACAATAATTTAATAAAAATAATAAATAATAAATTTCTTTTAAATATTGCTTTCAATATTTCTTTTAATTTCTAAGAATCAGCAACTCGTTTAAACTTGTTGGCAATTTCAAAACAGTATTTCAAACATTCACGTACTTTTACTTGGGCATTAAGATTCCGCGCTTCCAACACAATTGTGTAGTCTTCTATAATTGCCACAACATGTTGTAATACCATTGTATTGTCTATCATTGATAATGACACTTGTTTTAAAACCTTCATTTCGCTAACGGCTGTCCAGATGTCTGGCTAATTTAGATGTATGTTTTTGTTTTTCTTTTAAGACTTGTTCAACTAATGTTGGATTTGTTTCTGGGATAGTGCCACGCGTGCAAATTTAATGTTCAAACTAAGATTAATTGTACGCCAATCAATTGAATCAATTGTTTTGGCCACAAAACGTTACAGCAACTGCTGTAACAAACTGCAGGCGGCCATCCACAAGTTTTTGTTTAAAATTTGTGCGTAATTGAATGTTTTGCAAAATTAGTTGAATGTTGCTTTCTTTGCAAAAGCGGTGCAACATTAAATGCAACATGTTACTAAATTGGTTGGTTGTATATTTTTCTTTCTTTTTTTTCCAGTAGATGATGACATTAAAAGTAAGATTTACATGAATTTGGGGATTTTTATTATTATTTATGAATGATGCTACAAAAATGTTTGTTAAAAAGTTATAAAATATTGCACATCTAATGCACTCACATGAAAGTGTGTAACTTCGTTTTTTTCATCTTTTTATTATTTTATAAGAGATTGCGTTATTTTCCAAAAATTTTTTTTTGAAGTATTTTGCCTTTTTATGAAAGTGAAAGTCCCCAACAAACTTTGCAAATTATAAGCAAACAAAAAAATATTCATTCATCTTTGTAATAGAAGTGATGGTAAAAAAAGGAAAAACTTCGTATGGAAAAACTCTGCCTGCTAAAATGAAAATAATTCAAGGAAACGCATAAAAATGATAACACTTTGTCTTATGGAAATGAAAGGAAAAGGATTTTTATTTTTAATGTTCAATTTTAATGTAACATGTTCCAAACAATACACTATTATTGTTTGGTTGTTGTTGTTGTTTATATTGTTGTGAGAATACAAAATATTTAACAACGAATAAAACGCGTAATGTCATAAAAAATAATTTGAAAGTGTTTTATTGTTTTGGAAAGTCAGGAAATTTAACATTTACATATCAACTTATGTTGCATGCATTTTTGTTTTACACATTTATTTGCATTTTTTTTAAATAATATTAAATAGTATATTTTAATTATTTGATAACAATATAAATATTACTTGAAAAAATATTGGCTTTCCAAACAAGTTCTTACTGTTCGACTGCAGAAATCATCATTTCAGTTAGTCATCCATTTCCACGATTATTAATGCTGAAACACTTTACATTTAAAGATTTAACTTTATGGCACCATCTATAATATCGAAACATACAATCAGCTGACTGACTGCGCCCACTGCATCAAAACGGTAGTAGTTTGAAAGTTCAGAAACACATTCATCCTCTCGTTCTAATTGCAGAAGATGTAGTGGCGGAATGCACATATTGACAAAAGACTTTGCAAAAATTCGTTCTAAAGGATGGTTACATTTTAAGGGCCGATGTTGATTTTGAATAAAACACAAATTATTTAGGAAATTATTGTAATTTCTTTTTATTATGATAATATTGGTATGGTTCAATTATGTATGGAACAAAATATCGGACAAATGGCCGCGGCGACCTCGGCGCCACACCTTCATCCGATGGTCCAAAATTTTGATGACACTAAGGCATAATTGAGGTTCTATGCCGTTAATGTGCCGAATTAGCTGATCTTTTAGCTCCTGAATTGTTGCTGGCTTATCGAAGTATACCTTTTCTTTCAAATAACCCAAAAGAAACAAGTCCAACGTTTCCAAATCACATGATCTTGGCGGCCAATCGACATCGCCACCACGTGAGATATCACGGCCATTGAATTTGTCGCGCAAAAGAGCCATTGTTTCGTAATCTGTGTTGCAAGTGGCACCGTCCTATTGAAACCACATATCGTCAACATTTTTATCTTCCAGTTCGGGTCATAAAAAGTTCGTAATCATTTCACGATAGCGAACACCATTCACAGTAACTGCCTGACCGGCCTCATTTTGGAAAAAATACGTCCCGATGATGCCGCCAGCCCATAAACCGCACTAAACAGTCACTCTTTGTGGGTGCATTGGTTTTTCGACAATCACTCTTGGATTATGACTCGCCCAAATGCGACAATTCTGCTTCTTGAGGTGGAAATGTGCCCCATCACTGAAGATGATTTCTGCGAAAATTGATCATCCACTGTTGCCAGGAATCATTGGACGACAGGAACAAGTATGTGATTGCTGGGATTTTAAAATAACTTCAGTTAATAAGTCGAAGTTAAATAGTTAATTAAGTCCCCAAAATTAAATTTTTATAGGTATTATATATTATTTTACCAAAAATATCGTTATCATTTTATTGCAGCAATATTGATCCAATAACTTGCTTTTTCTGTTATGAATAAACAAAGTCAAAGAATTAATTCAGTTTGAAAATGAATTAATTATTTAATTAAAAAAAACATAAATCAGTTAAAATAACTTAAAGCCATGTTAAATATTTATAATTCAACATGATGTAATCACATTAAACAAAATCGTTTGTAAATTAATTTAAAAAAATAAATATTTACAACTTAAAACAATTTTACAAATTTCTATTTAAAAATAAAACGATTTCATTTGAAAAATGACTTAATGAGAAGATCAAATAAACAGACAGACAGACGCATAAAAAGAAACATATAAAAATTTAATAAAAATAAAGAGAAAAGAAATCAGCAATAAAGTTCAGTAAAAGATGATAATGAAAACAATAACATGACAACATGATTGACAATTAATGTAAATAATTAATAAAAAAAAATTAAATAAAGTGACAAGCGATCATGATGCGTTTAGAAAAAAATATGCAGGGATGGAAATGTGTATTTTATTGAATAAATAAATAAACTACTTTAAAGAGACGTAAGAAAAGAGTTAAAAATTTAATTATCTTGTAAAATTATATAAAGACAACAATTACAACTTTGCTTATAAAAAGCAAATAATGCGTTCATTAAAATTTTTTACAAATAAATTGAAATACAACTGCTGACGTCTTAACGTTAGTCATTTGTTATCATTTTTTTCAAGTAGCTGCAGTACATTTTGATTTCAAAGTCAATTTATAAATAGATTTTTTCTGCAATAAATAAATTCAATTCAAAGTAATTGTATGAGTTTTTGTTAAAATAATTGCAAATAATAAAAACTAAACAAAATTACAAAAAATAGAAAATTATTTTTGTTCCTTAAAGTACTTTCTAATGCATTGTTTAGAAAATGCTTTCCTAAAAAATATAATTGTTTCAAATTAAAATGACATTATTACACATTAAAATAATACTATTGACAATTCTGTTAATGTACTTGCAGGAGATAAACAAAAATTAAGGTCAGCTTTAAATTGATAAAAATTTAAACTCAAAATAAAAAATCTGAGAGTTTTAAATCAGTTATAAGAAAGTTGTTTATATGAACCATTAAATAAAAAGAATAATAGTATTACCCGGCATAAAATAGTCGAAAATACAGTGCAGTTAAAGATTTAACTTGCTTAATGCAATAAATATGTCACCGATAAATAAGCATAAGAGTTTACTGTAAATATGTACAACAACCAACATTACCGATATTTCGATATTTAAAATTTTTTGAACCCGAAATACCCGGCTCGGTATTACAAAACCAATTTTGCAATAACAATAATAACAATTAATTTATTTAATTTTCGGTTAAATCGCTTAATTCTCTGTTCCCACGACAACGTTTTTTAATAATTCACTCTCTCATTCGTAATTCACTGCTTAATTATGATTCGAATTAAATGTCACAGTGTTGCCATATGTCAATTTTTTGCAATTATTTTTTTGAAATACAAAAAGGTTTTAAATTTATATAAAGTATTTTCAAGTTTTTAAAAATATAATTTAAAACTTGCTTTATTTTAAATGAAAATATTGAATGATGTTATTATGCGATTAAACGATCTTATATTTTCTCTGTGTGTGTTATTATTGCATTATTGTGTGTGTTTGGTCCTTCGTACCTTTAGAATCCCAAATAAGTGTATGTTTGTACACTATTTATCTAAATATGATGAAATGGACTTAATTTGGAACTTTGCAATGGTCTGCTAAGAATGTTCGATTTTATCACGACATCTTTGTGTAATATATAGCAATCCGTTGAGTATTTTTACTCAATTATGTGCCATTTTGCCAACAAATTTAGTAGATTTAACTGATATTCAAGAAGCTTGAAATATAATTTATGAACATTTTTAGGAGGAACAGGTTGTGATGAGTCTGAGGTTTTTTATATTTCAAAAAATAGATTAACTTAATTTTTTTATCACGTAATCTACAGCAAATGTATTTTTTCAAAAATTCATTTTAACAAAAATAATGTAAGAAATAAAAAAACTTTATGAAGTATTATAAAAACAACACGATTTTTGAAAAAAAAACCTCGATTCTACAAACTTTAAGCAATCAAAAGAAATGGCTTTAAATTGATATGAATTTTATTTATTTTTTTTTTTTAATAAGTATTTCCTGGTTATCATATTTTTGGTTAAAAAGAAAAAATGGTTTTTATTTGATCTTAAATCTTAAAATTTTAAATACAATTTGTGGTTTTTATTAAATTTTGTCACTTTGTAGAAAAAAAGATTTTTTTTGGAAAAAAAAGTTTTTTTTTCATAAATAAGAAGTTTTATAAAAAAAATATGGCTACGCTGCATACAACATTTTGGGAGCGAATTAGCACATTTGTACGTAGTTCATTTTGAATAACCATGCCATCTTTCTAATTGAGTTAGTCTGAAATTCAGAAATGTCAAATGAAATGCAGAAAAAAACTTGACGATTAGGTGTGGCTCACATTCAACATCGGCCCTTAAAATTTAACAAACAAATCATTGTCATCACAAACTTTTATCGAAGGCTGTTAAAAGAAAAGACAAAAAACAAATAAGAAAAACACATTTAAATTTAAAAAAAAAAGGTTTTTTTTTGTGAAACTTAAAAAAAAAAATAGTAATTGTTAAGATAATGAGACATTTTTATTTGTTGCTTAGTCATCGTCCAGACTTGCAATTTTCATTGCTGATTTCAAGTATGGGTGAGTGAGATGAGAAGATTGTGGAGGTGTACTCAGTTTCATGTATTCTGCAATTTTGTTTTGTTTTTCTTAAACTTTTAACTTGAAGTTGGCTGTAGATGTGTTTGTGTTTATATATAAAATATAAAAAGAAGAAGAGGAAAATCAATATAGAAATACAAAATTTGGAAAACTATGATTTCATAATCTGGGTACTTATGCAATTTCAAAGCAGAATTTTTAAAAATTGCAGCAACAAAAATTTCAAGTCTGGACACAGACTCAGTCTGCATTCACACGTTTCATCTTTTGATACTCAACTCTTGTGCTTTTAGGAGAGAGAAGAAATAAGAAATTGAAACCGATTGCTGCGTGTTTTCATATTGGCATCTTTTTTTAAAGCAAACAAATGATAATACATGTTAGATGAAGAGTTGTTGAACAGCGTAATTTGCATACGTAATTTAAAGAGCGAACAACGTAATTCAAAATGTCGTGCAAACAAAGCAAAATTTATCCAAAATTTATAGTTTTTTACACCTGGTTTTACACATGCTGTGAAAAAAGTATTTCAAGTCTCACCAGTCTTAATTTATGAGCTACAAACTTTAGTGATTGAAGTGATTTCAAGCTGTAACAGTAAACAAAAGAGAATTTTATAATAAATCGATAGTTTATTTATCTCAAAATATGTAAATTTTTATTAAAAAATTTCCCTAGAAACATGACTCACTCACATTAAAAGTTGCAAAAAATAATAATCAAGTATTGTTTAAGTTAAAAACAAAATAAATTTATTTATTCCTTTCACACGTCTAAAAACCTGCCTTTTTGTAGTTAGTATTTTTTTTTTTTTATTTAATAATAAATATATATTTTTTTTAAGATTTTTAAGTATTACTAGGCAAAGGTTAATATATTAATTAGTTGCAAGTGTAAACATTTAAAGAGCTTTAATTAGCATTTGCATGAGATTCTGTATATCTACATATTAACTACGCAAAAGATACACTACCACATATTTACTTAATTATGAAGTATTTACGTTTTCCACTTAAAATTAAACAAGTTATTAAAAATTACTAGATAATTTTAAAGACTTGTCATGTGTTGGATTATTGCAAGTTCTAACGTACAATATAAATTCATTAGAACTACAAAATCACACAGATTCTTTAAAATAAATTTGGCTTAACTTTTTCTTAATAATGAACTAAAGTCATGCAATATTTTTGTATATTTATAAAATAAAAAAAAAGAGTTTGAAATGATGTGCGTGCAATATAATTTTAATTCAGAATTTTTACTTTTAAAAAAAGTGTTCCATGCTCCAAGATTTTCTTTAAATTTTTTGATAAATATTTTAGTTCACTGACT
Organism: Pollenia labialis; assembly: GCA_949318255.1. Classification (NCBI taxonomy): domain Eukaryota; kingdom Metazoa; phylum Arthropoda; class Insecta; order Diptera; family Polleniidae; genus Pollenia; species Pollenia labialis. The sequence continues at coordinate 133,475,428 of OX439142.1, read as the reverse complement.
TAATAATTCTAAATATTTTGTTGTTTTTTAAGTGGAAATCACATTTTCAAAAATTAGCTCAATAATTAATTTTATGTAATTGTATAAATAAACATCTTGTTGCAAAATGGCACTGTGGGAGATTTTGGAAAAAAAATTTGAAATCATTCTGGATTCTGTTAACAGTTAGTACGGTTGTAATAAAGTTTGAGGTTACAATTAAGGACTTTTCGATGAATTTTAGTCTTGATTTTAGGGGCCATACACGTATCATTAAGGGCTGGCATAGGGCACGTCGGGTATTATAAAAAAAATAAAAAACGATGTAGAGTTCTTAATTTTAGCCCAACTTTGAAAATTTATTTATATAGAATTTTATCAATAAAAAAAGGGCACGTCGGGTATTATAAAAAAATAAAAAACGATGTAGAGTTCTTAATTTTAGCCCAACTTTGAAAATTTATTTGTATAGAATTTTATCAATAAAATTTATATTTTGGAAATTGTATACATTAATGTGCCAAGTTTTTTAAAAAAATGTATAATATTTAGCTTTTGCAAAATTCATTGAAGATATTTTGCAAAAAAGTGGAAAACCAAGTCCTAAATTGCCACCTGAAATTATATTCTAATCGGATTAGCCATTAACAAAATCCAGAATTATTTTCATTTTTTTCCAAAATCTCCCACTGTGCATGGTAATTTTGTAAGAATTTGTATAATTTTGATACGTGAAAGAATTCACAAGATATTTTTTTGTTTCTTTTATGTGAGATTTATAAGAATTAATTTTGCAATTTATTTAAGTTCAAATTCATATTTTACATGTGATAGAGGAATTGAACTCCCAAAAGTTGTTAAACACTTCACCTCAAATTTTTTAAAATTAAACAAATTTTCCACACAAGGTAAACGAATTTATAAAACAGCTCCCGAAGTTTTCTTTTGTAATATTTTTTTTTTTAATCATCGTCTAAAACTATTGGAATATATTAATCTGTTGCTTTTGGACCCCATACTAGTGAATTTAATTGCCCATTGTCAGGAATAAAAAAAAAAGAAACACAAACGAAAATTTGATACCCTTCACCGACAGTAACAATTTTTTAGGCTTGGGCCATATTTGGGATCTAACAATTATTAATAACTTTTTATATAAAAGGACGTCAGTATTAATATTCGTCGTGGCTTAAGCCTATAGTACACGGAATGTAAAAAGTCACATGCGCATGTGGTTCTGACGTAATTTTGTCGTCATCACACAACACGAACTTGCTATTGTGGCTTTGTAGTGACGCCAAAATTACGTCAGAACCACATGCGCATGTTGCTTTTTACATTCCGTGTACTATAGGCTTTAGACTTACATATCGTCATCTTAAATGCAAAAGCGCGTAAAAAACTTTTTTTAGTTTTATAGGGACATGCATTTATGTAGTCGTGATGCACCACTCGATTTCGATTTTTTTTTTGTTGTTACGCCCTTTTGCATTTTAGTTGACGATATGGTAATTTATTGGCCGATAATCAGAAAGCTTAAAGCTTTTGTTTCTAGTCATATTAAACTTAATTTGAGTAAACTATCATGATAAGTAACAGTTTAAGCCGAACTAAAATTATTTTGGAGATGGGAAATATGGAACAATTTCACAAAATTCTGTAGAGCGATTTCCGGTGTTAAAAACATAAACTAGAACCAATATTGATAAATAAGTAAAATTTGTTAAAGCGTTTTATAGTTTTCAAATGGTTTTCAGAAGGCTGCTAATGGGTGATAAGGTAAATTTTTATTACAAAATTGCATGTTAAGTATCTACATAAGCACATTTGCTACGTTTCGGTTCTAGGCGTTTTAAACTGTTTTCCAAAATTAGGAAATGCAACAGTTTGTTTTTTTAGGCCGGGTTTCTGAAAAGTGGATTCCCCTTAAACTTAGTTAAACGTAGTATGAAACTCGGATTATTTCGGCGAAATGTGATTTTTTTTATTATATCATTAAAGACCAACATTTAAAGCAAAATTAAGCTGTTCCTTGGTATAGGCGGCACAAATCTGTTTTTAGATTAACAAAACCTAGTTTAACTGAGATCTCAAAAACCCTACGTTAGTTCTATCAAACTGTGACGTATCAAATTTTATTACTGTACCACTATTTGTTACGATAGGCGTACTAAACTGTTTTCTAAAGGCAGGCTTTATATCCCATAATGGTCAATTATGGGCCGATCTTCACAAAATTGATCTAGGTATTAGCAAGTCTTAATAATTGGCCCCGAGATCAACAAAATCTTTTAATTTTTGGTATTATTGTAAAATATAATATATTTATGATACATATATTTTTTTCTCCGATAAAGCGGGGAGGTTTCCCTCAATAGCGACAGGTACCGCGACCAGGCTAGGTCTATTGTACCCACTCTCCTTTAGTTGGCCAAATGACCCTCTGCTTCCCAGAGGAATCCAACCAATGCCTCAAATGCCTCCTTCTGGCCCATACCAGCTTCACTATTACCCGGGACCTCTGAGTGCCCCGGCACCCAGCAGAGCGTTACTCTGTTTCTTGTCCCCAGCTCCTGTAGCCTTCCTCGACACTCAGCCACCAACTTCAAGGACATTTTCCAGGAAGAGAGTGCTTTAATGGCCGCTTGGCTATCAGTAAAAATCCTCTGTCAAGAATGTTGCTGCAACACACATACATATATTACAATAACACCAAAAATCAAAAGATTTTGTTGAGCTCGAGGCCATTGGTTAAGACTTAAAAATATGTACTTATCGATTAAAGTGTGACCACTATATTAAACAACAATATACCTCCTTTTAGCAGTAATTTACGTCAATAACAAACTTTGATTAAAAAGAAATGTCTAATCTGGAAAATGTTAAAAAAACAACAAAAAACCATATCACTGGTAATTGAGAGTCAAATATTTGTTTAGTGAGACCACTGCTTTCAACAAAATAAAAACTTTTTAAAAATCATTTTTGCGAATCTTTTTAAATTAGTGAATCACTCAATAGAAAACTTTTTGTTGCTTTGTATTTAATTCATAATTTTGTTTAAATTAATTGTTGTTGCTAAATATTATTAAAATTGCTCTACGCATTTGCATTGGAAATAGCAATAGTATGCAGCTTATTGCTAACCGGAAGTAAAGAATATAATTTGATTAAGATTAATGTCTAAAACATTGCAAAAACCTAAATAAAAATAAACAAAATTTATAATTTATAATTTTTATATGTAAATCTTTTTTATTTTAAATGTTCATAAAAACAACGTCATATACATATTTATTAAAAATTCCTTGAATTTGAAGAAATATTTTGAAAAAAAATTGCTGTCTTAACAATTTTTAATTTGTTAGAGGGTGCCCCAGTGGACTAGTTGGAAGTGAGCTAGTCTACCAGTGAACTCTATCACGGGCTTTTTTTCTGCCTGGGACACTGGTCAGTTTCACTACAATTCGCGTCTATCTTACACCATTACACCATTATAAGTGGATGGATATTGAGTTTGTGCAAAAGGTTGTTGTACCTTCTGTTTGTGTGTCGAATAGAGTTTTTCTTTTCCCGGACTTTTTCATTTCCCGGGAAAGCGGGATTTATTTTTCATTTTCCTGGGATCCCGGGAATTCCCTCCCGCTCAATACAAATCGATGCAAAATATTATTTAATTTAATTTATTTGAACAAATAACATTTCCTGAGCGTTTTCTTCATTAATAACTTTTGTCACCATCTTTTACAGAATCTTATCCGAAAAATCTTTAATGCAGCTGTTCTGCATACAAAATCATAAAATTTCATGAAGCAAATGGGTACAAAATTTTTTCGTTTTAATAAAAAAAATCTGGGTCTTTAAACAAATTTAATATTCAGTTCATTTTTACTTTTCTACTTTCGAAATTGCAGACGTTTTTTTTTGACTTAAGACCTTTTTGCCTAAAACGACTAAGATCTATTTCATGACACAACTTTACAATTATGTCAGCTTTGATGCCAAAATAAAATAAAAAATACCGGGAAATTTGTGCGGGATTTTTTCCCCTGAAAAATGGTCGGGATTCCGGGATTTTTGTCCCGGGAAATCCCTCATGAAAAACACTAGTGTCCATGTAAATTATGCACTTTTTAAGGTATTTAGATAGAACTTGGAACATATTTTGCTATTGTCGAATAAAGTCTTTTACAAAATAGTGAGAATTGACTGGTCTATGTATAAAAAAATAATGAAAATGTTGTATAATTAAGTACTTTGTACGCACAAGAAAATGAGGGAGCTGCAGAACAAAATGTAAATTTTCGCATTTTTTGTCAAATTAGTTTTTTGGTAGCTTTATAATATTTGCGTTGAAATCTTTAATGTGTGGACTTATGACAGTTTGATTTACATATCTGTTGATAAGTAAAAAAATCTTGTACCATACAGGTTCATGCAAATTTTTAAGGAGGTGAAATAAATAAACCTCAAATTTCCAAAAATTAAAGTGAGCAAAACGGTACGTTATGTTCTGCGGCTTCTCAAATATTTTCAACAAAATGTATCTACTTATTTTTAATTTTAGTTTTCTAAAGTTATCAATTTCATTTCTTAAAACAAGAAAATCCAGAATCTATAAGAATAAGTTCTTGATTTAATTTTTTTTTGTTCGTATTTCGTAAAATTTTCTTAAATAATGAAACATTTTGCCTAAACCAAGCTACACATATATTTAAAATAAGTATTTTTTGCCTTGGACGAGAATCATGCAAAATTTTCTTGGTTCAAGCCATATTTAGTAAATAATTCTTCCCGTGTAGTGCCATAAAAATGATATTAATAAGCAGGTTAAAGTTATATTTGTGAAAATTTTTAACCTTTAATTTTTTGCTATTTTAAATAAACGTTTTTCTAAACAATTTTAAAAAAAACAATATTTCAGGTTTTATTTTGTCCGGTATATTTGAGTCACTTTAATTTTTTACCCTTTACCAGGGCGAATTCATTACAGGTTATCTCGGTACTAAAACAAGTGCAACTCTACAAATCCACAAGCAATTTGTTTTTGTAAAATCATTGTATAATGTCAAAAATAAATGACTTAAGGCGAATTCATTAATGAATAAAATTAACAAAATGCATGCTGCAAATTCGCCAAATTTCGTGAAATTGTTTGCAGCATGGATTGGAGGCTTTGAGTCTTAGGGAAACTTAGCCAAGGCCATCATTAAATTTGGTAAAAAGCAAAGAGCACATACATGTGTAGCAGAGTCATTAAAATGCAATTACACTAACTTGAAAATTGGAATAAACTTTATGGACGATTAAGAAATCTACGATTCGTATGAGTCATCCGTTTGTTGAACATGGCTCCGAGCACATGGTGTGCGAATTGACAGCTTTAACAGCTTCTATTAAAACTTTTTAAATATTTTTTAATTTATTTATTTTATGTCTGTTAAAATTTTTTTCATGACTTCAGAAAGTTTTCAACTTAAATGTAAACAAAAATAATAAACAAGTTTTTATGTAAAAATCCCGGGATTCGGGACTTAAATTTTACGAATAATCCAGGGATTTCGGGGTTTCGGGATTGGCATCCCTAATGATGAGGCACATTTTTACCTCAGTTGATTCGTCAATAAGCAGAATTGTCGCATTTCGGCGAATGATAATTTAAGAGTGATTGTCGAAAAACCAATGCACCCACAAAGAGTGACTGTTTGGTGCGGTTTATGGGCTGGCGGTCAGGCAGTTACTGTGAATGGTGTTCGCTATCGTGAGATGGGAACTTATGGATGGGGACGATATGTGGTTTGAACATGGCGGTGCTACTTGCCACACAGCTAACGAAACAATGGCTCTTTTGTGCGACAAATTCAATGTCCGTGTTATCTCACGTGGTGGCGATGCCAATTGGCCGCCAAATTCATGTGATTTGACACCGTTGGACTTCTTTCTTTGGAGTTATTTAAAAGAAAAGGTGTACGTCGATAAGCCAGCAACATTTCAAGAGCAAAAGGATGAGATAATTCGGCATAGAACCTCAATTATGCCTCAACGTATTCGAAAATTTGGACCATCGGATGGATGGCCAATATTTTCTTCCAAACATAATTGAACCATACCAATATTATCATAATAAAAAGAAATAACAATAATTTACTAAACAATTTGTGTTTTATTTTAAGAGCCGATGTTGCCCTTAAAATTTAACCGCCCTTTATAATATCTTTAGTTTTTCTAAAATCTTTGGATGAAGTTTCCTAGTGATCTGGCCTAAGCAACCAGTGAAATGCGCATACCCAATAACAAATAGAGCTTCCAACGAAGCAGGTTTGTAAGGAAGGCATGAAATTTATATGGCGAGTTTCAACTTTGAAGCAATACATTTTTGACACATACAGCGCTTTATCCAACGCATATGAAAAATGTTGGATGCAAAGATTTACTTTACATACTGAATGTTTTCTTACAGTTATTTTTAAGTATTCTCCCTTACAAACCTACTTCGTTGTACATTGAAATTATATATTTTTTTATTAAAGTTGTATAGAATTCTTTTACTTACTTTATTGAAAATCTGCATGTCTTATTGCGTGGCGCATAATGTTGCGCTTATTTTTTTAAATGTGCCGTTAGTGCTTCGCAGAATAATAAAATTTTTTATTCAAAATAAAGTTCAGTGGTTTTATCAGGAAAATAATTGGGAATGAAGCACGACAAACAAATCTCGTTATTAAATTGTTTAAAATGTTTTTTAAATGCTCGTCCATATTATAGAACATTTGTAGAAGAAAATTTTTTTAATTCCCATAAAACTCAACAAATGTTATAAATTAACAGATTTTTTGACATAAGACAGAATGACAGGACAGCGAAGGAACAATTGAAATATGTCTTTACAAGGGGCTTATCCTCTTAAAAGAATTCAACGCTTTTCCAATGAACCAGACAACAGTGGTTGTCTAAAGTGGGTGTCCATTAAGGGAGATTACACTGTACATATGTATATGTATTAAGTTTGACATTTTCTTCTGTTAATGGGAATACCCACGGTGATGCAGGTGACATCGCTATCGCAACAAATGCAAGATCACAACAAAAATGGAAATTAGTCCCAGCTTACGTCAAAAATTATTTTAAACAAAAATCAAAGCGTGCCGCTGAACATGATGAAATAACTGAATTTTTAGCCAATTTTTATTTATTATGGCCAATATCTTATTTATTTTTAATTAAAATTGTCAAAAACTTTAATAAAATACAGAAATCATAACACGAAATGTGGACTTGTTGTATACATAAACAAAACTTTGACATAAGATTGAATAAACAATGCTAGAGCAAAAAATCGGCATCTGGTGTAGTGATGTCACCTGTTTATTTCACCATGGATATACCCATATACAGGTACATATATTTGTACATAAAAATCAAAAGAATTTTATTACAGAAAGCATATTTGTCGAAACGTTAACATATTTCTTTGTCCAAAGCAATACAACTGTACCTTTCATATGTTCCCTTAAATGTTTTCTTTAAAAACCAAGCATATCATAAATATTCTAAGAACTGAAGTTTCTTTAAGATTCTTTAAGTACCTGTTGGTTAATCTCAACTAAAAATTTTATAGATGTTTTTGCACATGTTTAAATTAAGCCCTTTTCCGCGAATAATTGTGTTGACTTTAATACATTACCTGCTTAGAGGGCAGCTGTCAACACAATCATAGAGTAGGTAGGCAAATATTTTAAGGATAGAGGAGAAGAATTTGGTATAAAAACTTAAGTTGGTACCTTGAAAGGACACAGTCTAGTCTTACGCTTCGTTACGAACGAACTAACTAAACAACTCAACTACAGTCCAACTGTTATACAACTACAAATTGAAAATTCTCATTTGAAAAAAAACTTTTTGCTAAAATGGTTAACATTAATGTCAATTTTAAACATCTTGAGAAGGAAATTGAAAATTTCACTACGGTAGATGAACGTAAGTTTGTTAGAATTCTTTTAAGCAAAATATATTTTCAAAGTTTTTCTACCTACACTTTCACTTACATTTGCTTTATTTATTCCTCTTTCTAGATCTTCAATTGGCTGCCGAATTAGGTAAAACTTTACTTGAACGCAACAAAGAATTGGAAACTTTGTTAAAGGAGCACAAACATACAATTGAGGAACAAGAACAGGAAATTGTGGTATGTATTACAATTCTCTTTATTGGGTTGATTATGATAAAAATAGATCCTTGCTTTTGCATATGCAAACTCTAGTTATTTTCAAAGAAACTTTGTTGCTTTTTACAACTGCCAGTTTGTAGTTCTCTATTTAAATTGTTAATAAATGGCGCCAAGATCAATTAATGATCGTTAGAGTTCAATGCTTTTGTAGATCAATATTACAAAGCTGTATAAATTCGTTAAAGTTGGCTTGTAGAGAAAACTATTTGTTTTTCTACTTTGTATTTAACTTTTACCATTTTAAATTGTTGCAATATTTAGCTCATGTTTTGGTTATACCTGATTGGTTCACAGCGACACAATTTGGTCTTCACCAACAACAACGTCGTCATCATCTTCATCATCTAAACAAAGTGTTTTTATAAGCAGAACACCCAAATTCCATAAAATAAGAAATCAGAGCTTGTTGCAACACTTTGCATTTTGTGGCAATCAAGCATAAAATATTTAACCCTTTAAATGGGCAGAAACCTCATGCAAAAATGTTTTAGAGAGAGAGAGAGAGACACAAAGTGGGTCAGTTAAAAACTATTGAATTAAATAGTTTTTCGTTCAGATGATTCAATTCTATTTTAAGACAAAAGTTCAATATATTTAAATTTAGCCCGTTGGCATTTATTTAAATAGTTTATTTGAAAAACTTTTGTACGTTTTGAACGAGTGTGTAGAAATGCAATTTCTTATCTCGTGATCGGTCATGCATAAACTATTTTAACATTTTCAAGAAATTTAATTTAATCTAAATGATTTCTGTTTTTTTTTCTTTGCATTTTTGAAAATAGTATTTGAAAAAACATACCACTGCATTAAGGGAAGTAAACGATTCTCGGTTGAAGGTCTATGAACAATTGGAAGTTGGTATACAAGATTTAGAGCGTGCCAATCATCGTTTGCTCGTTGAAAATACCGCCGATAAAAAGCATATAAAAACGTGAGTTAATTTTTTAATGCATTTTTAGCTTTCAAAAACTTTGACAATTACTTTTTTTAATAAAAATTTGGTTTTATTCTAAAAGGCTTGGTCACAATATCGAGAATTGCGAAACACGCTGTGAAGAACTGACAAAACAATTGGAAGAATGTCGTCAATCTTTGGCCGTTGAGAGACGTAAAAATGAACGTCTACTGGCAGAGAAAAGTAAGGCCGGCTCTGATGCCAATGCAGGAAAATTGAAACCCACTTCGCATAGGGATAGTATTGAATCGCACTCAGACACTTTGCAAAGCGGCTATGATGCCAATACAACCGCCCCCGAAAATTACAGTTTTGCTTTTGCCTCTCCTGCATCGAAAAATAATGCCAATTCGACGGGTATTAGTGTTGCTGAGGGCAATGGCTCGTTTGACTTGAGCTTGGTTTGTGGACAAGAGGGCAATGATGAGATAATAAAACTGGTTAGTGATTTAGAGGCCACCAAAAGGGCATTTATGGCCGAACAACAGAGATGTGGTGAATTGGAAGAACAATTGGTGGCGATAAGTAAGTAGTACATCCTATTAACTCTTGATTACACCCTTCACCAGAGGTAGAAAGGGTTTGTATAAGTTTGTCATTCCCTTTGAATACACCTATAATGTATATATATTCTGGGTTCTTATAAGTAGCGAAGTTTATTTAACGGTATCCTTAAGTCGTTGTAGTTGAAATGGGCTTTACGAAGACCAAAGAAATTATGGGGATTAGGTTGTCATATCACATATGTTCGGCTAAAGTTTGCTATTGAAACTCATTCAGATTAGTCCACAAATGAACAAAAAAAAACATGATTGCACCTAGTTTTTTCCCATAAAATCCCTTTTTGCTGTTTTCTTTTTTAATGTGTTGATTTGTTTTACACAATTGTACATGATTTAGAGCTTAAATAGAGAAATGTTTATTAAATAAAACAATCGCACTGGATATACAGCTACTCCAACTACAATTGGGAAACCTCATAAAAAGCTTAGTTTTCATTTTTGTGTTAATTATTTTGTATACATACCGCTCTGGGTTCTCTTAAGAGAATCTACTAAAAACTTAGAAATTTTCAGTACAAAAAAAAAATGTTTTTTTCTTAAATATTTATATTAAAAGTTGAAAACAATTAATGCTGGTAATTTCTACAATAATAAATCTAGTTATGTATAGAAATCTATGGTGTAAAAGCTGCCATATTTAAAAAGAAAACTGAAGGGAAAAACACGAAGGCCAAATAAACGTTGAAATAGGTAAAGATAACTCTTAGGTGCGAACACGGCCAGCTTTCTTTTTGTAGAAAGTTAGAATAATACAACAGTAGTTGTTTTTGTAATTTTTTAGGCATTATCGAAAAATAACAAGTTTTTGGAGTTGTTCCCCTTTATGTGAAATTTATTCATTTATTTAGTGGTGTCATTTCATAAATATAGAAACAAAACGATATATAACAGATAAAAAAAATAGAACATCATCAAAGTAAACCGTTGTGACATAAACAAAAGCACAACTTAAAATATTTCTCTTTAGTTGAAACAAAACTGCAATGAAGTCAGCTTACATTTGGGTACAACTCAAAATAGTTTTCTTTAGTTGACTCTAGAAAATTTACTTTAATATCAAGAAGAGGGATACAACTGTATTTTATTGACGAAGGTGTAGTGGAAATGATGTAAGATTTTTACAGCGAGTAGATATGACCACTGTACAGCGATTTCTTGCAAAAAGTGAAAATTAAAAAATTTCGAGTTGACTCTCTTTAGAGGAACCAGTGCGATATGTTTAAATTTAATTGTGATAATTTAATTTATATAAAGGTTCTTATTTTGATTTCCAAACATAACAGAAAAATACTTATTAAATGTGTCCCACTTGAAGTGTGAAAAGTCGAATGCATTTTATTTCAATGCTTTTTTGGCAAAGTGCAATTTTATAGCCACACCATGGAGAAGGGTGAATAAGATTCGGCATGGCCGAATATAGCACTCTTATTTGTTTTTCTTTTAAAATTTATTTAAACTTCTTTTAAACAGTACAAGAAAATCAATCGCTTCAAAGTCGTATTGCTCAAACAAGTGCCACAGAAGAAATGAAGTCCATGCATGATGAATTATCTATATTAGATGAAGTTCGGTAAGTATTTTTTGATCGTAGTGAAGAAAAGTATAAACTTAATTTAAAAATTTCTTTAGACAAGGTCAAATGTGCAGTCGCTGCTTACGCTCTATGGACGATCGCCTCACTGTCAATGATGAACAATCCTCTTTGGCTCCCACTGAGGAATGTGAGGAAGATGAAGAGCGCAGTTTACTAGACTTGGAGGCCAATCGTGATGATAACGTTAGTGAACATTCACAGGCCGCCTATCGTAGCAACATGTCTATTAAGGTGAGAAATTGTTTCTATTTTAAAACACTGCTGTTTGGCTTAATGCGAGGCTGACATAGAGTATAGCAACGACAATAAAAAATAATGTTTCATTTCCATATTTAACTCATTTGTACCCACCAAGCACTCATAGTACCTAATTTTTTTTGTGTTTTCATTACAAATTACATATGTATATTTAATGGTGTTTACTTCGAAATTTTTAACATAACCATCAAATAATCAGTATTATTATTACAAATGTAGCATTTCCATATCGTAATTTCTCTAAAAATAATTTTTGATTGTCTTTTAATGTGGCCTAAGTCTTAATTGAAAGGTATTAATTGTCTATCTAATTCAATGTTTATTTATGTATGTATCTGTAAATCTGCGTGTTATTGACTTAAGAACATAACTAATAAATAATGTCTTCTAACTGTTGTTAATTTATCCACACACCGTTTCCGTTTTCATTTCTATTAACGTTTCCTAATGCAAAAGTAACTCAACTCAAAACAAAAACCAAGAATCAACAAAACACCATGATTTTTTTCTCTACCTTTTTTTATTATCTTTTTTTTTCTTATATTTATAATTTTATTAGGCTGAAAAGCAAGTAACGACTGCTACATGTCCGATTTGTTCAAATGTCAACACAAAGTACCTGCATGAACAAATACCCATATCTCTAGATACGGTTTTGTTAGATCTTTGGCAGAAAACCGTTAAACGTTTCAGTTTAATGAATTGGGTGGCGAAAATGCTGCAATGGCCGGCCATAGTTATAAGCCGTATGATTAGTTCCATACCAGACGATGAAGATTTTTCATTACTCTTCTGACATGACATTAAAACAAACGAAAGTGTTATTTTTTGAGTGCATTTCTTTATTTTATTTTTTTAATTGTTTTTTTTTTTTTTTGTTTGTTGTACTTACCAAGTATTTTGTTATTTGTTGAATTACCTGTAATTAACTTGAAAATTTTTAACATTAACATTCCATGTCAAAGAATGCTTTTAAAACAGTGTCACAAATTTTGAAAAGACGACGGAAAATACAAAAAACGTTTTAAACGTTTTAATTAAGAATTTTCTTTACGACATTTTAGACGTGCCAAGACTTTTTTTTTATAAATATTAGACTAATTTTGTTAGTTTTATAACAGTGTGTTTGTGTGGATAATTTATTTTATAATTTATAATGTAAAAAAACCTATTATATTTATATTGTCTTAGTTAAGTAAGTAAAAACATGGAAAAACATTAAGACAGTCTTCCAAAAACCAACTTTCTCATATCCTGGCATCAAACAATTCTTGCCAAGTTCTTCATATTTCATTTAATCATTTTCAAAACTAAAAACACTGTTATAAAAAAAAAAAATAACAGACTAACTGAAACACATTTACACACCTTTTATTAACCTCATTTTAAAAATGGGTTTAACAAATTAACTTTCCGGTATTAATTTTTATAATAATTCTACTAGTAAAAAGAAAAAATACTAAATCACTATCTCACCTAAATCCTAATAATTTTGTTATTGCTTTACAAAAAGTTTTTTTTTTTTTAATTTCTATTAAAAAAGTTTAATCATTTTTCATTATATCACACATTTTACTTCATTCCCAATTCCCAATCCCTTTTGTCCCATATCCTGTTCCACAATCCGGCTCGAGTCTTAATAGTTTTTTTTCTAAAGTTTTATTTTGTTTGTTAAAACTGTTTTATTTAATTTGTTTAACAAATTTTGTTTGTAAAAAGTAATAATGAGGGTTTTTTTTGTGTGATATTTAAGTTTTTTTTATAAGTTTAATAAATTTGTTTGAATTAAAGTGAATGATTTTAATTTTTCGCTAAACGAAGGCATGATTTTCAAGTTTGTATTTAATTATAATATTTTTTTTTATTATATTTTTTAAAGCTAATAATTTCTCTTAAACACACTATTTCTGTCTCTATCTGAAATCTTTTTCATTTATAAACAACTACAACCAAGAAACAAAGTACTCCTCCACCAAAAGCCTAAAAACCAAAATCAAACCAATCAAGTTTTTTTAAATGAACATTAAAAATTTTAATATTTTTTACACTTCATGCCATTTATGCCGCTCTCTCTCTCTCTTTTAAATTGAAATCAATCAAAAGAAAAAATCATCTTTAAAATTCAAAATCAATTATGCCCATAATTTCCAGGTAGCGCCTCAGCATCCCGATTCTTTGGATTTGAATATTCCGGGTAGTCCCAATCCATATCGTGATTTGGTGGAAAAATACGAAGCCTTGTTGGAGGTACAACGTTCATCGATTGCTCGCAAAAATAATCATACTTTTGGAGCTGGTGGTGGCACGTCTTTGGCCGAAGAATTCCAGTCATCGGGAGAGTTTGCTCAAACTCAAAAGCTTATGTTCCGGGCCGCACAAGGTGAAAATACTGGCAATTGTAATACATCAACCAATGGCGATGCTGCCAGCAGTTGCAATGGCAGCATGAACAATGATTCCAATAACTCAAATACCAAAAATGATAAAAATCGTGGCCGCACTCCAACGGAATTCTCCGAAGCTGAAACATCTTCTTCTGGCTTTTCGGACGAGACCAGTAACAAAGGAACCCAAACTGACGAAAGACCTGGCTATTTTCTATGCTCGATTGGTGATGGTGAAGACTGCAAATTTAGTATTTATGATGATGTAAGCCCTATTGATTCACGTTTCCGCAACCGTCCGGAATATCGGGAACTGTTTAAGGAAATATTTGCTGTTTTAAAGAAGGCTGCCGAAAACAAAGAGGAGGGCGATAAGCTTCCTTTGTTGGATGATACCCATCCTAATGGCGTAACCGCCCAAAAAGTGCCACCAGTAACTCCTGCCAATGAAGAATTGCCGGTAGATTTTGCCGACGATACTCAAAGTGTTATATCATCGGCCGTCTCGGAACAATCCTTTGCTATGTCTGAGTGTGTAACCAAATTAGAACGTAAAACAGCCAAAAAACATATTATTGAAAAGAACCAAGAGAACAATCCTCCCATTGCAGCTTCCATTGCTCAATTGTCTTCATCTAATGGCAAGCAAATAATTGAAAATGGTCGTATTTTGACTCCCTTGAAGCGAGAACCCCTGGACTATTTGGCCGTTGGTGTAGGTATTAAGAAGAAGAATCGTCGCAAGAATCGCAACTTCTCCAGTGATCGTTCAGAGTCTCCATTGGCATTGCCAACACCGCCACGCATTTTTGTGGCCAGTGGCAAGAAGCGTAAAGAAGTTCGTCCCTATGTGGAGTCTCCCATGGCAGCAACACCCGATCAATGCGATACACCCGGCTCTTCACGGGGTACACGAGCTGGACCAAAATATGAATGGAATGGCAACTCAATGATTATTTATAACCGTTCTCTTAGAGGACGTAGCTCTTCAGGAGATGCTGATGTAACCAACATTCCCTATCGGCCCAGTACTGTATCCCAAGATTTGCACAAACTAAAAAAACTTGACTTGTCCTATGCAGAAGTCTTAAGACGTGCCGATGCCTGTAAACAACACCATCATAATCAACAGCAACAGAGACGAAAGAACCATCGTCACTAAACTAAAGAACAAAAAAGCAAAAATCCTAAAACAAAAACCCCCAGTGTAATCAAGAGTAGTCTTCATAATTATAAGTAGGTGTCTTTGACGGCGGCTCTCCTCTCAAGTGGTGACCTAACCCCACCTTAGTAATCACTCAAGACCCCCTTTAACCCTTATTTGATTGTTTATAATATATATTTAACTGAAATCCATTTGTATAATTTAATAATACTTAGATGTGTATACCACCCAAAAAAAGAGTAAGCCAAGTCCTAAAACAAAACAAAGCAAACAAGAAAAATAAATATTTGTAAGAATTATTCATCTGCCATTGATGCTGAATTTCTCAGTAGTTTACTTTTCTCTCCCTCTCTCTCACCTTATTTATATTTAAGATATTTCTTTTAAACATTTTTTTTCTTTCTTTAGTTTTGAACCTGTAACTTTTATAACGATTTCAAGGAATTTTATTTTACAATTTTCAATTGTTTCTTTTTTTTAGAAAACAAGCGTTGCAACGTTAAAGTTAATAAATATTTTTTAAAAAAATGCCCTTTTACTTTGAAACCTAAAACTAAATTAATTTTAAGTGAATATTTTTTTTAACAAATGTATTGCAAAGAGTTTTATTTTTGATAATTGTGGGCTTAGCGCACAACCCCCATTATGTTTCAATTAAAGTTTTTAAAGAAAGTTAAATTTTAATAATTATATTTAAATTCTTATTTCTTTTTTGTAAATAGTATGAGTTTTAAAGGAAATTTTTTAAGTCAAAATCAACGAATTTCGTTTGTTTGATATACATACATACATACTTATATTTTGTTTAGTAACTACCCCACATCATTTTTTCCCTTTTCATTAAACAAAAAAAAAAAAAAAATAATAAAAATTTTGAAAATTTATTAAGAAAACAAAAAAAAAAAAAAAAAAAAATGCTACATAAAATCGACTAAAATAAAACTTTAATTTAAAATAAAAAAACTAACTATTTAAATGTTTATTAAATTTTAATCAACTTATTATACTTAAATAACTTTGGCTGAAACATATGACAGATAAAGAGTTTTCACAAAATTTTATCTTGTGGAAAAAACCTTTACAATTGATTTGAATTAAGATATAATTAAATTAAAAAAAAAGAACAATGCAAACAAATACACATAATGAACAGTATCAGTATGTACTCAAAATAAAACAAAAAATCATTGAATTATTTAAAAAAAAAAAATAAATAACATTTAGTAAATTTATTTAAGAACATTTTTATGGTAAGTACTTGAGAAGATCTTGAAAACTTAACACTTCGACTTGATATATTTGAACTTGCATTTATTACACAGTCCAACAAAATGGAGCTTTTTTAAAATTTTTTTTTTTACAAAAAACTTCTTACATCTGATAATGACAATGGATGACGTCATTAGTATTTTCTTACTAGTTCTAGTTTTAAAGATATATATTGATGTATTCATAAAAATATTTTTATTTTAACAAAGGTTTACGCACGCAGAGAAAAAATATGGTAAGGCATGGTTAGGGAAACAACACTATGTTTAATATAACAATATATTGTTGTCGTACACAAATAATTGTTACTTTTCTTTAATATCAACAATATTATAGTTACTGTAAACATATAAACGTTTATCGCAATTATAAATTTGAATATTGTTGAACGAAAAATAATTATTTTTCTAACAACTAAATTATGATAACTTTCAAAACATATTATATTACTCACAACCATATAATGATATTTAATAGCCATAACATGATAACTTTCTATACATTTATCATATTATGTTTAAGATGCAATCAAACCATTTTTACTCTAATAATATTATGTTAGCGCCATTTGTAAAATAATTTTGTAACAGTTGTGTCGTTAATTTTATATGTGAGCGGTTAAACAGTTTAGTGATTTAATAGTGCAAATGCAAAATATCGTAGTTTTTTTGTAAAATCCAACAACAAAACACATAGAGATTTCGTTATTTTATAAAAGTGTTTTGATATTTCTGTTGTTTTCTTGGGCAACTGCGTATGCCTTTAAACAAAATATTCAGGAGAGCCGAAAAACCATTCTAGATTAAACTATGGGATAAGTATTGTGCACCACGTTAAAAAATCGGAATTAACACAACTTTTTTCAAAAGTTTTTAGAAACATGTAAAGAGCAATTAAAATTAGGCAATATGGCATCAACATCTCAAAATCGGAAAAGAAAAATAAGAAAAAATGGACAAACGCGGTTGCCCATGGAAACCACAGATTTTTGATTTTCTCATTTGCAAGCCTTATATTGAACTCCGCTATTTGATTTACATTAAGAAAAATTGTAAAAAGCCACAAAATAAAAATCGATGCAAGAAAAGTTTAATTTATTTTATATTTATATGACAGTTATGAAAGGTGCTGCATCATAATATGATTGCTTCTAAATTTATTATGATTAACATGCTAGTAATATGATTACTTCTTAACTTGTTATGATTAACATGACAATAATATGATTGCTTCTTAACTTATTATGATTAACATGACAATAATTTAATTACTTCTTGACTTAGTATGATTAACAGAATAATAATATGATATAATATGAATAAGGGAATATTATGAGTATATTTAGTCATAATAGGTTCCAATAAAAATCATAATATGGTGACTACAATCATGAATCTTATCATAATATGTTGCTCTTAGAATATGTTTACCACAACCATGTTTTTTCTCTGCGTGCAAAGAACTAATTTTCTATGAAAATTCCCCCTAAAAACGTTTGTTAAAGTAAATAATCGCTTATGAATACAAGGGAATGGTGACTTTCATTCAGCCTTATTATGGTTACCTGTGTTCTTTAATCTATTACATAAAACGACGGACACAATAAGGCTGATTATTTGCATTTTTGATAAAATTCTTGTAGTTTTGGTTTAGTCCTTAATTTGGTCTTTAAGTCAAATTGATCATTTATAACATAAAAGCTACAAAGAAAAGTCGTTGTACAAATAATCCAGACAGTTTGTTTTTATTTACCTATCCTTGAGCATTTAATAAGTAATTACCACGGAAACCAGAAGTATGGTCTAAAAAGACGCGTTTTATGCGCATAAAATATGCAGTAAAAACTTAAAAATATTCCCTGGACATTTTTAAAAATAAACTCCAAAAATTCAAAAATTGCTTATTTGAAAACCAAATATTCAACAATTTAATAACAGTTGCATGTAATAAAAACAATCCTAAAAGTGTAATTGGGAAAGCCCAAACGCCAATGTATTTACAGACGAATTTTCGCTATCGAAACGATGGGCAGTAATCGGCTCACATAAACAAAGTTATGTAAAGAGGTTTAAATTCATATCAGAGTTATTTCTGCCGAATATTATGTAGAAATTAACATCTATGTGAGATTTTTTGTCTTAAAGGAATTTTTAAAAAAGTGATTCTGAGTCGATCAATATACTCAAAGATTTGTCCAGTAGCCCGTTTCTGTATTTTTCGCATCGTAAAATTTTCCGCATGAAACCAGTGAATCGGGACAGAAACAGTGCAAAATGAAACAAAAAATGGTTTTTCTCGCACAAGTGTTTCTGTATCTTTCCGTTGCGAGAATTATCTGTCATTTTAATAATTTTCCAGCAATTATTGGAAGGATGCGAGAAAAAGTGTTTCTATAACAATATTTTGCGAAAAGTTTCTTTCAAGAACTGTCAAAATAAGTCACATTTGAAATTGGTGGCAAGAAAAACAAAATGTAGATTTTTTGAATTTAAAATATGTTTATATACTATTTTTTTAAAATAAATAAAAAAATAGAAGGAATATAAATGATAAATGCATAATTTATATGATGAAAATAAACAAAAAACAATTGTTATATATTGTTAGGTTAAATTTTTGTTAGCCTTTTCTTGTTTTGGTTTTAATCAGTGCTGCCAGATAAATTTGTGTCAAAACCGTCAATGTCCTGAGAAAAAAATAAAAAAGATCGTCTTTTTTGTTTTAAAAATCTTGCAATTTAAAATCAATTTTAAACAAATTTTTTTCGACTTTTATTAAAAAATAATCAAACAAAAACATAGTTAAAGTTCATGGGTATTTAATAATTATTATTTAATAATTGAGATATAAATCTTTAATTTACCTATTCCTATAATCTTTTTCTTCTTACCTGAAATAGACTTAGTAGAATACCTTGTAGTTAAAATTAAAAAAATCGGTTCATAAATAAACGGGTTAAAGACCCAGTAAAATCTTCGCCTACAAAATAATATGTTAAGTAATCAGAAACACTACATACAATTCTACTGAAAAACTAATGAATTTTACAAGGGTTGTGCCAAAAAGAACAAATTCAAAAGTAAGTAATTTTTTGTATCTTAATACATCCAAAAAAAAAGTAGTTATCGAAGTTCTTATGGAAGAAAGCTACTTAATAACGAGTGAAAGAAGTTATCCATTTTGAAAAAGTT
Source organism: Pollenia labialis (assembly GCA_949318255.1). Taxonomy (NCBI): domain Eukaryota; kingdom Metazoa; phylum Arthropoda; class Insecta; order Diptera; family Polleniidae; genus Pollenia; species Pollenia labialis. The sequence goes on along the minus strand of OX439142.1, from coordinate 133,455,843 downwards.
TTTACTGGGAGACAAACAAATTTCTTTCTTGCCGGAATAATGGTTTTGGCACAAAAGTGTACATATAAGATAAGAATATCAAATATCAATCATATTTTGTATATGTATATAAGAAGTATTAAATGTTCAAAATAAGCCAAGTCGGTCCATTACTTTCCCTCTAAATTTTGCTTTTGCCGATACATTTTTTAGGGAAGAAACAAACAATTTCGAAGACAATTTTCACAATAGGGATAAATATAAAAATTTAAGCAGCCTTGTTTCTAAATATATCTTTTTTTCTAATAAACAAACATATAAAAATATTTACAATTATCTTATTTCGAAGACTAAGGGGCTTATAGTGTAAAACGCAACGCCAACAATTTCATTAAAAGCAAAAATAAAATCAAATATATTTTATAAATTTGTTGTTGCTTTCTACAGACATTCATGTTATTTTTTTTCAATTTTCAACGCCACAAAATAGAAGTGTTTGAAATTTAAAAATTCAAGATAAATTTCTATAGAAAGTAACAACAAAATTATAAAATATTTTTGATTTTGTTTTTGCTTTCGTCACTTTTTTAGAAAAAATCATCAAAACGTCACTTTGTTAATATCGGAACAAAAAATCGTCAAGATGACGATAACTCGTCAAATCTGGCAGCCCTGTTTTTATTATATTTATTTCTTTTGTTGACGTTTCGCTTTTATTTGACACTTAATTACTGGAAATATTCCAGTATAAACAGAATTTGTTGTGTCTGTTTTCGCATTCAAATACAGAAACACTTTTATCTCATAAATCGAGAAACGATGGAATTTTTTGTTTCACACTTCATGTAAGAAATTTTAAGATGCGAGAAATACAGAAACGAGCTACAGATTTCTATGTGTTACACACATCGCCAAAAACGTATATTTTTGATTTTTCCTTAACTTTTACTTATTCATATGTAAAATTTGAAGTTTAAAATAACATTTGTCCTTAAGGACAACCTGCTTTTTCTTACAATTTTCAAGTAAAAATTAAATGCAGATTTGAAGAAATTGAAGCAACATGTTGGGTAAACAGATAAATATTTAAAACACAAAAGCCACAATTCCGTAAAAAACTTTGTTTTTATTTCCTGCGAAAGCTCTAGTAGGAATCTATAAAAATTCAACATGTATCAAAATATGCCTTAAAAATGTAAAATATGCACTAAAAACTTAAAAATGCTGCAAAAAGGCTCTTTTAACTAAATTATGCAAACAAATGTTGCCAAGTGTAAAAATATCCAAAAAAAAATGCACTAACAAATAAAAAAGCTCTAAATCGGATAAATATATTGTTTATATTTTCATTGGTTTCCCTGTTCAACCACTTCGATTGTTGCTTTCGCATTGAACATTTTCAGGGTCGTAAAGTCGGAGTTGAGGTTTTTGTACCGAGTTCTGAGTCGAAGTTCCCACACAAACTCGCGACTCCGACCCAAAAATTTTCGCCGTAAAAATTTTCTATTTTCCAAAATTTAAAATATCGATTTGGAACTTTTACATAACCATTTTCTTGCTATATTTGAAAGGTACAAGGTAAAAAAAGATTTTAAAATCAAATAACGAACAGTCTCATATACATTTAGCATTAATGCAAGAGTAGGAGTCACACTTAAAAAATTTCAGAGGTTGGAGTCGGAGTGGGAGTTAGAACTATTTTTTGACGGCTCCACACATTTGTCATATGTGCCATATCAGCTGCTATCAAAGACAAAAGTAAAGTAAATTATTGGGTTTATAGCCTCATCACCAAAATTTACTCTAAGTTCTTTTTAGTTTTCGAAGCCACAGTCCATCAAAAGAACTAAGAATTAAATCGTTCAATTTTGTCATCAACTCTCTTCTCCTAAAAAATGAGTTTTTGCTGTTTGTATCAGTAAAAAAATATTATAATTTTATCTATTTTTTTCTCTACACTGTGCAACTCTATAGCAAAACCAAAGACCTTCTGTCGGTGTTATTTATATGAAATTTGACAATAAGCGAAAAGTACTGCAATAAAAAAAAAATGGTGGAAGTTATGCAAATACTAGCTTTTATCCGTGAGTTTGTTCACGAGTAAATTAGACCAAGATTTAAAGAAAATTGGTTATCCTATAAAAAATTTACAAACAATTTTTTGTAGTTTTCTTCATCAATACCTATTTAATGTAAAAATATTTCAAATGACAACATAAAGCACACTATATTTTAATCTGGACTATTTGCATACCAAAAGGAGAAAAAGTACCAATTTTTCGTTGAGACACAAACTAACAAACATCCAAGCATGCAAACTTAAACATTAATAATAAAAACAGCCAATTCCACTAATTTCAGTTATAAATAACTATCAGTTATTACTGTAACGGACAATTTCACCAAGTTCAGTTAAAACTAACTATTATTTTAATTTCCAGTTGAGAATACGGTTTGACAGTTATAACTGATAGTTAATTTTAACTTAAGTTGGTGAAATTGGCCGTAAACACATATTGTTAACTGGAAGTTAAAGTAATAGTTAGCTTAAAATAAACTTGGTAAAATTCGCCGTTAGTAGGATAACCCAAAAGATTTTCTTATCGTCAAAACTTTTATTGCCAGTTTTTGACTTTTGCTATATTCGTACGACGATTTTATCCACTCGTTTCTTACTCTGAAACTAGTTTGCCAAACATGGTGTTCATACGATTCATTCTTGTTTCATTTTGACATTTTTTTTTGTTTTATTAGTGTAATTTTTTAAAAAGAAATAAAAAAATTAAGTAAATAAAAAATTAAAAAAATATTACTTCATTCTTTTATAACATATTTATTTTATAATTGTCACTTTCTATTATTTAACATAAATTTTTATTTTGCTCTTTATTCCCACACCACAATAATGGAGAGGGTATTATGCATTTGTGCTGATAGTGGTCCTAGACACACCTTAATGTATACCGATCTACTCAGAATCACTTTCTGAGTCGAACTAACGATGTCCGTCCGGCTGGCTGCCTGCCCATGTAACCTTGTGCGCAAAGTACAGGTACACAATTTTGGAGATAATTTGATAAAATTTGGGTCATAGGTTCTTATTGGCACAAGGACCAAGCCTGTTGAAAATGGGCCGAATCGTAGGACCACGAGGGAAGATAGGGGGAAATTTCTTCCTCTCAGAAACTATCAAACCGATTTTAATGAAATTTAAAACCTAAATGGAACCATATCTATATGGACACAAAATGTATGCATTTTTAGAAAAATAGGACCATAGGTGCAATTTCTGCCTCTCAAACCGATTTTTATGAAATTTAAAACATAGATAGATAGACACATTAGCTATAGAGTTTTTCAAAAATAGGACCACAAGGGTGGTAGGGGGCGATTTCTGCCTCTCACAAACTTTTAAACCGATTTTCATGAAGTTTATAAACATAGATAAATCCATATTTATATGAACACATAAGCATGATGTGTTTTAAAATACTGTGGTGTAGGGTATCATATGGTCGGGCTTGACCGACTATACTTTCTTACTTGGTTTTTTTTTTTTTGAGAGCTAGTTCAGATAAACTACCGATAAATGTTTCCAAAATAAAATGACCTGTTTTGCTCTCAATATTTTCTATGGGAAAACATGTTCTTTCAATCGTGTTTGTGCCGCGAAACAGGAATGGGGGGAGCGAAACACTAATATTGCTGTCCGTGTGAACGTGGTATTAAAGACGAGAAATTAAATTATAATTACAGCCTGTTCGTCAATTTCGAACGTAACCGTTCGCATAGAACAATGCATTTAAAACAAAAACAAATTTTCGAATTTTGTTTTATATATAATTTTCTATGCGAACGTTATGACATTTGGCGTATTTAAAGTGTTTTTCGAGAGTGGGCTTCATATCGGACTTATTCTTAGTTATGGATCGATTATCACAAAGTTAATAATTGATATTTCTAGTAGCATTAAACTAAATTAGAACAAACTTCATTTCAATCCTATTATTTGTTGAGGATGAGTTTGGCGAACGTTCCTTAACCCGTAACTTACCGTACCGTACTGCAAGAACTTTGTTGCAGTTATAGAACATTTAAAAACGTGTCATGTTTTAACGTACATAAACAAAAAGTAAAGGTAAACTTTACATAAAACAGCACACAGTGATAGGACTTAAACAATTTTCAAATTGTGACAGCTTTGCAGAAAAAGGATCATGTGATTTATATGATTTTAAAATAGTATTTAGTGTGGCTTTCTAATTATTTGTTAAAATAATGTAAATTCGATCATATTGAAATAAATAATAATAAATAGTTGCCAAGTGTTATATATTCGTGTTTAATTCACCCGCAACTAGAATACCTTAAACTTAGCCGTTAACTGTTTATATAATTTTTGAAATTATTTTTAAAAATATATATGTATATAGCCTTTTAACCCTGGTAATGTCATTTTTAAACCTTCGTTAAGAAAGGCATTGCCACAAGCAAACTGTTTTAATATGGCAACTTGTAACAGAAACTTGACGAATGCTGACGACAGCATTGCCATTGTTGTTCTAGAAACATTTGATTTTCTTTCTTTTTAAAGGGGAAGTTGTGTAACTGCGTTTGTGTATTAAATTTAAATGTTTTTTTGTTAAGTTAAATTAAATGTTTGGTTTATGAATTGTAAACCGTTAGAATATTATAGGTAAAAGTAACCTAAAATAAAATGGTAAAATACCTTTTATACGTATATTATTAAAATTCTATTATTTAGAAAATTGTAGAAAGAAAGTTTTTGGTAAACAGTAAATTTATATGGTCAAATTTATGTTAATTAATAGGTATATCTTTTATAGCGTAACAATATTTACTTGGCATACAGACTTTTTAGAAGTCAGTTTATTTTGAAATATCTCTTCAATGTAATTTGCGTTAATGTCAATAAACATAGAACGTGTAAACATATACACACACCCTCAATACACACATACAGGTGGGTGATATTTGGTTTTAATAGTTACAATATTGTGGTGCTAAAAGTTTTCATAAACACACGTCTAGAAACCCAGCGGGAAAAAGAAGGAGTACGGATGCCTTCTAGAAGGCCCTGTACCCCATCGTTTGGATGTACAAGGCCTGCCCGCTCCATTCCATACTCATATATTTTTTACACACGTTGTCATTGCGAAGAAGGCCTTCCGCTCTCGCTTCCTAAGCAGGTACATAAGAATGATAACGGGATCGAAACAAATAATTATTTTGATTTTGCTTGAACAAAAAAAAAAAAACAATACAAAAAATGTTTCTCCTTCTCTACTCCCTTCTCATAGAAGCAAGTGTGGAAGGTGTATCTGATATTTTATACCAAAGAGCCGAGGCCTTCTATGAGGCATTCTTTAGCAGTTAGATAAGAACAGTAATTGAATCAACACAATTATTAAGCAGGCCTTTAAAAAAGCCTGAAGAAACAACGTTTTCCCGCTGGGAATATGAAAGAGATACAATCATACAGAAAAATATATGTAGTATGTATACAATATGAATACACATACATACATATTAGTTAGATACAAGTGCATATATATCTACAGTGCACATTCAAACATTAGCACTTTCACATCCTCAACATCCTTTTGCGTTGTTGTATAGTAACACTGAAAATGCTAATGTTCAGTTAGAACATAGCAACATGACATCAGTGCCTACGGTTTATGTCAAATACATTAAATCTGTGTCATTTTTACAAAACATCTTAAGTCGAGATAAGATAGCAGAAAAGTTTTTGAAAAAAACACGGGGAAAACCCGTTTTAATTAAATAATAAACAAAATCAAAATTAAAGGAAAATTTTGTTTATATCACAAAATTTTAAAAACGTAAACAAAAATGTTTTTTGAATGAAAATTCGTACGATTAATAACATTTTTTCAACTTTCTGAATTTGACTTAAGATGTTTTGTCAAAATGTGACAGAAATGTAGATACATATCTAAGATTTTTATAAGAAAATTACAAATTTTAATCATGTATGGAGAAATACGATTAAGGACCAACCGACTTTTAATTAATTATATAGGATTATCCAACATAATGGCATATTTTAACCCTTGTAGAGCGCCTCTTGGCAATAAATCTGTACCTAAATAAAATTTATGTAGAAACGAGCCCAACACATCTTTTGCAATATGCCATAAAGATGTTTTGGAGATTCCCTAGATACAGATGGATCCATGTAATGATTTTAGCGTAAAGCATTAAATGATGACAAAATGTTTTGCTTGCTCTTGTTAATGTTCTAATGTCGTCAGAAAATTTAAAAGTACATGTGTCCATTAGACCGTACTTAAAAAAAGTTTCTCGTACCAACCCTAATATAAAGTATTTATGCAAGTAGGTTTCGAAAACAAATTTTTTTGCCCAACGTATGGGGTCGTCTTTTTAAATTTTTCGTTTTATCTTAGGCATTTAGTGTCCAATATTTAAATGTGATATATTAATGTTTTGTCCCGCGAGGACTAATGTCTTGCCTTTAAAGGCCATTGACCTACTTAAGTATCTCGTTATGTCAGCAAACTAAAGTTCACAATAAACTATTAAACTTTTGCTAAGGAAGTAATTTGTTAATTCCAGCAAAAACACTTTTAAATTTAATTATAGGGCTTAAGTGCTCTATGTGCCAAAAATGCACTTTGAGAAAATCGATGTTGAAGTTTAACATAATTTTTTTTTTATAAAACTTTTCGATAGAATTTTATGATCTTCAAACCATATAATTGTTTAAAAAATATTATTCTGAGGATACATTTTTATCTCCCGATCGCATCTATAACGGAATATTTTCTAACGGTAATAAAAATCCTCTTTGCTCTAAACGCCACCTTAAGCATGTTTCATTGCAAATACATACACATAGAGCAAAGTACATATCATTAAAAAAACAGTAAATCACACCAAAAAGTTGTAGTAAAAAAACAATTTATTCATTAACAAAAAACAGAAATTAAAACTATTTACAAAGTTATTATAAGTTCACAAATAATAATTAAAAAAATCAGTATCTTATTTTATGTTAGTTACATAATAATTTTTGTCTGCGTTAGAAATTTAATTGAATAACAATTTTAGATCCGAAATTTTATCATTTTGAATTTATGCATTTTTTTAAACAATACTAATCTCTGCTCCAAAAATATTTAACGGTGTTGGTAATTTATTTCGGCAACTTTTTTATTATTTTATTTGCTGTTTGGAATTGAGGCTACAAAAAGTTTTATTTTATTTTGAAATTTTTTAAGTAGTTAACGAGTGACAAAATACTGTGAATTTCTAAATGTTTGAAATATCTGTCTAAAGCACTGTAAACGCAATCTACTTCTTGTGTTTGTGAATGCCCAGGCTTAGAAAACTTTTGAATAGTACTCTTGATTTCTAAATGGTCTGACAAAAATTTTAAAATTGCTGTGGACATCATTTGATTTTTATTTTAGGCAACACACGAAACACTCCACATAACTATATTTTGAATAGTTGGATGTTCTGTCACCAGAGTATTGATATTTTGTATACACAACTACTTATTTCATTACCTCCTCGACTGATATTGAACTCGACCCGAAAATGCCGATTAAAGAGTAACAGCTAAACCTAAATAAGCACGCCAAGAATTGTATTGACTGTAGCGGTCAGAGTTTCTCATCAGCTACTAAAAAACAAACACCTTTACAGTAAGAAATAAGTTACGTGATAGTAGTGTTCGAAAATAAACACTAAAGTGTTCGGTTCGGTAGATTTGTGGAATACACAAACGCTCATAGTGTTTGTGTAGAAAATCATTAAAAAAATAACGTTTCCCTGTCAGTCATCTTTCGAACACAAAAATAATACTGTTTTTATCAAACTCAACAAAAGATGAGAACATTGAATTCCGTTCAGTTTTTTTTAAATCCACTAACTTCATTGTGTTCAGTTCGGCTCATTAATGTTCGTCCCTTTTGGCTGTTAAAAAACCAAAATACACATACGAAAAAAAAACAAAAAGCCAGCAAAATAATTTTGCGCAAACAAAACATATGCACAATACAGACACAAGCTGTTCGTGGTGCGGTCGTTGCTAAAAATGTTTGTTTGTTCATTTCTTTATCAATGTAAAAAAAGAAACATTATAGAACATAAAAATATAATGTTTGTCTACAGCATCACTACAATTGTTCGGGGTTTTAACGAAGAGCAGAACATTAAATAATGTTCGGCCCTTTCTTGAAATTAATTACGAACGGTATTAAGGGTTGTCTACACAATCACTAAAAAAAAATATATCGTTCTTGGGTGTGTGAGCCGAACACAAAATAATGTACTGTTTATTTTCGAACACTGCTTTTTAGCCTAATGCAACGCTTGACGCATTTATTTATTATTGGTTATATATTATACTCTATATAAAAGAGAGAACTTTTAATAATTATTTATAAAGGAAAAATATATTTAAAATATTAGCATTTAACATTTTCAACTGCTCCTAGAGCAAAATATCTAGCAGAAATCAATTTCAAGATTTTGTACTGAAATAGCGTATTGAGCAAAGTGGCAAAAAGGTTCTGTTTAAAAAGATATAAAGCAAAATGGACAGGACTTATCTCAGCAATGAGGCGAGAAAACCGAAGCAGATTTCAAAAATTTTGGGTTGAAAATCTTAGGTGGCGTTCTTAACTCAACATTGTCAGATTGGCGTTTGGACCACAAAACCCCCGGGCCAATATATATTCGCGTAACTCAAAAACGGTTCAGTGTATTACATAAGCTAAGAATACGTAAATTCCACAACAAAATTACCCTAAGGACGACTATACTTTTTTTCTAATATGCACGGTCGTTTTAGAAACATAAGAAACAAATAATTTTTTTTAGCAAAATTTCGTAAGTTTTGTCATATAGAATATTATAAAAAAATTTAAAATACAGCAAGTCATAAATGATTAAAATCTTTTTGCAACTTTTGATTTTATTGCAAAAGACGAAAAATTTTCAATATAATTTGAGAATTTCATAAAAGGCCATATTTGTATGGGAGCCTCCTAAGGGCAAATATGTTTCGTGGTTACACATTTTAAGACTTTATTAGTTACAAGATTTATAAGCGATTCTTAACGATTCATTTGAGAAAATGTTAAGGAGAAAAAACTAATTGAGGTCAGTAAAACATTTTATAGCCTTAGGGGCGACTCCTGGGCAGTTATGGGACTTTTTCTTCAATATATTTTAAGTCTGTATTGAAAATTTTGTATGGAAGCGTCCTTAAAAAATGGAGAAACCGGGAAAGTATATTAGAAACAAATAATGAAGATGAAAAATAAAGTGGGGTTGGCCATACATTTGCCCCATCTAGGAACATCCTACGCGTTTCAAGGGCCAAATTTAAGAATTTTATTAAACCGCCTTATTTGTATTGTTCAAATTTTTAAATTTGGACCCTGTGGTGCGATTCACTAACTTTTAACGATCCGACAATCGTTATATTTGTCGACATAAATATTCGCTTGCAGTAACGTTAGTGTGATTCAGTAACTTATATTTAACGATTGTTAACAGCTGTTTTTTTGGAACATCTCTGTCTAAAAAATGTTAAAAAAAACGAAAAGCACAAAAGTGAATAAAATAAAAACAAATGAAATTGTTCTTAACCCCCCGTGTTACACATGTTTTTTCATTCAAAATACATTGAAAAAGGTCTGGCCAGACTCATGAGGGTTAATTTGTGGTTTTATATTTTTTTTTTGTTAATTTTACATTTAGAATTTTGTTTTTGTTCATACATATACATACATATGAATATTTTTTTGTATGTATGTGAGCTATTTTAATCATAAAATACATTTTATCGATTAAATAAACACAACTTAAATTATTGTCGCTAAAGTATCGACAAAAAATTGCTTAAAGTAACTAACCGCTGACTTTTAACGACAGCGAATATCGTTAAAAAATTTACTGAATAGCATATTCTATAAATTTCGTTATATTTATTTTAACGATTTGATTATCGTTATAAAAGTTAGTGAATCGCACTACTGAAGCGCGTAGGATGCTCCTAGATGGGTCAAATGTATGACCAACCCCACCTTTTTTATTTCTAACATACATATCTTCATCATCATTCCTTAAGGAGGCTCCCATACAAAAAGTATACTTTTCGCTGGAAATGCCCATATAAAATACGTTTTCCTTCGCAGCTATTAAGTGTAAAGAAAAGTCAGGTACTTCCTTTCTTCGAACTTGCTTGGACTTAACAGTATTCCTTTCAGACTAATAAAAATGCTAGCTTGCCATTTATCAAAATGAAAGTTACTTCCCTATGAGAGTGTTTAAAAATACGGCTGTAAGGGGACTTTTTTAGGGAAAATTTATTAATATTTTATGTGTGTATGCGCATTAACATAGAAATATACAATTTCTATCTAAATATGTTAACAATTTGTAAAAAAGTAGATGTATTTGTTAGTATGTTTGTATGAATGTATATTTAGAGAAATTAGCGTAGGAAATATTTTTTAATTTATATTGATTGCTTATATGTCTATACCCTTATGGCTTATGTGTAATATAAAATAGTCAGGATTTATAATGGAAATAAATAATTAAAATGGATTAATTGTACGATTATTATATCATCCATTTACCAGTGTTACAAATAACTTTAATCTTAAATAACTAGTCAAAGAAAAACATAGATTTTATGGAAATTTTTATTAGTTTCTTAAATTAAAAATAAATGTACAATATTTAAGTTATTAACAGTAGGTAACTTCAAGAACACATTTTTACTCTTATACACAAACAAAATTATGTCGGCAAAATGAACAAACAACAATTTAATTCAAATTTGTTATTTATTTACTTATATGTATGTGAATGTTTCGAGTTCAATTTGTGCAACAACAACATTCTTATGATATTCTTTAAACATCTTGCACTTGTAATTCTTGTAGAGGTTGCATGCAGTATAGAGTTTTTCGCGAGATTTCCCGATTTTTTTTAGGAATTTAAATTTTTAATATTAAAAAAAAACAAAAAAAAAATAAAAACAAGAAAGAGTGCTTTATTCGAAAGTTCCGAATTTTAATACCCACAGAGAGTTTAAATATATCAGGAGTTGGTTTTATATAGGAACATTAAATTGTAATCCCACCTTTATACTCGTACTACTTGACCTGAGTTCAGTTGGACTTAACTATCACTATAAATTAGGGTGATCGATCGAATAGTATTCGAATGGTTTTAACCGGTTATTTTAGTTTTGCCTAAGTCGAATATTTTAAAATGTCCATTTTTCGAATATCGAATAAACCGGTTATTTTAGTAATATTACCCGGTTATTTTAGTAATGTGTAATTTATATACGTTTTCCTTACTTTTGTTATAAATGCACCCGTATTTTAAGAATTTTTCTAATTGAATATTTGCAAATTTAAATTTTTTATAAAAAATGTCAAAACAAAATGAAACAAAAGTCAAAAAACATTATGAGCAATGTAAATACAAATCGCTTATATAAGCGTGTGTTCTTGTAACAAAAACCAAAAACAATATAAAGTACTACAAAAAAAGTTCAGCTTAAAAATAATTAGCAATTGGACAGTATTATAAAGATGTCATCTCTGGTGATATTTCGAACTGACTTAAAAGAAAATTGTGCTTAATCGGCCCTAAAATGATAAGTTGCAAAGGTTCTCTAACGTCACGACTTATTAATCACTTTTAATTAGTCTACAAGCTTGACATAAATAAAAAAAACTTAACAGGGTCAAGTAGTTTTTAAGAGACTGCAAATAATACTTTACTAAAATATGCTGTCAATAATGAATGAAAAACTCTTAAGTAGTTCTAGCATATATTCATGCTTAGAACAAGAACATACCGGCGGAATCAACGTTATGGGAAAATTCATCAGTTTTATTTATTAAAACACCAAGAAATTAAAACAAAATTGAAGGAATCAAAAATGTCCTGAAAGGGTTTAAATTGTGTGATCGACGAATTGACAGATATTTCATACAAAAAGCATGTTCATATTACTATTGTTTCTATAATGCTGAAACAAAAAAAAATTGAAATATATAATCCTGGATTATAGGTTTTGTTTACCACTTTTCAAAAATATGGCTGAAGTTTACTGATTCATATAGACATGCTTAACCAGCAACAAATTAAAACTCAATTACAATAAATTTAGGAAAATAGGTCAAATAATAAATTTATTAAATTCCTATATTTTTAAAACCAAAGCTTTTAAAAAATTCTAAAGCTATGTTCACAGCTATTAAATATTTGACTCCTAACGTAACCACTAGTTTTCTTAAAGAATTGTTTGCTTTTGCAAGACGTTGGACTAGAGCAAACATTATTTAACGGTTTCTTAACTACATTTTACATAAATACAATTATCATCTTAGGCATAAAGTTTAGCAAATAAATAGAAATTGTTAAAAATAAAGCTTAAGTTTAATCAATTTACTGGTCACGCTTTTTTTTGATTTTATCGTCAAATATTTGTTAGGTCTAAACAAACCTTAAGTCATATTTATGTATTTTGTTGGTTCCTTACCTTCGTGAATTGTTTTGTTTTTATTCTAATTAACTTTTTATTACAAAAACTAATTTGATTTTAGTATTTTTATGTATTCGAATAAAAACCGGTTAACCGGTTATTTTTAAAATGCTTAACCGAAAACCGGTTTTTTTAAATTAGCAACTATTCGGAATATTCGAAAACCGGTTATTGAAAAAAGTCAAATAATCGATCACCCTACTATAAATGTCAATATTAAAACATACAGTTATTGTAATAGAGCTGAAATTGGCCGTAGTTAAGTTAAAAACTATTTGGAAATATTTTACTCAGTCAGGATTTAATTGATATGTGAAGTTAATTATTAAATTTTTTGAAAACATTTACAAAGTTATCTTTTATTTATGCATACCAACGAAACGTTTTTTTTTTCCTCTTTGTGGATGAAGTTTCCTGATAATCTGGCCTAAGCAACCAGTGAAATGCGCATAGAAATAGCTTATCCCATCAACAATAGAAAATTTTTAAAAAATTTAAAAAACTCTGTAATTTTTCTCTAAAGCCTAGTACTCTGTTCAAATTTGTGAAAAATGTTGGGCAACATTGATTATTCCACACGAAAATTTTGGCATTTATCAATGTTACCAATCTTACGAGTTTGTACAATTTGACGTTTTTATTCCTTTAAAGTATGCTACATTGTTTCGTGTATGTAAACAAATGCCACATGTATTTTACTAAACTTATTTTTTTTTAATAAAAAATTTAATAAAAAAAAGTAAATATGGATAAAAAACTGTTACCGATTGTGTTATTTTAATTTTTTATTTCTTTTTTAATATTAAGTTCATACTTTTTTGCTTTTGCTTAAAATTCCACGTGAAATAAAGGCAGCTTACATTATTTCGCAGTTGTAAAAAAAATGTTGCCAGAAACATTTCGGAACTTTTTCACAAAATAAATAGAGTACAACTCCATCAACATTATTTCATAGATATTCCGCACAAGTTTTTTTCATATGCATTTTGACAGCATTTCACGTGAAATGTTGAACAGAGTACCAGGCTTAAAGCGTTAATATCGGCGGAATCCCAAAAACAAATTTTTTTCAGGATTTTTCGATAAGTGAGAAAGTCGGTAAAAGAAACCCTAATGCAGTCGTACATGCTGTATTTATTGTAGCTGTAGTTGTTTTGCCTTTAATGATATTATGAAATTTAATTTAAAACATAAAATAGTTGCTGTTTTGTTAATTAAGATCTTTGTAAAATTCCTTAAGGGTTTAAAATGAATTACACAAAACTTTAGTTTTATCATTTTATTAGTAAAACAGGATTCAATTGTACGTACGTTTGTCATCTTGTGTTGTGCATGTTGGGGTGTGTCGAAGAAGTATAGTAACTACTAGGGCGCGAAATTTCATACATTTATTATTGAAAAATATGCGCATAAAACAGATTTATAAACAAAATTAAAATATGCTTTAAAAATTAATGAAATATGCATTTATTATTTAAAGAAAAACTGACTTGCCAGAGTATAACTTACTTCGTTTTTTTTCAATTTTGACATCCTTACATTTTAATGGAATTAAGGTTACTTTTACTTTCAAACATAATATTTTTGATTAGTTAACTTAATTCTTATTCGCTGTACTAAAACTGAAATACTATATACAGCGAATTCTTTTTTGTATAACAAGATACTTTCAACAACAACAACAAAGAATTTCTTTTATTTAAAAAAAGTACATAAATTCAATTGGGGGATTCACAAGGTGTCATAAAGTCATAAGTCTGAAAATAATAACGCATAGACTGTTGTGAACAACACCTAATAATTAAGTGTGCTATTTTGAATTTAAATCAGCTGATTTAAAACAAATGTAAAAAATATAAATATTTACCTTAAATCGAAATATTTTTTAATTCTAATACATGAATTAATAAATTAAATTAGATCTTACCTAACTATTTTCCATTTTTTAGTCGCAAATCATAAATAAATTGTATTTTGTTCGTTTACCAAACAGCAGAGTCCTAAGCCGATATAATTTGACGCCGCAAGTAATTTGTTACAAAAATTCCTAGCCGCAGGTTTAATTCGGATATTAGCCGGATAAAACTATACCATCAACGGCGACGGCTACAAAAACTAATGCGGTTCGGCTCAGCCGCTCAGCGCAGGTCTCTTCTGATTTATTACAACAGCACAATAAACATACCAAGCAAAGTTCTATTAATTTAAGACACTTTTTGCTAACAAAGCAACAACAATATTTTTAAACCATTGTAAAGTGTTAGAAAATTATGACAATATAACATAATAGCACACCTTGTGAATACCCCAAATATATTCTAGAGGAATTTCCTGTCATGCGTTTTCTCTTTCTGAAATCAACTGTAGATTGTTTGTTTGAAAGATCATAAATTGAGACTACAATTTTGAGATATTTTGTCAAACATAAAACATCTTGCAAAATCATTAAAAATAGCACACGAAAATACTACTTCAAGCATTAACATAACAATAATTTTAATAAAGTTATTTAGGCAATTCACAAAAAGTTCTGTTGTATCATGCTAGTTTTTTTTAAAATATTTGTATTTATAAAATTATAACATATGCAACCAATAGCACAAAATAGCACACTTTGTGAATTGTCATATATATTATCCCCACTCTTAGAAAAAATTTATAAAACTTTTGTTTGAGTGCTACAATCTGTTTGTTTTCGATAGCACCAAAAATTAATTGAATGAAAACAAAAAAATATGCGTCATCAACGATAAAATATGATAAACTATGTTGCAGCATTCGAATAAATAACTTATTCACTTAAAGCCATGTACATAAAAAATATCTAAGGTTTATAAAACGAATTTAATATGAAAATTTGCTTAATTAACCTTTTATAAACCTAAAATATTTTCTTAATGAATCAGGGGTTATTTATATAAAACTTCAATGAAAAACATGGATTTGTATAAAATTTCGCACCCTAGTAATTACATTATTTGTTTGTGAGTGTTTGTGTGTGTAGGGGAAAGTGTTGTCAGTCTAAGGTGAGATAAAATTTTACTTTGCATTTCCGTTGGTATTTCATTTGAGTATGTTAGTGTGCATTGATAGTGATTGCATCGACTGTGGTTGTATATTTTTGTTCCTTAAGGTTCTTGCTTGTAAATAACAAAAAGGTATTGATTGCTTTTAATTCATGTTAATTTGATTTCATAGAACTTCCTACAATAAATTAAATTATAAGACTTTTATTGCACCAGGTAAGTGTGAGTAGTATTTAAGTAAATATTAAATAAAATCTTTATGAGTTGTATAAAAGCTTTTTAAATTCTACGATAAATTAAACTTGTGAAATATTTTCATTTAATTTAAGTAACACTTAGATAGTAAGTTAGATAGAGAAAAATTAAATATTTATAATAAGAATTGTTCTAACTCTTAAATAATTACATTTTAAGGATGAACCAAAAGGCCATATAACAGCAACGTTGCAAATCAGCTGCTTCATTTTGTTGTATGTGAAGCAATTAGTACGAATACATTTAGCAGTAAGATGTTACATCTCAATCTGTTAGAAATAGATTGGTCTTACTTTTTTACGGTAAGGTTACTGTTACTGCCGGCTAACTGAGCCATTCTTTTAAACGAATTTAATTTGTATGAAGTAATGTTTGTTTAAAGAAAATTGCCCTTATTATGGTTGGCGAATTAAAAATACGCCTGCGACTGTTTGGTAATAGTTTAAACCAAACAGTTGTAGGCGTTTTTAATTCGCCAGTTGTCCATTGAAATGGGGTTTCCGATGGTGCTGCTGTTTTCTTCTGTATATCTGGAGAACGGCGAGAGCCAAAGAGGCCAAATCAGTTGCAAATATTATGGTTACCAATACACAACCTCTCTGAAAGAATGGGCAGGATTGAAGAAGTGGGCGGTAGGAGAATTTGGTGCACATACATAGCTACACTCACAATATTCTGTAATTCTGGTTGGTTGGTTGGTTGGTTGGTTAACGTGGTAGCACGCATAAGTCCAGGCGTGCAGCAAGTAGAGCCGACAGTGGCTCCGTTTTGACACCACACAACTCGTCAAGAAATTGGAACCCCTCGATCAAACTTGACCCAGGGGCAATGCCGAGGTGGCTAGAGCCAGCCCGTTGCGTTGAGGTATTTCAGCAGGCTGTTGAGTCCCACCCGCGATATCTCCGAGAGTCCCCGTAGAAGGTAATTCCCAAATAGTCTATGTCGCATCGAGTTAAACGCCGGGCAATCACATAGAAGATGAAATACTGTCTCCTCAGTTCCAGGTTCCCTGCAGCTGCGGCAGCATTCATTGAAAGGGAGGCCGAGTCTCATAGCGTGCTTGCCGATCGTCCAGTGACCAGTAAGCACGTATGTAAGTCTTGACACGTCCTTCCTACTGAATTTGAGAAGTCGCTCAGAGCGACCCATGTCATATGTGGGCCACGTTTCCCTGGTAGCCCTGCAGCCATCTAGTTTCCTCCATTTATCGTCAGCCATATCCAGATAGTGCCTGAAGATTTCGCTCCTGATAGTTCCCAGGGGTGTTGCGACTGGCACAGCCTGTGAAATATCAAGAGCGGCTCCAGTTTTGGCCAGCCCATCCGCCTGTTCATTGCCGTAATGGTCCCTATGCGCAGGGATCCAAATTAAGGTAATGTCAGATAGGCTGCCCAGTCTGGACAGTTCTTCCCTGCACTGGTTGACGAGGATGGATGTTGTTTTGTGTGACTTCAGTGACATCAGAGCTGCCTGGCTATCGACGAAGATACCAATTTTGCCGCTGATGTTCCTACCGTATAGCGTTCTGCATGCCTCTCTGATCGCCAGTATTTCAGCCTGAAATATGCTGGCCCAATCCGGCAGACGAAAAGAGAGGTTCACATGTAGTTCCTCCGAGAAGACCCCGGAGCCGACACCACAAGTCATCTTTGACCCATCCGTGTAAACCCTCGTGCGGTATTCCCCGGCCAGGATACCCCTGCTCCATTCCCGTCTTGACGGGAATATGACCTTGAATTTCCTACCAAAGTCCATGCGGGGTATCATATAGTCCGTTGGTCGTTTCAGGGATGTGGGTTGCTTCTGTAAGATCCTTGCATGACCGTACGTCCTCGCCTTCCAACATCCCGATGAAGAGAGCCTGACCGCGCTATTGACGGATATGGCCATAAGGTGTATCTCAATTGGAACAAGGTGCAGTATAGTGTTCAGAGCCTCTGAAGGACTAGTACGTAGAGCGCCTGTTGCTCCAATGCAGGCTGATCTCTGTACTCTGCCCAGCTGAACCACGATGTATTTCTTGCCCGTCGCGGTCCACCATACCAGAGATCCATATGTAAGAATGGGCCGTACTATTGCCGTGTATAGCCATTTGACCAGTCTAGGATTAAGGCCCCACCTGGTGCCAAACATTCTACGGCAGGCGTAATAAGCCACCGTAGCCTTCCTAACCCTGTGTTGAGTATTTAATCTCCATGATAGTTTCGAGTCCAGGATAATTCCCAGATATTTCGCGTGATTCGACAGGGGAAGTTCGCAACCCCCCAGCCGTGGCAGTCCAAAAGCCGGAATTTTTGTCCTCCTGGTGAATAGTACCAGTTCCGTTTTGTTTGGGTTCACTCCCAGTCCGCACTCAGCGGCCCAGTTGCTGAGCGCCCCCAACGCACTGGACATAATGTCACTCATCACATCCAGAAACGCACCAGATACTAGTAACACCACATCATCCGCATAGGCCACCGTCTTGATGCCCCTGTTATCCAGGTCAGTAAGAATCGAGTTAACAACGATGAGCCAGAGCAGAGGAGAGATCACCCCACCTTGGGGTGTACCCCTACTAACATTCTTTGACTTCACACTGTTGCCAAGACATGATGTAACGATCCTTGACCTCAACATGCTCACCAACCATCTAATGATGTACTCCTGGACATCCAGATCAGTTAGAGCCTGTTCGATCGCAGTGATCGTAACGTTGTTAAAAGCGCCCTCAATATCCAGGAAGGCGGCCATGGTGAATTGTCTATATTCCAGTGATCGTTCTATGGCCCCTACTACTTCGTGTAGCGCCGTCTCCGTAGACCGACCCCTAAGGTAGGCATGTTGACTGCGTGAGAGTTGTGATGTACCCTCCAGTCGATGTCTTATATGTGAGTCGAGAAGTCTCTCCAGAGTTTTGAGCAGAAAAGAGGATAGACTGATTGGACGAAAGTCCCCCGCAGTCTCATGACTACTCTTTCCGATTTTGGGTATAAACACCACCTTTACCCTCCTCCAATTAGCCGGCACATAATTGAGGGATAGGCAGAGTCTATACATTAACCTCAACCAGGGAGTGACATACTTCCGTGCGCTCTGCAGCATCCTAGGAAAAATGCCATCAGGTCCTGGGGATTTATATGGGGCAAAACTTTCGATCGCCCATTGGATTCTTTCCTCCGAAATGATATATTCGTCAATCTCGAAGAACGAATCATCGCATAATGGCTCCCCATCAGCAGCGTCCAAGCAGCCTGGGAAATGAGTGTTAAGTAGAATGTCAAGTGTTTCCTCCGATGATTCCGACCAGGTATCATCCGTTCTCTTGACATACGTTGGGTTCGAGTGGCCCTTGGCCAAAACTTTGCTAAGTCTGGCAGATTCTTTGGTGTTATCTATTGATTCGCAGAAGTTCCTCCATGATCTTCTCTTTGCGACTGCTATTGCCTTTTTATATGCCCTCTGTTTTTCGCGGTATTCCTGCCACGAATTACTGGCATAACCCGTGTTGAAAGCCCTACGGGCTTCTTTTCTTAGAGCCGAGAGTTCCGAGTTCCACCAGGGAGGGAAGCTCCTCCTGGCCCTCGTGATGGGGCAGGAGATTTCAAACGCCCTAGTCAGGGCGCCACTGAAGGTCTCCTCCACCCCCTCGAGTGCAGAGATTGAATCCCGAATCTTCGGCACTCTACTGAGTCTACGTTCAAGAATTCCGTTAAACTTAGCCCAGTCCGTTCGTCTTGGATTTCTAAAGCTAAGTTTCCCGGTATTATCTACGTGTCCAATGTCGAAGAGTATCCAGTTGTGGTCCGAGAAGGACCTACTGCTCGATACCCCCCACCTATCAACTGATAAATTAGACCTATCGTTCATAAGTGTTAAATCCAGAACCTCCTCCCAACCATTGAAATTACCTGAGCTAGGAAATCTAAATGTTGGCCTTGAGCCAGAGTTACAAATAGTAATCTTGTTAGTATTTATGAAATCTAATAGACACTCACCTCTATTGTTGATCTCACTGCTGCCCCAGATGGTGTGCCTAGCGTTGGCATCACATCCAAGGATGAAGTCCTCTTTGGAGCCTAAAGAGGCTAGGAGCGCCCGTACCTCGTCCGGAGGGGCGTCTCTGTCATGTGCCATATAGCATGAGGCAATCAGAAAGCTTCTTTTATCCGCCATCTCGACCCTTGCAACTGAAAGGTCTGCTGAGCTAAGCTGTGAACAGAAGAAAATATTAATGTGTTTTTTCGCAACAAGACATGCTCTTGGCCTACCCTTGTCTTTCGCGTACAGTATATTATATGTTTTGGCCGGGAACCCCCTCACCATTCCGTTTACCGTCCAGGGTTCCTGAACCAGCGCTATGTCGAGGTCCTTCTCGGCTAGGAGGACCCCGAGGTTGTCGGTAGCACATCTCGAGTGCTGCAGATTAATCTGCACGACTCTCATTGCCATCGGGTGGCTTCTCCTCCGACTCGGAGAGCTGCATACCGGTGAGCAGGTTGTGGGCGACCTCGACCTCATCCTTTTCACCACTCGCCGAGCTTGTTGGGCGGAACACCTTTACCTTAGCGTCCCGCACACCAAAGAAAAGCTTCAGGCCTGCCTTCTCGAGCTCCGTTGAGCCCTCCTCCGTGATGGCAAGCGTAAGGCAAGTACTGTTATCCCCGTGATCTTCGGCCCGGATAACAGTCCACTCCTCCATCGGGATACTGGGGTTCTGTCTCTTCAGACATCCCAGTATTTTCTGTCCGTCAGAGCTTACCTTCGGTAACCAAATCTTTGCCCGTGGTCTCATTGGAATTTCCTCGGCGGGGATTAGCTTAAGACTTAAGCCATCCCATGCATCGCTTATCTTAGCGACACACTTGCCTAAGAAGTCCTTTGAGAAGACGTCCAGACATTTGATCACCCTGTAGCCCCGGTGAATCTCACCGGAGTCAAAACGAGGCGCAGGACTATCCACATTGGTGAGGACGTGCTCCATGACGAGCTCAGCCAATTTGGACTCGATCGCGCCCCATTCTGTTACCACAGGGGTAAGATGACCACTCTTGCAGTTTGCCAAGGCCATCAGTAGGTGATCCTTTACAACCTCATTAAAGGGTCTCCTAGTGGTTGCAGAGCTCGATGGTCCCGGAGTGATCGAGTTATCTCGGATCTTCCTCCGTTTTGGCGGCTTTTCACTCTCCGCTTGAGAGCGATTTCGCTTGGACCCTTCTCGAGCGACATTAGATGTGCTGGGCATGTTGTCCTTAAACTTAAGGTACTCTTCTACCACAGCCTGATATTTAACACGATCTTCCTCATCGCGTTCGTGTGGGGTACCGTTCGCAGCGTTCTTAGCGATCTTGCCGAGAATAAATTGCGCCTTATTGTACTTTTGCCTGAGGATATCACCCGGACTTCTCCTCTTTTTGATGTTTGTTTTCTCACCCGGTTGTCCATCAGACTTGACGGTCGGTTGGGTGAGTTTTGTTTGGCTTTTCGGGGGCAGTGGCGTGCTCTGGCTGTCACCCACACTGCCGGAGAGTCCGATCAAGGTCTCTTGACTAGAGGCCAGAAGATCGTCTTCAGATGAGAGATTTCTCTCATCTTGTTTTTTTAAAAATTTTTCTTTATTTTGTTCAATTGTTTCCATTTTTGTTCCCACGAGTAGGCACGTAAGGGGATGGACCATCCATGCAGGGACGGCGTACATGGACTAGACAAAAACTTACAACCGGCCCGTGTCCTAGCACCGGAGGGGAGCTGTTAGCGACTAGTCCTCTTTAACCACTAACTAGTCATTCAGGTTCTCGGCACTGCTACCAACCACCTTAACCTTACAAGTGGGGGGAGAAGGGATAGGGATCAGAGGGATATGAAGGGAAAGAGGATGGGAGAGAGGATGGATAACCATTAGTTGCGAAGGCCTTTGGGTTTACTAGTTTATGACCAGATGCAGTGTTGACCAGTCACACACTGTTTCAGGGCACAAACTATTAACCATAGCCTACGCTTAAGCCACCACATCACGACAAGATTGTTATCCAGGTGGGGTAATTCTGAAATTGTAATATAAAATAAATGAAAGTTCAATTAAAAACCGGTATACCTATTTTTCATTTATTTTTAACAAAAAGTTCTTTTAATTTTTACTGTCAAAAATTCAACACCATATTCCGTAAAATCAAATAAATATTCAGTTATTTTTTAAAATTTTAGTGTCAAAAATTCAACACCATATTCACGATTAAATATTCAGTTATTTATTAAAATTTTACTGTCAATTTTTTACTGTCAAATTGACCCCATATTCAGTAAAAACAATTAAATATTCAGTTATTTTATTAAATTTTCGTTTACTCCACAAAAGAGCCGAATCTCTAAAAATACCAGACAGACACCTGTCCGCTTGTTTTTCTTATAAGCGAGAGAGGGAGAATATTTTTATTTAGATACCCAGTTACCCACGTTTGTTTTACTGACCACGTTGTTTACAGAAGAATTCTCAATTATAAGACACCAGCAGCATGACCGATATGGGTTCGCAATTATTTTACTTTTAAAATTTGATGTAGGTATTTAACTAAATTATTTTAACAAATAGAAAATGGGTATTGCTTACACAAAACAAGCAATTCATTTTTTATAGATAAGTAAAAATTAATTTTTGGTAGTAAAATTATATAAAATAACTGAATATTTAATTGTTTTTACTGAATATGGTGTTGAATTTTTGACAGTAAAATTTTATAAAATAACTGAATATTGATTTGTTTTTACGGAATTCGCGGTTGAATTTTTGACAGTAAAAATTAAATGAACTTTTCGTTGCTTTAAATTACATTTTTATTTACTTTAACATAAAGAAGAATTTAACTCAATCAACGGACAATATTAACTGCAACTGAAAATCCGTATTAATATGCACTTAGTTTTTTGAATAACTGTTAGAATCAGTTAAAAATAAATTTGCTTGGAATTTTAAATGTTTATTTATTTAAAAATGACTGAACGGAATATTTCTTAAATAAACTACAGTCCGTTACTGTAATAATATTGTGAGTGTAGGTTTTCAATGCACAAAATCCGTCAAAAAGTGGATGTTATTGGATAAGTAAGTGGCAGCTCCCGTACAAAACCAAAATAGATCATGAACGGCAAAAGTTACAAAATTTAGAACAAATAGCTATGATACCACTTCACGACATCCTAAAAAAAGGCGGCCTTGGAGAAATGATCGCGGCACCACAAAATTAAATTTTGTATATCTTTTAATTAATCGCGGTGTAGCAAATCCCACCATGGTAAAGGCTATTTAAGATTCGGCAAAGCCGAATATAGTACTCTTATTTGTTAAACGTGACGTTGGAATGTGTCAAATTGTTTTTTGCCTTAAATTTTACAATTCGATTTTCGAAGAGCTAAGAAATTATTAAAGACAATAAAACTTTTGAAAATTGTCTACTACATTAAAAATCCAAGTGCCAAATTATTAATAACAAACTCGCTGCTTTACTTCTATTTTCCCATTTTATCCCATAATTCGTTTTTTATACACCCTCTTCAACTAGTGGTGAATGAGGCTATACAAAGTTTTTCGTTTCGTGTGAAACTTTTTTAATATTCATCCCATAATGTATATGTCACACACCTATTTCAAAAGTGACTCAACCCAAACTTTTAATTTTTCGGGTTTATATGCCTTAACTATGCACAATTAATCCACATATAAAAAATATCAGTGTATTTTATTGTTGTTGACTGTTGCTAAAAAGCAGTTATGTCTTTCTTTATGTTTCAATTGGTTTTAAGTTGCAATTCATAAAAGTGAACTATTTTTAGTTGTCTCAGAAAATATTATGGTACTACTGCTAAGTGCTAAACAGTCTTAATTCGAATTGTAACATTTTGATAAAATAAATCTTTGATGGAATCGATATTAATTAGACTTGTGTCAGCTTAGAATTTAGCAAATTTGTCAAAACTGGAAAATAATTCAGCTAAAGTGACATAACTTAAAACAATTCGGTAACTTGTGCAAATAAAACATCATCAAAAATGACACAACTAAAAATTGTTCATTATGTAGTGTATAAATATTAAAAAATAAACTTTTAAGATCATAATCTGTATGGATTTTCTACTAAATGATCTAAAGATTTGTTTTTAACCATTTTTTAGTTTTTTTTCCATATCTGAAATATTAAGTTTTTTGAGTTGAGTCACTTTTGAACTAGGAGTGCGATATATTCTGCGTCCTTGATTAATTTAAGATCGAAAGAGCCAAACATATATTCTTTCATCTGTCTGTCCGTCCCTTGAAAATTGTCAAATTGTTTTCTGTTATCCAAAGTTGTTTGGGATTGAAATCTAGCAAAATCGGGTTTGAAGGATAAGAGTTATGAGGCCATATGTGGAACCACCACAAAAAAAAATGTATAATTATGTTACAAACACTAACATAAATAGTGGCAAAATGCGAAGATTTTGAACAAATTCGTTCTATATGACTAGAAATCATAACACTATTTATAATGAAGATCGGTCCATAATTTAACATAGGCCCGATATAAAGCCCACTCTCGGAAACCACTTTGGTATATGTAAAACCGTTATAGCTGTAGTACATTTTGGGCTCTCTCAGTTTTATTTGACTAGGAATCACACTGTTATGTTTTGCGAGGAACGGACCATAATTAACATAAGGCCCCATATAAACCTTACTCTCGAAAAACCCTTTATAACGCGCAAAACCCTAACGAATAATGCTGTTTGAAACAGTATGTTTTAATAAAGTTCGGTCTGTCGCTGTTTTATAAATCTTGAAATCTTGCTGTTGAACTTTCGTGAAGAACGGTCCATAATTTATCATAGGTCCCATACGAAACTAATGCGGATTGGCACTAGCAACACAGCTTTTCGAAGATGTAGACTCCTTTTCATATCTCGGTAGCACAATTTGCAAATCCGAAAGCTCTAGCGCCGATATAACTAACAGAATCAACAAAGCCCGGACCGAATTCTATTCCCTGCATAGAATATAGAGGGCGAACAAAATAACTACCACCACAAAGCTGAGAATCTTTAACTGTAGTGTCAAATCGGTACTGTTGTATGGTTGCAGTACCTGGAGCACAACGCAAGCTACACGCAGGAAATTGCAATCTTTCTGCAATAAATGCCTGAAACAAGTTTTGCGAATTTTCTGGCCGAACTGGGTAGCCAATGAACAACTGCTCTTAATGGCTAACTGCAAACCAATCGAGTACGAAATCTGCAGGCGCAAGTGGACTTGGATAGATCAAATCCTAAGAAGGCCTCCTGTCGTAATCGCAAGACATGCACTGGACTGGAATTCACAGGGCCATAGAAATCCTGGAAGGAACAGAAACACATGGATAATAATGGTAAAAACGAATGCATATCTCGTAATGCGACTTGGAACCAAGCAAACATAATACCTAATGATCGAGTAAAGTGGAAAGAATTTGTTGTTACCCTATATTCTTCGTGAACTTTTATCTAATTTACAAGTACCACGTTGTAAATTTTATAAATAAAGGATATATATATGTACATATATATAAAAGGTGTATGCCACAATAAACACTTCGACAACACACACGAATTGTTTGTTAAATAAAATAAAAAACAAATTTATTCTAGCAGACTGTCAAAGCGCACAAAAAGATGAGAGTTGCCTAACTTTTAGCTTCGCTCTGCGTTAAAAGTACTTAAGCGACATGTTTCGTATAAAATAATGAATATACGAATCTTTAACGCAACGCGAAGCCAAAGTCTTATCGGACATGGCCTTGACTAAAAATCAATGTTGCCAGAGGTACGACTTATAAATATTTTGGCGATTCATTTATTATTAATTTTTACTCCAAGAAAGGGTTTTCACAGGGCACATTGTGCCCCATTTTTTATAATTCAATATTTTTTGAAATTATTAATAATAATAAGAGCTAAAATTAAAATTTGTTGGTAGTATTTTTTTTACGATTTTTCACCAAAATTGTCTGGCAAGATTCAACAAATGTAGACGCAAATGGCGATTGATGTGAAAAAAACGCCAAAAAACAAATTATTTTTTGAATTTGTAAACGTCATAAAGCTCTTTTTTTATGTAATCCCTGTTTTTTGTTTATTCAGCTATGATCTCACTTTTCAAATAATTGACACTTCAAGACATAGCAAAAACTATTTTAATATATTTTTTGGATAATTTAGTATAATAATCAAAATAAATATTATAATTATATTTTAGTTTACGTTTTATCGTCAAATCTTTGCCAAATGTAGCTTAAGCCACATTCATATCTATTATTTTACAAAAAACAATCTGTATAGAAAACATCCATGCCTGCAAGCAATGCCTTGCATCGAAAATACATCGATGTTTTTTTCAATGTGCATCAACTCTGTCAAGTCGTTTTCATAATTTAATATTGAATTGTTTCTTACTTATTATTTTTGTGAGTTTATAAATTTTTCATTATTTTTTTTTTAAAATTTCTCTTACGTTTTTGTATCTTCATTTCATATTCATAAAGTGTATTAATAGAAAGAAAGAATAAGGCATTAATAATTTCAAAACTGAGATTTTTGAACAGAACAAATTTATGCAAATTAATTCAAAAGAATTTTAATAACGAGTGTAAATAATCACAGCAACAAAATTCTCAATAAGAAAAATTCAATAAAAATAGCAACTGAAACACGGTCGACCACTTTCTTTGTTCATCATATTAAAAAAAAAATATGGCCGAATTTCGACCATTAGGAAAACACTTGTCAAAATAATTATTATAATTATATTTTAGTTTACGTTTTATCGTCAAATCTTTGCCAAATGTAGCTTAAGCCACATTCATATCTATTATTTTACAAAAAACAATCTGTATAGAAAACATCAATGCCTGCAAGCAATGCCTTGCATCGAAAGTACATCGATGTTTTTTTCAATGTGCATCAACTCTGTCAAGTCGTTTTCATAATTTAATATTGAATTGTTTCTTACTTATTATTTTTGTGAGTTTATAAATTTTTCATTATTTTTTTTTTAAAATTTCTCTTACGTTTTTGTATCTTCATTTCATATTCATAAAGTGTATTAATAGAAAGAAAGAATAAGGCATTAATAATTTCAAAACTGAGATTTTTGAACAGAACAAATTTATGCAAATTAATTCAAAAGAATTTTAATAACGAGTGTAAATAATCACAGCAACAAAATTCTCAATAAGAAAAATTCAATAAAAATAGCAACTGAAACACGGTCGACCACTTTCTTTGTTCATCATATTAAAAAAAAAATATGGCCGAATTTCGACCATTAGGAAAACACTTGTCAAAATAATTATTATAATTATATTTTAGTTTACGTTTTATCGTCAAATCTTTGCCAAATGTAGCTTAAGCCACATTCATATCTATTATTTTACAAAAAACAATCTGTATAGAAAACATCAATGCCTGCAAGCAATGCCTTGCATCGAAAGTACATCGATGTTTTTTTCAATGTGCATCAACTCTGTCAAGTCGTTTTCATAATTTAATATTGAATTGTTTCTTACTTATTATTTTTGTGAGTTTATAAATTTTTCATTATTTTTTTTTTTTAAATTTCTCTTACGTTTTTGTATCTTCATTTCATATTCATAAAGTGTATTAATAGAAAGAAAGAATAAGGCATTAATAATTTCAAAACTGAGATTTTTGAACAGAACAAATTTATGCAAATTAATTCAAAAGAATTTTAATAACGAGTGTAAATAATCACAGCAACAAAATTCTCAATAAGAAAAATTCAATAAAAATAGCAACTGAAACAACTAAGATATTCTCAGAATGCAGAAGGAATGTATTGTGTTGTGATATTAATGACGGAAATGTTCATTATGATGCTGAATGCAATTCCATGGATGACATTGAGATTATTTACAACAAATTGGCCCTATCCGATTTACAACATGATTTTTATTGCCTTTCTGTGCCTGTTGATTTTCTTCTATTTACTAAAACTCTGCAAATACTATTGACACAAATAGTAGAATTTTACGAATAAATATAAATTCTTTGTTATGTGTGTAAGTTAGTGCGTATGGGCATGTTGGCTAAACAATATTTGAGAAGAGAAATATTTTACACATACATACCTGCATATACAAATATGCGAGACAATACTTAGAAGTCCTAAATTTTTGTTAAAATGTAAAATTTCGAAAATATTTGTTATTTTTTCAAAAAAAAAACATTTTTATTTGAAAACTTTGCTTTTAAATAAAAGATTTTTTTCAGACTTTGACAAATTGTTTTCCCTTTTTTGTTTATCCTCGTTCTTGTGTCAAAAGTTTGACCTTACATGGCTAGTTTAACTTAAGGCTACAAAATATTTGTAAATGTTGGAAAATTTCTAAAATAAACGGTACGTGAATTATTTTGTAATTTAAAAATTATTTAAACTTTAAAGCCGAAAGGAAATATTTCGTTCTAACAAAATTAAGTAAAACAAAAAAAAAATACAAGTAAATTTGCTCAAGCTGTTACATTCTCCCGATTATGTTGTTACATTAATACATAAATCATAATAACGATCAGCATTCACAACGTTTTTATCAGGGAAACCATAAATATGAATTTCATGTTTTTCCTTGTGCGACAAGTGGAAGCAAAAAAATCTTTTTATCCTGTTACGAGATTTTTTTATGATTTGCGATTGGTTAGTGCCCATTTTACCCTTTACATAATTTTTTTTATATATGTATGTAGAAAGCATTTTTCAGCATTTTGAAAAGTTCATAGTGCATGTTCGGTATTTTTTAATCCTAATTTGATAATTGTTTTTTTTTTAAATGCTTAAAAGTAGAGTAAAAAAAACTGTTCACTAACGAAGTCTAAAAATATAAAGTGTTCCTTAAGCGTGTGGGTTCTGTATTTTTAATTGAGCGCGTAGTGAACTTTAAATATATGTATTGTGTCGGCCACACGTTATCTTTTTTCAGGAATGATATTGCAAGTGAAAGAGGTCTCATAAAAACACAATTCTTGTGTTTGTCACCTTTCAATCATTCTGTACCGTATTTTGTTTGTGTTGAAATTCACAAGCACAAACATTTTTTTTATTCGGCATTTTTGTATAGAATGTGTATGTGTTCCGTGTAAAGCTTCGCGGGATTAGCTTGGGGATTTAAAAAAAATAACTACCATAGCCATTTGTGTGATGCGAGCGTGAGAAATAATTTTGTGAGAAATTTTAAATAAATCAAACTCTCAATTTCGCTTCGCGATGGACAATGGCACGCTGCTTTTTGGGCTGAAGCTCGATGGAAATGGCGGGTTCGTGATCATCTACTCACACATACACAATTTACTTCGTGCCAAAAAAAAAAAACGAACGCTGTTGATAACCGAAGCGAAAGAAAACAAAAAAAAAACATTGAACAAAGACCGATTGTTGCTTGATAATATTGAAAACTTGACCGCAGTTTTCGACATGGTTGCCTCGAGTCTTCTGGACCAGATGTGTTTGTCCGCCGCACTACTCATTGCCTGAAAAAAATGAACTTTTGGAGTAATGCCCCAAATCATAGGGCCGTTTAAATATGTAAGTGTTTTTATAAAATTCGGCCCATTAAGAAGGCAATGCTTATAAGCTATAGCATTACTGTTCGCCGCTTAATTTAAATAGTGTTGTGTGGGTACAAGAATTAAAGAAATTAATGAAGACATAACTTATTTCTTTCGACCAAGTGTTGGACCCGACCCCATTCGATTTTAATGAAATTTGGTGAGAAGGTTCGTTTTATCCTATAAGGATATGGGATATATATATATAATTACGCAAAATAATAGAAAATAATTTGTATTTTTTTTTTAATTAAAGCAATTTTTAAGTATTTAATGGTATTGGTGGTAGTGGAGGAACATACCCAGCTGGCATTTTCAATCGTGTAACTTATCGTCCAGATTTGCAATTTTTGTTGCTGCAATTTTTTTAAATTCTGCATTGATATTGCATTAGTGTCCAGATTATAAAATAAAAATTTGAAAATTTTTGTATTTTTATCTTGTCTCTCCTCTTCTCTTTTCTATATTTTATATTATAAATTACACCTACAGCCAACTTCAAGTTAAACAGAGTGAGAATAACAAAACAAAACAGAATTGCAGAGTACATGAAACTGAGTTCCCCTCCCCAATATTCTCACTCCTATCACCAATTAACTCAAGAATTGCTGCAACAAAAATTGCAAATCTGAGCGATGAATAAGAGTTTACTGGAAATCTCATGAAGAGCGTCTTTGATCGTCGACGAGCTCATTTTTTAATCGTAGAAGGGAGAAACGTTTACCCAAGCTGACATCTCTATGGCTATTAGATACTAGAGGTCTGCAAGAATAAATAAAAAGCAATTTCAACGCACTCATTTGTTTTTTAATTACAATGTGTCGATCACCCAATGATAACGAAACAACTGAAAAAATAACCAGAGACAAAACAACAAAAACTCATTCAATTCAGTCAACTCAAGTCAAATGAGTAAATTATTCAAATATAATTTGAATGTGAAATATGTGTATCTACACATTATGTATGTATGTGTAAGCTTAACTTTTATAAATAAAAGAAGCCACAAGCTTACACACATATTATGGCAAGGTATTTAAATAAATGTATGCACATTCAATAATTCAAAAATTATTTGAATATTTTTTGTAAACTCGCTCTCTCTAACGGGTCATTCCAATGTTTTCTTATTTATGAATGCCTCTCATATTCATTTACAGTAAACACGTTTTTTGTTCAATTCATTCATTCTTATTTTTGTATATGGTTTACTCTCTTCTTATATTTTTAAATGTTTTATAATTGAATAAATGTTGTGCACTTTGGGAAAAGGCAAACAAGTGAGTTATTCAAAGCAGACCTCTATTAGATACTTCTAAAACACAACGAAAAACGCGTATATTAATCACAGTGCGAATAATTTGAGATGTGTGTAAAGATTATCTAACGAATTCGCATTAGTTAGCTTCAGCTTCAGCTACTACTACAACTACTTTATTCTGTTACAGGCCTTAGAATATTTCGGGCTAGAGGATTTAAGGGTAATTCGTGCAGTCTGCGAGATTTGAGATGTTTGATTTTGTGTCCTATGCATACAAATATTTGTTGTTGTAATAATATCAAATATATCAATATATAAAAAAGATCGTACACACACATCGCAATATTACATTAAATAAAAGATGAGTTTGGGATATACATACATACATATGTGTATTTTTCATTCCCTTGGAAATTTCTAAAAACATTTTTTATACCCGCTTCAGCCTAGACTTCAATTATAGTGAAACATTTGCTGTTTGCTTCTTACCGTTAGCTAAGTATTTGTTTATGACAGCGAAACTACAGCAGAGTGCCTAAAGATTTTCAACGATTTAAATGTGTGCTTAAATGGAATTGTTCAGACCCGAAAAAATTCTGAAATCGTAGGTTCTGATCCTTAAAATTCTTTTCATAAAACCACTTTAAGTCGACATAAATCTCATATACACAGATGTTATGTCTAGATAATATTCGACACTTACACTGACTCTTAGTCCCAATTTCCACAATGCAAGTCTTATTGATCAGCTTGCTACTTTGTAGGCGTGAGTACTCGTCATATGCGTTATGTTTTCTCATTCGTAATTTTCAGCAGGTCTATTTTTCATATTTAATTTCGTTGTACAAAGTTAATTTCGTAGCGTCTGTGATTTTTTGTGTGTGATTTTTTTTAAATATTTACAGCCGTATTCATAATGAAAATTTGGCATGAATTTAGCACAAAGTTTATTTATAATACACTTACCAAACTCTGGCTAACGATTTGCTAAACTCTTGTTAACGAGCTGCCAAACATTTGCCAACTTGTGAAAAACTGCTGTTTAATTTGGTTGGTTTTATTTAAATTACTGTTTTATTTTATTTTTCTCTCCACAATAGTGGGGAGGGTATTATGCATTAGTACTGATGTGCGTAACATCTTTAAATATTGGTACTAGACCCACTTTAAAGTATGTATACCGATCGACTTAGAATCACTTTCTGAGTTGATCTAACGATGTGCGTCCGGCTGGCTGGCTGGCTGTCCATGTAACCATGTGCGCAAAGTACAGGTCGCAATTTTGGATATAATTTGATAAAATTTTGTACATAGGTTCTTATTGGCACAATGAGCTAGCCTAAATGGGCCGAATCGTAGGATTACGAAGGGAGATAGGGGGAAATTTCTGCCTCTCAGAAACTATCAAACCGAATTTAATTAAATTTGAAACAAAGATAGATCCATATTTATACGGACATATAAACTATGCATTTTTAAAAAATAGGAACACGAGGGGAGATGGGGGACAATAGTTGCCTCTCAGAAACTATCAAACTGATTTAAATGATTTAAAACATCGCTATACGCTCGAAAATTTGTTTTAAATGCTATACTTTCTTACTTGTTTTATTTTATTTTATTTTTAATTAACGTTTTTAAAATTGTAATATGTGAAGGAAAAAAAAATTTACAAAAAATGAGAAAACAGCGATGAATAATGCATACGTGTTGCATTTTTGAGTAATATAATGTGGCATGAATACACTCTGTGCTAACAAGCTGCTAAGCTTAATCGGCATTCTAGTAAGCAGCTCGTTGTACGTAATGTACAAACTGTGGCTAACTTTTTGTTATGAATACGGCTGTTGTTATTTAACAAAACAAAAGAAATTTATAATTAAAAGTACATTTTACACAACTTTAATATTAAATTAAACAATTGTTAAAATATTCAACACGAATTTGAATTTAAATTCATTTTAATAAGAAATATGTTTTAAACGAAATGTCAAAACGCACATATACATTCATACAAATGGAATAACAGATAAATAATAAGACTTGACTCGTGAAAACGCCGAAGCTCATTCAAAGAAGAAAATGTGATAAGTTTATCAATAAGACTTGCATTGTGGAAATTGGGACTTATATTAAAATAAATAAATAAATCTCACAACATAATTTTGTTCTGGAAGCCCTATTGCAGCCCATGTTTGAAATAGATACTTCTTGAATATTTGTCTGTAAATACTATGGTGTAGGGTATCCAATGTGCTGCTTGACTCTCTTTAGTTTTTAATTAATTAATAAGATGCAAATACACATTATTAAGTTGTTAAATGTTTTGCTTTCAAAACAGCCACTTTTTTTAGGGCATATTTTTTTAAACAGTTTTCAGCAGCATGTTTCAAATTTTTGCTAAATATTTAATGCGTATGAAACACTTTCTTTAGCGCATGTTTCCGGTTTTCCTGATTATTACTAAGAAGTTAAACTTTTGTTTTTCTTTTGTTGTTGAACTAAAGCAAACTTTCATCAAATTGAAAAATATGTATGTATCTAAGTGGGATATTAACTAAGCATAAGTGTGAGTTTGCTTATAAGACCCTACAGTAAATCTGCTGTTTTGAAAGTCTTACAATTGTTTACCGAATGTTGATGTTGATGGTTAGGATTGAAGTTAAATTAACTGCAAACTCATTAAAGAAGGGCGTTACACAACACTCCCCACAACACGCCATCCTCTATGACAATGTCATCAACGAAGACAAGAATCGCAAGCATTTGTGTCAACAGTTAATGCTACGTACGCTGCTTGAAGTTATTTCCGTTTCCTTTGTTTCAGGTTTCTGCTCCCGTTGTCACAGTTAATAGAATAAATCTGTAGCTGTGTATGACTTTTGATTGAAAAATTTAAATAATGATGTGGGTAAAGTTATTTATTTTCATCGTGACAGTTAATCATTAAAGTATTTTTTTTATAACATTTTGTCAGTTTAATAGACAAAAAACCGATTCTTTTTGTTTAACGGATACATATTATATTTTATATTACATTATATGTACATATGTATGTATGTATGTATGAATGTATGTATGTCTGTATATGTATATTAATTTTAAAAGCAAACAACAAACAATAAAGTAAATAATTTGTAAAAATTAAAAAACTCTGTTCATTTTAATTTAAATTGTCAGAAACATATGACGCCATCCATCCACCGTTGTCATATTAAACGCTTAACCGTAATTTCGAGGATTATTGATTTATTGACAATTTGTCAAATTATTTCTTCAACTTAATGATACTTTAATGACAAGCTTCATATATTTTCTACTTGTTTTGTTAATATTTTTGCTTTTAAGAACAATTTTGATTTAAGTTGAACTGTTAATTTTTAATTTCTTGATATTCTCTAATTAGGCTTGAGTTCTTCAAATTTAATTTTCATTAAATTATTTTAACTGAGGAAGGAATTTTTTTTACAACTTGGAATTTTTATTAAAATTTATTGATAATTTTTTCCCTGTTTTTCTTAAAAAACTCTTTTCGCAATAAGTTTTTATTAGGAACTCAACTTCTGAAGTATGTCTAATTTTAGAAAGTTGAAACATAAATTTGAGTTAAAGACAAAATTAGTTTAGCTGTTAATTAGCAGCAGGTCTCCAAGTCATAGATGCTGTTGACTTTTTACATTTTTCATTAAAATTTTAAACAATTTTTAAAGGTTTATATTGTTGGGTATACTTTCTAATTGATTTTGCATCGATACAACAACAGATAGTAAGAAGTTGGATAGATAAAACTTAACAAATTCTGTTTTAGGTTTTATGTTCTGCTTTAGGTTTTATGTGTCTGCTTTAGGGTTTTATGTGTATAATATTTTTGACTTTTCTAAAATCTTTGGAAAAGGTTTCCTGATGAGCTGGCCTAAGCAACCAGTGAAATGCGCATAGAAACTAGCTTTCCCTCAACAATAAATGTCAGTGTATTTATCAAATATGAAAAACTGGGAATTTAGCACGTCATACGGAAATCGTATTAATAATAAATTTTTGTATTCCCGAAAATAACTTTGATAATTCTGTTTTATTTATAACACCAAAGCAGGACCACCGACATACTCTAAAATTAAAAGTGTGGTCAGTTCTCTGACCCCCAAAGATTCTTTAGGATCTTCTTGCGTTTGACATGAATCTTTTCTATCGGTAAGTTGCGAAAAATGGCATTGAGCTGTAAAAATAAGAGGACTAGGTATAAGTATGCTTTTATACCTACATGTCGCACACGATCATTAAGAAGGTATTAACTCAAAATGTTCTTATTTTAAGTTGTTGAAAAAATTGACATGTAATATTAATATCTACTTGTTGTTAAAATATCGTGCAATTTTGTCTACTTTTTAGTAATTAAACGGTTGGGGTAAAACTTCTTTTTCATATGCCTTTGGTGTAAAATTAAAAATTCAGTTTATCAATGGAAATATGAATTTAGAACATTTAAAAGAAACCTTGTTAATTTATTTTTGAATCCAAAGAACAATTTTGATGACTAATATGCATGTGGCAGTGTAAATAAACTGAACTGGTAAAAAATAAGGTTATTTGTTTTAATTTTTGTTTTTCTTTACCCACTTACAACTGCATTTAGAGTTGACAAAAAATCAACCAATTGTAGTCGGGACTGTAAGAAAAGATAAACTCACTGTTTTTTGTTGTTGTTTTTTGTTTAAGCTTTGTTATTGTTTCAAGTAAAACTGAGGTTTATAATTCTTATTAGCTTAACAGTTTTATTTGTAAAACATCTTTAGCTTTTCTAAAATCTTTGGATTAAGTTTCCTGACGATCTGGCCTAAGCAACCAGTGAAATGCGCATGGGAATAGCTTATCCCATCAACAATAAATTTCAGTTTATCAATAGTATGAAATGGTAATTTAGCACATTTAAAAGAAACCTTGTTAAAATTGTTTTGTTTCTACTGAACATTTTTAAATGTCGAGTAAATACCCTTATTATGTTCAAGTGCAATATGTTGAATATATGTATATCGCTCATTTGCTGCAATGTCTTCATAACTTAAAAAAATACTTTTCGAAATATACGCTTTTAAAGTTCTTATTTTGCTCGCATCACTTAGAAGTAATAACGGCACATTCTCTTCGAACGGTGAAATTAACAAAGATTTAAAGATGAATTTTATTCACAATATAGAGAATAACATAGCGAACTTCTCGGCATCACTAACTTCAAAATTTAATTTTTTAATTATGACGACTTTGCAGGAAATGAGCGATATTTAATTAATTTTAAATACTTTCCATTTAACACGTTCGCCACTCAGCGTCACATATATGTGACGGGCGAGTTTTCACAGAAACTCATGACACATATAAGTGTCCTATTTATATTGAAATGTATTTGCTTCTAATTTTGTGAATGTTTCTTGAAAGTATTTTTCTTGTACGTTTGAGTCTCTGTTACAATGTGATATAACTAAATGTGCTGCGGTTTGTGTCTAGGGTGAGTAGTTGTTAAACAAATTAGCTTTTAGTTTGGGTATTCCCCGAAATTTTACAATGTCTCATTTTATCTAAAAACTAGTTTACAAGAGTTTTTAGTAGTGCAATCACTTCATTAAAGAGTTGTGTTCTATAGAGGAAGGTTCTACTTTATAATATTATTTTTGATATTAATAAGTTAAAGGCAAGGTTTATGCTACTTGTAAATGCTTAACGTATTAGTTATTACATATGCATAAATTTTTAGATCTTTAACAATGGAAAAAACTAGAAAAACAAAGATTATATCTGAAGAGGAAATTCTTAAAGCAATTTTAAACTCCAGTGAGAGTGATTTAGATTTTGAGGACTCTGGATGTAGCTTTATTCCAGATAGTGAAACCGAAGAGTCCGAGGAATGCAATTTTTTCGAAGAAAATATTTATTTAGAGGGAGATCAAAATGAAAACATAAGAAATGAAAATTATTGGATTGATGTAGAGCCAGAAAAATGTAATATTCAATTCACAGGGGAAGAAAAAATATCAATAAATTTACCACCTAATGCAAATAAAATAATGTACTGATTTTATGCAGATATTTGACGATGAACTACTAAACAAAATAGTTGTGTGGACTAATATACGTGCTACTATTTTATCTTCAAATAAAAACTAGGGACCAAGTCTAATCTGCTCAGATGGAAAAATGTTACTGTTGAAGAAATAAAAAAAGTAATTGCTTTATGTCTTTTAATGTCTCTTAACAAAAACCTGAAATGAGATTGTTTTGGAGCAAAGATCCCATTTATTTTCAAAGGATTTTTGGAGAAACTATGAGCCGCATTAAGTTTGAGAATATACTTCGATGTTTGTGCTTCTATAACCCTGAAGAAAGTGATAATTCTAATCGCCTCCATAAAATTGAAAATGTCGCTAATCATATAATTAAAAATATAAATAAAATTTACAGTCCTTCTCAAAATTTATCCTTGGATGAAGCTCTTCTTTTGTGGAGAGGAAGACTTTTGTTTCGTCAGTACATTCCGAACAAAAGACATAAATACGGAATTAAATTCTATGAACTCTGCACGACCGATGGATTTTTAATAAATATGCTTATTTACACGGGGAAAAATACCGTTATTAATGAAAAGGGACATTCACTTGGAACTGTTGCTAAATTAATGAAGAATTATTTGCAAAAAGGACACACACTGTACATGGATAACTATTTCAATAGTGTAGACCTGGCAGAATATTTAAAATGTAATAAAACTACTATGTGCGGAACCTTAAGAGTAAACAGAAAACGTAATCCCACATGTGTCATAAAAAGTAAGCTTTCTAAAGGAGCTACATCATGGAGACGTAACTCCATGTGCGTTATAGTTTTAAAATGGAAAGATAAAAGAGATGTACTGATGATTTCTACGAAGCATAACTCTGACATGGTTATGACGTATTCCAAAAGGGGAATAGAACAACAGAAACCGAAAATGATTGATGATTATAACAAAAATATGTCAGGTATCGATCGATCCGATCAAATGGTGTCGTACTATGCCTGCCCCAGGCGATCAATTCGCTGGTATATGAAAGTATTTTTCCATATGATCGACATATCACTTTGGAATGCCTGCTGGATCTATAATAAACTAAATGTTGATAGTCCTATAACGTCATTCAGAGAACATGTTATAAAAGCATATTTAGCTAAGACTTCAACACATCGGACATCCAATCAAGTAGTTCCCAGCACATCTAATACACCTCACTTTCCAGATGTAAGCAACACAAGAAAGCGCTGCCGAGAGTGCACTAAAAACAAAAAGAGGACAGCAACAAAGTATATCTGTGGAGTCCGCAGAGACAAAGATGGTGAGGTAATTGGATTATGCCCATATCCCTGCTTCAGAAATTGGCACAGTTCTTAAATAAATACATATGTACATGTACTATACAAATAAAAAATAAATAAATATAAAATGCCTACAAATTATTATCAATTTGTGTTTTATTTAAAAAAATTTTAAATATGTATTGACTCATTTATGTGACACCAATTTAACTTTAAACTCATGTCACTTATAAGTGACTGTGAAGTATGTCACAAATATGTGACACACAGTTTCTGTTAGGAAAATGTTTTACAAAACTCATGTCACATATATGCGACACATCTTTTTTTGTTCCTGAGTTTGGACAGAAAACGCAAAAAACTGCTGAGTGGCGAACGTGTTAAAAGGCGCTAAAAGGCCCTATCTTACATTAAAATGGTAAATTTTAAAATTGCCTTAAACTGTTTATAATTTATTTTTCTTGTAAAATCTACTTGTCAAAACTAGCAATGTTGCTTATTATGCAAACTTTTATTTTAGTAAGGACTTTTAGCGTTTATCATATCATCTTTTGAAGATAGAGCCGTTTTTTTTTGTTAATAAAATAGCTAACACTGTGTGTAATTTTTTAAGTCGTGGAAAAATAACAATATACCGACAACTATACGGGATAAATGACCAAAAACAAGTCCCGTGTCTCCCAGTTTTGCCCAAAGTCATGCAATTTATTTTATGGGCCCCCAAAGATTTGGGGCCTCGTTGACATTTTTGCAAAAAGTGATCAATTACTCAGGCTCATATCTTGCAAACCGTTCGGAATTTTGATTTACCTTCTGATACAAAGTTGTCATTAAGAACAAAAATTGTGAACATATAAAATCCAAAAAACTTCGTCTTCAAGATCAAAATTGCAAAACACTTTAAAAAATTCGATTTTCTATTACCTTTTTTTCGCCTGTTAATGTCCATAGGAGAGAGTAATTCAAAATTCCTAACGGTTTGCAAGATAGGAGCCTGAGAAAATGGTCACCATTTTTCAAAAATTTCACCAAGGCCCCATATCTTTGGGGGCCCATAAAAAAAAGTTCATGACTTTGGGCAAAACTGGGAAACACGGGTCTTTTTTATGGTCTTTAATCACATAGTGGTGACCGTATACGTTAATTTTTTTTCGTGTTGCACTGTGTAATTTTAGTCGAAAGATTCGAACATTTTTTGTGGACATTTGTGTTGATGCAATACATTAGATTCAATGAAAAAGTCCATTTTTAATTTTTGGTTAGCAAGGGCCTTCTGAGTTTTAGATTACAAAATGATTTTATGCTAATGGGTTCGTTCTCGCCCCGGTTATTTTCAATCACAAAAGTTTTATCGTTAACCACCAGTTTTTGTTTTATTTTTCCTCTTTTGGGTTTATATCGATTTTTTTTTAGCTTTTTGACTCTTAACAAAGGGCGTTATCTAAACTCACTTAATCGTAAGTGACAATGGCAGCAGCAATTCACTCGTGTTATCGAATATTTGGCTTCATTAAGTTTGTTTTAGTTTTCACTTCGGCCCTAACTTCATTTACACATTTTGAGGTTAAATTTTATGGAATTAAGTTTATTTGGTGTCTAAATGTCTGTGTTTTCCCGAATAAAGAAACAAAAATAATCATAATGATGTGAGCAAAAGGTTGCTTCTGCCGTAATTTTTGTCATCTCGTTAGTTGATTATAATCGACATCTATATAAGGAGGACAAAAGAAAACAAAATACGGAGGACAAAATAAAAACACCATTAACTTTAACGGAATAATCAGGGCGACTAGGAAACTTTATCTAAACAACAATATACGTTATGTACCTACATCCATATACAACTTTTAAGAGCAAAAAAGGAAGGAGATCAGTGAAACTGGGAGTACGTTTTAAATTGTTGGGTATTTCTTATTGTTTGCATTATTTTAAAAGGAGAAATAAATTTATTAAAATTCGACTATTTACACATGCTGCGCTGAGAGAAAAAATCGCTTAAATTTATCAGCCTCATTAACAAACAGCGTGCCAGAAGATTTGGAAGAAAAATCTTCATTTAGCGAAAAAAAATCTAATTTTAAAGAGAAAAATCTAAAAATTTTGTATAACAAGGGCAAAAAAGTAAAAATTATTAATTTTTTTTATAGGAACACACTTCATATTATGGTATCTATTTAAATTGAAATACATACAAAAGTACATAATTGCGGTATTTATACAAAATTAGATTGTAGTTTTAAATTGTGTATTAAGTTATATTTTCAATAAACATTTTTCTAAAAATAGAATTTTAATCCATTTAATTTCTAATAAATAAGATCGCACAAAAGTCCATTCAAATAACGAAGTTTCATTGAAAGTAATTAAATGCAGTGTGGGAGCTAAGAAGCTCATACATCATATGAAATGAAATCTTAAAGGTTTTAAACAAATTTTATACTTTTTGATACCGTTGTTTTATCGAAGCCATTTTGAAAAAATTGTATTTTAAAAAAGCTAATTAAAAATATTTTTATGGATTCTCCTAGATATATTCCTAATGGATAGTTATTAAAATAATACCTTTTAAATGATATTCTTAAGCACTTATATTTGTTTAAAAATTATCATAAACATGGAATGTGGAATTTTCAAACAAAAAGCTTCTTAAGAGCCATTAGTTTTACCTTTTGGTACTAAATGCATAAGCTTTTTTGTTCTTAAATATATGAAACTTTATAAGCATACGTTTTTTCCTTTCACAAATTATTTTTCATCGTCAATATTTCCAAAATGAACAACCGCTTAAGATGCTTTTTTAATATTTTGTTTGCCCAGAAATAATGATGCATTTTTGTGTATGCTAGACAATCGGTACAAATCGGTGTGCAAATCTTTATGGATGAAGTCTCCTGATGATCTGGCCTAAGCAACCAATAAAATGCGCAGAGGATTAGCTTATCCCATCAACAATAAAAT
This sequence comes from Pollenia labialis, assembly GCA_949318255.1. Taxonomy (NCBI): domain Eukaryota; kingdom Metazoa; phylum Arthropoda; class Insecta; order Diptera; family Polleniidae; genus Pollenia; species Pollenia labialis. The sequence continues at coordinate 133,414,832 of OX439142.1, read as the reverse complement.
TCAGTGTTTAGGAATTAAGCACGAATAACAAAAACATGTTATTGTAACCTGTTGCTAAAAACCTGTTATGTCTCTCTTTAGTTTCTCAAGTGGTTTAAAGTTGCAATTCATAAAAGTGACTTATTTTTAGTTGTGCCAGAAAATTTAATGGCGCTAGATCTCTACTGCTAAGTGCTTAATAGTATTAATTCAAGTTGTGACACTTTTAATAAAATAAATCTGTGTTGAAATTGATATTAATTACAAGTCTAATTAGAATTGGCAAAAGTGTCAAAACTTGAAAATAATTCAGCTAAAGTGACATAACTTAAAATAATTCGAAAACTTTTATGTGCAAAATCATCAAAAATTACACAACTAAAAATTTTTTATTATCTAGTTTGTGTGGATTTTCTACTAAATAGTACAACGATTTATTTTTAACTATTTTTTTTTTTTGGGTCAAAAACAGTTTTTCTCTATTTATACCCACACCACAATAGTGGAGAGGGTATTATGCATTTGTGCATATGTGTAGCACATTAAAATATGGGTCATGGACCCACCTTAAAGTACACCGATCAACTCAGAATCACTTTCTGAAGCGATCTAAGGATGTCTGACCGGCTGGCTGGCAGTCTGGCTGGCTACATAAGCTATGCAGTTTTTAAAAAATGGGACCACAAAAGGAGGTAGGGGGGTAATTTCAGCTTCTCACAAACTTTCAAACTAATTTAAATGAAATTTTAAACATATATAGAACCATATTTATATGGATACATAAGCATGGAGAATCATCGGTCCCGAATAGGGTGCACTGTCGTAAATGTGTTTTAAAATACTGTGGTGTAGGGTATCATAAAGTCGGGCTTGATCGACTGTACTTTCTTACTTGTTTTGAATATTTAAAATTTTTGAGTTAAGTCACTTTTGAACTACTTAACTGTGCGACATATCGGTCATTTGCTGCAACGTCGACATAACTCAAAAAACTACATTTCGAAGTAAACGTATTTACAGTTTTTGATTTATTTGTACCACTTAGAAAAAATAACCAAACATTCGTTTCAACGGGTTAGTAAAAATAAAAGTTATGAAGATGAATTTTATACACAGTCAGGTATGTTCTAGGTTTAGACTCGAATTGAAAACGAAAAATTTTTTGAATCAGCATAATTCATAAATTGGTGTTCTCAAATCAGCATGTTTTTGTGTATTCGAAGTTTTTGTTCGAAAAAACTTTTGTTGAACTAATGATCGCTAATTTGCTAACCGAAGTATGATAGCAATGTCTAATATTTTTTAAAAATCGTGAAAGCTGTAAAGAATCACAAAAAAAATCGCTAACATGGCTAAAATTCTCGAAAAATTGCAAACTTTTAAACAAACACTAAAATTTATTTGAAATCTCTAAATGGGTTAAAAAAACAAAATGTCGGAAAATAACAAAAAAAAATTGCAAAAATAGCAAAAATTCGCGAAAAATTTTAATATTTCAAACCAGCCATAATATTGATTTAAAGTCCCTAAAACTATAAGGAATGGGAAAAAATCGGTAAAAATTGCTAAATTCAAGGAAATTCGCAAAAATTTGCAACCGGCGGCATGATAGCAAAGCCAACTATTTATTATAAATCGTTAAAGCTGTAAAGAATCAGAAAACTTACACGACCAAATCGCTTATATCGCGAACATGGCTAAAATTCGCGAAAAATTGCAAAGTTTAAACAAACCCAAAAACTAAGAGATCGCTAAATCGATTAAAGAAACAAATTGTCTGAAAATAACATAAAAATCTTTCAAAAAAATTTGGTATAATTACATCAAAATCAATGAAAACGTCGACTTTAAATTTAGGGTTAGTAAGGGCCTTTTGCGTTTTAGATAACGATATATTTTTGATTAAATTGGACTAAGAAGATTTTAAGCTAAAAGATATATTAATTTTTTTGTTAAAAAGGTTATCACATATTACAATAAAAGTCGATTCGGTTTACTTTCACCAACCCATATCTACTCTAATTGAAAACGAATAAAAACATGTGGATGTGAAATGCAGAACACCAATAATGCTAAAGTAATCCACTTTCGAGTGGATTCGGATTCTAGAACACACCCGAGTATAAGAAAAACTTATGGAGTTTTCTTTTCTTCAAATAATGTCACATTTTATTTAAAAAAATGCAATTTGGTGTTCGTTTCTTAAAAATGCTTTGCTCTCTAAAAGGGCAGCGTGTTTTATTCTAAAAAAGTTCACCCTAAATTTCAAAAGGCATTGCACTTAACACCCCGTATAAATCGAGAGTGCCCTGTAAAACGAAGGCTTCTGTTTATATATGGGGCTACCAGACGAATTTGGGAAAAAATCGCCTCTAATCAGGACAGTAATAATATTAAGTTTTAATAGTTAGTTTTTCTATTATTTTATAGTAAAAACAAAAGAAAGCATTACATTGTTAATGGCAGGTTGTCAGTGGTATAAAATTTAAATGGATTCGCTGTTATAAAACTGTTTTTGAAAAAAAAACGTCAAATCAAGAAATCGTAAAACCTTGGTGTTTATAAATCGGCAATCTGGCAAAGGTATTTTCTTGTTTACATATTTTATCAAAAATAAACTAAAGAAATTGGAAATTAGTCATTCATTTTGTTCATTTATTTATTTATTTAATTTCAATCTATTAAAAAATTTGGGTTTATGTATATTTTTTTAATATATTGAAGAACACACTTTTTGATTTAAGTACATATTTTTGATTATATATTGAAGAACAAACTATTAAAAACAGGGCGATCCAATTTTGTGTTTTGTTCTCGTCAAATAAAAAATTGCAGTATTACATACATATGTATGTTCATGTTCGGCAAGGCATTTTATACATGCACCTTTTAAAATGTGGTACTTTTTTTTGTAGAAAAGAAATCACCATTAGTAAACAATTTTGCATCACAAACTCTAAAATTAAATTTTTTGAGTTATATCACTATTGAAGTAAGTGAGCAAAATGTCCACTACAGTATATAAATGCAAGAATACTTCTCCCCCTACAAATAACCGCTCCTCATAACTTGTTATTGTTATGTGCATTCTGTGGGTGCATATATTTTGTTGCTTGTTGTTAACAGTTAAAGTAATTTTCACCTCTTACTGGTGCATGCTTTGTTATTGCAACTTGTACAAGCATTGAATGCGCCTATGCATTTCTTATGGGTATTGTTATTGTAGCGTTTTTTACTTATTTTTTTGTTTCCGTGCATTGTTGCTAGTTGTTGTTTAAAACTAAAATTCAAAGGGTGTGACAATATTAAACACATCCCAATAAATCATTTTGCGAAGCACTATTAGTACAAAATATAAAAAATAATAAAGTAAGTGAAGGAACTATTTACAAGTTTTACAAAAGAAAACGTAACATTTCAAGTACTTCGGCATTCCCTTACTAAAAAAAACATTAAAAACCAGTGTGTCAAGCTGAACGCTACGATCATTAGTTATTATATGCGAAGAATAAAGCACTTTATGTCAAAAATGTATTGCCTCAAAGTAGGAACTCACCATATAAAATTCATGCCTTCCGTGAGCAGGATGGTAAGCGAATCTCTGCTTCTTTAGAAGCTCAATTTTTTATTGGGATGTTTCGGAAGTTACAGTGCATACTGCGCAACAAAAATAAGCACACAAAAGTTTATACAACAGTTTGATGTAGGCTTTGGTACAAGCTACAATCGTACATCCTAATGCTATGCAGGCAGGAGCAAATTATCATCTAAAAAAGGGATTTGATTTGCAGTTCTTTTAAACTTATGTACAAATTAATCACCCTTATTGTATTTGGCGTATTTAAAATACGCCTACGACTGTTTGGTATTAGATTAAAGAGAAAGTGAACTTATTTCCTTTAATCTATTACCAAACAGTCGTAGGCGTATTTTAAATACGCCAAACACAAAAAGGGTGAATATAATCCATCATTTTGGCAAGCATTTTAACATACATAATTTATTCACGTTCCAGTTTTATTTATCTTAGTCCTTATAGCAACTCATAAACACAAGTATTATTCTAAAATACACTCATACAAAGAACTTTATTAATGTTAAGGGCATTTTCTACTTTGTTTAAGTTGAGTTCTTATTCAGTTGGCAGTTGATTTAGGATTGTATCCTGTTTATTTAGTCCTTGTTGTCGTTAAAGTTTTTTCTGTTGTTTGTAGTCTGTGGTTGTTAAGTGTTTCTCATTATTGTTACAGATTTGAATTGCAAATGTATATTTCCAAGCTGTGTGGTCATTTTGTAACGGTCGCATTTATTCAACCACACCCTCTTTGAAGTCCGTTACAACAAGCTGTGGTATTTATTAGCATATAAAAAACATATAACGGACACATACCAATTGTAGTAATTATGGGGGAGCTGTATAAAACAATATTTTAACTTGACACACACATACCTTTAACCAAATGCGAACTATCTTTGTATATCATAAGCTTTTGATTTGTAATTTTTTTCCCATTTATTTAAACAAAGTATAATTTTCAAGATGTTTTTTTATATCAGATTCAAGGCATCAAAAAGTATATTATTAGTCTTGTTATGAGAATTCCCAAGGCCTTTCATAGATTTATTTCCTTATAGTTGAGGCTGTTGCTGTTTTTCATTACGATAACTACCACTCGAGGAGTTTATGTAGTTGTCAACATGTTTGGATTCAGTGCTGGGCACTTTGTAGTCACTGCCATGATCATAAGTCAAGCGGTCAGTAACCATATCCACAATGTCATATTGAGAAGTTGCTGCTTCGTTAAAACAATTCGCCAGAAATTTTGAATTTTGCTTTAAACACTGACTGATATTTGTTAATATTTCCTCGCTGGGATTTTCTGTTATATTATGAAGTTTTTCGCGTGATTTCAAGTACAATTTATTGAATTCAGAGTCCAGTTTTTTAAGGGACCTTTAATTTAAAATTTGGTTAAATTATTGTGAAAATAAATAAAATTTATTAAGAAACTACATATAACCTACAAAAGTTCCATTTCTTCTTTTTCAATTGGTATAGTGGTTATATTTTCCGTTTTATGATTTTGAGTTGTAAAAGTTTCCTTGGCTAATTTTGGTCCCACTGTTTCTTTCTAAAAATTTTGTTTTCAACAAAAATAATAATTTTTTTTTTTAGTGAATAACATATTGTTTGACATATGTATTTGTTTTCGAAATACTTAAATATCAATGAAGACAAAATTATGAAAGTTTTTTTAAGGAATTTTGAAACAAAACGCTATATTTCAACTTTTTAAATTCGGTCTTATTATGAGAGTCGCTGTCGTGGTAGAAATCGTAGTCGCTTCAAACTTTCGTCGATATAAATTAGAATTTACGACAAAGACAATGTAAATAACATAAAAAGTTTGTCGTATTTGTGTCGTTTACGACAATCGTAATATCAATGTTTAAAAATGACACATACAATACGGCCGATTATTTAATATTATTTATTCAATTAAGTTTCGCTCACAATTATCACAAGAGTTTCATTTTTCTTCTATGTTGTTTTTTTCCAAAATATTTCATATTCCATAAGGTTTTTTTTAAAAAATTTAATCTACTTCAACAGCAATAATTTGAATTAAATTGTTAAGAACACTAATAATCGGCCTTATTTTTTAAGACGTTGTCGTTAAAGTGTGAGTCGTTTTTTGTAATAGATTACAGAACAGAGGTTGTGTGTTACTTTAATCTATAATAAAAAAACAACTCACCCGTTAATGCCAACGCCTTACACAATAAGGCCGAATAAATTTTTTTTAGTTTTGAATGAAAATTTCAAAAACATGTGTTAAAAATATTAATAAATGCGTACTATTGTTGTGGGCTAAATTTGAAAACGTTTTCTTGATTTGTAAGTGCTTGTGAAATTGTTGTTTCTTTATTGTAAACACCAAGTGAACATGTTGCTGTCATTGTGAATCTGACATTAAATTTTACATACTAATGTTGGCAACATAATTGGATCTAACGTCGTTAGAATGTAGTACGTAACGCAGTAAATGTTTTTTAAAGCGCTCCTTTCGTCATAAACGTATTTTGTTAGCTTTTAAAAATAATATTAGAAAACCACAAATTAATTTAAATTGTTATTGATTTCTTCTCCCTTAATTTTTAGTCTAAATATCTTATTTGAAATACTTTGCTTTAATTTTTTGTTAAAAATACAGTTCAATTAACTTAAATAATACATTAAAATTGTAAATCATAAAAATACATTTTTAAAGATGCTGAAAACGATAATATCGATTTCAAATAATTTTGTCTCAAAAACGTTTTCCATCACATACCTGATCATGTGCCTTTGTATTAAGTTAAATACGTTTAAATTTGACAACGTATCTACGTCGTACTCTATTTCTCTCATACGGTACAATTTTGTTCCTACGGTAATACCTGTTTCAGACTATTCGATATCGCTGTTGGGATTTGTGGTACAATTGTACCAAATTTGGTACAATTAAAACTTAATTGGTACACTGGCACATTTCATCCTTTTTTTTGGTACAATTTAATAAACGAAGTTTTATAATTTCTTTAAGGTGAATTGAGCCTGGGATTAAGTGTCTCTAATTCGCCACTTTTGTAGATTGTTTCGGTGACACTGTCTACACTTTTCTCTGCCTTTTGCAAAAAAGAGCTGACAGTCATAAAAACTGCTTTTTGAAATAGTATTTGTACCTATAAATCATCTTATTGTGTTGGAAATTAAATAAAATTTGTGAAAAACTATTTTTTTTTTGCAATCGTATTTTATTGAAATCGGTCTATATTTGGCCATAGCTCTACTACTACTCCAGGAAATAGCTTTTAATGTCGTTGGTATTAACATAAAAATTGACTTCAATAAACGATAGCTACTGTAATGAAAAATGTTGTTGTGGTAGGTCCAAAATACCATAGGTCGCATATAAGCATCCTCCTTAATATCAGATATGGGCAAACAAATCTCATACATATCAAGGTATCTAAGCAATATTTGGCACAAAGGACTTTCACATGAATCTTAACCTCCTAACATATTTGTGTTCTTCTGTTTGTCCATGGGTCCCAAATAATGAACACTCTTTATATACTGTGGTGTAGGGTACCAAATTGTCGGAATTGACCGACTTTACTTTTTTACTTGTTTAGTTTTTATTTTTATTGGATTATAAAAGGCGTCTTGCACACTACTTCACTCACATTGTAAGCAGGTACTCTTTTTGGATTTTCGCGTTTTTTCAGCATGTTAGATTTTGTAACTCTTTTCAGGGCATTCAAACCAGGCTTTCATTATATATTGAAAAAATATATATTTAACTCGCGATATATTTTTACATTGCTCCTTATTAAAAATGAACTACAGAATGTATCAGCACACAATAACAGATGAACGAAATTAATTTTTGTAAATTTCATACACCGTCATACACTTTGTAAGCTTGAATTCATTGAACACAAACTTCACTGAAGAGATGTGATTCAGTACGCAAAGTTCGCCGCTGGGTTATTGTATTTGATCAGCGGCGAACTTTGTCACACACGACTTAATTCTACAGGCATATGGTTGCTAGTTGTGTAGAATATGACCTATGCTTTCCAATTTTATTTATTTGTAATAACATTGCACAGGACTCTAACAACAAGCTATACAATACACAAAGATGAATGATATTGTTGAAACTATTGAACTATATTTAAGCGAAATTACTGAAATGTACAAATTTAAATGATTTTCAACATTAAAACTTTATAACACGGAGTATCATTTTAAAGTCAGTCACATGTTTCGTTTTGCTGAAAATAAAACATTTTCCCATTAAATTTAAAACATATTCTCTACAGGCATGGGATTACAATTGTAGAATGAAAGGAGAAGATACACTGCAGAACTCACCCAATAAGAAGGACGCCAAGCAACTATGTGAACGGAAACAGTGATCAGGAGAATTTCCGACAATGACAGGACGCTAAATTATGACTTTAAGTAAGATTTGACTTTTTATTGTTAGTTCATATTAAATATATAAAGATTCAATACATAAATTATGCTCTTGTTTCCTTATTAAAAGATTGTTATAACTTTCCTTCCTATCCTGCCATTTTTGAAATGTACAGTGAACGAATCAATTGATGACTTACAAAATTTTTTTTTGTAACAACGCTGGAGCATATCGGACAATGTTGGAAAACTTTGTTAGATCAGTTGCAGAAAGCTTTTTAACCTTGTGGTTTTAACAGCGCATACTGTAGACGCCTAATTGGCTTTGATAAGGGACATATTCTGCGAACGCTCATTGTTCGATGAACAGTCGCTGAGAGTGTTTTTTTTTGGGATATTAAAAAGAAAGAGTGTATGTTATCAAAGCAGGAACCAACATTCAAAATAACATCTCCGAAGTTTTGCGCAAAGTAATAGAAAATATGAGCTGTTATATTTGAAAGTGGTATCAGTCAATTTTTTCATTTATCGAGATAAGGGCTTACACCCGTAAAATTATAATTTTAAAAATTTTAAATGATTTTGTTATTCGTGCTTAATTTCCCAATTTTTATTTTTGATAAAAACACTGAAATTTATTGTTGATGGGATAAGCTATTCCTATGCGCATTTCACTGGTTGCTTAGGCCAGATCATCAGGAAACTTCATCCATAAAGATTTTAGAAAAACTAAAGATATTAAACCAAATAAAACTGTTAAGCGTATAAGAATTACAGCTACAGTTCTATTTGTAACAATATCAAAGTTTAAACAACAATAAACAGTGAGTTCATCTCTCCTTACATTCCCCACTACAATTTATTGGAATTCTTCCAACATTAATTGTAGTTGTAAGTAGGTTAAGAAAAAACAAAATAAAAACAAAAACAACTCGCTTTACTGTTTTCGCAAAGAAAATATAAAGTTTATTATCAAAATAATTTTCGTGGGAATAAAAAATTTAATTTTAAATGATTTTGTTTTTCGTGCTTAATTTAAAATTAATCATTATAATGATTAGATTGTTAGTTTTTTTTAGCTCTAAATGGATTTATACCACTTTCTAAAATAACGTTTTCTTAGATATAAAGACAAGAGCGCACTTAAGTTTACTAAAATGGATTTTTAAGAAAAAAATAAATACCATGAAAACATTTGAATCGCTAAGTGCAGAAAGGGAATTACTGACACCTACTTCATGTCCTTTATTTAAATATTGCTAAGAAACCGGTGTAAAAAGGGTCACCTAAGACAATTAAAAATTAAAGTCAGTGGTCCCCTCTTATACTATGTTCACACTTGGGTTCTAAAACGCGTTTTAGCAGCTCGAACGTGATTAAGCTCTAATCACATAAAAATCGAGATGATTACCCATACATTGATGTGATTTGTCAGTCACTTCAAATTGACTATAATAATCACTTCATTAACCACTTAGAACCCTCTGAACATACATACCTCAAACTGAAGAAGAATCGGCCAACATAAACATGTACAAATGACCACGACTTCTGCTTAATGTTTCTATTTTTTCTTAAATAATTCATAAATTTTCACAATTTCATCATAAATATGTTTAAAAAAATATTTTGATAACTTTTTATTCATTTTTGATACTTTAAAGAAATATAAATTTGTTTGTTGTATTTTTTCTTAATCATCTGTCATCTTAAGCATCTCAAATGTAATGTGAACGGCATTGGTTAACTTAATCAACATTTAGCTTAAACGGGTTTAAAAACCCAAGTGTGAACATAGCATAAGAATATAAAACTTACATTTATTATTATTAACTACACTGCTCTAATTGATTATCACAAAGTGAATGTTTTGAAGTAGGTTCCTTTCTGCACTTAGCGATTCATTTAAATACACGACAAACAATTCAGTCTGTTTTGAAAAAAATACCCATGAAGTTTAATCGCTTCTTTGAAGTGGATTAACTCACATTTCTTATCAATAGTAAAATTTTTATTTATATTTATATATATATATATTTTTTATTTATTTAAAACTAAGTATTATACAATTGAAATTGTTAAGCGACTAAGAATTATAAACATAATTTTCACATCTAACAATATCAAAGCTTTAACAAAAACAATAAACAGTGAGTTTATCTTTTCTTACAGTCCCGACTACAATTGGTTGGTTTTTTGTCAACTCTAAATGTAGTTGTAAGTGGGTAAAGAAAAAAAAAAAAATAAAAACAAGTTACTCTATTTTATTTTGCCAGTTCAGTTTTATTTACACTACCACATGCATATTAGTTATCAAAGTTTTTCTTGGGAGTCAAAAAAAAAAAATTTGTTATTTACTTTTTACTTCTTAAGTACTTACAATTCAACCTACCGGTAGTTACATAAAAGCTCGATTGACTTCTAGTGAGTGTATTGTAAGTTCTGAATTCTTGGACAACTCGAACAAAAATAAGCAGTTTTTCAGCCGAAAAATAAGTAGTGCTTATATGTCACCAACATTACTTGCTTACTTACCAGGTAAGTGAAGTTTTGCTGGGACTACTTACAATAACTTATTCATTTATTTTAATTTGCTTTTTTACAAAAGCAGTATTTTATATCGAATATAGAAAAATTCAGAATAACTTTGCGTAAATTGATAAAATTTTGAAAAAAAATTTTTAGACTTAATATCAACTTGCAATAGCAAAATCCCTTGTCTGCATTTAATGCTTCATTTAATTTTATATTGACGCATGTTCTTTAGTAAATATTGTACATATTTGCATAAATACGAGTATCGATAATGACATTTATGTGAATTCAGATGCAAGAGTATTTTATACACGTATTATGTACATTCGCATTATGACTATTAAAACGTTGCAACTGTTGATATCATAAAATTGTAATTATTACATGGATACTATTTTATAGTTAACATACATATATAATATGCTTGTTTCTTCTTAAACATTATTTAACTGGGAATATTTAAATGGCTTTGAAATTTATCCCTCTCGTGAACAATATCTAAATTTATTTTTAATATACATTCAATACAAACTGGTACCATGTCAATAAAATTCTAAAAAGTTCAGGAGAGTTTTATAGACGTTCTTTTTTTAAATATTAATTCAGTTTGAAAATTGACGAACTTTTTTTTTTCACAGAAAGAAAAAAATAGTTCAGCATATATTAAGTTTTTTATACTTATTTTAAGTACGAGTAGTACTTATAAATTTAAGTACGAATACACTAAAATGTACTTAAAACAATCCTAAGGCCCGTTTTCGCAACTTACCGATAGCTAAAAGTAGACTTTAAACGGCCTAATAAAAAGTGTTCCATTAATAAAAATGTACTTTAACCTAAAGTGAGCGATAAAGTGGATTAAGCTTCATCCTAACTGGTAGGTTAAAGTGAAATTGTAATAATGGAACACTCTTTATACGGTCGATAAAATCCTACCTTTATCTATCGGTAAGTTGTGAAAACGGTCCTAAATGAGATAACTTATCAAAACCAATCGCGGAATTTCTTAAAAGTAGCATAAAATACCTAAATAATGCAAAAAAAGTTTGTACTCTTTGTTGATAGTGGCACTCTGAGAGTAAAATTACAAAGTTAGCTTTTTAATCTCATATAAATTGTTACTAACATCTCTCAGCATTGCATATTTTATGCGTGCATACGCTTGTGTTTGTAAAAGTTTGTTGTAGACACTACAACAGTACTACACAAGTAAAAACCAGTAAGTATGGCAACTTTCTTTATATTTTGCTGTCATTTTATTGCTAGTGATGCATGAAACTTCTATTCGGTTCACATGATATTCTTTATTTAATTTTTTTTATAGTTTTTTTAATTGTAGAACTAAAAAATTATTCTTTTTAAATAAAACTACATTTTATTTTAGTTTCCGAAAGGCATCATAAACACTTTTGTTTGAACCTTTTTTTATTTAATATACGGAAAGAAAGTATTCGAATAAAAAGTTTGCTTACTTTTTATTAACATCACTATTATTATGATTTGTTTATTCTATTTTTTTTTTACTATTTTTGAACAATGATTCGTTGGTTTAAACACAAAAACAACTATAGTTGCAGTAATTTAATAAGTTATAAAAGATAATATCTGCATTTGCCCCTGAACATATTCTTTAAAATCATATAAAAATGTTTTAAATAATTAACCAAATACCTTTAAATTGGTTGTATCATATGAAAAAAAATTTAGTTAACATGTCCATATTAATAAATAAATAATTTTTTTCATTATTTTTCAACATATTTCACAAAATCATATCATAAAATGCAGACACTTATCAAAATGTCATTTTATTTTTGGTTTAAAGAAGGGTAAATCGAACAATAAATTTTCTTACTTTATGAATGGTTTATTAAAGGTTTAATAGACTATTTTTCGTTTATGAATACAACTTTAGCAATTTTGCCTTATATATGGTTAATTAACCATTAATAAATTTTTATGAATACGGCTGATAGTTTATAATTTTAGTTAAATATGTACATTAGAGCGACTCACCAAAAAAAGTGCTCGATGCACCCTCCTAAAAATAAACCTTGGACTTTTTTAAGATGACATTTTAAATATTTCGGCTCCAGCTTTGACCTCTAGTGAGCTGGACCATTTTAATTTTTTTAATTTGCGAAAAAAAATGCCGCCAAAAAGTCGTGGATCATTTCTTTTTTCCTTGCTTTAGTCCTATTTTGATCCATACATGATCTAGAAACTAAATCCGCTATCATATAAGAGTTACTACAAAATTGCATTTATATATATTCCAGAGCACCGTGTAAAATGCATCTAATATGCAAAAATCTAAATTATTTACATACAAAGATGATGTACTTGGCAAAAGAAAAAATTTGATACCCATATTGCCCTATTTAAAACGAAGTGTTACCACCCCATTGCATTTTTGTCAAAACGTGAACTAGCACGAATTTCAAAAAAAGCTGAGACACGTATTTAATTAAATCGACTACAGACTAAAATATGTTAATTTGGCATTTTTATTACAAACATCCTCGAACAAAAAATTCAAAAACCGTTTTTTTTTTACAGAAAATCCTTAAAAAAAGGACATGAATGATCTTCCTTGGACAAATTGTATATACAGTTGGACGCGCCTTAAAAAACCTTTGTTATGATACCCAATTTGTATATATTGTTAAGGAAGCAGATTCTCAAATTAACAAAACATGCAAAAATAGACCCTTTTTCAAAATGGTCCAGCTCACGAGAGGTCAAAGCTGGATCCGAAATAGTTAAAATGTCATCTTAAAAAAGTCCATGGTTCATTTTTAGGAGGGTACATCGAGCACGAATTTTGCTTCCATACAACTTGAGCCGGTTTTATGTTAGAATAAATCAAATATCACTGTCGGCTTATTTCAAGTCCGAACTCGGGATTAAATCAACTTTAACATACTTAAATCAAGCGCATTTTGATATTGATTCAATCTTAGTATTTCGCCTTTGCTTAATCCGTACTCCAATTGATCTTTCTGTACTTGATAAAAAAATTCGTACTTGCCGTATTATTGACCAATTCAACCGCACTCCGGATTGATCTAAGTGCGGATGGATTGATTTTTATTTAAAAAAGTGCTGTAGAATGTACTATAGAACTGAATTTGCCATGCCTTACCTATAATATCTTAATGTTTTCATATTTGAAGTATCATTATTTTACCATAATTTTTTAAGTGATTTGCAATGGGTTAATCTTCGGACATATTAAAGGTACTTATGTGTAAATAATATTTACTACATCTTTTCATTTATTTATTAAGTTGCCACATGTTTAATGGGATTTGAGTATAAATTTGTTCATATAATTATGCTTCTGCAACATTTTTTAAAACTCTACTAAAAATTGTTCAACATTTTTTAACAGTTCTCAAAATTATATTGCTTGAAAAATTGCTGCATATCTACAGGGTACATTTTACGGTTATTAATGGTGCTGGTTTTGTTACAGACATTACGTTGCCACCTTGTGTTGGTTTAAATAACTGCAAATGTTTCATTTGCAATTTTTACTTATACAACATATTCAATCACATATTATAATGCAAATATTTCCCATATTTTCATTGCTGTACTTGTTTATGCAACTGCAAATATACCAATAAACATTTTTAGAGCAGGTCAAAAAAGAAAATATTAGATCCTTTATCGAATTGTTATTTAAGTATAAATTTCAAAATGCGTTAATGAATAATAAGAGTTTAACTGGATTGTATTTAAATTTTTAAAAATAAAGGGCAGGTAAATTTGATCTAATTTTTACACTTGGGTCACGGAACAATAGGTGCGTCCCGAGTCGGTGCAATATCGGCCCAAGACCTGGTTAGGTTACTTTGGGAAGCAGACGGTCTTTTGGCCAACTTAAAAGAAGTGAGTACAACATACCTAGCTTTTCTGCGGTACCATATCTTTTGAGGAGATATCTTCCCGCTCTCTTTATAAAAAAAAAAAATAATAATAATCTTATTTTTTTATTATTATAATTTAGGTTTATTTTGGTACATGAAAGAATAGAAGTACCGAAAAAATTAATTATCCAAAACTGTATGAAAATTCATTTATACAAACTTGGTAAATTTGCCTAACTATTTGAATTGTTGCTGAACCAGCCAGCAAAATTCTCCGACGTTCTCTGAATCAGAAATTTCTTGCAAATGTCAGACTTAATTATCAGAGTCTTGGTTCAGAATTCTGTCAGACATTGGATATACGTAATGACTTTTAGATTTCCGACTAAATTCATACAATTGTGTCTAGCAAGACTTTTTTTGTGATAATAACTTTTCATTGTTTAAATAAAAGATTACAAAATGATAAGAACATGTAAACTTTTTAACGTATACATGAATTTGTTCATACAATTATTTAAAATAAGTTATTTCAGTTATTTGTCAGAACACTATTTCGTCAGATATCTGTCAGAAAAAATAACAGAATTTCCCACGACATTTTTTTGTTGAATTCCCTAAGCTTATCCTGCGAAGCTTGTCTGCAGGGAACAAACTAGATTCTTTGCGGGAATCGAAGCCGCAACCACGGCTAGTTTATCTACTAGTCTATCAGCGCTAGCTCACTACCACCTACCATACAATTCCGACTTTTTTGTCGATGTTTTTCTTAGAGACCTGGAAGACATTGGCTGGGATATTACCTAAATAATTTTTACCTTGTAAATGTGTTTGTAAGTGCAATATATGAATGAACGGCAACTTTTATTCATGTGGCAGAGAAAATATTTCAAAAATGTTTCGAGCGTTATAGAGTCATGTTGTCGGTTGAAGTTGTTGTTGCTTTTGAAAATCAAATGAATTTTTACACAATTTTTTTTTGTTGTTATTATTTATTTTACATTTTCATTTAAAGTTTCGCTATTGTTAAGTTTAAGAAAAAAATCAAACCAACTCAAATGCAAAAATATTCTCATACAATGAATGACTCTGTTGGTTTAAATATTAAAATGCCATCAACACTTGAAAAAGTCATGTGTATTTTTGACTTTGTAAATATTGATGTACGTTTGTACACCCAGCGAAAAAGTACAGAAAAACTTCTTGCTTCGGGCCTTCTTAACAAATTTTTTAATTCAATTACTATTTTTGTATAACTGTAAAAAGGCCACATAGAAGTCCTCGGCTCTTTCGCATAAAATATAAGATACATATTCCATATTCGCTTTTATGAGAAGGGAGTAGAGAAGGATTAGAGTAGAGAGTATGTTTTTTTTTTGTACAAGCAAAATATTTTTTTTTTGTTTCCGTTACCATTCCTATGTACCTGCTAAAGAAGCGAGAGCTGAAGGCATACTCCGCAATGCCAACGAGCGAGTCTCGTACATCCAACAGAAGGGGTGTTGAGGCCTAGTAGAAGGCCTCCGTACATCTTATTTTTTCCCCGTTGGGCATATGTCTATAAAAATACGCACATAAAGGTAAATTCCTTTTCCGTGGACAAATTAGGTAAGTCAAATCCAGAATAAAAGTTAAGGCGGTTTCAGTCTATTTGTAAGTATTGCGGAATTCAAAGATTTTTTTTTTTTTTGAGGAGGAGCTTGAAGAGCATATTTCGAAATAATTAAATTAAAGGAGAACAAATTTAAATCTATGAGTTTATAGTGAAATTGGCAAATTAATCTGCTTGGAATTATGTAAAATTTCCTATAATATGAATTAAAAAAAAGCAATAAATTTTGTTCTGGAAATCAAAATCGGGTAAAATTTAAATCGAAATAAATTTTCGGTTCAATTATTTTAAAAATTATCGTATTTTTTCATAATTTTTAGATTAATTCTGTTTCCTTTTTAATTTAAGAATTTCGGCGATTTATTGAGTTTTTTAAACAAAATTTTGTCACGTTTTTTAAATCCGGAAATTAAACAAGCTTATTTTTGATAATTTGAAAAGAGAATATTTAATAAGCAAATTCTTTTGTTAAAGAAAAATTCTTCAATCAATTTGCGATGTAGTGCATTAGTGAATCATTGAGTCATTGAAAGCCATTGTGTGCTGAAGTTACTGCCGAGCACGATATATCTTTAATGTTTTGGCACTTCACGGTCGTGGATTAAATTATCGCAGACAATAAAATTCGGGAGGAATAAGAATTAGGAACATCACAGATCCGCAAAAAACGTATATAAAATAATTGTATAGAGTGGGCCAACTTCGACTGACAGGTTGGCACATTGAAGCCTTAATGATGCATCCCAATTTAAGGTAAAAGTTATTTTAAGACACTTAATACGTAATTTTTGATGCCCATAGGATCATAGAAATCAATATACCTATAAATATTGTCAAATTCAAAGCTCATTTGCATAATTAGAATGAAAGCATTGAAGTCTTAGGAGAATACAATTTCTGATGGGGCGAATCGGAACTAAAAGCTCAACATTACGAAGTAGGAGTTCTGAAATAATTTACCGTTTAACAAATTGAGCATAAATGAGAAATTAAATTTACCAAATTTTATAAAGTATTTTTTACAGCTTGATTCTTTTAATCATCACTGGTGTATGTGGTGTAATATTCATTTAAGGTCCCATCAAGTGTATATATTCTGGGTCCTTTAGTAATTCTAAGTCAATCTAGCCATTTCTCAAATTGTTTCTAATTTCTTTTCAAGAATCGCTACAGAAGGAAAAGAGTTGTCAATCCAAATGTGAAACTACGTCCCAAAAACTTCACAAAAACTTACATGAATTTGTGGCGGAGTGCACCGGTTCTCATTAAATTTTAAAGAATTCGTTTTATATGTCACCAAATTTTGTGAAGTTGGGTCCATAACTTACCACGGCCCCATGGTAAGACCACTCTCGAAAATGATGTAAGTATGGCTTAAGCTTAACGAATAATGCTCTTGCGGTGCATTATAGCATAATCTACTCTCATAAGCCTCGAAATCGCTCGAAATACTCCATTGTTTTGTTTTTTGCTCTTAATCGAAAAACTTTGTAATATTGTTGCAAAATTAAGCCCATTAATATGGGTTTATAATCTACCATATACATAATATATAAAGCTCATTCTTAAAAACCAACTTAATAAGCCTTAAACTGCAGCAAATTTAATTATTGTGGTGAACTTTTGTTTTATTAAACAACTAAAGACACAAGTCCGACATAGATTTTCTAAAGTTTTAACAAAGTTTTTCTTTCAAAAAATTGAAAATTATTTCCGGGATGGGAATTCCCAAGAAACTTTGTAATTTCCGACAATGTATTAATTGATTAAATTGAAAAAAAATTAACATTCAATTCAAATACCTCAGCTGATTCAAAAAAATAATTGAATTGAGAAAACTAGTAATGGATTTATTCAAAAGATTAACAGCCGCATTCATAAAAATTTATATATGGTTAATAAACCAATTTTGATAAGCTGAGATGAATTGAATTATTGTTGATGTTGTTTTGTTTAAGCTTTGATATTTTTACAAGTAGAACTGTTACTATAAGTCTTATACGCTCAACATTTTTATTTGGTTTAATATCTTTAGTTTTTCTAAAATCTTTATGGATGAAGTTTCCTGATGATCTGGCCTAAGCAACCAGTGAAATGCGCATAGGAATAGCTTATCCCATCAACAATAAATTTCAAGTGTTTTTATCTTACTTAATTTTGAATTCAAATTTCAATTATTCATTTTATAAAATATCAATAGAATCTTACAATTAAATCAATTACGAGTTTGCTCTATTCAATTACAATATTATTAATTATTTTTTTTTTTATTTACATAGTTTGAATCAACTGATGTGATTGAATAAAATATAGATTTTATTTGACATTTTGTTTTTTTTCATTATATTTTTATTTAAATTAGTCATTATTAGGAAAAAAATCACAATTTTAAATTTTTTCATATTATAGTATTTAATATAACATTATATTTAACAGAATTTATTTGTCGTGCTTAATTCCCGATTTTTATTCTTGATAAAAACACTTGATAGCAAATAACTTTGATGATAAACTGGCTTAAAAAAACTAACATGTTGCCAGCTTTATTTTGTTCGAAAATAAACCTACTTACAACAACAATTAATGTTTGAAGAATTCCAACCAATTGTAGTGGGGAATGTAAGAAAAGATAAACTCACTGTTTATTTTTTTTTTATATATTAAAGCTTTGATATTGTTACAAGTAAGGCTGTTGCTAATAATTCTTATTCGCTTAAAAGTTTTATTTGTTTCATATCTTTAGTTTTTCTAAAATCTTTTGATGAAGTTATCTGACGATCTGGCCTAAGCAGCGAGTGAAATGCGCATAGGAATTGCGTATTCCATCAACAATAAATTTCTGTGTTTTTATCAAGAATTAAAATTGGGAATTAAGCACGACAAACAAAATTTTTTAAATTAAAAATTTTTTTAATCCCAAAACATTACTTAATTAATATTTAACTTTAAAATAATAAATTAATTATAAAGATTTTGTTTGTAAACCTCTTTTAAAGACTTTTTTTTTTTAAATAAGTAGCTTTTAAAAGCATTTATCTTTTAATTTTAATAAATTCCGAACTTAAAAAAATCCCGATATCTCGAATAATCCTGGGATTCCGGGATTTGATTTTTTGAAATCCCGGAATTTGCGAAAACGTGTCCCAACTGTACAATAGGTGCGCTTGTTCTTCAAAAATCAAAATCATCAATACATAATGAACAAAACAGTCGTAAACATAATTGTACTAAACCAAACATTTAAGGTGGCTAAGGGAAATTCAGGATAACATTGTAGAAACACAAAATGGTTTGATCAATGACAATCCTGTCAAATAATGGCAATAATTTAATATTTGATAAAAATTTTAATTCAGTAAAAGAGTCGGAAAAACTCAGAGCAGTTTATTCGAGAACACACAAAATATTGATAGGGACCAGAGATCAGCAATGAATCACTTTTTCGCTACTCATACTGACTCATGCAATTGTAAGTATAAGTGCGTAGAAATCATTTAAACTAAACTACTCTGACTCACTCATACTCACAAGAGAAATATTTATAAGTGCGACGTCGACATTATACGCATACTCAGCTTGATTTATAATTTCAAGAAAATACTTACAATGATTCAAATCATTTAGCTCAGGCATTTACCGTTTTAACACAACAGACAAAACACACAACTTAATAATCAGCGCTGCCAGATAAATTTGCCGAAAAATCGTCCACTTCATACATGTAACTTTAGTAAACTGTAATTGCCAAATCGTCACTTTGCTATTTCGGGGACAAATCTGGCAGCCTCGCATTTTTTCTTTGCCTTTACGCATTGTGTTGAGTAGATTCTAAGTCAAACACTACAAATGTTGCTAAGTATGAGTACGATGAATCAAATTAAATTTTTGAGTGAATATGAGTTTGAATAACATTGCAATAAGTATGAGTGCGTATAAGTACAAGAATTTATGAGTCATGATTTAGCTCTACTCACTTTTTCACTACTCATTGCTGATCTCTGATAGGGACTATTAGTGCACCCTTGCAATATCAGTGTCCTGTGAGAGTTTGTTTTCTAAAGATTAATTGATAGTAACTAAGCAAAGAAACAGGCTTGAAAATAGTGCTCAAATATACATATACATTATATACTTTTGCTAAGTGTTCGGTTCGGTAGATATGAGGAAAACACAAACGCTAAGAGTGCTTGTGTCTTAAATTACAAACTTTCTCGGTTTTTGATCTTCGCACACAAAAATAATAATACTGTAATTATCCAACTCAACATAATAAAAAGAGCCAGAAACAAATTTTAAACAAACACAACATGTGCACAATAAACTCACAAGCTTTTCTTCCTTTGTTTTTCTTGCTTTTGTTTGCTTATTCCTTCATCAACGGAACTATGGAACATTAAAATATAAAAAAATATTTTTGTCTACACACAACAACAGTTGTTTTGTGTTTTAACGAAGAACAGAATACTAATAATGTTCATTACTTTCTTGAAAATAGTTATGAACGGTATTAAAGGTTGCTTATTACTACACAAACACTAAAAAAGTAGATATCATTTCTGGGTGTGTGAGCCGTACGCTAAATAATATTCTGCTTATTTTCGAACACGGCTTGAAAGTCATTCCGTTAAACAAGATAATTTTTTTAACAAAATCCTTTAAGTCGATCGAAAATTTATTTTTGAATCTATTTATTTTTCCCTAATGCAAAGCTGACAATATTTATGTTCATAAAAAATATTGTTTTTCTTAGTAATTTTTAAACTTCCTTCGTACATTTATTTATTTGTTTCTTAATTTGTTTTATATAAATTTGTTTTTCTTTCGATGTTAAAGTAACGGTAGAATCATTCGATATTTCATACTAAATGCTTAAATGTAAATCATAGTTTTTAAGTTCTTCTGTTTTAAATAAATTAGTCTAGAAATGAACCTCAAACGAAACGCATTGACTTTGTTATTAGACAATTTATTTTCTACAACTTTCTTTTGTAAAACTATTGTTCACTTTAACCACGTCCGGCTATTTGCACACACACAAAATATTTTATTATTAAATAAGCTTAGGAAAAATAGAAACCAGTGCTAGTCTACCCCAGGTATTCATAACCCTTCTAAAATAATAAGAATTGGTATTAATATTTTGAGTTAAGCACAAATTAGACATACGCTGTTATTTATTAAAGCCTCCAAACTGATTCAAATTATATTTTATTGAACGGAATAAGCCATTTTTATTTATGAAATCTCACCTCACTTAAATACATTTCTAAAAACCACCAAGAGTTCTTCATATCTCTGCAAAATGTAAATGCGTTCAAACTCAATCACAAAATATTTTCCTACTGAAAAACTCCAAATAGATTCAAACATTTTAAATTGTTTATTCAATTTATTTATTTTTATTAATTAAAAAATAAAAAAGCCGCTTCCATTTTGTTATTAAAATTTTTTGCCCAACTTCATAAATTTTTTTCTATCAAATTGAATCTCTTGCATACATTTTTTTCTGGTTCAAATTCAAGTATTTTCTGAAGAGCATTTGAAAACTAGAAAAACGAATTTTGCATAAATTTTCAATAAATTCAATTTCTACGTCACTTTGTTGCACTAACTTAATTGTACAACATTTTTTTTTCTATTAGCCACTATATTTTTTATGGCAACCACTTCTGCATTGGAAAAAGAAAAAGAAAAAAATTTGAAAAACTGCGATATAAAAAATAAACTAGAGAAATGGCATGAACACTCCTCAAATTACATTTCAACTACAAATCACAATAACGTGTGATATTGTATAAAAAAAGGTTTTGTACCACCAAAACAAGCGAAAAAATTTGTTGTTGTGATGTCGGCAAATGGATACTGTGTGATAAAAAAAGTCGCTGCGATGAATGTGGCACAAAACAAATGGAGAGTTTTGTGGCGATACAATAAAGAAATAAATTTTCTTCAATGTCTGGGACACAATGGAAAGGAAAATCATAATTTGAAAAAGTCGAAATTGTTCTAAAATTTATTTAGAGGTTCGATTATTGAAGTTCCCATTTTTTCAGAAGGATTTGTATACCCCCACCATACAGTTGCGCGTGCATTATGCATTTGTGCTAACGCGTGAAACACTTAAAAATATTGGTTGAACCAATTTTTAGTATACAGATAGGCTCAGAATCTTTTTCTAAATCGTTCTAGCTATGTCCTTCCGTCCAGCCGGCTGGATGGCGGATTCTCTTTTGTCTGTCCATGTAAAAATTAGGCGCAAAGTACATGTCGCAATATTTCCTAAAGGGCAAAGCATATTGAAAATAGTAGAGTTTGCTAAAACCCGTAAAAATTCAAAACCGTGGTTTCGGTTTTAAAATGATGAAAACCGGTCGGTTTCGGTTCGGTTTTCGGTTTTGAAAATATCCCAATAAAACTACATAAACATATATACAATATCAACCCAGCTAGCTTTTGGGTAATAATTTTTTGTTTAAAGTTACCTAAAAGAGTTTTTTTTTGATGACTTTTGATGATTGCAAACCATATATATGAAATCATTGAAAAAGGAATCAGAAAATTGTATCACAAATGATTCTTTGAGGTGATTCATCGGTAGGGTAAAATGTTTTCACAATGAGTGTATCATTTAAGGCCGTTATACACTATCCAACTAAGTCTTTAGTAGTGATGTAATTATTGCTTGAACATTTTCAAAAAAAACAATAACAACTTATTATGACAGGTTGCATTTGCGTCAAATACTTAAGACTTTGTGGGATAGTGTATATTCGCCTTTAGTATCGTAAAATGAGGTCATATGCGTTTATTTTGTTGTGAAGGTGAGACCTCAAAAAATCAATTATGAAACATTTTTAATCATATTCGAGTCCGTTTAACTCTTCAGCGCGATTAAAAACAAGAATATGAGCTAATTTTCTGTTATAAAAGATACTTTTGTCGGGAGAAATGGTACCTTCTTGATGAGACATTTATGGTTCGTTTTTTTGTTGGTGTAACTGTTACTGATTAAAATGTTTTGGGATCCCAAAACTACTCAAAAAAGAATCATAGAGATGATTTTTGAAAAAACGATCTTCAAAATACTTCCAGGGAATCAAAGTACTTTTATTAAGAAAAAGGCACATTGGTTTTTCTTAGTACTAATTTTTAATTTTAAGAATTTTTGCAGCACAGAAAAAATTTAATATTATCTCTAATCACCAATTTTATTCAAAATTCATGGAATCAAGCAACCCATTTGTTGATTTTGCACCAAAATTACCAAAATGATTATTTTGATTATTAAAAATTGTAAAAGTTTTAAATTTTGAATATTTTTTATTTCAATAAATGATATTTTTAATTTTAATTAAAAAAAAAAATTAATTTAAATGATTTTGTTATTCGTGTTTAATTCCCAATTTTTAATATGTGATAAAAACACGAAAATTATTTTCATAATTAAAAAATTAACTAAAAACTTTGGCGTTTCAAACAATGTGTTGATTGATTTTGACAATTTCCAACAACAATTCCACCTAAACAAAAAAATATTGTAAAATATAATATTATTATATCTTTTGTAATTAATTTTCTAAGTAGAAAAGGCTAATTATTGCCTGAACTCTTTAAATTTGTATTATTACTTTGTAAATATATATCCATGTTATGTAAATAAATAAAAAAAAAAAAAAAAAAAAAAAAAAAAAAAAACAACAATTCCACAAGTTAAATTATTTTATTTTAAACGAAAATTTTTTTTTGTTATTTAATAAATATTTAAATTAAATATTTATTTAAAAACAACTTAAATGTTAATTAAATCAAAATTATTTTTTTAAATTTCCTTCAACAAAAAAAAAATAATTGATTCAATTATCACATTAATCAAATTTTAATACTTTTTGAAAAATTTTTTTAATTGCTAAAAAACTACTACTAATTTTTTCTGTGAGGCTGTTATGTATAAACTTTTTTATGTGAAGTACTAGTATTATGTACGTTTGATTTGCAATTTCTTTTAGCATAAATATATTTTAAAAGTAAAAGCTAAAAACAGAGGTTTTTTTTTGTCGGTTTTCAGTTTCGGTTTTAAGGCCGCGGTTTCGAATTCGGTTTAAACCGAATAGGATTCCTAAGAAAATAGTGAGACCCGATTTATAATTTCAAATAAGCCCAATACAATGTTCTTTCCGAAATAGAGCCTTTGTATCCATTAACGTTCGTATTATGTTGGAATAATTTGGTATAAAAAATATCCTTTTGCAACTTTAACATTTTTAGAAATTTTTTTTAATCGGTTCATATTTGATCATTTTTGGTTTGCATGCGTCCATCAGGGATCATGGCTCCCAGATTTGGTAAACTCCTGAAAATGTGGCTGTATAGACGGGCATTATCGAATATACTTTCTTAATTTCTACTTGTTTTTTTTAGAGAATAATTCAAGTATATCATTAACGTTTTAAAACTCACTAAGACCAATTTAATTAAACTCACTTTGAAAAGTTATTATTTTTTTTATATAACTCGTAATATATACTTGCTCGCACACTCTTACAAATGTTTACCCATGGAAATTTACCCAGTTTCTCTAAACAAAACTTTATAATAAAACAGCTTTACTTTATTCAAATTATATTAAAGTTGCTTTTCATTCACTCTCCTTTTTGTACGTTACTTCATAACTACGAAACAAAGTTTGCAAGCAAAACGGTGCATGAATAATCAAATTCAGTCAAGTTGAAATAACAAGATTTTTCGTCATTCATTATTTCGTGTTTTTACTGTTGAACTATACATCATCTTAAAGTATAAAACAACTTCAAGAGTTTTTAAAATTACTCTTTGCATAGTTTTTTGTAAGTTCTAATATAAATGATAAGTTATTATTACTTTTCTTTTGCTCAAAAAACATGAAGAGCATCTTAGGTAAATGATGTTACCGAAAATATATCAAACGTAATATGTACGTATATAATTTATTTTAACCCTAGGAAGTCTATTCATTGGAAATTGAAGGACATATTAAACAGTTATTTATGAAAGATGAGGTGCATACAAGTACGAATACTTTACATTGTGGAAAGAGTGAAATTTTATAATGATTTCCGAATTATTATTATATTATTAAATTATTATATTGTAATTTTGATCGATATCGAATGCCGTAATTTGGCTCCAGGTATTCGCATGGCATAGCTTTTTCACACAACTGTTCCCCGAAATTCGCGCTTGCGCGTGTTTGCGGCTACACGGAAAGTTGAAAGGGCAAAATTCTCATATGAACGTTTTGCCGACCAGCAATTATCTGAGTATTTTTAAAAATTATCAAAATAATTCTTGGGAATGCAAGAATTTTTTATTTACAAGATTTTGTTTGCCGTGCTTTATTCCCAATTTTTATTCTTGATAAATACACTGAAATTTATTGTTGAAGGGATAAGCTATTCCTATGTGCATTTCGCAGGTTGTTAGGCCATGTCATCAGGAAACTTTATCTAAAGATTTAAGAAAAACTAAAGATATGTAACCAAATAAAACTGTTAAGCGTATAACAATTTTGAGCAACAGTTCTACTTGTAACAATTTCAAAGTTTTAACAAAAACATCAATAATAAACAGCGGGTTTATCTCTTCTTACATTCCTCACTACAATTAGTTGGGATTCTTCCAACATAAATTGTAGTTGTAAGTAGGTTAAGAAAAACAGTTAAGTTTATTTTTTATTTTTGGGAATATAAAATTAGTAACAATCAATTGCTTAACGTCAAGTTATTTGCCCAACTTACTTTTTCATTTCTTTGTTTCAGTGTTTGAAAAATTCAACCGTTGCGAGGTAAAAAAAATTGAGCTGCGCGTAAACATGCACACTTTCACCTCTGTGGCTAAGTTTACAAGTAGAAGTGCCGCATTTGGGCAAATAAGACCCCATGTGTGATTGTTGTATATCTGAGGCATCCACAAAGTGTGACTGTTTGGTGCGGTTTGTGCTCTGGCGGCGTCGTCGGGTCGTTCTTCTTCGTAAATGAGGTCGGACAAGCAGTTACCGTGAATGGTGTTCGCTATCGAGATATGATAGCGGACTTCTTGAGACCAGAAGATATGGACCTTGGCAATATGTGGTTCAAACGCGATAGTGCCACTTGCCACACAGCCAACAAGACAATGGCTTTATTGCGCGGGAAGTTCAATGGCCGTGTTATCTTACGTCGTGGCGATGTAAATTGGCCGTCACGATCATGGGATTTGACACCGTTGGACATCTTTCTTTGGAGATATTTAAGAGAAAAAGTGTACGTCAATAATCTAAGGAAAAATTTAACAGTCAAATAATTCGCCACATTATCGACATTTATTCATAATATAAAGTCCAATTTGGGATATCATTTATATCCGACTTAAAACGAAACAAATAGATTTAGGTAATCAATCAGAGATTAACTTATAATTAATGATCCTTTATCAATCACAATCCTGAAAGTTAAAGCACAGCCAAATATAGAACTCTAACTTGATTTTTACAAACTTATGCCCTTAATGTCTATACAAACAAAGCTGGTCGTGTTCGTAACGAACAGTTCTCTTTACCTAGAATCAAATTTTTTTGTCTTTCCTGTTTTTACCTTTAGTTTTCTTTTAAAATCTGACAGATGTTATACCATAGATATCTATGCGCAGCTAGATTTTTTTTGTAGAAATTACGGGCATTATTTGTTAACTGTTCAAAAGCAAGCAGATAACACATTATTTGTACTATTAAAGTAAGCACAAACGAAAAGCGCTTTGCAAAACTGGTAAGTATTTGTTGATTTAAATTTGTATGAATTTTTTAAATTCAAAAATTTTATTAAAAAAAAAATATTTTTTGCCACTTCGGTCTCAATAACTCCAAAACTAATGGCTAAATTATCTGGCGTAATTTAAAATGTTTTGACGGATTGCATAACAAAATCGAGTACGTCGTAACAAAGCTCGCAAGAAAGTAATTTCTGATTGATTTAGATCCGGTGCGTATGAGTAATATAAAATAAGTAAATATTACTTATACTAACTACTCGGGCTTAAATTAGTCGATGTTTTGTAATATAATCGATTATTATTCGCGCGAATAATTATTCTTAAAATTTAATGGAATACTAATCGAACAATTGAATATTATCCGGTTGGTCTAATAGTTTTTTTTTGTTTAGTTTAGAAGTTTAAAAATAAGACTAAAAATTATATTTTTCAACATAAAAATTTTATTAAAAAGGTAGCAAAAATTTAACAAAAGGTACTGCATAAAAGTTCCATTAAAATTAAAGCTTATCTTTTGAAATAGTCTTTCAAAAAGAGTTTAAATGAACATGTTTCAAACGATTTTTTCTGTTGTTTTGACGAGACTTGATTTAGAAAAGATATTGTTGACGTTGGAGAGATTGAAATTTCTATTTCTCGTCTTTCCTATTTGGTAGTCTTCCACTTGAATCTCTTATTTATTTTTTGTAACAATTTTAATAGTCTTGTTAAGGACTGGTCTGGTCATCTTCTGGATCTTAATTATTGTGGTCTGTACTAAATATTCTTAAAAATTATTAGTAATGTGGTTATTTTGTTAAACTGTTCCATGGGTTTTAATCCAAATTTCGATATCTTAATCAGGCTTAAGTTCACCAAATTTAATTTTCATTAAATTACTCTCATGAAGAAAGGAATTTTACAACATGAAATTAATTAAAATTTATTGATAATTTTCCATTCTTGACCGACCTGAGATTCGAAACTAGGCGTTTTACAGACACATGTTTCGATTGCAACCACTCTATCTCTTCAGAGGGGTTTGCCGTTTAGCCGTCGCCGAGTGCTGCTGGCAGTTAATAGTCAAACATCAACCTTTAAACCAAAACCTTTTTAAAAATAAATTATTCCCAAGCTCATTAGTTTCAGTCTTTGTACTATATTTTGTTAAAGTTTTATTCGAAGAAAATGTTCCGGAGTAACGAACCAATAAAACGTATCGGCTTGTTTTTTACATAAAAGAAAAAAATAATACTGTAAAAAACAAATTTTGAATTAACCGACATAAATTATTCGAATTGTTCGTAAATCGAAAATAAGCTTTTTTAAACTATTCAAACAGCTATTCGCCCAAAATTGTTCGATTAATCAAATAACAGTTAATCGTTTGAATACACTTCTAACTTCTTTCTATTGTAATTTGCGTTTGGCAAATGTCGTTGCAACATCCTTAAGCTAATAGCTTTAGAATATTATTGCGTTGTGTTTAGTATATTTTGTTACAGAAACAGTATTGCCAACTCTACACTTTTAAATATTGCATCATTTATATAAATAAAATTTGCTGAATGCTGTCTAAAAAGGATTTTATTTAATAAAGCCAAAAATAAAAAACGCTGCAGCATAATAATTGCCAAAAAGCTTAATCTAACCTGAATTCTGGTGAAAATCTGAGAGAATTTTGTCCGATAAAAAAAATCTCTGCAAAAGCTGTCGTCAATGCAACACTATCACACATAAAATATGCTGCTTAGATTCCATTGAATCTGTTATTCCACGAAATTTCAGATACATTTGCGTCCGACTTGTAAATGTATCTGAAATTTTCATGGAACAATAGATTCAAAAAATCAGTCATACAAATGCATTTTTACACAGAAAGAAAAACACTCCGGATTAATTAAGTTTTTTATACTTACTTTAAGTACAAGTCGTACTTAAAAATTTAAGTCCGAATAACACTAAAACTTAAAAGAAACTTTAATGGGATAACTTTCGAAAACCAATCCCGGAATTTCTTAAAATAGGTATAATATTCTTAAATCAAGTAAACAAATGATTGAACTTTTCTTTGGTAGTGCCACACTGAGAGTAAACTTACAAACTGAGCGTTAAAATCACATATAACATATTGATCTCATCTGTAAGCATTGCATTGAATATGCGAGCACACTCGTGTATTTGTAGAAACAACAACAACAACAGAACAATAACAATAAGAATACACATTATTTTCATGTTCAAAAAGTAAAATAAAAAGCAAAAGTTCCCATCTAGTTTATATTTAGTTGAAGACATCAAATTTTTAAAGTAGAGGCCACGTCGGGCATAGTACCGTATTCAGATATGTACCTTAGTTGGCTTTGCGCAATAATTGAGCTTAATTATCCGTATAAAATTTCAATTTAGTTATTGTTCAATTAATATGAAATTGTTATAATTTTGATACAAGTGTGTTTAGTGAGCAAAACAAAGCTAACTATATTAAGTGTTTTGACGGTTGATAGCTGAAATGCCAACAAAACAAAGGTCCATCCATTAGGTCTGCGCAAAAGCCAGATGTTTATTTTATCTATTCTTTAAAGATGCCAAAATTTATTTAAATTTTGCTGTAGTTAATTGCTAATTGAGTTGGCTAAATTTGTATGCGTGAACAGATAGATAATTTTGTCACTAAAATAGCTTAATATGAACACCATATAATGCTGATGTTTTATAATTGAAATGTAAGGTAAGGTGTAAACGGGTAAGTAAATCAATCATAATGATATTCTCCTTCTGTCTCTGGTTCTCTGGGTTAGCATCAATCTAATTTCACTTTCGGATTATTTCAGGTACGAACTCGCAATTTAATATGGAAAAGTTAAGTGTTTCACACTTAAACAATCCGTACTTGAATTAATCTTTCTGTATTTATATCTATACTGCTTCGGATTGATTTTGGTAAATACAAAAAAGCCCACTTTCGAAGAAGAGAGCAGATATAAAACACAATATTTTCTGTCTTGTGACGCCTCAGTTTAGTTTGTGATTGCCAGCTTAAATGGCTGTATTGCCAACTTCGTTAAAAAAAATCTTTTTAAGAAACATGTCAATTATTTTAAACGATACAGTTTTAAACAAAATTTATATTTTCCACATTTTATGGGTTAATTGTCATAATTTTTGAAGCGTTAAACTCGTGTTGTTGAGTTTTTTGTAAAATTTACGCATTATTTTTCACTATTATTTCATATTCCTGTTTTTTAGCATTGTTCTTATGTGCGTTATTATAAGAAAAGAATGCAATGTTAAATTTAAGACATCGATGTTAATAAAAATGTTTGAAAATATATAGGTTTCATTAAATTTCCAAAAACGCTAACTTACATACCTATAAAAACCCAGTGCACATAATTTCCGTTAACACAAATGAAGATAATGAATACGCACGCTGTGAAGCATTAAGAGTCAGTCAAACATACATACATATACAAACGCACACTCCTTTTTAACTTCCGGTACATATAATTTAAAAGCACTAAGGCTTAACAAAGTTACTTTTATTCTTCTACTGTATTTTTTTTTGC
Source organism: Pollenia labialis (assembly GCA_949318255.1). Taxonomy (NCBI): domain Eukaryota; kingdom Metazoa; phylum Arthropoda; class Insecta; order Diptera; family Polleniidae; genus Pollenia; species Pollenia labialis. The sequence goes on along the minus strand of OX439142.1, from coordinate 133,384,532 downwards.
TATTACAATTTTATTCTAACTATTTTGTTTCACTTTACTTGTTGTTGTTGTTTTTATATTTTATTTTCAGTTGTTGTTAGTTTTGTACAAATGAGTTGTTTTGTTTCAGTTTTGTTACGAATATACACCATTAATTTTTTTTTTTACCAAAAAGTGAAAAAACAATGCTAACAATTGCAAAAGTTGATGCTAAAGTTGAAGCAGAAAAATATGAAACAATAGAAAAGAATTTTACAAACTAAAAAAAGTGACGGCAACAGGATATGAACTATTAACTTATTTGACTGCATCAACTACATTAAAATAGTGTAAGCAGGTATACAAAATTTTTTTTTAAGAAAAAATAAAATTGTATGAGCCAGTAGTGCAGTGTAGTCATTTGTCTTGTAAGGAAAACAAATCTTAAAGTTTACGATATCATATGAACGATATTGTTGTATATGAGGCTTCCTACAGTTCTTGTTTAACTGCACCGTTTCCATTTAGCTGATATTTTCGCTTCAAAGAATTATAAATTTTTTACTTTAAATGTTGCAAAAACACAAATTAAATTGATTTGTTAAAATTATTTGATTTATTCGATTGCCTTAAAGTATTCCTTCTTTTTACATTCTAAGCGCCAAGGCATCCTAAGAGTTTGTGCATGTGACTTGCTTGAAGGGTGTTTCTTAGCCAGATGTAACGTTCGAAACGGTAAGTTATCAAACGCTCAAATACTCAAATCAATTCGAAGCGTTATTAATAGTACGGTGAGTATGGATTTTCTTGAATCAATCTTTGAATTGATTCAAGTACGGATTTCAATCGCAAAATACTTAACTTATCCAAAACTGTAATTAGAAGGAGAATTTTATTATGATTGATTTATTTGCCCGTTTTACATTTTACAGATTTTCAATTATAAATCACAAGCATCATTCCCGATGTGGTTTTTACTTAAAAAACTTAATCTACACAAATAACTGAAAATTTAAACTAAATGAGAAGCAACATCTCTCAATTTTTTTTTTAAACATTAAAATAATGAGTTTTCGTCTTGTGCTGTTGTTTTTGTCGTTTCTACACATAACAAGCCTATAGTTTTTTAACTAGTTGCGTGGTGTTGTTGTAGTGTCTGCAACAAACGTTAATAAGTTAAATGAGATTAAAACGCTCACTTTGTAATTTTACTCTCAGAGTAGCAGTACCAACGAAAACTTTAATCTTTTTTTCAATTGGTTTAAGAATTTTGTACTTATTTTAAGAAATTCCGTAATTGATTTTTGATAGTGATCCCATTAAGGATTGCTTTATGTAGGTTTTAATGTTATTCGTACTTGAATTTTTGAGTACGACTCGTATCATACTGCACTCACTCTTTGATATTTATGATCAGTATACTCTGGAAAATAATCATAAATATTTTTGCGCCTAAAGAACGCTACCAAAATATCCTAATTAACTTTCGATTCGCGTATCGAATAGACGAGTTTTATGGCGTACATAATCGTATAAATGACCGGATTTATGAATAAACAGAAACAACAGACCCCAAATTTAGAAAAAGCACCGTTTGGTGCGGTTTACAAGCTCGTGGCTTTATTGGACTCAATCTCTATAATAATGGCCCAAAATTGGACGTTCAGAATTCGCTTCGTCGAAAAGAGCTGCCGTACCCGTATTCTCGGAATCATCTTCAAATGATAATTCCATGTATGGAACATTTGAATTAAACAAGATATTTTCTTAAAAATAAATTTTTTTGTGCAACTTTTTTACAATTTCAGAGTCTACGGATTCGAAAATCGTTCAATGTGCTTAAAATATTCAATTTAAATCAGTATCCAAAAGAACCCAAAAAAAAATGTTATCATTTTGCGAATCACTAAATTTAAAATAAGCGCACAATTATGCGCTACATAATAAGACATACAGAAATGCAGTTAAAGAGAATACTAAAAAATAACTGCATCAAAACATTAAGTGTTTAAAGCTGATCGTTAAACCCAACAATTTTTATATGCACTGAATAGTGCGCTTTATGTGTCGAACATTTATTACTCAAAAAGGGAATTCGCCATATAAAATGTAAGTATTCCGTAAGCTCAATGGTAAGCGAAACTTTTATGTTTCTCCCTTACAAACCTGCTTCATTGGAAGCTCCATTTTTTATTGGGTAAACACTTGATATCGCTCCTTAGTGTACGGTTCGGTAGATTTGTGCAAAACACAAACGCTAATAGTGTTTGTGTAGAAAAAAACAATATTTTTTAAAAACCAAAATACACATGCGAAAAAAACAAAAAGCCAGCAAAATAATTTTACACAAACAAAACATATTGACAATATACACACAAGCTGTGTTTGTTTAGTTCTATATCAATGTAAAAAAAAAACATTATAGAACATTAATATATAATGTTTGTCTACAGTATCACTACAATTGTTCTGTTTTTTAACGAAAAACAGAACAATATATAGTGTTCGGCTCTTTCTTGAAAATAGTTGCGAACGTTATTAAGGGTTGTGTTCGTCTACACAATCACTAAAAAAATAGATAACGTTCTTGGGTGCGTGAGCTGAACTTTGAATATTGTACTTTTTTTTTCGATCACTCATTTAAATAAAAAAAACCGGAATAAGGGTTTAAATTGAAATAAAAATAAAAAGCTATGAAATGTTTCATTAAAGGTATTCATAACTAGAACTTAATATGGAAGCTCCATTTCAAAAAACTATATTTTAGCACCTTTTAGGGCCATTGCTTTACAATTCATTGTAGCAGTAAACTTAAGTTTCCACACTTTTTTAATGTATAATAACATTTATCTAAAATTGGAAACACGGTAGTCGTAAAAAATAAGTAAAATCAAGACAATAACAATTCTACTGCACTGGATTGCCGATATGTGTATGTAGTAGGGATGCCAATCCCGAAATCCCGGGAATATTCTAAAAATTCAAGTCTCGAATTTGAATTTTTATGTAAAAATCCCTAGATTATAAGTTTTGTAGACATGTGCTAATTTTTTTATTATCAAAATATACAACTATATTTTAATAAACGTGAGTCACCCTGTTAAAAATAACTTCACAAATTTAATATTAAATCATACTGGCAATGAATCTAATTTTTAACTGGTTACAAAAAGAAATCGCAAGTGAATAAATGTTACAATGCAATGCATTTTGTACCACAGAAAACAAAATCAGAAGATAAAGTGTGATGTGTTTTTTTTCCAAGTGAATGATAAAAGAAATGAGCACGCAAAATGCAAGTTGTGCAAAAATGTGTTAAAAATTTTAGAGGGTTCTACCAAAGGTCTTTTGAGACATATTTTTTTACGCTTCCAGGGCAGCATATGTTTGCAATAAAATAAGGTATCGATTATCAGACGGCATTCAATTGTTTTAGAAGCTTTTTAAAATCTAATGGTGTTTTCATTTCTACAAAAAAATGTGCCTTTTTTTTAAAAAAAAATTCAATTTGGTGTCTTTTTCTTAAAAATTTTGCTCCCGAAAAGGGTGGCTTGTTTTATTCTAAAAAACTAATGCTTTTCGGGAGCAATATTTTTAAGAAACAGACACCAAATTGCATTTTTTTAAAAAAAGGTACATTTTTTGTAGAAAAGAAAACACCATAAGTTTTAACACAAAATTCTGTGTTATTTTGTAATGAGTTTAATTTTCATGAATTAATTTGTTTTAAAACTTATACATAAACATTAAATTATAATTATATGAATTTTAAAAATTGGCTTTTATATATGACATCCCGATCCGTCTCGGTATCCCGTTTTTTTTAATTAAAAAACCCGAATCCCGGGTTTCAAAAAACATGGTTCCATTTGGCATCCCTAAAATGTAGGCATCATTGTTCATTCTTATGTTTACTTGATAAAACAAAAGTTCCCTTAAATTAAGAGAAACATTTTTTTAGTAGACATTTATGTGGAGTAGAGAAAACTGGGTCACAGCAGTGATGATGTTTAAATAAAATGAAGCCTGAATGAAACAGCTACTAAATTTTTGTTTATGGCAAACTTAAGATACCCTGCAAATATTATTGGACCACCTGATCCATTTTGATTAAATGGACTACTCCATGGACTAGTCCGATGTTATGCAAGTATGGACCATGTCATTGGTAAAAAGTGTTTGTAGTGAGACGACATGTTTTTACACGAAGTTAAAACTAATCGTTTAGAAACGAAAACATGTCGTTCAAAAGCGAAGACATGTCGCGACATGTCGTAACACTACAAACACTTTTTAACAATGACATGACCCATACTTGCATTACATCGGACCAGTCCATGGAGTAGTCTATTTAATCAAATTGGATCGGGTGGTCCAATTTAATTTGCAGGGCATGCACACAAACAAAAACACAAACACACATGAGTGTATAAAAAAGCCGTAAACAGATTAATTCGCAAATGTATTTTCCACACACTGTAAAAGTTTAACAGTATAGTTGTATGAGTATGTGAATGTGTAATTTCTTTTTGTTAGTGGTATATAGTAATAAAATGTGGTGAACCGTAGTTTTACGGCAATTTTAGTATATATAGTAACCTTCTAGGTAAACTTCCTTATTTTATAGTCTCAACAAATCACGCACATACTTTTTGGAATGAATGAAATTTAAGTAAAGTAAAATCTTACAAAATTGGGAAAATATTTGGGTTTTTGTAAGAGTTATGGCGTTTTCTTTTTTGAGTGTTAACCTGTATTTATTCTGCCTTTTTACATATCTTTATGTTTTTTTCTGAATAAAATGTGTTATTTAAAAATTGCAATGTGACAAAGAATGCTGTATGTATAAAACTCATTTTAATTAAAGCGGCATGAGTGCAGCACTAAATCAACAGCCGATTTTGCTATTATTTCTGAAAAATTGAATTATTTTAATTGAAATTTTTGATACATAATTTTAAATTAGGCTTTAGTTCATCGAATTTTATTTTCATCAAAGATTTTGCTATTATTTCTGAAAAATTGAATTATTTTAATTGACATTTTTGATATATAGTTTTAAATTAGGCTTTAGTTCATCGAATTTTATTTTCATAAAATTATTTTAGTAAAGGAACGAATTTGGCAACATAAAATTAATTAATTTTTTTCGATTGTTATTATTCTTGACTGAACGGGGGATTGATTTCGGGTCGAATTGACATGTTTTGAGAATATCCCCGTTCCCATCATCAGAACTCTTTGCAGTTCTACCGTTTACGCCAATGCGGGGTATGCCACTACATTCTTACTTAATTTTGTCGTTAAAAATTTACAAAATTCAGATCTGGCATTAATACAGTTGTTCATATAATGGGACAGCACTTTTGTATGAAGCAAATATACAATATTGTATAATTAGACATTTATACAAAAAATACGACCATACTACGAGCTTTTGCATTAGACAATAGTATTGTAGTGGTTTGCATGCTTGCCTGGAAGTTATAAATGAAACTGGATTAGACAAAACCTAAAAAAAAAAACAGATGACATAGCTCACACTGCAATTGAAAGGGACCGCAAAGGTAACCGTAGATGAGGACATCCTGAACATAACAGCCTGGAATAGACAGAGATAACGATTTAGGGGAAAGTGAGGGTGCAATCTAGAACTTGGCCCCAGATAAATCAGAATGGTGAAAGTAATGGGAATCACGATTACATAAATTTATATTAACTATAAATAAAAAATCTTTCTAATTCTGTTACTCAGCGCAATGGGTACTTTTCTTGGCCTTTGCCTTAAGATATTCGTTTATATTTATTTAGATATCATTATTATATGTATTCAGAAGAATGCTCAGAAATTCAGTTAGGCATACTGTATGAGGAAGGTTTAAAATGATATCATATAATAAATAATTTTTTATTCTGATTTTATTAATTTATTATATTTTTAAGTTACTATCTTTCATATTATGCACCTTATTTTGGTTATACCTGCCATTTCTCAGCATATTTCCCATAACTTTTCTTAGAATATAAAGTTCGATAAAAATATTTACCATTTAGACTGTGTTCAGACAGACGGCTCATGTTTTATTGACATGATGGCTACTTTATAGGTGAGAGTGACGAGGGGAAAATAAAGGAGTACACAGATGCATAAAGTGTTAGTACGTTTTGCTTACTTACTCGTATTTAAAGACTATAAAAAAAAAACATGTCGTCAACATGACATGAATTGCAAGTTCAAACAAGAAAAAGTAAGAATCATGCCAATAAGACATGAGCCGTCTGAACATAGTCTTAGGAACCCCAAAGAAAAAGCTGTTAAATTGGACGATCGAAGTATCTAATAAGAGTAGAGAAATGCGTAATTATTCGACCGACAGAATGCAGATCGTAGTAGATTTGATGAGTTTTTAGTTTGAGAATTCATCTATTTTGCATGGACTTTCAGAAATTTATCTTTTACTAAGTCCCTGTGAATGGTCTTATGTCTTATGTACAACGTCGCTCCGGTCAAGGTTCACAATAAGTGGATACAATATCGCTCCTTTATTGCAACATAGTCATATCTTTATATACCAAGATACAAAGAGTTCCTTTATATCCTTTTTAATTGTAAAAAAAACAATTAGTATTAATTCCCAAAATGAACAGAAGTTACAGCAAAATATATTTCATTTAACCTGTATAAAACTTTAATTGAATGTTTCCAAGTTTGATTTTCTTGTGATATGACTATGTTGCATATGACGATTTTAATAAAATTTGGCCATTCATAGTTTTAGAAGACTATAAATTACTTGTTCAAATTTCGTTAAGATCGGCCGATAATTTACCATAGGTCCTATATAAAGACCATTACGGAAATATTGTTACTGTGTCAAAGATTCGGCACAACCAAATTCATCACTCTAACAAATTTTTTTTTTATTGGAAGAAAAGTTGGAAACCTTAGTATGCAACGTTTTTGAGAGTCATATACCTTTGAAAAGGCAGCTTTTAAATTTGTCAAGATTTATATAAAACTAAGTAATTTTTGGGAATACAAAATTTCAATTTAAAAGATTGATTTAGTCGTGCTTAATTCCCAATTTTTATTCTTGATGAAAACACAGAAATTTATTGTTGAAGGGATAAGCTATTCCCATGCGTATTTCACTGGGTGGGTGGGAGCACGTATTATGTTCTTTAAGCCAGTATTTTTAAGTTCACATAAAAAAGCAAAGATTTACGTTTTGGCCCCAATCATAAAAAGCAAAAGCAAAACTTTTATTTTGATTCAAAACATCAGTTTTCTAATCGTGCATTTTTGAAGCCAAAACAAGAATTGTCCAATTTTTCGTTAAAAGCAAAACTTTTATTTTGATGCAAAACATCAGTTTTCTAATCGTGCATTTTTGCAGCCAAAACAAGAATTGTCCAATTTTTGGATAATTGACTGTTTATTGCTAGAAAATAATTCCCTAACAGAGTATAGGCACACAATTACAAATTTTCTTTCTCTAAAACTTATTCTGAGCTTAATTTAAGTACATAAATATCAATGATGACAAACAGGCAGGAACACGGAAAGACAGACACAAACAACGTTAACAACTGTACAGAGCATAACAAGAAAAGTAAAACATAATAACCAAGTATGTAATACATATTAAATAGAAACTTGTAACTGAAAAAGTTTTACGATACCCACACACTTTGGTTTTTATTTTATTAGCGCTAAATAAAGTTGTAATAATGAAACATTCATGCACAAGAATTGTATTTTTCGATATCTGAAACAAATTCAACCGTAAACAAATACGTAGAATTATATATAATATATCTATATAAATATATATATAAATGGATATCAGAGCTGTAAATGAATCATTAATTTTTTGAATTAATTTGTGAATCATTCATGCAGTGAATTAGCAAATTTTGAATTAATTCTTTTTACACAAAAAAATGAATTGAATGAAATTTGAATCAATTCAAACGAATTAGGCAGAAATGAATTTCAATTTGTTTCCAATTCAAATGAATCTGAAAAATGAATTGCAAATCATTTTGACAAATTCAAATGAATCTGTAAAATGAATTGCAATTCGTTTCCATTTCAAACGAATTTGTTTAAGTGAATTGCAATTCATTTTATAGATTCATTTAAATTGAATTGATTTTGAATTTATTTAAATGAATTAGAAAAAAGAACTAGCAATTCATTTGAATTGAATTGATTGAAATTTGAATTGACTTTTTATCGTTTTGTTATTCAACTAATTTTTTTGTCTGTAAAAGACAGCAAGCTCGTTTTGTATATCACCTAGTAAAGCCCAAAGACAAAAAATTCTTATTTTTGAAATTCCTTTGATATACTGGAATTGCCAGTAGTGGCAGAATAGAAATTGAGTTATAAGGTATCGGCGAATATCCTATCAAATTGGGAACATTTTGTTTATTTGCTTGAAAAAACATACATTTTTATTTTTATCAAATGGTGTGAAAATATTATTAAAGGTGTGTTTAACAACCATTTTTTGTTTAAATAATCTTTGATTTGTATATTGTGGAAAAGTACTTTTTTTAAAAATGTTCAATCGAATTTTAAAAATTTTAGCAACTTTGAATCTTAACATAACATTTTTTGCTGTCAAAGCTGTGTTCGTTTGCTCAAAATTCTTCCTTCTTTTACTACAATTTGAAAATTTGTTTACTTTTTGTATTGAAATCTTCTAACTGTAACAAAAATTGTAAATCTTAGTAATTTCCTCTGGATCTGCTCTTGAATTTGATTGATTGCAACTCATTTTTGATTTCATGTCTTTGAATTTCCAATTCTTTTTTCTAATTCATTTGAATGAATTCAAAATCAATTCAATTCAAATAAATCTGTAAAATAAATTGCAATTTACTTTAACAAATTCATTTGAATTGGAAGAGAATTGAAATTCATTTCTGCCTAATTCGTTTGAATTGATTCATATTTAATTCAATTCTTTTTTGCTGTGAAATGAATTAATTCAAAATTTAGCTAATTCGTAAGGAATTAAAATTCATTTACAGCTCTGATGGATATGGATGTAGGTATGAAGTAAATTGATGTGTATTAAATATGCACTTACACAAACACACTTGTTTATAAAAACATCAGATTTTCTATGCATATTTATATGAATGTATGTGTATTAATAATTGTGTACATGTAATAAAGTTTTCTTGTTTATATCAAATAGTTGTAATGAAGTTATGTGACACTGTAAAATTGTTGAGCAGCACACGTCTATAAATAGTTTGGAATTTATTTACCACAATATCCGTTTATAACCGAACAGGAAACAAGGTCATTTCCTGTTTTAACATTTGTGTATTCTACCCAGAAGGGATAGAATTTATTTGTATGTATTTGATGTTTTTCAAAACATGCTTTCTCAAATTTAAATACATTGAAATAAGAAAAATTTTGATTGGTTTTTGTAACAATTAGGTGGTACTTTTTCAGATTTTGCTTTAGGTCCAATGGGTTAAATTGCGTTTGGAATTAATTTAATTAGAAATGTTTTACGTTTTATGCATATGAGGCAATTGAAGGGAGAACAATGTGAAATGATGTTTATGACAAAATGAAAAAAAAAAATATATAACGGAGCACAGTGACACAAAATCGTTTTTATCGGCTAAACTTTTGAAACTTTTTTTACCGATAGAGATATTTTAGAAATTTTTATTCGATAGAGAGGCGCAAATGCATACTTCTCACTCCACTATTGTGGTGTGGGTACAATTATACAAACAAATGGATTTGCAACTTGGAATAACGTTGTAAAAGCCGCTTGCTTAGTGAAAATGTTTTTTCACGAAAAAAAGTTATAAACTGTAAATTTGCATGTTATCATAAATTCAATTTCTTGATATTTTGCTTGTTAGTTTTAATTATCACTTTTTTTGGTAATCTGAAAAAAAATTTTTAAATAATTAAACATCGTTTTTTTTGCTCTCCTGAAAAATAATTATTTTGTCATTTACAACTTTAATTACAACTGTGCTTCGATTATTGTCCATTCGGAAGTTATTTTTACTACAACTTATAACAAAATACATAGTTTTATAATGTTAGCCAATAGCCCATTTGATCATTTGGTCAATTTAAGCCATAATTGACTGGAATCGGATAAAAACTTAAAATCATATTAAAAGTATATAACTTAACGTGCTAAATTCCCAACTGGCAGTCTTGATAAGCCCCTGAAATTTTGGTTGCTTTGGCCAGATCATCAGGAACGATTTTTCCCAAACATTTTAGAAAAGGTTAAGATAATTGGTTCAGTAAATTTAATATTTTTTAAAAAAAGAGACCTCAAGCTTAATAAAATAATAATAATACATTTTGTAAAGGTCGAATAAAAGTCAATTTATAAAGGTTAAGATATTAAGCAGTTAAAACTGTAAAGTAAATGAAAATTTCAACCAATCAAGTTTAAGGGGTTAAAGCTTAAACCAAGCCACAACAATAAACAGTGAATTTATCTTTTTCTACATTCCCGACTACTATTGGTTAGCTCTTTTCCAATACTTTTTGTAGTTGTAATTGCACAAAAAGAAAAACACTCAGGGTAAATCAAGTTTTTTATGATTACTTTAAGTACGAGTCGTACTCAAAACTTCAAGTTCGAATAACACTAAAACGTACTCAAAACAATCCTAAATGGGATTACTTTCGAAAATCAATCCTGTAATTTCCTGAAATAAGTATAAAATTCTTAAATCAAGTAAAAAAAAACCCTCCGGCTTACGCATGTTCTGATTTTCTAAACACATTGAAAAAAGGTGTGGCCTGACCCATGTATAACACGAAGGGAAAATTTGTTTATTTGAACTCTTGGTTCTCATTTGGTTTATATTTTCGGTTAAATATGTACATAAGATTTCTAAAGTAAAAACCACATCGGGCATGATGTTGGTGTTTTATCATTCAGTTAGGTGTATTACGAGTAAGTAAATCAATCATAATAATTTTTTCTTTCTAATTCGGGATTAAATCAACTTTATAATACTTAAATCAAGCGTATTTTGAGATTTATTCATTCTTAGTTTTACTTAAATTAATCTCATTTTCGGATGTTTTTAAGTACGAAATCGGGATTGAGTATGAAAAATTTTAGTATTTTGCTTTTGGAAATTTGTACTTGAATCAATCTTTCTGATTGAAGAAAATCCGTACTTACCGTACTATCAATACCGCTTCGGATTGATATGAGTACAGATTGATTAATTTTTCTTTTGAGTTTGGGTAAAGAAAAGCAAAATTAAAAAAAATTGCTTTAGTTTGTTGTTTTTGCAAGAAAGCCAGTTCAGTTTTTTTGCACTGTAACTTGCACAATTATTATCAAAAAAGTTCTTACTAAATTTTGAATTAGCATTCTTGATAAAACCCATGATTAAATAATAAAGGTGGCAGGACTACGCCAGATGACGATTTTTTGTGCTTGCATTGTTTGTCTAGTCTTATGTCAAATTTAAAAAAAGTCCACGTTTTGTGCTGTAATCATTGTATTTTATTAAAGTTTTTTGATAATATTAAATTAAAATAAATAAGATATTGAGCATAATTTAATAATAACACACTGCTACAAAAAAACAATTTTTGTCAGAACTTGAAAACCGACCTAGTGGGGGTTGTAGGCCTAGGTGAGGACATACAAAAACCGTTTTCAAACATTTTGAAACACCCTCAAAATTTTGAGTTATTTTCAAAAAACTGTTTTAGGGTAGGTCGTAGCACTTTAGTACCTCTAACTCACAAATTTTTTGATCGATTTTAAAATTTTAAACTGTTTTGGAAAGGCAAAGAATTAAGCTTTTATGAAATGTATTCATAAAAAATATATTCCAAAAAATTAGGTGAGTTTTTCTCAAAATTACCTAATTTTTTTTATTTTTTTTCCTAATTTTTCAAATTCAACAAGAGTTATTTCAATTTTTTTCTATTAAAACCTATCTTTATTTGCACTGTATTTAAAAGATAATTTTATGTAGAAAAAACGAGATATCATTTGTTAAAATCGGCTTTTATTTGCAAAAGTTACTAAGGTTTTAAATCTCGCACAAGATCGCAAAAATATGCATTTGTCACAAAATGTGGCTCAGCCGATTTTGGTAGATATTCCATATCACATTCCTCGTTTTCAGAATCATCATCACTTTGTTTATGTAAAGTTTCATTACATTTAATTGCACTTAATACTGGTTTAGTAACAGTTTACACATTAGCATACTTAATGCTATCACGATTTTTATATTGATAACCAGTGATGTTTGTTTGGCAAAAATAACAGTCTTGTGGTTTATGGAATATTTTATGATGCGAAATCATTGGGAAAGATAATGGTAATGGCTGGCTTATAAACTTTTCGGACTTAGTTTTCTTAAGCATACTGGAACAGCTTGTACAAATACTTTCGGGTTCACAACATTTGCTAGAACTGTATGAGCAGTTAAAAACTGTATTGAAGGCATTTACCAAGGCTTTATTTTTCTTCAGATCAAAGCGATGTTTTTTGTCAGCGAATAAACCGCAAACATAACAAAAATTATTACGCTTATCACACACTGCAGAAAAAATTAAACACAATTTAAAATTTGTTAAAGGATTACAAAAATTACAAATATACTTATTTTAATAATAAAATTAAATATTAATATAACTTCACTTGTCACAAATTTTAAACTAGTTACACTTTTTTTTGCTCTTATCTAAAAACAATATCCTTCACCAAAAGGTAGTATTTAAACTTTGCCATTGTGTTGGTAATAAATTCGATTAGTTTATGTATTTATCCAAATATATATATGTAACTAAAAATTGCATATAAAAACATTCTAAACTTTTTTAATGATTCAAAAAAATAGGGCATACTAAACCTTATTCATCTGTATTATCTTCCAGTTCTTTTTTTTAATAAAGACAGATTAACAATAACTTATTATAAAGTGGTTTACAGAACACGAGCGCCTTACTCGTCTGTTCAACTTACATTTAAAACAAAAACCAAATTTGGAATTCGTGTTCTGTAAACCACACATAAGTTAATACCAAAAACGTAACTGTAAAATTACAACAAACAAATACTTAAGTTTACAAATTTGCTTGTATAGTTAATGGAGAAAATACTAAAAACAGGTATTAATGAAAAGTTGAATAACTTATACAATTTTTATCCGATTTTAAAAATTGAAACCATGTTTTGTTAAGAACTAAATTTTCTTCATACGGTAATATAAATTTGTATAAGCTTTCATATTAAAATAAGCAATGAAAAGCACCTAAAATCAAAAAAGTTTATAATTTTCGTTTTTTTTTGTAGATATTCTTAACAAAAACAATTGTTATAACTTACAAATGTATAAAAAATGCACGTCATTTTAAAGCGTAATTAGTTTTCTTTCAAAACCAGTTAAAAAAATTAAAATCGGACAAGACCTGACTGAGTTACAGGTCGATAAGTTGACGAACATCACTGAAAACGGTTTTTTTAAAATAACTTCTGAATTTGAGGGTGTTTCTGAATTTTTTTGACACAATTTTTTATGTACTCAACAAGACCAATAACCCACGCTAGGTCGTGGGTTATTTTTTACACTGTAGCACCGTGTAATTGGCTAAAAATGTATTTATTTAATTTTTTGATTTTTGCTTAAAGTATTTTTTGACGTAAACGGTGATATAATTGCCATTTTTGTTGTAGTGTTGCATTTGTTGCCGTAACGATGCCACCTACTTATTCCACCATGATAAAACCCTTAGAATATAAATTATAATTAGAACTAAACAAAAAATTAAAAAAAAAAATTTTATTTCTAAAGTTGTCGTTTCAGATTTATTTATTTAACAAAGTTGGATCCAACTCAGTAAAATATTTTTACAATAATTGAATTTTAGATATTGTTTTAAGGTTTCTAAATTTAAATTTCCGTACAATATTTTATCTTCCCATTCCTATTTTATACATTACCGGCAACAACAACAACAACTAAAAAATCGGATTAACCTAAAAGTATGCAAAGTTTTTGTATATAATTCTCTTAAAGATTCACTTTCTTATGTACGTTTTTCATTTTATTCTATTTTCTTTATATACGGAAGAAGAAAAAAAACATTTGCGTTACAATTGCAATAAGAGCGCTATTTACGAGATTGGAATTGTAAGTATCCGCAAACATACAAATACACACTCATGAAATATTTGGAAAACAGAATAAAAAAATATTTGCACAAGACGAAAAAAGTAAAAAATTAAATTGCAGAATCTTTCACATACCTTTATTTTTAAATGTGACTATGGCTGTTTGTGTGTGTGTTCGTGCATGCATAAATATCTGAATACCTACAAATACTTTTGTACACACAGATGCATGTCATCCTGGCGGCACAAAACAAACATACCTAAGGAACAAAAACTATCTCATGCATTCTCTGACAACTACAAGTATTCGCAGAAAAGGAATATTTGAATTTAAAAATGAAATTTTTTCTACCTTTAACACAAACATTTCAAAGTGCGTCTTTGTGCACGTGTAAGTGTATTTGGTGACACAAATGCATGGCAAACATGTACAAGTATATTTGTCTATGTATGCATATATGTACATTAAGGTCAACGTAACATCAACAGCTTAAGTTCTTTTGCTCTATATAAAAATGCAGACATAAAAATAACTAAAGGCAACGGAAAAAAGGAAATAATAACACTATTTACATATTTGCCCAATTTTCGAAAAGTATCAGTTGTTAGCGTGTTCCACATCTACATATACAAATGTATGTGTGTATATTATATAGAATAGTTTTAAAAGTGGAGCATTGGCATTGCCAAGAGTTTTACAGATACTTATAAATGCAAGTGTTTTTAAACGAATTAAACAAAACATGACACAGGCTTGTTATCTGTGTAATTCAATTAAAAAGAAAACGCATCTTTTAGATGAATTTTAATCAAAAGGAAATTTAAATATAAAGAAAATAATTAAATATACAAAACGTGAGCAATAGGGCGGTTTCCAAGGCAATAGGAATGATTTGGTTGTTGCTGTCCCAGGTTTGCCTTCATCGCAGGTTCTTCCCTGGGGAAAACGCTTCCGGTTGATACAGCCAGGTTGACAATCTTTAGCCAATTGATTTCATGATATTTGGTTAGCTGGTTAGGTTCATTTAGGCTACGTAAAATTATCATTAAAATTTAAAGGGAGCTCTTATTTCTCCACTCATAAAAAAATTACAGTTACTGATTGCAGGTTAATTCGTTTTTCGAACTGTTCAAATTGAATAAAAATTTTACGAATAACTTTATTATTTAACATTTATGTTTGTTTTTCAAAAAACAAACTAAAAAAAAAAATTATGGTTTTCCTTACTTATATTGTCATATAATTTGTGTTTTTGTAGTTTAAAATATATTTTTTAGAAGTAACTACTGTTAAATTTTACTAAATATGCTAAATTTATTAAGTGAATAAAAAAATTGATCAACAAATATAAGTCTTTTATGCCCCTTTAAATTGTTCTACTTTACATGGAACCTGCCTAGTATTCACCCATAACTATGAAAGTTTGCCTGAGCATATATGCAATTTCTTCATCTTGATTTTTCGTAATGTAAATTTGTGCATGTATGTTCCGTCCAGAAAGCTTTAAGGCTTAAATATATACATACAGAAATTTTCCAAGTATGTACACATACATACGTGTGTTCGTAAATGAACATGTGCAGTTTTTTTAAACAATTTAAACAATTTTTATTTAACAAACAGCAAATATCCCCATTGATCAAAGGATTATTTCAAAAATGTTTCACTCATTTCTTATTTTTTTTATTTTCATGTTGCCATGTTTTTTTTTACCGTTAAAGCATCTCCTTTTTAACTACATATGTACGTGGACACACATGCACATAGAGATGACATGTACACATTGTATATCAAAAGCTTAAAGCTACAAAAACTTGGTCATTTTTGTGTACAGTATGTAAATTTAATATGCAAATTAAAACACACCACACACGAACATACTAGAGAGATAGAGTTTTAACCGGTTGTTATAAAATTAAAAATAATAATGAAAAAAAAAACAATGAGAATGAATTGAAATAGTAAACAACAATATCACACATTTTATGTAATGAAATTGTATATTTCTGTGCCAGAAAGATACGTAATATTAGAACGGTAGGACACCGAAATACAAATTTTTATTAAAACGCCCAACATTTGCTAGGAACTACTGTGGTCTCTAGTAAAATTAGTTTATAATGGGTAATCTTAGTTCCAGGGGGGTTGTTTATCATTTTTTCGTTAGGGTGTTTTTGCATTTTAAGTGCATAAAAATGACCCCAATATCAAGGAATGAAAAATGGCTCCAAATAAAATCACAATTTTTACTTTGCTATTAAGAGAAGCTTTACTGAGCGAATCCAGTGTTCGTTATGCCATAGAAAAGAAAATCCTCCGGCCAAGGACCGGCTACAACTTGAAGCTTCAGTAAGCAAAGCCAGTGTTCGTTATACCATAGAGGAAACAATTCTTGCACGTGGCCGACAGCCCAACCATACTATCAATCGTACGAGTTTTATAACCAAAACTGTATAATTAGACGGCATGACATAACCCCCACGAAATAAGTCCCAAAAAAAATTTTGAAATTATTCCCCAATTTTTAGGGTCTTATTTCATATAAAATAAACCTCCAATTTTAAAATGAAATAAAACCCCAACGTAATGACATAACTCCCTACATCTAAATGGAATAACTCCCCAAATTTTTGGGGATTATTTAATTTATTTCATTTTTGAAACAAATCCCTAATTCCTGAAATGAAATAAATCCTCAAAAAGTTTTCAAAACATCCAATCAATTCAAAATATTGATTTATTTACAATAGTTGAAACAGTTTAACAAAAACTTGCAAAAATTTGGTGCAGTTGTATTTCTGCAGCTCATTAGAAATGGCATCCGCCACTAATTTTGCTTCACATTCGTTGCATATTTAAAGATGCTTGCAGGGAATAAGAACAATGTTTAGGCTTTTGTTCTGACAAATAACACACAGGTTATCGTTATTGGAAACATATTCCGATTCTTCATCGGAAGACTCTTTTAAAATTTCTTCTTTTGGTGTCATATTGATACAAATTTCGTTTCCCTTAAACACTTTACTTGATATGAATTTCTGCAATAAAATTGATGCACTTTAAATTTTATTGAATTTGGCAAATTTGTCCCTTTTTCTCCGTTTTCGGGCCATTGCTCCTCCACTTTCGCAAAACATAGCAAAATTCCTGCTTTAAAAAAAATTAAATTTTACAAAAAAGTGACCATTTTTTTCTGCGAACCGACCTAAAACTCTATTATTCATTAAAACAAGTTTTTTTTACAAATTATAACGGGACATAATTTGCTATTTTGACAATTTCGAATAAATTTGAAAATGAAATAAGTCTCCAAAAAAATGTTTAGGGACTTATTTCATATCAGATATAAAAAAGAAATAAGTCCCCAAGAAAATGAAATAAATCCCCAAAAAACGTTGTTGTTGCCTCTCATATATTTTTTTGGGGATTTATTTCATTTCCGTTTTGGGGTCTTATTTCGTGGAGAGTTATATCATACCGCCGTATTTCAAATTTCGGATTTAGAAATCGAGATTCGAAATTTTGGATTTTTAGTTTCGGGCTTATGAATTCCACCTAAAATTTTTAGTATAACTTTCTTTGTGTTCTTCTTTGGGGTTAAAATTCATTATAAATTTTGAGGTGATTTTTCATAATGAAGAATTACCCCAAATTTAGGATCATATTTGATTTTATTTTAAAGGTTTTTTGGGGTAATTTTTCTTTAAAAGAAATGTGGTCATATTGCATTTTGAAATATAGCCCCAATTATGGGATAAATTTTCATTTATTTTTTGGGGCCATATTTCGCAGCGTCCTGTCCCGCCTTGGAGACTTCCATTCTAAAATTTTTCGGCTGGCTAATGAGCCCATTTGAAATCTATAATCTTTCACCTGGCAGGGTAATAGGCCTTATATGCAGTTTGAACCGGACATGGTGAGATACATAGGCTGCACAAAAGATCCTCTGGATCGCGGTGCGTATGGCCTTATACATATCCATCTTCTAGGAACTACTTAAAGCGATCTTCACTTCACTAGTTTTATACCTTCTTCTCTGGTAAAATTTGATTTGATTACATTTTTTTCAATTGAACGGTTTATTGTTAAAACCTCGGACGCAACTCGAACGGAAAAAATGGGTTAATATTTATTTTCCTGTTGATAAAATATGCAATTTGATAAATATGCAATTGAATGTTTTTCCTTGTACGATCAATGAAGGCAAATACAAAATATTTATCCTTTTAAAAGATTTAAATAATTTTTGGCATTGATTTGTTATTGCATATTTTAGCATTTTTTCCCGTAGCAGCTTTTTTGTTGCACAATTTAGTTGAAAAAGCATTGTTGCAGCATTTTTTTAAGTTCATAGCGCATTCTTTCGCATTGAATCAAAAAAGATTTTTTTTAAATCTGATTGCTTTTCAGTTTTTAATATCTATCTATACGCCCAACATGTTGATTCAATATCGCCATCTACATTTCGGTTTCAACCACATCAATTGTAAGCCAAAGCAGCTTGCCAATAAAGATAAATGAAAATAAACTGTCAAATTTATTCCTTAAATTAAATTTAAGGAAAAATTAATTTGTATACGTTTGTCCTGATGTGTGTAATATGTATATAAAAATTTAGGCCTACTTTTTAGTATGCCAATCGACTCAGCATCACTTTTCAAAGTGATTTAACGATGTCCATTCGTCCGTCTAGCTGGTTGTTTGTCCATGTAAGCCTTGTGTGCAAAGTGCAAATTAGAATTTTGTAGATAATTTGATAATATTTGGTGTATACTTTTTAATTGTTTTAACGACGAAGCCTATATAAATAATGAGAATTGGTCTATAATATCACATGGTCCCTATACAAACTGTAATAAATTATTAAATATTCTGTAATTTACTTATTTAGGACTGTAGAGTTATTCTTATCCCTATAGGCCAATGTATGTTTATCCAGCTTTAGCGTATCAGCTATGTAGGCGTTTAAAGGAACTGCCAGAAAAGTTTTGAGACTTTAAAATAAAAAAGAAGCCTGTTATAGCCATTTGACGTTCTAAACCAAAGTCTGTATTTATCTACAAATTATAATAGCTTTTATACTAAAATTCAGGTAGCGATCAGCATAATTGAATTGATTATTTTTTCGCATTTAGCATGGTTCAACAGCCGTAGATTATCCTGACGCTTGCATATAGTGTCTTTGCACTAGTGGTCATTAAACTAAATTCAATTGTGCAAAATATCTTACATTATCTACAGTTTGGTACGTAAGAATACGTACACTACAAAACTTTTTTCCGAAATAAACTCTTTGTGTCCATTAACAATCTAATTATGTTCGTATTTATATAAAATTCGCCCTAAAAATATTTAACTGCAAATTAATTTAAATTCAGCAACCGTCCCGAAAATTCGTTTAAGGCAAAAAGAAATCTCTTATATATGGCGTATTAAGATAATATTCGGCACAAATAACTCTTATGTGAGTCTAAGTATAATAAAAGAACTTGCAAAAATCAAAAACAAAGCAAAAACACACACAAACAATAACCCATCTGCGTAAACTTCCTCATTTATTAAAAGTTTCAGTCCGTGAAATTAAAAACTTCCGAACTTCGTCTGCCGAAGTTCTTTGTTGTATACAACTTTTTGTTTTTTGCATTTACTTTGACTTTGACTGTTTACATTTAATAAATCAATGTAAAAGCAACAGTTTATTTTCATCCCATTAAAAATTAAAAACTCGAAGTTACAGCACAATCTTATGACTTTTACTATTTCAACTGCAGCTTTTTAAACACTGCTTAAAATTCATTTAAAAAACGGACCATTTACATTTCATTTAAAATAAATGAATTTTACATTAATTTTTAAATTTTTTATTTATTAAACAGCATGTTTCGTAAAACTTACTAATTCTTGTTACTTTAAAAAAATATATTTTAAACTACCAAAATCAAGCTTCATAACAATATAACTACGAAAAACCATTATTTTTGGGTAGTATGTTTTTTGGGTAACACACATAAATGTTTAAATTTTAACAGTACCGAAAACTAATTTAATAACCCATAATCAGTTACTGTAATAATTTCCATTAATGTACTTATTATTGTTAACACCTTAGGCACGAGCTCTATGCTATGCTTTGGCCTTCAAGAAGAATTCTTGACAGAGAGAATTAAAAACAGAAGCCAGGAAGAACGTTAAATCGTTAAAAAATAATCATTCACAACAAATTTCTATCCACCAAGTAGAACAACATTTGGTTTCAGGAATGATGTTTGACTTTTGACAACCAGCCCCCGTCAAGGGCGGTGAGTGTTAAACGGCAGCCCCTCTGAAGAGATAGTGTGGTTACTATCGAAACATGTCAGGGCAACCTGTCCGTGAACACCTGGTTTCGATTCCTAAGTCAGTCAAAAATTAAAAATGATCAATAAATTTTAATTAATTTCATGTTGTAAAATTCCTTTCTTCATAAAACAATTTAGTGAAAATTAAATTTGATGAACTTTAGCCTGATTTTAAATATTAAAATTTGGATTAAAAACCAAGAGCAGTTCAAAAAAATAACCACATACTATTTATTGTTGCATATTTTGTTTTCAATTAAGCTAGTTTTGGGTTTTTGGTTACATTATTAAAAAAATTATTGGCATATCTTCAAGTTTTTCCTACAGGTTTCATGTTTTTAAGGCATATTTCCGGTTTCCCTGATTACATCCATCCCAACTCAAAGATTTAAGATATTTCACAATTCGTTTTTGATTAGACGGTAATAAACATTTAACATTCAGTACATTTTTTTTAACTTTAAAGTCGATTTCTCAAAATATTTTTTTTTTGTGGCAAATGATGTTTTACCAATACGTCCTTCAATTCAACTTTGTTTTGTTATTGTGCCCAGATTTCCCCTTAGTTTTCAATTTTCAAATTTGGAGTTTTGTAAATGTTTTTTTTTTGTATAGACAACCACTGTTCTTTATACTACAGCTATTTAGACATATTTCTATTTATTTATTTACAACTTAAATTTTCAAAAGCAATAAAAATTCTATTTTTAAAAAAATTCTATGAACATTATACCCCTTTATGCACATACGAGGGCTATCCAAGGTTCACTTTTAGGAAATTATGTGCATATTATGACAAACACTAAGAAGGCACCTGGTATTGATAAGATAAGTAATACATTAAATGCTTTTAGAGCTACCTCGCATAGCAAAGCAAAATTATTAGTTTCAAAATTAACTCCAATTTTAAGTGAAAATAGATGTTTTCCAAACTATCAGTTTGTATTTAGAAGAAAACACAGCACAATTGAACTCATCGAATAGTAAATGTCATAAGAACAGCATTTGAAAAAAAAATATTGCAGATAAATCTTCATCGATGTTTCGCAAGCTTTTGATAAAGTCTGGCATGAAGGCTTATTACATAAATTGAAGCAAAATTTACCAGCAAACACACACAAGCTGTAAGAAAGCTTCTTAGTCGGCCGTTAATTTATTATTAAAGAAGGAAATTTCTTAAGTTCACCTCAGCCAATGGGCGCTGGAGTTCAACAAGGCAGCATCCTGGGCCCTCTATTATACTTCGGACATGCCAACAAACAACTACACCCAAACTTCAACATTTGCAGACGATACAGCTTTTCTAAGCGTCCACGAAAACCTTTATGAAGCATCTCGTTACTTAGAGCATCATATATCTCAACTAGAAATATGGCTAAGACAATGGAGGATAATGGTAAAAGAGCAAAAATGCGTACATATAACATTCACCTTGCGCCGGGAATCTTTCGCCCGTATTACAATCAATAATCAAATAATTCCTCAACATACGCATGTAAAATATCTCGGTATACATCTGGATCGGCGATTAACGTGGAAATGCCATATAGAGGCAAAATTAACTCAAATGAAACTAAAAGCTATCCAAATTCATTGGCTTATTGGAAGAAACTCTGTCCTTAGTCTCGATTGCAAGCTTCTACTTTACAACTCCATATTATACCCATTCTGGTGTTCAGTTATGTGGCACTGCCTCAGTCTCTAATATCGAAAAAATTCAAAGGCGCCAAAATAAACTTCTTGGTATGTTAACAACTCAAATATTCACAAGGATCTCAATGTTCCATTAGTTAAATCTATGATTACAAAATATGCAGTAAAATATTTGAAAAGGCTCGAATTGCATCCGAACCCACTAGCTCGAAGTATATTAAATCATGTCGGCCACCATCGCTTTAGAAAAAGAGATAATGCACTTACCCAACTAGATGAGCGTTAGACTCCTACACATGTGAACAAAACTAGTGATGTAGAAAATTTTTGTCTCGCACTGGCAGGACATAAATAAAGAATAAGGATAAGATTTGATTAATTATTTTTAGTTCATATTTAATAAATGAAGATTCATAAAATAAATAATGAGAAAAAAAATATTATTACAAAACCTATGAATTTTCAAATGCCGGATTTTTTTCATAGGACTAAACAGAAATAATTTTCAAAGTTATTTTCGGGAATACAAAATTTATTAACAATAAATTCCCAATTTTTCATATTTGATAAATACACTGAAATTAATTGTTGAGGCAAAGCTAGCCTCTATTTTGTTTGCCAGTTTTATTAAAAAAAAACTCAGATATTTTAGTTCGCATTACACTGATTCATTAATTTCCTCCAGAAGACCGGTGTGAAACCTTTTTCTTTTAGTGCTTAATTGTTTGTCTTCTACATTTGAAACCAAACTGCTACGCTACAAAAACTTTGTTTTTTTTTGTTACTTCTTTAACTTTAAATAAAAATATTTTTTAAGAATTGCTAATTCGTAATTTTCGGTTAAAAATAGAACTACGCCAAAGATGCGGTGCTAGACCAGGTCGACCTCCATACAAAAAAAAGTTGTGCCAGTCACCTCCTAGAATAAAAGATATGTCAATGAAGTTTCTTATAATATTTCTTTTTAATAAAAAACTGCAAAAAAAGTGCAACTTTAATGTTTGTTGGAAAAAAAATTGCATCGTCATCGAGTCTTATATTTTGCTAAAAAAATTAAATTATTTTATTTTAAATAAAAAAAGGATACAAATCTATTTTTTATTTTTTTTTTCATCTTATTCAATTTTATTATAAAAAGTTTTACTTAAAAACGAACACAGTTAAACAAATGCAAAGCCGTGTTAGCTTGTACTTGCAAGAGTCAACCATTTATAATTGGCAATTGCTGATAGTAATTGTGTTATTGTCATCTATCTTTTGTGATGGGTGATGTGGACGGCAGGTCTGCTGACAATCAGCATCCAGCCGTTGGCGAGGATGAAAATTTTGTAGACGACAACTCAAATAAGAGGAGAAGGCCCAATGGTGCTAATCCGCCAGTCATCGTTAACGTATCTGAACTGAATGTAGGGGTCCCCGACCCAAGCAGACACAACAGATATGCTATTCTTGCAGATTTAGATATTGTGAATGACAGTAATGTCGACCGCAACAAAAACAACAACAATACAAATTCTACATCATCTGGGTCTAAAGCTCCCACAACATCTAGCAGCAAATCGTTCTGCCCACCAATTTTTTTATATAATGTCAATATAAAACTACTTGCACAACAACTGGAAGCAAAAACACCAAAAATTTCTTTCAAAATTAAAAACGTCAACCAACATAAAAGTAAATTGTACTTGTCTGATGCCGCTGTACACACCGAAATGATGAGTCTTTTAAGAGAAAAGAAAATCAAATCATATTCATTTACACCTAAAGA
The DNA here is from genome assembly GCA_949318255.1 of Pollenia labialis. Taxonomy (NCBI): domain Eukaryota; kingdom Metazoa; phylum Arthropoda; class Insecta; order Diptera; family Polleniidae; genus Pollenia; species Pollenia labialis. The sequence continues at coordinate 133,360,655 of OX439142.1, read as the reverse complement.
ATATAAACAGCTATCGTTGGTCTTACGGGGCTTATATTATGGCACTGAAGCTGTCGAAATTAAGGCAGTTTTAGACAATATGGTTCCTGGTGTGATTTCAAAAGTATCTAAATTTACCACAGCCTTTTCAACGAAAAACAACATAGACACCGGTCTTTTTCTGGTTACTTTGCTTCCTGCCAAGAAATTAAATGATGTTGCTCACATCAAGTATTTGTTAAACCAATGTGTAAATTGGGAAATGCCAAAGAAGAAGGAAAAAGAAATCCAATGCCGTAGATGCCAAATATGGGGCCACATTGCAAAAAATTGTAGTGCCGAGTACAAATGTGTCAAATGCAAACAACCACATCTGCCAGGTGAATGTCCTCGTAATGTGCTAAAAGATACCGATCCATGTTGTGTAAACTGTGGTGAAACTGGTCATCCCGCAAACTGGAGAGGATGTCCGTTTTTTAAAAAATATCTAGAAAATAAAAAAGAGCGTATGAGAAAGGATCGTGAAGCTAAATTAATCGCTTCAGCAAACGTCAACAGGGCCATACCCTCATTAACAGTATCACCGGGTACATCATTTGCAAGGGTTCTCCACCCTGATCAAAATTCATATTCTCAACAAAATTCCCAAAATAAACCCCCAGTCATAGATGAGTTTTTGAAACTGGCTAATTTTTTATGGAACCAGAACTTACTCTAGAGCAGGAGATTAACACGTTTCTAAGTGTATACAGAAACATGCCAAAGATCGAGGCTAAAGCAGAATTTTTACGCCTTTTTAATAAAGTTAAAAGCACCTATGGGCCTTAGATTATTAAACTTTTTGTCCTTCAATGTTCGTTCACTTGTGGATACAAGTCGTCGAGTTGACTTGAATAATACACTTTTTCATAACAAAATTGACATTGGCTTCATCCAGGAATGTCATCTTAAGAAAAACGGAAAAATTATGCTTAAAGGTTACAATTTTTTGTACGACAACTCCTCCATCGGGGTCGCCATCGTAATTAAAGAATCAATATCTTTTAATCGTATTAACATCGAAGGGACTGGTTTTTTTTGTACTTTCATTAAAATCGTTGCTAAATCAAATAATCAGCGAAAGAACTTTTTGATTGGGTCTGTTTACATTCCCTGCAATTTTCCTGTCACCGAAATGTACAATGGTCTTACTAAAATTTTAGATGCAGCTGGCAATTTTGATGGGTTTATTCTGGGCGGAGACTTTAATGCCAAGAACCCGGCGTGGGGCGATCACACCGATAATTCAAATGGTAGAGTTTTTCGTAAATGGCTTAAAGACAACGCTGTTGATATCTCACGCCTTTGCGATAGTAGTCCATCTTTCCCAAATGGGTCCTCGTTCCTCGACCATTTTCTTGTTAGTAAACATCTTTTAAACGGTACTCCAAACTTTAAAACATCAAGCCTGCCCACGTTTTCAGATCACTTCCCAATCAAGCTAGAACTACAACTGGACCCATCTGAACTCTTATTGCGGTCCCCTCGTATTTTTACTTCATATAAAAATACTAACTGGAACCAGTTTCGACATGACATTGAAAGAGCCTCCTTGAGGATAATGCCAGCTGAAAATATAAATTTACAGAATGTGGAAATTGATGCCTTGATAAATGAATTCAACTCTAGCCTTCAATCAATCCACAATGTTCACTCGGAAAGAATTGAATTGAAGAATAATAAAATTCCATTATCAGAAAACGTGAAAAAATACTTTACCATAAAACACAGGTGGCAGAAGCAGCTAAAAAAATTTACCATCGCACAGGAAACAGACTCAGCTGTGAATATAACATTCTTTCTAAACAAATACAACTTTTAAAAACTATAATAAAAGAACTTGTAAATGTGGAACAAGCAAAAAAACTAAATGTAAGGTTGAAGAATATAAAACCCGGTCCTTCAGCTTTTAAAGAAATTTATCAAATGTTGGGAAACAAAAAATCACCCTTTTGCAATCAAATTTCTTTTAACAATACCATCATAACTGATGACACAGAAATCGCCAACAGATTCCTTGAATATTACGCAACTGTTTATACTGAAAATATTCCTGAACGAGCAGTCGAAGGCTTGGAAGACCGTGTTTCATCATGCCTCAATGTTTTACCCCCTCACATTTATTCCTTTGAAAACCCATTCAATTCTTTGGAAAATAATGATGCATACCACTTCACCTCTTCTAAAACGATAAAGAATATTATAAGGAAAATTAACAACAAAAAATCCTGTGGCTTTGATGGAATATCAAATTTTTTAGAATTAGAAAGTTCCCTGACACAACTATTAATTTTTTTACTATAATCTTTAACAATTGTCTAAATAATGGATACTTTCCCACAATATGGAAATCGGCCAAAATAATACCCCTTAAAAAGAAAGAGAACAGCTGTAAAATAGAAGATTTCCGCCCAATATCATTGCTATCTAACATCGGGAAAATATTCGAACAAGTATTGAAAGTAAAACTTGAAAATGAATTTGTATTCGACCCAGTATCTGAATCACAATTTGGTTTCAAACGTTTCCACTCCACACACGCACTTTTGAAATTTCACAGTGACATTGTAAAAAATTTGAGAAATAGAACATGTACCGTGGCTATTTCATTGGACATCGAAAAGGCGTTTGATTCCGCTTATCAAAAAGGAATCCTATACAAACTTATCAATCTTGGAACTGACCCGTTCATAGTAAAAATTCTCCAGAGTTACTTTTCCGGCCGCAAATTCAACGTTGAGATTAATGGATCTACATCTAATTTTGGCACAGTGGAAAGTGGAGTGCCCCAAGGAAGCGTGCTGGCGCCATTATTATTTAACATGTTTTTACACGATTTCCCCCATACAGCTGTTAACTCAAAAGCCATACTGTACGCAGATGACTGCATGATCTATTCACACGATGAATCCCCAATCCAAGCGTTGCACAATGTTGCTTTTCATCTGGGTTACATTAATGTTTTTTACAAAAGGTGGGGAATTAGGATAAACGCTGAAAAATCTGAGGCTATATGTATTAGAAATGTTTCCGGCAAATGCGCAAGATTCGTGGTACCCCAGAGTAATCTCCTGCACTTGTCCCTCGATGGTATCGAGATTCCCTTTAGGTCTAAGATCAAGTACCTTGGGGTAAATTTTAATAATCTTTTAAAGTTTAATGCCCATGGCAGACTTCTCCTTGATAAAGCCAAACGCATATCGGGTATGCTCTCAAGTTTGATGAACAGCAGTTACCTCCCCCAGAACACTAAACTTCTATTATACAAAGTCACTATAAGATCAACCCTGGTGTATGCTTTTCCGATCTGGTTCACTATTTCACCAATAGTGGCTAAAGAATTGGAAATCTTCGAAAGTAGGATACTGAGAAAATGCATCAATAAAAATTTTGAAAATTTTACAAAAAAATTCTCCAACACATACATCTACAAGAATTCAGACATAGTGCCCCTATGCAAATATGCACTCCTGTTACAGAAAAAGTTTGTGGAAAAACTTGAACATCACGACAACATCTTCATGAACGAGATTTATGAATCGGAAAGGAATGTTAATTGGTCAACATTTCCTTATCTTTCACCAGTGGGCGTTTTATGTGAGGACATGGGAAATGAAACGGATGTATATACCCTACCAAACTTTTACCAGGGAACGCATGTCGGATATCATAGAGGATAGTTTGTTTTATACTTATCCCTTATATTTTATTCCCACACAGAGAAAACAAATTCCATTACACGGCGCGTGTAGAAACGGCAATCCTAAACGAATCGTATTTCGCCCTGCTTAATTCCAAACGTTAAATGTAGAAAACAGAAAGCTACAAGTGACATGTAGGAAAACTGCACGCCACATATAGAAATGAGGAATGAATACGCGGCGTGCAGAAAAGCAACATGCTAAGTAAGCAAAGGCAAAGTCTGCCTGGCATGAGAAAATCAGCTCGTTCCCATATAAGTTCTACAATTTTTACATAGCAGCTTCAATAGTAAACGAAAGCTATAGGTTTTCTACATTAACATTTGGATATTGAAATCCTACAAACGCGTGTGGAAATTTTAAACGAAAAATATAGATCCAAATCAGTACAGAATTCTTATATTTTTAATTTAGAAAACTGCTTTCAAGACGTATCATGTAGCTTTTCTACTTGCCGCGTTTACTTTTAACATTTCTTCAGGATTTTTTTTAATTTGCTGCTCTGCTCGTTCAACGTCATCCGACGAGAGAGAGGAAGAAAAATGTGTGCGGTATGCTCCTTTTCTTTGCTTCCAATGCACTGAACATGTGTGCACTTGTAAGAAAAATCAAATCTCTCTTCTATCAAAACCTGTTTCTCTATCTATAAAAAAACCACCACCTAATGCTTGTTGACCTGTAAAGAAGTTTCAGTTGGCTTTGAATAGTTAAAGTGTGAAGATCTGGTGGTGAACGTTGAATAAAGGAAAGAAAGAAAACTTTTTTTTTTAACTCTAACACTTTAAAATTAATATAACGGTACATACAAAAGCAACAACAACGTATTTATATTCAGCGGCAAGAAAATTTAGGGAGTAAATCGATGTGTACGTGTATGTACATACATATGTGTTCCCCTTGTCTTTGATTGTGCCCTTTGCTATCAAGTGTTGTTGTTGTTCCTTTCTCGTGTTTTTTTTTAATTTGGTAGCTTATGGAGGAACTTATCCAAAGTTGGAAACTAAATGATTTATTGCCGGCTCTTGAAGGTCTGTATTAATGCAAATATGTATTCGCTGGTAGAAATTATTAAATAATTTTGTGTTCTTTTAGCCGCCGGTGTGAATGACACCAACTTAATATACCTAACAGATCGGGACATTTGTGATATATTCAAGCAGGATATTGGCAAGCGTGCCGAATTTCGAACAAAATTGTTTTCATGGCAAAAACAGCAACTTAATATTGAGAATTCCGCAAGCTCACAAACTCGCTGCAATATTTTAAATAAGAAGGTAAAATTGAGTTCGAAGTATTAAGCTAGCTAAAATGCAAAATATAATGAAATGGTTTTCTTTCATATAAAAATCTTGTATGGTATTAATAACATTATTAATTGAATTCAGACGCTTCTGGAAGTGCTCTCTGAAACTGAAGCTGGAAACGTTATAAAGTTTTCCTATAACGAGAACAAGCGGCTAACAGAAAATCAAAGAGAGAGGCTCGTTGATATAATTATATCAAAAGCTGCTGAAAATAATTCCAAGCTGAGCCCTTACGACTTCAACGCAGTATTATTAGAAATTGTTGAAGCTTTTCCAGAAGAACAAAAATTTTCGGTAGGAACTTAAATAGCAAGTGATGTTGAATATATTCATGGAATTTTTTTAGGACTACTATTATATTCCAAGAAGGCATGGAAAAGCTCCTTCTGGAAAACTGTTTGCAAAGTACCAAGCAATAGCACATAAGCGCCGAAAATTGGATATTTTGGAAAAAACCCATGGAATTGCAAAGGAAATTAATAACAGCAATCCAGAGATCCCAGCAGATGAAACACTGAAAGAATTAAAACGGGAGTTAAACTGGCCCCTATCAGAGTGGGATGAACAATTAGATCGATGGGCTCGAACATTCTCTCTAAGACAGTGTGATTTAAAAAATTTGGACAACACAGAATTCCTCAATGAGTGGCCGCTGTTAAAAGATGCTAGGGCAAAGGATTTGGTAAATCATAATGATTTAAATATAACGTATCTTTTTTAATTTGAGTTTGTTTAGATTAAAATAGATTTCGACATTCTTCATCCAACGAAGGGAAACAACCTGTTTGAAAAGTGGAATAACTTTAAAGAAACCGTGGTGAGCTACTATTCCAGCAAAAACCTTAATCCACGTTGCAAGAAAGTCTTAAAGGATGCACTGGACTCATCCGACATAAGTAATTTAAATGACATATATACATAAATGAATTTCATTGTGATATTGATATGAAATTTTTTTACTATTTTACAGATTGCCTTAATAAAACGTTGCTGCAATTAATTAACTGCGTAGTACCATCAAAAGGAATCGGTGGAAAACAGTACTCTTTGCTGGATGCCGAAGAATTTCTTATACTAGATATAGTGAGCATAAACAACTTAGATATAAAATTGGTGGAGATACAAAAAAAATGCCTGAGCCTCAAATTAACCCTTCAGCCGGTTGTTGTTGTGGAAGGAGTAGTTAAAAAAAACTTTTACGTAGTATTCGACAAAATTTTTTTTAAATTTGAGTCTTTGCTGGAAGCATTTGACTACGCTTTTAAATTAATGCAGGTTTTAAATTTAAAGTATCCGCACCCTTGTTTGCTTGCATGGACTTTTGTCCAAAAGTTCTTTTATGAAATACAAACACCTTGTGATGCAAGGTCATCTACCTTAACTCTATTTCTTAATTACTTTCAAAAATGACTCCAATATTATAAATAATATATCGTAATAATATTAATCAAATTAAACGTAGTTTTTAATTTTTTTGAGAAAACATTTATTCCTTTAAGAAAACAAGATGAATTTGTGCTTTGTGTGCTCAAAAACATTTGAGAGAGTAGAACTATACTTTCATCATTTAAAATATGATCATCTTCTGCATTCAACTGATACTAAGAAATGTGTTCAAGATGATTGCAATAAGTTATTTTCAAGCAATTCTTCTTTAAAGCGCCATTTATTAAATCATAGTTCTAGCTCTGGCACAATGGTCAAAATAAAAAAATTAACTGATACTTCTCCATGTTCGGTTAATGAATTTAATATACTTCCAACTCTAGAGAACGATGTAACTCAGAACGAAGTTAGAGAAAATTTAAATGACTTATTAATGGAGCAGCTAAAAGAAAAAGTTTTCTATTTTTCTACTTTTTTGTTTGCCAAAAATTCGTTGCCTAGAAAAGATGCTAATGCTATAATCAATAAATTTGATGAAGTTTTGAAAAGCATATCTCAATGTTTAAGAAATGTGTGCGAACCAACTCCAGATCTAAACAAAATTTTGAATTTTGTGAAGAAGTATTTGAAAGTCATTGCTCGGAATATAAATATAAAAAGTATTTAGAGAGAGAAAATCTGTTTAAAAGTCCAATTTCAGTTCCAATAAATAATGAGTTGACTGAAGTCGTTAAAAAAGGTTGTCGTACTTTGAGCACCAAGCTTAAAACTGTAGAAGTAATGCCAATTCAATATCAAATCAAACGCTTTTTTGAACTTCCCGGAGTATTAGAAGAAATAGAAAGTCATATGAAAGTTTTGTTTGAAAGCAAAAGCATTACTAACTTTGTAAACGCCGAAACCTTTAGAAATCATTTTGAAAATTATTCTACTGACATCATTATACCATACAACTTATTTTCAGATGACTTCCAAATTAATAACTGCTTGGGTTCACACCCTTATTCAATTTGTGCCCTGTATTACAGCTTTCCAACTCTTCCAGTTCACGTTCAATCTAAGCTAGACTTCATATTTCCCGCTGCATTCATTTCTGCCAAATTTTTAAAAATTTATGGAAATGAAACTTGCTTAAAAGAATTAATAAATGAACTTAAGGTTCTAGAAAATGGAATTTTCGTTAAATTTAAAAAAGTAAGATTTGTCTTGGGACTAGCGGTAGGGGACAACCTTGGCCTTAATTCAATTTTAGGGATGACAAAATCTTTCAACTCATCGAACTTTTGTAGGTTCTGCACGGAAAATAAGGCCAGCACTGCAAAAGGAACCACAGAGCAAAATGCTAGAACTATTGAAAACTATTTCGAAGATGTAAATAATGTAAATAGTTTCAATGGCGTAAGGGAAGAATGCGTATTTAATGACCTTAAATATTTTCATTTAGTGGAAAATATATCTTTTGATATAATGCACGATATATTTGAGGGCGTGTGTAGTTATGATATATCGCAAGTGTTGCTATCTTTAATCAATGAAAATATTTTAAATGAAATCACTATCAACAACAGAAAACGATTGTTTCCCTTTGGAGAGTTGGAAAGTAGTAGCACGTCACCTGATATTACTCTAAAAAATTTAAAACTTTCGCGTATTAAAATGAGTGCCAGTGAGATGCTTTGTTTTGTCAAGTACTTGCCTTTAATGATAGGGGACTTAGTTCCAGTTGAAAATACATTTTGGAAATTAATAATATTACTTTCCAAAATAATTGATATAATTATGGCTAGTTATTTTAATGAAGAAATTTTAAAAAATTTAACATATTTAATTAGGAGACATCATGAAATTTATAAATCGTTGTATGGTGATTTAAAGCCAAAGCACCATTTTATGGTGCATTATCCAACAGCCATTCGAAAATGTGGTCCGCTTAAACAAATGTGGGCTATGCGCTACGAAGCAAAGCATAAAGAGATGAAAATGTACGCGAATTCCATCACATCTCGTCTAAATGCTGAAAAATCTATTGCTATTAAAAGTGCATTCAAATTCTCTTACATGTTAACAAAATATTCAAATGGCTTACCAAATACTTTTAAAGAAACAGATTTTACTTCCAACGTAATTGCAAATGAATATACAACGAATACATCGATAATTACAGACTACAAAGATTTGTTGACAGCGTACACAGTAGTATATAAAAACATTAAGTATAAAAAAGGGTATTTCCTTGCAATTATCAAAGAAGATGTTTCTAAAATATTTCAAATTTCTTTTTTTGTTCTGAAAAATTCAGAAATCTTTGTAGCATGTAATAAGATTCAATTTACATGTTTTTCCGCACACTTCATGTCCTACGAACTCCAAAGTAGTAAAGAAGAAAAAATACGCTTAATAAATATTGATGAGTTTACTTCAAAGCCTATGCACATATATTTTATAAATAATGGAAAAAGTTATTTAAGATATAGTAGCTTATAGTAAGAAATAAGATATAGTAAGATATAAGATATAGTAAGATATATAAGATATAGTAGCTTATAGTAACAGTATATATATAAATAAATAAAATACATTAAAACGGAAAATTTAAATTAATTTTTTTATTCATTACACATATATATATTAATCACGTGTACCACATCAAATGACCAGTTCTCCAGATTTTTTTTTACGATTATACCACAACCCGTAATATGCCATAAATATGTGTACGCATATGTATACTCACATTTAAGGGTTGTGGCCTGTTCATAAAAAAAGTTTAAGAATGCTGATAAGTTCACGCTATAAACGCGGCATGCAGGTGTAGAAATGAGAAAAGTAAACGCGGCATGCAGAAAAGCTACATTACGCGTGTAGAAATGAGAAAAGTAAACGCGGCATGCAGAAAAGCTACATGACTCGTGTAGAAATGAGAAAAGTAAACGCGGCATGCAGAAAAGCTACATTACGCGTGTTGAAATGAGAAAAGTAAGCGCGACATGCAGAAAAGATACATGCCACGTTTAGAAATGAGAAAAGTAAACGCAGCATGCAGAAGAGCTACAAAAACGTAATGGGTGGAAAATCCCGGTGAAAACGTGTAGAAATCCTACATTTTCGTGTAGTTTTTGCATATTTTGTTTTCTCTGTGCAAGGGAATTTGAATTACTTAAACCCATGTATTGTACTGTTTTTTGTAATTTTTTTTTTTAGTGCTTTTCTTGTACTATTCGCTTAACTTAACTTAATTTAATTTAATTTAATTTAATTAATTAATGAATTTATTTATTTATTTATATATATATTTAATTAATTATTTATACATAGTTGTTCGTTTAACGGAATGATTCGGTTTTCTTTTACAGTCTGTTCTTTTTTTGGAACGCTCGTTTTTACTGTTTATTGTTCATAATTGCTCCAAACATCTCTTTGTTAATTCGTGATATAAGATAATATAAGATTTGTACATATTATTATTTGGTTAGTTAGTTGTTTATTTATTTATTACCTTAGTCTCGATTGTTATGTAATTTTAAGTAGTTAACAGATACAACTCTGAACGTCACTGTAAATGCCGGGAGCAAGCATTGTTGTTAAACTATGTTAATAATGTACGCTATACTTTATCCTTTCCTCTTCTGCAAGCCGCTTATTCATTCAATGTGCATTAGAACAACACAACATAGTTCTAAGTTTTTTTTGCATTGTACCTATCACATTCTTTGTTATTGAAAGAAAAAAAGTCTCAATAAATATTTTTACTTACTTACTTACTTCTTAAACAGGAAGTTATTTAGCGCTGTCATTTAAAGTCCGATATCATGATATCGCATATCGTTGTTCATACATTGGCAATGACTTTATTTTTGCCTTTGGTGACTTTTAAAACCGAGCTCAAATTCTGGGCGCCACTTATGTCATCTCGGATCCTTCCCCAAAATGTCAAAGTTTTTTCACGTGCAAAGCAAACACTTCTTAATCTTAGTATGTATAGCCTTCAACATGCTCACTTTTATGACACACCTCCAAATGAAGCCTTTTTTCTTTTTCGCAAACATATTGCATTAAACCAGGGGGAAAATCATGACATTCGATATCGATCGAAATTCGCATTTAAATTGTATTGTAAATGTAAAAGCCTATACAAACCAAAAATATTTTCATCAGTCACGCCCTAAAGTAAAAGGTAAATTTAAAAAAAAAATTGTTTTTGCTACGCCCTAAATTAGAGCGCTTTTTGTTTTATATCCAAAGCATCGCTATTTAAAGTTCAATTTCATCGTATCGTCTAGATGGCACTTATGATATTTCGAATCCTTCCCTTCTGATATCTTAGTTTTTCACGTGCCGAGAAATGCCTGCAAAACATAAATAATCTAGCTTTTAATATCCTCGCTGCACCCCAATTTAGTTTTAAGAAATTCCGTGCCATTTCAGTTTAATCCACCTTGAGTCTAGGCAAGATTTACATACACCGAGTACCTAAAAAAAATACGATAAAACAGTTCCAGTAGAGTTTCACAGCTCACTTAAATATCAATCATTAAAATATTTATATTCACGATACGATTTCAAGGGGTTATGTAATTACTAGGGATGCGATTTCCAAGCAAATGCATGTATGTTGGCGATAGTCTAAGGACGGTGTTGACCAATTATCTTTCCGAATCATTAAAATAGCATCGGTTTGTTTGTGCATATTGTTGCATATTTTGGTGAAAATGCATATTTTTGCATATTTAGGTTTAGGGGTTAGGTCTATTAAGGGTTTAAATGCTCTTTTATGTCCACTTAGTCACTTTTTAGCATTTCTAACAGATTCGCTAAGCTTTTTTAAAAGGTTCTGCTAGGCTGCAAAAAATGTATTTTTTTGCAAGCTGGACAAAAATTGCTATTTAACGAAATAATTGAAGAAATGGCAAAAATGGCCTATGCCATGAAAACTTGGCCTGATGATGAATGGCATGAGTTAAAAGTGAGAATATGAAAAAGTGTGCTTATAAAGTTTATGAAGGAATTCTTTTCTAGTTTTGAAAATTAGGTCATTAGAGGGGATGGATCCGATATTTCTAAAATGTCATCTGGAATTTGAAGTTACTTTTAAAAAAGCATTAAATACAGAAATTAAGCCATATTATAGCCATTTACAATGATATAAATTACGATAAAATTGAACTTTAAATGGCGATGCTTTATATATAAAACATAAAGCGACAAACGGCGATACTTTATATATAAAACAAGAAGCGCATTGCGATGCTCAAATTATATTTTATTTTGTATCTAACACAGTGCTGGTAGTATTCTGAGGAGAATTTTTTGAAAAAATTCATTGTATGGAGACAAAAAGTCATTATAAAGAGATGAAAATGGACTAAAGTTGGAAGAAAAAAGATTTGTTTTTAAAATCAATTCATAATAGGAAAAGCTTCATTATAAAAAAATTAAAGAAGTTTAACAGTAAAGGTAGAAGTACATAACACGCGTTAATTCGTCGACGTTTGTCGTGCCTTTCAAAACTTTAGCGCATGAAAAATTGCGAGTTACACAACGCGCGTTACAAAAGCCGTTCCTGTCAGCTGTTTTTTATTTGTAAACTTATTTTTTCACTGAAAACGGATTCGAAAGTATATCAAGAATTTTTTTATTTTATTGAATTTATTCTGTTTATATAAATATTGTATGTTTTTGAAGCTCAACGTTAAAAAGTTAAAAGTTAACCAACATTCTGGCGCTAACGCGTCAAAATATATTGCATGTAGCTTGTTCTATTAAAATACAGTAGTTTAACTTTTTTTGACAGAAGTCTACAGAGGGCGCGCGCACTAACGCGTGGCATGTACTTCTTTCTACCTTCATAGAAATTTAAGTACACTAGGCGTATACGTGTTATATTGAAGAAATATCGATTATACACTGCAAATGATGAGAAAGCGAGTAGTGGTGGCAAATTTTACTGCTTTTGATGACTCAATAAAAATCAACACATTTCATTTGGGTACTCAATATTACTTATTAATTTTAAAGTTTCAAGGCCATACACTGCTTTTTATTAATTGTAATAATTTTTGTGCTAAATTGGTTCACAAGCAGTGTAAATCTTTAGCAGTTGGTTAAATCTTGCAGATTTACTTTCAAACAGCGTTTTATTAAGAACCCAATTTAAAATTAAGCTTCCAACGAAGCACGTTTATAAGGGAGACACATAAAAATTTAGCTTACAATTGCGTTTTCGGACTACATGAATTTTATATGGCGTGTTCCTACTTTAAAGCAATACATTTTTGACATATAAAGCGCATTATTCAGCGCATATAAAAATTGTTGGATGTAACGATCAGCTTTAAACTCTGAATGTTTTGATACAGTTATTTTTTAGTATTCTCCCTTTCAAACCTGCTTCGCAGTACTTGAAATGTTATTTTTTTTTTCTTAAAATTTGCTGAGAGTTCTTTCACTTACTTTACTGCATTTATGTATGGCTTATTGCGTAGCGCATAATTGTGCACTTATTTTTTTAAATGCACCATTAGTGCTTCGTAAAGTTACAAATTTTCAATTGAACTTTGTTCAAAAAATACAACTCCTGACAGTATTCACTAAATACTTTTAAGCATCGAGTACCAGAATTAAGTGCAAATGCCCAATACTCACTACTTTGCCAGCACTTTAACGTAGATGTTCAGAATTTTAAAAATTAAAAAAGTTTTTTTCTAAATAAATGTTTGATAATGTCTACAACCTAGAAATGTTTTTTACATAAACAATTTTTAAATGTTATTTTATTCGTATTTATTTAAAAAAAAATTTATACCTGGTCACCTTTTAACCAAATTAAACAAAGTTTTCCATAGAAAACTAAAAGCAAAAGATTTTTTGTGTATGTTGTAACCAATTGTTATAAAATTGACCTGAGATCCTCTTAAATAAAACATAAACATTTATAAGGATTTATTAAGGAAACTGTGCCATTCTGGGTATTTAAAACAAGAGATAGTGCTAAGTTCATTGAAGTTTTTAGGAAAAGGATTAAAAAAATTTGGAAAAGCCTACGTTGTGTGCAAAGGATTTTACACAAACCAATCAGATAGATATTTACATACATATCTGTGTTTGCACATGTCGTTAGCGGAACTCAAAACTGTTAAAAGTCTTGACAGAATAATGAGATATTTGAGAAATCTGTACTTGATATTAACAGACAATTAAAGTTGACTCATCAACATTTTTTTTTTGCTAAGAATATTATAAATAAATCGATTTTTGTAAGAAAATGTTAGTGATCACAGATCAAGATTATTTAAAATAATAGGATTTAACAAAACAAGAATTGATTTAACTTTATATCAAAATGTTTATACACAAATTCTTTTTTACATGGGAGTACCAATGATTTTAATCTAAGCTAATTTTCTACATAAAACGCATTATTTATTTAATTAAACCCGATTTATTTAATTAACTTTTGATACCAGAATATTCAGTAGGAAATTTTGAGCTGCTAACTTAATGTTTAGGGATTTTAAAACCTCAGTTTTTACTGATAAGTCAAAGATGAATACAGGCAAGGTTTCGGGAATTTTTCAGAAAAGCCCAAGCTTCGCAGTCTTTCAGATAGAACTTAACGCCATTGATATAAACAGCTGCTAGAACAGTTTTCAAACTTCGACCGTTGCATATGTTTGTTTCAAGTTTGTTGAATTACGAGCTTTGTTTACAACAGAACTCTCAATAATAAGACACCAGCACCATGCCCCATATTGTGTTCGCAATCATTATACTTTAAAAATGTGTTGTATTAAACTAAATAATTCAAAAAAAAAAGGATATAAGTATTTTTGCATCTTGTAATACATTGTAATCATGAAAATAATGTTAATAATACACAAAATGTGGCATCGAATTGATGTCACTATAGTCATAAAATAGATGACAAGTTAAAAATGACAAAATTGTACGAAGACGTAATTCATTGGATTGATGTTGCTTTTTGCATCATTGATGCCATTTGCAGTAAAATGTATGTCACAATTCTGATGGTAGGGCTTCATCAATATAAAGATGTAGAGGAAAAGCATGTACAATTACGGGAGCGCAGACTAAAGGCAAAATTAGACTTCACTTTCTGTTGTGTAACGAATCAGCTGATTTGTTTTTGTTATTAAAAAACCTGTGAAATTGATTAGTTTTCTGTTCTGTTACGGTCCAATCTTTAATATTAAAAACTTGTTAAGTAATTGTTAGTGACAGCAACAGCAACAGAAACAGAAAGAAAAGACTAACTGAGCCTTAATACACAACATTATGAAATTCTTTCATGACCTGTGCCCATGTTCCGTAACTTTCACGTCGAGAAACTTTTAGAACGAAATGTGTGAAACGATACAAAAATGCCATATATTAAACCAAACCGCTATTTTTTCTCACTGAACTGTGTCTGCAACTTTTTTTGGCGAGTACTAGCTGTCGCGTAAGGAAACTACTCGCCAATTTACAGAACAAGTGTGTCTGTAATAATTTTGTGAGAAAAGTTCCAGGCTTGAAATGTCGTTGAAATATTTTAAATTTTAGTCGTCGTCAACGTTATGTGTGAATGCAATTTCGCATCGGCTTTGAGTGCAATGTTTGGACATTTAAAACGTAACCACTTAATCTCTTTTGCTAGTTTTCGACGTGAGTTACAGAAACACTTTTTTCACTCTACGAGAAATGATAGAAAATTTTGTTTCATATCATTTCGATACGAGAGTTCTCACTATAGTTATGGGTACTAGGCTATCTGTCTTTGCCAGATTTATTTAGATTTGTCAAAAGCACAGGTTTGTTTCTATATCACCAACAGGAATCACATATTCATTTAGATTAGGAAGAATGTGTTTATTATTATGAACAAATTGCTTTATCATTTTGCTTTTTGCATGACGATATGTCGAATTATCAATGTTCGGCCTACAGTTCTGGTTTGGTTTCGTAAGCAATTAAGATCCAACAATACTTGTTGTAGCAAGTTGCAGTAAAATCTAAACAATGTCCGGTGTATAAAACAGAGTTCAGAGAAAGTCATATGTGATCGCTCATATTCAACCATTCTTGAATTTTTTACATAAATGAAAAATGTAAAATATGTAACTTTTTTCACAGTCATAAATGAATTGTTAATATTTCGGCAAATTCATTCATGTTTTTGAGGAAAAATCCTATTTTGCCTTTCTTCAGTCATGTAAAATGAGGAAAAAAAAAGTTGTAAAAACGATCCTCACTAGTAATGTTGTTGTTGCTCGACAGTTTGCATGACTACAGCTCGAAATGCCTGTGTGTGTATTTGTTTGTGTAAAATATTTTTGGCAAAGGCAACCAGCCAAAGTGTCTGTTGCATTTTTTGTAGAAAAAATTATTGGAAAAAAATTAAAAGAACTGCACATATCGTCATCTTAAATGCAGAATAACATAACATTTCATAAGTTTACATGCAAAGCAAAAAACTTTGTAAAATGTTAATTATTTGAGATTTAAAATCAATTTTAAATATTTCAGATAAAAATGCGATAACCCATATATTTTTGAAGAAAAATATTATTTTTATTATTTTTTAAAATGTGTTATTATATATTAATTTGTATTTTTTAGAAACAAAAAGACATATCGTAAAAGAAAGTATATTAGTATTAAGTGAAACAAACATATAAAATATTAAATTATTAAATATTTGTGTTTAATTACCGGAAAAATGGAATATATATATGTAGATATATATATAAATATATGATAATCACACGATCAATATGTAGCCTTATAAGGATTGCGTGACATGGTAAAATAAGTTTGCTTTTCTGATGCAGCGCAGGCAGTAATGCATTTAACAATGTGGAGAACTTATATTGTTATAGATATTATGACATACCTATTATGTAGTTAACGTAAATATTGGACAAAGTAGTACTTCTCCAAAGAAAGATATTATTAGAATTTAATAAACCTGAAGAATTAACAAAATATAGCTAAACAGTCTATATTCCACTATTTAATAAAAAATTAAAAAATGTGTTTATTCTAAAAATTTATAAAAATTTTCTTTTTTTAAGGATATTGATGAAGGGCCACTTGGAAGAATGCAATTCTAACACAAGAAACCCCGAAAATTTTAAATAAACTAATAAAAAATATTTCTTTTGTATTATAAACTTTATATTTTATGGTCCCATACAGATTTATTATAGGGAAGTTCGACTATATTTAAATTTATTAAAAACGAAATACATACATACATATATAAACTCAAAAATCTAAAGACCTGCAGATGTTGTAATTTATTCTTGGAAATTCTTAGCGTTTGGGAATGCAATGGGGTAGGCTACAAAATTTCAAAATTACTAACGGTTCGATTCTTTTAATTTTACAGCACTTTTTTATTTTTTATTATGCTATACTGAAAATTAATATTATTAATTATTATTTGATCACAAATTTCACTAACACCGTAGTAACAGTTATAAAACAGATCACCCAATTTTGATGGTGTAAAAAAAATGTGTTCATATAAAAAGAATTAAAAACTCTGCTAATTTTTTTTCTTGAGTGTGATTATACATTATGTTGTTAAGAAAAATGATATACATATGTATTTGATAACACTTAATTTTTAGTTTTGTAAATAACTTGGTTATTTTTTAAGATAGAAGTTTAAAATTTTATAAAAATATGTTGTAACGTGAATCGTAATCAACAAAACAAGTCAATTTTAAATTTTCCAATAATATCTTCATTGTTTTGCATTTAAGCTAACGATATGTGTTTTGTTTGTGAAAAATAAAAATTCTTCGATGCCTTTAAAAAGGTCACTTTTTCGTTTCGTTAAAAAGACGTACCTAAAGGCAGAAATATTAAGAGAAAAAATAGCCACAAAAATTTGTTGGTATTTTGTGCTTGTAAAAATATTTTGGTTTCTGTACCAATCGCGTCGGTGGGTTTTTTTTTTTTGAAAACACTTTTCTTAAGTCAGTAAAAATATTAAAAAAAAAAAAAAAATGAAAAGGTCTTGTTCTGCTACAATTTATGTGTAAATAACCTCTACACATAAAAGCAAATGTGACAGTTGGTAAAGTATTTAGGTAAGAAGATGTGTTTTTTGACGGATTAATGAAACTTTATTGTTTCGCACGAAATTTATTGCTTACTTTTTTATGCTAGAATTATATAACAGAGCCCAAAGAGTTAACCTTACCATTTTGTGGTAATTTACTTGACGTAAATTTGAACTGTTATAATGACTTTATACATTTTTGCAGGCAAACACAGGTGCGCATTTTTTGCATATTTTGTAAAAAGTTATGATACCATTAGGTAGAATTAAAATGTATGCACAGATGTTTAAATGAATTGTCCTGTTGCCTCTTCTTATTGTACATTTTTCATTAATCCGTCAATAAAACACATCTTCTTACCCAAATACGTTACCTACTGTCACATTTGCTTTTATGTGTAGAGGTTATTTACACATAAATTGTAGCAAAACAAGACCTTTTTAATTTTTTTTCTTTTAAATATTTTTAAATGCTTATGAAAAGTGTTTTCAAAAAAAAAACCCCACCGACGCGATTGGTACAGAAACCAAAATATTTTTACAAGCACAAAATACCAACAAATTTTTGTGGCTATTTTTTCTCTTAATATTTCTGCCTTTAGGTACGTCTTTTTAACGAAACGAAAAAGTGACCTTTTTAAAGGCATCGAAGAATTTTTATTTTTCACAAACAAAACACATATCGTTAGCTTAAATGCAAAACAATGAAGATATTATTGGAAAATTTAAAATTGACTTGTTTTGTTGATTACGATTCACGTTACAACATATTTTTATAAAATTTTAAACTTCTATCTTAAAAAATAACCAAGTTATTTACAAAACTAAAAATTAAGTGTTATCAAATACATATGTATATCATTTTTCTTAACAACATAATGTATAATCACACTCAAGAAAAAAAATTAGCAGAGTTTTTAATTCTTTTTATATGAACACATTTTTTTTACACCATCAAAATTGGGTGATCTGTTTTATAACTGTTACTACGGTGTTAGTGAAATTTGTGATCAAATAATAATTAATAATATTAATTTTCAGTATAGCATAATAAAAAATAAAAAAGTGCTGTAAAATTAAAAGAATCGAACCGTTAGTAATTTTGAAATTTTGTAGCCTACCCCATTGCACTCCCAAACGCTAAGAATTTCCAAGAATAAATTACAACATCCGCAGGTCTTTAGATTTTTGAGTTTATATATGTATGTATGTATTTCGTTTTTAATAAATTTAAATATAGTCGAACTTCCCTATAATAAATCTGTATGGGACCATAAAATATAAAGTTTATAATACAAAAGAATTATTTTTTATTAGTTTATTTAAAATTTTCGGGGTTTCTTGTGTTAGAATTGCATTCTTCCAAGTGGCCCTTCATCAATATCCTTAAAAAAGAAAATTTTTATAAATTTTTAGAATAAACACATTTTTTAATTTTTTATTAAATAGTGGAATATAGACTGTTTAGCTATATTTTGTTAATTCTTCAGGTTTATTAAATTCTAATAATATCTTTCTTTGGAGAAGTACTACTTTGTCCAATATTTACGTTAACTACATAATAGGTATGTCATAATATCTATAACAATATAAGTTCTCCACATTGTTAAATGCATTACTGCCTGCGCTGCATCAGAAAAGCAAACTTATTTTACCATGTCAACGCAATCCTTATAAGGCTACATATTGATCGTGTGATTATCATATATTTATATATATATCTACATATATATATTCCATTTTTCCGGTAATTAAACACAAATATTTAATAATTTAATATTTTATATGTTTGTTTCACTTAATACTAATATACTTTCTTTTACGATATGTCTTTTTGTTTCTAAAAAATACAAATTAACACATTTTAAAAAATAATAAAAATGATATTTTTCTTCAAAAATATATGGGTTATCGCATTTTTATCTGAAATATTTAAAATTGATTTTAAATCTCAAATAATTAACATTTTACAAAGTTTTTTGCTTTGCATGTAAACTTATGAAATGTTATGTTATTCTGCATTTAAGATGACGATATGTGCAGTTCTTTTAATTTTTTTCCAATAATTTATGCCTGCGAAAAAGCAGCACATACATTTTGGTTCACCATGGTGCTGCAGCCAACAAATAATTTTACAAAACAAAACGCACACACATGCTTTCACGTTGCCCAGCGGGAAAAATTGCCAGCGCTTTCACTTTGCAGGCCTTAAAGAAGTTTTACAACTGTATTTTTAATAAACTTTTACTTATTCCACTCTGCATTATTTTAAAAGTTCTTTTAGAATAGTTTTTATTAAATATTTTAGAAATTGAGATTTTCTTTTCTAAGATAAGGCCTGTCGAAATCGTTTTATTATTAGCTATGTTGGAATTTGTAGCAAGTTGAATTATTAATTTACTCACTTCACATTATTAGCAACGACAATTACACTGGGATAAAGCTTTATTCTTAATTATTTTTAGAAGGCCTTTAAAGTAGATGAAAGAAGCCAAGGCTTTGGTATCCAATGACATACTGTGTAAATTAGAAATACAGTTGGAATGCGACTGGCAAACTTTATATTGCCAATAAGGCATTCTATAAGGCCTCTTTACTTCTTCATTTTCCCGCTGTTAATGGACGGGCAAATCGCGTTTTTTTTCTTTATGAGGAATTTGAATGTGAATTTTTTTAAATTTTTCATATCTGACAAATTCACATATGAATTTTTTTGTTTGCTCATTTTTCATGAATGAGGAAATTCAAAATATTTTTTTTCCTCACCCTCATGAATGAGAAAAAGCAGTACAATTTAAAATTTTTCACGCTCGCTCATGACTGAAAAATGAGCGAACGTTTCGGTACTCTGGTATAAAAGATGCCTGCATATTTTTACACACACACACACACACACACATTTTCATAACTACAAACATTTAACAAATGTGGCAGTATTTAAATGGATTTTTCGATTATATTTGGAAAAGAGAAGATTCATTTAAAAAGTTTTGTGCACAAAATTCTATTGTTTTGTGGAAAATTAATAGCATTTTGTCGAATTCATGCTTTTTTCTCTACATATTTAGTATTGTGAAATATTAGACTATTAACTAAACAGAAAGGCTTAGCTTAGTACTTGAATATAAAAAGCACATTTTAGCGAATTAGTAAAGATTTAAATTTTGTGATTTTTCACATAACGAATAAAGACTTATGTAAGTTAAATCATTATTTAATAAATCCTTAAATTAAAAAAAAATGTTGTATCAGGCATTAACTTAAAGTGATCTCGGTATTACGACAATCATTATATACCAATCAAAACACTTTAGGCATAAACATAAACAAGCAAACAATAAACAACAGTCCAATCGAGCCCGCCTTCTAATAGCCACACGCGGGTTTTATATTTTATTAATTTAAATTGTTTTTTTTTTAATTTTTTATTGATTAAAAAATATATTATAAATGTCCAAGATAGTAATCGTAACACAGCGGGACAAGAATTTGGCAATACCATCATCTGATAAATCTACCAGATATTTTCACTATTGACTGCCAGCCGTCGTCACCGGCGATGAATGTTAATAATTATTAAAATTTGGATTACCATTAAGAGGTCACTAAAATAATCATATGTGTCAGTTTCAGTTAAAAGGGACCTATGGGCAAAAAATGAGTTTTGGTGATAAATGATTGTGCAGTTAACAAGTTAATTTTGAAACGCCTGAACGCTTTTATGGCTTGAAACTCGTTACCAGGTTGTTTTTGGATCGAAAATAAGGAATCTGGTATTAGATTTTGAAAATTAAAAATGGGGGATTAAATATGGCAGACACTCCTTGTAAGCTTAAAGCGTTCATTTGGATACACCTGAACACTTTTATGGCTTGAAACTTATCATCCGGTGGTTTTTGTGGTTGAAGATTACGAATCTGATTTTGAAATTTAAAATTGGCGGATCCAATATGACGGATTATTTTTTTATAACATTATTGGATTTGCTTGCGGTTCATCATTCAAGGGCTCTCTGGGTCACTAATTACAAGTCCGGTATTGGATTTTGAAAATTCAAAACAACGAATCCAATATGGCGGGCTATTTTTTTGTAATATTATTGAATTTGTTTGAAATTCGTCACTCAGTGTCTTACGGGGTAGCTGGTTATGAATCTCAAGTCAGACTTTCCAAGTTCAAAATGTCGGAGTTTATGTAACGAGTATCAAGCCAATCCTATAATGTTACAGAAAATAGTCAGCCATATTAGATTCTCCATTATGAATTAACAAAATCTTAAAACAGATGCGTAATCTACAATCCAAAAACCCCCGAATAACTAGTTTCAAGCCGTAGCAGCGATCAGAAGTATCAAAATCGACTTGTTCAATTTTTTCAAAATCAAATAAGAGATTCATTCCTTATGTCATTGCAAATCATTTTGTGGAGAAATAGTTCCAAAAATATTACGCAACATGTCATACAGCGCGTGAAACCATCAATTTGTTGAGCCAAGAGTTTGGCGACCGAATTATCTCAATGGATCTGTAAATCGGCCACATCGTTCGTGTGATTTGATACATTTGGACTACTTTTTCTGGGGTAACCAAAATCTCTGGTCTATGGTAACAAACCAGCAACGATTGCTCATTTAGAAGCCAATATTCAACACACACATATCACAAGATGGTGATCAGAAGTCGCGGAGGCAATAACAAGCAATTATTTTTAAAAACCAACCCCCTTATGCAAAAAAAAACTCAAGTTCAAAATAGTTAACCAACACATTTAGCGCAGCAAAAGTGTGTGAGGGTAAATTACATGAAATTTGTGAGCTTAAAAAGACAAAGTTTCGGTCATTCCATTGAATTTGTTGTCATTATTTTTATAAAAATTCTATGCCTCTAAAAATATCATCCTTATTTAATTAATCATTTAAATCAGCAATTTATAAAAAAAAATTAAAACCAATCAATCCGCTTTAAATAAAAGTTTTTCAGGTATTTTTTTAACACTTCACTCGCAATATTCTGTACGTAAAATTAATTCAGTACAAAACCGGTCTACTTATTTTTCATTTATTTTTAGCAAAAAGTTCTTTTAATTTTTACTGTCAAAAATTCAACTACATGTTCCGTAAAAACAAATAAATTTTCCGTTATTTTATATAAATTAACTGTCAAAAAATTAACTGAATATTCCGTAAAATTAAAGAAATATTCAGTTGTCTTATTAAATTCAGAAATTTTCGTTTACTCCACAAAAGAGCCGAATTTCTAAAAAAAAACACCAGACAGACCTGGCAGCTTTTTTTTTCTAGTGAGAGATTGAGAGAGAATATTATTTACATACTCCTTTACACACGTTTGTTTTACTTTTGTTGTACTGAACCCGTTGTTGACAGAAGAACTAACAACTTTAAGATACCAGCAGCATGACCGATATGGTTTCGCAATTATTTTGCTTTAAAAATGTGATGTATTTAACTAACTTATTTTAACAAATAGAAAATGGGAATTTTTTGCACAAAACAAGCAAATCGTTTTTTATGGATAACTAAAAATTAATTGTTTGGTAGTTAAGTTATATAAAATAACTGAAAAATCATTTGTTTTTTCGGAATTCGCGGTTGAATTTTTGATAGTAAAAATTAAACGAACTTGACGTTATTTTAAATTACATTTGCATTTAATATTACATAAAGAAGAATTTAACTTAATCAACGGACAATATTAACTGCAACTGAAAATCCGTATGAATGTGCACTTATGGTGTTTTCTTTTCTACACAAAAATGTGCCTTTTTTTTTTAAAAAAAATTCAATTTGGTGTCTTTTTCTTAAGCCTCCCGAGAAGGGTGGCTTGTATTATTCTAAAAAACTCATGCTTTTCGGGAGCAAAATTTTTAAGAAAAGAAAACACCATTAGTTTTTTGATTAAATGTTAGAATCAGCTTAAAAAATTTACTTGGAATTTTTAATGTTTATTTATTTAAAAATGACTGAACGGAATACTTTTTTGTTAGTGCATTCTTTACTTTTTTTAAGCTTTGCTATTGCCATTGTACTCGCTTGTGTACAGAAAAAGGCAATATATAATTACGCATACATTTTTAAACAAAAGAAATTAGCAATGTTTGTTGTACTTTAAAGTAGGAATGGGCAAAAAAATCGATATATCAAAATATCGATATTTAAAAAAAATATAATCGATATATATCGCCGATATTTATAATACCGATATATCGATGTATCGATATTGAAACACGTCTATCGAATTCGATATTTTTTAAAGTCAGTCTTCATTAAGAACTCAAAATTTTAGCCGTTTTTCAAACAATATGTTTTTTAAGAATTGGAATCCTTGCATGCATCCAAATATGAAGATCTAAAATAATTGGCATTTATAAGAAGCATTGCCGGATACAAGAAGCAGATTGTCTGGAGTGCACATAAAACAGAGAGTGCTCCTGATGTCCATATCTGATTACTGGTTTGACTAAAACCAGTTGGTACTTTTGGGGTGCAATTAAAATTTTAAGGAAAGTTGGTACTTCCATGACTTATTTACTTCCATTTAAATTTTTCGTTATTTATTTTTTTTCTTATGGTTTTTTTGTATTGTTCCCTTTTGTTTTTGTTATAATTGAATTTTTTGTTTTGATTAAATTTTTTTGTTTTTATTAATTTTTTTAAATAAAATGAAACAATAAAAAGTAACAATGTAATTACATATAATTAATTTGTTCATACATATGCTTGTACAAAAGTATACTGAATTTTTTAATTTGGTAATAGCTTCAGCAAAATACGTTCGATATATCGATATTTTTGAAATGATAAATATCAATACTCTAAAAAAAATATCGACTCGATATATATCGATATATTTTTTCAACTTGCCCATCCCTACTTTAAAGTAACACAAAAAAATAAAAATATACCGTTGTAGTGTATTTTCTTTTGTTTTTGTAACACTTTATCTGGGATTTTTAGCTATTTTTTCGCGCTTCGATATGCGAATCTACCTACTGACAACATTTGAGGTAATCGTATGAAATATTTGTTTTTAATTATTTGAAAAGCATTTTCAGTAATTGCCTGGCTCAATTAGTATTTTATTAAATTGCTGTGAAAGTATTTCAACAACAGAGTCAACAATAAAAGTACACAGTCGTAAAATAGTATTAAATATTTGGTTGCAATGTTGGGAAATGTTATAAAATATAAAAAAAGAATTAAGTTGGGACATGATACCCTCGAACTGTATAGATGTCGACTGCGAAGAGGGAGCAGCGTTAGTAAAAGAGTAGCCAGTGTGGCGGAAATGTGCAAACAAAAGTACCTACATCAAATAATTATAACCATTAGTTAAATTGCTAATGCTTTTGCAGTGCGGAAATGCAAAAGTTGTGTTGACATTTCCGAAAGCAGAAAAACAAATAGATTGTACGAGCTTCTAAAATATCTAAAAGTAATAAATATAAATGCACTCTATATGTATTATGACACATTTATATGCTAACAAATGATTTGCAAATATGTTCAAACTGCAAACATACTTTCAGATTTATGTATGAACATATATGTAGATATTGTTTATGCAATAATTAATGGAAAAATAAATATAGAAGGATGTTTTTTCTGTACGTGTACTGTGACCAATGTAATTAAATTGCAAAATATTAATGTACACAAAACACAATTTAACACAAATTAAACACAAAAATAAGGTCGGCCCAGCCCGATATAATGGCACATTACACTACTTCTTTTAGTTATCAGAAATATTTGCGAGAGTTGACCAAACGAGTTAAAAAATAATGATTTTAATACGAGTTATTTATGCCGAGTTTGACTGACACATCAAAATTTATAGGTAATAGGAAGAATTGGAATAAAAGCTCTATTCTTGGCATACATTCGTACTACTTCCAGGTATATAATAGAACGATTCTCACCATTTTCAACAAAGGTGTGGAAATGTGTCGCCAGGAAATTTCACTCCAAAGTACTTAAAGAGGATTAGCCCTAGAACTTAACGAGAAGCGCAACAACATGAAGTTTGAGGGCATTTTTTTTGGTTTTTTTTTGTTGCATTCTTTCGTTAGGATGTTTTTGCATTTTAAGTTAAATGAAACGTGACCCCAATACCAAGGAATTAAAAAGTTAAGTAAGCTACGCCAGTGTTTGTTATACCATTGAGTAGAAAATCCTTGCACCCGGCTGAAGGTCCAACTAAGCAATCTATCGCGCGATTTTTAAAACTCAATTATTCGGGATATTTAAACTTAGGACTTTGAAATTCGGGTTTTTTAAATTCGGGATTTTAAGTTTCTGGCTTTCTTTTTGTTTTTTTTTTAATTTCAACATTTTTGAGTTAAATTTTTATTGAAAATGTTAAGGTAATTTTTCATAAGGAAGAATTACCCTAAATTTAGGGGCATATTTTATTTTATTTCAACGGCTATTTTGCATTATTTTTGGATGACATATCATTTAAAAATTGGGCTACATTGGCCATATTTTCGGGGGCCACCTTTCGCAGTACCACATAAACTAGTGGCTCCCCGTTGCCCCACAATAAATATATATAAAAGTTGTAAATCTAATGCCCCTGCAAGCCAATTGAAATGTTCATTTCTCGCAATCAACTAATCGCCAAATTTTGGTTTGGAAACGTCCATGGTTCCGGTCGCCATACGACGCATATGGCCATCCTGTCGAAACCACATCTCGCTGGGATGGATTGTATTCATCTTTTAAAACAAAAATTGGTGAGTATGTAGCGGTAACAATATCCATTAAACGTAACAGGAGCTCCTCCGTACTTATTGAACAAATAATTCTATGTTCACACTTGAGTTTTTGAAACGCGTTTAAGCAAAATGTTGATAAAGTTAATCAAAGCCGTTCACACTACATTTGAAATGATTAAGATGACCGATGATTAAAAAAAAACACAACAAACAAATTTATATTTCTTTAAAGTATTAAAAATGGATAAAATACTTTTATAAAGTTATCAGAAGATTATTTTAATCATTTAAATGATGAAATTGTGGAAATTTATGAATTATTTAAGGACAAATATAAAAACAAACATTAAGTAGAAATCTACCTTATACTCAGAATCAATTTATGATGTTTTGCCAGATTATACTGATCATAAATGTCAAAAAGTAAGCGCAGTATGACATGTCGTTCGGCTGCCAATAATTTCGTAAGCTTTATCAGGTTTAAATACACACATTAAATAAAAAGTTTAATACAATTTTAAAACAAATATAATTCAGCAAAATCAAATTTTAAATAGCAGTTTCGATTAAAACCTAAACAGTCTGCAATAGAAAAAAATTGAGAAAATAGATCTGGCGCTGCAAAATATGGCCCCAGGAAATATGGTGCTAAAAAATAAATGAAATTGACTCCAAAATTGGTAGAAAAATTACCCCAAAATTAAAAAAAAACCTTAAAAGTGCTTTATTGGGTTAAGACGAACATAACTAAATGTTACTCACTGTTTGACAAACATATCACTAGTGGTGAAGGTCATACAAAATTGCAGATTCAACACTTTCCGAATTCCAATTCTTTATATTAATCAGTGTTGCTTATTAAGCATTTTTAAAGTTATTTGGCATGAAAAAAATGATTTCTAGCATTTCTTACTTATTGCGGTATTTTTGATATTTTTAAGAAAATAAAACATAAGATTCTTACATTGAAATAGATCTTAAAAAATCAACAATGTAAATTCTCACAATAAAAATTTAAAAAAGAAAATATTTTCAAAAATCAGTAAAACCTATTCAAAAAAGTTTCACAAAGATTGGCTAATGCTATGTTCAAATTTGGCTTCTTAAACGCGTTTAAGCAGCTCGAACGTGATTAAGCACTAATCACATATAATCCACTGAACATACCTCAAATGAAGAATCGGCCAACATGAACGTGTACAACCAACCACGATTTCGCCTTAATGTTTTTATTTTTTCTTTAACCTTAATGTCAACAGTAACATACCCGGGTATGTTTTGAATTTTAAAAACTCTGTATTTCTGAAAGTGGCTATAATAGCTCTCTGAAATTTTACGATATCCTCACTAGAAGTGTTTTCTAACATATTCTAAACTTTGAATAAAATTATACAAATCAGATCATAGATGTGGTAATTTTTTCATTCCTACCTCTTACGTCAACCGCAGTTCAAGTAACGACCAGCAACTAACGAGTTTTTGCTAAAAAGTCACTTATTAAGCACAGAAAAATGCACAAGTCTTTGCTTAAACACCCATTATTTTAAGTATTCATGCATAAAAACAATTTAAAATGGGGAAAAAGCGCAAATAATATACAAATAAAACGAAAAAACACTAACAACAATATGTACTTGTATACCCGGGTATGTTTGCTCTCGACGTAAGTATAATTTTTCACCTGTTCACATAAAGGTTAAATAATTTATATATTTTCACAATTTAATCATTAATTTGTTAAAAATAATCCTCTGATAACTTTATAAAAGTATTTTTTATCCATTTTTAAAACTTTAAAGAAATATAAATTAATTTGTTGTGTATTTTTTCTTAATCATCTCAAATGTAATGTGAACGGCTTTGATTAGCTAAATCAACATTTTGCTTGAACGCGTTTAAAAAACCAATTGTGAACTTAGCATAAAGCACCTAAAGTTCAAGGAATAGGCAAAAGAAACAAACCAAAAAAACTTTTGAAAGTACTGCTATACTCTTTCTAAATTTAGTGGCCTGGAGCAACATGCAGAAACCAGATAACACAAAAATGCTACGGGCATAACTTAAAACTATCCTTTTAAAAGAATTTGTATTAAGTTTATGTACAGAGCACAGTTCAGTTGTACCTGATGATCATCTGGCAGACCTTTGTTAAAGGCAATGAGATACCTCGTTGCGAAAACTGAAGTAGAAAATGCAGCATATTATAAAAAATTTCCAGTTTTTTCCAGATTTTTCCAGTTTTTTATAAGAATTTTTGTAGCATTTATTCTAGCATTTATTCAAGCATTTTTTTTAAACAAAATCTAGCATTTTTTCTTCAATTAGTTTTGGCAACACTGATAATAATAAAACTTATGGCGTTTTCTTTTCTAAAAATAGTGTGACATAAGTGTTACATGGGATCTGGCAACATTTTTAAATGTTAACCTTAATTTTTAAAGAGTGTTGTATATTTTACGTTTGCAAAAGAACACAAGTTTCGGCATAATCGTTATCGTTATGAATTTGGAGCCTTTTATACCGCTAATTTCTAAGTTAATTTTGTGCTACACTTATGCCCCTTTAATTAAAATGAATGTTGAACATGTAGTATTTTTTTCTTTTTACAGGGAACATCTTCAGAAAAGAACACGTTGCACTTTAAAAACAGAACACATTTTTCAGAAAAGAACATAAAGAAATGAAAAAGGTAGAATAAATGCAGAATATTTCTCAGAAAAGAAAACGCCATTAAAAATTCCCTTTTTTAAAGCAAAAGCACAAAAAATCTCATATCATTGTGCGCTTTCAAATAATAATTTTTAATGTTAAAATATTTTCATATTTTCTAAAAACATTCTTAACCACCTAAAATTAAGTCTATTTTTCATCTTTACTTATGTCTATACTTTTTTAAAATATTATTCCTTTTTGTATATTTTGTACTAAATTAATTTTGGTTTTCATTTCCAAGATAAACTTGTACACATCTACTTATGAAATCTAGTTATTTCTCATGACTTCCCACATTTTTTGTAACTGTGGTAGTAGTTCATCAAAAGGACACCCCAGAACAAAAAACCAAAACCATGAAAAAAACGAAATTAACTAAAAGACTATCTAAGTTAAAGACTAAGAACGACCAAGAAGTACATTATACGACAATGCGCTTAAGATTTATTACAACACAATAAGGCTACAATGGTTGACAATATTTTTGCTACGCTCGACAACAATTAAGGGATTTGTCAAAATCTAAAAAAGGCTTACATTATGTATGTCTAAAATGGCAACAAAGATTCGCACACACAAACACATATTCATACAATGGGATAATAAAATCTCTAAGCGGTAGCAAAAAAAAAACCCAAGCCAACCCAACATCTAAGATGCTGACAAATAAGCATTTTGTGTTAGTGTTATTCGGTAAACCAGGATAAAATAAGAAAATAAAAAAATCACAAAATGAAAAATAAACCGAAACAAATTTAGTTTTGGCTGGTAAAAGAAAAAATAATAAAAGGCCTCAATAAAGTGGCTTAAGAATTGGTTACTGGTAGTAGGAAATTGAAGTAAAATATAGGTAGTAGTTAGGTAGATAATACGGTCTCCACGAATTTTTTGTGTCCTTTATCAAGGAAAAGCTCGCGCATTTTCAACTGCATTTACAATTTTTATTTAATATTCCCTTCAGTAATAAAAACATTTTTCACAGCTGACGTCATAAACGACCAGACTTTTTACACAAATACAGCTCATGTTTCATAAATATTACGACAAGTTAAATACATTTTTTATATAATCGCAAAAAAACACCAAAAATGTTTGCATCATATGAACATATATTGTAATTAATCAGTAAATGATCACTTAAATAATGTTTATGATACTCAGCTAGAAAATTCAGCTTTTTGAGCTATGACACCATTAAAGTAAATGAGCGTAATAAGGATGATAACAAATGGATTTTTATAGTTAATTTTATACGTTACTTTCATTTCGCTATATAATAAAAAAAAATTTGAATTCAGCAAAAATTATTTAAAATAGATGACAACACCCAAGAGGACAACAAAAAGCACTTGTTCTCTTCCTAGCAGCCTATAACAAAAATTAAATTGAGATCTTTAAGCCACACTACTGGCTTGTACAGAAAATCAATACACTGTTCTTATCCAACTCAACAAAAGATAAGAACATTTAATTCCGTTCGGTTTAAAAAAAACCACAAGCAACATTGTGTTCGGTTCAGCTCATTAATGTTCTTTCGTTTCTGTTGTCCGAAGCACCCTTCTGGCTGTTAAAAACAACCAAAAATTTTTAACAACAACAAAACACATTTCAAAAAGACACAAAATAATGTTGCACAAACAAAACCTATACACAATACACACACAAGCTATTTCTGCTGCGGTCGTTGCTAAAATTCTTTGTTTTGTTAATTTCTTTATCAATTCTACACAAACACTAAAAAATTGTTATCGTTCCTGGGTGTGTGAGCCGAACGCAAAATAATGTTCTGTTTATTTTTGAACGTTTATAAAATGAGTAGATGTGTGTTTGCAGGTACAAATCAAAATTGTGAAAGTAGATTTGTCTAAGTAAATGAATTTTGTTATTGCTTCGAATTTAAAAAAAAAATCACAAAAAAATTTAAAAAAATGCGAAAATACTAAAATTAAGCGAAAAAAAGGATTTTTCAACCTTCGGTTTAAGATATCTTTGAGAAGGAACAAGATATTGCAAAGGTAGAATAATTATTTTAAAGATAATTGGTAAGACTTTTAGACGACAACTTCGTGCAGTTTATTATGTCTCGAATATGGCGAGAAAAAGGTTTTTTTTTATCTAAAATTCTGATGTGATGTAGAAATTCTGAGTATAGATTTGGATTCAAAATCACACCTTTAGAAAAGTATACGTTAGTCCTAGGGTTTTGACTCTTTCCAAATTTTGCAGGCCTGCTTTATTTACACAATTTGCAGGAAGAAGATGTCTGTGCTCTCATTTACACAAATTTAAAGGACAGGAAGGCTTTTTGGGCTACACGAGTTATCCCAAACTAAACAGACCTAATATTAACGTGGACATTAACAATTTTAGTATCTTGCTTATATTCCCCAGACGGTGTAGAGATCATATATATACATATATATGATATTTCAGCTTTTGCTGTTATGTTACATCCTCCGGGGCATTTTCGGGTGAAGAAAGTAACTGGTATTCGTCAATATTCCAATATATATATAGTATCTTGCGATGGGGACGAGCAGATTTCCTATCATAAATTCCATAATAAGGGGATTGCAGTAGCCCCGTGGCAAGCGGCCAGACTGACTATTAGTTGAGACCTTCGTCTTTGCTGGAGTTTCGCTTTTCCGTTTGAGCTTGGTGTACTTACCTCTAAATCCTAATAAATATCTATCTGTTCACAACTAATGGGAGAGTTCGACCTGAGGGAGGACTATACCTAGGCGACGTTGCTATTCAACAGAAGCTGTTAGCATTTTCTAAATGCTGTGGCGGCTATGCACTGGAATTGCTACCTGTGCGTGCTGGTTGCTCTCATACTTAGAGACGATTTGTAAACGCATTGCAGTTGTCCATGCATATATTTTCCACAGCCCTTTTGCTTTCATAAAGAAAATCCTTTCTAATAGTTAAAATCGTTAATAATTTTCTTAAGTCCTAAAATTTGTGCTACAACCTGCCGAAACAATTTCAGGCTGTAACAAACAAGTCGTCCGAACTAAATACCATCAATACCCAAAATTGCATAACAGAGACCATTAAGAAAAGAAGCACAGAAGAAAAAACCTTACGCAATTACCATGCTTCGTTAGATGTCTGAGAAGTAAAAATGTTTTGGTTGTTAATTTTTTTCTTAAAAGTCTGCACCCTCCTATCCAAAAGCCGATGAGGTTATAGCAGCGTTGTAAAACGATTTCTCATCTTGGGGTTCCTTGGAGAAAAGGTGTACGAATGAATAAATAAAGGACTAAATGAATGAGCGAATGGATAGATGTTGTTTGTGTACAATTTATAAGTAACGTTAAAAAAGAAATGGTGAATTTGTGAAACAGACGAAAAAAAAATAAATCAAATAAAAAGACTCGTGTAAATTTGAAGGTTTTTTTTTTTTTTTTTGGAGAGTGGAGTTTTCGAAGTGAGATTTCAGTTTAAGGTTGATTAAAAGCAAAAAGAATACGAACATTTTATAAACAAGTGAAAAGATTTTTTAACTTTTTCATCGTCTTAATCGTCACCCAACACTTGAATGTTACTTCCCTTAAGTCGGTTTGCTTTTCATTTCCAAGCACTAAGCCAATGCCTTAACTGTGAGTGCGTTTATGTGCGTGAGTTTAAAGATGTATGTGATAGAATTTAAGTTGAATAAAATTGTTGACATCAAAGTGTTCAAGTATTTGTGTACGAATGACTGAATTGTTGTTATTTTTATTAAAAAAAAGTAAGAGCCATAAAATTTGCTGTTTAGCTTGATTTTTTTTTTTTTGAATTCATGACATTGGAATTGATTTATAACAGCATTAATGGCATTTACGAGAGTTTAATGTCGATTAATTGAAGAGATTTTCAAAAATATGCTAAAGGTTATCTGTAGGCTTAAAGATATTGTAATTATGTATTAAGATTTTCTTTATCATTGATTTTAAAAGATATTATTATTATAAAAAAATTATTGGTGAGAAGAAAATTTTCTTGAAATTCTGACAGTAAATTATATTTTAACAGAAGCTTTTGTTATTAAATGCTTTCAGATTTTAGTTCTTAAAAAAAAATTTTTTAAATCTATATATATCGATGGCTTGATTTTTTTAAAAAATGTCTTTATTTTTTAATCCAAATTTTTAATATTTGAATCAGGCTTAAGTTCATCAAATTTAATTTTCATTAAATTATTTTTATGATATTAAAAATTTGGATTAAAAACCATAAATAGTTTAACAAAATAACCACAATTCTAATAAAATAGCTTTATTTTGTTTATTCTGGTAGCTAATGCCACATGTATCTTGATTTAAAAAATTTGAGGATATTTTTATTTGTTGGATATTTTTAACAAAAATTTCATTCAAAATTTGTTTATCTAAAATTTTACGGATTTGATAAGGTTTTGTTTCTGCCTCTGTAAACAAACAAAACAATCGCGTTAGGCCTTTTTAATTAAGCCATCGATGAAAAATGTTTGTCATTGTGTCGGTTGGTTTTTTGCTTATATACTTCTAAACAACTGAACCGATTTTCCCAAAATATTTACAGTAACATTAAGAAAGCCCCGAAAATAAAATCAGCTACTTATTTTTTCGATATGGGTAGGGGAAGTGGTACCATCTTTGGGATGCCAACATTAAGTATCGCATATCTTAAGAGTCCTTGCCCCAAAATTGCAATAAGATTGGAGCAGGGGAAGTGGAACCCCCCTAGGACGCCAATGTTAAATATCGCATATCTTAAGAACTGCTGTCACTCTTATGGTAAACTACAAATAGAGGCGGTAGGTGCAGGGGGAACAATACCCACGATAGGATGCATATATTAAATATCGCGTAACTAAAGTACTATTATAGCGAGAGTCTTCAAACATGGTTAAAGGTACTATTATGGTAAACCATAAAATTCAAAATAAAAATGGGTGGAGTAGACGGAGGAGGAGCTGTTCCTCCCATAGAAAAAAAATATTTAATACCGCATATCTGTAGACAAGAGCCTTCAAGCTTTGTAGGAACCACTTTTATGGTAAACTACACCTTTTGAAATAAAAATAAAGGGGTAGGATAAGGGGAAGCAATAAATTTATTTTGTCGATAGGGGTAGGATACCCCCATAGGACGTAAATGTTGAATACAATTTTTGACGTAGTCAAGTGACGGCTGAAGTTAAAGACATAACATTTGGACAGTGAATAAGTCCTCCAACGAATAGATCCACGGATTTTTGGATATTTAAATATATTTAGAAGATAAAATGGGTTAAATTACCTAACAAAGGCTATAAATATTTCCAAAGTTCCAAGTGGGCATGGTAACTCCCACACAAAGGCAATATGACTAACTCCACATATGGTGAACGGTTCCAGAAAAGTTTTTAAATTTAAAACAAATAGTTTGGTATTCTTTACAAAATATCTGTCAAAAAGTTAGCTGGATTAGAGAAATGGTGATGACACCTTCAATATACGCACAATATAGGTTTCTGTATATCAGTTCAACGGTAACAGTAAAAGTATCTAAATTTGGTACTATTTGACTAATTTTATTTCAATGTGGGAAGCGAAGCGCACCGGGTAAAGCTAGTATCTTATAAAACTAAAGTAATAGTCTTAGTTGTAATAGATTTTTACCGCAGTGTGTCCTAATTCTGTGTGTGATCTATGTTTATGTCCAATGATGTAACTTGGTTTTCTATTAAAGAGTTTTTTAAATCAGTTAATACTAGGGTGATCGATCGAATAGTATTCGACCGGTTTTAACCGGTTATTTTAGTTTTGCCCAAGTCTAATATTATAAAATGTCCATTTTTCGAATATCGAATAGACCGGTTATTTTAGTAAAATTACCCGGTTATTTTAGTATACGTTTTCCATACTTTTGTTATAAATGTTCCCATAATTTAAGTATTTTTCTTATTGAATATTTGGCAAACATAAACTTTTTATAAAAAATGTCAAAACAAAATGAAACAAAACTCAAAAAAACATTATGAGCAATGTAAATACAAATCGCTTATATAAGCGCGTGTTCTTGTAACAAAAACCAAAAACAATATAAAGTACTACAAAAAAAGTTCAGCTTAAAAAGTAATAAGCAATTGGACAGTATTATAAATACAATATATAGCTTTACAAAGATGTCATCTCTGGTGATATTTCGAACTGACTTAAAAAAAATTTTGCTTAATCGGCCCTAAAATGATAAGTGGCAAAAGTTCTTTACATCACGACTTATTAATCACTTTTAATTAGTCTACAAGCTTGACATAAATATACGCCAAGTAAAACTTAACAGGGTCAAGTAGTTTTTAAGAGACTGCAAATAATACTTTACTAAAATATGCTGTCAATAATGAATGAAAAACTCTTAAGTAGTTCTAGCATATATTCATGCTTAGAACAAGAACATACCGGCGGAATCAACGTTATGGGAAAATTCATCAGTTTTATTTATTAAAACACCAAGAAATTAAAACAAAATTGAAGGAATCAAAAATGTCCTGAAAGGGTTTAAATTGTGTGATCGACGAATTGACAGATATTTCATACAAAAAGCATGTTCATATTACTATTGTTTCTATAATGCTGAAACAAAAAAAAATTGAAATATATAATCCTGGATTATAGGTTTTGTTTACCACTTTTCAAAAATATGGCTGAAGTTTACTGATTCATATAGACATGCTTAACCAGCAACAAATTAAAACTCATTTACAATAAATTTAGGAAAATAGGTCAAATAATAAATTTATTAAATTCCTATATTTTTAAAACCAAAGCTTTTAAAAAATTCTAAAGCTATGTTCACACCTGTTTAATATTTGACTCCTAACGCAACCACTAGTTTTCTTAAAGAATTGTTTGCTTTTGCAAAACGTTTGGCTAGAGCAAACATTATTTAAGGGTTTCGTAACTACATTATACATAAATGCAATTATCATATTAGACATAAAGTTTAGCAAATTATTTAAAATAATGCTTAAGTTTAATCAATTTACTGGTCACGTTTTTTTTTTTGATTTGATCGTCAAATATTTGTTAGGTCTAAACAAACCTTAAGTCATATTTATGTATTTTGTTGGTTCCTTACCTTCGTGAATTGCTTTGTTTTTATTCTAATTAACTTTTTATTACAAAAACTAATTTGATTTTTGTATTTTTATGTATTCGAATAAAAACCGGTTAACCGGTTATTTTTAAAATGCTTTACCGAAAACCGGTTTTTTTAAAATAGCAACTATTCGGAATATTCGAAAACTGGTTATTGAAAGAAGTCGAATAATCGATCACCCTAATGTTTATGTCCAATGATGTAACTTGCTTTTCTATTAAAGAGTTTTTTAAATCAGTTAATACCAATTTGTGATGTTTCCGAAGGGATGTCTAATCCGTGTCTAGCAGTATTTTACTGAACTACGGCTTGGTAAATAAAGTACATGCGCTAGCAACTGAACATCATCTGCATAATTACACAGCAAACAGAATTTTAATAACCAGTACAAGTCGTTCATATAAATCTAGAAAACCTCAAACTGAAACCCTGAGATACCCCTCTATAACTTTCAGCAACTGAAGGTGAAACTGATTGTTCTTGTGCACTTATTGGCATCTATTAGTGACAAAAGATCAGGTTTATTAACAAGCTGAGCAGCCTAAGTCACACTGACATTACAACTTGCTAAATGCCCATGTATGTTTTATAGGTTCGAATGCTTTATTTAAATAAAGAAATATAAGTGTAGAGCTAAATATATTATCTAAATGTATTTTGTGTTATCAACACAATTTTTAATCAAACTTGTACTGCTACATACATGGCGGCGTATGAGTAACGCTATGACTTTATTTACTTTTATTTAATAACTTCTTTCTTTCTGATTTTATTTAACGTTGGCATTACTAAAAATTGAGATTACGGTTTGGGAATATGATAACATTATGTAATAATATTAATTCCTTGCTCGTTGTCTAATTGATTACGGGCTGCCTCTATACTGGGCATAAGCTGGGCATTCGCTGCAAGATCCTTGAGATCACCAATATTGTTAAATTTACGCCAGCCTTCTGGCATTTGGTTGACTTCGTGCATTGAGGATCTTCGCCATTAACTGATGTCGCTTACTTCTCCTCTTGCCCAAAGTTGTGAGCTGGGTATAACATGAGACCAAAAGATTATAAGTATTTTTCGAAGACGTCTGTTAACAAAAACTCGTATTTTATTTTTAATATCATCGGTAACAAACTATGTTTCGCATCCAGAGAGTAATACAGCTTGGACAAATGATTTAAATATTTGAATTTTCGTCTTTACGCTGTATGAAGTAGACTTCAAAGCCTTATTAAGTTGAGTGAAAGCCCCAATTGCCTTTCTTATTCGACGTTCGGCATCCTCAGTTTCGA
This sequence comes from Pollenia labialis, assembly GCA_949318255.1. Lineage (NCBI taxonomy): Eukaryota > Metazoa > Arthropoda > Insecta > Diptera > Polleniidae > Pollenia > Pollenia labialis. The sequence continues at coordinate 133,323,332 of OX439142.1, read as the reverse complement.
CACTACCCAAATATTGGAATTCTTCGACATGTTGGACAGGTTTCTGGCAAAGTATTAAGGAGTCATCCGATTTAGAGTTAGTACGGATCTTCTTTGTTTTTCATAAATTAATTTTAAGGCGAACCTTACTTGATTAAAACGCCGCGTCGTTTAACTTATACTTTGTGTCACTAGACTGTGCGAGAGTTTACATTTGCCATTAGCGAAGTCTATTGATTCATGGCGTTCATTGAGTCTGGTTTGGTTCTACACGATATATCTGTGTTTGTTTTCGTAGGAACGCATGGAAATTGCATCAACCGGCACATCAAAATTTTGCAGTTCGGCCCATATATGAGGCCGTCAGCTCAAAAGTGGTGTAAGCCACATTACATTTATTTCATATTTGTGTGGCTTATGGCTATTTTGTATTATAAGTTGAGCAAAAATAAATCAATGCAACACCAACTTTTGCAACGCTTTCTCTAAGTGATTGGTAAAACAACAGCTTAGCTAGTCTCTTATTTTATTTTCTCAGTTTGAACCAATTTGTCTTAGATAAGTCAAGGTATGAAAAAAGAGCTTACACCACTGTTGCGCTGACGGCCTCATATATTCTCTATGTATCGAATCATAAGCTTTTTCCGTAATCAATGAACAGTTAATATAGCTGAGAGCGCATCTCCACTGCTTGTTCAATAATAATCCTAAGCGTGTTAATATGATCAGCACACGCTCTGTTGCCCCGAAAACCGGCTTGTTCAGTTCGCAATTCTTTGTCGATATGGATGATCATCATGTCTGGGATGATTTTCATGAGTACTTTCATGATAACACATAAAATGGCAATGCCTCTCCAACTGTTGCTGTCTGTTGTGTCGCCTTTTTTGGGCAGTTTAAATATAATACCTTGCCACCAATCATTAGGAAAACATCCCGCATTCCATATCTGGGCAAAGAGTTGTTGTAGTATTATCAAGAATCACATCATGTATTTAAGATAATATCTTTTAAATTGTGCCCATTTCTTGCTACGACCAGATGTGCTCTTTCCAGAATATTTCCATTACGTTACTTAGAATTTCCGGTCCCAGCAAACTCACTTCTTCTTAAGCTGTTGGATGGCGTATTGGCATAAAGCTTACTTACTCTTTAGGCTAACCCAAGGACCAAAAAATCGACTAAATTAAATCAGGTGAACTCGAAGGCTAGTTAAAATCATAAATACGCGATATTATTCGATCGTGCAGGAGAGCCATAGTTGAACGAGCTGTGGCTTAATCTTTTTGGAACCAAAATCATTGTCAACCTCGGACCTTAAACAATTTTAAATAATTGCCCGGTATTCAATGCCATTCATATTAACCGCAACTTGGTTGGTAATTTAAAAACAAAATTGTGCATCTAAAGGCTAGTTTACACCGTAATACAATGCATTACGACATGTCAAAAAATTATGTAGAATGAAAAAAATCTTTTCTGGCAAAAGCAAAATGTATAGAGTGGTATACAAAATTTGACAAGCGTTCAGTAAATGCTGATTATCTTTGCTTTGATTTTACTTATACCATCTGTGTAAAGATGAAAAGTACTTACAACAGATTTCAATTCAAGTTTTTTTTAACACGGAAAGAATTTCATAATATTTTGGTTCTACAAAGCCGCACTACATTGTATTACCGTGTAAACTGGCCTTAAGTGGGTGCATTTGATTTTCAACAATTATTCTTGGATTTTGGGATATTCTGCAAATTTCCTTATTCACGTGACCATTGAAATCATTATTCGATATAATATTTGTGTCTAAAAAATTTAATGCTCACTTTTAAATCAAAGCAATTTTCCTAAATAAAATATTATTTCTTCCTAGAATTTTATACAAAACAGAAATTTTGTGTTTTAATTTGTTTAATTAAATTGGATATTGTTCCAATAGGTATTACCATCATAAATTTCCCAAGTTGTTCAAAGTAAATGAAAAATAAAAATATATAAAAAAACATAAAAACGTAAACAAAAAAATATATATTTACTTTAATCATATCGTTAACTATGCGTCTCTCTGTATCTAGAATATTAATTTCATAAACTTATTGAACAACAATCTGTACTAAGGCATTGAAATTCTTTATATTTTCCGGTTGTCAGGAAATTTTAACTTAAAAAAAAATAAAAAAATTTTATGTGAATTTACATTCGGATTGTGCCCACAACATTTTGCATTTGTAGCAACAAGTCTGTTTCTTTTGTCCCAAAGTGTTAATTCATTGTTGAGGCAAAAATAAATCTGTTGCATTAAATGTCATACTTGTTGCCCCAACGGTTCAGTATGCTGTTGTCGCAACTGCACAAATTATTGACTCAACAGTTTAACAAACTTTTGCCGCAAATGCAACAGTTGTTGCCTCAACAGTTCAACATACTTTTGTCGCAAATGCAGAAATTTTTGCCTCAACAGGTCAATATACATACTTCTTAAATGAAAACATTAATTTTAGTTTTAAATTATTTATTTTAAATTCGTGCAATTTTTTTACATTCTTCTTTTGACAACGTACAATTCCTACAAAAATAATTGCTGTTAAAACTAGTTTGGAACCTCAAAACTTCATTGAGTCCCAAATTATCACCCAATATTTGTCCAAGAACGAAGTATATAGTTGTCACTTTTCCATTAATTTCAAAATTTAATACGTTGATGCTCAAATCTTCCAAAACATCTATGAGTAGTTTGAGTGAGGCCTCGTTGCCAAAATAAGCCATATCTTTTGCATTAATAAAACCAGTTACATAAATATTTCTTAAGTTACTTAATTGGTGTTGTGGAACCACTGGTATAGAAAAGTAAATACCGCAAATATAATTTTTACGAGCTCTAATGATAATGAAGTACCAATCATGTCATTGCCAAAAGCACATATTTTTACGACAACAATAATATTATTTGATTCAAAAAATAAATATTTAATGGCAACAAAATTTCTTCTTTGCTGCAAATGCAAATCATTTACGTCAACAGCCATTTTCAATGTGCCGTTATTTCAGAGGAAAACCTTTAATGACAAAAGTTATTCTATTTGCAACAAATAATTTTGCTGTTAAAAAACTTCAAATACTTTCATGTTGTTGCGGTAAAAAAAATATTGTTGGAATCTTTCTTGCGATAAAAGGTTTTCATTTATGCCAACAAGTTTTTGTTTACCCCAACAGTATAATCGTCAAATGCTCAAATTATTTGGCAATACAATATTTTTTTTTTGTGTGTATATTTAGAATTAGTGCTGGGAAACTATAGATACTATCGATCGTCTTAAAATATCGAAAATATTGATAGGAAAAAAATCAATATCGATATTATTATTTAAAAATGCAACTATGAAAACATGTAAAAGCAACTATACCCACAGTTTTTCGCCTGAAGTTTACTTGCTAATAATTCGCGCTGAATAACAGTAATGAACATTTTAAGTGAAGATGTTGATTTTAAATTGTTTTGGCTTATCGACGTACAGCTTTTCTTTCAAATAACCCCAAAGAAAGAAGTCCAACGGTGTAAAATCACAAGATCTTGTGTGGCAAGTGGCACCGTGCTGTTGAAACCACATATCGCCCACATCCACATCTTCCAATTCGGGCCATACAAAGTTCGTTATCATCTCACGATAGCGAACACCATTCAGCCCATAAACCGTACCAAACAGGCACTCTTTGTGGATGCAAAAGATTTTCGACAATCACTCTTGGATTATCATTCGCCTCATCACTGAATCACGAAGTGCACGGTGGCATGTCATAACGTCCAGTGTCATAGTGTCCATGGAGTTACAGATAATTACATGACGTTTAGGTGTGCTTCACATTGAGCATCGACCCTATATACAAACATAGCTTGGGAATAATGATTAGAAATCGTAATGATTACCAATTGGATTAGAAATTTTAATTGTGCTGAAAAATTGATTAGTAATGATTTGTTAGTCATTTTAGACGATTACTAACACTGGTTTACAGCCAAAAAATACCAAGAACGCCACATGCCTAGATAAGTTAATTGGGACCTCCTGAACACGAAAAACGCTGTAATTTTTTTTTTCTAAGTACCGTTTTTTAGATAACGGTACTTTTGTGTTTTTCGGTGTATGGTCCCACTTTAACCCTTGTGGAGCCCAGCCGAGAAGTCCGATCGAGATAAATGGTACATCGTTGCAAAGGTAATTGAATACCTTTTTTGTCGATATGTCGGAAATTTCTATCTGTTAAGAACTGGCTGAGTTATGGTACCTCAAAATTCAAAATTTGCCTATTTTTTACGTTTTTTTGAAAATTTTTCATTTTTATTTCGTTTTTTTTCTACGTTATAGTAAAGATCTGGAATGTTTTATTTTTTTACCTAATAGTTTATTTAATTACCAACATTTTAAGTGTAATTTGAAAAAAATCGGATAAAAAATAAAGTTTTTATTAAGGATTTTGTGGAACGACAATATTTTCATCTTCATTGCTCACACACTATATTCGGCGTAAATTCAAAAAATTTAAATTAAAATGACGAGCGACTTGAACTATTGCGTTTTTTTTCGGATGCATCTTCGCGAATGAGGAACCAAGAATAGTCCGCCATCATTTGTTCGTCCCACCAGCCTTTGTAACGTCTCTCGATTTCTTCCATTTCTTGGTGAAATCTTTCACCTTGTTCATCACTTTCGGAGCCCAAGTTCGTGGGGAAAATATCCAAATGACTGAATAAGAAGTGTAATTTAGGTGTCATATTTGAACCTTAAGGTTAAAAAGAATAAATTTTAAAATGATAAAGGCATTTTTGATATACATGTTTTCACTCAACACTTACCAATGGCATTAAATTTTTGCAGTAATGTATCGATCTTCTCTGCGTAATCAGGACTTCTGTAGTTTCCCAAAAAGTTGTGAACGATGTCCTGGAATGCTTTCCATGCCTCCAAATGAGCTGGACCTAAACACTCATTAAATGATTGGTCACCGTACAGAGCCCGAATTTGAGGTCCATCAAATATACCAGCTTCAATTTTGCTCGCTGTGGCTCTCGGAAATTTTTGTTTAAGGTAATTCATGGCAAGACTGTCTTTTGGCAACTTTTTTACAAACTACAACTTTTTGGGAAACTACAGAAGTCCTGATTACGCAGAGAAGATCGATACATTACTGCAAAAATTTAATGACATTGGTAAGTGTAACCGCCACTGTCTCACCACTATTGTGAATATTGTTTTACTTACAAATTTTATCCGTATTTTTGAAGTGTGTGTTTATGTTTAGATACATGTCAAATTAATTATAAACATCTCGCAAATTCCACGCGGAAAATAATATAATGAAGTTAATAGCCATCTTTTTATTGTGTCAAAATTGTAACTTAAATAGATAACCAAGATCGATATAGTAAATTTTAAATGTAAATCAACCTTAAACTTGTAAAGAAGCTTGCTCGGTTTTCATATTAAAAAAGTGTGTATTTTATATATGTATTTGTTCCTTTATTTTTTTTAATTAATAGTGTTTACTTATAGGAATTAAAACATTCAATATAAACCAATAAACTGCTTTTAGAAATCGTTTGTACTTGGTGTTTACAATCTTATTGGAAACAGTGAGCTTGGGAGGCTTCACCCAACAGTAAGTGTTGAGTGAAAACATGTATATCAAAAAGGCCTTTATCATTTTAAAATTTATTCTTTTTAACCTTAAGGTTCAAATATGACACCTAAATTACACTTCTTATTCAGTCATTTGGATATTTTCCCCACGAACTTGGGCTCCGAAAGTGATGAACAAGGTGAAAGATTTCACCAAGAAATGGAAGAAATCGAGAGACGTTACAAAGGCTGGTGGGACGAACAAATGATGGCGGACTATTCTTGGTTCCTCATTCGCGAAGATGCATCCGAAAAAAAACGCAATAGTTCAAGTCGCTCGTCATTTTAATTTAAATTTTTTGAATTTACGCCGAATATAGTGTGTGAGCAATGAAGATGAAAATATTGTCGTTCCACAAAATCCTTAATAAAAACTTTATTTTTTATCCGATTTTTTTCAAATTACACTTAAAATGTTGGTAATTAAATAAACTATTAGGTAAAAAAATAAAACATTCCAGATCTTTACTTTAACGTAGAAAAAAAACGAAATAAAAATGAAAAATTTTCAAAAAAACGTAAAAAATAGGCAAATTTTGAATTTTGAGGTACCATAACTCAGCCAGTTCTTAACAGATAGAAATTTCCGACATATCGACAAAAAAGGTATTCAATTACCTTTGCAACGATGTACCATTTATCTCGATCGGACTTCTCGGCTGGGCTCCACAAGGGTTAAAGTGGGACCATACACCGAAAAACACAAAAGTACCGTTATCTAAAAAACGGTACTTAGAAAAAAAAAATTACAGCGTTTTTCGTGTTCAGGAGGTCCCAATTAACTTATCTAGGCATGTGGCGTTCTTGGTATTTTTCCAAATTTAAAATTTGTAAAGCAGTGTAATTGATTAGATTAGAAATAATCAGAAATCTAATCACAATTAGTGACGATTAGCATTTCTAATCAAATCTAATCGAAAAAATAATTGATTAGATTTCTTGATTATTTTTGATTAGATTTGATTAGATCAACTATTTTTAACTATTTTTGTGAAAAGAAAATATTTTTTTATCACATTTGTTGGTATATTTACATAATGTAACAGTTTTTAATATTGCATAAAATTGCATTATATATTGCAACATACATATATATTTACATACATAAAGATAAATAACGAATTTACAGAAAGTCAAACAAAAAAAAAAAAAATTCATATTCAGTATGTTCTGTAAAAAAAAAGGAAATAGGTATATATATATATATTACATTATATATATATTATAATTCACAAAAAATTGACATTTGATTTCATTATTACCAACTTTTCAAAAGAAAAGTCTGACAATGAATTTCGTCTTGGACTATTGATGACGCCTGCAAATGAGAATAGTCGTTCAACGGGTGCTGACGATGTCAGTGGGGTGTTACACAATAGGAATGCTTCCTTCAAAACATTATATTTGGCCCAAATTTCAGGGCCGGGATCCGGGTCATTTAAGTAAGCGTAAAACTGATTGCTTATGGCATTTTTGAAACCGTTTGACTCCGTTGGTTTACAAAAAACAACAATAAATAAAAGAAAAAAAATCCGTGCATTTTTACTTACCAATAATTTTAAACACTTTATATTTGAACATTAATAATAACACAATAACAGGGTGCACCGTATGCAATTTTATGCAATATTCAAAAACTGTTACATTACACAGTACAACATTTTTCAGTTAATTGATTGCCAACTCAATTCTGTGAACTGTATGTGAAATTAAACCCAAAAAGAAGAATTTCTGCATCATTCGTTTTGTCTTTTTACCTGCGATTTGAAGTTAGTATCGATTTGAAGTTAGTACTATCGTATAGGGGAATTTATCACGTTTTAGGCCCTGTTGTTTGACATAGCTCGACAACCACTAGCCCAATTTAGTTGAAATAAATTTTAAAAAATTAGGAATTACAATTCCCTTAATCTGTTCATATATTGTACAAGTATACAAGTAACACTTTCGAAGTTAAAAATGAATGTATGAAGGGAAAAAATTATTTTTTGCCTAAAAATTTAAATTTTTTTTTTTTTAAATACATAAAAAATCCAAAATGGAAAAAAGTTTCAAGTCTAGTTATTTTTTCGCAAAGTCACATAACCTATGAGCAAAATGAGACAAAGATCATAAAAAACGATGCACGCGTTTCGCTTTTATTCGCAATTGAGTAATGGTATGAATTTCAAAAATCAGTTATAGCCACCACCCTTAAAATAAAAATAAAAATATAAATTAAAAAATTATCATGCAAAAAAAAACTTTATTTATAAAAACTTAATGAAAATAAAATAATGTGCAATTAATACGCAATTATAATATGCATAAAAACAAAATTTAGAACATTTTTTCAATTATTGGCAATATCCATCCTTGTAGAAGGTGACGCTTGTGGTTCTGATGATCTTGTTTTCTTCGTAGGTTGTTCATATTCATGGTCTGAGTCTGTATCGTCATCCGAGATACACATACTATTCAAGGGCGTGTTTCTTTTATTGTGTCCACCAATTTCAATGTCTTCATCTTCGGTGCTTTCTTCAAACTGCATAATTGTGGAACTCCACCAACAAACCGTCGCAAGCAATGCATCCAATTTTTTGCTTTTGAACCGCTTTTCAAATGGCATGGTCAACTGGTGGAACCTCTCTCCTTGTTCGTCTGATTCCTGAGGTGATTATGCCAAAAAAGTATCGAGGTGGTGGTGCAAGAAATGCAATTTCAGCGTCATGGATGCACCGATTTTTTCGAAATAAAACAGCGACCTGTCCACTCGTTGCTGTATCTCTTCTCGCTGGACACGGTTCTTTCCTAGAACGCCTTCTATTACTTCTTTCAATGCGTTCCATGCATGTTGGTTTATTTTATTTATGTTTTGTTGTTATTCACTTTTAAAAAACTGGAGAAAAATCACTTTTACTGTTCGCGTTCGTCGGCACTGGCTGAATGCCAAAAATCGATCAATGCACACCTATAAATACTACGTATTTTTGAATATTTTACTGCCAGGTACTTATAAATGGGCGCATATTTTAAGGGCGGCTGGCTATATACCTGATTCAGCACTTGTACGTTTCAAACTGTGCAAAACTTTCCAAATAATGACCACCCTTAAATGTGGGTGCAATTTCTGTAAAAAAATCATATAGGTAGCCACCGGAAAAACCCAAATAATAAAAAGGTCCACTTTCCGTTTAATTGTCCACGTACATTTATTACCGCAATCATAAAAATCAAATAACCTTTTGTTTATTCCTTTTTTTTTAAATTCTCAGAATCATGAAAAAGGTGTCAATGTTTTCTCCAAATAATGTTGTGCATATCTCGAGCAAATTTTTGAAATTCATACATTTACTCAATTGCGAATAAAAGCGAAACGCGTGCATCGTTTTTTATGATCTTTGTCTCATTTTGCTCATAGGTTATGTGACTTTGCGAAAAAATAACTAGACTTGAAACTTTTTTCCATTTTGGATTTTTTATGTATTTAAAAAAAAAATATAAAATTTTTAGGCAAAAAATAATTTTTTCCCTTCATACATTCATTTTTAACTTCGAAAGTGTTACTTGTATAGGAAAACAATATATGAACAGATTAAGGGAATTGTAATTCTTAATTTTTTTAAATTTATTTCAACTAAATTGGGCTAGTGGTTGTCGAGGTATGTCAAACAACAGGGCCTAAAACGTGATAAATTCAACTATACGATAGTACTAACTTCAAATCGATACTAACTTCAAATCGCAGGTAAGAAGACAAAACGAATGATGCAGAAATTCTTCTTTTTGGGTCTAATTTCACATACAGTTCACAGAATTGAGTTGGCAAATCATGTGTTGTACTGTGTTATGTAAATATACCAGCAAATGTGATAAAAAAATATTTTCATTTCACAAAAATAGTTAAAAATAGTTGATCTGATCAAATCTAATCAAACATAATCCAGAAATCTAATCAATTATTTTTTGGATTAGTTTTAATTAGATTTGATTAGAAATGCTAATCGTCACTAATTGTGATTATATTTTTGATTATTTCTAATCTAATCAATTAGTAATCTGAAATTTTTATACAAAATTAATTCTAATGATTAGATTATTTTATTTCTCTAATCGTAATGATTTCTAATTGTAATCGAAATTCCCCAGCTATGTATACAAACAAGAAGAATAGCAGGTGGCTCATCTGTGCTTTTTGTACTACTTATTAGAGGACTTTTTGTCAAAATTTGTATATGTTTAGAGGGTGACTGAAATTTCAAATGTTTTTGTAATGTTATAAAAAAAAATCCAAATACAATCGCGAGCATAAGGCAATACAATGAACGACTATAAGGGGAAAAGTCCCCTAGATCGATTACCTTTTGCGCGAAGCATCAAATATATTTAGAACATTAACTAAGTTGCAAGCAAACATCTTATAGTCCCTGCTACTTCGTTTCCTTCAGAAAGATGCTTTTCAGCTGGGGTTGAAATGTTAAATAACCGGAGAAACTGCCTTAAGCCATATAAGGTGGACATGCTTGCATTTTAACAAACATAAATTTTTTCTTACTCGAGAACTAACCTTCAGTCGATAGTAATTTCGATATTATCGATAGTGACATCTGAACTATCGATAAATATTGATAGTAAAAAATATCGATAGTATCCCAAAGCTACTTAGAATAAAAATATTGCTTAAATGACCAAAACAACAAAACAACTTCAAGCTGTTCTTATAACTTACTTTAGACAAAAAAAATATTGTTAACGCAAAATTTCAATAAAATTGGGTAAGATGATTTTAATTGCAATAAAATAAGATGGGACCAAATTTAATTTGAATACCAACATAATAAGATGGTTTATGGCACAAAGACCATATTCTGGAAAGAATAAAGACAGATCGGCCCCATTTTCAATAGGCTTGGTCCTTGTGCTAATTAGAATCTATGCAACAAATTTTATTGAATTAGAACCAGAATTGCGACCTGTACCTTGCCCACAACGATTACATGGACAGCCAGCCAGACAGCCGGCCAGCCGGACGGACAACGCAAATTTCACCCAGAAAGTTATTTTGAGCCGATAGGTATATATAAAACAAATATTTAAAGGCGCTATAAGCATCAGCGCAAATGCAGTATACCCTCTCCACCATTATGGTGTGGGTATAAATATCTATGAAATCAGAACAACATAATTTTACAAACAAACGTAAAAATAAGGATTTTACAAATTTTTCATTTAAAATTAATTTTTTTAGTTTTGGCATCAATTAAATAATTTTTTTAACGTCTGGCTTTCGCTTACACTTTCATTCTTAAGCTTTGTTAAAAGATTTCCGATTTTCGTTTTTATACCCTTCACCGAAGGTAAAAGGGTATTTATACCTTTGGCATTCCGTTTGTAGCTTTCATTATATTGATCCTAAACCCTATAAAGTATATACATATATTCTGAGCCCTTAAGAGAAGTGACTTTCAAATCCGGCTGACCGTCTGTCCGTCTGTTGAAAACGTTTTTCCTAAAACCCCAGATATGCTGGGGCTTGGTTTGTATAAATTCTTGTCAGATATGCTCATTAAAATGCTATTGAAATTCAGCCTGACCGATCCATAAATGACTGAGATAAGAGATATGTTTGTTATTTGCTTTTTATTTTATTTTTATGTATGTATATCTGGAGAACGGCGAGAGAGAGGTTTCCAAATAAGGTACAAGCCTCTTGGTCATCAATATACAGCATCCCGCCAAAATGTGAGCGGGATTGTGGCTCAAAATAGTTTTTTATATCCCACAAAAATAGTTTTTTATGTACACAACGCTGAGTTATTAATAAACAATTTTTTCTAGAAATATGGGCTGGATTGGAAAAGTGGGCATTGGCATAGCCCAATATAGCACTATTAATTGTTTTATTTAAATGCAATTTTTTCTGCAGCCCACTGTAATTCGTTAAATCTTATTGTAAATTTTGTTTATTGTTTTATGTCCTGTCAATGTCAATAACGAGCGAAACATTCGTTTATTTACCTGAGACTTAATCACAGTCCCCGTTCACATATGTAGGTGCTTAGTGCTCTATTAATCGGATTAGTCCTGTGGTATCTCTTCCACTTAATCGGATCATTTTTGAGATGTCAACAATTTTTCCTTTAGATTTTGGCCTTGTTTTAACAATTTTCTAAGATTTTTTTAGAGAAATGTGTCGCTAGGCTTTTTCATGATTTCTTATTTTTCCCATTTATAATTTTTAAGCTTGCATAGCTTTGCACCTAACAGTAGTTTAAGTTATTTTCGCCTTTTAAAGTTGCTCGAAATATATCATATAACGGCGAATTTTTAAAATCCTAAATATTTGAGTGGTTTTTTAGCGAGCTACTTGTCTTAAGATAAAATTTAGTTTAAACAACTTAAAAATTTAACATCTGATGTCTTGTCTTCTTTGCGTATTTTTCCTTTATGTACACAACAACATTAACTTTAAGGCGTCATTCTACTTTCACTAACAGTCTGTCCATTCCTTAGACTTGACAGACATGATTTGTTGTACCAACAATAATATTCTTGACTTGTATTTTTGCAAGTAGTACCATCTGAGAGAATGAAATACCAAAAACAAACATGTTTCTTTATCTTTATATTTTAACGTAATATTTCTTTCTTTTCCTTTATTTTTTGCTTTGAAAGTTCTCTACTCTTTCCGCTTTACTTTTGCCTTTAAAGTTAAATAAAAAAATTATATTAAGATGCAACACATCAGCTGCTGATGTACTCATACAATAAACCTCAATCTGTCAGGAGAAATGGGTGATTCTAAAAAAATTGTTTTGTTTGTGTGTGTATGTAGTTATAAACTAGTATGAGAGGGTATTTGTGAGTCTGTTGTACATTCAAGACGTGTATAGCATACGGTAAGGATTAAAATAAATAAAGGAAATAAACAAACAGATAGAGATTCAGACAGACAGACAGACGACAACACAATGGCATATGAGCTGACGATAAAACAGTTGTGTAATATTTACGTTTAGTCGATTAAAATAATTGTTGTTTGCAAATAATTTATTGTATTGATTGTTAACCTTCATACTTGGAATATCTCAAGGCAAACTGAACTTGGAATATCGCAAGGCAAACTGAATACTGGGTGGCCTCGAAGCCTATGCCATCATCAGCTGTGGAAAGCAAACCAGCAATTCAAACCCAAAATGTAAAAATTGCTTATGTTTTCATGTTGGCTTTCATTAAAATTCTTAAAATTAATAAACATTTAGCAAACAAAAAGAAATTATTTTTTAACGAACATTGCTACACTTTTTTCTTATATTCCTTTGTGTTTTAGTTAGATGTTCTTGACTGACTGGAAGAGTTTTACCAGGCGAATTGCGTGTTTTTTGTTGTAGCAATAGGGCCACGTAGTATTCAATTAGCCTAGGAATATCAGTTACTAGTAAATAAGTGCTTTTAGTCCTAAGAAGGATTAACATTCAAAGTCTTTATTTGACATGACAATCGTGTAAGAAAGAAATTATGATAAGCTGTCTTAACATAAAAGAGGATATGCTTTCCAATTACAAAAAAGTTTTATAGGCATATGAGCTGACGATAAAACAGATCAAATACTAAATCTGATCGCAAAAAAAAAATAAATTCAATTACAATGTAAAAACAATTTTGTTTCATGGGTGCGAAAAATGGAATTCACTTAGCAGAACACAGGTATTTATACACAGATGTCTTAGAAGAGTCTTGCGTATTCATTGGCCAAACATTATCTCGATCCAATACCTTTACGAAAGGTGCAGTCAACAGCCAATATCTATTTATTCAAAATAAAAGCTGAAAGTGGAGAATAATAGATCATACACTGCGGAAGCATAAATAAAATATAATTGCCAAAGAAGCTCCTGAATCGAATCCACAGGGTAGTCTACGCTGAGGCATATCATTACAACCATGGATATCCCAAGTTCAACACGACAAAGAGGGATGGATTAATACATTTTGCGACTAGATAAAGAAAAAATGGGATTTCATCAAAATCGACCACCCAAATCAAGGTTTTCGCATAAAATAAGCAAAAGATGCATGCTAAGTTTCATCATTACTTATAAATACAAGTATACCCAGGAAAAACTTTTTGAATTTTGGTAATAGGTGGTAGTAATTTCATATGTTACCTGGGAAGTAGTTGTCATTACAATTGTCATTATTCTGAAAACTTCAATAGGTACTTACAAGGCCCATCTATCAGGTCTGCTTACTTGTACAAAAACAAAATACAATTCTTTTTAATTGTCAAAAATTTACTACCGCATATACAAAGCAAAAGGAAAAAACGTGTATGTGTGGCATAGCATAAACGTATACATGCACATGTAAGCAAAATGTAAACAACTTTTGACAACTAAAAAGAACATAAACAATGATCATCAGGCTTCTTGCACAGACCTTTTCAATGGGCCTTGGGTACTTACTAGTAATGACCTCAGCAACTACTTATTACTTCTATTATTTTCACTACTGAATATTAGCTTACTAATAATCAGCTCAATAACTACTTATAAGTTGTGTTGTTTTCAGTACTGAATATCTACTTACTGGTAATGAGTTCAATAACTACTTATTAGGTCTCTTAACTAGTGATTTTTTGGCTTTTCGTAAGTATTTTGTAAGTACTTACAATTTCACTTATTCGTAGTTAAATTATAACTAGATACTTTTTGACTTCTAGTAAGTGTATTGTAAGTACTGAATTCTGTGGACACCTCGAACAAAAATAAGTAGTTATTCAGCCGAAAAATAAGTAGTGTTTATTTTCTCCAACATTGCATGACAATTTTCATGCTAAAATATTTGAGAAACTTCATTAAATTTTTTTCTATCACGAACTTTGACTTTCAACGAAAACCAACAATGGATTTTCTTAGTAAAACAGTTCTCTATAGTAATGCATCATTAAATTTTTAAAAAATGCGGAATGAAAAAAAAACAAAAAAAATTGCTAGCATTAAGTATAAGTGATGGGGAAAACTTAGTTGTGGTCCTTTTTTCCATCTAAGAACTTGGATAATAGTTATATATTAACTGAAGATGGGTAATGTTGTTCCAAAACTAAAATTTTCTTTATGAGGCTAATGGCGATATACAGTCCTAAAACCGACATGTGGAAATTGTTGTTTTCGCTGGATTTTACATTTTATGCTGGTGAAGGGATTTGTAGTTTATAACACAGTGCAACACGAAAAAGTATAACCGTGTTCTGGTGTCCGTATATGAGTACGTGATAAAAGAGCAAAAAAGACCCGTGTCTCCCAGTTTTGCACAAAGTCATGAATTTTTTTGATGGGCGTAAGTGTAATTTTTGCAAAAAAAAAGATCATTTTCTCAGGCTCAAATCTTAGAAACTGTTCGGAATTGATTTACTCTCTGAGGCAAAGTTGTAGCTCGTGTCATACAAAAATAAAAAAATTGTGAAAATATAAAATAAAAAAAAAAAACTTCATCTTCAAGATCAAAATCGCAAAAAACTGAAAAAAATTTGATTTTTTTAGCTCTTTTCCCTTATTCATAGATTAGAATTACACACAGTGTAACTTCAACGACACAATAGCTTTTGATAAGGAAAGTTTTAAAAATACAAATTAAAGAATCATTGTTAGCAATATTATATTATAGCAAAATTAACAGAGCCCGGCATTCGAAGAACACCAAGCTTTTGTCTCGAAAATGCTTTTTCAACATGCATAAAGAAGTTTTTCTTTTCAATAAACTGATAAAGTGAAAATATCTAGTTTTGACATTTCTTATCGCAAACTTGTGTAGAGCTAAATATATAGTGATTTTTTAATCGATAAAAAATTTCAAAACTAGGTATTTTCAGTTTATCGGGAATGAAACAGGAATTTGTCCATTGATTTTATTGTATTTCTAAGAGATGCAGCTTTGTGACTTAGTACTAAAACTGGGAAGTATTTGTTGATTTAAATTTTTTATGAATTTTTTGAGTTAAAAGATTTTATAATTAAACAAAAAAAAAAAAAAATCAAAAAAAAATAACAAAAATAAAAATTGTTCCCATTGTGCCTCAAGGAACGTTCAGACTAATGAAATATTTGACGAAAATATTTGTTCTTATATTTGCTTCAAACTCTGTGAAACTAAAAAATGCAAAAACTGAATTGACAAATTGGTTTTTTTTGTTGTTTTCTTACGAAGAAAGTAGAATGAAGCAGTTTGTTTTTAAATTTTGTTTTTTCTTTTAACCCACTTACAACTACAATTCGAGTCGGAAAAACCCCAACCAATTGTAGGGGAATGTAAGAAAAGATAAACTCACTGTTTGTTGTTGGTGTTTTGTTTTGGCTTTGATATTGTTACAAGTAAGACTTTGAGTGTTTATAATTCTTATTCGCTTTAGGGTTTTATTTGTATAATATTTTTGGCTTTTCTAAAATCTCTGGAAAAGGTTTCCTGATGAGCTGGCCTAAGGAACCAGTGAAATGCGCATAGAAGCTAGCTTTCCCTCAACAATAAATTTCAGTGTATTTATCAAATATGAAAAACTGGGAATTTAGCACGTCATACGGAAATCGTATTGATAATAAATTTTGTATTCCCGAAAATAACTTTGATAATAAAAAATATTTTGTTTATGTTAAGCTCAAATGATTGACATTTTTTGTTTGTTAAAACAGTTGGTAAATAGTGTCAAATAACATAAATTAAATAACGTTTGCCATGAGTTGAGATTAAAACAAATATTTCCATCAAATAATTATTTAGTTAAAGTGTTAAAAAAATGAGCGCAGAAGCTTATTTATTTGTTTTATTCTGTGGAGCAGCATCTCTTATAACTAGTAAAAAAACTGGAAGAAAATGGGTAACGGGAACATGGCTCAAATTCGCGAAAAATTGCAAACTTGGAAACAACCGCTAAAATATATTTCAAATCGCTAAATTGGTTAAAATAGAAAATTTCGGAAAATACAAAAAAAAAAAAAAAAATATTTCGCAAAAATAGCGAAAATGTTCGAAAAATTGGGATATTTCAAACAAGACATAAAATTTATTAAAAGTGCCTAAAATTATTAGCAAAAATTAGCGAAAAATCGCAAAAATTAGCTAATAGCGGCATGATAGCAAAGTCTTATATTTATTAAAAATCTTTAAAACTGTAAAGAGTCCAAAAACTTACAGAAAAAATGGCTAAAATTATTTGTCGTTGTTTGCTCTAACAATTTTTTTGGTAATATCAAATAAATGTTTGCTCAAAAATTACTAAAATATTTGATGTTTTGTTTTCTCACTATGTTCATTCACATTAGACAAATATTTGTTGGCCGGCAAATGCTTTTGTTTGCTCAAAATCAGCGGTTATTTTATTTGACACTCACCGGTAATGAAATATTTGTTGTTTGCTACCAAATATTTCATAAGTCTGAACGTACCTTTAAAAACTCCAAAACTAATGGCCAAATTCATAAAATGATAATTGAAAGAATTAAATCCGGCGTAATTAAAAATTTTTTGACGGATCGTTCCAAAGTTACGACAAGATTTATGGAGCAGACTCTTCCAAAATCTCAAATTTAAAAAAACCCTTACCAGAGAAATTGATATAATGATGATTTTTGACGTTAGGTCAAAATATAATGTTTATTCAGGGAATTTTTGCTTGTTGCATGGTGTTATAAAAGCAAAATTGTTTAACAATGAAAAAATCACTAAAGAAAAAACTTAAATTTTTCCTGTTATTATTTATTTAATTTTGCGTTTAAGTTGTTTTTTTTTTAATATTTTTAACTTTATCTCACTAAAATGTGTAATAAAGTTACAGACCATACAGGCAGTGTTGGGCAAAATACATGGTTTGGGATATTTAAAATACAAAATACTTGCTGGTCTTTTATTTAAAAAACAAAATACTATCAGGTTATGTATTTAAAATATAAAATACTTACACATCTGTATGTATTTAAAACACAAAATATTTCCATTTATTGTACGTATTTCAAATATAAAATACTTCCACGCCACATGTACATTGTGCATCCATGTATTTTATATAGGAAATACACCATTTTTATTCAAACCAAAAAATACATTTACAACTTATTAACAAAACAATTCCTTTCATAAAAATCAGATTTTTGAATGTAGCATCAGACACACAGTTTCTTGTTGGAGAATAAATGAAACCTGCTAAAGAAAATAATCTTTGTACAGGTCGTGATGAGCATAAACTTGTATTAAATTCTATGAATACTCTTTTTATATTTCGATAGCTGTCAAGAGTGATAATGTCTTTGCTCTTGTCACTGAGGAAACTGATAAACTCCAACTCCAAATGTCCTAGATTCACCATCTTTCCTATCTACGAAAACAACAAAATTACCGTCTTCTTTACTGGTGCTTCTACTTCTGATATTTCCATATTCTGATAGTTACGTTTTTTAGCGATTCAAGTTTTTGGTAGATCAAAATGAAAACAACCTTCAATAAACTGACAAAATATATTTAGTAAACTATGTTTTTAAAATACAAAATACTCACATTTTCTCTGTATATAAAATACAAAATACTTGCTGGACATGTATTTACAATATTAAATACAAAATACTTTAACGTCATGTATATAAAATACAAATAAAAAATTCGTATTAAATACGTATTTAAAATACATGTATTTCAAATACTGCCAGCCCTACATACTGGCCACTTTGTTTCTTTTTGGCGACCCTATTAGAATTAGAACCAGATATTATTCTAGGGCGGTACCTTTATTTCAAAACCATTTTTCCAAAGATTTTTTTTTGCTATCGATTATTCGATTACTCGTTGATGCAAAAGGAAAAGTTCTAAGGTGTATGCACTTAATAACTTTTGAAAATGTTCTTGTCTACAGTAGAGTTGTAAATGAGATCAACACTGCGGGACTTTAAAATGTGGGTGTATTTGACAGCAAAAACTTAACATATTTTATATGCGGGTAGTTTTGTATTAAAAAAAACACATTAAGAGTTTCTGTTAATACAAAAAAGATTTCTAAATAAGATATGTAGACCTCATACAAAATATATTTAAAATAAATTTCTTTTAGTAGTGAAATAGCACTTCATTTAAATTACTAAGAAATATTTGATGTATTTAATGTGCTGTTTACACAACACAAGTGATGGAACGTGCAGTCGAATTTCAATGAAAAGCACTCAGTTTTTGAGTGTTTTTCATATAAATTTTACTACAAGTTCAACCACTTTAAGCACATATGTAAGCTTAAAATAAACTTCTTTTTTTCGTATTTCTTTTTTAATTTATATGCTATAAATACAATTACAGTACTTTTCGCTTATAGTCCACTACTATAGTTGCACAACTTTTGTGGACTATAAGGGAATTTGGACTATAACCGATTTTTTTTATAAGCCATTTAATGGCTTATAAGTGTATAATCCACATTTTGGACTTTATAAAAATTATTTTCTTCAATAAAACTGCTCTTTTTTAAACAAAACAAAAGTTTATTTAAAACATAACCAAATTTTGATTTAATTTAAATAAATAGTTAAAACAAAAAAAAATACAATAAAAACAAAAATGGTCAGATGAAGACACCATGTTATGAAATATAAATTGCGAAATTTGGTATTTATAATAGTTACCAGAAATGTAAATAAAAACATGTTACAAGTTGATTAAAAAAATATTAAAAACAGAGTGGACTATAAGCGAACATTTTTGCATAAAGAATTATATTCGTATGCTAAGAAAATGTGGCTTTTAAACGAAAATGGACTACATGCGAAATGGACCTTAGGACAAATAATTTGTATGAAATTCGAAAAAATCTGCATGTGAATATGACAGTTTTGGCATATATCCGTTTTTGGACTTTAAGCGGAATGGACTTTAAGCGAAAAGTACTGTACAAATTATATTATAATTTAATTTACTGAACAATCGTAAGGAAGACCTTCAGCCCGCTAAAGTGAAACAGACCAGAGCCTCTGGCAAGTATATAACCCGTTACCCTGCCACGCCCACCATCAAATAGTCTACCCGGCACTCTTTTCTTAAGATATTCAAAAAGATATATGAGCGCTTAATTATTTCCGGGAATCCCGGGGTTCTTTGAATAAAACAATGATTTCATTAAATGAGTTCAAGACAAAAGTTTTTACTTTTTTAAAAGAATAGTAATACACATATACAACAGTCTAAATTATCTTTATTAATTCCACAGAAAACAAAAACAAAACCAAATAAATTGTTGTCATATGTATGTACATGCATATTATATACATATGTATGTATGTATATGTATATTTTTTTTTTTGAGATCACGAATTATTACAACTTATTAATAATTAGTTGTTATTATTAATAGCAACTTGGTAAAATAAATTTTCTTTTGAGAACATTTTTTTTAGTTTTATTAAAGCATTTAAAAGCTCATCAGAGATTCTATTTCTAATCCTTGTTGATATGTATATTACCTGCTACCGAAAAGGTGCTCTCGTCCTCTACAGACGTTGGTTTTTTATTAGGAAGCGCGTCATACAAAGAATATAAATTTGTTGGCCTTTACCCTTGACTACAAATTCTTTTTTTAAGATTTTTTCAGGCTTCATTTTTTATTTACATTTATTTTTTTAGAATTTGTAGATGGTTCTGGTGGTGGTGATGGTGTATCGTGCACATTTTCATTTTCTACTTCAAGAAGCTTTTTAGACATTTCATCAGCAATCAAAAATTGGCGTAGGAAAAATAGTTCGATTTGTAGGTAGTTTTTAGTAATTTTAGTAAAGAGTATGTTTCAATTGCTCGTTTTTGATTGTAAAGATGCCAACAAAATAAAATTTTAAAAAAATTTAATTTGAAATTCCCCGGGATTAATTTAAAAAAAATGTCGCGGGATTCTCGGTAATTCTTTCCTGCGGAGAAACTCAAGTTTTTAATATGTATGTATGCTTCGCGAAACAAAATGTGTCGTTATTGATCATAGATGGAAGTTTGCACTCTTTATACCTTTCAGTGAAGGTAAAAGGTATTTATAAGTTTGTCATTCCGTTTATACTTTCTACAATATTGATCTTAGATCCTTTAAAGTAAATATATTCTTGGACTTTATGAGTAGCGAAGTAGATATAACGACAGTCCTCAGTCTGTCTGTCCGTTTGTATGGTGAAATTGGTTTTCCGAAGACCAAAGAAATGAGGGGGAGTACGTTCTTACATATCTATTTCACATATACTCCGTTAATGTATTGCTATTGTATTTTCAGCCAGATCGGTCCATAAATGACTGAGATATGAAAAAAAAGCACAATTACATCTAATTTTACCCATAAAACCCCAGCTGTTGCAAGAGCGAGTTTCCAGATTAGGTACATGCATCTTGGTTATTAATACAGAACCTCTATAAAAAATGGGCGGGTTTGGAGAAGTGGGCAGTATTAATTTCTGTATATCTGGAGAACGGAAAAAGCCTAAGTTTCAAAATTTGTACAAACATGTCGGTTATCAAAACACAACATCCGACAAAAGGTGGGCGAGATTAGAGAAGTGGGCGTGGTCCAAAAAAGATAAACTTATTTCTAAAGAACGGTATTTTTTAACTTTCTGTTATCGAACAATGCACAGAACAAATTCTCCAAAATAATTCACCAATCAAAGCATTAATCAAAAATAAATAAAGTTTGAATTAAAATTTTAATCAAGTTAATCAAACGTTTAATAGTGAATTAAACGATACAAAAATGCAGAAAATTTAATTATTTTAATGAATGTCAAATAATTTTTAATTAAAATCAATTTTTATTTTTTTCTGTGTGGTGAAGGGTAAATAAGATTCGGCATAGTCGAATATAGATTTTTTGTTCTCTTTTGACACATAACAAATACTTACAGGAATGACCGCTGTAATAGAAAGATGTGTTTTAAAGGAACAGATTTACTTAACATATTTTATATATATTTTTTAATTTTTTTTGTTAATATAGTGCGTCAATGGGTAAGTGATCTGGAGAAGGGTATTAAAGCCGAATATGACACTCCTTCTTGTTTTGGTACACTTTGGACCTTGTTGGTACCGTGGTACTGCCGTGGACTTATAAGGGTTAGACTAAATTG
Source organism: Pollenia labialis (assembly GCA_949318255.1). Classification (NCBI taxonomy): domain Eukaryota; kingdom Metazoa; phylum Arthropoda; class Insecta; order Diptera; family Polleniidae; genus Pollenia; species Pollenia labialis. Next base: position 133,301,581 of record OX439142.1, on the reverse strand, counting down.
CTGTAAAATATAAATGGTGTGGGAAAAGTAAGCAAGTGAAATCGTATGAAGAACCATTTCGGGAAGAGTGAATGAAAAATGTTCTGGATTAGAAAAGAAAAATCCAGGGAGGACAAAGAAAAATGTCAATTACGGGTGGTCCTTTTCATATTTGAATACATGCTTTACGATATAAAGTATTACAGATGATAGTTGAGTTAAGTGAAATAATTGTTCTCAGATACATATTTCTAGAGTTTAAAGAGAAATTCTATCTATTTGACATTCGTCGGCCAACGTCGATCGATTTATTTCTTTCCACAAACAAATTTAAACAGAGTAACGAAATGGACTACACGATCCTATCGTTTCCAATTTGATACAAATAAAATACTAATAAAAGTCAACAAATTAGCGTTGCTTTACGTATTAATGTATTAAGTGCAGTTTTTATATGTGTTACATACATACTTGTGAATTTGTTTACATATTTTTGTTCAGTTAAGGTTAACAACTTTTATTTTCTTAAACGACGCTTTTGCGCGCCTTAATTTTTCAAAATATCTAACGGTAACCCTGTCCTAATACGTTTATACATGTGAAACGAAAAACAAACAAAAACATTATGGGAGAACAAAATAGAGCACAACCGTCGTTTTTACATGTGTGATTGCAAGTAAAATGCAAGAAAAAACACATTTTGGGAGAATTCCAAAAAATTCAACTACTATTTATACATGTATGTGCGTGTGTTTGCAAGCAAATTTAAAAAGCTTTTAAAACCCTTTAATATTTAATTTAGAAACAAAATTTATCTTGTGCATATCTACACAAAAATACCTTTAAAACGATATTAGTTTCATTAAAATCGGTGGACGATAAGATACTTAAAAAAATGCTACCGCTTAACAAAAATATATGTTGTATAATTTTTCCAAGCACTTTAATAATCTTTAGTTTTGACAGAGTTTTGAGACAGATCACTGTGCGCCATGGTCTAAAAAGTAAATGTTGTTTTCATAAATATTGGAAAACTCTAAAAGCCTTTGCTAAACAAGGCTGTATACCACCTTATAAACTAGTGACTGCATATAGATTGTCTCACATACATGAATACTTTTGCACCCCTCTAAAAAATATAAATAATACTTTTACTTAACACACATACATATGTATGTATATACTATGTCCTTAGCAGAAAAATCATACTGCACTTACATTATCTCTGAAAAAGGACATTTCATTTCACTTCGATAGAAAAAAAAATAACATCAGCAAAGGTTTTATCCTAATGTCACATTGATATATCAGCAGCTTTTTATTTCCCTCTACGAGTGAGTGTAGCTATTTATGTGTAAAAATAAAATTGTATGTTATGTTTAAATTTATTTGATTTTATATAAAATACAATTTACAAGACATAGAGGTAAAATGAAATCATATTTTACTATCAATACACTTCATTTTATAAACAAAACTGTTGCATTCGCTTTTTGTAGACGAAAAAAATAGCAATAAAGTTTTGGCTTTAAAATGAAACTAAAACAAGAAAAACCAATGTACGTGTTATATTGTTCGATGTCATCAAGATCAAAGAAATCATGATGTTGCTATCAAAGTGTCCAGCCATTTAAGTGGTTGACAACCAGCCAGAATACATATAAAACCAGGGAACTAAAATGACTACCAACCAGTGCAAACTCCAAAAAAAAAAAAAAAATGGTTAATGAATGGTTTTAATATACCCTGCACTTTTTGCGAGCGACATTTCCTCACACATACAAATATAAAAGGTTACTTCGATGCTACAACATTTTAACAAAGTAATATTGAGTAAACCCAGCGATACACGGTCAATTGGGCAAAAAGTGTTAAAAGAAATGTGTAAAATTTAATATCTTCGTTTTAGCGAAATTAAATAAACACGTATTACTAAACGTTTAAGCGAACATTTTTAAATTTATTTTACAAAAACTGGACTTTTTCTAAGTTAAGGGCGTTTTTCAAAATCCTATTTATGTCACTGCAGTGTAGGGTACTGCCACAAAAAAATGCAACTCACGTAGCCTTTAATTTATGGCATGTATTATAAGCAAAAAAACAGAAAAAATATTTAATATACTGAAAACTATAAAGAAGACAACAAAACCAAAACACCCCAACTTTTGGCACAGTGGATACTTAAGAGAATTTGGGGTTCACAGGAGTATAAACCTTGAGATTACCGCGTATTTCAATTCGAAAGAAATAATTCACGAATTTGAACAATTGTTACTGTACATAACGATTTTCGTACTATTTGTTATCAAAAATAAAAATTCCTTGCAAAAAAGTAAATTTCCCATTTGCATATAAATACAATTTTTCCATAATTTCAAACGAGTAAGAAAATCGCATTACGCAGACCAAATTGCTTGAACTCGTTAATTGTGTCTTTCGATTCAAAGTACGTGGAAGCGTCCCATATTTCTCTTATTACCATTTATGAAACTTCCTCGTATAAAGCAGTGTTACACACAAAGAAAAAACATGTTTAATAAGTGGTCACTACGAAAATTTTTATTCATATTTGCCCAATATGTTTACCCTAATAAGTTTAGTATAGTCCTAATATAACTTGAAAATTATATTTTTTGTCCTTAACATATTTAAATTCACTATAATAATGTTATATGGTGTTTAACACCTAAAAGTTACTCTGATCAAGCTGAACATATTAAATTATGTGAAATGTTTGCTACTTTAATACAAACATACATATATTTTAAAATATGCAACTAAAATCATAATATAAGTTGCACAAAAAATGTATGTTTAGTACCATAATTTCTGTTCGCTTTAAAACACATTACATTACACATGCCAAATTACGGCATTCGATATCTATCGAAATTTTCATGAAAAATTTGTTGTAATTTTGAACGATATCGAATGCCGTAATTTGCACTCTGATTCTACAATATTTTATAACCACATAAATCTCTAGGTAATAAAGAGTTACCTCCGTACTCATAAACGATTATTAAATTTAACAAACGTTTACTAAGGATAATTTTCATAGTAAATTTGATCTTAAAACCTTAATTAAATTTAAAAATTTTTTATGAATTCAGGCATTAGTTTTTAATAACAGGCATATACTTAGATATAATATGATCGTAATATGTTCTAAAGTTCAACGAAATAAAGCCACATTTTTCCATCTTTTGAAGCATTTTCCAGTCAGGATTGCTGAACAACTTGTGTAAACATATAAACCCAATCTGAACGTGTCTAGGCACTCTAAATAGCTCATAAAGAGCACTCTGCACCTTACAAATTGTCGCTTTTAAATAGTTTTATTCTTACGCTTAAACTAAGCTTAAATGCATTGTGATGTAGATCTACATCATACGTTAAAACCTTCAAATCTTTTAATGTGGCAACATTTGCAAATTTTTTTTTACATTTTTAATTCCCTAGAACTTATTTACCGCTACCCTGTTCAACTAGAAGCTGAAAAAGTTTATTTTATTATGTGTTACGATATTAATAGGAAGAACTCATTTTAAGTATAGTTTAATTTTGGTGTGTGTTGAAAAATGTAATTTTTAATATAAAAATAACATAAAATAAATCATAAAAATTGTTTGTGGAAAGAAAAAGGTAGTATAATTAATTTTATTTGTATTTGTTTACATTCTGCTGATTTTGTGCATGAAAAACTTTGTTTTGAATGTGATGTAGAAATACATCAGTATGCAATATCGGTATGCAAAATAACGATCGCTTACACATGATACGAAATGTCATAGACGATCTAAATGAAGTATTTTAATCTATACCCATTGATCAACGACTCTATATAGACGAACAGCTGAATTTAAAAACCTTTTCTCGCCGGATATTCATACCGTTTCGAGGTATACTCGGGTTAGGCCAGAGTAAGGAGTAACGAAAAATGTAGTTATACGGTAACTGCGAATGAAAAATTATTGGTTCGCCGCTTACCATGGTAAAATTACCAACACATCGTGGTAAAATTACCATGACATGCGCCAAACCAATAATGAGCTGACAAATTGTGTATTAGCTCTCAATCTGTAAGCAGTAAATGTCGGTATAATAAACGACCAAAACAAAATGGGAATATAACTAATCCAAAAGTTGTGGAAGACTATAACATGCATATGGGTGGACTTGACCTTATGGGAAGCTTCTTAGGGCATAATTATACAAGGGTCAAAGGCCGAAAATGGTTCTTTGGCTTAATTTAGCACATTTTGGACCTCGCGGTAATCTTGGCTAGTTTTATAATGCCTTGGCTGGTTCCCCTTGCAAAATAAGCTCAAATAAAATAAAGGGGTCGGCCCAGAAATAGGTCCCTACCTTATTTCAATGGAGACAAAACAAATCGAAAGGTTCACCTTAACAAATTTTTTAGATTCCGTAAGCTAATTCCCGCGAAGCTCTTGGCTTATCTGCTGGTCACAAACCCGAGTCTCTGGAGTGAATCGAACCCGCAACCCCGGGGCTGATAAACTAGCTCACTACCTACTATCGATAGATGGGAAAAATAACGTTAGTGCCCCGTAAATGAAATAAAATCTGGCGTGAAAATCACATAATGGTAATTCTGATATAGAGGGAAAACGAAAGGGAGAGAAAGAGAGAGAGAGAGAGTTTGCAATTCTATAATACCAACAGTGTGACCAGATCTTAAACATTTTTTAAAGGTAAACCTGGCATTAGACAAGATCAAAAAATATTTTTTAAAAAAGTGCTGGATAAAATGCCAAATGATAAATGAAAAATTTGAAGCTAAAAGAAAATTTTTAATGCTAAATTTAAAATGCAAAAATGTCAAGCATAGATTTGACATTTTGTTTTGCCAAAATTCATTTCGATTTAGATAAAGTCAAATTCCGTACATTTTTTAAACAAGCATCTTGAAAAGCAATAAATATTATTTTGTTTTTAGCAAAATGGCCTTGGCAGATGCCTAAACTTTCCAGTGGAAAAAATTTCATTATAAATAAATGCCACAATTGGCCAGCTTTAATTGTCCAACAGTTTCAAAGATCCAAAAAAATTGTCACGAGAATTAAACTGTGTGTTTAATTAAGGTCCAAAAGCTTTTTTTTAGGTTTTAGGTTCTTATCTTTGCTATGTGGGTTTTCTCATAATTTGAAGTTGCAAACTTAACTATTAAGGTTAAATATATTTAAATAAAATTTAATTTTCGTAAATTAATGCAAAACCTTTGGTCCTATTATTGAATTATATTTGAAACTTTAATGATCTAGCATCTATAAACTTAAGACAGATCACACGAATTGAATCAGCATGAGTGAAATCTATGACAATGAGGTCCTGCAAAAAAAAAATTAAAACCACTGTCCTCATACGTGCATTTCACATTGCCACAATAACAAAAAAACTGGATTTAAAAAAAAATCACGCAAACCTGTTCATGTGAATTAAACATCACATTTTCACGATTGCAACCACGACTACACAACTACCACAGAGCAGTTCATAGATACAAAAATATACACAGAGAAAAACAAACGTATGTATTCGAATAACCAACTATGGCAGCCATGTAGGGAAACCTCAATGAATAAAATAATGTACTATACAACAAATACTACAACAATTTAACTACATATACCCAACAAACACGGAGGTTTGTTATCAAATTGAAAATCATTTGAAAATCATAGCATTCTTAACAAAAATGGGAAATTATTTTCAAATTGAGAAATGCATTTTTTTTCAACTTGCTTTCAAAAGTTATTCTCAAATGTTTTTCAAATGTGGTTTTTAATACAATGTGGAACATAACTAAAAATATTTTTTTTTTATTCATTATTTATTTAAACAAACTGTCTTTCCGTCCTCAAGATATTGGAAAGTCAAAATACTTGGCTGCAATTAATTTTTTACTCCCAAATTATTTGTATTTTTCCCCATAAAATTATGCTTTTCTAAAGGCGAATTCACTTTACGTTACATGTAATTTTTCTTTAATTGAAGCATAGCCGCGAAAACCGTTGTAAGTTACAATATAATTATTTTTCAGGAGCGCAACAAAAAAAAACGTTTTAAACACGCATAATAATTTTTTTATTAATTTTTTTTTAAATAACCAAAAATAATGATAATAAAAACTTTTATGTAAAATAACAAAAAAAAAAAATATTTGAATTTTAAAAAATGATAAATTTTGTGTGATTTGATGTTTAAGCAGTGTAAGAGAGAATTGTCAACAGTAATCTGTAAAAAAACTGTTTTTGAAAAAGTGGCTTTACAACGTTATTCAAGGCTTTGCAGCAATTGTAGAATACATTTAACTTTAATCGCCATTTTTTAATGTTTACATATATTTTTCGCTTTAGAGTTGCCAAGTTTATTTTAGGTTTGAGAATAACGTTTGATATCCAATTGATAAAACATTGTATGTCAAATGTTTATATTCAAATCCTTGTCAAATTGATTTCAAATATTAAAATAAAACAATTGAAAAAGGTTAGAGAATTGTGTTTGATATCAAATTTATTTCATAGCAAAGGTTTGACTTCGTGTTTGTTGGGTATGTATTTATTTATATATAGATATATATGGGCATTTCCTGCGAAAAGTCTACTTTTTGTCACGTAACGCCAAAAGCATTTTAAATTGTTTCTCAAAAAATTTTATATTTATCGTTTACCTTTTTATATTTTGGTGTAAAGCGCAACAAGCTCTACATTAGGTAACAAAAGTTATAACGATTGAACAACATGGTCCGAAAATACAACCTTATTTGCAATCTGGCGTTACATTAAAAAAAGTAGACTTTTAGCTGAAAATTCCCATATTTACCTTAAAACGAGCAAAGATTTTTAAATTTGATAGCTTGAAAAATAAATCTATATAAGTCCTAAGTTTACTAAAAAAGGTTTTGCATAAAACATCTTGCTCAATTCGCAGTCTTATTCAGTTTTGTAATGCAAGTCAAAACCCACTTCCGTTTTTTTAACGTCACGCCAGCGCAGATTTTTGCTTATATCTGCAATTCCTTAGCGTCGATTACTGTAATTTTTTTTCTGAATATAGTGCTACTACATTACTTTGTATATATAAAAACCCTTTTTACAAATTTGACTTCGTCATTAAATTTGTTTACATTTTGTGGTACAAATATCACGACACGTCAAAATGGAAATGCCCATATGTATTAGTGTGCGTTAATACAAACATGTATTGGTGTTGTGCAATGTTTTTAAAATTAAGGTTTTTTTATTTTACTTTTTTGTTGATAAAGTTTTTTATTCGTTCTTTTTTTGATACTAACAATTTCAATTAAATGTAAAAGTTTTAGACAATTTTTTTTTGTCTTTCACAAAAACTCTGTAACGCACACACACACACACAAACATACTTAAATACAAAATAGAAAAACTATTAATGTTTGTATTTAGTTTTTACACATGCCAATGTTTAATGAATGAAAAGCAAGAAACTGAATTGAAATGAAAATGAAACTAACAAAAAATATAAATTTTTTTTTTTGGTAAACAAATTTGTAAACTTTGTTTTTAAATAATTTTTGTTTGGCAATGGTTTTGTTATTGTTAAAATTTTAAATTATTTGTAAATGAAGTAGAAAATGAAAAAAGTTTTTGCAACTGTTTGAAACAAATAAATGCACACACTCACTCATTCATTCGTAAGAGTGCTAGTTGTTTGCAGCAGGTTGTAGTTGTGTAAATATCTAGTTGTTTTTTAGTGTTCTACCAAAAAATTTATAGACCACATCATTTTAAATTAACATATTCAGCAGCAAAAAGCCACATACTAGTGTACTTGTAACTATTTACGTTTATACGTGTATATTTAAAATTAACATTTATTAGTAACATTTTGTTGAATTTTTAACGAGTTTTCCATAAGTTACGAAGTGCTGAAAAGGACAATATTACGAAATAAATAAGGATGTTCTAAGTGCTTTAAATCATGATCGATTTCAAAAATAGAAAAAGTGCTTAAGTTGACTTAAGCTAAATTTGAGTTAATTGGCTATTTGCTTATCTATTTTCAAAGTGCAATATTTTAAAATCTTAACAAAAACAAAGCCGCTGAGATGTGATGATTATTTAAGGGTTTTTTTTTCGTATATATAAGATTCGGGGATTCGGGATTTCAAAAAATCAAATTTTACGACAACATTCTGATTGCATTAATGCATGCATGTTCGCGGAAAAAATATGGAAGAGGACATGCATTAATACAATTAGTATATTTTTTCTCATTGAGCGCAAAAACAGCTGTAACGAACGAGTTTTGCAACTCACTTTTTCAATTATTGTAAGCACTTCTCACGCTAAAGTTTCTTTACAATTGTTGGACACGCTTTTTCCTTCGATAAAAAAATTTCAAATCCCGGGATTTTTCGGGATTGGCACCTGCTTTGGATTTTAAGATAAATGGGCCAGCACGTAAGCTTCACCAGTGTATTTTCGGGATATAATAGAGTCTCATTCTTAACATATTCGTTAAGCCCAATCGCTGAAGATGATTTGACGATAGAGATCTAGTTCAACTTCCAGTTGATTCTCAGTCCATTTGCCTAACACACGACACAATTATTGTTCTGCTGGCCTTAATTCTTACACCAGTTGGATCTTTTATGGATGTTGGCCTAGATACAGGGTGTCCGCAGGGCTATACCGCCATTTTGGTAAGTATTAGTCTTGACAGTTCATATTTTTCAGTCGTGATTTATTATGGAAAAATATTCGATAAACCAACGTGTTTTAATCGTTAAAACATTTCATGAAAATCAATTATCGATTACTGTGACGATGAGAAAGTTACGTGAAATTTTTAGGATAAACAACGTAACAAAAACGCACTTTTTATCGTGTAGTGGATGATTTCGAAGAAAGAGGGTATGTAGGTGATTGACCCAAGCATGGACCACAACCACCAACATCAATTCGACGCCGCACAGTGCTGTGGCCCATAGACATAAATAAAAAAAAAAACAAGTCTTATATTGTACTTAAAAATGTACAGATCGATAGATAACAAAATAATTCAAATGAATTTTGAAGAATTTTTAAGATTTAACTCTTTTTGGCGGCGCTAGAGGGCCTAAACAACTACTTGAGTTTTACATGCTTCAGGAAAACTGTTGTTTCTTAAAGCACGAGATTGAAATTTTTTTCTGTGGTAGTTGACTATATTAAGAGCTAACTCTAAAAACATTTTATTGAATTATTTGCTCAAAAGTGTTTTTTATTGATTTGAAAAATGCTTATTATTTACTTAAGCTCTAAAAATTTCTTAACTTTGATGGACTATTAAAAAAAGAAGAAAAATATAGTCTATGAGTTTTTTTCTGATTTCGAATATTTAGACTGTTTTCTAATAACTACAAGAAAAACAATTGAAAAAATTTTACCACAACTTGAAAAAAAAAAAATTTTTTTAAATGGCTATTTTCATGATTTTTGCTCAAATTTTCATAATTTTCAGGAGCTTAAAAGACAATTAACTACAAATACTATGAAATATTAATTCAAACTTATACCGTTCAATAAAAAAATATGTATAAACAATTTTTTCTGTTTGTGTGCATTTTACGGCATAAGAGGGCGCTGAAATCACAAATGACCTTGGTTGTTTATGGTTTCAAGAAAATAATTGTAAAAAATTCATTTTCTGGATTACGAGATTAAAATTTTTTTCTGTAACAACTAACTATATTCGTAACCATCTATAAAAAAATTTTAGATGAATTATGTTCCTATACATATTTTTTAGTGGTTTGAAAAATGATTATTATTTACTTAAGCTTTAAAAATTTCTTAACTTTGATGGACTATTAAAAAAAAAAGAAAAATATCGTCTATGGGATTTTTTCTGATTTCGAATATTTAGACTGTTTTCTAATAACTACAAGAAAAACAATTAAGGGCCATTATTACAACTTGCCAATAGTTAAAAGTCGGATTTTGTCGGACCGATAAAAAGCTTTGCATTATAAAACCTTCATTTATTATGTTTTCATCTATTAAATATTATTATTATTGAAAATAACAGCAACAAAAAATGGAAGTTGTAAAAATGCTAAGCTATTTATCGGTTCAACAAAATCCGAATTTTAACTATTGGCAAGTTGTAGTAATGGCCCTAAAAAGTTTTTACCACAACTTGAAAAAAAAATTTATTTAAAAAATGCTATTTTCGTGATTTTTGCTAAAGTTTTCATAGATTAAATTAGTTTAAAAAAAATAAACTAGGAACATAATAAGAAATAAATCCAAATATATATACTATTGAATTAGATAAAATAAAAAAATTAGTATAGCAGTTGTGTCTGTTTCTTTTTGTCGCTACAAGATGACGCTAAATTCACAGATGACGTTGGTTTTTCATTGTTTAAAGAATGTTTTCAAAATGTGACTTAGTGCCGTTATTTTTTATTAAAATTGAAGATGGGTACGTGACAGAAGTTTTTTTTGCAATAGCCTTTGTTTGTAGTAAGAGCAATTCTATTGTGAAGTGTTCGAAAATATTGCATACAGGGTTTTCAATTTAAAAGAAAATTAATTTTGTTCTGGCGGGCCCATGATTGCCCATGGGTCCCAAATAGATTACACTCTAGGAACTTTGTTTTTAAATACTATGCTTTTGGGTATCATATATGGTGGTGCTTGACCGATTATACTTTTTTACTTGTTATTTTTGCAAGAGCATTTTATGCGTTTTTAACTCATTTTTCATTAAATTATGTTTTTGTATTTTTTACATTAATAAACGGATTCTACCAAAATTTGGCATACATATACATATATCTAACAAATATCGATTTTCACACCAAATTTTATTACGATTGGACAATTTTTGTAAGTGTTATAGCATTTTTAAGAAAAAGGATATATAGCAGGACCTTGAGTCCTTGTTCAAATTTAAATCAAAATATACACACACGTTGCTAGTTGGGTGTGTATCAGCATGACCATTTTTTGTAGTTTTGTGGGCATTTTTACATTTTTTCATTTCAGGACACATGGGAGGTAGGCGTGCCCTTGGACCGATTTCTCCAAAAATTCATATTTTTCTTAATAAAGCTATTTTATGCTAGTGTACTAAATTTCTGATAACTTCTTCTATTTATGTCCCTTCGTTATATGGGGACAAAGCTCTGTGCGCCGTGCTCAGGAGCTTGGTCTTCAAGTAACAACTTTGGCCTCAAATAGATTTTAGATTTTAACAATTTGTAAACGTTGATCTGGTGCATATGTTTTTGCATTGAGATTTACCAAAGTATACTAAAAAAAGTTAAACTCAGTTCATTTTTATGACGTCAGTTTTACAGTTATTCTCATCTATCGAAAGTTCTTTATGTGTAAAAAACCGTTATTAAGTTTTTTAAATAAAATCTTACCGACTGCCATTTTTTCCATGAAAAAAGGAATACCTTATCGAAATATCGAAAACTATAACGCATTTTAGTTTAATTTGAGGAGCTAAGCCTTGTTTTCATATGTCCAGGCTTGATCTTGTTTGAGAAATTCCAAGAGTTAAAACCTTTTTCAAGAAAAGAAAATGTTTTCTTTTGGCAAAAAAGTTTTATGGTATATGAACGTTTTTGGATAAGGAGTTGTTGTTCATCAAATAACATTTCAAGCAAATGTTGAGATTACCGTAAAAGAAAATAGCGTTTGAATATCAGTTGAAAGTAGTACATTTTATAAAGTACGTTTTCGTCGCTTTAATGCTAAAAGACCCAGTTAGAACACTCACAAAAAATTTGTGTGTTCTGCTCGTGTTGTTAAATGTTTTGGTAAGTTGAAAAAAGATTAATAAAATTGTCCATAAAACTAGTAAATGTTGCCATTTTTGTAGTTTGTTTTTTTTTTCTTATTATTTTCAACTTGCTGTTAGTATGTATGTTTTTCATACCGCATAATAAAGTGCCAACGTCAGTTTTAATTAAATTGACTGTACCCCATCGACTTGTTTTATAGGCGATTGAGTACTACACAACGACAGTTAACATACACCACCACTTTGATACGATGGTGTTAGTTTTAATGCAAAGTTTGTGTATGTCAAGATTTGTAGCTGTAGTTGTAAAGAGCAAACGTAAACATCAACCAGTTTAACGTTGATTGTGCAATATGTATCTGGCATGGTGGCAGTGTATATCGTGCTAATGTTCTATTTGTGGTTTTTCTTTTTTTCTCTCTTATATTTGTTCATACGGTTTCCTGTTTTCTGCCAACTCTTGTTTTACGAGCGTTTGTGATCATATAATTTTTACAATTAGATAAAATATAAAATATTATTTAACACCAATACGAAAAATAGGACTAGATAGAGTAAGATTTTTCATGTAATCTCTGTGGGAATGTTAGCATTGTATGGCATACATACTAGGAGTGCGTCGAATATGTGTTTAGCAAATGCGAAAGCTAATAATTAGGGATGCAATTTCCATGCAAATGCATGGTTTTTGTCGATAGTCCAAGATCGATGTCGACCAATTATCTTTCAGAATCATTCAATTTGCGTTAAAATTGCATCGATTTGTTTTTGCATATTGTTGGATATTTTTGTCAAAATGCATATTTTGGTTTCAAATGCACATTTTTGCTTATTTTAACATTGCTGTGTGATATGTTTTTTCAATTTCCATATTTTTAAATAAATTTCTACAAACAAAGTTTCCAAATACAGTTCACTCGCGGTAACTTGAACACCCTCTAACGTGAACACCGCCTAACTTGAACAAGGTTTTTTTACGTTGACTACTCTATAACATGAACAAACTCAGAAAGCTCTATAACGTGAACCATTTTATTCACTGCATATGTTTTCCAGGCTTGTCGACAACACTGATATACATTCAATTTCATTTTTAAAGTTGAGGAAATCTCCTTTTATAAAAAATATATATAGATGTGTTTATTGCGGCCGAACAGGCAAAGGCTTGATAATTGGGCTATTCACAACACAGAAAAAAATAACAAAAGCTATTAAGTAATTAAAGAAAATTTCTTAAATTTTTGTAATATTTTTAACAATCTTTTATATTAACATGTTTTTAAATTGTCATATTAACAATTAATATGTGCGTATGTCATAGAAAAAATTTTTAGTGTCAAAAAATTCAAAACTGAAATAAAAAATCTTTATTTTCAATTAAAAATCTTTTAAAGAATAAACGATGCGATAAGTGTTTTGGAATTAAGTCAGTAAAGTTATTATTAAACGATTTATAAAGAAATTTTAATGCATCTGTTTTATATTCTAGTTTTACAAATAAAGCTGTTAAAGATGCCAAGATTCCATTTTGTGTTGATGTCAGAACCTTATGGGGCATCCAGGTCTATATATAGTTTGCTTAAATAATGTTTAATGCTGTTTGTGATGTGATGTTAAATAAATTTTACCTAGAAAAACTAATAAAATCCACTTTTAACTGCATCTTTTATTTCAATTTAGTTAGCAACCAAATATTTTGTTAATGTGACGATTTCGTAACAAAAATTAATATTTAATGGTTAACAAATATTTAAATTAATATCACCTACTCATTGTAAAAAATATTTGTTAGGTTTTAACAATTGTTATTAACAAAATAATTTTTTGTATTTACAAATTTGGTTGTTGGTGCCTTTTCAATTAAAAAGTTAATTGTATTGACAAATTTGGTATTCAACATGACAAATGATTTGTCGTAATTTTTTTCTGTGCAAGGTAGTTATTAAGTTGTAAAGTCATATGTCTTTAAATATTTAAAAGAAATATATATGACTACTGTGGGCAAGCGCTATAATTTATGGCGTTATCTTTCCTGAGTAATATTCTGCATTTATTCTGCCTTTTACATTTCTTTATGTTCTTTTCTGAAAAATGTGTTCGGTTTTAAAAGTGAACCTGTTCTTTTCTGAAGAAGTTCCCCGTAAAAATAAAAAAAAACCCTACATCTTTAGCACTCATTTTAATTATAGGGGAATGAGTGTAGTACTAGATTAACAGCTGGTTTTGTTATTATATCAGCAAAAATAAATTATTTTTTTAGTTCGACTCTCGTATTTTTTTTACTTAGAAATTAGCGGCATAAAAGTTCCAATTTTTTTACGATAATTGTACTTTATTGTTTTATGCCGAAACTTGTGATGATATGACTTGATAGCACACCTTGTGAATAGCCCAATATAAAAAAGTATTTATTTGTTTATGCAAACAACAATTTGAACTAGACATTTAAACTAAGTTTAAAAAAATATTAGACTGAACTTATAATTTTTTTTTAAATTTAAAAAAAAACGCCTTTTAATGAAAATGTTCAAGATTTTAGTGCATATTTTTTATTCTTTTAAGGCATATTTCGGAGTTTGAAGTGCATTTATTATGCATTCGATAAAATACATTCGAATATATATTCATTCGCTTTCGCAAAAAATTATATTTGATTATTAGTAGGGATGAGATTTTCTTGCAATAAAAAAAAATCGAATCGAATGCGAGTTCGATTGTAAATAGCAAAAAATAAGCGAATAGTTCGCTAAATGGAATGCCAAACCAAATATTCGGCGCACCCCTAATACATTCAAATGAAAATATAAATTCAATTGGATTTTGTTGTAAAATGCCATTGATTTTTTGACCGCAATGGTTGGGGTTTTTTAATTGAAAATTAATCAAAAATTGTATGGGTAACCAAATAGAATATTATATTTTTTTGCTTTTGGTTTAATTGTATTGGTTATGTGTCACTTTAAATGCAAAAAAGGAAATTTAATTAAATATTCAATTTCAAAAGAGAAAAATAAAAAAATAACATAGAAAATAATTGTGCAATGAAATTGAAATATTTAAAAAAAAACTCTTTAAACTTTCAAACATATTAAATGTCTGTTTGTAAGCCATCAATTAAAATGTTTTAATGAAATGTATTTCGTTTAAACACATTGAAGAATACATATTTTAATAAATATTTAAACACTTAAATTTAATTAATATAAGAATATTCATACTGGTATCAGACCTTAAATTCAGCAATTATTTCATTCAACAATACTGTAGCAGACTACTGTGTCGGGATCGGAATTTGTGTAGCATGTGTGTCGATATAATGAATGTGTATCAATGTGTGCACGGGGATTTTTCTTAAACTATCATAAATCATTGTAATCATTTGTATATTTAACACTTTTTGTTAATCGAACACGAACGACACGCAAATAAACAATATTTTTACAAACTTAATCGTTGCCAATGCACGCTTGTATGTGTATGCGTAAAAAAATATTATTATTCATACACACAAATATAATATATTGGTTTACTTTTTTTTTATTGTATGAATGTATGTACAAAACATGTATTGCTGTTATGTAAATAAATTATATTTATAAGGAAATAAATAAATTATAAACGTAAACTGCACAAGAGATTTTCATGAAAAGTAATTAATGCAGCGATTAACCCAATTTGTTTTATTTAACACGTGTGTTAAACTGGTAAATTTTATATAAAAAATGTTAATAATTTTTCTCAGTAGACGGTGCTCCAAATTAATTTGTTTGGGGGTTTGCTTATATAATTTATCAAAACGGCAGTGGAAGTGTAAAAGGGCATTGTCTTTATTTTGCATAAGTATACCGTTTTAACTAATCGCAACACTATTTTCAGGTAATCTATTAAATGTTGACCTCAATAATCTACCAAAACAACAAATCAATAATCGCGCAAACAATTATTCGAGGTAAAAATTTAATCAAATAATAATCGAACAATTTAATATTTTTCGGTTAATCGAATAATTTTAATTTTGTCTAGTTTAGAAGTTTAAAAATAAGACCAAAAATTATATTTTTTAACATAAAAATTTTATTAAAAAAGTTACAACAATTTATCAAAAGGTACTTCATGTAAAGAAAGAGGAAAACTTTTTAAATAAAACAATAGCATCAAAATTTAAGCAAATCTAAAATAATCTTTCATAAAGAGTAAACAGTTTAAATGTTTATGTTTCAAACGATTTCTTTCTTTTGTTTTGATGAAACTATTGTTGACGTTGGATACATTGAAAGTAAAACGTTATAAAGCATATCCAATTTCTCTGTTCTTTTTTCGCAATTTCAATTTTTATATTTTTAGGTTTTGATTTTTTTAAATTTTGATATTCTTGTTAATTGTGGTAGAAATCTGTACTAAACATTCCTAAAAATAAATTATTCCCAAACTCTTTGGTTTCAGTCTTTGTCCTTTTTTAAAAAATTGTTACCCGAAGGAAATGTTCCTGAGTTAAGAAACAACAAAAGGGTTTTAACACGTCCCGGCTTTTTTTTTTACATAAAAAAATAACAGTACAGTAAAAAAACAAATTTTCGATTCATCGATTATTCGACATTTATTTCTCGCATTATTCGTTAATCGAAAATACGCAATTTTAAATTATTCGAACAGTTAATCGCCCAAAATTATTCGATTAATCGAACATTTGTTAATTGTTTGAATACCCTTACACATTCACACACGGAAGGAATTATTAACTAAATCACCAGAAAATATGTAGGGTATTCATTCCGTTAATCGGTTAACCGATTAATTACTACCCGATTAACTGACAGGGTAATATATAATTGGCTATTTTCGATTGATGATTTAACCGGTTAATTTAGTCGATTAACCGATCTAACAAAATTTTGAAAATAAGTAGTATTTTAACATACTGCCAGGTTCACAATATCGTCCAGAACCATTCTTTCGTATACATATTTAAATTTAAAACAAAAACAAATTTTTGTTTTTTATTATTGTTTTCAATATAAATAAACGAAAGAAATGTTCTTGTCGCCATTGTGGGCCTGGCAGATAGTATTTCATGTTTTTAACTATTTGTTTCGTCTCATAAACAAAAGGTATGTGTTTAGAAAATATTTTTTCATACAATAAATTTCCTTTAAGCAATAAATTCTTAAAATCAGTACAACATCAGAAACTAAGGAACTCGGAAATAAATTTTTTGCAGAATGTTCAGTGCTGAGCTTTGCCAGGACGAGTCAAATGATGACGAAACTCTCGCTAGGAACACAAGCAATATTTTAACAGAATTTTCCGAAACAATTAGAAGTGTTAACAATTTTAAAAAATTTAAACTGGACTTTAATGGCAAAATGGAAGATTTGATATGTTAAGAGAAATCCTAGAAAAGGACTGAGAAATAAGATATTCTGTATTATGGGTTGCTTTCGATTTCTCCAACATCTTCGATAAGTAAGAAAATTATTTTTTTACTCGTTTCAGTCCAAGAATTGGTTCGTTGGTTATGCTATTGTTTGTTTTTGCTAATAAACTCCAAATAATATATAATTTTTGCATTTTTATTTATTGAAATTACTTAATTTATAACAAAAATTTATTAATCGATCAAATACAAAATTAACCGATTATTAGCCGATTAAACGAAAACATTGGTTTTTTATTCGATCGGTTAACCGATTAAAGCAAAAGCCCGTTTAAATGAAAACCCTAAACATATGGCTTGAATACTTTCTTAACCTTTGTCCGGCGGAAGAGGTACAATTGTACCTTTTTCGTTTTTAAATTGCAATAACATTTTTTTTGTTTATACTAGATATCTAAAATTTTCTGACATCTCTAAACTTTTATTACGGATTACATATTTGAAATTTAAAAAAAAGATTTTGATTATATCATACCGAAATAATTCTTTTTTGACTTGATATCCCTAAAAGGCTGAAGGGGTACACTTGTACCTTCATATAAGTCGTAAGAAAAAACAAGAAAATAAAGCAAAAAATGTATACATGTGTACGTAAAATAAGTTTTTTTTAGCCACGGGCCTGTTCTATCATTTGTTTATTAAATAAGAACAGAATAATTTAATTGTATTAATAGGAAAGCAGTGTTAAGTATATAAGGGTACAATTGTACCCATACCGCCTTTTATCGTTGTAAAATTTTTCCGCTGGACAAAGGTTAATCTTGGATCACGCAAATTCACCAATACGACCCAATTTTTATTGTGCTTTATTTACGCACAATAATGAAATTGCACCAATCAAATATTCTGAAATCACACGATTGCCCTGTTTTAAACAAATTTACTTGCCGCTAGTTGGTACAAAGCGAAATGGTAACAACATTTTCCGCAGCAGAGTCACACGATTGTTCTTACTTTTTTATTTGTTTGAAAGTTCTTGGTGGTTTTTTCATTAAAAAAAATTAAATTTGTAATGTACTTAAACAAATTTATGTTGAATAGTTTTATTTAATTTTTTAAAGAACTTCCAGTCTGTTCAACAATTTCGTATGTTAAGGTTCGCATAGTCCTAATTCACGTTATACGATTTTTTCGTTGCGATTATTGTCGTTTCCTCTTTGAAGTCGGTCTGATGTTAACATTTTACGATTTTTGTCGTTACGACTTTTTCTTTTACAACCGAACTTCAATACATTTTTCGTCATATGAGAGAACGAATTAGAAAACAAAATGAATCGAAGAGTACACTCGCTTGTGTACCCCTTTTAATTCCTCTCTCGCCTCTCGCTCTTAAGGAACGAATCGCAACGACAAAAATCGTATAATTTGAATGGGCACATAGTAATATAGAAATAAAAATATTGGCACCGAACAGCTTAATATGCTTGTGAACATTCATACATACATATTTTGTTAATAGCAATAATTCAAAAAATTTAAATGCATAATAATTAAATACATATTTATCTTCATTACCTACTAAAAGAAACACAAAAAAGTAAATTTATTAAATAAAGGCAAATATTGGCGCGCATTGTGTTGTATGATTGCAGCACAATAACATAATAAATATTGGTGCATTTTTGTTATTTTTGCTATTTTTATTGAGGCGCTGTTGCATAGCAAACAGTCACTCGATTGCCGCACTAGGGTTGCATTTGGTTGGTAAACGTAAGCACAATATTTTCCTCCACTGGTACATGAGCCATTTGGTTGTGCTGTCGTTTGATTGGGGCATTAAAAAGTGTAAAAATTGTGCATTGTGGAAATCATGTGATCCCAGCTTTAGTTTACAAGAGTTAGCGATTCATTTGATTTTTTTAAACATCTCTACCGGAGATTTGATAGCTTCAGTTTGTAAACAACGTGCATGCTCACTTTCCACTTAATTTCACTGCTTTAAAAAAAAAAATTTTTTTTCTCTTAAGACAAATTTGTATACCCAACATTTTACTAATGGACATGAAATACTATCTTTAAATTCTTTTTAAAAACAAGAATATAGAGCATTTTAAAGGAACATCTATATATAGATGAAAATATGAATATATGAATATTCCAAATAAAATCGATAGAGTACATCATATAAAAGTGATCACAGTGGTCTATTTTCATGGGAAAAACGTATCAAACTTGTTACATTTTTATTAAATCTTACCCTTTATATATTTTATTATTAATAATTCGCTGGAGATTTGTTTGATTAAGGAGAAGCAAAACAACATTAATATGGCCTGACAAAGCAACTGCATTTGATTTCGTTCGATATTCCCATTTAAATTGTATTGTAACTAATTTGATCTTTATTAAAAACGTACTTTGGCTCCGGTTTACAATAATTTTATTTGGATTTATCTGTACAAAAAATTTAATATTGTAAGCATTAATATGCAGCAGCACAAGGTTTTGCAAAAATAATTGCTTTCGTTAATAACGTAGAGAAACCCCATTTTTTCATATGGTCGGTCATATGGTTTAAACATATTATGCTTACTTTAATCATACTTTTGCCAGCGGCAATAAGAAATAACATGTTTTAAAATATGGTCACCTCCAACCAAACTATTTTTAAAGAAAATTGTAAACATATTATGGTTAATATTACCTTATAATTGTTAGCGACAATTATATTATGGTTAAATTGGTCCTCCATCAAGAACACACAACCATACTATGGTTGCCTCTAAAAATGTAATGGTTAATATGACAATAATTGATGACATAATTTCATTTTGACCCTGATGACACTTTGGCCAAGTGATGTTAAGGTTGACATGACAATGATGAAAAGTGTCATGAGGTCAAAATGAAATAATGTCATCAAAAACACTTTTCATAGTACTGATGTCAAAATACATCTGCGTTATGACGCCTTTTCTATCAGTGTACTTATCCTCTTTTTTTATATATGTATATGTATGCACTGAAACTTATATAATTAAATTATAATCCTTTGCTGAAATGTTACACAAACGTTAATTTGGAGATGTAAAAGCAAGAGACACAAAGATTTAAGTTGTGCACTTTTTGGATAACATTTTATTTCAAATTCCTGTTAACCGCAATAATGTATATAAATTAAAAACCACATATAACATAAGTAAATGCATACATAATCTTAATCCTTTTTTTTTTTTTTGATATTTTTTAAGGTTAGCATTGTTCTCTTTTGATATGGACAGCTTTACAAACCTACACAGCCGTTAACATTTTTAACCGCACACTCATACACTTGAAATAATTGTAGAATGAAGTGTTTTGCATGAGTTTGAATCTTTAAATTGAGCCAAAACATTTAAATCGTTGGCCATAAAAAGATAAATGATTCTGTATGTATGTACATTCTAAGGTCATAAACCTACATCAACCCAACAAATGTGTCATTTGTTGTTTATGATACACGAATGAATTAGTAGGGAGGTATTTTCTTATATTGTATTAAAAGGCGGCGATATCGTGTTAAAATACATATCCCGGGAGCATATTTGCTCTTTTTGTAATCTTGGAATGAACATTTTGGGACTCTCTGTATGAGTCAAATAACAATTACTTAGCTTCATAAATAAGAGCGTTTTTGAAACATGAAAATTATATTGCCAATATAATTTCAATAAAACAAACCGACCTAAGGCTCTGGCAAATAAGAGAAGAGAAGAGGAATCCGCATGTGTAACAGTTTCTCTTGTGCGAGAAATCTTCTACGATTAAAAAATGCGCTAGTCGACGATCAAAAACGCTCTTCAAGAGATTCCCAGTAGATTCTTACACGATTGAAAATGCTAGCTTGGATATTTTCCTCTACATAGTAATACACTCTTAAAATACGGTACAAAAACAGAAACTAAGGAATTCGGAAAAATATTTTTTGAAAAATTTTCGGTGCTGAGCTTTACCAGGCTGAGTCAGAAGATGACCTGACAACAGAAGAAACTCTCAATAGTAACGCAAACAATCTTTTAACAGAATTAACCGAAACAATAAGAAGTGTTAAAAAAATAAAATAACAAAAGGACACTAATTGCATAATGGAAGATTATATACATATGCTTAAAAATATCTAGGAAAAGGTCTGAGAAATAAGATATTCTGTATTTTGGATTGGTTTCGATTTCTCCAACACCAACGTTGCTCGTTTTAGTTCAAGAATTGTTGCGTGCTATTTTTTTACTAATAAAATCCAAATTATAAATAATGTTTGCATATTTATTTATTGAAATTACTTTTTTAATACAAAAAACTGTTAACCGATTAATAACACAATTAACCGCCTAAACCAGAACCTCGGTTAATTAATAATAATCGTAAAATGGTGTCTACAATCATGAATCTTATCATAATATGTGACTTATACATCCAGAGAAAAAACATGTTTAAATATGGCCATAAAATAGAATATTGCTCAATTTAAAAAAAATTAAATTAATGATTCGGATAAGAATGCCTTTTCTTTTCTTAACTAAAAAATACAAAAAGTACAAAAGCCACAAAATCATAAATGTAAGAAAAAAGCCAAACGCTGGTATCATGAAATGCGACACCAGCGTCCGTCAATGATTTCAACATCGTCCACTTACAGTGGGCGGCAAAACTGTGCTAACTTATACATATAAAGGGTGGTTTAAAGGGCCGATGTTCAATTTGAACCACACCAAAACGTCAAGTTTTTATCTGTTTTTCATTTGACATTTCGCAATTTCAGACAAACTCAATTTGTATCATGGAAAGATACACAATCGAGCAACGCGTTAAAGTTATTGAGGCCTCTTATGAAAATTGGCGTTCAAATCAAAATGCATATCATGCACATCGTGATTTTTTGGTCAATTTAATCGTCAAAATATGCGTACAATCGGAAAAATTGTGCAATTGTCACGCTCGTCGTTGATAAACATTATGCATAAAGACTTGCATTTGCACGCTTACAAGGCGCAATTGACTCAAGAACTAAAGCCTTTTGACTATTCCAAACGTCGCCAATGGTCAGAATGGTGGCAAGAAATGACAACAGTGGCTGATCAATTTTCGAAAAAAATCATCTTCAGTGCTGAGGCACATTTCCACCTCAGTGGATTTGTCAAAAAGCAAAATTGCCGCATTTGGGCGAATAATAATTCAAGAGTTATTGTCGAAAACCCTTTGCACCCGCCAGGCAGTTACTGTAAATGGTGTTCGCTATCGTGAGATAATAACGAACTTTTTATGGCCCGAATTGGAATATATGGATGTGTACGATATCTGGTTTCAACAGGACGGTGCACCTTGCCACACAGCTCATGAAACAATGGCTCTTTTGCGCGGCAATTTCAATGGCCGTGTTATCACACGTGGTGGCGATGTCAATTGGGGTTATTTGAAAGAAAAGGTGTACGTCGATAATCCAGCAATAATTCAAAAGCTAAAGGATGAGATAATTTGGCACTTTAAAGGCATAGAACCTCAATTATGCCTCAGCATCATCGAAAATTCGGACCATCGTATGGAGGTGTGCCGCCGGAGTCGCGACAGCCATTTGGCCGATATTTTGTTCCATACATAACTGAACCATACCAATATTATCACAATTAAAAGAAATGACAAATAATTTGCGTTTAATTCAAAATCAACATCGGCCCTTAAAATTTAACCACCCATTAAAAAAAATTTTTACGAAAATTTAAAATTTTACTCTAAATTGGACAATGGTCGCCATTTCTCACATTTTTTTTTTAGGATGCTCCCTAATGAATGAACACTGATGTGTCTCACTTATCTCTTTCACATGAAACCATACCCACAAAACTTTGTAACTTTCGTTTCCCCTTCCTTTTTAATCCGTATTGGTCTCAGAGCGAGTTAGAGATAGTGAGTGGAAAGTGTGTTAAAACACATAACGGGGATAAGATGTTATTTGTGGTCAAGTATACATAAACATTGGTTTCATTTATAACACCGAAGCAGGCCATGGCCATCCTCAGCCCCATCATCATCATCATCACCATACTCATCATCTAGCTGCTGAGCTGTTTTGTTTTGCTTAGTTTGGTTTGAGAATTAAATGATTGTAAAAAAGTCGGTAAAATAAATAAATGTGAAAGGAAAGCACCAGCTAAAGATCCATTGAAAATGGAAATAGAAAATGGAACGAATGTAAAACCTCTCAACCACAATGTGTCAACTTACAATGATATATGATCTTAATATAAATCATTTAATGTGCTTAGTATATGACTTGAGTTTAGCAAAACTCTGGAATAGAGTTTACTGTAAATATTTCATTTACATATGTACGTATAAACATTGGCAACATATGTTGACCATAAAAAAAACTGGCTAAGGAAACATTTTTTGTTTTGCACATCCCATCATATATGTAGATACCATTTACGGGTTTGTCAGTTTGTACATACATATTTATGTGATATTCTTTTCTTTTCAACCATTTTGGGCCATTTGCGGTTGGATTAAATGTGTAAATACATTCGGAGAAAAAGCCATCAATTTAAGTCAATTATTAATTATATGCAAAACAGAAGATTTTACTATTTAATTTTATGGTTTGAGGAAATGATTAATTATGACCTTTGATAAAGATTAAATTATAGCATTTCGGATAATTGAAAATTCTTGTTGTTGTTACCATAAAGCGCATAATTAAGTGTTGCTCTTGGATGTAAATGCAATGTCTAAAAAGAAAATAACAACATCTATTAACTTATTAACCCTAGATGGCTACTGTTCGTCGAATCGACTAAGCTGATTTACATTTTGTCATATAACTTTTTTATGTGTGTTGAAATTAAGCTCGTTTTTCAACAACGTAAGCTGATGACGTAAGCTTTAAAAAAATAATTAATTTAAAAACACAAAAAAATGCTAAAATTCTAATCAAATTTTGAGAAAGATGAAGAACTTTAATTTTTTATGTTTTATTTTAGTTTATTTTTAAATAAAATGCTTAATTAAAAAAGTTTTTGTTGATTTATTACTTTAAAAATCGTTCCGCTAGAATTTTTTTTTTAAGTTTTTCGGATCCACGATATTTTATTCAGTATTACAAACTCATTTCAAAAAATATTTGTTAAATAATAACAATTTGAAAATCAAATCAATTTTTTATATTTACAAATTTTGTTGCTGGTGCGTTTTTAATTAAAAGATTAATTCTGTAGCATTTTGAATAAACATCTTAAGTCGAGATAAGATAGCAGAAAATTTTAAAAAAGAAACTCGGTGAAAAAATAATTTGCTTTAAATAATAAAATAAATTAAATTAAATTAATACAAAGTTTCAAAAACGTAAGCAAAAATGTTTTGAATGAAAATTCGTATGATTAACATAATTTTAAGTTGTTTTGTCAAAATGCCGCAGAATTGTATTGACGAATATAACAATTGATTTGTCGTATTGTTTTCTGTATAGGTAGTTTTTTTTTACAAATTATGGCAACAGTGAATGCAGTGAAAAATCACTGCACTTTTGCAAATTAATAAAATATAGAGACTTTTGAGTAAATTTGGAAAACTGTATACATTTGGCAACATTATGCGTTTTGTGAAAGCACACTTAACAAATTGTTAACACGGCAACATTACAAATTGTTAAATTTCTTTGATTCATCGCTTGCCGGCATTTCAGCTTTGTTTTTAGCATAAATTTATGAGGAAAGTTTTGGAGTAAAGTCACCAAAATTAAATTTTCCCCGTTTAGCCGAAATAAGCTATCTTTAATTTATCACTGCCACATGCCAACTAAGTCGTAAAATCTTATCTTCAATTTTCATCTTTTTTCTTCAAGACGAATGTAAAAATTGTTATACCTTCCGGTGCACTGCAGTGTACCGAATCTTATTAAAAAATATGTTTGAAAATTATGTATTTATTTTTCGATATTTAATTTTTTAAAGGGTTTAAAATGCTATCGCCATATTAGCAAAAGCAGCCAAATTTTGCCTTTTTCCTTGTTAAAATGAAAATCAAAATTAAAAGGCCGACAAGTTCAACTGTTAAAAAAGCCCACACTTTTCAAAAGCAGCAACATAATAAGCACACTGTATTTGAAAATTCACTTTTTAAAAGCGCACTGGCTTCTGCCAACTTTTGATTTTTTAACAAAGACAAACATTTCTTTTGAACTTTTCTATGATGGAACTGAAAAAGCAACGGTTTTAGGAAAAAATATTTAGGAAAAAGAATGAAACAAACAGCTTCTGTCTGTAAGTTGCCAAATCAAAAACCAGTCTACATTGGTAGTAGCCTACATCAGATCAGAACGAAATTATGATTACTCGCTAACTGTTATTAATAATGGGTCGAATTTTGTTTTTGTTAAATTAGTGGGACAGTAGGCTTTAAGAAATGGTTTGCTACATCTCTGTATCAGTCATACCTGATGTGTTATTAAAAGTTTCCCCAGGTTCTATAATTTATTTAAATCCGAAATTCAGAGGAATAGACCTTGTTAGGGTCAAAAGGGGTTAAATAGATTTTGGTACAATTAGAAAGCTGAAAGTGTTCTCTTTAACCCATATATGTACTCTTGCAACTGTTTGGAACTGTTGAACACTTTTTTCATTTCAATGAAAATACTCGCAACATTTTTTTGCTCTTTTAATTTTTCTTTAATATAACACAATGGTTTACGAACGTTTGGTTTTAAAAAATAATTCTGCAACTGATGCAATTTTTGGAACTGTCAAAGCAAGTAAGAATATTACATGCAAAAACATATCTTCTGCCAACACTTTTGTACACATCTGAAATTTTTACTGGTTGTAACACAAATTATATGAGAAAGCTGGCCGTAACATACAACAATATCATTCGTTACATTTTCTCATTAAAAAGATTTGATCATTTATCACAGCACACTTGTCGTTTATTCAATATGTCATTTTCAAACTAGCCTGAAGGAAATCTGGGTGCAAGTGTCTCCAAGTCACCAGTTTTGTCGACTATTTTGGTGACATTGTCAACGAAGTGTCTACACTACACTACATTTGCCACTATATTTGGCTTTAAAACGAAAAAAATTTATCAATAACAACTAAGAAGAACAATTCCTATAATAGTTGAAGAATTAATAAAAAAAAGATTGTTATGATTTCGCATTCGTACCACAAGTGTAGACTACATTTACTAAAATGTACTACTGATTCTCTGGTTCCAATGTCTACATATGTTCTCAAAGGGACTACCTAGTCAGTAGTACCAACGTCAGTAGTAGATTTCCAATGACACGCACATGTTAAATGTCTATTATAAATAACAATGTCCGGGGTATAATAAGTCACTAGTACTGGTGACTGTGTCAAAAGTGAATCAGTACAGATTCACTACTGACATTTCCTGCAGGGTAGCTTCAATTCAAAAACTTAATACTATAGTATACTTCACAAAATAATAATGACAAGGGAACCAAAATATCTTTTGAACGTTTGCAGTTTTCTAGGTCGTGAAGAGGGAACAATTTAATTCAATTTCGTCATCGTGACCATGCTTCTGAATGCCAATACTTTATTTTAAGCATACGTCTCTGAAATCAATTTCCAAATGATTTGCAAGTCACAAGCAACGCTATAAGATTTAGAAAATTACTGAGGGAATATTTTTCGTAAATTTTTTTAATGTTTTAAATGTAATCTTTATTAATTATACCCACACTACAATAGTGCAGAGGGTATTATGCATTTGTGCTGATGTGTGTAACGCCTTAAAATAGTGGTCGTAGACCCACCTTAAAGTATACCGATTTACTCAGAATCACTTTCTGGGTCGAACTAACGATGTTCGTCCTGCTGGCTGGCTGTCCATGTAACCTTGTGCGCAAAGTACAGGTCGCAATTTTGGAGCTAATTTGATAAAATTTGGCAGATAATTATAATTGGGACAAGGGCCAAGCCTATTGAAAATTGGCCGAATCATAGGACCACGAGGGAAGATAGGGGGAATTTTCTTCCTCTCAGAAACTATCAAACCGATTTTAATGAAATTTAAAACATAAATAGAACTATATCTATATGGACACAAAATGTATGCATTAAAAAAAAAATAGGACCACGAGGGGAGATAGGGGAAATTTCTGCCTCTAGATAGATCCATATCTATATGGACACATTAGCTATACAGTTTTTCAAAAATAGGACCACAAGGGGAGGTAGGGGGCAATTTGTGCCGCTCAAAACACTTTCAAACCGATTTTCATGAAGTTTATAAACATAGATAAATCCATATTTATATGGACACATAAGCATGATGTTTTTTTAAATACTGTGGTGTTGGGTATCATATGGTCGGGCTTAACCGACTTTACTTTCTTACTTGTTTTTTAATAGGTATATAAACTTTTACTTTATTATTTTAGTCTATTTAAAATTAAATATAATCTATGTAGTTCTTAGAAAAAAACTTGTCTGATTCTAAAGCTGTGTTCACATTATGTGTATATGTCATGTGGATTGTCACTTTTTCACATGTTAAATATGTACATATCGTCTGAACCCCTTCAAACACTATCATGTGTTATTTCTCTGTGTACAGTACACATGACAATTTTGATTTAGAACGTGTTCTATTTTCAAGTGACAAAGCATCTGACATCAGCTGTTTTTTATTAACAAAATTGTTTGTGGCGGCAAAAATTAATTGAAATTGTAATGCATATATATTAAAATAGTAAATAAATAATAAAATAGATAAAAAATGCACAAATTAATTATTAAAAATGTTTTTTTTATTTTTGATAGGTTATGTCAAATGTACGTTACATACCATTATGTGAACACGTAAATTTCAAACCTTATGTAAAACTCAAATTTTGACATACACATGAAAACACATGTGGGTAGAAAAGTGACATTCCATATGACAAATACACATAATGTGAACATAGCTTAATACTGTAATTTATAAGAAATTGTGTCTTGTTATATTAAAAAATCAAATTAATAAATGCAAATACAAAAGATATCCTTTGAGTTGATTTGAATGAGCATGGGTCCATATAGGTTCGCAAGAGTGACTTGTGGTCTTCTAAAATTGGTAGCCTCGGATTTCCAAGTTTTTAAAAAATTCGCCAGGAATATATGTTTTTATGGATTGCAAGAAATAAGACTAAAGCTGAATTACAAAAAATATGCTTAGTTACCTCCGCT
Organism: Pollenia labialis; assembly: GCA_949318255.1. Lineage (NCBI taxonomy): Eukaryota > Metazoa > Arthropoda > Insecta > Diptera > Polleniidae > Pollenia > Pollenia labialis. Next base: position 133,273,198 of record OX439142.1, on the reverse strand, counting down.
TATGTAAAGTTGTCTCCTTTGTCTTTCGCGATTATTCGGATAAAACGGATTTTTGAGCTGATTTTTTTTGTTGCGATTTTTCTAGTTTTTAATCGGGATGATTATATGTTTAATATCAACCGGTTATCAACAGTGCATTAAACATTTTTTGTATTAGTATAAAAGCAGACTTAAAGCACTAATATGTTTTATTATTAAATGCTTATGCATTTTTCTATAATTATAGTGGTTTATTCTATGCGAATGTATGTATGTATATGCGTATAAAGGTAATACATATGAATACTCATTTTTACGCTTGCACCAAAAGATATTCTTTAGCTGATAAAACAATATTTTCTCCAAAAATAAATAAAATTGCTTATATTTGTCGAAAAAAAAACGTTATGAGTATGGTTCTATAAGCAATTTTTAGTCAATTTGACATTTGTTTCTGCCACATGCCCTATCAAAATAAGCAAATTTTTCAAAAAAAAATATTTTAATTAAGTAAATAATTCTAGAAATTCAACCTACCGATTTTAATAAAATTAGAAAAGTAATGTTTTCTAATGTGTCCATGGTTTTCTGGAAAATTCTGATCAATATCGAGTGGTAAAAAGTAGCAATTTTTATTTTGGGTATTTCTGAACCAAAAATGGGAATGCTTTTAAGTCCACAGTTTTAAGATCTTTTCGGTCTACATAACATACAAATTTCATTGTGATATCTCTATCTGTGTCTGATTCAAACATTAAAATATTATTTCTATAGTGTAAACGAATGTAAGGGCTTTCAATATGAGTAAAAAAATAGTATTTTAAGGTTTGACATACTAAAAATCTAATATGAATCATAATGAAATTTGAAAGTTATGTAGAAACATCCCCCTTTTGAATATTTGCCAAATCTAAGGTACTGACTGCACAAAAGTTCCCCGAAGAATGTAACAGTAAAACGTGAAATATCCTTCAGATGATCTATACAAGCCCCCAGGGGATTCCGTTTACACAGTATTTCTAATTCAGAAAAACTTTTATATTAACTTTTTTTTATGTTCTAGCAGAACTAAAAATCTTTAAACAAATTGTTGTCCTGCCTTTTTATGAATTATCAACGTAAAAAAACACAAAAAATTGGCAAAACATCGGTAACGAAAAGTTGATATTGTCATGACTCTCGATTTTAATTGGTTGTATGTACAACTTCAACTTTTATGATGGTCAGTCAGTCTATAATTTGACATGGGTTCCAATTTAAGTACTAAATAAAAAACAACATGTGCTCATACAAACAGAATATAAAATTAATATTACAACAGTGTTGCCAGTTTAGCTATTTCGTGGCACGATTTGACACATAAAATTAGAAAATTTTGTCCTTACGTATCCTGCGGGAAATTTCTGTCGATTATTCTTAAAGCTCTTATTCCGTGGCCATAGAACAGAATATTATTATTATTAAACCAGACAAAGCATTTAACTGGTGAAAATCTTAACTTAACATGAAGGGTATCTGTCATATTAACATGGTTTACTTAAAAAAAAATATCGGCGACAGGCATTATTTTGACGGAAATTGTATGTGGCAGTTTAGGTTACTTTAGTGACTTGTTGCAAATGGTAAAAAAAAGCTAGAACATCGCCATAATAAATAAACAAGTCCCCTTCATATAAATTGTTGGAACAAGAACCGTCGCTAGCACTTTTAAACTGTCACGTGAAAAGTTTACTGTTAGTTTCCTTGCCCCTATTTTATGAACATGTCGTATATCTTAGCGTATAAGTGATTTTATTTTATCCTTCGCCAAGATAATCGTTAAAGACAGTTGATTAAAAAATATTTAATTTAACACTTTTGAACAAACAATTTACAAACAATTAGTTAAGAAATTAGCGAGAATAAAGTGTTTTTATTGTTTTAGCGTATTGTAAATTGCCTTTTAAGAAAATTGCTTTTTTTACATTAACTTTTGTTTACATTTTCTCTTTTGTTGAGTTTGTAAATTGTTTAAGAATTTTTTTCTTATTAAGGTCAACATAATTTCTTCTAGGAGTTTTTTTCTGCATAAAAAATCTATGTTGGTATTACAAAGAAAAAGCAAATAAAAAAGTTTTAAAAGATTATGGTGAGTAATTTAAAAATGGGGTTTATAAGACGAATTGCATGACACTACTGAGCAAGTACTTAGAACTGTAAGCGTTATTCGATATGTTTTCGAGAAGAAAAAGTCTAACTCGTCAATCTTTATTAAGGTTTCGCAATCTTTCGACATGGCCTGGAACGAAAGGCTAATTTTAAAGAGAATCATGTTGTGAGCTCTTTACAGGATATACAAGCCGATGTGTCTCAGGGTAAAACATAAGCTCCTCTTCTGTACATTATCTATACATCGGAAATACCTTTTCATTAAAACACACTCATACCGACTTATGCGAACTATAAGGTAGTTTTAAGTATGCACGAGTCCCCCGCAAGGGTATCTATGCTGTTACAACGTCATACAGATCAATTGGAAGAATGATTACAAAAGTGGAGCATTAAAGTTAATTAGCAAAAGTGTATTCACGTAACTTTTACTGTTAGAAAGGAAACATGCCCCCAAATTCGAATTAACAACCAGTAGCAATCAAAAGTAAATTGGTTGGTATTCACTAAAATCGGCCAAGATAAAAACCCACATGATTGATATGCAAGAACACAAAACTTGCCCTTGATTGAAAACTTTTGATATACGACTGGATTTCAAAGCCCATATGGTGTTTCGGTAAGCAACTTCGTCTGCTTCTAATGTAGAAAAATTTCAAAAATGGTAAAATATGATTTTAATAATAATAATACATAGATTCGGACGTACTTTTATAAAGCTGGGAAAATTATAAGCCATAGTCCAAAATATTTAGAAAAGCTGTAATCTCACTCGGCCCAGCGTGCCAAAAAATTTTTTTTTTTTTGCAACCTAAAAGAAATTTTTAAATAAATTTAGCGAATATGAGGCAGAATCTATTGCAAATTCTAAATTAATGTTGCAAAAATCGGACTTAAAGGTGACTAAGTGTACATAAAAGAGCACTTTCAATGCATCTGCTCAAGTCTGTTGAAACTACAAACAAAAGGGCTTTCTATAAATGAAAGCTTAGTTTTAGTTGACAGTGTTTTGATCGTAATACCGGATTACAAGATTAATTGAAATAAGAAATGGTATATGTGAGTTGTCCACTTGCAAACACCGCTAAGTTAGGAAAATAAATGGTTAAGTGAGGCATTTTAAAAAGCCATTTAAAAATTCATTATCAATCTCGTACAAAACTCCGTAAGTTACCCGCAACTTCTGGTTAATTATTCAGCACTCCTGTAAAGCTCTCTATATGGCTTGACATTTCAATTTAAAAAAAAAAACTGTTTTAATCGTTTTTCTCAGAATTTTTTTTTAACCTAGCGGTGTTTGCAAGTGGACAGATGAAATTATTGACAACCTTTATCCTTCCAAACTATTAGCGTTCGAAATACGCTCCAGTTACATCTTGCGAGTTTGAAAGAGTCAACAGTTTTATGCGATTACAGGAGATTATTTATTTTTGACAACTGGATGAAACGAGCTATTGTAATCTATAATCAAAACTTAATAATTGTTTCTAAAATAACAACATATTTTTGCCAGTTTTGCCATTTTGTGCCATTTTTCGTGCCACTTTGCCAGCCATTTTTCATGTCATTTTAAACTTGCCCTGATTATATCTATTAACAACAAACTTCATCAGGCACTGCATTGAATAAATTTTTATGTATTAAACTTATAAAGGCGTGATTAATTACACTATGCAACAAGCAAATATTCCCTGAATAACCACTATATTTTTTTAGCCGTTATAGTCATCTAATTGCAAAAATCATCATTATTTAAAATTCTATGGTAACGTTTTCTTAATTGATATAAGAAATGGTAAATGTGAGTTATCCACTTGCAAACACCGCTCAGTTAGGTAAAATAAATAGCCATAATCAATCTCGTACAAAACTCTGTAAGTCACCCGCAACCTCTGGTTAACCCTCTAATGCTTAAGTCCGCCTCTAGGCGGGGTAGCAAAAAACCTTCATAAAATTTTTAATTTTAACAGCATATCCTTATTAAATAATTCAAGGTGTAAATCAAAGCTTACTTTATCAAAAAGTTTTCATTCAGTGACAACACTCTTACGAGTTTGACTAAAAGAACATTGTCATTTTAAATTTTAATGGCAACGTTAATTTTTTATTCTTTGCGAAGAAAGTTAATATTGTGCATCGAAAAATTAATATTTGAAAGCATTAGATCAGGCCGAAAAATTACTGGTGAGTATCTAAACATTCAATTGAAATATTTATTAAGTTTTCATTTTAAAAAATATAATCGCTGCTGAATATGGATGTTTTTACTGAACCCGTCTGGAGGCGGGCTGGGGCATTAACATAGAAAATGCTGGAAAATGCATTAATATTGTGAATAGAAAAACTAATACTTCAAAGCTTTAGATCGGGCCGAAAATATCACTGGTGCGTATCATAACGTTCAATTGAAATAAATATTAAGTTTTTATTAAAAAAAATGATATTAGAGAAGCTTAAATCTGGCGTAGTAAATGATAATTAGTGTTGTGGTTATTTTGGTTGCACTGTTTTTATAGTTTCTAATCCAAACTTCGATATTCCAATTAGGCTAAAGTTCATCAAATTTAATTTTCATTGAAATATTTTCATGAAGAAAGTAATTTTACAACATGAAATTAATCAAAATTAATTGACTGCCCCGCAGCAGTCAAGAATGGAAAATTATCAATAAATTTTAATAAATTTCATGTTGTAAAATTCGTTTGTTTATACAAATAATTTAATGAAAATTAACTTTGATGAACTTTAGCCCAATTGGAATGTGGTAGTTTAAATTTTTGACGTATTGCATAACAACATAACATTCACAAACATCAAGTATGAATTCAATTAAAAAAATTATGGAAAATTATGCGGCTTATTATATTACTTTTTTTGTGAATAAATAAAAAAACCTCGAAATTCCCGATATTTAAATATAAATTTTCTGGGCTCCTGCAGCAGAAAACTTCCTGGAAACTAAACGCTTTATTGACAAAATCAATTTTTTTATGAAAATTAAATTTGTATTTATCATTATCAATCTTTTAACTTTTTGTATAGTTATACATTAAACCACAATCCGGAGCGTTTTTTCGATGTTGTTCGCTAATTAAGGGATAGTTTCCAGAAAGGCGCCGCGGTTTATGTCGATTTCAGTTTAATATTTCGTAGAGAAATTCAAAAAACTGCTCCTCAACCAATACCTACCAATGACGTATTAACAGTTTACCAAATAACTCTTGAATGTAAAGAACATGGAAGTAATTATCGGATAAAAAAAATCTTTTAAATATTCTATCCAACTATTCAAAAGGCTTTAAGAGCCACCTAACATCTTTTATCTAGCAAATGAATTACAAACCATTTAACAAATATAACATGCCTTCCTGTTTAGAAAAATTAGAGCGTGTAAAAAACACATTTCTAAAAGATTATGCAGTCAAGTCAAGCCAACTAAAAAAATAGAAACTTGGCTGGAAAAATAAGCAGTCATGTAAAATGAAAGCAACAAAAAAACAAGCATACAAATATCCTTACAGACACTAATAAAAAAACACACACATACACATAGAGAAATACAAACAACCAGTAGCAAAACGGTGAAGAAAATCATAAAAACAAAGATAAACAGAAGTCAACATTTAATAGTTTGTGCCAGGCATTTTACATTTTAGATTTAGACCCAGACTCAAAGATTTCGTTGTTCGTCCTGCACGCTAACAGCCACGTAACTACAACACAAAACTTATTTGAAGTTAAACTGGTAGCTTTAGTATTTTAGCAGTAGTTGTAGTAGTAGTAGCAACTGTTGTTGTTGTTGTTGTTTCACATACACACTTATCTTCTATTGCTTAAATAGTATGATTGTATATAATTAAATATTAATAAAGAATTGTTTGCACATTGTATATTCCACCGACTTTAAGCAACAACAAACAAAACGTACTTTAATAATCATTATCTGTTTGTGTGTTTGCCTTTGTTGGACGAGTAGATTTTTCTTAACTTGTCTATAAGCAGTTGTTGGTACAATAATGTTGTTCTTGCTGTTATTGTTTTGTATTCCGTTTTGATTGTTTGCTTGTGCGTTAATTGCACTTAAATCTTTAATTTTTATTACAGCCTCCACCACTAGTGGTAAAAATACAAGGCATACTAAGTTTGTCATTTCGTGTGAAACTTTCTTTGTATTCGTCTAAGACCCCATAAAGTACAAAATCTAGGTTCTTGAGTAATTCTTCGACCATTTAGCCCGTGCGTCTGTTTGTCCCTCTTTCTAAGACTCAGCAGAAAATAAACATTTTGGCGTCAAATTATTTTTAGTTTTTCTTATCAGTTTGGGATTGAAATCCAGCACAATTGATTTAGTAGGAAAAGAGTAATGAATCCAAATGTAAAACAATGATTAATAAAATGTATACTTTTAAAAAAACTATCATAAATTGTTTGGCGAAATGCACCAATTATAATAATACCATAATGTACGTACATTTCAAAATGCAACGATTTTCAACATTGAGAAATTTTAAGCTTTTTGACTCTCCTTATTCAGGTGGTCGTTATAGAGAAACCATGAGCAATGATAGATTCGAGTTTCTGCTAAATGCTCTTCGATTTGATAATCAAACGACAAGGGATCAACGTAAGAATACTTATTTATTTGCCCAATATCGCAAATTTGGAACATTTTTATTGAAATCTGCGGTAAGAGCCAGGATCATTTGTAACTATCGATGAGCAAATAGTTGCAAATATCACTATGGACAAGTGGTTCACCAGCATTCCTTATGGAATGAAATAATTGGAAAAACAATATAAGATGACGATTGTTGGGTCATTACGGAAGAACTTGGCTGAAATGCCTCCCGAACTACTTTGTTGGAAGCACTCTGGTTCCTCCCGCTTTGTTTTCGATAAAAACATGACGTTAGTCTCTTTCATGCAAAAAAAAAAAAAAATAAACATTTTTTTTTACTTTCAACAATGCACTTTAACGGAGTAGTCGAATAAAGTTCAATCAAACCGCAGATGAGACTAATGGTGCAGTTGACACATTTGATCAAATGGCTCAAATTATGCGCTGCAATAGAAAGACAAGAAAATGGCCACTTTGAGCCTTTATAACATGCTAAATATTGCATCGGTCAATTCTTACGTAATTTATAATCACAATGTAGTGCAAAAGGGGCATAAGCCGATAAATAGATCAGAACTTATGTTCAAGCCTCATGAGCAACTTACCCGTCCATGGCAAGAAAGCTAAATAAAGCTATATAAACAGCTGAAAGTAAACACAAAAGATGTAATCGATGTTAAGCAAGGGGGCACACTGTCTTGTGCGGTACCGCAACATGAGAAGGAAAAAAGACAGTACTGATCTTTTTGCCATTATTCAAAAAGATAGTGACTACTACTTATTGATGCATTTGCAAAACATCTGTTATTTGTGGTGAACATCAAATTAAAATCTGTCAAAATTGCATGAGCAATGACCACTGATTAAAGTATACATTATTAAAAATTACTTTTATTTTTATAAGGAATGAATTTAAATAAATTTAATTAATTAATTAAAATAAAGAAATTAAAAGATTTCCAACTTACTGAACTTTATTGAACAAAAGATATTACGTAAAATTTACTTATCGTTACTGTTAACGTTGTAAAAAATATCGTTATGGTTCTGAGTAAAGAACGTCTTATCTCGTAACATATAATGCTGTCTGCTATGGCTTATAAGACCGAAAACAAACCGTCAACTTTTTTGTATGCGGGTCAACAACACTGTGCAAAACGTTAAAACCAAACTTCTTTTTGTGTGAAATTTTTCGAAGTCCTTACGCAATTAACTAAAACCTATTTTATTTTTGTAGTTTAGCTTCCGTTCGGTTTGTATGGCCTCATAAAGATTTTGACCAAAACTTGATTTTTTCCGAAGAACATTCAATTTTTCTCACGTCTTTATCTCGGAAACAAATTCAAATTTTGTTCCTGTCTTCGGTACAATTTCAGCTATAGACTAGAAGAAAAAAAACTGTGCAAACAAATTAACTCGATAAAACTGTAACTAGTTCCTCAAAATTGATAAAATGTCGAAAAATTTTAATTTTTTGTATCTTCTTTCTTGGTTGGGAAAAAATGTTTGCTCTATTGTGAACACAAGTTAAAATTTGACTGCCATTCAGGCCTGTTCTGAAAATCACATTTTTTGAAAGTGATTTAAAATCACAAGAAAGGTGTTCTGGGTATATAATTTTGTGATTTCAAAACGTTCAGCTACGTAAACAACTTTTTGAAATCACTTTGGTATTTTTTCGACTATTGTAAGTTGACCGTTATAATAAATTTCTTAAATAAAATATGCCATGTGTTGTTTATTAATTTTTTATGCAATAAGCTATTTTATTTACAACAAATCGTTTAAAATTAAGAAAATTCGATGAAACTACAAAATGATATTTGCTTTTGTGATTTCTGTTGTGATTTCAGGTTTGTTTTTTTCGTTGAATTAAAGTTCGCTTTTTTGCTAACAGCGGCATGAAAGCAAAGTCTAATATTTATTAAAAATCGTAAAAGCTGTAAAGAATCACAGGGAAAAATCGCTTCTATCTCTAATATGGCTAAAATTCGCAAAAAATTGCAAACTTGGAAACTTACCCTAAAATCTATTTGAAATCTCTAAATGGATTAAAAAAACAAAATGTCGAAAAATACAACAAAAAAAATTTGCACAATAGCGAAAATTCGCGAAAAAAAATTTATATTTCAAACAAGCCATAAAATTGATTAAAACTCCCTAAAACTGTAAGGAATGGTAAAAATTCGGTAAAAATTGCTAAATTAGCGGAAATTCGCAACAAATTGCTAAGAGCGGCATGATAGCAGAGTCTACTTTTTTATATAAATCGTTAAAGCTGAAAAGCATCCAAAAACTTACAGGAACAAATCGCTTCTATCGCGAACAAAGCTAAAATTCGCAAAAAAATACAAGATTTTAAACAACCCTAAAACTAATTTGACATCGCTAAATCGGTTAAAAAAACAAATTGTCGGAAAATAACATAAAAAGCGTTAAAAATTAGCTATAATTTTGAAAAACAAACCCTTTGTGTTTACACGTGCTTTCGACAATTGAAAATCACACCGAAAAACACAAAAACGGTGTGATTTACAGAACACCACAAAATCACACGTGTGATTTTAAAAGCACATGTGATTTCAAATCACGTGATTTTCAGAACAGACCTGTATATTTAGAATTAGTGCTGGGAAACTAACTATCGTCTTAAAATATCGAAAATATTGATAGGAAAAAAATCGATATCGATATTATTATTTAAAAAAACAACTATGAAAACATGAAAAAGCAGCTGTACCCACAGTTTTTCGCCTGAAGTTTACTTGCTAATAATTCGCGCTGAATAACAGTAATGTTAATTTTAAGTGCCGCTGTTGAATTTAAATTGTTTTGGCTTATCGACGTACACCTTTTCTTTCCAGATTAATTGTTAGCACTGTTGCCAATTTTTTTAGTTTTTGGTCGAAAGAAACGGGTTTTAACTTTTTATTTGCGATTTTTAACTTTAATGACGGTTTTTTGTGGGGGAAAAACGTGGGCAGTATTGTTTGTTTTGTTTACATTTTATCAAATTGTATTTCTTGTTCTTTCTCGCATTTGTTGTTTCATTCAGTATATCCTAAAAATATCCAATACAAAAATAGCAAGTATTATAACACCTTAAGTTTTATATAACTAAAAATAAAATCATAAACCTTTATGATGATCGGCCCATAATTTGTAGTAGGTTACATATTAAGAGTACTTTTGAAATTGACCTTAAAATGCCTTAACCCCGAAACGAATTATAATACTTTGAGGAAGTTTTTATATAAATTGGTTAATGATGTATGGATCCAATATACATAAGTCCTACTTTTAAAAAGAGAATTAATGAAATGACTTCGTTTAAATGTCCTCTTACTTATTGTAGGGGTATGAAAGATTCGACAGGGCCGAATGTGTCCCATTTACTTGTTTTTATTATAATTTGTTTAAGTTATTTAGTCATGACTTTTATCTAGAACTATTATATATTGTATTTTCTTCTTATTCTTAATTACACGGTGCTACAGTGTAAAAAAACTTGGAAAATGACCTAGCGTGGGTTATTGGTCTTGTTGAGTACATAAAAAATTGTGTCAAAAAATGTCAGAAACACCCTCAAATTCAGAAGTTATTTTAAAAAACCGTTTTCAGTGATGTTCTTCAACTTATCGACCTGTAACTCAGTCAGTTCTTGTCCGATTTTAATTTTTTTAACGGGTTTGGAAAGAAAACTAATTGCGCTTTAAAACAACGTGCACATTTTTTTACATTTGAAAGTTATAACAATTGTTTTTGTTAAGAATATCTTCAAAAAAAACGAAAATTATAAACTTTTTTGATTTTAGTAGCTTTTCATTGCTTATTTTAATATGAAAGCTTATAAAAATCTGTATAAACGTATGAAGAAAATTTAGTTCTTAACAAAACATGGTTTTCATTTTTCAAATCGGATAAAAATTGTATAAGTTATTCAACTTTTCATTAACATCTGTTTTTAGTATTTCCTCCCCCAGCGCAAAACATATGAATTAAAAAAACAATTAACTATACAGGCAAATTTGTCAACTTAATAATTTGTTTGTTGTAATTTTACAGTTACGTTTTTGGTATTAACTTATGTGCGGTTTACAGAACACGAATTCAAAATTTTGTTTGTTTTAAATGTAAGTTGAACGGACGAGTAAGGTGCTCGTGTTCTGTAAACCACATATTAATAAGTTATTGTTAATCTGTCTTTATTAAAAAAAAGAACTGGAGGATAATACAGATGAATAGGGTTTATTATGCCCTATTTTTTTGAATCATTAAAAAAGTTTAGAATGTTTTTATATGCAATTTTTAATTATATATATTTGGATAAATACATAAACTAATCGAATTTATTACCAATACAATGGCAAAGTTTAAATACTACCTTTTGGTGAAGGATATTGTTTTTAGATATGAGTAAAAAAGGGGTAACTAGTTTAAAATTTGTGACAAGTGAAGTGATATTAATATTTAATTTTATTTAAATAAGTAAGTTTGTAATTTTTGTAATCCTTTAACAAATTTTAAATTGTGTTTAATTTTTTCTGCAGTGTGTGATAAGCGTAATTATTTTTGTTATGTTTGCGGTTCATTCGCTGACAAAAAACATCGCTTTGATCTGAAGAAAAATAAAGCCTTGGTAAATGCCTTCAATACAGTTTTTAACTGCTCATACAGTTCTAGCAAATGTTATGAACCCGAAAGTATTTGTACAAGCTGTTCCAGTATGCTTAAGAAAACTAAGTCTAAAAAGTTTATAAGCCAGCCATTACCATTATCTTTCCCAATGATTTAGCGTCATAAAATATGCCATAACCAACAAGACTGTTATTTTTGCCAAACAAACATCACTGGTTATCAATATAAAAATCGTGATAGCATTAAGTATGCTAATGTGTTAACTGTTATTAAGCCAGTATTAAGTGCAATTAAATGTAATGAAACTTTACATAAACAAAGTGATGATGAATCTGAAAACGAGGAATATTTACCAAAATCGGCTGAGCTACATTTTGTGACAAATGCATATTTTTGCGATCTTGTGCGAGATTTAAAACCTTAGGAACTTTTGCAAATAAAAGCCGATTTTAACAAATGATGTCTCGTTTTTTTCTACATAAAATTATCTTTAAAACACAGTGCAAATAAAGATAGGTTTTCATAGAAAAAAATTAAAATAACTCTTGTTGAATTTGAAAAATTAGGAAAAAAATAAAAAAAATTAGATAATTTTGAGAAAAACTCACCTAATTTTTTGGAATATATTTTTTATGAATACATTTCATAAAAGCTTAATTCTTTGCCTTTCCAAAACAGTTTAAAATTTTAAAATCGATCAAAAAATGTGTGAGTTAGAGGTACTAAAGTTCTACGACCTACCCTAAAACAGTTTTTTGAAAATAACTCAAAATTTTGAGGGTGTTTCAAAATTTTTGAAAACGGTTTTTGTATGTCCTCAAGTAGGCCTACAACCCCCACTAGGTCTGTTTTCAAGTTCTGACAAAAAGTGTTTTTTTGTAGCAGTGTGTTATTATTTATCTATTGGCCTTTCTTTGCTGAGAGTCAAGTTAGTTTTTTAATCTTTTTCATTTATAGTTTGTTTCTATTTTTAAGCTGCTTAAAACAATAATCAATTTATGCTTTATATGAGAAGAAAAAAATTTTAAAAACTCTTTCTGACACTTATTGTGAATGAAAGTACAAATGGAGGGCACAGGGGCTTAAAAAGCTCTTCTTGACACACAAAATTAATACAAGAACAAAGGGAGGGCTTAAAGCTGAACCGAACCAAGTCATGATATGATTTTCAAACGGGTGCTAAGAAGTTCTGCTCAAAGCTAAACTCTTTTCAGTTCTGTAACGGACTAATTAAAAAAGTGTTTCGTCGCTTAAGTAACGGTAATTATCCTGAGTCAATGTCTTCACAAATTAATGGCAGTTCACTTACCTAACCTGGAGTAATTTTTTAATTGTCTTTTTTGACATTTTGTTAATAAAAGTTTTTGCATACATCGCAAGATTTTAGGAAAAACAAAACAAACATCTGCGTAAACTTCGCCATTTATTAAAAGTTTCAGTCAGTCAAATTAAAATCTTCCGAACATGTAGTCTGTCGAAGTTCTTTGTTGTGTACAACTTTTCGTTTCTTGCATTTACTTAAACTTCGACTGTTTACACTTAATAAATCAGAAGTTAAAGCAGCAGTTTATTTTTGTCCCATAAAAAATGAAAAAGTCGAAGTTACAGCACAATCTTATGACTTTTACTATTTCAACTGCAGTTTTTTAAACACTGATTTGCAACTTATTTGTTAACGTTAATATACTTTTTTACCAACTGTATTTAAAAACTAAATCAAGTTTTTTATAAAGCAACAATGTTTTAACCAGTGTTCGAAACTAAACCTTATATACAATTCTTTAGTGTTTGGTACGGTAGAAATATGGAAACCATTAACGATAATAGTGTTTGTGTAGTAAATACTTTAACAAAAGTTTCTCTGTTTGTGAATTCGTCCACAGTAAAAAAAACTAAAGTAATCCAACTGAACATATATATCAGAATATTTCACTGCATTCGGTTTTACCAAAAATACCAAACCCTTAATTGAGTTTGGATCAACTCATTAATGTTCGTTCGTTTCAGTTGTGCTCAGCGACCTTTTGACTGGCGAACACAACAAAAAATGTTTACCACTAAAGAACATTTAAATATAATGCAGAATCACTACAGTTGTTCTGTTTCATAACAAAAAACAAAACACCACATAATGTTTGTTACTTTTAATCCAAATTTTTTAATATTTTAATCAGGCTTAAGTTCATCAAATTTAATTTTCATTAAATTATTTTCATGAAGAAAGGAATTTTACAACATGAAAATTAATTAAAATTGTTATTGATAATCATTCATTCTCGACCGACCTTAGATTCGAACCCAGGCGGCTGGTTACCATGACATGTTTCGATCACAACCACTTGATCTCCTCAGATGGATTTGCCGTCTTACACTCGCAGCCTTCGGCGACTGCTGACGTCAATAGTCAAACATCAATCCTTAAACCAAATTGTATTTTAACCTTTGGTAGATCGAAATTTGCTTTTTCGAATGATCATCCATTTTAATTTATTTTACATGTTTTTTCCTAACTTCTGTTTCTCCGTACTTATGTCAAGAATTCTTCTTGAAGTCCAAAGTACATTTTTTTCCGTTTTCTCATTTTGTCTTTCTTTTTCCTGTTGACCTTTTTCAGCACAACTTGAAGGACAAATGTACACATAGAGCTCGTGCCTTAGCTTTAACAATAATTAGAATTGTGGTTATTCTGTTGAACTATTTATGGTTTTTAATCCAAATTTTTGATATTCTAATCAGGCTTAAGTTCATCAAATTTAATTTTCATTAAATTACTTTTATGAAGGAAGGAATTTTACAACATGAAAATTATTTAAAATTGTAATTGATAATCATTCATTCTTGACTGACCTGAGTTTCGAACCCAGGCGGCTGGTTACCATGACATGTTTTGATCGCAACCACTCGATCTCCTCAGATGGATTTGCCGTCTTACACTCGCAGCCATCGACGACTGCTGACGTCAATAGTCAAACATCAATCCTTAAACCAAATTGTATTTTAACCTTTGGTAGATCGAAATTTGCTTTTTCGATTCGAATGATCATCCATTTAAATTGATTTTACATGTTTTTCTTGAAGTTCAAAGCACATTTTTTTGTTTTTTCATTTTGTCTTTCTTTTTCTTGTTGACCTTTTTCAGTACAACTTGAAGGACAGATGTACACATAGAGCTCTTGCCTTAGCTTTAACAATAATTAGAATTGTGGTTATTTTGTTGAACTATTTATTGTTTTTAATCCAAATTTTTTACTTTTGTGAAAATAGTAAACTTGTTATAAACGCAAACACTGAACAAATAGATATTTGGGGGATTCACAAGGTTGTCATAAAATTGTAAAGTCATATGTCTTAAAATAATTGCAAAATTTTGCCTCACCACTTACATTAAGGGATTATTTGTATTATGATAAATTTCTGCTGTAATGGTTAATTTAATTATTTAATCATAAAAAATATTTTGTTTACTTCCATTCAACAATTTATTAATTAAAAAGCAATAAAAAGTTTTTATTAAAGTTTATTGCATTCATATTTATCTTTTATTTTTTACACATTTTTAAGCGTTAATTTTTATAACCTTTTTGCTTGTATGTTTTAAAAATTTTTGTGCGTATAACAAATTTACCTGGTAATAAAATATTATATTGTTCATGATAAAGTAATATAAATATTTATTTAAAAAAAAAACTTTATTGGGTTAGCAAATGCTTGCAATATTTAACAAAAAATGTTTTATTCAAAACATGTGGCTTCATTATAATTTACAGTTCTCTATTCGTTTAGTGTGTAACTTCTGATTGGTGATAGTTGCAAACGAAGGTAAGTTTGAAAAGGTTTTTGGTAAATGAATATTCCATAAGGAGCAAAGAAAAGTGAAAACTTGAGTTCTATTGCAACAAGATCACTTAAATAATATTGAATATAATTATATTTATGTAAATATTAAACGTACATATTAAAAGGGGTTTTAATTTGGATTTGGTAGCATTGTCACATTAAAAATATGATTATATTTAAATATCAAGCTTTAAGACAAATAATGCATTGGCGAGAATTTTTGTTTTGGTTGTTTAAAGAATTTAAAATAGTTAATGATTTTTTTGAATTCGTAGTAACTGGTTTTTACAAATGGATTTCTTACGACCATACTACAACATTGACAGCAAAGCTTAACTCCGTAAATATCATAACATATAAAGCGTAAAATATAATCGATATCGAGTTACAAAGAATAATAGGGGTTTTAATTTTTTTACTAACTTACTTAATCCAAACTTTTTTACAAAGAGTTCGCCAATGTTGTCGGTCGTTGTGTATGTTGATGTCTCGTTTTGAAATGCAATAAGTTTTCCCATGTCAGTCGATTTCTTTCTCTTTGTCTATTTAATTATTATCTATTCAGAGACTCTTGTCTTTAAACGAAGTGCTGGCATTCGCGCAACGTGACAAACCCATCTTATCTTCTGTTCTATTACGTCTATTATATTCTGCCTCTTCTAGTTTTATTCGCCAAGCCTCTTAGGAATCTCATTTTGGATGTTTTGTAGCGTCTGGTTGTTGCGCCCAAGTTTCGCAGCCATATGTTAAAGTGAGGATGTTAGTTGACCTGCATACTGCAAGTATTGTTTTTGCCGTAACCTCTTCTGTAGCGGCAACTCGATTGTTCAGATTTTTGTGTCAGGTTTGCCATCATCACTAATAACAGCACCCACATATTTGATCTCACGAACACGCTTATTCTATCGTGCGGCAAACATCCAAAGTGACAGGGCTCTTGAAGTTTTCGTATTTCTTTAGTCCGGGGTACTCACCAAAGTACCCATTTGTCATCTGTTATCACGGGCTTCAGTAACCACCAGTACTTCGGTGTTGGTCTGTATATTGGCTTAGGCCTCCGTTAGTATGCTTCTCGCAATAAATGCTTTCATTCTCAGGAAGGTTGTCTTTTGGAATCCTTGGTCTACAGCAGTTTTTTTTTGGCTATATCACGTAGTGGATGTGGTTTAAACCTAAAAATCACGGGAGGGAATCTGCCATATGCAAGACTGAATTTTCAACATTGTGGGAAAGTTTAGAAGAAGCTGCTTAATTATCTACATCGATGGGGGTTACATAGCTCCAGCTCCTAAACAAGAGGGCGAGTGTATAATTTTGGTCGGTTTACACACTCGAAATCAAAGTTGTGTGTGAATGTTATCCGTGCACACATATGGGCATTTGAAAAGTGCATATATTAACTTACCAAGTTAAATATGCACTCAGTAAGCTGAGTTCATATGTCATGTGCTCATCTAAAAGGAAATTACAACTGTACGATCACCTCCCCCACCCAGAGTTTAGGGATCATTTAATGAAAATGTCACCTTTTGGTTGTGCTTGCTCTGGGACAAAGCAGGTGCACATATACCTGAAATCCAACAAAGATCCAAATTGCGTGGGATCTTGAAGTCTTTTTGATTTTTTGGTTCCGAAGACTCACCAGAGAACCTTCTAATTTGCCGTCACGGGAGTCAATAGCCGCCGCAACACTACGTGACAGTTTTTTTAACCAAATGAATCTGACACCTAATGTAAAATAGTCCGCTGAATCCGAATATGAACTCAGAATTGTCAAAAGTAGGACAGTTTTTGAGATATTCCAAAATAACCATTATTTGTGTTTTTTAAAAAGATGATGTAACTGAAATGCAAATATCTTCAAAGGTTTTAAACGGATTATGTATTCCTTTCTTTTTAGTGAAAGGTTATACAATTTCTAAAATAACCATGTGAAGATGAGTCAATAAATGGCATAGTTATAGTGCACATAATTTCAAACTTCATTTTAATTTAATGATTTTTAGCAATTTTGCTCTTTTCAAGTTATTTTTTTTTAGCCCCAATAATAAAATTTTACCACTTACGACATTATCCTATTTCAATGTAAACATTTCGTGCCCAACAGGATCCAGATCGTTGCTACAATGACAAAGTTACAGAAGACTAATTGAATTAATCCATTTTTCGATTTGAATCAAATCAAAAATAAAAAAAAATACAACAAAGCTAAATTTTGAGCAACAATAAATATTAAAAATAGCTTAAAACCAAGGCCCATTGAAAAGGTCTGCGCCAGAAGCCTGATGATCATTGTTTATGTTCTTTTAAGTTGTCAAAAGTTGTTTACATTTTGCTTACATGTGCATGTATACGTTTGTTAACTTTTATGGTATGCCACACATACACGTTTTTTCCTTTTGCTTTGTATATGTGGTAGTAAATTTTTGACAACTAAAAAGAATCGTTTTTTGTTTTTGTACAAGTAAGCAGACCTGATACATGGGCCTTGCTTAAAACTATTTAATTTCTATGTGGGTTAATTTACTAAATCTTCTGTAGCTTTGTCATTTTTATTCCAATCGATGTCTTGGTGGGCGCAAGATGTTCATATTTAAATAATCTAATGTCGGATACAATAAAACATTAAGGGCCATTATTACAACTAGGAGTTAGCTAAAGTTAAGATTAAGTTGACAGATAGTTATGTGCTATCTGTCAAAAATCGTCTGTTATCTGCCGGTTAACAGCTAACGCCAAGTTATAATAATGGCCCTAAGATTATTAAATCATTGGTTTAAAAAAATAACTTGAATTCGTATTCGGATTCAACGGACAATTTTACATAAAGATTCTTTTGGTCACGACTTTGTTGGAAAGTTATGACACAGTGTAATCGCAAGACCCCGTCTAACTGTTAGTTGAAGATCCCGTTAGTATGCCTCTTGCACCTTCTTCTAGCTTCCAACAACCAAACAACTTTAAGGGGTATTTCCTCATGAATGTCTGATTTTTCAACGTTATGGTTTGTTTTGCCCTATGGCGGTTTATCCTGTGCGCTGTTGCTAATAAATTAAAGTTGCTGTATTTTTATTAGCAGTAGATGTTACGTAGCTCCGGCTTCTAAACAAGGGGCGAGTGTTTTATATTAGTCGAACCATACACTCAAAATTGCTGCCTGTATGAAAACTATACGTGCAAGTACCATGGCGGTTGGTAAGCGCATTTTTATAGCTTATTGGTTAAGATCCACCATGAGATTAGGCCATATGGAAGGTGCTCATGTATATAATATTCACATTGTACGTGCAGTTTTTAACAGAACGGTTACAGATAACGTTTTCTAATTTGGAAAAATAGTTTGGTTATTAACACAAAACATTTCACAATCTGAGCTGGAAAAGTGAGCGTGAAAGCATATGTTTCCTAAAAGCATATTTTTCCTAAAAAAATATGTTGACATTTTTTATTTTTCACTACGCCCCATTAAAATAGGATTTCGAATTTCTAAAGGCTACCTTACACTCACAGAAAAAATAGAAAATCGACTTTCATTAAACAATTCGTTCAGACAATTAATTATTTAACTAATTTTGCCCCTGCAAAGGAATTGATCATATCAATTAACGGATTTGTATTTTCGAGTCATGGGACACAAATTTAGTCAGTTAAAAAATTAATTGCATAAACTAAAAAATACACCACATATACACAAACATTTAATTTTATGGGTTTTGATTAAAAAAATTAATTGCAGCAAACAAAAAATTAATTGAATAATTAATGTACACCAATTAATTATTTGATTGAATAATTTTTTGCAAAAATTTTTTCTGTGCTATTATACACCTCAAAAACTCAAGTAATATGTTAAAGTGTTATAGTGTAAATGCAATGTGTTATGAAAAATAATAGTATGTATTACATCCCATAGGACGTTTTTATAAAAATTTTCCAAAAAATAATAGTTTTAATTCGATCAGGGTTGCATTTTAACAAAACAAGCATGTTTATGTGTGGTAGGGTGCATACAAATTGTAATGTTAAATAGATTATTTAGATTTCCTTCTCACAAAGTATTATAAAAATACATAAGATTTCTGTGCTGCACAAAAAACCCTGTCGGAAATTTGTATCAATTGTTCCACAAAATCTTATCCTGGGATTTGTGAAAACAAAATTAGAACAAAAGAAAAGAACTCATGGCCAGTGAAAGAAAAATGAATCACTTAACTCAAGGCGAATTGACTAGAAGGTGGGGTCAAGTCAACATATGGTGTTTTTTTTCGGTGGTCGACTTGTCAAAGTTTGTATACAAACTAGTTTTTTATGTAAACAAACCAATTTTTTTTACTAGCAATTTTTTTGACAACCCGACCACAGAAGCAGTGTTGTTGTAGAGTTGAGCTCACCTTCCAGTCAATTCGCCTTGACTTAACTGTAATATTAAGATCCAAAAGGTAGAAAATTTATTAAATTCATTTATACGCATTTTTTTTCTTAATATTGAATTTTTTTTATATTAAATATAAAATGAAATTTTCTATTTTAATACAAGGACTGCTTTTGTAACAGAGTAACTTCTTAGGTGTAAAACACAATATAACATTATTATAGTGAATTTAAAAATGTTAAGGACAAAAAATATTTGCTCAAGTTATATTAGGACTATAACTTGAAAACATATTAGGCAAATATGAATAAAAATGTTCGTAGTGACCATTTATTTATTAGTTTTTTCTCTGTGTGAAAGTGATGGATCCCATTTATATAGAGTGTTCAGAGCTGCCGTTTTTGGTTATGTCTAACCAAAATTGGCTATGTTATTACTTTAGTTGGCCAATTTCAAAATTTTAAATCTTTTTCTTATTATATTTTATTTTTTATTCTTATTGTTATGCTTGTTAGGCCCGGAGCTTCAATGTAAATAAAACATCAATTTTATTACAGTTTTTTCCAACGTACATTATCATACAATATTTTTGTTAATTCATAGTTCACTGTAAAAAACTTTTGGTGATTCTTCCATCTACACATTTTGTTCAATGTGTAGATGTGAATAGTTTTTTCTTTTTGGTTAATTTTTTCTAAAATCATAATACGTACGAATATGTTTTTCTTGATACAATTATTTAAGAGCTCGAATAATTTGTACTGTGCGCTACGATTTTTTCATTATTTGTTACCAATAATTTTTTATAATTTATCGAAAACAAAAAATCCCTTTTGAATCAGCAACCAAATAATTTTTTTAAGATATTTGCTATGAAAATATTACCATTTGTGATTTAATATTTAAAACGCCATGTTTTGAAATCGAAAACAAATGAAGTTTTAATGAGATTTTCAATTAGATTTTTTTAATGAGCGTAGTTTTTTTTTATTTAAAGAGTAGTTAAGATAAGTAGTACTTAAGGTAACTTAAAAATTACACAAACATCGTTTTAGTGTTTCTAAAAACTTGAAAATAAGTTTAGTGTTCTAAATTTAGGTATATTGAAAATAAACTTAGGAATTTAAAAGATTTGTCATAAAAAACATTGATTTATCAATATTATTTTAAAATTTATGGAATTTTCTTTAAGAAATGGCTGTAAGTTTAAGAAATTTAAAATTGAACTATTAATAAGATTTCCGTTTGACATGCTAAGTTCCCAATTTTACACATATGATAAATACACTTAAATTTATTGTTGAGGGAAAGCTACCTTCTAAGCGCATTTTACTATTTATAATTTGTCGGTATGTACATTTATTTAGGCCCTAATTTTGTAAAACACAACGCACGCCAAAGTATTATATTGAAAGCAAAAACAAATTCATAAATATTTTGTAATCATGTGATTTTAAATCACGTGTTCTTGAAATCACAAGTGTGATTTTGTGATGTTTTGAAAGTCATACAGTTTTTGTGTTTCTGCAAATAAAGATCAGACAAAATTGGGACACTAAAATATCACACGTGTGATTTGAGTTAAAGTGATTTTCAGAACAGTCCTGAAAAATGCATATCGCCAATTGCCAATCGTAAATTTCGACAAAAGGATTAAGAACCCGCCACATTTGACAGTGTTGCCAATAACAGCTACAAAGCGGCAAACAATTTACCATTTTTTCTCTTGAAAACTGGCATATTCAAAAATATTTAATTTATTAACTTTCAATGTACTGAATTTTGTACGGAAATTTTAACGGTTTAACTCTTGTTAAATAAAATTATTTTTTTTACAAAAAAGTCTCAAATAAATAAAAACTTTTAATAAAGTTTCTCGTTATTTTTTGTAAGATAATTACTTTTCTTGTTTTGTTTTCTTGATTTATCATTATCATTTGACTATAAAATAACCTTTCTATTACAATGCAACTTCAAATAAATTTTAATGATTTTCTAAATTAACAAAAAGCATTTTTAATTTTGTTATATTTTTTTTACATTTGGTAACTTTTTCAAAAATTTTGGTTGTGGCAGCACTTTGAGTGTTAGAGTTAAAAGCGGTCTCTACCACCAAAAAACCTAAAGCTGGTGGTCCGTATCACGCGTTTTTGCCTCCACGCAGTGCATGCTTTTCTAACCTTACTTGCGTTCTACGTTTCAAGTTACATGCAGCGCTTGTTATGCAGCAGCAGCACAAGTAAAAATAAAATTTAAGTTGTCAAAATCAGCTGATTTGTTCGAACGCTGCTTGTGACGTTTACAAAAGTGGAAAGTAAACCTACTTTTCGCCTTAAGGCATCTACGCTTTTGTGCATGTAACTTACTACGTATAATTACACAGATTCTACTTTTTTGACAGCTGCGTATGCAGCGAAAAAGCGAGTAACGCGTCGTGTGGACCTCCAGCGTTAAACGGGACTACTTTAGTGTCAGTTTGCTTCACTCTAGGGAATTGTATGGGTATAAACATTTTTGATAGTTAAAAAACATTTAATTTTGTATAACCCCTTTACACAATTAAAAACTTCAAACATTTAAAACCTTTCTACGCTCGGTTTCTTTTTTTATAAACAAAAAAGAAATTATTTAACATGTTTTATTCCATACCCATAACAAAAGATAACAAAATTTGAGGAATAAGTAATAAAAGAAAAATTTACAGCTAAAATAAAAACTATTTGGAAAGTAAATTCCAATAAAGGAATTTTTTGTTTAAACTACAAAAAAAAAAAAAAAAAAAAAAAAAGCTGCACTTGTGTTCTGGGTATTTTGGGAATATTGCAATGAATGGTTGTTATTAACTACGATTTTTTATTTATTTTTTTATATTTAAAAAATCTTGTTTTAATAAAAATGTGTTTCTCTTTGTTAAGCAAATGAAGAAAAAAAATATGAGGAAATATCCTGGATAATGTATGGTTTACAAATAAAAATAAAAACGCTTTTATTACATGTTTAGAAAATGAAAATTCCAGTGAATGTTTTTTGAAGAGCAAAACAAAAAGCTGAGTTTTATTTGCAAACATTTTTCCATTAGCACTTTTTCCACTTTATTTATTTTAATTTTTCATATTTTTTTAGCATAATACTTGCACTTATTTTCTACACCCAGAAGGGATTTGTTATTGAGCAATCCGAGAGCCTTAAATATGTAATAAAGAGTTTTTGTGCTGAATTTCACGGAAGATGAGGTTTTACTTTTGTTTCTAAAAAAATACATGATTGTTTTAATGCGAAGATTTTCTGTCATGTAAACAAAGTGTATAAATTCATAAAAATATTAAGAAATTTTTTAAATTTTTATGAAGGATGTACATATGTTTGTTTTGAGTGTAAATATTTACAGAAGCATTATTTTCGTGATGATAAGCAGAGCGCTACTTTTATGAACGTGGTTTTATTAGTTTATAACTTAAGTTTGAGATTAAATGGTAAGTAGGAACGTGTCTGTCTATACTTACATGTCTTAATTCAAATTCGTGCCATCTTTCCAGATGTTGGATATTAAAAATTCGCTATCACCGGCTCTTTTGCTTTATTTTGTTAAACGAGATATAAGGGGTCTTACAATAGGGAGTTCCGATCTTAAACAGTTGAGAGCAGCCATATCGTTGAAGTTGCTTCGATCTTATTTACTCTTATGTTAAAAGTCCACTTGCAAAGTCCGCTATATAAGCAAAACTAAATTCCGAGAATATCGGTTAAAGCAGTTTTTTGAAAGTGAACTGCCAAGCAATATAGAGAGTTTTGCAAGACTAATGAATAACCAAACGAGTTTTGACCAAGATTGATAATTGCATAGGGAAGCATTTTTAAAAACAAATTTATGGCGGCTTTTACAGAATATAACATAGCAAATGGTGGCATGTCATAACGTCCAGTGTCAAAGTGTTCATGGACACTTTAGTTACTAGAATTTAACCCGCTACTTAGTTAGCGTCTCCTTTTTCTCCGTGGGCATATCAGTATGCCAAAGTTTATTTTTCTAGGTTTTAACTTGTTTAAATTCGTAGAATACTCGTAGAACACAAAAGAAAATGAAAGAAAGTTAATTTCCCGTATTATCCTTTTGATAATTTGTTCTCCCCATTAATGTGCCAAAAATTTCAAGCTTTTAGTGGGAGCCCATAATTAATTACGTATATGTCAATGAATGGCGAAAATGGTTTGATTTAAAAGATCGCTGGCATGACAAAAAAGTTCCAAAATATGTACAGGTTTGACACGTTTACCTTCCAAAAGGACCAAATTTCAAAAACGTACCAGACATCTGTCAACTTATTCTTTAAAAACAAGTTGTATAACCAAAAAGTTAAAGAAAAATATAAAATTTCCCGTATTTCCTTTTTTGGGTACTATTTTTTCCACCCCACTTAAGTATCAAAAATTTCATTTATGAAGAGGCAGCCGATAATTTAGTACGAATATGTAATGAATGCAGAAAAATGTTTTGTAAAAAAAGTACCTAAAATAGTTACGATTTTCTCCCCTTAAATGTTTGAATTTCGAAAAAGTACCAAATCGGTATTCGTATTTTTTTTGATAAGTTCCGAATGTGGTATTAACTAACAGGGGTGTGCTGGAAATCGCAAACACAAAACGCAAAAATTTGGAAGTTGTGTTTAATAAACTTTAAACCTAATTCATATAATTTTTAGTTTAAGATCCTGTTTAATAGGGAAATATTTGTTTAATATTTTTCATAAAATTCTTTTATTACAGAAATCTTATTAAATAACGACGTTTAAAATTCTTGCGTTTTACTTTTGCGATTTCCAGCACACCCCTGTTTGTTTCTGTGTTTATTGGTTCAAAAGATAGATGGGGTGTCAAAAAGTACCAAAATTCAGGTTTTACCCGTTTACTCCCTAATAGCTAATAGGGTCGAATTTCCAAAAAGTACCAGATACCAGTCCGCTTACCGCAGACTAATAGAGTATTGTACATTAAGGTTGCGGAAATTTGGTATATGCCGTACAGTGAATGACATTGAGCATTCCAAAACAAAGAAGTACTTAAATATTAACTCTACCTTTTCGTTATAAGGTGAACTCTTATTGTATGTGCACCCTTAAAACTTATAGCTAACGTGTTGCCACACACTTGCCTTAAATATTATATAAACGATTAGAAGTGAAAAATGTGTTGAGTGGCGGTTACACTCTTTATTATAAGCACAACCTACGTATAGGTATAAGAAAAAAATTAAAAAAACATGGAACGCTATGAGTCTTTTGCAATATTTCGAGTGTAAATAATGAAGATGAAATTGTTAAGAACATGTGCATGTGACTTACGTAGATAAAATGTTTTGTTACGCTTAAATGTGTATAGCAGTGTTGCAAAATTGAAATTTTGAAATGGTACTAACTTAAACTAAAAAGTTCTCTTTTTTCCAACAAATGGTACTTCTTGTTAAAAAATAAAATAATTATTTATGAAAATAAATTAAACAAAAAATATTTTATTGGAATTCATTTATCTATGTTTGAAAGAGCAAACAGTATTTATAAACTTTTATTAAAGGTACATAATATTTTTGTTATTCATAAGCGTAAGGTAAGTTTTTTTTTATTATTTTCTAAGGAAGTTACATTATTCAGACTTTTACATACATTACATGATACTTAGAACTGCCTAGGAATAATTTTTAGTTTTTTAGTAATAGATGTAAGTTATTGTATACGTTACCTGGTAAGTAGTTATCATTACAATTGTCATTATTCTGAAAACTTCAATAAGTATTTACTAGTAATGACCTCAGCACCTACTTACTACTTCTTTTATTTCCAATACTGTATATTTGCTTACTAATAATCAGCTCAATAACTACTTATTGGTTGTGTTGTTTTCAGTACTAAATACTTACTGGTAACGTACTCTGTAACAACTTATTAGGTCTATTCACTAGTGATTTTTTTGGCTTCTAGTAAGTATATTGTAAGTACTTTCAATTCAACTAACTCGAAATTAAATAATAACTACATATTTTTTGACTTCTTGTGAGTGTATTATAAGTACTGAATTATTTGGACACCTCAAACAAAAAGAAGTAGTTATTCAGCCGAAAAATATTTACATATTTAAGAATTTAAGAATTTATTTATTTATGAATTTATATCTTGCTGAGTAGGATAAGCGAGAAATTATCCTACTCAGCAAGATATAAATCTTATAGTTAAAGTGCAGGAATTATATTAGTTTAAAACATAAATAGGTTATCACAATTCAACGATAAAGTTTGAAAAGAAGAAAAAAAAAACAAAAAAAAAGGGTACAATATATCAAAATGGCAATTAATTGAGTGTAACATATAAATTATTAAAAATAAATTAAAAATAAGTAGTAGTTTTTTTAAGTTCTAAAATAAAGTTTAAAATATTTGTTTGATATTTAAGCTTTAAATTCAATGTAATAAGATAAACCAAATTTACTTTAAGAGATCATAAGCAATATAGTAACTACAACAGCAACTATCATTTGATTTTAATAGAAATTTAGTTTGAAACATGAAACAGTTTCTACGTGTAAAGGATTTCTTCCTTTGCTTTTTTACATAACTTTTTTATTTCTGCTTTATTTCTGAGAGATCCACTAGTACACGAAATTGAGAATAGTTTTCTTTCTCGTTTGGTAATAACATTAATAACAATGTTTTCTGGAGTGAAGCTGCTTATAATAAAACGAACGTTTCGTCAAATCCCAAATAATATGATTGCGCAGTTTCTTTCAATTTATAAACGATTTCGTTGTTAATTTTCAGCTATTTTTTATTTTTCTTTTTTAAGCTTATAAGACCTAATGAAGTTGATGTAAATAAAAACAAATTTATTACATTTCAACCGACGTTTCGTCACTTTTTTGGTGGCTTTTTCAAGGGTCATCTATTTAAATAAAAATAATCAAAGGACAATATTAATACAAAATATTTTTAACAACAAGCAAACACAACTTACAAAAATTTTATATTAATTTACATTAAAAACATCAGATTTTTAATAAAATTAAATTGCACAAAAACATTTATCAAAAACCAGTAAAGCACAACTTAGAATTATTATCACAGATTTTGTTATATTGCGGTTCTATATCTTCATCGTGGTTCATTGTTTTCATTATGTTTTGTTGTATTCTCAAGCATTCTATTGTGTTTCTCTTCCTCTCCCCTCGTTCAAAATCCAACACTCTCACTTGTTCTGTTTCGAATTAGTGTTGTAAGAGAAAATATCCCATTCTGAACAACAAAATATGAATCCTGGGGTCATCGGTTTCATATTAATATTAACGTCGTTAATAATATTTAATACAAAACAACATAAATTTCGCAACAAACACATGATTGCCAAAATCTGCCATTGAAATAATCACAGTTAAAAACGCAAAGGATAAAAAAGTATTAAAAACAAGGCGGGGTACTGCGGTATTTTTAAGATGAAAAAGTACTACAGCACTGAATTGTTTAACACTGGTGTATATTATATACTGTATACACATGCTTATGTGATTGTGATTTTGCTTATTTATAAGTGTGATGTAGAAATTATGTGTTCAATGGTACATAAACGCTTGAAGTACATCCAGACTCTGGATTCCAGAGTAGTATTAAACTTGTTCTCGCTCAGATGTTGTACTTTTAAGTATATGTTTAACATGGGCATAATCAATTTAAACTTGCAATCGTTTTTAATTCATACAAAAAATAAGAGTGCGTCAACATTTGAAGTCATTCGAATAAAATTTGGCAAAAATACGTTGTGTACGAAGTGTAACGTTAATACTTTTAAAGTACTTTATATAATTTAAAGTTTGGACATTATTTCATGCAATGGCATCGATAGCGCCTTCAAATGCCAATTTTGGAAATACCTTCCACTTACTTTTTTTGATTTTAATCAAAAGACAAAAAGCGCTTACTGAAATACCCTTTACATATGTACGTATTTATATCTATAAACTTATGTAAATTATAAAAAACAAAATGGGAAAACTGTCTTTTAACTAAAGTAAGAAAATGAAAGCTGACAAGTAAATATAACAAGATGATTGATGTAAATTATTTTTAAACAGACTTTTCACCATACGTACAAATCGTACATACACACTCATATAAAGAAGACAAAACAAAAACATTTATGTATATACAAGCAAAAAAAAACATATAAACACATTTTTAACACTAATTTTCAAATAACTAAAAGACTTTTTTTGGCAATTCAACAAAATACTTTTGTGTCTGTTTTAAATGCAGGAAACCCAACATTACAAAAAAGAGCAAGTAAACAAAAATCCTTAATACAAAAATACTTATTATATTACATTTTACATCGCCAAAAAAAATATTCAAGTCGTCCGGTAGAAAGGTCTAACACATACAATATATACAAACATATGTAAGTACGAGGGCGGTCTCAAAATTAGCCGACCGAAATAAGAAAACACAACAAATTTGGAAAAGATTTTCTTTACTTCTCAACATAGACTCTTTTAAGGATGATGTAATTTTCCCTTCAATCACCCTTAATGTGTTTGTCGTATTTAAAATACGCCTTCGACTGTTTGGTAATAGATTAAAGGAAATCAGTTCACGTTCTCTTTAATCTATTACCAAACAGTCGTAGGCGTATTTTAAATACGACAAACAAAATAAGGGTGAATAGCTACGATAAAATGTTTTTAATACTTTTGCTTTTAATTTTGCTTCATAGTTATCTCATGTTAATTTAACATGATTTTGCAATAATTTGCGAACACAATTGTTTTTTATTTTAAAATAACGAAATTACATGTTAATTTGACATTCCTGTAAAGTTACACACATACAATTATTACAGTAACTGATTGGGGGTTTATAAATTCTTTTTCCTTACTGTTAAAATTGAATAAAAATATAGTTATTTTACGAATAATTTAATTGTTTAACGTTTATGTTTGTTATTCAAAAAGCAACTACCCTAAAATAATGCTTTTCCTTGCTTATTTTGTTATGTAGTTTAAGTCTTTGTCGGATAAAATATATTTTTTAAAAGTAAACACTTTTAAAATTTGCTGAATATGCTGTTTAATAATTAAAAAATTAAAAAATTAATGTTAAATTAATTTTAAATGAAATGTAAATGATGCGGTTTTAAATGAATTTTAAGTTGTTTAAAATGAATTTTCGTTTCTATTTAAATTCATAATATTTTGAGTGTAGAAGCAAAATTACTTTGATGTTAAAATAACACTACGAATGACGTTGAATGAAAATTGTTTTAAGTTGAAACAGGGGGAAATTCATGTAGAATTAATTAGACTTGAGTTTGAAATAACAGTGAGAAGATGCTTTGAATTTTCTAGCACCTTAAAATTTAATTCTTCACTCTAGTGTATTTGGCGATTAACTCCATATTATTAGCAAGTAGGCTGCCCTCTGTTTCACTGGGAATTAAGAGTTGCATACATAAGCTCAAACATTTAGTTTTTTGAGTTGTGACTCTATTGCAGCAAAGGCCAGATATGTACTTATTTTAAATAATCTAAAAGACTTAAAGCCTAACTATAATATGCATAAACTTGCTTAAGTTTCTGTCAAAAATTAACAAAAAGCCTCATAAATACATTTAAAAAGAGAAAAACAATTGATTCCGTACGGAAAGTGCGCCCAGTTTCGAACTTTGCTTTAGCCAATGACAGATTTATACAATTTAACTAAAAGTTTCCTTAAGTTTTCAATATGTAGTGGGATTCTGTAACTTTTAACAATAACAACAGTTGTTATTATTGTCAACCTGTTTTGTTGTTTGCACTAACGATTATGCGATTCTGTAGATTGTTGTTAACAACATAGATAAAAATTAACGTCACGTGGCATCACTGTCAAAAAAATGGCAAAATAACGAAAAACACAAAGAGGAATAAAAAAAAACAAATGAAATTATTAAAATTAAACAGAATTTTTTTTGTTTTTTTAAGGAGATAAGCCAAACATTTTCCTATTAAATTAGTGCCGGTTAACACACGTCAAGTTTGACTCGTCAAGTCTTGAGCTTTTAGGAGAGAAGGGAAGAGAGAATGCCATTTCTTTTCCCCTCTCTCCTAAAAACTCAAGACTTGACGAGTCAAACTTGACGTGTGTGAACCGGCACTTAAATGCAAATTATTTAATTGCCATTTACAAGTTATATTCGGGCATGTTCTACAAAACGAAATGAAGTGAAAGTGAAATCGAACGAGATTTTGATTTCAACTTTTCAATTCAATTCAATTCAATTCAAAATTTCAATTTCTTTAAACTAAATTTTTTTATTTTTTCGACATTTAACAATAAATAAACAACTTTAAAAAAGTTGTCGTTTACTTAACACAAACAGCTGACTTAACGATAACAAGTGTTGTTTAAAATGTTACAGAACAGCAATTTCGTAATTTGCTTGTTAAATTTTTTAACAATGACAACTATCGTTAAAATTAATTACTAAATCGCACAACAGGGGCCTAATTCTGGCATTCGTGATCGAGTATTTTCTTGATTCGAAAGCAATTTTATTTCAGTCGATACTTAGCGAATCGAAATTAGTTTTTCAGTATTGTGAAACTCAAATTAATGCTTTATAACATTGAAAAAATAATTTCGATTCGTCCAGTATTGACTGAAATAAATTGCTTTTGAATCGAGAAATTACTCGATTACGACTGCCAGAATCAGGCCCCAGCTTTTACAAGAGTCAATATATCTTTGGATTTTTTTAAACTTTTCAGGGGACAATCCATCCTCTGCTGTGCTTCTGCAAATCCTCTAGAGAATCGATAGCAGTATCTTGTTTTAAAATATCTATTCATTGGGCCTCTTGTAGCACCTTTTTGATCACTGTATAAGTGGTAAATTAGTGAAGTTATTGAAGAATATTTACGTATCTACAT
The DNA here is from genome assembly GCA_949318255.1 of Pollenia labialis. Classification (NCBI taxonomy): domain Eukaryota; kingdom Metazoa; phylum Arthropoda; class Insecta; order Diptera; family Polleniidae; genus Pollenia; species Pollenia labialis. Next base: position 133,242,665 of record OX439142.1, on the reverse strand, counting down.
TATTGGACACCTGTTACATTTAGCAGTATTAGATTTATCCTTCGTACAGTATTTTAAGCCAAACTTATTCTAAAGAGAGAAACACATGAACTATTTTGTTAAAAAATACAGGAGTGTTCTAGAAATCTAAATAAAGTGGATTTAAAATCGAGCAAACTATAAAAACGACCCTGTAATGAAATTTCATAAAAATATTCCTTTTTATCTACTTCGTTCTTTATCTATTATTTTTTGCAAGAATAACAAAAAACAACGAAAAACTACGGTCGTTTTGTAAATAATTAAATGTAAATTATCGTTCGATTTCAATTTCACTTTATTTCGATTTCTAGAACATGCCCGTTAAATTGATATAAATCTTTGAGTTAACAAACCTTTGTCGTGTTATATTTTGTTAAATGAAATAGTAAATTTTGTTGAAAAAATTTAATAAAAATTAAAGGTAAATTGCTCACTTAACATGACTGTTTTCTTTTAATTCAAACGGACACATACCAAATTGTTAATTCGACTTAAAACATTAAATACATTTACAGAAATACTAAATATTATTATCATTCGATTAATTTATTATTATTATCTTTCGATACAAATTTAAATTATTTGAACAACATGCTAAGATGATAAAGGTTGCAATAAAATAAGTTTAAACCAAATTTAATTTATGGGCAAAAGGACTCTATTCCGTAAAGACAGACAGACTGCCATCCAGCTGGAAGGACGGACATCGTAAGATCGATTCAAGACCGGATTGTAAATCGATCGGAATACATAAAGGTGAGTCTAAGGCTAATATTTGAAGGTGTTAGAAACATCTGCACAAACACATTATACCCTCTCCACTGTGGAGTGGGTGTAAAAACTAAACAAACTGGTGGCGCCTTAGAATTTAAAAATATATGTTTTGTAAATGTGCCACTTTTCACCAATGTATTGTTTTTATACGTTAGTAACGCTAACTTTGGGACCGACCTCGTATGAACATATACGTTGCATGCAAGTTTTTTATTAAATAAGTTAAATAACGGGTCCGCCATCTAACGTTTGTTTTCAACTAGTGCTTTTTTCGTGAATGGTAACACTTGGCTCATGTCTGATTTGACAGATAACTAGTTTTATCCTTCCGCTGAACGAATATGGTTGTGTATACGCTTGAACAACGCTGGGAAATATTGCGACAATACTTTGAAAATCATGGTAATGTTGCAGAATGTGTCCGAAAATTGCGTACGGATTTTGGAAGAAGAGAAGCACCGTCAGCTTCGTATGTTCGTTATCTAGTGAAAAAAGTGAAAGAAATGCCAGTTTCATCGATAAACTAAAGCGTGAAAAGCCAAAAACAGTGCGTACACCCGAGAATATTGCTGCTGTGGCAGAAAGTGTGCGTGAAGCGCCATCAACATCAATTCAACGTCGTTCTCAACAATTGAATATTTCATTTGGTATGACGCCATACAAGGTCCAATTGGTTCAGGAGTTGAAGCCAACTGACCATCCAATGGGGTTTCGCTTCGCTAAGTGGCCTGCGATCGACTTATAGCAGATGCCGATTTTGCCAAAAAAAAATCATCTTTTCAGATGAAGCTCATTTTGATCTTGGCGGGTATGTAAACAAGCAAAATTGTCGCATTTGGGGCACAGAAAACCCGCACGCCGTTGCACCCAAAATAAAATAATTGGGCAATTTTTCTTCGAAAATGAGCAAGGAGTGGCCGTTACAGTCAATGGCGATCGTTGTCGGGCCATGTTGAACGAATTTTTCTTCACAAAAATTGAAAAGGAGGACAATGGCAACATTTGGTTTTAACAGGACGGCGCTACGCGCCACACAGCCGAAGCTACACTCAATGTTTTTCGCCCTGTTTTTGAAGATAGCATTATTAGCCGCAATTGACGCTTTAAAGGACAATATTCGTGAAGCCATTGGTGAAATACAGCTGCACACAATCAATAATGTGCTTAAAAATTGGACCGATCGAGTAGGCTACTGCATGGCCAGCCGAGGCAGCCACTTGAATGAAATTATTTTCCATTCTAAACCGGAAGGATTATACTTTCAAATAAAAAAGAAATTTGAGAAAATATTTTTATAGCATTTTCAAAAAAAAAGTTATTTGGCCCGCCATTTTATGTTTTTTATATTTCTGGTAATGTTTTCTTTTCGTTTATAAATTTTTTTGCAATCCACATACATACATACCTTAATTGTCATTTATATAGAACTTTATGTATATTTAAATTAAATGATTTTGTTATGTTGATATGTTTTACTGTAAAGAACTTATCGACTTTGTAAAGCATCCCGTTGCCCTGCATGTCGACAATACTATCATGAATAGAACTTTTCGATACAAATAATGACAAAGATTTTGTTATTCGTGCTTAATTCCCAATTTTTATTCTTAATAAAAACACTAAAATTTATTGTTGATGGGATAAGCTATTCCTATGCGCATTTCACTGGTTGCTTAAGCCAGATCGTCAGGAAACTTCATCCAAAAAGATTTAAGAAAAACTAAAGATATTAAACCAAAAAAAACTGTTAAGCGTATAAGAATTATAAGCAACCGTTATGCTTGTAACAATATCAAAGTTTAACAAAAACATCTACAATAAATAGTGATTTTATCTCTTCTTACATTCCCCGCTACAATTGATTGGAATTTTTTCAACAGTAATTGTAGTTGAAAGAAAGTTAAGAAAAAACAAAAACAACTAGCTACAGTCAGTTTATTTAGGCCGTGTCTTTCTTAAAATCCTTAAAAAAAAAATAAATGTATCCGTTTTGCTTTAGTATTAACAGTAACATAGTTAACCCTTGTGTTAATACCCGGGTACCATGGTACCCACCTAGGTATATTTACACGAAAAAAATGTATAAAGAATTACAATTCGTTATTTAACTTTAAAAGAAAGCGAATTCAGATTCTAGATTTATTTTTTATAGCGTTATTATTATTATACGGAGAAGTCTCATTTAAAAATTAAAGTGAAAAATATTGACTGCGTAGTTCGCGGTAAAGAAAACAAGCTGTTTACTTTTCTTTAAGCCCAGACTACTGCAGATTACATCTAAGTTTTAGCTAAATTTCTTAACTTCTTTGTTATTTAAAGTCAAAAATATGCAAATTAATAAATATGGGTCACATACTAAAGCTCTATTATTTATATTATTTTCATTGTCTTATTTATATTGTATATGAAATTGATGAGTTGGAAAGGAAAGATGACATTATTACATTTTCCATGATCTCCAGGCATAAGTAGATTTTATAAATATTTGTATGTATGACTTTGTAAGACAATATTAGTACTTTTATGTAAAATGCAAATATATTCAGTATAAAAAAAAATATGACATCAGTATGATTGTCATAAAGATATTGATATAGAGATTTAAATTTAATGTATTAAAATAAAATCAAGTTGTTGTAGCATTATATAATACATTCTATAGGAATAAATGTAATAATAGAATAAAAATATTGGAGTAAATGTAAAAATTTCAATTCAAATTGCAACATTAAACTAAATCAATATGAGTTTTGGTTTTAGGACTTTATAAAAACCCTGCAAAAAATACAGCTTACACAGAAGCAATGTTGTAGAGGAGACGATCTTACGGAATCAGTTAGTCATCGTCCAGACTTGCAATTTGTGTTGCAGCAAATCCTGAGTTTATTGGTGAGAGTGGTTAGAAGTTGAGCGAGGGGTACTTAGTTTTTATGAATTCTACACTTCTGTTTTGTTTTGTTATTCTCACACTTTTTAACTTATATATAAAAAGGAGAAGTGGAAAGAGAAGATAAAAATACAAAAATTGTAAAACTATTAATTCATAATCTATACCCATGCTTTGTAACTTTAGAGAGAACTTCTCGCATCGAAAAGATGTAAAACAAAATATTCCATCAAAGTTTTTCTTGGGATTCAAATTACTTAACAAGGTTTCGTTTATGTGTGCTAAATTCCCATTTCATACTATTGATAAACTGAAATTTATTATTGATGGGATAAGCTATTCCTATGCGCATTTCACTTGTTGCTTAGGCCGGATCGTCAGGAAACTTCATCCAAAGAATTTAGAAAAACTAAAGATATTATACAAATAAAAGTGTTAAGTGAATAAGAATTATAAACACCAGTTTTACTTGTAACAATATCAAAGCTTAAACAAAAACAACAACAACAAACAGTGAGTTTATCTTTTTCATCGTTTCTCGCAAAGTGAGAAAAAAAAACTATGTTTGTAACTCATGTCGAAAGCTATCCAAAGAGACTACGTCGTTACTTTATAAATATCATAACATTACACTCGAAGCCGATGTGAAATTGCAGACGTGCAGAACGCGAGTAACACATATGGTTGACGACGACCAAAATTAAAAAATTTTCAACGACGGAGCCAAAAATACAACCGTCGGCTTTACCAAAGAATGTAAAGTGCGACTTTTATGTTTGCTGTTTGCAAACCAGCTTTAAAAACATTCGTATATTTTATAAAAATGTTAAAAGCAAAATAATTAAACAATAGAAACATGTGCGAAAAACAAAATATTATTATTATTATTTTTTGTATTTTGCATTTTTAATTGTTTTTTAGTGTTAAAATGTTTTCTCGCCCCATTTTTATTCGTGAGTTTATTTGACAGTTCAACGCGGGAACTTTTCTCACAAAATTATTACAGACGCACTTTTTCTGTAAATTGGCGAGTAATTTTCTTACGTGACAGCTAGAACTCGGCAAAAAAAGTTACATACACATACATCTATTTATTGCAATATATGACATTTTTGTTTCATTTCACATATTTCAATCGAAAAGTTTCTTGACGCGAGAGTTACAGAACATGGACACTGGACTCTAATGCAATTTCAAAGCGGAGTTTTAAAAAGTTGCAGCAACAAAAATTGCCAATCTGGACGATGACTTACCAATACAAATTTATAAGGCATGACTTTTGTTCCAGATGATCCGCTTTGAAGCAATAGTTTCAGTCTATTGCTTATAATTCTTTAACATTTATTTAATTTGTCCCTTAACTTATCGCATCTTGAAATCAGTTCTGCGATTAAGTAAGCAATGTATTGCATTCGTGGGTTTTAACTGCTTCCAAATCTTGATAATAATTTGCTGGGAATACATATACCTACTATAAATATTGTAAGCTTAATAGTGGATTAATATTTGAATAAATTTGAAATATAATAATAAAAAACATATTTTAATACATAATTTTCTACTTACTTATTTAGCTGAAGTTGTTGGCAAAAATATTCATATTTGTAATGAACTCATACTTATAACTTAATTTAATGTACAAATTTATGACTATAATTCTATTGATAGGTTTTTGTGTGTTTTGAATTTTGTGTATTTTTGTATTTGTGAATATTAGTAAATATGCCTTTCATCTTTCATCCTTTTGTGCATAATATAAACATGATTTATCGCTTTGGCAACAAATGTTTCCTTTGGCAATTATTCAAGTATATTTTACGTTCAAGTGATTTCCAATGCAAATATATTTTCTGATTCAGCATTTCCGAAATTTCATGTAAGAGTACAAAATATAACAGAGATACACAGCCAATAACATAAATATGTACTCTCACTTATACGAGCGCTATTTCCCAGCGGGAAAAAGAAGGAGTACGAAGGCCTTCTAGAAGGCCTCTGTACCCCTTCTTTTGGATGTACAAGGCCTTCTTGCTCCATTCCATACTCATATCTTTTTTACACGCGTTGTCATTGCGGAGAAGGCCTTCCGCTTTCCTTTCTTTCGCCAGAGCTTCTTAAAGGCATTCAAATATATGGCTTTTAGAAGGCTTTCCTGAGAAGGACTGTTAAAAGGCTTTAGAATAAAGGTTATCTTAAAGGGTTTTTAAGAAAGGTATGTTAAAAGGCCTTTTAATTAATGGCCCTTAAAAGGCCTTTCGGACCATCCTTGTAAAAAGTGCATCGGTTCTAATGGAAATTGGCTGACCATTTTCATTCGCATCGCATCGAAAAAAACATCGATGTTTTTTTACAGTGTCCATCCCTACACAGAACCTTCTTCTTCAGTGAACAAAACACAACTAAAAAGATTTACATTATTGTTTTCACTTGGTATTTTAATATGTATGTATTTTTATTTTTATAACGGGATCTGAATTCTTTCGCTTTTGCTTTGGCGAAAAAACAGAACAAACAATTTTACTCTTTCTCTTTTTAACATCAACAAAAAGAATAAAGGAATCTGAACTGTTTTGCTTTTGCGTGTGCAAAAAAACAAAACAAAAAATGTTACTCCTTCTATTATCGCTTCTCATAGAAGCGAGTGCGGAAGGTGTATCTTATCTTTTATACCAAAGAGCCAAGGCCTTCTATGAGGCATTATTTAGCAGTTACATAAGAATAGTAATTAAATCAAAAAAATTTTTAATCAGGCCTTCAAAAAGGCCTGAAGTAAGAAGGTCTTCTAAGTTTTACCGCTGGGTTCTTTTCAAGCACACATACACACACACACACACACACACACACGCAGAAAAAATATTCACACGTATTATTTTTGTGCGGATTGTAGTCTGATTGCGATGAGTTCATTTTTTGAGGGGTGTTTTGATGATGTTTTAGTGATTTGTATAAAAAGTTGTATATTTAACAATATTTATGTTTACATAATATCATACATATGTATGTGTTTACTTACTTCTGCTAGTGCATGATTTTTGTTTTCTACAGTGTCAATAAAAATATTGCAATTAAATAAATATTTTTAGTTTTTTTTCTTCATTTGATCTAAATATCATAGTGCACATGTTTTGTAACTCCAGCGTCGAGAAACTCTTTGATTGAAAAGTGAGAAACAAAAAAAAAAAACATAAATGGATACAAACAACTATTTTTCTAACTTAACTGTGTCTGTAACATATTTGGCGAGTAATTGCTGCCACAAAAGGAAACTACCCGCCAATTTACAGAAAAAGTGTGTCTGTAAAATTTTTGTAAGAAAGTTCTCGTTTTGAACTTTCCAATATACTCACGAATTAAAAAGGGGTGAGAAAAAAATTTAACATTAAAATCTAATCAAATGACTGCCATTGTTCTTGTAGGGTAATTATTTTACGTTTATATACACAAAATACTGTTTTAATACCATATAAATCGCTTGGTACTTTTTCTGCACAGCGGTGACCATTTTTGATTATTCCCATCACTGTATGTATTATTTTATGTCTACTATGGCTTTTTGTTTGTGTATGGGAAAAACATATGACACGTTTTTAAGTGTTCTATAAGTGCACCAACGTGCTAACAGTATATTACGGGTACAGCAACTTTCGCCTAACTGGGCTCTAAGAATTATAGGCAACAGCTTTACTTGTAACAATATCAACGCATAAGGTTCAGTTGGAGTATCAGTTACGTTGCTAATCAGCTGCTTCATTTTGCTGTAGGTAAAGCAATAAGAACGATAACAGTTGGCAGTAAGATGTTACGTCTCAATCTGTAAGAAATAGATTGGTTTTACATTTTTACGGTAAGGTTAATTTAGTGTTACTCCCGAATAACTGAGCCTTTAAACAAAAACCTATTAAATTAGAACTTATTTATTAAAGAACCTTACGTTTATACACATTACCCACATTAATTAATATCACAAATTTTATATTTGAAATTAATTTTTATTGTTTTCTTTGTAGGAGGGGAAGGTGGTTAGCCCATTTATCCTAACATTTCTCACTTATATCTGCTGAATTACAATAGTGAATCAAACAAAATTGTATCTTCAAAACTCTAAGAACAAACTGCAAGTTCCTCCAAAATCTTGAAGGCTTAGCCGGGCTGACGCGGGTGCCCCATACAAAGTGATTATTTATTAATAACACTGTGCTTTAAATTGACACTTTTTTTTAGACAAGCTGGGCACTTAGCGTTTTAATACAATTCGTGTACGCTGAATCCGTTTTTTTGGTTAGCTCTTGTTCTCGAGATATATCGTTATTTCGAAAATGAAGGAGGTTGCACAACATATATTCGCGTAACTCAAAAACTGGTTAGACTATGGAAATCACTAAACAAACCGAAATTCAGCAATTTTTTCTAATATGAGCAGTCGTTTAAGAAACATAATTTTTTTTTTTTGAAAAATAAGTGATTTTTTTTATCAAAATTTCGAAATTTTTGATTTTTAAAAATTACAAAAAAAAAAAAAATAAAATGGAAATTGGAGCTAGGCTTCTAAGACATATCAAAAACGAAGCTGCAAACAAAACAAGCTATAAATGGTTAAAATCTGTTAGCAACTTTTGATTTTATTCACAAAAGTCTTGAAATTTTAATTAATTTAAAAATTTCATAAAACGCAATATTTTCATGGGAGCCCCCCTAGGAAGTGGGAATAAAGGGCAAGTATGTCTCGAGAAAATGTTTAGGACAACAAATTAATTGAGGTCGGTCATTCATTATATCCCGCTAGGGGCGACTCCTGGCATTTATGGGACTTTTCTTCAATATATTTATAGTCTGCATTGAACATTTTGTATGGGAGCCTCTTTAAGGAAATGGTGATAGCGGGTATGTTAGAAATGAATGATTGAGATAAAAAATAAAGTGGGGTTGTTCATACATTTGATCCATCTAGGGACATCCTTGGCATTGCAGTAGCCAAATTTAAGAATTTCAACCATGCACATACATATGTTGGTTTAATACTATTTTTAAATTTTGCCCCTGCAGCGCCTAGGATGCTCCTAGATGGGTGAAATATATGACCAACTCTACTTTATTATATTATATACGGTCACGCATGACTCACGTGGATAAAATCACGAGATTTGCGGATCTGTAATAAAAACACATTCAACAATGGCGCCAACAGCAATTCAAGTGTAAGCTGAAGTAGAGAAGCGCTTTTTGTTGGTACGCTTGAGGCTCCTCCTGAGTCGCAACGATGCGGAGCATAAATTTTCTTATATTAGCGCTCATTTGTTGAATCTTTAAAATACAATTAAAGTTTTACTAGCAAGAATTATTCAACCACCTGTTTCATAATCATGTCATCTGACATGTCTAATTTCCCACTGCTTAATACATACATGCCGTGTGTTACCTTTTTAACTTTGCTTCTGTAAAAGTCAGACGCAAAGCCATCTAATAAAAATTCAATAAGAGTGTGCTATTTTTTCTTCTGACAACTCATCTGACATCACTGTTGTTATTTTGAAAAAAGGTCTTAGTAATCTATGCCGCAAGGAAGCCGGCTGAGGTTGTTATTTTAAAACAACGATAAATGTATGTTCTTTTAAAAATTTTAAGATGGAAGAACTATCTTTGAAACCGAGAACTACTTTGGTTTCTGCAACAACAATGCGAAAAAAAACAGAGAAAATATCAGAATCAAATAACATGTACGTTTGTGACCGAATATTATAAACCTTAGGTAAAACAGCAATTTGACAGACATGCACAATTACATGTTCATTACAAAGTTGAAAAGTCAGATGTAAAAACATGTCGTCTATATCGAGCCCTAATAGCAAAAATTATGTAACCAACAAAAATAAAATTATACAGGAGAAGGTTTTTTTAAAATATTTTTGCTTCAAGGCTAGGGTTTCGTTTGAAATTGCTTTTGCTCTTATTTTGTAACGGTACTTCCCAGAGATATGAGATTTTTAGAGATGATGCAAATGATCAACAATTATCGATTTTCATCAAAAAACAAAAATCTAAAATGTTGTTGGTAACATAATTTTTGCTATCAGGAGGCGATATGCTCCTTTATAAAACAAAAAAAAATTGCATAATACATATTTGAATTAAAAGTTTTTTAATAACAAAAAATATTTATTTTTCTGAAATTTAGGAACAATATTCTCGCGCAAATTGCCAAAACAATTGAATTTATAAAGAAATAATCTCGAATCTTACAGCTGAAAAGTGTCGATATGCCTAACTTGCTAGTTGTTGCTGGTAAAGCGTCATTTACTTGAAGTAATTTTGAGAAAAATTTTAAATAAACTCTCTCGTTGCAAGTTTCTGCTAGTAAATTAAATAAACACACCTTTTATTATTACTTAAGTATATCGTGAAAAATCTAAACTATTTCTAAACAGAGAAAAACAAAACTTAAAGAAATAAATGCAAATTTTTATTGTTTTTAGATCTTCAGTATGACCGTATATATAAAATAGCGGAAATGTCCAAAAGAAAATATTTTTGACGAAGTCGAGGAAAAAAATAAATGCTGGTATAAAAATGATATTAAGTAAAATTCTATTGAACTTTTATATGCATACGATAAATACAAAAAAGTATTAAATTCGAAGAAGAATTTAATAACTAGTAATCCAAAAGTTTTACCTCTCTTTATTTATTAGTTGATTCTGTTTGGCTGCACGTCCAAGTAAATATATAATTATTAAAAACTCGTGATTTTTGTTTTTATATTTTTGTTTTCATTGTTACTGAATAATGGTTTTGGCACACAATTTCTTAAATGTGAAGAGTATAAAGTATAAAAAATGAGCTGAATCGGTCCATTGCCTTACCTGACCCTTATCTAAATGTCCTTCCGAATTTAGGCTTTTAGTGCGATAGGGTCCATACAAAACGAGCAAGGTTAATAATGATATTATGTTAATTATTATATTAATTTAATATTTGGCAAAGCTTAATGTAGCAGTTGTACTTGTTTTTTTAATACTCATGTATTTTTACAACAAAATTATGTGAAGCTATTTTAATCCCTGTATTTATTAGTAATTTTTTACTATATTTAACAATTTTTGCTCTCAAATATTACCTCCTATTGCCTACTAACCTAAATTAATGGAAAATTAAAAAAACCTTATAACCAACAAATCTAATATTGTTGCAAAAATAGTATTCCTTTTTTCATTGCAGTTTTTTTGCCTGACACTGTACTATTTTTTGTATATATGTACATATGTATACTTTATAAAGCTTTAAAAGACCACTTTCCTAAGAAGTCGAAAATAATTCAACATACAATATTTAAAAAGTGTCTAACATTTTGAAATGTGTTGACAGCTTAAACAAGACTTTAAGGCGTCACATTGTACTTGTGTGCCTGTCATTGGCAATATTCACATATACACACACTTACATACATATGTGTGTCTTTCTAATATAAAATAAGAATAACATTTTATTTGCCAAAAAAATTTATACATTTTAATGTTGTGTAAAAGAAAATATTAAAAGTTTATTGATTTGCCTTTAACGATTTCATATTTTTTTTATTTTATTAGTTTAAAGAGAAGTGTTTGATTATGTGATAATAAAAAAATCGAATGGGGGGAAAACTTAAAAAAAATTTAATGAAATTGATAGAAGTAAGAAAAATGTTATAGATAATAATAAAAAACAAGAACAATATTTGTGATGATAAGATACTTTAAAATTAAATAAATTTGTAAAAATTTAAGCCTTCTAATGATTTAATGAAAAATTTCTTTTAGTGTAATTAAGTTTACAACGTTCATAACAATATAAATATATTTTTATATTTTTTGTCTTCTTTTACACAGAGATAACGATTAAAAAAATCTAATAGAATAATGCATTAAAAGAACAACATTTTTGCATTTTGCCACCCCTCGCAATTCATTAATATTTTAATTAAAAAATCTTTTTCTGAAATTATTGTGACAGAGTATCCTTTTGTTCATTACATTACGTGCTTGTACTTTGTGTGTCCATCTTTAAAGCTAAAAATAGCTTAATAAACAATAAAAAAAGAATACGATGAGTACAAGAATAAAGTCTGGAAACACTGAATAACAAATCTAACTGTGATGTTCCACCATTGAGCATCAGAAGCAGCAGTTAATGCAAAAAACAGCAATTTACGTGGTTGTTGTGCAAAAAAAAACAGCACAAAATAAAACATGTCCTTTGATAACTAGGATTTGCTTGCGTAAATACAATATTACTTTACTCTGGTTAATTATCCTCATCTTTCTCAGTTCAAATTCCTGAAACAACTACCTTTTATAAGATTTTGCGCATTCAACAAATTCGCAAACACAATACTCTCTCACTAATACAAGTGGAGACTGGAAGAAGAGTAAAGCTGTTGCTATTTTTTGAGGAACAGCATACAACAAGTGAGAGAGGATTAAGAGGAAAATAGAGAAAAAGCTTTCAGATGCTTAAATTAAATATAAAAATAACAATAATAAAAGAATTAAAATCCAATTTAAAGGAACTTGTATATTTAATGAAAATATCAATGAATTTACAAAACGAAATGCATTTGTATTCGATTTTCATTTTATTTTTATGGAAATTGACGTAGGTTTGCTTGACAGTGAAAATAATTCCTAAGTGGAAGGGTGGCTAAAAGATTTTCTATGAAATTGTAAAAAAACATATCGATGCTTTTTTCTGATTTCTAAAAAAAGCTTTACAATTTACTTAGTATGTACAAGCATATGTTCACAGTGGGTACGAAAAGGTGTCTTATTTTAATATCAGTTTTTTGGAGAATCGAATTTTATTTAAGGATTGATAGCTACACAAAAAAATACCAATCGTAAAATGTTATGAAAATTATTTAAAGAACTTTTTTGTGTAAAATATCTATGAAAAAATATCTATGAAAATCTCGAAATGGTTTGAAAGATTATTGAAAACTGAATTCAAATTTGTGGTAATCAATATTATAATTCATTTTATGATTCGTAACGAAATTGAAACGAGTTCTTTCTTCATTATTGTTTTCAAATTCTTGTTAATAATGTTGTATGTGTAAGTGTGTGCAGTTCCAAGTATGGAATAAGCAGGGATACCAGAAATATGCTCTTAAAACGGGTTTTATGCTTAATGCGCATAATATGCAGTAAAAACTTAAAAATATGCCCTGAAATTCTAAAAAGTATACCCCAAAATTATATTTTTTGTCTTAAAGGGATTTTAGAGACGGTCGCTAAATTGTTTATTAATGTTAACATTTGAAAGGAAGTTAAAGATGAAAGCTTTGGGCAAATGTGAACTGATGCGAAAAGAATTTAATATGCAGCAAAATATTTTTGGGGCGAATTTAATTGGAATACCAACAACTTAAATTATTTACGGACACAAAGGGTCTAATTTCGAAAGAATTTTTTATGGGATATATGTTAAATTGTAGACCGACTCTCATCATTTACATAGACATCGTCCTTTATACAATTAAAATGAGTGTACCAAATTTTACCAAATTATCTACAAAATTGCAACTTGTAGTTACTTTGCGCACATGGTTAACATGGATAGGCAACAAGCCAAACGGACGGATGGACATCGTTAGATCGCTTAACAAATTGATTCTGAGTGGATCGGTATACTAATAGCACTAAAAACGTATATAATTGCTGCTTCTTTATTTTTTGCTTATATATAAAATTTAAAAGTTTAAAATAACATTTATCGTTAATGACAAATGTAGACGGCAAAATTTAAGCAACATGTTAGGGGTAGCGATAAACAATGAAAGCAGAAAAAAATGCCAGCAATATGACAGATTTGAGGTAATTTTTTTCTGTGGATCATACTTACTAGAGGTATAGTTATTCAAAGTACTAAGGAACTTAGGTCACATATATATTTTTTTGGGTAGTCCGCTTCACGAATACTGCCTCAAATATTAAATACCTGCATTTTATTGTTAATACAATCGTTAATCGTGTTTAATGGATTATGGCTTAATTTGTTTGTATTATCTTTACCTGTCTTTTCGATTATTTTCCAATTGTTAATCTTCTGTCTTATAATTTTCTTTAAAAACTTTTGAAAACAGAAACAACCATTTATTTTGTATTACAAAAATTTAACTGCCTCTATATTTCCAAGAGTGTTGGAAATAAAGGGTGGACCAACTAAAACGCAAAAAGTTAATTGTAAAAAAAATCAAAAGTTTTCAGAGGCTTCTCTTAATATTTTTTTATTATGATAGAAGGATCTATGACAATTATGTGTGAAACAAAATACCGGCCAAATGGTCGACCCGGCTTCGGTGATATACCTTTATCTGATGTTCCATATTTTCAATGAATCTGAGACATAATTGAGGTTCAATGTCGTTAATGTGCCAAATTATCTCATTATTTAGCTCTTTAGTTGTTCTTAGCTTTTTGACGTACACTTTTTTTAAAATATCCCCAAAGAAAGAGGTCCAACAGTGTCAAATCACATGATCATGGCGGCAAATTAACATCGCCACGACCTGAGATAACACGGCCATTGAATTTTTCGCCAAAAACCGCCATTTATTCGGTAACTGTGTGGCAAGTGGAACCATCCTGTTGGAACCACATATCGTCGAGGTCCATATCCTTAATTTTTGGCCACAAGAAGTCCGTTATCATCCTGTGATAGCGATCACCATTCACTGGAACTGCTTGACCGACCTCATTTTCGAATAAGTGTGCAGAACATACTTGGCAAGCATGCACAGTTGTTTTCATATTTCCTACAGATACGGTTTGCTGAAATCCTGATTGTGGTCACTTTTGGTCGATTATTAATGCCCGAAAACCCCAATGTTGCGGGCTGACGCATAAACGCGCGACAGGTCAAATTGCCTCATCTGTATATATGGGTGGTATAATTACGGAGGAATCAGAATCTCTTGATGTTCTGGACATGACGATACAATGTGATGTCCGATGGACGAACATATATTCAATGTGTCGAAAGAAGCATTCAAGTGCCTCGGCTTTTTAAGACGTTGTAAGATATACTTCACTCCATCTGATCTCCTTACTATTTATACCACCTTTATCCGACCGTGTATGGAATACAACTCTAATGTGTGGACCTTTGCTTCAAAGTCCATTTTATAGCATCTCGACCGCGTGCAGGAGAGGTCGAAAGTTCTCATTGGTGACAGTAGGGTATCCCTTGTCGCAATGTGGGTTATATTTTCCTGTTTTATCGTTACTACAACGGAATGTGTTCTGAAGAAATTAGGGATCTGGTTCTCAAAACCAGTACGTTTGCTCGTAATACATGTTTTTCTTCAATAGCCCATCCTTATGTGGTCGATTGGCAGGTGTATCGTACAACGCATTACAGAGAGAATTCGTTTTTTTCCAGGACTGTTCGTATGTGGAAAAACCTTCCTGCAGAAGTCTTCCCTCTCACTTACAGCATGACTAAGTTCAAGTCGAATGTTCACAAACACTATTCCCTCCATCCTCCTTCCCAGAACCTATTTTTCTGGTTCCAACACAATGCAATGCATTAGTAGGGGTTACCCCCTGAGTGCTGGTCCTAAAAAAAAGGGTTTCGTAAACTGAACGACCACTATATAAATTTTAACGTACAAGTTCGGTATAACAGACCAACGAACACTTGTTAATGTTAACGTTCGAGTTTATAATGTGAATGGGCATTTGTGCTAACAAAACTTAATATATATTTCGTAACCTCAAAGAACATTTAATTTTCTTTAACGTACATTTTATATGAAATATTTTAAAACTGCGTGTTCATTGTGTCAAAGAACAGTACTTAAATTTCAGTACCTGAAAAATTTTTTTTTGTCATTATTTTAACGAATAAATCATTGAGCTAACGAAAACTATTTGTACTTTTTTGTAAGTTACCCTAGTGTAGAGACAAAATTTTCTGTCGGCAAGGGGGAATATTTTTGATATTGCGAACTGCGTGCAATGTATGTTGTATAAAGTGAGTGCTTATATAAAATACACAAAAGTTTTGTATAGTTTTTTGTTGATCACCAACGGGATAAAGACATCAGTGATGTTTCGCAAATCATGACTTTGATCACAAACGAGCTATGGCGCGGCAGCAAACTAGACAGACATTGCATATGTGTGTAAAACCACACACGAGGGCAACTAACGTAAGATTTTTGAGGGTTAGCCCTCAAATCACCCTGTTTAAAAACTAAATTGTCCTTTAACGATTTTGGTTTTCTTAATATACCGACAAAAACATTGTTTCCAGCTGGCAACACCTCTCAAAATACATATAAAAGTCGGGAAACAGCAGATTGAATTTATCTGTACGGCAAATAAATAACTGGCAGATGAGAAAAGAAGCAAATGAGATATATATATATATATTTTTTTTTTTTATATTTTATATTTTATTTTATTTTATATTATTTTTCTGTTTTTTTTTTTTTTAAATATATATTAGTTATTCTTTAAATTTATATACTTTTTTACGTGATTTCAACTTATTAAGTTTTATTGATATAACTTTTCTGATTCTGATACTATAAATTATAAGATATTATGTCTTGTTGTATTGGAAATTCGTAATTTAATAAATAAATACAAATACAAATACATTAAGAAATTAAAATTCCTTTAACGTTCAGTTTTTCGTTGGGAAAAATTATAGTCGCCAAATGAAAAAACGGCCATAAGAGTAACATAATTTTAATTTTATACTAAAAGGCAACCGTAAATTTTGTACTAAAGTTTTTGTGGTTAATAAAGTTCTTTCATAAAAAAATTGAAAACTAACTTTTGTTCTTAAAGGTCCTTTTATAAAAAAGTGATTTTTTTCCTAAAAAAGTACATTTGCATAAAGATACTTTTGTAAAAATATACTTTTGAATCAAAAAGGACTTTTTTACAAAAATATTCTTAGGTAAAAATACTTTCGCATAAAGTACTTTTGTAGAGAAGTAAATTAAAAAAAAAACTGGTACTTCTTAGTCGGGAGCCAGGAATCCCGATAGGTGGCGCTGTTGTTTATGGTACGATTTGGCTGAAATTCACAAAATATATTTATTAAACAAAAATAAGTTTACTGATAAAATTTTGCCACGGTAGATAGCGTTGGTGTCAAGAGTATTAACAAAATTCTCCAGTATTTAACCTTTTTTTTATTTAAAAAATCCAGAGTAGCGCCGGGACCAAACAGCTAGTTAAATATAAAATTCTCTTGGTAACAAAAACGTCTTCAAAATAAAATGAAACCAAACATAAAAACTTTTGCTTTCATTTGTTTTTTTTTTAGTCAATATTATTTTACTCTTTAGATGCTTAAATATCCTTTCTTTAAAATAAAATTATGTTCGACAACTGTGCATATACGAGTACATTTAAAAAATCTTTTAAAATAACATAAAAGTACTTTATTTTACATACTTCTGTTGATGTTGGTATACATTAGTTTGTGTATATGTTAAGACCACAAAGGCCAATACACTTATACATTCACACATATACATACATACAAACGTACTCACACATAATATGTTTTTAATATAAAATTATGTTTTATTTGAAAATATTTTAGCACACACAAACAAACAGCCAGTTATTTTGGTTTAAAAGAAAATTGTAAATTGTTAAAGTAAAAGGAATGTTACATTTCAAATGAACAATTATTTTAAATTAAAAACAAAAATAGGAAAACCAGAAAGAGGCAAAAACAAAGAAGAAAAACACATCATGTTTTTTTCATGAGTGTGTTATTTTCCTTAATGAAAAAAAATGTTTTAATTAAATAAAACACATAAGGAAGTTTTTCTTTTTTGTAAGTTGAGAAAATGTGAAAGAAAAGTGGGGAAAAATAGTAGCCAAGTAAAAAAAACACCAAAATATAATAAAAACCAATATGTATATAAGGAAAAAACTTTACATATTTAATTATTGTAATTTTTGTTTGCATGTTGTACTTAAAATATGATGTTTATTTTTTAAGAGAATCTCGCTTACACACAAAAAGGATTATTCCATAAAAATAATTTTTTTTAATACAAAAGCAACCAACCGGAATTTCTTGCTTAATTTTGATGCTCTACAAATAAATGCTTCAAACCTTAAATTTATTATTAAGTAGTTTCTACTTAACGCAAAACAAAACAAAGTTTATCGAATATTTAAATTCTTTTCCTAATAAAAAAAGTGTCCATATTTTGCCAATCACGTTCGATTTATTCAAAAGCGCCTCGAGTAAAAATTATATGGCTCAAAATCACTAAAGTGCAGAATTGGTTTTGCTAGCAATTTAATGTATTAAATCTTGACTTTATTGAAAAAAGAAAATTTATAAACTGCTACAACTAACCTGTTTTATGTGAACATCAAACAAAATAATTTATTAAAGAAGTAATTTTTTAATTAACTCAGTATACATGCAGAGAAAGTCATTTCGGGAACGCGTCCTAATGTACAATCTTCAAAAATAAGTCCAAAATATTATTGAAAAATTTAAGGTATTTAACACCAGTCATTACTTAATACACCGTATTTATTATACAAAATCTAGTTTTGAGAAGGATACTTAAAAATTATTTATTTCTTACTATAAAAATGCTAAAATAGTTTGTCTCCTAGTGCATAAGTCATTTCAGTGAACGCATCGATAATCGAAAAATATTAATTTTAAGTGTCAAACGTTAGTAGAAGAAGAAGCCAATAAAAAAGCCAGCTGTCAATGCATTTACCGTCAAATAAATTATATTTAAGTAGTAAGTAACTTTCAATACATTATTCTTAGAGCGTACATCAGTATTCCGTAATTTCGGGAACGTGTTTATTAAATGTAATTACAGATGAAATTCTCTTTTAAGACAAAAAATAATAAAGTAGTCCCAAATGTTTTACTATTCACAAAGTCAGGTCGCATTTGAAATGGCTGCTGTATAAGCAAGGCGCGCATTTATTTGATCGAAATGTCTTCGAAATGACTGTTGCGTTCTCGGAATGATAATTATTATTATTGGTTAGATATTTTAATACAGTTATAATAATACGAATATTTTCAAAAAGAGCTAAAGCTATCCAAGCTTTCTAGCTTTTGTAACATAAGTTCAGTTGAGCCTGAGGATGTTTCTGCAATTAAATCTCCTGTTGACAAAGTGCCCAGAATCCTAGAAAACTATGTAAATTAAAGAAAAGAGTAAGCTTTTATAAATCTGAATACAACTCATCTGCCTGGGAAGATAAATATTTAATGGCAACATCTCTCCGCCAGCAGATTTAAGAAAAACAGATTGATGTTAAAACAAAAATATCTTATGCCAAAGAAAATATGTATATGTGCATACAAATTTCATATTTCCTGGGACATTATTGCTTGTTGAAGTTACAAATATTTGCTTCAGATATGTTGCAACCTGCCAGACATGTGTCGATGACAATCATGAGGAAATAATAGTAACCTTTCTGAGATCTGTGCGTAACAATATAAGAAAATTCAAAGATGAACCAAAGGATGTGTCGTGTATTAATTTTGAGCAAATAATCAGTATTATTCCAAAACAGTTGCTTAAAAAAGAAAAACATGGTTAGTATTATTTTGGTAATGATATAGTATTTTAAATATTTTTTTGCTAATTTGTCGTATAAATAAATAACTTTAATATCTAAACCGTGGCTTGCAATTCAAATATTTCCTTTCCTATATCTTATGATATCAATATCATCCTTTCGGTAACAGGGTTTTCATTCCAGGGAACGATTGCTCATTTCCGGTAACATTAATATTTTTCAATAAAATACGCATAAATTGAGTTTTTTTTAGAAAATACACAGTTTATTATAGTTATTACATAACTTTCATTCGGTCATCAGAATTATGAATATTTTGAAAATTATATTCAACATTTTTTATTATTCGAATTTATTCTATGAGCTAAATTTCAGTTATGTATTTTATAAAGCTTTTTTGTAATAGTCCTTTTCCTTCAATTTTTCAGAAATGACTTTATACACTATCAGACTATTATATTGTATTTTCTTGTTACATTTTACCTTAGCTTTCCGTTGGAAAGCAATGAGGTATATTGTATGAACAGAAAAATTTACAATTATTAGACACCATAATTCCCAGTTTCTATTTGTTTAAATAATTGAGTTAAATACATTCAATTTATAAAGTATCACTATCCAGTGTGACACAAAGAATGCTGACGAAGGCCGTAGCGGGCCAGAAAATGCATTACATTCTGCTGGTGTCTAATAATTGTAAATTTTTCTGTACATACAATATACCTCATTGTTTTCCAACGGAAAGCTAAGGTAAAATGTAACAAGAAAATACAATATAATAGTCTGGTAGTGTATAAAGTCGTTTCTGAAAAATTGAAGAAATAGGACTATTACAAAAAAGCTTTATAAAATACATAACTGAAATTTAGCTCATAGAATAAATTCGAATAATAAAAAATGTTGAATATAATATAAAGTAACCTTCAGAAGGAAATAATTCCCAGTTTCTATTTTGAAAATTTTTAAATTTTATGCACGATAATAGCAGCTTCTTTATTTTTTTTTGGCGTATTTTGCTTGTAGAAGATTTTGAATGTATTATTGTTACTTATGTTTATATAATATAGATTCATAATAAGCCCATGTTATTAAACGATGCTTAAGTTATGAACTTTGTTTTGTTTTTATTAACTTTATCACACTTAGAAAAACGTTCACGAATTGATGGTTTTCTAAAAAATATTCACTTAAAAGCAATATTATAAAAAAAGTAAAGAATTGTGTGCGCTGCCCTGCTGAAGTTTTTTATATACAAATTTTGCTACTTAAATTTTATTCACTTAACAAAAATGATAATCTTAATTAGGACCTTATCAACAGTGTAAATAAGAGTTAGGTAAAAGTTTTGCTACCTTTTTTTTCATATTTTATGCACGAAACAAAGAAAAATAAGCGTAAATAATAAAAAAAGGGAAAATTATATTTGTAATGTATAAAATCCCCGAATTTTTTTAAATCCCCAAAAAATCCCCAATCCCGAAACGACTATCTTTGTCATCTTTGCACGCATGTAATCCCCAAGTCTGGCAGCCCTGGTATTAACGAGTAGATATTTGCACTCAATATGTGTGCAATGCAAGAATGGCGTATGCTTAATATATTTTTATTTAAACAAGTATACGCATATACAACTCGTACATATGGTTACGAAATTTGATTTATCTAATAATTATTTGTAGTTTTTGTTTGTTGTCTTGTAAATTGTGCTTTTATGATGTATAAGCTTAAAATTTATATGAACTCCACTGCACGGTGTTTTATAGAAATTGAACGCCTCTGGAAACGGTTTATTTAGTTACTAACAACTGTGGATGAATTTTGTGAACATTACTAATTTCAATAAAGTTTGTTTAGCCTAATAAGCATGTGTATTTATTTTGATTTGCACTTAAAAGATCTCGAAGGTGTATTATAAAGAGAATAAGCCGAAACGCGTTTTAAAAAGCAAAACCCTACCAAGATTTTTGAAAGCATACAGGTATGTTCTGAAATCACGGACATTTTAAATAACGAACGATTTTAAGATCACGAAGTGGAACTTTTAGTGTTCTGAAAATCACAAGTTGTTCTAAATCACGAGAAAAAAACTGAGGGCTTCTCTTTTACAATCCTGCCACATTTATTAGGTACTTATTTTTGCCTTGCTTTATTTTTTAACTTTGTTTAATTGGTTAATTACACTATGCTAGTTGAAAAAACAGACAAGCCGGGCACATGGCGTTTGAACACAATTCGGGAACGCTGAATCCAGTGGTGCCCGCGGTTTTTAAAGATTTGCTCTGGTTTTCGAGATATACATATATTTAGTTATATATATATTTCGAAAATGGAGGAGGTTGCACAACATTTATTCACGTAACTCAAAAACGGTTTAGACTTTTTAAATTACTAAAAATTCCGCACTAAAATTTCATTTACGAAAAGTAAAACTTTTTTTCTAATATGAGTAGTCGTTATTGAAACATATCGTCGGTCACAGGTTGTCAACTCTTAACTCGCAAAAAAATCGAATCGGGTTTTTGATGCCAAAAGACTGTGTTTGTCCTTCTGCATGTTAGTAACTTTGCTTTCTTTACACCATCTTACAATAAATATCTCCTACTAATTTTGGTTTTTTTTATTTACTTCCAACACGGTTCAGTAACGGAGTAATAACGTTTTTTTTTTGTCTCCTGAAAAGTACAAAAAACATGTTAAGAGTTGTCAACCTGTGACCGACGATATTTTTTTTTATCAAAATTTTATAATTTTTGTTTTTTTAAAAATTCATAAAAAATTAAAAAATGCAGCAGGCTTCTAATTTTTTACATAGATATAAAAAAGCGAAGCTGAAAACAAGCCATAAATAATTAAAATCTGTTAGCAATTTTTGATTTTATTCACAAAAGTCGACAAATTTTAATTAATTTAAGAATTTCATAAAATGAAATATTTTTATGGGAGCCTCCCTAAGGGATGGTGATAAAGAGAAAGTATAATTGAGAAAATGTTAAGAACAAAAAACTAATGGAGGTACGTCATACATTTTATCCCCCTAGGGGCGACTGCTGGGCATTTATGGAACTTTTCCTCCACTATATTTCTAGTCTGCATTGCATATTTGTATGGAAACCCCCTTAAAGATTGGAGATAGCGCGTAGGTATGTTAGAAATAAATGATTGAGATCAAAAATAAAGTGGGGTTGGTCATACATTTGACCCATCTAGGGGCATCCTAATTCAAATTTCAGAATTTCATTAAACGGTCATATTTGTATGGGAGCCCCCCTAAGGGGTGGAGATATATGGCAACTATGTTTTAAGAAAATGTTAAAAACAAAAAACATTGGAGGTCGGTCATACATTTTATCCCCCTAGGAGTGAAGCCTTAGAAACAAATGATGGGAATGAAAAATAGAGTTGGGCTGGTCATACTTTTGGCCCGTCTTGTGGTTTCTCAGGCGCTGCAGGTGTAAAATTTAAGGCTAGGGAGATTATTTTAAATCTGAATAATTTATTCACAATGAGGGTATTAACTCAAAATTATTTTTCGCTTTTTGGAAAAATGGACACATAATATTTATATTTATCCGCTATAAAAATATCTGGGGTCTAATCACCGCATACGATATGGAGCAAAATTGATCGAAATTATTTATTTTGGTATCATGAATCTCGATATAGAATGAAATTTATTGAATTTGAAATAATAGCATTCGATATCGAGTTACTCGATATGCAAAAACATTCGATAGTTTATTCGATACAATAGTATCGAATGCGGTGATTAGACCCCAGCTATTTTGTGTATTTTTTGGTAATGAAACAATTGGTTTAAAATCTTTTTTCACATGCCTTTAATATTAAATTTAAAATTGTTGTTCTTCTACTGAAAATATTTAAATTTTGAGTTAATAACCTCTTTTTTATAAGGATAATAATAGAATGTGTATTTCATATTAAAAAAAGTTGCGATTTTTATTTGTTATAATTTTTAACCGCTTAGTAATTATAAAAAATTGTTGGTTGGCAGCACAGTTGTTTTGTTTACATTTGATTGAAAAAATGCTTGAAAAAAATTTAAATGAAAATGTGAAAAGAGTTTCGTGGCAACTTTAAAAGAAAATAGAAAAAAAAGCTCGGCGTTAATTGCGTAATCTAAATGCGGTCTTTGAATATATTTTTTAATTTACCGAGAACTTATATATTTACGTCGTATTTATAAACATTTTTTAAATTAAATAAAGATTTACAAAACAAATTTTGTATGAAAATTTGCTTTAATAAACGTTTGTAAAATTTAATTATCGTTTATAAATACGGGGGTTATTATTTAATTCATGGAAATTTATAAATTTCAATAATAATCGGGTGTGTTCTAGAATCCGAATCCACTCGAAAGTGGATTACTTTAGCATTATTGGTGTTCTGCATTTCACATCCACATGTTTTTATTCGTTTTCAATTAGAGTAGATATGGGTTGGTGAAAGTAAACCGAATCGACTTTAATTGTAATATGTGATAACATTTTTATCAAAAAAATTAATATTGCTTTTAGCTTAAAATCTTCGTAATCCAATTTAATCAAAAATATATCGTTATCTTAAACGCAAAAGGCCCTTACTAACCTTAAATTTAAAGTCGCCAATTTCATTGATTTTGATGTTATTAAAGCTAATTTTTTTAAACCATTTTTATGTCATTTTCAGACAATTTGTTTTTTAATCGATTTAGCGATCTCTTAGTTTTTGGGTTTGTTTTAAATTTTGCATTTTTTCGCGAATTTTATCCATGTTAAGCGATTTGGTCGTATGAGTTTTCTGATTCTTTACAGCTTTAACGAATTATAATAAATAGTAGACTTTGCTATCATGCCGCTGTTAGCAAATTTTTGCGAATTTCCGTGAATTTAGCAATTTTTACCGAATTTTTGCCATTCCTTATAGTTTTAGGGAATTTCAATCAATTTTATGGCTGGATTGAAATATTAAAATTTCTTGCTATTTTTGCATTTTTTTTTTTTGTTATTTTCCGACATTTTTTCAAACAAAAATTGCGAATACACAAATACATGCGAATTTGAGAACACCAATTTATGATTTATGCGTACTCAAAAAATTGTTCGTAAACATACTTGATAATTATTTTTTTTTTTTAATTAACAAATATTTGTTTTCCTCGTGACTGCGAAAAGCAATTATAATTTTATGTAATATTTTCGGTTAAATTAAAAAGCAAACGAAATGCAGCCGCATAAATTTAAATAAAAACATATAAAAAGCTACAAAAAAATACACCAATAAAAACACAAAAATAATAAACAAAAATAAATAGAGAATAATAATAATGAAAAGTAATTTGATTTGTTATTGTGGTTGGCTTTTATACACAAAACTACGCATATTTTTATGTGTGTAAATATTACATACATACACGCGTGTACGAGTTTTTGTTTCACTCAAAAAAGTTTTACAGTAACTGATTGTAGTTTATTATAATCGTTTTCCGTAAAGTTAAAAACTAAAAAAAAATTTAATTATTTTATTAGGAAATAAAATTTTTTAATTATGGGTACATGTTGTTCAAAAAACAAACTACAATTAAATAACTATTTTCAGTACTCAAGGGAAATTAATTTTTCAGGTAGCGTTGAAAGCACAGCTATGTATGCTACTCTTTTTCTAAATTAGAGAGAGGAGCAGCGCTGCCAGAAGTAAGATTTTACCTTATTTTTTTAGATTTTTAAAGCGAAAAAAGATTTTAATATTTTTCCCCCAGAAACAAGACTTTTTATTTTGTCTAGACGAATGTTAGGTTCAATTAAAAAAACCTTATTTGTTCCCATTTAAAAATTTTTAAACTAAATAGTACAATTTGGTATAAGAAATTAAATTTTTTGTAATGGTTTTTTTGTTTATTTTATGTATTAAATAAAATATGAATGGTAGACTGCTGCTGCTAACTGTTAACATATTCTGTCAACTTTACCATTCCCACAACTGTTAAAAGATGCCATTAGTCCCAATTTACACTACGGACATTTCTTGCCGGACAGACAAAGTTTGACGGCGAGGGGTCGAAAAGGTAGAGTGTGTAATACATGACTATCTGTACATAGGGTAGCCAGATTTTAAATTCAGAAAAACAGTACATTGAACACACAAAAACAGTACAATCAAGAAAAAAACAGTACATTTTTTTGTTGCGAAAACACAACTATTTACTTAAATTATTATATATTTAAAACTTTTGATCTAATATGCAACAATTATATAACGAAAAACACTTAAAATGTGTAACGTCAAAGGAATAATTTCCGTTTTATTGCATTTTAAACGTATGCGAAATTATTCCATTTGCGTTTAAAAAAAACACTAAAACGAAGCATTTGGCCTAAATGTTTTTTTTTTATTTGAAGACAGGAAAACCATAACATTCCTGTAAACCATATAAGAAAGGAGAAAAGCCTAACTTAACTTAAAACAATTAACTCGTTGATTGTGTAATTAGGACTTTCTTTAAGCATATTGGTATTTAAAGCAAATTTCACCACACAAATAGTTGCACAAATCATATAGAATTTGAGAAAATGTATGTGTCCTAAGTTAATTTTCCAATTTCAAACAATTTTTAAATTATTTGCGGCCAATTTTACCAAGTTCAGCTATAATCTATAAAATCCAAAAAACATAGTTTGATGTATTTTTATTCAACAAAATCTGAAAATATTAAAATTGTAAAAAACAAGTTTCAATAAAATTTATACGCTGAAGATTTTCAATAAAATGTTTGTAAAAATTAACGTAGCTTTTCTTTATTTCAAAAAAAGTTTAGGTAGAGAAAAGTGGTTCTGAAAGGAATTAGGTATTTTTATAAATGTTGAGCCTGGAGAATTTTTAAATTTGTAGTTTTTAATTTCACGTGATTTCGATTTCCAGAACTTGCCCGAATATTAAAAAAAAAATTCTAGGAATTAAAGATAATTGCGTTGGAATAAGTCTTTATTTAGTATTTAAATTATATAATATTTTTAACAAAATTTCGATTTTGTTGTTGTCTTTCTCAGGTGTTTAAAGGCAAATACTATTGGAAGAGGTAGCCATAAAATCATATGTCTTTATAATAATAATTAAGATTTCTACTGCGTATTTATGAGAAAACAATGACCACAGCGTAAAAAGTCTTATTATTTTACAGCTTTTTTGTTTGGAACACAACATTTTTTTTACTGTTACATATTAAGATATTTTCAAAATATGACTTTAACAGGGTTTTTCTTGATATCTTGGTTTTTTGGAGACTGAACAAAAAAAAAAACAGTACAAAAAACAGTACAAAGTGTAAAAAACAGTACATTTGCGTACTGTTTTGGACATTATGCATAAAACAGTACAATTGCAAAAAATCAGTACATGTACTGTTAAAAACAGTACGTATGGCAACCCTATCTGTACAGGACATTTTTTTATTTCTCTTTCTTACTTTACGAAGTTTACATACAAGTATTAATTTCTGTCTGACTTCTAATGTTTCATATGTAAACGCTTCAGGTAAGATTAAAAGAGAATTCAAAAAATGTTTTTAAAGCCTTACTGAGACGGTTATTAATTCATTTATGCATATTTTAAATGAATGCGCGGAAAAGGCGTTAAAAGGCAATACGAAGTTTAAAAAGTTAGATAATATCGTTTTATTGGGCGCCATGGTTTAAATACCCAGATTGCAATCTGCGATTTCTAACAAGTATCCAGATTTTGAAATAAATAGTTGTACAATTACATTCAGGCAATGAGGTTGCAGAAGTAGGCTGCGCTCGCCAAATGCCAAATTTTTGGAATCATCGAAAGAATTGTGTGTGTCTCCGAAAAAGTGACTACATGGCACGGTTCAGTGGAGAATGATAAAAATGCTCAAAAGCTTTTGAATCCTGGAGATGTTTTGCCCAAAACTATTGTTTTAAACACTAAAGTAAAAGACTCTTCGGTAGACTCGGAAGTATTTCAATTGCGTTATCATTCAGACATAAATGAGGTAGATATCAAGAAGCATTACTACCATCATGGGCCTGCGAGGAATATGTTATACATCAAATTTATAAACAAAAATTCCCTTTAATTTTTCTCCAATTTTTCATATTTAAATTTAATTCTAAAAATCGAAAAAAGGGAAAAAATTCCCGGGGCATTTTTATAATTCTATAATAGATTCTAATTTCAAAACACTTAACTGGCCACTTTGTATTGTATGTATTCATCAGTATAGATAATCTTTAATAAACATCACAACATAATTACAGTCACCGCTATTTTTTGCGTGGGTTTTTTCTTTTACTTGTGTGAGCTCTTATTTTCTTAAGCTCAGTTTGTTACATAAATAATTTTTATAGATTTTATTTTTTAACAAGTGTTTTTAATGTTTTTTTTTATCGTTTTAGTAAATAAATTTAAAAACCCCGTTAGTTCGTATTTATTTTATTTTAACCCCGTTAAATCGAAACCCCGCTAAATCGAAAACCACTATAATTCGGAAGAAATGGCCGGTCTCTTGCGATTACGAACTATCGGGATTCTACTGTATTAATTATCTGTTTTTTTTACTGCAAATAGAAAAATTCAACATATTACAAGAACATTTTTTAATGCAAAT
The DNA here is from genome assembly GCA_949318255.1 of Pollenia labialis. Taxonomy (NCBI): domain Eukaryota; kingdom Metazoa; phylum Arthropoda; class Insecta; order Diptera; family Polleniidae; genus Pollenia; species Pollenia labialis. The sequence continues at coordinate 133,214,785 of OX439142.1, read as the reverse complement.
TTATTGTAAGATAACATGTTATTTTTGTAAAATTTCATATATAAAAATAAATGACATTTTGTTTAGGAAAGAAATTAAAAGATTAACTTGTCTCTTTTGAAAAGTGTTATTTGCTTTGGTAGGAAATTTTTTGTATGTTAAATTAAATAAAAAATCAGTATTTAGAAACTTATTTAAAGGTAGAAAAGTGCCAGTTAAAAATAATGATAAAATATTTGTTTTTGCTGTTTTGCGGCTGGTTTTTTGGAAAGTAAAAAAGCTGAAAAATATTTATCTTTACAGAACTATTTAAATATTTAAAATAAAAAAAAAATCATTTTTTTAAATGAAGTGTAAATAATACGTTTTTTAACAAAAAAAATTTTCAGTTATTTAAAATGATTTTTCGTTTTAATTTACCAACAGCATTTTATAAGTGTTTTAATTGTGGTTATAAATTAATATACATATCAGTGTATGGGTATTATATCTGCATGTGTGGGTGTTTAATTCAACCTACAATTATAAAAATTTAATATCGACATAAATAATTTGTTTTTTTAAGGTTTCCACAATTTAAATGGAAATATAAAACCACGCTATAATAAACCTCGATATCCGTTAATTATATTTATTTGTTTAGATTGTATTTACTTATAATTATAAAAACTAATAAAAAATTTCAGTTTTTATGCAAAATCATTTTGCTTCGACATAAACAATAAAAATAAACTGTGAAGAATAATATATAAAACAGTTTGAAAAACAAATAAAATCATATAAATAATTAATAAAATCTATTATGTCATTTTTTTTTGTCGTAGTTTTTGCCGTTGAAGAAAAACAGGAAAATAAAAATTTAAAACAAAATAGTTTATTTTATGTAAAAATGTAGTTTGAAAACAATTTCGCTCTTTTGTACTGTTTCCTGATAAGCTACTGGCAGATTTTAGGAAATTCAAGATTTTCAAGAAGTTTTGTAGCTTAGCAAAATTTTAGGAAGGTTAAATAAATAATAAGCTATAATCTTCAGATCTTAAAAACACTTAAAATCAATTAAAAACTATATAACGTGATGTGTGAAATTTTTGTATGTGTGTGGGAGTGAATTTTATTTCCGTTATCACGAAAATAATCAGAGGCCTTATAAAGCAGGGTTGTTAGGCTTTTTTCTTCAAAAATCGTCAAAAGTTTTAACAAATATCGTCAAAATAGTCACGAACATTTAAAAAAAATCTTCAACAAATCGTCAAATATTTAAATTTTACAAGTTAGAGGCAATTTGTTGCATTGATTGATTCAAATATATAAATTTTTAGCAAGAAATTCTATTTATGATGAAGAAAGTGATATGGTTATGTTTTATTCTATTTATTTCAGCAAGTGGGCTGAAATATAATTACCATTTAAAAAGAAATACAAAAGAAAAATATATTTTCATAAATACATAATAAAAATATTCAACATTTTTATTTTTCGAATTTATGCTATGAGCTAAATTTCAGTTATGTATTTTATAAAGCTTTTTTGTAATAGTCCTATTTCTTCAATTTTTCAGAAATAGGACCATTACAAAAAAGCTTTATAAAATACATAACTGAAATTTAGCTCATAGAATAAATTCGAAACATAAAAATTTATTTATTTCATTTATCCATATTTACAAAAGCATTAAATAAAAAATAAACTCTCATTTGCTATTAACTCGAGTTATCTTTAAATGATTAATTTTTAGCGCTATCACTTTTGCAAATTGTTTTTACTCTTGAAGGTGCTAAACCAAGGGTTCTGTCTATTTCAACAGTCTTTTTACCCGACTTGAAACGTTTTATTACGTCCAATTTTAGTTTCAAACTGTCTTCTGTCTTGTCTTCTCTTTGCACTCATTTTTCTACACAACTTTTTATTAAGAACTCACTTCTTACTTCCTAACACGCAACTATACTAAGAATAACTTGCCTAAGAGAATTAAATGGGAATTCGTCTTTTTACACGCAAATAGAAAAATTCTTCACATGTGATTATGACTTCATCGAAAAATGCAATCGTATGTAGAAATCGAAACCATAAAAGGCAAAGCGGATTTAACCAATTTTTAAAAAGCGGAGCCGACCCAAATCGGGGCTCTAGTACATATTTTTTACAGTATCGATGTCATTTATATAATTGTAAAATCTGAATTACTAATGCTATTGATGAAAGCCACCTGGTTTGTGATGGGAGAAGAATTTTTTTTTTGTTTAATTTCCAAAAATGTTTGTATTTCGAAAAATTGATTTTTACGTTTTGGACTGTTCCCAATATAATTGTAAATATTTCTTGTCACATATAACAACCCTGGGCCTAATTCTGGCATTCGCGATCGAGTACTTTCCCGATTCGAAGCAATTTTATTTCTAATTATTTTAGTTTAAGGCGAATTCATACAAGGTGGTCTTTTTTTGAAAACGATTACAACACTGTAAAATATTTTAACGTTGTGTCAAAAATAATACAACACTGTAGTAAACAATTTAAACAAATATTTCATTTTCTTTTTAATTTTTAATTGTTTGTTTTAAAATTTAATAATTTAAAAAAATTTTAAATTTCTTAATTTTAAGCGAAAATTATAAAATTTAGTAAATATTCCCCAGAACCACATGAACGGTATATCATTTTGATACAAAGTTGCTGTTGCTGTTGCTGACGTAGCAAGATAAGGTCACCTGGTGTAAATTCGCCTTGTTTTATTCGATACTAAATGAATCAAAATTATTTTCATAGTATTGTGAAACTCAAATTAATGCTTTACAACACTGTAAAAATAATTCCGATTCGTTCTGTATTGACTGAAATAATTAGATATTAAAATGCCTTCAAATCGAGAAAGTTCACGATCACGACTGCTAGAATTAGGCCCCTAATTTTCCTCTAGCCCAAGTCTAGCAAAATTTGGTTTGTATTTTGCAAGTACATATATCTTTCATTTTATCTATGTTTGTTAACATAACGCACTGGATTTACATTAACTTGATATTTGAAAAATGTTAGTAGAAGCAAAACACTTTTTAACTTTATAATAAAGACATGTGGAAAATAATTTTAAGACGATCCGTTCCGTACCCAAAAATTAAAAATTAAAATCTTTTATTTTCATTGAACACAAGACCTTAATAAGCCCGTTTTGAGTTTTCTAAAAAAAAACATAGCAATAATATTTGGAAAAGGTCGATAACAATTGGAATTATATCAACATTTTGAGTTAATGCCCTTTTGATGATCAAGTACGATAAGTATTAAAATATTTTTTAGAGACTTTCTTCTTACTAATAATCTTTTGAGAATTTCTCTCTGCACATACAAACATCTCAATAAATATATTGTTGTCTTAAAAAAAACTAAATATAAGTTGTCAATTTGTTTATACCGCACACAACGGGAAATGTTGTCGTTTCCGCTGTGACAAATATAAGGAAATTAACAAAAAGTCCTTCGTGCCAAAGTAAATATAAAACACAAAACTCTACCAACAGCCAGCCACAAAGGCGTTTGTAGTAATAATGGAAAATAACACAACAACAAAACAAGCAATATATTTTGCAACAACAACTATAATGAAACGAATTTTGTCTCTGGTTTCTTCTTTTTATGTGCCACATGTAGCCAAAATAACCATCAACATTGCATTAGCAACTCTAGGAAAATATTCTTCCTGTTGTTCCACTATAATATTATGACCAACAATTTTGAAAATTATAAAATATAATAAACAATATTAAAACCCTGTCCAAATTGCTTTTGTGGTCATAATAAAGACAACAAATGCAACTTATTCAACTACCAATTGCTTAAGCTGCGGGGATGCTTAAGGGAAAGTTTTTGAAAATAAAACGATAAATATAGAAATAATGGAAGTATCTTTTTTTTTTGGTATCACAGTTTGTTATTTTAATTTAAGTTAATTGTTGAAGAAATAACAAAATTTGAAGACAAATAAAATGAGATAAGAAATGTAACACTGTTGTCGTTTTTATTAATGATACTGAAATAAATGTTAACGAGTAAGTGAAAATTATAATTTCAACTTAAAAAGCTAATATTTCAAAAACAGAAAACAGACAGATATCATTTAGTAAATTAAAATAAACAGCAACGTTGTCGATGAAATCTATACGGAAACGGAAACTGAAAGGAGTCAGGAAGAGACAAGTTTATATACTCTCCGCAATAAATCAGTGAAGTTTGAAATGTCCTCGGGTGTTCTTATATTTTCTTAGAGAGATTATTTCAGCACAACACAGCAACAAAATCTTCAGGGGTTCTTATATAACGATTATTCATTCTTGCACTCTCCATATATTCCTTAACTTAACTTAACTACTAACGGTATCTCGATCACTTCGGTTTTATGAAATAACGAGTTTATTATTATTTATTATTATTATTATTTAAAAACAAAATTAAAAAAACTTCATTAGTTTTTTGTTTGTAAACTGAATTTAATGAATTTTTTAAAGCCATAAATATGTATATGTTTTTCTTTAACTCCCACTGGAGCATAGGACGCCATTTGCATTTCGTTAGCTAGGTCACTAGATTGGTACTAGGTTTGTTGGTTCAATAGTAAAACTAAATTGTTGATTGCACATCGTGACAACATGTACAATATGTGGAAACGATATAAAATTTCGGAGTACAGACAGGCATATCGTAATGCTAGAAGAGCTGTTGTTTCCAAGATAAGGCATGACAAATCAACTAATTATTTTAACAAATTTAATACGGCAGTCGACGGTAAAAAAACTTGGAAGCAAATTCGTGATATTGGCATTGGTAAGTCAACTGTTAAAATCCCTCTGCCAAATGTTCAAACTGACTACTATGATAAACTCACTTTCCCCGACACTAGTATAAGTGAATTTAATTTCCGCTGCCTAGACTTGTTTGAAGTAGTTGAAGATTTCTTTTCAGTTAAACCTAACGCTGTTGGCTTAGATGATATTATCCCCAGATTTGTGCGAATAATCTTGCCTTGGATAGTCCGTTTTGTCACCCAATTATTTAATACAATTATTACCACCAGCACTTTTACAATGGATTGGAAACATGCCAAAATAGTTCCCGTGCCTAAGGCTGACAATGAGTACCGACCTATTGCAATCCTTCCCTTTTTATCCAAAGTATTTGAACGACTGTTACATAAGCGGATTTCTTATTATGTTAACGAGAACAATCTATTAAGTGATCGTCAGTCCGGTTTTAGGCCACAGCGTAGCTGTATAACTGTCTTATCAGATGTGATAGAGGAAATCCGGGGAAACTTGGATGAAAGTAAAATATCGTTTCTGGTTCTACTGGACCATTCAAAGGCATTTGATACAATTTTATGTCTAAAATTATCAAAAATGTTTAACTTCTCCATACTTGATGTGAGGCTGATGTTGTCGTATCTTATAAACAGATTTCAATCCGTCACCAATGGTGAATCTATTTCAAATCCGTTACGGGTCACAAGAGGTGTTCCACAGTATTCAATACTCGGACCCCTACTTTATTCGTTATATTCAAATGATCTTCCCCAACAAATCCGTTTTTGCAATGTTCAGATGTATGCTGTTGTCGCGACGTTCAGCTGTATCTAAGTAGTACCAAGGAGCTATTTTTGTCTAAGGTGCGTGAGTTGAATTATGATCTAAATAATATTTTCGTTTGGGCTTCGGCAAATGGCTTAAGACTTGATCCGGGGAAATCTAAATGCTTAGTCATAAGCAAGAACGTATTGGGGATAGAGGATGAGGTGAATATTTTCTTGGGAGGGTCAAAAATTGACATTGTAAGTAAGGCTAGGAATTTAGGTGTAACATTAAATAAGCGTTTAACTTGGTCAGATCATATTACACAAGCCTGTGGTAGAACCTACGGCATGCTACGGAGCTTATGGGTAACCCAATACTTTACTTCGCCGAAAGTTAGATTATCAGGCCTGTCATAGAATTCCATTCCGATCGAAAGTGGTTTTAATTCCGTATTTTGCTTCTTCAGAAAACGAAAAACGAAAAATTTTTTCGGAATGAAACCACTTTTGGTTTTCTAAGTGGAATTGGTTGTTTCAGTATTTTATAACCGAAAAACTACTTAAAACTATTTTTTATGGATAAATAAATGTTTTTTATGATAAAGATTGAAGAAATATCACACTTTTGATTTATTTATTTTACTTTATATTGATTTTATTAAAAACATAATAAATTTTTTACCGTTGCGTTGCCACCTTTTTTTCCTCACAAACCACTTTTTTCTGCACATTGCCATACTTAACACAAAAATCATATTGTTTTTATGTAAAGTTGGCATATCCAATTGTAAAACCATTTAGCAAAATCGATCGGAATCTGAAGAAGCTAAAACTAAATCGATCGGAATTGAACATACGGAATTAAAACCATTCCGATCGGAATTTGTGACATGCCTGTATTACTTGCGAAAACGTATTTATTACCAACGCTTTTATATTCATCCGAAATATTTGCTGGTTGTAACTCAGGGGATACGAGGAAACTTAAAACAACTTTTAACAACATCGTAAGATACGTTTTCGGACTGAGAAAATTTGATCATGTGTCACAATTCTCCATTCGTATATTCAATATTACATTAGATAACTTCCTAATTTTCAAAAACTTAATATATCTTAATAAATTTATAATGACAAAGGAACCAAAGTATCTCTTTGATCGCTTGCGATTTGCAAGATCACCAAGAGGTAAATTGTTGAATCAATTTAGATATCGTAGCCACGCTTCTGAATGTCAGTTCTTTATTCTTAGCAGCCGTCTCTGGAATGAACTCCCTGATAATTTGCAGACCACTAGCAACGCAATGAGGTTCAGAAAATTACTTAAAGAACATCTTTCTTAAATTTTTTTTAATGATGTAGCAATATCCTATGAAAATAGTTAAAACGTTATTTTTTAATTTTGTTTTTTTTATTTATTTATTTATTAATTTATTTATTTAGTTAATTTTTATTAATTTTTCATTATTTTATTTTATAATTATTTAAATTTAATTAAATCAATGTATGGTTAACTTTTCAGATTCTAATACTGTAATTTATAAGATGTTATGTCTTGTTGTGTTAGAAAATCATATGTAATAAATACAAATACAATACGTCCAAAGGCCATCCAGGATACATGACTAAGGCGTCTTCTAGCTCTAGCTAGCTCGAAAAATATGTAACAAAGCCATTGCCCAGGGAATACTCGGTTATAGAAATGAACAATGTTGGCCTCTAAGACGTTAATTTTTACTGGTTTATCAGCATAAACTAGTGAATTCACGTACACAGAAAAAATTATTGCCGAATTATTTTCAAACAAACGATTGTTTGAATTTTTTTTTAATTTCTACAAATTTTTTTACTGATTCAATTGATATTTTTGTTTGATTTTTTTTTAACCAACAAAAATGTTGACAACTTTTCAATAATATAATATACGCGCTATTGGTTTCAATTTTAAATAATTTTGTATGAAATATTTAACGCTCTTTAATGTTGTCGTTTTTTGCATTTTTTATTTGATCGTAAGCAACAGTTCTTTATGTGAAATATAAGAACAACAACACAAAACACATACACTTTATTTTTGGACGCTTTAAAAAAGTACAACAAGAAGAAATATGATAAAATAGCGCGACGAGGTTATTAGTAAAAAAACAAAAAAATAGCAGGTAAAAAAAAGGTTTCATTCTTTTTTAAACAACAGAAACAACAACAACATTATAAGAAACAAAATAAATTTTTGGTTGGTTTCAAAGTTGGAAAAAAAAGAATGAAAAACAAAATCCCGTATTCAATTTTTGAAAACTGTTTACTTAAATACATCAAATACAAAAATAAAATGATGACGAAAAACATATCGAGTCGGTCTGCTGCCGTTGTTTGTTACATTTCTTCTTCTTTAGCCAAGGAACGGATACAGCAACAGTGAGTGATGAAGAAAAACATTGTGTGTATAAACAAGACTTCGTTCAAAAATAATTCCAACAAAACATGTGTCTCAAAGCCAGCCGCCGCTCTGCTTCTGCCTTCATCTTCTCCTTCAGTGATAGCTTGGGTGCGCGTCATTGCTTGTGCAAAAAATTTTTGTTTGATTCAGCAAAATTATTTGTTTGAAATTTATATGAATTTCAGTAAACTTTTTGTTTTATTCTGTAAAATATTTGTTTGAAAAAATTAGTGTTTTTTTTTAGTAAACAAAATGCAAATAAATTGTTTGAATATGCGAATTTGTTTGTAGGACCGATTTCAGACAAAAAATGTTTTGATACTACAAATTTTTTGTTTGAATTCGAAAAATAATTTTTTCTGTGTAGTACCACAAATGACACACACGAATTTGGAAGCGAGCTTACATGTGAATTTCTCGAAACCAACTTAACAAATATTGATTTCAATAAGTGAATGGTAGCGTTCTCCTTATAGATAGATGTCATCCATATTTTAAAACTAAAAATATTGCTTGTGGTGCCGAAATGATCTCCATTGGTTATAAAGCGCATTGTCCAAAGGCGAATTTATTAATTATGATTTGCCAGATTATACTCATAATCATAATCATAAATGTCAAAAAAGGGAGTGCAGTATCACAGTTCGCTGGACAGCTAACCATATTTTTTCAACAATTATTAACCGAGTTTAACGTTTTCGTGAATTTTAGAATTTTAATTGTGGTTTTGCAAAAAATTGCTTAAAATATTCTTTGTAGACAATTAAAAATTAAACTTTTTGAAATATTTAAATTTGCTGCACTCATAATATTCTGTATGTAAATTTTTTTTTACAAATTGTTGTTTTTGCAAACTATTTTACAATCAAAATAATAAACAAATTACATGACTTTTAAATAACATACATTGAGTTTTCCTTAAAACTCAAAAAAAAAAATAATCAAATATTTCTTTTGTAATTTAAATAGCATTTGACCAAGGCGAATTGACTACAGGTGGTGTGAAAAGTCTTCTGATTTTCACAGTTCGATTTCATTGCTATCATCTAACAGGTTAATTGCTAACACATTGGAATGATTACTTAGTATATTAAGGAGTCTTTCACTGAAGTTATTGATCTAATCTTTTACCATTAAAATTCGAAGATCTTTGTGTATGTTTTTGTTTCTGATAAACCATGGCGCATTTGTTAAAAGTCTGAGTGTTTTTGACTGGCATCTCTGTAATATCTCAACGTTCGAATTACTTGCAGTTCCCCAAAGTTGGATGCCGTATGTCCCAGATTAAGCTTGATCTTGGGCCTAATAACCAACACATTTTTCTTGTTTTTAATTTATGTTGCTCACGTTTCTTTTTTACATGCTCTTTCCAAGTAAGTCTTCGATCAAGATGAAGGCCTAAATATTTTTCAGTGTTGCTGCTCGGTAAAGCTGTGCCATTTAAATAAACAGGCGAACAAACATTTTTTTCTTGGCGTAAATGTAACATGAACGGACTTTGTGTTATTAACTTTAATATTCCATTTTTGAAGCCAATCTTGAAGAAGATTCAATTGATTTTGTAGCATCTCGGAACCTATTAACGGTGATTCGTTTGACGCTAACAAAGCAGTATCGTCTGCATACGTAGCAGTTGTAATATTTCAATTATTGGCATATCTGCTGTAAAAATTGTGTACATATTCCATTAAAACAAAGGAATAGTCAGTTAAGTCATATTAATTAATTATCAAAGGATTAACTACATATTTCGTAAAAGGAAAGGAATATTCAGCTATCTAACTTAACGCAGTAATTTTCGTTTACACCACAAAAGAGCCGAATTTTTAAAAATATCAGACAGACCCTGTCCGCTTGTTTTTAAATGAGAGAGATTATTATTATTAACTTACCCCGTTACAAATGTTTGTTTTACTATTGTTGTACTGACCCCGTTGTTTACAGAAGAACTCTCATTTATAAGACTCCAGCTACATGACCGATATGGTTTCGCAATTATTTAACTTTAAAAATTTTTATATATTTAACTAAATAATTTTAACAAATAGAAAATGGGAATTTTTACACAAAACAAGCAAATCTTTTTTTATATAAATAAAAATTTCTTTTTGGTAGTTAATTTATATAAAATAACTGAATATTCCCTTGTTTTTACGGAATATGTAGTTAGTTTATTGGAAATACCTGATTTAATTTTACATAAGGAAGAATTTAGCTTAATTAAGGGACGCTATTTACTGCAATTGAAAATACGGATTACTGCTGGGTACACACAATGAAATGCATTTACGCAATCTAGCAAATTTAATTAATTTTCATTAATTTTTCATTCATTGCAGATTGCATCAACATCAAAACGCGTTGATATTTTGAGGATTCATTGAAACAGATTGCATGTAGATTGCACTATTTGTACCCAGCATTATGTGCAGTTAGTTTTTAATAAATGTTAAAAATAAATTTGGTTGCAATTTTAAATGTTTATTTATTTCAAAATGACTAAACGGAATATTTCTTAAATAAACTACAGTCCGTTACTGTTATAATATTGTGAGTGCGCTTATTTTTTAACTTAAATACCCATTGCCCACAATTTGTTACAAACAAGTCCTTTCAATTAATAAAATATCGCTTTTGTCGTTTATGGCCGATTTCACCAATTTATTTAAATATCAATTAATGTTTAAAATTCGTTTTTCATGCCAAATAAAAATAAAATAATATGAAAAACTATATTTAAATATGAATAGATATATAAATATAATTGGTGAAATTGGCCATTAGTCTTCGTTATATTAATTTAAAGCTTTAGAAAAAGTCATAATCTCATAACTCAGTGATTTTCATTCAATTTTACTGATATTCATTTCTACACTTATAAAATTATTACAGTAACTGATTGTGGGTTATAAAATTCGTTTTCCGTACTGTTAAAATTTAATAAAACTGTAGTTTTTTTTACGAATAATTTTATTTTTCAAAATTTGTGTTTGTTATTCAAAAAACAAACTACCAAAAAATAATGTCTTTCCGTATTTATTTTGTTATGTAGTTTGATTTTTTTCGGTTAAAATATATTTTTTAAAAGTAAAAACTATTCAATTTTACGGAATATGCTGTTTAATAAATAAAAAAATTAAAAATTAATGTAAAAATCATTTGTTTTAAATGAAATGTAAATGATTCGTTTTTTAAATGAATTTTAATTTGTTTCAAATGAATTTTCGTTTGAATTTAACTACATAATTTTTTGAGTGTAGACTTCTGACAAGCGGGATTGAGAACTGCCACTAAAAACTTAAAAAATGGGATACATAAAAAACTTCAAAATATGTGTATTTTCCTAAATGAGATCTTTAAATATCAGAAATCTGCTTAGAGGGAGTTTACACGGTGTCTTTCTAGACATGTCTGTTTTTGACATTCTCTTTTGAACATGCTACCAAAAACCTTTTGTCTTTTCACGATGTCTGTTTTCATGTATAATAGTCTAATGCACATATACATACACATTAAAAACATGTAACTACATATTAACAAACATGAAAACTCACTTCGTCTCTGTTTGGCAACCCCTCTTTCTTCTCTATCCCGATTACCTACAAACAAAACAAACATGTTTGTTAGACATGTCTGAAAAGACACCGTGTGAACTCCCTCTTAGAAACCAAAGTTTTACAAATCTTAAATTCACAAAAATTTCGACTTTTTCTATAGTTTTTTTAAAAATGCGAACACATTTAAATTTTTTTTAACACAAAAATTTTATAGAATCAAATTTAAATTTTTTTAAATTTTCTTCAATAAAAAAGTATTTTGACATTTTCTGTACGTATGATTAATATTAATTATAGTTTAACAATAATCATACTCCTACTAAATGCGAATTGTACGTATGTAATTGAAAGTACAATGTAAATTTACTTAGGCAACGCAACGCCAAAGAATGACGTTGAAAGCAAAAACAAGGCCATAAATATTTTGTAATTCTGTTGTTGCGGTCTACAGAAATGCATGGACCGTTTTAAAATTTTCAACGCCACAAGTTTTGAGGCGTTTGAAATTTTACAAGGCAATTCTGTAGAAAGCAACAACAAAATTACAAATTATTTATGACTATTTTTTTTTTGCTCTCAATGTAATTCTTTGGCGTTGCGTTGCGTTGTACATAATAACGGGCTTGAAGTTTTTTTCCATCCATTTTTTTGATTGGTGCCAATTAAACTTATTGGATATAAATTTAAAAAAGGTAAAACATTGGGTGGCATGTTCCGACAATCGCAAAATGCTTATAATTGGCGATTCATACTTGAAATCGCATAATGTGTTTTCCGGAAATCGCAATAGCAAGATATTTGCCAATTTATAATTGCAAATGCATGCTGAAGGGAACTACAATATTTGTTATATCGTAAGCTAAACGCATAAGTTTCAGAAAACCATAAAATAAGCCAAACGTTTTGCGAGTTCAAATCGTGTCATTGTCAGAACATCGCCGCATATTAGGTTTTCCAGAAATTACTACAAATTGGAGGCTGTTGATGTTTTCTTGGATCTTGGTGATTTATTCTACACTAAATTATATATTATTGAACATATAAATATGTGCAGGAATAAAGCTCGTGGTGTATTAGGTTTTATTAAGCGATGGTCAAGGGAGTTCTCTGGTGAATCTAAAACAAAACAGTTGTATATACCACTTTAATAGTGAAAGTATGTATAAAAAAAAAAAAAAAAAAAAATCTTGCTCTTGATTATACGGAGCACTTACCCAAATACAATTCATCTGTCTTCCCCTATATTAAAACAGGTTATTGCATCTCAATTTACCTTCTTTAAAACGCCGCCGAACAATGGTTAATGTGGTATTTCTTTTGAATACCATTAAATGGAATTTAATTTCATATAGAATAGACAATCCTAAATTTGTTTTGTAATATCATGTCTGAAAGCAATTAATCCATATTTCGTTAGCTAAAAGAAGAAGCAAAAAACTTTGTTAAACGAAAATTATTAACATGTCAGAAGGACATGCATTGATAAATCGTACATGAAGTTTATTTTGTATTTTTTTTTAATTCATTAACTTCCATCATTACACATTAACATAAAATATTAAAATAACTATACAGGTATGCGATAGAAATCGATTTTACAAACGAATCGATTTGAAACCGAAAATATATTTTTAAGTATATTCCTTTTATTTTTAGTCTTTATTCTTTTGCCACACTTGTTTATCGCCCATTGGAATTTGCTTCGATGAGTCTTGAAGAATATAAGTTATTTTACATAATACAGCGTCGATATTTGTCTCAGTCAATACTGGATCCTGTAAGTTGTTATTTTTAATTTCATCTTCCACCCATTTACCTTTTGCATTCCAGTTCGCTAGTTTATATAATGGGAATTTAATCGTGCGTTCAAAGATTGTGCCATGAATTTTACACGTTATTGGAACGTAGTCCCACCTTAACAACCCTCTGGCATAGTTTGAATGTGTGAAATTTGCAAAACTGAGTTCGAGAGTACAATATCCACCACTGATGATTGTGTATTAACTGTAATTTGACTGAACCGCGTAAAAGAGTGTAGATCATAAACGTAATACTGGACGCTGATCTGATGGTTGTAAAGACTGTTTCCTACTGAATTATTTTGAACACAATCTTAACTTGAATGGTAGGCGTTAAAGACGCCAAAAATGAAAAATTCATTAGCTGAATCAGTAATTTTGTCCAAGTCATCAATAAAGCTTGTCGTATATTTTGGGCAGTAAGCCAAAGTAAATCGAATGGGTTTATTGTTTATTTTCGTCATTATAGAAACGTTTTCGAAAACGGTCGTTGTATATTTTTGAATTCGTTTATAGATCTTTTAACACCTATAAGAACACCTCCGCCATGTGTAATTCGGTCCTCCCTATGAATTCTGTAATTTGCAATTTTGAATTTGTGATTTGGTTTCAAGAACGTTTCGTTAATTAATATAATGTTAATTTGTTTTTCATTAACGAAATTTTCTAATTCTAATATTGAAACTGTTATAGTTTTGGCAAACCGATCTACTTGGACGCGTTCTGCTTGTAACTTTTTGACGAATATCCATATACTTCTTTCTTAAGGGACAGTGTGGGTCGTCAGCTCGATGATTGCTGTTTTTAAAATTTCTTCTTATGCAATTGTAGCATTTCGTTTTGTTAAGCTGACAGCATAATCGTGGGTTCCCCCGCATCCCAAGCAAGCTGCACCTCTGTGGCAATTTGCTGACCCATGTCCATACATGCCGCATTTGGAGCATTAAGTTGGTGCTCTAGAACGTCGAAGTGGATTTCTCCAGTGTAAGACGATATTATACACATGCTTTAGTAACCTTGCGTTTAAAATTCAAGCATATACAAGGTCAGCATATATATAACGTCAGCATTGGAACAAGATTTTTGGTTTTCTTTTATATTAGCAAGTTCAATATTAAAAGCATATTTAAATTCATCCACAAGCGTTTTTATATAAATTTTTGGTAAACCAAACAACATAAGCTTAAACTTCTTATTGTGTTTCACCGGGTTAGTGAAAAACTGCAACTTCTCTGGGTTTAATTTATTAATAATTTCGTCATACTCAGATAACGAATTTGGAATTATCTTTGTTCCAATTGACATCTTCTTATATTTACAAGTTTTTCCCAGAAGTTTCATTATTGCTGTAAGGTTGTGACAGCTACCTAAAATGATCGGAGGAATTATTTTATGACTTCCTCTTTTTGCTCTTCATGATTACTTGGGTCTTCATCACTATCTTCGTCAGATAACATATCAAATCTATTATTAGATTTAGTTTTTTTAAATTTGGGGTTGTTTCCCCAGCGTTTTTTGCATTTTGCTGCCATTTCAAAAGAAATGTTTACGAAGAAAAATATTAAGCACAAGTGAATTTTTAGGAAACACACAGCTGATATTTAAAAGCACGTCTGAACGCTAAGAAAATCAGCAAACGATTGTCGTCCATGAAATTCTTCAAACGATTTTCTTTGAAAAAAATCCGTTATTACATCTTTTTGCATTTATTAAATTAACCAATTTGATGTTACGTCCCTTAATTTTTTGTTAATAAAAGCTTAATTTGAGATTTTAGCAGTGTAAAATTTTGTCAAGACTTCATGTCATTAGAGCGACTCAAGTTGTATGGAAGCAAAATTCGTGGGTATCGTAAAAAGTTCTATTTTCATCCATACATGATCTAGAAACTAAATCCGCTATCATATTAGAGTTACTGCAAAATTGCATTTATATATATTCCAGAGCACCGTGTAAAATGCATATAATTGCAAAAAACTAAATTAGCTATTTACATACAAAGATGATGTACTTGGCAAAAGAAAAAATTTGATACCCATATTGCTCTATTTAAAACGAAAGGTTGCCACCCCATTGCATTTTTGTCAAAACGCGAACTAGCACGAATTTCAAAAAAAAATTAAAACACGTATTTAATTAAATCGACTAAAGATTAAAATATGTTAATTTGGCATTTTTATTACAAACAACCCCGAACAACAAATTTAAAAACCGTTTTTTTTACAGAAAATCCTTTAAAAAAGGACATGGATGATCGTCCTTGGTCAAATTGTATATACAGTTGGATGCGCCTTTGGAACCCTTTCTTACGATACCCAATTTGTATATGTTGGTAAGGAAACAGATTCTCAAATTAACAAAACATGCAAAAATAGACCCTTTTTCAAAATGGTCCAGCTCACGAGAGGTCACAGCTGGAGCCGAAATATTTAAAATGGTATCTTAAAAAAGTCCAACGTTTAATTTTAAGAGGGAACATCGAGCACTTTTTTTGGTGAGTCGCTCTAATGTATATAGTTTAATGGCATTAATAATAATAAATTAAGAACTAAATTTTAAATTTGTTGTTAATTACGTCCTCTTGCATTTAAGCTAACGATATTAAATAAAAAAGATATTTCTGGCAAACTTTTCTTTCCCAGAAATCCGTTAAAGACAATTTTAAATGCTTTGTATTGAGGTGAGGGGCACTCCATCGATCGTCACAAAGCACAAAAAAAAAACTATTTTACAGAAGAAGGTTTTTTTTATTATATTTCATAATATTTTTGTATGAATATTGGCGCTTAAGCTAAAATTGTTTTTGCTCTAAAATCGTAACGGTACATTATGAGACCATGACATTTTAGGAGGTGATACAAGTGTTGCCAATAAATTTAATTATTAAAATAAACGAATATTGAAATGACTGACTGACGATCCATTTTTCAACATCAGTAATAATTCGGATGATAAATGACTTTAAAAAATAATTGATGGCGTTAAAACAGCTCATCTTGCGTGGTACCTAATTTCCTTATTTATAAAAATATTCTGCTTCTAGCAAGCTTCTAAAAATTTTGGCTTGCGTGGCCTTGACTATTTATAATAGTTCTTCTTAATTTTACCAACAATCTTTATATATTAATGACTTCCATTTATCGCTTGTAAATCTTTTCGGCTAACGTTGGCATTATTAGTCTTCCGTGTGAAAGTTACCATTTTTTAACCACAGAAATCACATTCCACATCTTAAAACGGATAGAAAATAAGAAGTATAAGTTTCAGTGAGCAATCGATGTTCTGCTGCTGCCAATTTTTTCCCCCAAATTCGTTATCTTTAAAGCAAAAATAAAACTTGTTTTTGATTGACTAATGGCCATTTTCTCAATGTAACGTCAAACTGCCTGTTACTTAATGTCAACATAAATTTATTAGACCGATAAACTGTCTGTTAACAATCTTGGGTTTCTCAATATACCGACAAAAAACATGGTTTTAAGCTGGCAACACCTCTCAAAATACATGTAAAAGTTGGAAGTCAGCTGATTGAATTTATCTGTACGGCAAATAAAAGGAAAATAAATAATCGGCAGATGAGTGCTGGTTAGCTTTGCGACAGAATAGAAGCAAATGAGACATTGAGAAAACCAAATTTCTTTAATGTGCAGTTTTTCGTTGGGAAAAAAGTTAATCGTTTAATGAGAAAACGGCCATAAGTGAGACTAAATGACAGATGCTTAACCTACTATACAAGTTATTTATAACACAAGCCTTGTAGAGAATATACGCCATCTGTAAGTCCTGAATTTTTAAGTTATAATCCGAATAATGCAAAGCTATTGTAAACCAAAATGAAATTCTTAAATAACGTGTGCGGAATGAAATATGGACTGATTTTCAACCATCACTGCAAAAATAAAACAAAATGTAATATGAAAACAAAATATGGAAAAAGTTAAGGAACTATTCCTATAACAATTTAGCTGGAGATCAGTTCAATAAATTGATAATAAGTAGAAAAAATATCATAAAACAAATTAGTCGTAAGTTGATGTTAAAATAATCCTCATTAAAGAAAATTTGAATTTCCTCGTCACTTTTCTGAAATCCAAATTGAAAAATCTTTTGTTTATAAGACAGTAAAAGCTTTCGAAATTAAAAACCGTTAAATAGAAAAAGAAGATCCGGTAAAAGTTTTGATACAATGTAGTCAAACTCGAGCTTTTGAAGGTATAAATTGCCAGATATACTTTAAAATCTTACCATACGTTGGCAAATAAATGCAGATTTAAAAATGAGTAGTAGATATCATAGTAGTTAAATATGCAAAGAAACCCGTTCCAGCAGTCTCAGAAAAGAGTCAGTTATCAGGTGATTCCAAAGGATATTCGTAGGGTGCCTTAAAATATGAAAAAGCCCATCGATGTGACTAGGTATCTTTTTGTAAAATAAGGTTAAGTTGTGTATTTTAACAACTGCATATTAACTATGATTTTTTAATACCTGATCTAAATTTTTTATTACTGCTAATGTGTCAGTCCATATTTTTTCCGCATACGTTGGAAATAACTAAAAAAAAACTCTCCCTAAGATTTAAAAATAGTATATAATTTTATGCAAATATTTAAAAGTAAAATAAACAAATAAAATACGTACTCAGTAATTTTTGTATTGTACTCCAGCAATAAAAGTGGTCCTGTCAAATGTATAAATCAATTTTGCTTATTTTTTTTATAGATACAGATATAAAAGAGTAAGTCACTTTTAAAACATCACTCATAAATCCTAAAAATAGCCTTGAGCTATATAAAAAAAATAAACAAGAAGCAAAAAGTATTCATTCATGCAGAGCTTACTCAAGTATCCTTAATCTCTATATTATTTCAAATGGAAATCATTCTGATTTAAAACACACAATTTACATACACATTGACTCTTAATGGTGCAAAGAAAACAAAAAAAGGACCAATAAAATAGTTGAATGCAACATAAAAATCCCTCATTTCATTCATCGTTTCATATGAAAGCATTTAGTTGAATGAATGAACGTTTTTTGGTTTTCTTTTTCCACTTTCCTGATTCTTTCAATCGTATGAATCATCCTCATAATAGTCCACAGTAAAGAAGTCATTAAATCAGAATGTAACAGTGTATTTATTTTTGTTTTCCTTTTTCTGTAAATTCATTTCCAATTTAAATACCAAAACACTCACAAAGACCGCAATGAAACATAATAATCAATAAGTGTAAGTAGAAGAACAACCATGTACGTGCTGATGGTTTATAAGTAAAAGAATATTTCGATAATAAGAAATCTTTATCGTTACATGGAAAATACTTTTGAGAATTACTTATTGTATATTAATTACGAGCAAATAAAATCATGTTTTTAACAATAATTTTTTTTTAGATGTTTAAAGTACTTGGAAGAGCCACCATAAATTAAAATTTTTCCCATGTGATACTTACAAACTTAAAATCTTTATATCTCGATTTCTTGAGCCGACACCGTAAAACACCGCGACACGTATGACTTTTTTTTGCCGATATAACTTTAAGAAATATATGAATTCTGTACACTCATTAAATTATTACAGAAACTGATTGTGGGTTAATAAATTCGTTTTCCTTACTGTTAAAATTGAATAAAAATATAGTTATTTTACAAATAATTTTATGTTTGTTATTCAAAAAGCAACTACCCAAAAATTTTGCTTTTCCGTACTTATTTTGTTAATGTAGTATGATTTTTTCGGTTAAAATATTTTTTAAAAGTAAAAACTATTAAATTTTAAGGAATATGCTGTTCAAGGCCCATCCATCAGGTCTGCTTACTTGTACAAAAACAAAAAAGATTCTTTTTATTTTATTTTATTTATTTTATCACAGTGTAGTTGGCTTTCTAATACAACAAGATATGAAATCTTATGAATTATAGTATTAGAATAAGAAAGGTTATACTAGACAGATAATATATTTATCAATAGTAGGGTACACAATTGAACTAAATAATAATAAAAAAATTATAATAAAAATATTAATAATATAATAGTAATAAAATATAATAATAATAAAT
Source organism: Pollenia labialis (assembly GCA_949318255.1). Classification (NCBI taxonomy): domain Eukaryota; kingdom Metazoa; phylum Arthropoda; class Insecta; order Diptera; family Polleniidae; genus Pollenia; species Pollenia labialis. The sequence goes on along the minus strand of OX439142.1, from coordinate 133,195,398 downwards.
AGGTATACAATTGAAATAAAAACATTCATAAAGATTTATTAAATAATAAATAATAATAATAATAATAATAATTTAATAATTTAATAATTTAACAGCAATACAATCATCATATTTGATTAACGATAAGCTTTAGGAAAAATAATCACTAAGTAATTTTCTAAATTTTATTGCGTTGCAAGTGGTTTGCAAATGATTTGGAAGTTGATTCCAGAGACGTATACTAAATAAAAAAAATTGGCATTCTGATGCGTGACTTCGATGACGAAATTGTATAATAGATTTCCCTCTAAGCGATCTTGCGAACTGCAAGCGATCGTAAAGGTACTTCGGTTCCATAGTTATTATAATCCTGTGTAGGAAGATAATGCTCCTAAATTTAAGAAAATTATTAAATGGTAAATGAAGTAAACGGCAGGAATAGGAACTTATTCTATCAAACTTTTTCAGACCAAAAACGTAGCGGACAATGTTATTGTACGTAGTGGTAAGTTTTCTCATATCCCGGGAGTTGCATCCGGCATATAGTTCAGAGGCATACAGTAGCGTCGGTAGTAAACAAGTCTTCGCGATTAGAGTTCTTATTCTAAGTGGTGTAAAATATTGTGTGATCCACAATCCCCTTAACATACCATATATCCTGCCACAAGCCCGATTTATGTGATCCGACCAAGTCAAAGTCCTATTCATTGTTATCCCTAGATTTTTAACCGTGGCAACAACAGCAATTCTAGCATCTCCAATATAAATATTCAGATCATCATCCATTACTACATTTTTTCTACTTATCACTAAACATTTGGATTTTTCCGGATTAAGTTTCAAGCCATTAGCCGTAGCCCAATTGAAAATTTTGTCCAAATCAAAATTTAAATGGTTTTAGTTGTCAAAAATTTACTACCCCATATACATACAAAGCAAAAGGAAAAAAAGGTGTATGTGTGGCATACCATAATGTAATGTAAACAACTTTTGACAACTAAAAAGACCATAAACAATGATCATCGGGCTTCTTGCGCAGACCTTTTCAATGGGCCTTGATGCTGTTTAATAAATAAAAAATTTAAAAATTATTTGTTTTAAATGACATGTAAATGACCTGTTTTTTAAATGAATTTTAAATTGTTTAAAGTGAATTTTTGCTTGAATTCAACTACATAATATTTTTAGTGTACCACCCTACGCCCAGCCCAGGTGTCCACAACACCTGAATGTCCATTGAGGTGGTTCGAAAAAAAAGTTGAGCCTGTCTACCCCTAGGATTAAAGATAAGTCGAAAAGAATTGTAGAATTTATTTTTTAATTTTTTGCCACGCCTCTGTATACCGCCCTTTTAGTTTATTTGTATACTGCGTCGCCATCTAGAGTCCGATCATAACATATTGCATATCGTTATTAATGGCTCGTCTATGGCTTAATTTTTGCCTTTGGTGACATTTTCATCAGACATCAAATTCTAAAAGAAAATATGGGTCGTATTTTTGGGGCGTGGCATAAAAGTGAGCAAATTAAAACCTAGAAGTGCAAAGTATAAGAAGGCCTTTCTTGCCACGTGCAAGAAATTGGACATTAGGGGGAAGGATCCGAGTTGTTATAAGTGGCGCCCGGAATTCGATGTCGGGTTAAAAAGTCACCATATACAAAAATGAAGCCATAGTGGGGCCCTTAATAATGATATGCGATACAATAAAATTGGACTTTAAGGCGCTATATATAGAAAAAGTTCAATGTTATATAAAGAAGCAAAGAAAAGTGGGCCTAATTTTGCGGCGTGGCATAAAAGAAAGTACATTTAAAGCTAGAAGTACAAAGTTTTATAAAAGCTTTTTTGCCACGTGCAAAATATTAGACATTAGGGGTGTACTTTCCGAGATGGCATGAGTGGGCCCAGAATTTTATGTCAGATTAGAGTGTCAACAAAGGCAAAATTAAGCCATAGACGAGCCATGAATATCGATATGCGATAGACGTGGCAAAAAATGAAATTCTGGAATTCTTTTCAACTTATCTTTAATCCTAGGGGGCGACTGGCCCAACTTTTTTTTTGTTCTACCAAACCACTCTTGTGTCCATGTTTCCAAGCTATTGCTCTATATTTTGTGGGAATAGAATGGTCCCCTCTATGACAAGATAATTAATACAGTCGGACCATATGATCTTAAATGGCCTCTACCAAACATAATTATTCAATTTGAAGCAAGCACTGTCTATCATATGCGACCAGACATAAATAATCCAGCATCAACGCAATAATTTTCTCTTTCTTGGCACGCTGCTTGGACTAGAAAATTCTTCTTTGCTTGGTTTTTCTCACTGCAAATACAATAACAGCAATTTTTTTTGGCTCTGATGAAGCTCCGTAAATCTTCTGTCGCTTAACACACAAGCCGAAATATCTTAGTAGTTTTTGTAGAGGGAATAAGCCTGAAGCGAAGCAAGTCAAAACATAAAATTTGAGTTTGAGTAACTGAAGAGCCATGAATTTCTTTAGCCATTATTTTTTTATGACCTGTGGCTCCTAGTAGGAACAAAGGGCCGCATTGACTTGAGCTTATTACTCTTACCCTAGCATTGAAAAACTGTTTGCTGTATTTCGTTACAGAACTGGATAGAGTTAAACTTTGCGGGTAGTTTCGCACCAGGTTTGAAATTCATATATGTATTATATTTTATGTCTTGGTTCGGTTTAGCTCTGAGTCCTTCCATGTTTCTCCTACTACTGAGCATACCATTTTACAAGAAACAACACAAAAAGCATACGCTTGCCTCAGGAGGTCCTTTGTGCCTTAAATAGCCAATTGTACAGTCATGCATGTTTTCAATGAAACTGTTCATGTATAAATATTAAAAGCAAACGTTAAACATAAATTATAAAGAATAATAATGTTTTATTTAACTTTAAACCAAAATAAAAGCAGCAAGATAATATTCTACGAAAACAACCAGTACCAACAATTAAAATAATAAAATGAATGAACGAAATGCGAGCAATAATTCTTAAGACATTAAATATCCATTGTACGTATTTTTTAATGATGGCCAATAACATCACAAATAATTATTTTTAAAATAATTATTATGTGTTTTTAAATTTATTTTCGTTTAACTTAAACGACGAATGAATGGTTAACTGAATAAGGTAACCCCAGTTGCCCAGCTCAATATTGTTTGCCAGCCTTACATTATGTCACAATTATGTTTGTTTACAAATAAGAGAATTTATTGTTGCTAGAAATACGCATATTTTTTAAATCCATCATGTTTTTCGAACAATAAAATACATGTTGTTTTTGCCTTGTTGTAGAACTAGGGCTACCTTATTAATTGTACCATCATACGACGAGTGCAGCGTGAGCATAAAAAGAGGAAAATTGAATTTTTAATAAAAGCATCTACATCAATGTAAAATATATTGAATACACTTCATTAACACAATATAAATCAATTTTTAATTAGGAAACATTATACTGCGCCATTGAAGGGAAAAAATTCATATTTAACATTTAAATTTTAAAATAATAAAATATATGAATTTGCAATAACAGTTGGTTATGGAGAAATTTGGATGCCCTAGAGCGAATTTATTACATTGCATTTAATCATGCATTTTTTTGACAGGTAATTTCGTAACGTTTTTAGTTGCTTGGTTACACACATCAAATCTTGTCTTGAGTTTTTGACAATAAGCAAAAAAAAATTGTGCAGGCTTGGTCGTATTTGTCAATTTTGTTATATACGGGCCCGACTTATGCCATTATCCATCTCTCTTACAAGAATCTTCCCGCATTCTTGACAGATATTCTCTTTTAGGACTTAAAAAAAAACAAAACAATAATTCACAGTTTAGGAAGCACATAGCGCTCCATTTTCTACTGACGTGTATTTTGTTTCTGTTCTCTTCGCCAAAAAACTGAGATAAGTCCATCTCCTGTGGTAAATTAAACATCGCAAGACAGCTATTGCCCTTTGTGGCTTGTTAACTCAAAGTTGATGTTTTCAATTCGTCTTCACTTGAAGAAGTTTTACATTGTAAAAATTAAATATGCCGAAAAATAGTTTATGCTTTCGTGAAGATAACCTTTGCAAGATTAAATTTTAAAGCAGGACTAAGATTCACCGCTATTTGCAAAAGTTACAGCATACACCGATAGAGTGTTGACTTTTGCGCCACATTGTTCATTATCTTTCCACCAAATTGTTAACCTTATCTGGTTGATCCTAAACCCCAAACAAATACGTGCAGTAGGGACAAATTTATGAACCCAAGCACTTATGGTGTTTTGAATACTTTCTTTTTATTGACACAAAATTTACTATATGGGCATTTCCAGCGAAAAGACTACTTTTTGTCACGTAACGCCAGAAGTATTTTAAATCGTTTCTCAAAAAATTTTATATGTATCGTTTACTTTTTTATATTTTGGTGTAAAGCGCAACAAGCTCTACATTAAGTTACAAAAGGGATAACGATTGAACAACATGGTCCGAAAATACAACCTTATTTGCAATCTGGCGTTACATTAAAAAAAAGTAGACTTTTAGCTGAAAATTCCCATATTTACCTTAAAACGAGCAAAGATTTTTAAATTTGATAGCTTGAAAAATAAATCTATATAAGTTCTAAGTTTACTAAAAAAGGTTTTGTACAAAACTTCTTGCTCAATTCGCAGTATTTTTCAGTTTTGTAATGCAATCAAAACCCACTTCCGTTTTTTTAACGTCACGCCAGGGCAGATTTTTGCTTACATACATATATCTGCAAATCCTTAGCGTCGATTACTTTAATTTTTTTTCTGAATGTAGAGCTACTTCATTACTTTGTATATATAAAAACCCTTTTTACAAATTTGACTTCGTCATTTAATTTTTTTACATTTTGTGCTACAAATATCAGGACACGTCAAAATGGAAATGCCCATATCACAAAAAAATCCCCAAAAGGTTTAACCATTTAAAGCATTTATCAAAAATAAAATTTGTTTTATTTAAAAATGTTTTTAATGGCGTTTTCTTTTCTGAGTAAAATTTTGCTTTTATTCTGCCTTTTACATTTTTTTATGTTCTTTTCTGAAAAACATGAGTTATTTCAAAAGCGTAAAGCGTTATTTTCTAATGATGTTCCCTTTTAAATTAAAAAAACGCTACATGTTCAACACTCATTTTAATTAAAGGGGCATAAGTGCAGCACCATGGTGAAATTACTACAAGGTGGCATCACTAGGGCATCTGGTAATTTTTTGCTTAACTGTGGTGAGAACCCAAAGATGTCATTTTTTTTTGTTTATGTTTACATTATTGAAAAAAATGTTTTTGCGTTAAAAAAAAAATAATTTGTGTACGGTTTTTAAATGAAAATTGATCATTAAAGTTAAAATATCTGCAAAAAATAAATCGTATTTGGGTTTTACATGTGCATCTTTAGTTGTGCTTATAGCTTTTTTTTAATATCAAATAAAAAGAAAAATAATTCTGTATGTGACAACGTCGTGCATACGTTTGAAAAATGCGTTTATTATTGATACGCACTTGTGCGCCACTTTCTTTAAACCTCCAAAGAACACTCCAAAGGACTTGTAATAAAGAAAAAGTAGAATAACAATTGTTTTAATTCAAAAAACATTAAAATTTTAAGTATGCATCTTTTAGTAATTTTTCCATAATATTTTTTGTTTTATTTATTGCAGATCAGCGTTGCCACTGAACATTTTCTATTCGACCAAACTTGTTAACCAAAATCTTTGGGCTCGACCAGTTTCTTATTTTTGATATATTTTACTGCTAATTTCAGCAAGTTCAGTTATAATTAACTACTAGTTATAGCTGTTAGTTTAAAATTTCTTTTTCTTATACCTTTAATATAAAATTAAAAATTGTTTTGATTCTACTAAATATTTTTTAAATTTTGAGTTAACATGGGGACGTTGGTAAATTATGGACCTACATTCGCCATATTTGGTGACATTAAACGGCTTTTGTTAAAATTTAATGACAATCAATGCATTCCGCTACAAATTTATGTAAGTTTTTAGGAAGGTAGTTTTACATTTGGAAACATAACTCTTTTTCTAATAAAAACATCTTTGAAGAACTAGAAACAATTTAAAAACCAAACGGCTAAATCGACTTAGAATAAGACACAGAATATACATATCGTCGCAAGAATTAAAGAATGCTATAATTGAAAAAACTTAAAATGTTCACCAGAGCAAAAAAACCTGTATGAAAGTAGAAAAAAAATGCATATCACAAAAACTATAGGACTTATGCATTAAACACATTCACCACAGCAGGATACACGAACACACGACTGCAAATGCTGCTGGGTGCAATTACAGTCGTGTAGACAGCTACTGAATTATTTTGAAGACGACAGCTACAATTGAAAAATTAAAAACAGCTGTTTTTTTTAATTGTGTATTTATATTTCAGTGGTGCCACTATCATTTTTTTAAACTTTTATGAAATGGAAAAACATACATAGTTCAAGACTCGTAACAAACTTAATTTTAGCCAATAAATATATAAATACTTATTTATAATAAATGTTAAAGCGTAAAAACAAATGAATTTATTAAAAATCATTTAAAATAAAAATAAAAAGTTGAAAACATAATAAGATTTAATCATTTAAAATATTTTAATTTTGTTTTTTGGAACTAATAAACAATATAATTTTAACAGCAGATTAAATACAAAATATATATTGCTTTTAAAATAAAAATTTTGTTCCGTCATCGCCCGTCATAAAAGTTTCAGAACACGTTGGGTACGTGCGTATATATATAAAGGCTATGCATCACTGCTGCAGTGATGCAAAATGTTGTTGCTGATGCGTGGTTACCAGTTGCAGTTGCAATGCTAAAGGCCCAACCATAATATGCATAGCCTTGCTTAACCTACTGTCAACAATTAAAAAAAGTCTTTTACATGTACTTTGAAAATCAAAAATAAAATAAAAAAACTTTTTATTCCGTAAAGAATGTGCGATGAGATTCGCACCTTGCTTATAGGGCCCATACACAACACCATCATGATTGTGCAATCAAGTGATTGTGCCAGCTGATTGGCCGTGTATGAGCTTGTGTCTGATTGTACCAGCTGATGGTGCTTTATCAAAAATAGTTTGATATTTTTTTGATTGTACCAGCATGATTGTATCGTGTGCTGTAAAGTTACATAGCTCATAAATGGTTAATTGTCAAGGTATAAATATCAAAAAATACAAAATTTAAAACATAAATGCCAAAGGAAAAATATTTTCGGGAGAACACGTTTTTTTTTACTCCTTATTCGTTTTAGAATAATAGCAATAATAACAGCAGCACAAATTTTATCGTTATTCATTTCAACCTTTTCCACACAATTTTTGGTAAAAAATGAATTTTGTACCAGCATGCTGGTGTGTTGTGTGCTTCAAGCTTAATTGCACAATCACTTTATTGTACAATCATGATGGTATTGTGTAAGGGCCCTATTACGTAAAAGACAGTTTCATTAAATTTAGCAAAAAGTTTCCTTAAGTTCAATATGGTTTGCCTTATTTAATTTACATGTATTTGCACATTTGCTTAAGCCAATTTAAGCACATTATGGTTTGGCCTTAATACTTTTTACTGCACAACAGCTGTGCAAAGTTTGAATTCTTGAACACGAGCTAAATTTCAAAAGTTTAATGGGCAAACATGACAAATTCTATTGAAAATATTGGAAAAAAAAGTGACAGTGTTCTTATAAATTACAACAAAAAGCATCGCAAAAGAAAAATCGATTTTTTTTATGTCAAAATTTATTGCAGAAAAAATTTGCTGCAGAGCTGCGGCATGACAGCATAAAAAAACTTTTGACAAATGAGAGTGATGCCAAGTTTCTTACAAGTGATGCTTTTATGAACATTAAACTTTACTTCTGCGCAAGGGACACCCAACAACTGCATTTACGAACGTTCCCCTTATCAATTACTTTAAAAACTGGATCTAACAAGTATTGTTTTTATGAGAAACTACTTCAAAATATCTTTCACTGATGGATTAAAAATTCCGATTTAGTAGCCCGTTAAGAACCAATTTCAAACAGCACTTGAAATTTTCTCAAAATATTTAATCAAACATATTACATATTAGTAACTTCATCATCTAAAATTTTAAATTTATTAAGGTTTAAAAAATTATATCTTGGAAATATATATGTATGTGGTAGTAATTAATGTACTAGTTACAAATTTAATTATTGTAATATGTACATAATTAATAAGTGTTCCGCAACGCTGAAAATCTAAGGGTTAGATAATAATTGCCATGTCGATATAATTTTAATTTTAAAAGCTTATTTTGTAAAAAAAAAAATCAGCCACGGAGTAAGAATATAGATATTAAATTGGCTCTTAATTGGTTAATCGGTATGCTTTAAACGCCATGTGAAAAATACTTTGAATAATTTTCCAATGATTTCCATATTTTATAGATTCTTTTTAAAGCTTAAGAGATATAGATAAAGTATTTTACAACTTTTAAGTCCTATAACTTCTAAACGAAGAAAGCGTAAGCACGAAAAAAAACTTCCTATAGAACTTCTTTCAAGGATACTAAAAAGTTATATAATTTTTTCAATTTCAAGCGTATTTTTTTCTGTTAAACAAAAAAAATATTTTCAAGCACTTATTCCTTAAATATTTTTTAATATTAGCAACACTTTTTCTGTTTTGTAGTGGACAAAAATAGAAATTAGTTTAATTTGACTACAACGACAAAATAAGCACAGCCAACAACCCGCAGCCATGAAGCCGTGTCGTCGTGAAAATAATCATTTCCATATACACACATGTATTCTATGTTTGACATATTGAAGTCGGTAGCTTGCTGTCTCGAATGTGTTTATAGCATTAGGAACACGAATTTAAAAACGTATATTTATTTTTTCTCGCTTTATATATTGACTGTAAACATTTCCTCTCAAGTCAATAGTTCCCGGTGATTCTGCAGCTTACAGCAAACGATTTTTCTTCCACACACTTATAAAATGCTGTAACTACAATTATTTTTTTAAGGAAACAAAAAATGAATTTTTTTCGTCATACAAATATGGGACTGGGACCAATCGACGCAGTATTTTTTTCTGATAAAAATGATTTTTTGTCAGTTACAGCGTTCTTTAATTCTTGCGACGATATATACTTTATGGAAAAAAAAGATTCGCATAGTCCCAATTTACAACGTTGAAATTGAAAGGCAGACATTTTTCTAATTCTCTTTTGAGCTTGCCTAAACCTTTCACAATCGCGAAATTAATAGACAGACAGAGAGTATTCATTTTCTTACTTCGTTCTCTTTCGCTGTCGACGAAGATGAACATTTAACAGGCAATGATACTAAACCGACATTGATGTGAGAAAAATAATATGAAGCAACAAGAAGAAAACTGCAAAAAGTGGAAAAGAGAAACAAAAAATGTCCAGTACAGATAGTCATGTACTACACACTCTACCTCTACAACCCCTCACCAACAAACTTCGTCTGTCTGCCTTCCACTTGCCACATTGTAAAAGGGGACATAGAATGATAAACGTAGTATCCCTTCATACACCACGACTGATTAAGGGTATAAAACTGTCAAAAAATGTTATTTATTATGATAAATTTAATTTCTCCTCAATGCAAAATTTTTATAATAACGAAATTGTTTCAGAATTATTACTTTGTAATGTTTAGTTTTCTGTTCCTATTCGCCCTTCCCGAAATAACATTCCCCTTAGACTACAATATTTTCATTCTCATTTAGCAAATGAGCTATGAATTTGACAATGTTTATACGTATATTGATTTCTATAACCCTATTAGCATCAAAAATAACCCCTTTAATATCTTTTAATCTTAATTTTGTTTTCGTTGTTGTTTTATATGTATGTATTTATTAAACGTGTCACATTGCCCTACGGTTTAGATTTCCATCCGACTAAACGAAAATGATCCGACCAAATTTTGTCGGAAAAGACAAACAATGGCAACGTTGTTGAACATAATTTTTGACAGCACGGAGTTTATTACACAAACAAATTTGCCTGTTTTTGTTGTATTGTTGTACAACAACACCTAGCGCTGCCACCTTGTAGTAATTTCACCATGTGTAGCACTAGATCAAGGTGAATTCAGTACAAGGTGGTGGCAAGTTGCGAGCCATTAACACTAATTATGCATTTCAAAAAACATCTGTTGTTTCTGTTTGCTTTGGATTGTTTTAGTCTTGCCACCACCTGTAATTGAATTTACCTTGCACTAATTGTACTTTTTTGTTTAATGCCGAATCATGTGTTCTTTTGTAAAAGTAAAATATGAAACACTTCTTGAAAATTAGGGGAGTATTTAAAAATGTTGCCAAGTCACATGTAACACTTATGCAACACTTTTTTTTAGAAAAGAAAACGCCATAAGAGAATTAAACGTTTAACCAAGTGAACTAAACGTTTAATAAAGTGAATTAAATAAAGAATTTTTAAAAGTGAATGGAGTTATTTGAACGTCGTTTGTATTTGGTTGGCTCGGTTTCACTTACTAGAGTCCAGCAACAGCCTCCCAGCATGCTTGATACAATCTTTCAAAGGCGAATGAAGTACAGTCAAATCCCGATAATTGAAATTCCCGATAATTCGTAGTAAACTGTCGGTCCCTTGAAAAAATCTCGTTAATTCGTAAAATTTCCATACATTTTTGGTCCCCTCGCTAATTAGAAATTTTTTTCAAATAAAATCTTCTTTGCCTCTGATAAATCGTAATTGCTCGCTAACTACCACTTATTATTCATAATAAAAACAACATAAACATTGAAAGAATGATATTTTGTTTACCGCAATTTTTTATTGCCTGGATTTTTGCTTGAGTGTGTTTATTTTCTTATGATCAATTTGTTACATGAATAATAAAGAAAAATGTCAAAGCGGACGCATCGTTTTAGTAAATAAATTGAAAAACCCCGTTAATTCGTATTTATTTTATTTTAACCCCGTTAAATCGAAACCCCGCTAAATCGAAAACCCCTATAAATCGTAAGAAATGGCCGGACCCTTGCGATTACGAATTATCGGGATTTGACTGTATATGCAAAACATTGTCAGTGTCTACGGCTTGTCCAAGTTTCTGACTGCAAAACCAAAATAATGTAAATATGCATATTTTAATGATTTGATATATCCTTTCTTTCCAACCAAATATTCACCATATACAAAGCAAAAATAGCTTGAATCAGTAATACACGATCTCCATGACAAGATTAAGGGCTTCTGTCAAAAAAAATAATTGTGAAATTGTAGTGTGAGAATTGACTGTTTAACAGCATTGCCAGCACAATTTTTATGCCAGATTCGAATTTGTAGACCAGTGTAGTTTGAATGCCTTTATTTACTACCAGATTATTTTATTTGCTTTTATCTGGGGATAAAAAATATTCAAATAATCGGACGCTAAGAAACGTTACGTTAACAAAATAATATAATACATATAAGTTTAATTTCATATCAATATTATCAATATTCCCATTATTTGTTTGTTCATTCCATTGGAAATTTTTAAATTTATAAAATAATTTTTGCATGACGGGGTTACAAGTGAGGCATATAAGATATTTTAAGCTTAAATTTAATTGGGCCTTATCTCCTGACGATATCCAATAAACAAAATCATTATTTTTCTCTTTCTTTTATAACACGTTTTTGACTTTTATCTCTAGACAGTTTTGACATTTGAATTGTGTTTTATTAGAATATCTAAAAAGTAAACTTTCCTTAAGTATTTTTTATTTTACATTATTCTCTATTATTACAGTTTTTTTTTTTGTAGTCCTTCTCCTTTATTAAACAAAAATTTCGTGTTTTGTGAAGATAATCTTAGATAAAGACGTGATGGAGTGTCTGCTTAAATGTTGATGCTCTCCTTCGAATACAATTGTTTAGGATGTGTTTAATGAGGTGGAAATTGGATGATTTCTATGATTTTGTTTTGTTAATGTCATAATGAAATTAAAACAAAAAAGTAATAAATTTGCTTAATATTTTACAAAAATGTTTTATTTTTATACTTGAGAGATTTTCAATTATTTTGATTACATATACATAAGTATTGATATATATATCGATTAGTTTATAGCTTCTATGTTTGGTGTGGTAGACAAAAACCAAATGCATCGCGCTTTAAAATGTTAGGCTTTAGAATAAAATTCGTTTGTATCTTTTAACCCATTTTGATCCGTTGTTCGATTATTCCAACAGTAAAAATCATAATTTTTTTAAAAAAATTTAAGGTATGAAAGAGGTGGCATTTCCATCAAATTTTTATATGAATGTTAGGGCTCATCTTTTATCAAGAAAAAAAACTATATGCCTCCACGACCTCCCTCTCCCCCGCAATAATAGGGGTTAATTTCTACAACCCATATTCTTAAAAACTTTTTAAATTATTTTTTAAAAATAATAAAAAAAATAATCATGAGGAATTATTGTCAATAAATGTAGCTGTTCCATAAAACATAAAACAATGCTTTGAATGCACATGCATGACTTCACATATGTGTAAACTTGACTGTTCGAAATTTCGAACGCTGGCGCTTATCCTATAGTTACAGTTTGACCATGACACTTGCACTTGCATATCATTTTGCATTCTTTGTGTTAGATTTGATGCGCATTAGTTGTGAAACTTCATTATTATATTTTTCTTTTATCGAGTGTTTTTGCATTTAAAATGCAGCATTTTATATTAAATTTTTTTAAAGAAAAGTTGAGTGTTTCATATGTATATAATCCTAAAGTGAATTTCAATGTTTTTGTGGATTTTATATTGTATTTTTATTGACTAGTGTTTTGCATACACAGGTAAGTATGAAGGATTTGGATGAAATAAAAGCCAATTGGAGTGACGATGACGTGGATATTTGTTTTAATTGCTTAATTTGCTCTTTTAAACATTGAACTTCTGCTTTTAAGTCTTCAAAGCTGGTAAATACGTCATGTGTGATCAGCCAGCCATGCTACATAATTTTAACAAGGGCATGGGGGTATGAATTTGCACGACAATGCCATATACGTGGAAAGAAATGGTATTGGCCTTTGTGGTGCACTACCTTGAATTTGACAGTTGTCAATGGTTGGAAATTCCGTTGCTTAATTGAAAAATGCAAAGCTGAGAAACTACCGAAAATAATGATGTTGACGATTAGGAATATCAACCCCAAAATCTTCCAAAAATTAAGGGAAAACACGTAATAATCATAAATCTCGAGGGAAATCATCTTCCTTGTCAATTGAAGGGTTTTTTAAGGCCCACAATTTATATGTGCGAGAAATGCAATGTGCATCTGCACAAAAAATGTTTCAAGCAGAAACCTGAGTATAAGCATTTTTTATCAACTAATCTTTTTAATCGTAAAATAATAAGATAATTTTACGATTTCTCTCAAATAATATAAATTGAATAAAGATAATTTTTAACAAAATTTAATCAATTTTGTACCACTTACATAATTCAAAAATAATATAATAAATTAAAAATAAAATAAATATTTCTTCTTATTTTTGAATCAAGCTCAAGGTCAGGTTATGCAAAATATATTAATTTATAATTAATCCAATATTTTGCTGGCACAATGGACAGCTTCTTCAGGGATATTTGGTTAATAAAATTTAAACAAATATTTTAAAAAACAAAATTTAAATGAAACAACAATAATTGACAACATGAAAAATAATAAAAATAATAATAATAATTCTTTCAAAGCCCATCTATCAGGTCTGCTTACTTGTACAAAAACAAAAATCGATTCTTTTAAGCTGTCAAAAACTTACTACCCCATATTCAAAGTAATAGGAAAAAACGTGTATGTGTGGCATACTATAAACGTAAACTAACGTATACATGCACAAGTAAGCAAAATATAAACAACTTTTGACTGCTCAAAAGAACAAAAACAATGATCATCAGGCTTCTTGCGCAGTCCAGTTCAATGGGCCTTGAATTCTTTTTTCTATTGTTGTGTTGATTACACTATGCGACAGTCAAAATGGGTTCAAACTACTGGGGAAAGTTATATCGGTAAAAAAGAAGTTATACGTGTCCCGGCGTTTCGCTGGGTCACGTCTAGGATTTGAGATATATCAATTTGAAAAATGGGCTAAAAAACATCAAAATTTTTATAAATTTTTTTAGGGCTGCCATACGTCTTATGGTTATGACTTATATATTAAAATATCGGAAATTTTTAGTAGAACATATTTTTTATAAAACTCGGAAAAATCGGTTCAGATACAAAAAAGTTATGACCAAAATTTTTTTTTTTAAATACCCACTTTCGGGAACCATAAATCTCCCCGAGTTCAAGCTTTATAACTCAAGTAAATGGTAAATTTCTTCTTTAACACGTCGGTATATAAATTATTATAAAAAGCGGTTAAAAAATGGCTGAGTTATAACCAAAATACTGAATCCCCAAAAATTACTCTTTTTACCTTTGCTGAAGGGTATAAAAAGAAATTTACCATTTACTTGAGTTATAAAGCTTGGACTCGGGGAGATCTATGGTTCCCGAATTTCCGATATTTTGGTATATAAGTCATATTCATAGGACGGATGGCAGCCCTAAAATTTAGGTTTTTATAAAAATTGTTGGAATCAGTGGGAACTAATTAGCCTAAAAAAAAATTTTTTTTTTAATCAGAGAAAAATAAAAATTTAATTTCGGAATTAAATGCTTAATTTAAAATTACATCTAATATTGTTCTATCCCAAATTTTACAGATTTAATTAATTTGTTCCTCATTAACTAACAAAAATCAAGCTAACCAGTGTTGCCAGAATTTTTTTGAGATAAAATTAGCAAAAAAAAACATAATTTTTCATGAAAAAACCCGGTAAGCATTTATGTAGTTTATTTAGAAAAAGATATAACAATTCATTTCAAAATATATAGTCATTTTCTGGAATTTGAAATCGCTGGTTTTAAAAGTAGTTCTGTTAAATATAAGTGGTCCTCAAAGTATGAGGTAAAAAAAGGAAATATTTTTTTTAAACTTTTAGCACAGAAAATTTTTAAAAATTTGTTCGATTTTAAATTCACTCGAATGCGATTTTCAAAACATGGCTGATTATTTTTGGATATTTTTTATTTAAAATATCTATCCAAATTTAACTACTCAGTCTGTGTAAAGAATAATCCAATCTTTGTAATTTTAAACAACAAATTTAAAGTTGAATTCTTGACATGTTATTTAAACTATAAAACAAGGGTCGTATTAAAAATTAACATGAGATTAAATATTGCAATTATCGATCGTTGACCGCAACTTTAGGAGCGTTAACTACAATTTTCGGTCGTTATTCGCGCCCTAATAGACAAGCAATAACAATTTTAGTGCAACATTTTGTGTCTACATATTCATTGTGTGGTGCTGCCGTGCCAAGGAGACAACGGGTTGGTCGAAGTGACGAAAATATCGCTGCCGTTCAGCCGTCCGTAGCAAACGATCCAAATGAGTCGACTACGCGGCATTCTCAAGAACTGGGCATCGCCAAGACCACTATATGGCGAATTTTGCGTAAAGATCTTGGTTTATACCCATACAAGATCAAGCTGACTCAAGTATTTAAGACGATGGACCATATGATGCGACGTATGTTCTCCAATTGGGATCTGTAGAAGATGCGCCAAGATGATGAATTTTATCGCAAAATCATCTTCAGTGACGAAGCTTATTTTTGGCTCAATGGGTTAGTCAATAAGCAAAATATGCGTCATTGCTTTGGTGAAAATCCACATGTGCATCATGAATCACCACTTCATCTACAACAAATAACTATTTGGTGCGGTTTGAATGCCGGCGGCGTCATAACTATCGTAACGTTACTGTGAATGGCGTTTTTTATCGCACCATGATTACCGATTATGTTTGGCCCGAATTAGAAAACATGGACTTGGACGACACAGCACACGTTACAATCAAGTTATTTAAGAATTAGTTTGTTGAGCGTGTTATCTCAAGAAATGGACCAATCAATTGGCCGCCTCGTTCCTTCGATTTAACGCCTCTAGACTTTTTTAACAAGTCAACGACGTAAGAAGAACTCAGAGCCAACATCAAACGCGAAATAGTTTCCGTTACGGCTGAAATGTTTGACCGAGTCATCGAAAATTGGGTCCAAAGAATCGATCGCTGCCGACGTGCCCACGGTGGCCATATGAACGAAGTCGAGTTCCATTCATAAATGTTTTTATTGTTAAGTCGATCATAAAGTTTTTGAAACTATTCCAACTTTTAAGTTATCATTTGTGAATAAAATTCCTACTAATGAATCTATTTTCAAACGGTTCATCCATGAATGGTTGTCAAATTTTGTTTATCAATGCAAGAAGTGGAAATAGTACAAACATAAGTGACAATGTAAAGAATTTTCCACCAAGCTTAAAAATATGCATTTTAAAACAAAAAACCTACAAATCGGCATTTTGCCAATTTTGGGGTATTAAATCTGCAAAATCCAGATGAATCTGAACTTCTGGCATCACTGGAGCTAAGCCTTTTTATTTTAAGCCATATGTATGTATGCATTAGTGATGTTACGAATATTAATTTGTAATACTTGCGAATACGATTATCTGCGCCAATATTCGTCAATATGGACCAACATCAATGATTAATATCTCAGAATACACAAACAATTTCGCGAAACTGGTTTTGGAATTAGAAAGGGGGTTTTAAAAAAATACATCCCTCATACCTAACTTGTTTTATTTTTTCGAAATGGTCGGTAGGTCAAACAATAATGAGCTGACGATATGTTTACCAATCCTCTGCAAATACTTCATTGTTGTTTTTTCTTATATACAAAACTATATTTTTATTTATGCTAAATAAGCATAAGTGTGTTACAATTTTATTTGTTTTAATAAATTATTACTTAACTTATTCCTCGAAAAATATCTGCTTAGTATTTTGTATAATTGCACTTTCGTTGTGGAAACGAAAATGAAAAAAAAATTAAAATAGGAAAATTACTGTTGAAAGAAAAAAAAGGGAATTTGTATTGGAATTGTAATTTCGTAGTGGGAACTGAATATAATACATGTTAATGTAAATTAATATTTGCAAGTGTTGAGGGAGTAATGGAAGACATTTTAAGTATATAACTTGACATATAAACCCCACTTTAAATGTACTATTTTTTGCAGCACTTTTTATTATAATAAGTCTTTTAATGAACACCACTTTTTTGTTTGCCTTGTTTATTTTGTTTATGCTTTAACAGCTGCTTAAAATTTTTAACAATTTGCACCCTCACTGTTTATTGTTAGTATTTTGTTTAAGCTTTGAAATCGTTGCAAATAAGACTTTTTTTAATAGCTGTAATTATAATTCCCTCTGCAGTTTTGTTTCCTTATACCTTTAGTTTTTCTTAAATTTCTTGGGAAAATGTTTCCTGATGGTCTGGCAACCAGTTAAATGCGCATAGCTTTTCCTCTACCAATAAATTTCAGTGTTTTTATCAAAAATAAAAAGTTGGAATTAAGCAAAACAAACCAAATTTTATAAATGAAAAATTATGTATTCTTTAGAATAACTTTGACAACTTGACTTTAAAATTTTAATAATCACCCTTATTCTGCGTTTCGATTCGAATCGTAAATTTCTCAGTTTGGCAACTTTGGTATTCTGCGTTCCGTTCCCCGTATCAATTCGATTTGTTTTTCGATTGTATGTATTCTGCGTTACGATCGTAGCTACGTTTTGTCAAGTTGTTTATTTACTAACGGAAAGATTTTCGATTTTTGTTTCTGTAGTTAAAAAAGTGTATAATTAAATAAAATGTGACTATAAAATGCTATAAATTTATTTTGTCATAAATTTTGTTTTTTTTTTTAGAACTTTAAAGCTTTATTTAATTTATTGCAGGTCAAAAAAACACAACACATGAGCAGTATGAAAAGCTGGCGAGTTTAATGGCACCGAAGGATGATATTGCGTCTGGATATCATAAGCGTCCCAAGGAAGAAGTTGCAAACGCCACCAATAAAAACTGACGCTGCATGGAAGAAAGTATGACATTTTTCTAGTCTTGATTCTGCATTCTGGACCACGTTGTTCTCCTCTTCCAACAACAACGCAGCTGCCATTGATTGCATTTCTTCTCTAAACGAAATTTTTCTTTTGCAATGATGTGTAGAAAATGAAAATTTCGCTCCGGCGCTTCAGGATTCCTCACACTGTAATTGTTTGGCCACAAATGCCGTTTGTTTATAATCTGGCTATTTTCTTCCATTCCGCACATAACTGATAACAAAACAGCTGGATTAAACATACTCTTCTCTTCTTCTTTTTCTTTCGATTAGGTTTTTTTAGAATACCTATTTTCGATTCGAGCGTAACTGAATGCGGGAACGTAATCGAAACGCAGAATAAGGGTGAATGTATTGAAGAAATCCTAAATTATTTCAGAAGATTAAGACCTCTTTTACGGATTACAACTCAACTCAGTTTAGTTGTAATTTTTTGATTTTTGTATTATGGTTTACAACTTTTCTATATTGCGGCGAACAAAAACATCAAAAAACACAACCAGTTATTTCATTTACAACTTAACTGAGTTGAGTAGTGAACCGTAATAGGAGCCTACATTTTGAAATAATATTAAAATAGAAATTTTAAGTTTCCGGACTAAGAAACTGAAAGTTAAAAAATTAAATTTTTAATACTAATGCAAAATTTAAATAAACATTTAATGAAAAAAATAAATTATACAGAATAATACGCAGAAGTACCACAACGGTACCAACAAAGTAAAAAATGTACGAAAATAGTATAATTGTACAATTATTTCCAACCACTACTCTAGTAAGTAATAATAACAATAATTAAAAAATTAGCAGCCGTATATAATGAAAATTTGGCATGAAGTTAGCACAAAGTTTATTTCTAATACACTTACCAAACGCTGGCTAACGATTTGCTAAACTCTTGTTACCGAGCTGCCAAACGTTTGCCAACTTGCGAAAAACAGTTGTTTAATGTTAAACAATTTTGTTGGTTTTTTTCCATCTTTTTTATTTTATTTAAATTTTAATTTAATTTAATTTGCGTAGTGTGCAAACTATGGCTAACTTTTTGTTATGAATACGGCTGTAGGTATTTATACATAATTTCATTACTAATCATATCATAAAAATATATTGCAAGACTACAATTGGCATTAAATCTTTTTAACTAACTTACTGGAGCAGGTGTTTTGAATGAATTCATACCTCAAATCCCCTCAAACCTGCTGATGGGATTCCTGTTTTTTGTATGGGGTGTTCCCGGTTTGGAGGACTATTTTCTGCTGACAATAAGCGCTTCTTATAACATGTAGACAAAGCACTCCTAAGGTCCTTTTTTAGGGCTAACTAAATTAACATAAGTACATTAACATATTATTTCAATCATTTTCGTAACCCATTATATATTTTTATTTTGTTCGCTTTAAAGCCTTCTTCGTTATCAGCACTAAAATAGCAGCTTTTTGTATATTTTATTCTTTTACTGCTGTAAAAATGCTCTCTTATTGAAGCGTTTGATTATGCGCTTTTTCTCTGTAGTGCTTCAAAACACCCAAATTTTTTTTACTGGGTTAGGTCACATAAGAGTTTTCAATTTGGAATCTGCAATGAATTTAAAGGAATTTTTAACACTAATTTTAAAGTTTTTTTGACTTTAAAACCATTTCTCTGCCATAAAAACTCTGCAAGAAAGTCCATCAGTAAAATGATTCATCTATAATATTTACTTAGAGCGTTTTAATTGGAGGAAAAAATTATAAAAATTTTTATTCTTTAATAAAAATGTTTTGTTTTTCTTCAAAAATAAAGTTCTTTGACTTTGTACAAAAAAAAAAAAACGGAGAAAACATAGACACAAACATACACAAAGTAATTTTTCAATTTCCTGATTGCAAAATAAATATTTGTACCAACCAACTTTGAGTTTGTTCTGCAAACGACATTACGAGTTTTTTTTATGAGTATTGAGTTGTTTACAACTCACAAGCAACACACAGTAGCCAGCAAAACTAAGGACAGACCACCATCTATTTTCAGTTTTTGCTTAAATAGTGGAGAAGGTATTATGGATTTGTGCTGATGTTTTTAATACCTTAAAATTTTGGTCGTAGACCCACCGATTGACACTGAATTACATTCTGAGTCAGCCGTCCGGCTGGCTGGTCATGTAACCCTTGTGCGCAAAGTAAGGTTCGCAATTTTAGAGAAAGTTTGATTTTATTTGGTAGAATACATACTTTAATCTTTAAACTTCAACTGACTTTATAATTTTTTCCGCGTGATGCGATACCAACTGGACAAACTCTGAACTGATACTGACTTTTTAGTGACATCTGAATGTGGTATTTATTATCAAGCCCTAACGTCTAGATGACTCGAGAATTTTCGACCCCTAACGTCTATTATGCTATTTAAACTTATGCATTATTATGTTATTTATTTATCAATTATGTTATTTAAACTTATGCATCTTTAGAAATTTGCATAACTTAAATAAAAACAATTTAAACTAATACATTTACTAACAAATACAAAATAACTACCCAATAAAATATGGAGCTTCCAACGAAGCAGGTTTGTAAGGGAGAAACATTAACGTTTCGCTTACCATTGCGCTGACGGAAGACATGAATTTTATATGGCGAGTTCCCACTTTGAACATAAAGCGCATTATTCAGCGCATATAAAAATTGTTGTATGTAACGATCGACCTTAAACACTGAATGTTTTGATACAGTTATTTTTTAGTACTCTCCCTTACAAACCTGCTTCGTGGTAAGGGAATGCCGTAGCACTTGAAATGTTATTTTTTTGTATAAAAGTTGTTGAGAGTTCTTTCACTTACTTTACTGCATTTTTGTATGTACCATAAGTGCTTCGCAAAATGATACAATTTTTTATTGGGTAATAAATACAAGACAACTAATAAATTAAACTAATTCTGAACTAAAGTTACTTTCGTAACAATATTTTATATTTCATTATAATCTGCTAGAGAGATTCGGAGAAGCAGAAATTGCTTCCCTCGTGACCTTAGTTTTGAAAAAATATATATCCTAAATCTGGGACACATCAGTTGGAAGGCTTCAGACTCTATAACGAACATATTTAGGTAGAAACATGTTTTTGTAACTGACAGAAGACCTTTTATTAAATAAGGTCAATGCCGAAACAACAAAAACTTTGGTAAATTTAATAATCAAAAACTGTTAATGAGTTTTATAGATGTACCCTAACTTTTGCTGTGCCAATTTGAAAAGTAACAGAAATGTTTAATGTTTCATTCTATTTTCTCTTTAAGGCTAAATTAAATCATTCTTTTTCCTTCGTTTCAATATTTTAAAAAAGGATTGCTTTGTCCTTAGTTTTGCTGGCTACTGTATGTGTGTGTTTATGTGTGTAATATAAATAAATAACTTGAAATTGTCATAAATACAAATAAAATATATATTTGTTTTGGAGTTTTATTGGAAATAAAAGAGGGTGAAAATTGTCTTATTTTGATGTTCTCATTAATAGATAAGAAAAAAAGAAAAAACAGAGAAAATAAAAAACACGTTTTTCGAACGGATGAACTACATGTTTTTCATCCGTTCGAATAACGTAAAATATAACGATTTGTTGTTGATAATTTTAACAACAAAGTGTAAGAAGTATCCCGAAATGAACGCATGAATACAACTGCTGCTATTTGTGCAATCAAGTGTTAAGTTGCTTTTGGACGACATGTATTGATTAGTGTGCTTGTCAAACTCCCAACTGAACAAGGCATACGTGTTTTGTAAAAGCAAATAAAATTGCTTCTGTAATTGTCACCTTGAATTTTCAATAAGTGCGTGCTGTAATGTTAAACCGACAACCCATCTGACAGCGGTTGTTTTTCAAGTCAACTGTTTGTGGCAGCAAATATACATTTAAAACTTTTTATTTAAACACTTTCTTTAAAAATGACAGAATTTTTAATTAACTTAAATATAAATATAATAATAAAAACGACCGCGTAAAAGCAAAAAATGTAAGCCTTCCGTTATTGTAAATTTTGACACACAACTTCTGAATTTTATATCTGAGAGCCACTGCAAAATTCATGGTTTAATCCTTAATGATAATACTTAAGGAAAATATATACATACGTAGAATCCCGATAATTCGTAATCGCAAGGGACCGCCAATTTTTTACGAATTATAGGGGTATTCGATTTAAAGGGGTTATAATAAAAAAAAATACGAATTAACGGGGTTTTTCAATTTATTTACTAAAACGATAAAAAAAACTTAGAAAACAATTGTTAAAAATAAAATATGTATAAATTAATCAAAGGTGTTCTTATTCGACATTTCGAAATTTAAATAAATAACAATTAATCAAGCTCGAGGCCAGTGTTTTTTTGTAAATAAAAATTCCTTTTTATTTGCTTCCAATATTTTGATTTTCTTTGAAGATAATCATCAGGGCTTTCTTTTCAGTGAATTTTTATAGACACAAAAAGTTAAAAATATGTTGTTCACACATCGACATCTAGAGTGCAATTGTTTGATTTAATATTTAAATTCAAATTGATAATGATTTGAAAATAACATTTGATATCAAATGTTTTTTCAATTTGATGTCAAATGTTAAAATCAAATCAAAAATAAACTTGGCAATACTAAAGCAAAAAATAAATGTAAGCATTAAAAATGGCGATTAAAGTTACATTTTTTTTCCTTGTGGTTACATTTGTTTTACTATTAAAAATAAATTTTAATATAAAGTGCCCATTTTTTTCTAGTGAAAAATAAAAATTATTTGTAAGAAATTACAATGATAAAAATACGAAAAAAAAGAAAAATAATAAAACGGGAAAGTGAAGAAAGTTTGTTGAACAATCGCGATGCTACAATCCTCTAAATAAAATGGAGCCAAGTATTTTGTCTTTCCAAGAATTAGAGGACGGAAAGAACACTATTTCATCTTTTAGCTATGGTACCGAATGTTTATCTCAAAGTTTAAAATGATCGGTTAAACCAAACTCTTATTAATAAAATTAGATGCAGGAAAAATGTGAACAAGAAAAATCGAGTTTGGACAACGACAGCACAGGAATGTGTGGAAGCTTATTATTAAACTGAACACACAATTACAGGATACATGCCAAAATATCTTTTAGAAGTTGCGGATGGTTTACTTTTTTCCTAGAGAATTGAAACAAACATTAACATATGATAACTGGATTATAGACAGGGAAACGGCTTTACAAAATACAGGATCACAAAGCTCCAATAAACAGAAATATGATACAAAAAGAAAACATATTGATTTAAGGATACGAGAAATTCGATTTATAAAATTAAAACTGAGCTAAACGATTCTGAATTTAATTTATTTTACATCGCAAAATAAATTCTTATTACAAATTTGAAGAAGCCGAAAATATAAAAAGAATTTAGTTTTTCCTTAAAGGGGGCAGATATAAAGGAATTGAATTCCTTTATTTAAGCTTCTGACTTATACGATAAGAATTCATTTATTTAAGCTTCTGTTATAAAAACATATGTTTTTCATATATTTGAAGAAAAAGTAAAATTTAAAATAATTGATACAAAAAATCAAGGCGAATTTACACAAGGTGACCTTAAATTTCTACGTAAGCAACAGCTGATTACTAACCTTGTATCAAAATGATATACCGTTCATGTGGTTCTGGGGAATATTTACTAAATTCTATAATTTTCGCTTAAAATTAAGAAATTTAAAATTGTTTTAAATTATTACATATCAAAACAAACAATTTAAAATTAAAAAGAAAATGAAATATTTGTTTAAATTGCTTACTACAGTGTTGTATTATTTTTGACACAACGTAAAAATATTTTACAGTGTTGTAAACGTTTTCAAAATAAGACACCTTGTATAAATTCGCCTTGAATCAAGTAAAATTAATTTTTAAATAAATTAATTGTAAATGTTTGCAGGTAAAATAACGAAAGTTTTAGCTAATTAAGAATTATGTTAATATTGTACCTAATAAAATATCAATCTTTGTTTGCAGATAAACTCAATTTCTGATTTTTATTGATGTTAAGTTCCAACTTTACGTTCAGATTATATTGAATAATCATTATATATTTATGTAGTATTTGATTTTGAGGTCACAATACATCAAGCTTGCCTAAGACATAAAAGGGAAAGTGAACCAGTTTGTATGTCCTAGGTTTTTAGCAAGAGACCTCAGACGATACCTACCAAAAAAAAGATTTTTGTTTTAAATTCTCGGTAAATGGCATCTAGCTAAGGCCGAAGTTTGAATATTAATGTGTGGAGTTGCTGTGCAAAAATAGCTGCTTTGCATTGAAGTTTTTAATATTCTAGCTTCTTAGAAAGGTATTGTAGTAAGAGCAAGTATTGTATTAATTAGTGTGATTACCCCCGTAAAAATAGCACAACATGGTAGGTACTAACGCTAATTTATAACACTTTGGTCCATCTATTTGTGCAACAAGAAAACGAGCAACATCGTTTTGTCTTTTTCGGTTCAGATTTTCATTAATTACATTGTGCTCGAAATTTACACTTTTTTTATACAAGCTTGGCACTTGACGTTTTAACGTAATTCGGGTACGCTGAATCCAATGATGCAAAACCGTTTTTTTTTTGGAGATATACCGAAATTTCGAAAATGGAGGAGGTTACACCGCATATATTCGCTCAAAAACGGTTTAGTTTATTTAAATTACCAAAAAAACCCAAAATTGCGCAGTAGGGCTATAACCAAATTTTTGGCATGGTACCACGGAGTGGCCAAGAATGATTTAGTAATGAAAACACCTGTCTCCCGTCGTTTTGCAAAAAATACCTCACGCAGGGAAGCAAATTTCAAAAACCTTCCAAGAAATTCTGAACCGCGATGAATTTAAATCTAAAGCAGTGGATAAATTCCAAAATAGCATTTAAGTGATACGTGTAGGAATATAAACAAATATCAGGTGTATATTTTTTAAAATTTCCGTGAGATACAAATTGTTGTTTTCAAACTTCAACCCGATCCCTGCGTGAACTTTTTTAACAATCCGAAAAAGTTATCACATTTTGTATTAATAACTGTAAATGTTCTACACAACTATACTATGCCGTTTTCGATACACGCAAAAAGTGTGAAAAAATAATTTTTATATCAAAATTTCGAAATTTTTGTTTTTTAAAAATTCATAAAAAATTGGAAAATATTAAGTAGGGTTGGTCAAACATTTGACCCATCTACGAGTATCCTTGGCGTTGCAGGGACCAAATTAAGAATTTAATTAAGCCGCCATATTTGTATGGTTGAAATTCTTAAATTTGGCTGCAGCAGTGTCTAGGATCCCCCTAGATGGGTAAAATGTATGACCAACCCCACTTTATTTTTCATCTAAATCAGTTATCTCTAACCCGCTATCTCCATTCATTAAGGGGGCTCCATTCAAAATGTTCAATGCAGACTAGAAATATATTGATGAAAAAGTTCCATAAATGCCCAGAAGTCGTCCGTTGGGGGTTAAAATGTATGACTGACCTCCATTAGTTTTTTAACAGTTTCTTAAAACATACTTCCCATATATCTCCAACCCTTAGGGGGGCTCCCATACAAATATGGCCGTTTAATGAAATTCTTAAATTTGGCCTCTGCAGCGCCTAGGATGCTCCTAGATGGGTCAAATGTGTGACCAACCCCACGTTACCTTAATTAATTTTTTTGTCCTTAACATTTTCTCGCGACATACTTGCCCCTTATCACCACTTCTTAGAGGCGCTCCCATACAAATTTTGCGTTATATGAAATTCTTAAATTAATTAAAATTTGTGAATAAAATCAAAATTTGCTAACAGATTTTAATCATTCATGGCTTGTTTTGTTTGCAATTTTGTTTTATTTATACGTCTGGAACAAATTTGAGGCCTAACTGCATTTTCCAAAATTCTTATAAATTTTTAAAAAACTTAAATTTTGATAAAAAAAATTATTTTTTTTCCCAAAAAAAAAAATTATCAGGTATGTGATGGAGGTCGATTTTAAAAACGAAACGATTTGAAACCGAAAATATCGTTTTAAGTATCTTTTAAAATGGATTTTAAATACATATTCCTTTTAATTTCAGTCCATTTTCTTTTAAATTGTATATTATATACGTTAACTTAAGTGTATTCTGAACGAAAATTTAAGACTTTAATTCAGAAATAGATTTTCATTACATTCATTACACCTTTTAAAAACGTTCGTTTTGAAATCGATCGATTTCCATCACATACCAGTATGTTTCTAAAACGACTGCGCATATTAGAAAAAAGATTTACCTTTCTTAAAGAAAATTTTATTGCGGAATTTCGGTGTTTTTAACAACTTTAATAAACTCAATCCTTTTTGAGTTACGCGAATATATCTGTGGCATTTGGACAAAACATCTTAAGTCGAGATAAGATAGAAAAAAAAGTTTTTAAGAAAACTCGGTGTCAAATAACAAAATTAATTTCGTTTATAATACAAAATTTTAAAATCTTAAACAAAAATGTTTTTGAAGGAATATTTATAATTAACAGCTCTTAAATTTGACTTAAGATGTTATGTTGTCCAACCTCCTCCATTTTTGAAAACAAGAGCTTTCCTAAAAAAATACTGTTAGCACCATTGGATTCAACGTACCCGAATTATGGTCAAACGCGATGTGCCCGGCTTGGCTTTTTTTTCAACTAGCACAGTGTTATTTTTCTTTTTACGTGTTCCCATGGAGTTTTTCTTATAAACTACTTCAATTGTCGTATACATATTTTTGCTGATCCACAAAAAGAAAATTTAACTAAAAACCCCTTTATCACATAAATAAAGTAAGCAGATTATCAAAAAAAAAAAAAAATAAAAAATAAAATATCACGCAAAAAGTGCTCGTAGAAGAAGCAAATAAAAATTGTATGAATGGTTGAATTTACTTTGAGATTTTACAAACGTATGAAACAACTACTCACCGCTTCTGTTGATGAAAATACTGAAAGTTACTTGTTTTTTTGTTTTTTTCATTTTTCACATGTTTTTGCTCCATTTTCGTATGTTTTGCTTTTAGTTTTACTTTTGTATGTTTGTTTGACTTTAATCTCCAACAGGCTCATCCTTCAGTGACTTTATGTTTCTTTCATTAAAACAAAAATTACATGAAGAAATAAAAAGTAAACAAAAGTTTGCCTTTATTTTCTTTTTCTACAGTTTTTTGGGTTTATTTAAATTTTTTTTCTCCAATTTTTTTTGTTAGATATTTTTTTTGTAATTTTTTTTATGTAAAGGATGATACTGTGTAAATGGTTATAAAGTTAACATTAAAGTTATATGTTGCAAAAAAAAAAACTAAAAATATTAATAAAAAATAACACGCAAAAACTCAAAGGGAATATTTGATAGAGTCCTAAACATATAAAATATTCACATGAAAAAGTCACAAAGTCTAATCCTGTGTCTTTGTGTACACTACTTTTAATTCGGATGTCACTTGCAATATGATTAGGATTTTAAGAAGTACTAAATTTTTTAAAAATAGCCAAGCTGCAGAATATTTAAAATCGGTACCGATTATGCTTCAATTAAAGTGGCGAATCGAAGATAGATAAAATTAGAAGGTAAAAATCAATGCGACCAATTGGATGTTTTGTGCAACAACGCTATTTATGACGATAGATCTAAGTTCTAAGAATCAGCATTTTTTGGTTGTCATAAACTGATTTCATCTGATATTACAGTGCCAACCCCAAAATACATATATAGCGCCGCCATTTATATTCTAATCCTTACATATCGTACATCAGTTCTTATGGCTTCACTATAGCTTCACTTTTGCCTTTGGTAAGTTTTTAATTCGTTATCAAATTCTGGGTGCCACTTATACCATCTCGGAATTTCTCCTCATTGTCCATTTTTTCAGCATGTGGCAAGAAAATTCTTCTTAAGCCATATCGCATATCATCCCAGAAAATTATCACCTAAGCCTCCTTACAGCAATCGTAACTATTAACTTCAATCTAGGTGAGGTTAAACGGGCAGCCGTCACGAAGACGACTCACTTACTGCCTGTTTATATATTTTCGAACGAAGACTTCGATCGCTTAACTAACATGTAAAACAAAAACAATATTTTATTCGATCGCTTAACTAACATGTAAATCAAAAACAAATAATAAAATATTGTTTTTGTTTTACATGTTAGTTAAAAACAAATAATAAAATATTGTTTTTGTTTTACATGTTAGTTAAGCGATCGAATAAAATATTGTTTTTGTTTTACATGTTAGTTAAGCGATCGAAGTCTTCGTTTGAAAATAGATGAACAGGCAGTTAGTTCCTTATAGCGGTCCCTTTGTGATAAATCTAGTTTCCTTAATAAAATACATGCAAACCGTTTATTAGACAAAAATCAAAATGTAAGACCTTTAAACAAGTCAGGCATTTCTAGACAAATCCAATCTTCACAGATCATCATAGAAAAGTAATGTTCAAAATAAAAAAAAAAAAAAGTGTTATTTTTTTTTTTGAAACATGCAGGGTTTGGCAAACTACATACAATGATGGTGTGTAAAACCAGTACGAGTGTTTCTCCAGTTTGTGATTGGACTTTTATCTGTTTACTTTCTCTGGGAGAAAAAATGGAAAATCGACGAAATTTGCACAGCAATGCAATTGCGGCAATTCTAAATGAAAGTGACTCGGATATTTCAATTCCTTCCATTCAAGATGAAAATATTGAAAGTTAAGATGTTATTGATGATCCATGAGAATATAATATTGAAAATTGTGAAGAAGCTTGTGGTATCGATGCATTATCGAACAAAGAATGAGAATGTGTGTACAACTTTTCGCTTTTTGAGTTTTTTTGTCAGCGACTGTTTCAGTTTAAGGAATCAGATGTAAAAGCAACAGATTTTGTTGGCCAAGGACATACAAAGAATTGAAAGAAATGGCAGTTTTTCGACTTTGACTGCAGTTTTTTAAACGCTACTTTAGCAGAGAATATTATATCAGTACCACCAGGTACACGTTATGCGATGTCCAGATGCCGTTTTATCTGCTTTTCTGATACTTCTCCTCCGAAAGTGAAAAATAATCATTGAAAATATGAATAAATACAATTGAACTAATTTGCTGTTTTCACAACACAAGTGATTGAACACTCAAAAAACTGAGTGCTTTTCATACAAATTTTAATACACGTTCAATCACTTGTGTGGTTAAAACAGCACACATATGTGAAAGCAAATTAAAAGATTTAGAAAAATCCTTGTGGGCATGTGTGTATTAGTCTATACATACAATTGGGGGATTCACAAGGTGTCATAAAGTCATAAGTCTAAAAATAATAACATGAAAATATACGACTGTTGTGAACAACCCCTGACAATTTAAGCTGTGTTCACATTATGTGTATTTGTCATGTGGATTGTCACTTTTTCACATGTTTAATATGTACATATCGTCTGAACCCCTTCAAACACTATCATGTGTTATTTCTCTGTGTACAGTACACATGACAATTTTGATTTAGAACGTGTTCTATTTTAAAGTGACAAAGCATCTGACATCAGCTGTTTTTTCTTAACAAAATTGTTTGTGGCGGCAAAAATTAATTGAAATTGTAATACATATATATTAAAATAGTAAATAAATAATAAAACAGATAAAAAAATGCACAAATTAATTATTAAAAATGTTTTTATTATTTTTGATAGGTTATGTCAAATGTACGTTACATACCATTATGTGAACACGTAAATTAAAAACCTTCCCTGTCGGACTTTGAGTTAACTTAAAACTAACTTATTGTCAACCAGAAATGAGTCACAGGTGACTAAAAAGCTGGCTCATTTCCCTTGTTAAACTCTATTCAGTTTTTACACGTAGTGTCATCAGAGCGAGTCAGTACTCACTCACTCTGCATAAGTTTCAGCTAACCACAAGCTAGCTCATTATGAGTTAGCTTGTAGTGCATAAAGTAAGAGTGCACTATGAGTTAAGTATAAATTGACTAACTTATAGTTGGGTTTAACTAGGCAGCTTGTAGTTCATCAGAACAAGTCAACACTCACTCCACCCTTCATATTTATATTATTATTAACTAATTATGTATGTATATATTTTTATTAATATTTATAATAAATTTTATGTATTTAACATAATAGAATCTGGGAATTTATTTCTCATGGTGAGTACATTTATTATACATATAAATTTTCATATTATTCGAATGTGTATTCTAAGTCAAATTACAATTCAATTTAAATTTTTTTCATTTTATGAAATAACTTGACAAATTTTTCTCTGTTTAATGAAAACAAAAAATATTTCAACAAAATAAAGTTTCACCTGTATGTTTTTTAATTTTTGTTTATTTCTGTATCAGATTTGAGTTATTTCGAAAGTTAGTTAAAAATGAGTTAGTTAAAAGTCAGCCTTATTTTGAGTTAGCTCATAAAAGTCCGACAGGGTTATGTAACACTCAAATTTTTACATACACATGAAAACACATGTGGGTAGAAAAGTGACATTCCATATGACAAATACACATAATGTGAACATAGCTTTAGTGTGCTATTTTGAATTTAAATCAGCTGATTTAAATCTAAATAGTTTTTAATTCTTATACATGAATTAATAAATTAAATTAAATCTTACCTAACTATTTTCCATTTTTTAGGCGCACATCACAAATAAATTTTATTTTGTTCGTTTACCAAACAGCAGAGTCCTAAGCCGATATAATTTGACGCCGCAAGTGTTTTGTTACAAAAATTCCTAGCCGCAGGTTTAATTCGGATATTAGCCGGATAAAACTATACCATCAACGCGACAGCTACAAAAACTAATGCGGTTCAGCTCAGCCGCTCAGCGCAGGTCTCTTCTGATTAATTACGACAGCACAATAAACATACCAAGCAAAGTTCTATTTATTTAAGACACTTTTTGTTTACAAAGCAACAACAATATTTTTAAACCATTGTAAAATGTAAGAACATTATGACAATATAACATAATAGCACACCTTGTGAATACCCCAAATATTATTGATCTAGTGTAACGTAAAGTGCTAATCATAATAATATTGTATTGCAGATGCAAAATTGAAAACTTGCATGGATTGTTTGATGCATGGTTTGGTTGTGCAATATTCCGGTCCATTATGAGCGATGATTATTTCTACATGACAACAAGTTCTATCCGTTTTGATGACGTTTTCAACAAAAGACAACAAAAATCAGTGACAAGTTTGCTCCTATTATTGAATTATGGGCCATTTGGGAAGCTTTTCCAATGCTTTATAACTGTCATGAAATATAACATTTTTTGAGATGCTCAAATGATTAGCAACTACAGTAAAAAAAAATTAATCGATGGCCAAATGTTGTATTTTCAACTAAAGCATTATATACCCATTTAATGTAATCATTTAATATACAGAAATTGATTTTTTGTGGCGTCAAATGATTTAGATTGCAGAAGACTTGAGCTTTTTCATCAGCTAGTTATGTGTCTATCATAAGAATAATAGATGTTGAAAAGAATCGTCAAACCTAAAAATTAATTTGCTATTGACTCAACAACAAGCTTCATCATCAAAGTGTTTACCATTTACGAGCAGTGAAATAAGGATATTAGCTTCTGGGAAATGGTGAATATGCAATTGCTATAAATGCAAATGTGATGCAAAATGCACTATATGCAATAGATATGTATGCAAATTGAATCGGAAAGCAATTTGTTTATCTTACTGCGACAATAAAAATGAGCCTAAAACGTGACAAATGTCCCTATACGATACTGACTAACTTCAAATTAATTTTTAAATTATTATATGAGCCACCTTGACCAAACTAATGATGCAGAAGTTCTTCTTTTTGGTCTACTTTCATAAACAATTATCAGATCTGTGTCCCGAAATCATGTGTTGTACTGTGTTATTGGCAGCATATTTTAGTAAAGTATTATTTGCAGTCTCTTAAGAACTACTTGGAACAGAGTCAAGTTTTACTTGGCGTATATTTATTTCAAGCTTGTGGACGAATTAAAGGTGATTCATAAGTCGTGACTTTGATGAACCATTGCTGCTTATAATTTTAGGGCCCTTTCAGCAACATTGTCTTTTAAATAAGTTCGAATTTCACCAGATATGACGTCTTTATAAAAGTATATATAATATAAATGATTTTGTTATTCGTGCTTAATTCAAAATTTGTATTCTTGATAAAAACACTGAATTTTATTGTTGATGGGATAAGCTATTCCTCAGCGCATTTCATTGGTTGCTTAGGCCAGATCATCAGGAAACTTCATCCAAAAAGATTTTAGAAAACCTAAAGATATTAAACAAAATGAAACCGTTAAGCGTATAAGAATTATAAGCAACAGTTCTACTTGTTACAATATCAAAGTTCAAACAAAAACATAAACGATAAACACTGAGTTTATCCCTTCTTACATTGAGAATTAAGCACGAATAACAAAATCCGTTAAATTAAATTTTGTATTCACACGAAAATTATTTTGATAATATATATAATATTTAAAATACTGTCCAATTGCTAATAACTTTTTAAGCCGGACCTTTTTTTTTGTAGTAATTTGAATTGTTTTTGGTTTTTGTTACAACAACACACGCTTTTATAAGCGAAAAAATGGAATGAAATGTGTTTTTAATTTACAATAAAAAAAAAATGTACGCCCAATTAGCTTTCTTATACTATAAATATCTAAAACTTCAAATATAATACCTTGGCCAAAAAATATATAACACCTTGACCAAAAAATAAATAAATAAGATTTGCCCAATATTACAATGACAAAAAAAAACTTAGGGCCTGTTCGTCGATAACGTATGAAGACTTTGTTCGATTAAATTCGAAAATTATAATCTTTGGTATTTTTTCCCAAAAAAGTTCACGCACAAATTGGGTTTTCTAAGCCAATGCAATTGAATATTCATAATTGTTAAATTTTTTTTTTCGTTAAAAAATGTTAAAGATACGTTTTGGTTTGCGGAAAAAATCTCTTACCATCTCTAAATATTAATGAAATTTCATACTTGAGCTATTTTTTGTTTTAAATAAACATATTATTAAGTCTGCTTTCACACGTTTCATCTTTTGATGGTCAACTCTTATGTTTTTAGGTGAGAGAAGAAAGAAGAAAGGGGGTTAGTACGGAGATGCCTGTACTCGGTCAGTACGCTTTGTGTTTTTATTCGTTGGTTTTATGTACAACGATGGCTGCATGTAATTTTTTTTCTTTTCTTTTTCTCTTTGATCCGCTATTAATAAAATTGTTGTTGTTTTGTACCGAAAAAAGTTGAAACCGATTGCTGCGTGTGAATATATTGGCATCTTTAAAAGAGAATTGAAAAGAAGTTGAGCATCAAAAGATGAAACGTGTAAATTCAGACTAAGTTTTCTTAACGCTGGGTCTCCACGTTGCAATTTTTATTGCTAAGTACAAGCAAAAAACGTCGGCAGAACAATGACAGAACAATGGAGCAATAATTGCTAATTATTTTGCTGGAGAACACTTGAAATTGCTTTGCCATAAATTTTTGTTTATTTGCGTTTGAAAAAAAAACTAAAATTGTATTGTTCTGTTGAAAAAATATAAATTCACCGTTTGTTTTTGGTGGTATTGACGTTTATTTAAAAATATAATATAATATATAATAATACATTAAAAACAAATATAAAGTATACATATATCAAATTGTTCTAAAATGTCCGCTTGGCGGCTTTTTTTAATAAATAAACACACAAATAAATAAACAACCGTCCACAGAAATGAAATGTCAGATAAATTACAACTGATTTGACAGCAGATTGCTACGCAATAATTGCTCAAGCAATCAGAAGAGTAATCATTGCGCAATGGATTGCCACTCATGGCAATATGCGGTCTATACGTCGCAAATTTAATGGAGCAATAAAATTTGACGTTTGCCGCAATAAATATTGCTACGTGGAGACCCGGGGTAATGAAAAATAAAATTAAAAAAATTTCAAAACTTCATTGCGGTTGGTGTGTGAACCTTTTTGACCTTATCGAAAAATAAATATACGTTTTCTTATAGGTTTTTAATGGTCTATCGGATTGTGCTATACCAATTTTGATATTTCAAAAAATTGTAAAAAAGTTATCTCCCTAATGTACATATATGCGCAAAGATCCTTGGTAAGATGACTTTTTTTGTTTTGGATTCGATTAGCTGAAGAACGGTAATGCATCTGACGTTCTACATAAAATACATGAAATAAATAATAAAAAAAAAATCTCATAGATTTTTAAACTTTATTTAGCAATTAAAACACCCCATCTAAAATTTCGTATTATAAAAAAACAAATGTGTGTTCATAAATTATTATACTTTGGTAACAATCGTTTTACCAAATAAAATAGTTATCAAAAAAGAAAAAAAAATAATTTAATTATTAATTTTAAAAGTTTGGCTTTATTCCATTTCTGGGAATTGTTGTAATGAAGAAAATTATTCACTTCAATGACCCTTTTAACGAGTTTTTTTCATGTTCTTTCCTCGCTAGCGATCATTAATCATTGTGCGTTTTAGTTTTTTCCTTCAGATTTTTGGTTGGTTGTGCTTTTTTCCCCAGTTTTAATCTCCATTCAAAGTAGTAGGTTCGAAATTGTTCATTTTGTTTTAAGTTAAGCACAAGATGAAAAAGATTAATGATGTTTTTTGTTGAAAGTCAAAAAACACAAAGCTTTATTGTAATGATTGCAATGCACAAACAAGAAACAACAAATTTTTGAAATTAGTACATGATAAGTTTAGTTCTGTTGGCCTAATTCTTTTTAATTTCTCCCATCTGTTTTTTTCCAGATTTTTACTGCCTTCCTTCAAAATGACTAATTAAGCGGTTAAGCGTAAGTTGGGCTAAAAAATCATGCAAATTGAAATATATTGTTTTTCCGAACTGAAAGGAAGGTTTATAAAGGAAACTAGGAAAAAGGAACAGATTTGAAAGGGATAAATCAAATTTTAGATTAAATATTGAAATTTGTAATTTGTAATTTTCGAAACAGAAAAATGCTTAATGAATTGTGGTGCTGTTCAGAAAAAAATAATTAATTAAATGATTTTTATTATGGGTAAAATAAATTAGCATTCATAGGCAAATGATAAAAACTTGGTTGTTATATTTTAAAACACTGAGTTTGTAATAATTAAAATGATAATCAATTTATGATAATAGCACAGGGCTACACACCAAAATTGTTCAAAGTTCTTTCTATTGTTTTTTGTTAAATTGGCAGTGCTGATTTCGATGACATCGCACAGTGTCATCATTTCATATAACGAGTAGCCACGAATATTGATGACATTCTACCGGGTATTTAGGTGATGTCGGGGTAAATGCCGGGTATATTTATTTTTTGGGAATTTATTTGGGTATTTTTAACACACATATGCATATGGCAACCATTAACTGCCAATAAACTTTATTTAATTTTATATTTTTTTTCGTTTTTTTAAAAACGTCGTTTAATATTAAAAAACTGGTTAAATTAATTCAGATTTAAAATTGTGAAGAAGGTATGTTTTTTTAATTCAAGCTTATATTGATTAAATTAAACAATACATTTTTATCAAATAGTGTAATAAAATGTTTCTACCATCCCCTTTGGATAAATACCACGGTATTTACCAATTCGTACCCAATTTCCCCTATTTACCAATAGCCATGAAAAGGAGGAGTATTTGAACAACCACAAAATGTTGCACATACATTTATTTATAAAAGATAAAAACACTAAAAAACACTATTTTTCACAGAAGAGATAAATCTGATATGTAAAAAAAAATTTGTTCCTTAAAAATGTATTTATATAACCAATTTTTCCCTTGAGGCTCTGCTAAAGTTAAAGCAGCTTTTAATAACATTTTAAGCAATTGTGTTCAAGAAAGTGTGGTGCCTAATTAGCAATCAAAGTGACACATTATTTGAAATAAGCCAACATAATTAAACAACTTGTTTTCGTCTGGTGATTAATTAGGAAATTCAAATTATACAAAATGTTGTCACTTAAAAAAAAAATAGAAAAACGTACAGAAAATTTATGGTAGTTGTTTTAGAATTTGTGAAATTATGAAAGAAGTTAAGTATAATTTGAGAAGGTTTTCTCGCGGATTTTATTATGGTTATAATCCCAAAGTTCTATCTTGTTTTCGAATATTTGCATGGCTTTCAAATTATCAGGGGCACCCTTCTCTTTATTCGTCGTATTTTTTTTTTTTTGCTAATAAACATTAAGTTGTTCGTGACAACAAAATTATAAGTATCTATAGGTTTCATTTTTTATTTTCATTATTAGTGTACGTAAGCATAAGGTGCGTTTCCCGTAACTATGAGTATGATGATTATGTAAATGTACCCTGAAGATGAAGAAAGTAAATAGTATAATCGTGATAAAATGTTATTGGGGAAATTAGTGGAATAAAATCACAGTTTTTGAAGGGCGAGACAACAGTTGGACACGGAAATAGAATTATAAATTAATTTTAAACAAAGTAAATAAATCTATTAGCTGAAGTTTAGAAAAGTTTGCAAAGAATTTTACGAATAATTAATTAAAGACAACATTTTATGAATAATTAATTAAAAACAATTAATTAATAAGTGAAGATAATTATGATAATATTTGGAAACATGCAAAATTGGGTAAATAATTTATAAGTCGCTTTAAAGTGCCATGTT
Organism: Pollenia labialis; assembly: GCA_949318255.1. Classification (NCBI taxonomy): domain Eukaryota; kingdom Metazoa; phylum Arthropoda; class Insecta; order Diptera; family Polleniidae; genus Pollenia; species Pollenia labialis. The sequence goes on along the minus strand of OX439142.1, from coordinate 133,158,602 downwards.
TTTTTTTAATTTATCACTTCATTGTTTTTTATTACATTTACAAAAAACATGAAGGCTTAATTGTATTTTATTATTAAAAACTAATTAAACAATTTTAATAATTAAGTTTAAGTATATATGCAGACATTGTATCTACAAAAGTATATTTGTTCAATTTGCATAAACGTATTTACAGCTACTCACAGTATAAGTGGAACACCTCATTAAAATATTTAACCACGGAAGGTAACCCAATGTTTTAGTACATTAAGACAAACTATTATAAAAAAATTCTAGCGGAACAATTAAAAAAAATCCCAAAAATTGTTCAGTTTAGCATTTTATTAAAAAATAAAATAAACTCAAAAAATAAAATAAAAGTTTTTTTTTCTTTATTAAAATTCGATACGAATTTGAACTCTGTCTTGTGTTTTCAAATTAATTAAAATCTTTGGATGAAGTTTCCTGCCGATCTGGCCTAAGCAAACAGTGAAATTCGCATAGGAATAGCTTATCCCTTCAACAATAAATTCAGTGTTTTAATCAAGAACAAAAATTGGGAATTAAGCACGATAAACAAAATCTTTTAAATTAAAAATATTTGTATTCCCGCAAAATTACTTTGATAATAAACTAGCAAGTGCACGACTAAAACAGCTAAGCTGACCACATGCTTTATTTTTGCGAGAACAATAAAGCAAGTTGTTTTGGTTTTTTCTTAGCCTACTTACTTACTATTAATGTTGGAAGAATTCCAACCAATTGTAGTGGGGTATGTAAAAAAAGATAAACTCACTGTTTATTGTTGTTATTTTAGTTTAAGCTTTGAGCAGTAACCATCCAGGGCTAAAAAATATTATGAGCAAAGCGTTGTCGGCCAAACTACTGACTTCAACAAAATGATACCTCAAGTTTTGTTGGAGTTATCTACAAAAAGTAAGAAAATAGCAGTACAAATGTATCAAAGTATAAACTCTAATTACTGCAGTGCGCCCTACAAGTCAAATTTTAACAAAGTTTCCACTGTAAAATAACTACATGTCGTTTGTTAGCTTTATAAAATTGTATCTCGTCTGACAAAATTTAAACTACATCGTGCTCTTTTTTATTTTGATGATCCATCTGAAAACAGCTTGTTTTATTATGAAACAATAGTGTCAGAAATCAATGCCGTGATGTAACCAGCAAAGACGGTCCACTATTTATTTAATCATTAGACGATTGAAGGAAATATTTTTCAATACCGATATATGTATGTTCTTTCGTACATATCGTGCGTACATATCGGCACCTAAATGCAAAAGGTCATAACAACACTATTTAGTTTTTAATTTTATAGGGATATGTTATTTAGTCTAGTGCATCATTTTCAATCAAAACTCTATTATGAATATTTTTGTTGTTACGCACTTTTGCATTTTAGGCGACGATATATAAAAACGTTTCATTTATTTTATCGTAAATTTGTATTTTCGAATGTAAAGAAAAAATTTAAAAATGGCGGAATTTTTTTACGGCACAAGTAAACATCTTTGGGGCGGCAGGACTCTGTTTTGATACCGAAAAATACTGGTGTCTACGAAAAAAAACAGAGATTTGTGACCGAATATTGTAAACCTTCTGCAAAAAAAATTGTTCACAGACATGCCTGATTGCATGGGACTTGAAAATTTGACAAGTCAGATATAGAAAACTTGTCCTGTTTTGTGTCCTTAAGTTTACATTCTTTTTGAAGAAAATTGTATGTATGTATGACTTTAATTTGGATAATTTAATCGATATAATACATATAAAATTAAATATTCTTAAATGAAACTCCCAGAATTAAAATAAAGGTTTTATTTTGATTTCAAACATAGCAACAAAAGACTTTTTCTATGTGTCCCACTTAAAGTGTGAGTAGCTGTATGTAAAAATTTCTCTCAGCTAACATAAATTTAAAATTGTAATTATTTATTAATTATGACACGAGCACGTTATAAATTAGTTGCAAAGACAAAAAAAGTATATGTATATTATATAATTAATTTAAAACATTATTTTAATGAGGTAATTTCGTCAGACGAAAAGTACGTGCATAGACAACAGTAAAAAAGTAACACTCAGAGAATAACTTTTGTAAGCGAAATAAATGTTAATTTTGTTTATTAATTAATAATATTGTATGACTTTTATCACTGTTTATCGGAAACTGTTCTTAATATTGAGAAAATTGACAATCTATATAATCACTTATATTTCTTAAGCTACGGTCACACTTATTAAAGATTTGAACAAATAAGCATAACCACTACTCTTGTGAGATTTAACATAGGCTTAATATCCCAAAGTACTGCTAGACATAGCAAAAAACATTTTTTTTTTATAAGAAGTGGTATTATAACCAAAATAAATGTTGGAATAAAAGAAAATTATATATTAGGTTGCCTTTTGGTCACGTCTTTTTTGACAAATATTTGGCAAGTGGACCGTAGCTTTATTCATTGATTGCTTGCCCAAACATGACCTGTTGCTTCTAAAATATCACGGAGAAGAACAAAACTGGTCTCAGTTACAATGTACATGGATATGGGCACTAACAATATGTTTAAGGTAACCATAATATAATTGTTCTCGTTAATGTTCGGCACAAAGAACTTTTGTATATAAATCTTAACTTGGCAACATAATTTTGTTTTAGTAGGTCCATGATTGCCTTTGGATCCCAAACAGTGTGCACTCGCGAAATTGTGTCTGTAAATACTGTGGTGTAAGGTGCCTTATGCTCTTGCTTGAGAGATAATACTTTTTAATTGCTTTGATGAAAGCTTAGTGCGTTGATCAATTCAGATTAAAAAATTCTAGATATTTATTTCATTCATTGAATAACCTTTTTTAGGAGTTTTATATTTATTAGAAAATTTTATTAATTCATTTCATAAGACAAAATATGTTAATTTGTCTAATGCAGGTAGAAATATTAATACAAAATATTTGCAATTTTTGAATTTTTTTCTAGTATTTATTTCCAACTCTGGCGGTTTTTTTTGCAATATTTTATTAGAATTGCTTTGGATTTTTAAGTTTATTCTGAAAATCATTTGTTAAAGTCACAAAATAAGTTAAAATTAAAATTTATTAAATTTACTTAGAGAATAATTCTGTGGCATTTTGACAAAACATCTTAAGTCGAGATAAGAAAACAAAAATATTTAAAAAAAAAACTCGGCGAAAAAATCCTTTTTATTAAAAATTAATTTTTTCTAACAACAAGCAAAATTGCTGAGTGTCAAATAATACCAATCTAAATAAAACTCAAGAGCGTCCAATACATCCAGAAAAGTCTGGTGTTTGGTGGGGATTTTGATAAAACCGTTAGACAAGCCATTACCGTCCTGCACAAGCTAATTGAGGACGTGTACATTGCAAACGCGCCAATCACCGAACACGCTGCGGGCATCGATTAGAGTTTCAAATAATTAAAAGCTTTCGATGATATCTTACTCGTACTTTGTTTTATTTCAATTTAAGGATAGGAAGCGCATAATGAAAGATTGTTTACATCTTGTTTAATAATTACATTTCTTAAACAATAAAGATGCTATTAATCGCTATCAATGCCGCTTTTATAATGAAGTAATTAAAAAGCAACTTTTCAAAATATTAAAAAAATATAATGTGGAAATTAAAGAAACTTTTGACATTTTAATAAAAATTTTCAAAATTGCAATATTATCTATATACTTAACAAGGCCTATCAGTCGTAGGTGGCAGGTAAAATATATTGAAACTCGTCAGATTTTGCGGATGAAATCGTTATAAAAATAGTCTATGCAAAAGAAACATAAGCTTTTGGTTATTTTAAAAAATTAACAAGATTTTGTTGGTCGTGCTTAATTCCCAATTTTATTCTTGATACAAACGCTGAAATTAATTGTTAATGGGTTAAGCTATTCCTATGCGCATTTCACTGCTTTCTTAGGCCAGATCATCAGGAAACTTCATTCACAGACTCCAGAAAAACTAAAGATAATATACAAATAAAACTATTAAGCAAATAAGAATTATAAGCAATAGTGTTACTTGTCACAATATCAAAGCTTAAACAAAAACAACGACAATAAACAGTCGGTTTATACTGAGTCAACTAAAAAATTCCCATATAAAATTAGCTTTAAGTGAGTTTTTGTGTTCCGCGAATTTATGTTATACAACCTCCTCCATTTTCGAAATAACGGTATATATCGATAACAAGAGCCAACCTCGAAAAAATTATTGGCACCATTGGATTCAACGTACATGAATTAGGTTAAAACGCCAAGTTCCCCGTTTCTCACAAAAAAGTGTAAAATTCTAGCACAGTGTTATTAAACAACTTTAATACACACAGAAAAAATTAGAAAATTTCTCTAATCACCAAATTCATTCCAAATTTATAGAATTTTTTCTGTGTAAGCTTTCAGTTATAAATACTTCCCTACAATCCATTTAGGTTTATTGTTTTAAACAAATATAATTTACAGTTTGCTAAGTGTATTTATTAAAGAATAAAATGTAAAAAAAACTAAACGCATTTAGTTGCATTTTATTTTATTGTATTTATTCTACTAAAAAAAAGTGTTTTGATGTATTTATCTAAAGCGAACTAAGTAAAAGTATGAGTTTAGTTTTTTTTTATATTTTAGCTACACTTTTTCTGCCAACAATCCCAAGAGTACGAGTACGTAACTAGAACTTTAAACTATTACAATTTAAGTTAAATGTTGCTTAACGTTAGTTTAATTTTAAAACTTTAAATCAACTTTGTAGCAATAATTTGCGAAAAATAGCGCAGGAGAGAAAAGTGGATATAAAAAGAAATTCAAGAACAAATGCTTAACTAAATTATTTTAATTTAAAATATTATTATCGTTTCGGTTCTAAACAGAAAAATGTTAAAAGTTAAACGTCAAGTGTATGTAAATATTCATTTTAAAATAAGTACGTTAAGTAATTAAAAGGAAACATTAGGAAAAATGTAGTAAATGGAGTATTTTATTAGAAAAATTCAGTAATTGAAAACCATTTATTTTATCCGATATTATCGTATAGCTAATAGAAATTTTATTATATTATACGTAAACATCTAAAACATGGGGGTTTGCTTTGATAGACTTTGTATACTAAAACATAATTCTAAGTACTTTATGGTAACAAGTTAGAGTGCTGTACCGAATAATGTTTCCTTCTCCCGACAGTAAGAGCATTTCAGAGTGGGCTCTATATTGGATTTATATAGATGGTTATTAAACCATCTTTAAAACAACTGCTGAATTCAGTATTGGTTGGGGTTAAGACCAATATTAAATTATTGGCGGCACAACAGAAAGTTTTACGATTCTATCTCTAGAAATATAAAATTTAATTTAAAAAAAATCAAGATTTAACACAGTTTTTGTCGTACAAAACGTTGCTCAGTTTGTATTCTCCCAATGGTAAATGATGGATCAAACACAGAAAAATATTAAAACATGTCTCCAAATTCATAGAATCAAGCAAACAATTCGTTGATTTTGCACCTATTACCAAAATGATTATATAGATTACTAAAAATTTTAAACATTATTTTTTTTAACAAATTTTAACTATAGTTTTTTCAACAAATTAAATTTTCAATTTTAATTAAAACAATGTTAAAAAAACATTAAATTAATGACCTTGAAAGCCTGCATATAGGAAACAATATAAACTATTAAGAAAAAACTTTGCCGTTTCAAACAATGTTTTAATTGATTTAATTAATTATAGTTCAAGATTTGACATTTCCCAGCAACAATTCTACAAGTTTAAATTATTTTATTTTAAACGATAAAAAAAATTTCAAAAGATTTTGTTACTCGTGCTCAATTCCATTGTTGCCAACTTTTTTTGAAGACTTCCCGTCAAATCGCAATTCAAAAACCGCTAGAAACCGCTAAATTTTTTATTTAGCTTAAAATGTTTTAAAAATATCGCTGAAATCTAAATAATATGTGAAATGTTTATACAAATCTAGTTATAGGGTGCTTTTTTAAGGGTGTATTATGTCTTTCAATTAAAATTATATTGTAAGGTTTTTAATTTCACTGACTCTGTTAGTCCCGCGAACGTTTAAGATGTTGATATTCATATAAAATTCAGGAATTTGTATTGCTTGAAAACAATCCAGTCATTACAGTTAAGTGCACTTAATATACTGTCAGTTCAACGATTTCGAACGTTATCGTTCGCTTAGAAAATGTATAAAAAAACACTCAGTTTTCAAAATATTTTCCATATAAAATTCTATGCGAACGTCGACGTTCGAAATCGTTGAACAGGCAGATAGTTTTGGTAAAGATGCTAAAAATTTTAGACCGTAGACCAAGATTTAAAAAAAATCGTAAAAGAAAAGAAGAAAGTAAATGCAAGACAATCGATTTGAAATTTTACACTATTTTATATTTTATATATACTTACATTTACTTTCTGAGGTAAATTAATTTAAAAAGGTTGAATAAACATATGTATATATGGATAACATGGCCACTACTGCTCTATAATGTTTATAATTCTTAAAAGTTTTTGCTGGCCATTATTTCGAACATTCATGCTTGAAAACTGTTTACAATCTTAACAAACGAATAAATAATTTTTGTTTCGCTCCGAAGACTTCGCTTAGATTTATACAAATTATTTTTCACTTCTTTAGGAAAACTAGAAATAAGGTTTGTATCCATTAACTAAAATAAAATTATATAAGAATAATTGCATATCTAGTTACAAGCTTGCTTATACTAAACAACAAACTTATATAAACCCAGGCAAACGCGTAAAATGGCGCTATCTTGTTGTTTTTGATAGCATTACAAACAGTATTGCTTGAATTCTCGAATTACAGTACGTTGTTTGACATTAGGTTTGACAACTGTGTGGAAGTTTTATTCGAGAGATATTAAAAAATACTTTTAATTTTTGGTTGCTTAAGTGCTTTAATATAAACATTGATTTGCTGTAAACAACACCCTTTTAACTTTAGCTTTGACTATAGATTATATTTTGATCATTTGTTGATAACACTGGTCCGCCGTAAAAAGTGTTTTAAATAAATTTAAGTCCGTTCTTTAAGTTTTTTTAAGTTTTTTTTGGGCTGGACAAATATTTCGCTGGAAATAAGACGGTTATGTTAATCTATTTCAATTTAACTTCTTAATAAGAAAATTTATAAAATCTGCTTAAAACGTTGTACAATTTTTTATTGCGGACACACATTTAATTTCCACAATTTTTTCTTATTACTTAATTAATTAATTTGAAAACAAATATTTTAAATCTTTTATTTTGAGACAAATACTGTAATTTTCGAATGCGTAGAACAAAAATTTTATTTTCTAACCGCCAAAACGGAAATTTTACCCCGATGGACACGTAAAAACCGCTAGAATCGCGGTAAACCCGTCAAAAACAAAAACGCATCAGCAATAAACAGTGGGTTTATCTCGTCTTACATTCCCCCTACAATTAGTTGAAATTCTCTCAACATTAATTGTAGTAATTGTAGGGGGAGTGTAAGACGAGATAAACCCACTGTTTATTGTTGATGCGTTTTTGTTTAAACTTTGATATTATTACAAGTAGAACTGTTGCTATAAGTCTTATACGTTTAACATTTTTATTTGGTTTAATATCTTTAGTTTTTCTAAAATCTTTATGGATGAAGTTTCCTGATGATCTGGCCTAAGCAACCAGTGAAATGCGCATAGGAATAGCTAATCCCATCAACAATAAATTTCAAGTGTTTTTATCAATAATAAAAACTGGGAATTGAGCACGAATAACAAAATCTTTTGAAAATTTAAATTTTGCATTCCCAAAAATTGAAATTACTTTTTGATAATGAAAAAAAAAATTAATAAAGATTTTTTGTTATTCAATTAATATTTTAATTCAAAGTAACAACAATCTTAATAAAGTCAAAATAATCAATTTTCTTTCAAAAAAAAAAAAAAAATAAGTGATTCAAACATTATTTAAATTGAAAAACTTTAAAAACCATTTCTTTAATTGGTAAAAAAAACTTCTGATTATTTTTTCTGTGAACATTACAAAATTGTTTCGAGTGATTTCTGGTAATAAAAAAACTAAATTAGGTCAAATTTTAAAACAGCAGTGAAAATTGTTTTAGCATTTTATACATTTTGAATTGCTTTTCAGAATACTGCTTTATATGGGACCTGTAGTGGACCGATTATCACAAAATTGCGTGCCGTTATTTCTGGTCATACAAAACTAAATTAGACCAAATTTTACACTAATTTCTTTATTTGCTACAGAATTAGGTGTACTTATTATTTATTTAAAGTCTATTGGATTTACAAAATACCAAACTGTTTTCTGAGAGTGGGCTTTAAAAGAGGCTTATGGAAAATTGTAGAATTTGACAGTGTAATTTCTAGTCTTATCAAACTGTGACAGACAAAATCTTATTTCAATAGCGTTATATGTTACGGTTTACTGCATACTAAACCGTTTTCCCAGACAACGCTTTATATAGGGCTATGAAATTTAGTAGTATGACGTGCAGTCATTGAAAATCAATTTATGCAAAATCTTATATCAAACCAAGCATTCCGATACCATTTATATTAGTTTTTGAACTAAAATTATAAAATGATGGTTTCTCTATATTTGGACTTGTAACTCTTATCCTACCGAACCGATTTTGCTGGGCTTAAGTCCCAAACGGCTTAGCTAACTAGAGAACAAATTGACACTACCATTTTACTTTTGTTAAAAGTATTTCGAAAGTGAGCGAGTTTTAAACAGACAGACATACATATATACATAAAAGCAGACGGGCAGACAAACGGACGGATATGGCTGATTCGAGTTAGATATATTTTTCTTATTTTTTTGTTTAAGGGAAACTCTAGAGTCTAACGCGATTGGCTTGGATAACATTAATCCTAGGTTATTCTTCCATGGATAATACAATATATAACACATTTATTTAATACAATTATCACCACAAGCATTTCCCCAAATGAATGGAAAATAGCTAAAAATCCTTCCCGTGCCTAAGACTGATAAGGAATATCGGGCTATCTAAATCCTGCCATATCTTTCCAAAGCCTTTGAATACTTAAAACAGAAACATGTATTTGAATATTTAAACTGAAAAAATCTATTGACAAAACGCCAATCGGGCTTTAGACCAATGCACAGCTGTATAACTGCTCTTGCTGATGTTGTTGAGGAAATAAGGGGTAATTTAGATAATGAAGATATATCGTTTTATTGTTACTGGATTATTCTAAAGCGTTTGAATCTGTTGACCATTATATATTTTGCCTTAAACTGGCTTCTCTATGATGCGCGATCTGTTGCCAGGTCTTAGCCATTTTAAGGCATTGACCAAACCACATATACCCCAGAAGATGTGTCTGACTCCTCAAGGTGATTTAACAAAGCCCCCTAAGAGTCGCAGCATAACCCCCGGGGGATGTCTTCTGTTGCAGCTGATTTGGCAGTTTTTGCTGGTTTTGTGGTTAGTAAGGTTGGGTGGGAAGGGGAGTAGGAAATGGCGTTTCACTTTATCTGCCAATGCCCCGGTCTAATGCAAGACTTACCTCGACAATGATGTCTGGAGGTTAATCTGGCTTAGGGTGTCACAAAGGGACCGCTTTAAGGTCCCATGTGAGCCGTCCTCGTGTCGGCTGCCCATTTGACATAACCTTACCTAGTTTGGGTAATACTTCATGAATATAACGTAAAAGCCCGGTTAATATCCTGTAATATAATCATATTAGAAAAGAATGTACAGTTACGCGTCGGCGCCGATAAACCAGTGGCAATAAAAGCAAAAGTATGTTTGAATTGAAGCTCCTAATGTTGAAATCTTTGTCGCCTACATGGCTGAAATCAAATATCCTTCCACAAGACCTAAGGGCTAACTAAAATATGCCGAAGCGAATGTGCGAATACATATAGTCAAATATGTACAACTTCAATGGACTTAAGCAACTTAACCAACAGCGAAACTTATCGTGCGCTGCTGAGGGATTAACTGTTTCTTGGTAGCATTTCGAAAAATAAAAACTACTTCATTTTTTAGTACTTTTCTATTTTTGTACTAATTTGTTTTTTAAACTAATAAAATAACATGCTCATGATAAATATTTTTTTAATGTAGACACGAAAAAAAATGTTGTCAAAGAATTGATATTTTAGCAAAATATAAGAAGAAATAAATGTTTGCAAGAAAGCAAGTGTTCGCAACTAAGCGTTTAAGTTATTAAAGTGAAGAAAGTACAATATATCCACGCAAGTGTCGCCGTTAATTCGCTTAAGCGTTTGGCAAACTTTTCGGTAATTTTTGAAAGTATCTTAAAAAGAAAAATATTTTTCATAAAAATTTGACTTAATTTATTTTAATTGCAAGTTCTGTAGCTCTAAAGAAACACCCTGCAATCGCATAATTCTTTTTGGAAATTTAATATTTGTTTGTTTAAAACAATGATTTTAATTAAAATGATCTGTTTAGATCCTGAAAAACTGACGACTCTGTGTGATTTTGAATGTTGCCTAGTTTCATGTGCATATCGATTTTTTTATGTCTGAACATTGCTGTTGCAGGGTATTATTTAGGGATGCCAATCGGGACTAGTTTTCGCAAATCCCGGGATTCGGGATTACAAAAAATCAAATCCCGGGATCCCGGGATTTTCGGGATATCGGGATTTAAGAGATAAATGCTTTTTATAGATATTTATTTAAAAAAAACGTCTTTAATAGAAGTTTACAAACGAAGGTTTTATATTTAATTTATTATTTTAAAGTTAAATATTACTTAAATTTGTAAAAATTTTAAATTGTGTGCGCATTACAAAAACATTTTTTTCTTTAATAAATTTTCTTCTTTAAATATTAGCTGCGTTCGAGAACACAAAAGCTTTTACTATTTTTTACTGAACTTTACTGCATTTTACGAAATTGCGTTCGAGTATACAAAATACAGTAAATGAGAACACAAATAGAGAGCGAAAAGTGACAGTTCTTGTCTGAGTATTTACAAATTTTTACTTCAGCAATTTTTGCAGTAAAATTTAGTAAATCAAAAAAACATATGTTTCAAAAGGTAAACAAACAAAAGTAACAAATAAAATGCATACAATTTGTGAAAAAATTCTTAAGTAAAAGAAAAGTTGAAATAAAAATTAAACCAAAACAAACAGTGAATAACTATTAATAAATTAAACTTGTTTGTGAAGCATTTATTAGGCTAAATACAAACTTTTGAAATTTATTTTGTTAAGATAATTTTTTAGAGTTGTAAAAGTGTGAATTATTTCGGTACTTAAGTAATCAATAGCAAAAAAATTATTCATGCTCTTTTAAATAATTTAACCCGCTACAAATTAGTAAAATCAAATAAAACAAAAATCAAATAAATATGAAAGATAACATAAAATAGTTTGTTTGTATTTTCCAAAAAATTTCGTGTTATAAAAGGTATTTAATCGATTAACGAAAAGAAAACAAGTTAAGTAGTCAAAACTGTAAACATTTTTCAACACTTCAATTATTTGCCATCAGCTGTTGCTTTTATTTTACGAATTTTTACAAACTTTGCGTTCCCGTACTTTTTTGGACAACAGCTTTTTGTGAGAGCAAATTTTTCAGTTTACTCATTTACTGCATTTTACTGTAAAAGTACTCAAACGCACCTATTTTCAGCACTTCTCACGTTAAAATTTCTTTATAATTATTGGACACGCTTGAAAAGAATAACAAAGTGTAAATACTTTCTTACGTCTTCAATGACAGTATTAACAGAATTAATCAAATAAATATTAAAGATCAATATTGTGTTCCCTATCCTCTCATGGGGAATGTCATAATGAATTTCTTTTTATAAAAAAAGGTAAAACAAAAAAATTAAGTTAACAATTTCGGGATTGACAAAATCCCGAAAATCCCGGGATTTAAATTTTTTAATTCGCTAAAGATATTTTCGGGATTGGCATCCCTAGTATTATTATACTATGATATTTATTTACATTTCTTTACAGGGTTTCTTTCCCACGTATTTATAAATGATTATTAAATTTAACAAACGTTTATTAAGGCAAATTTTTATATTTGTTTTGCAAGCCTTTATTATATTTAAAATATTTTTATAAATACGGGCGAAATTGTTTAAATTCTCTATCAAAAGCATTCTAAAAAATTCTTATGTGTATAAATTTGTAAAGCAAAAAAAAAAAAAAAAGCGAAAACACCCTTTTTTACATAAATATTTCAAAAATAGTTCCTTAACTATTTATAAAAGCTGTACACAAAACTGTTTAAAGGAATCTTTGACTTTAGAAAATAATACAGTTTTTCAACAAAAAAAATGCTGTTAATAAATTAGATTCTTTTCATTAAAACCCGACTACATTGTTTGAGTTAGTGTTACTATGGCAACATAACGTTTTCATTTACAATTTCTACCCAACTCATGAGAATCAAGATGCATTAATAATTTATTTTAAGCCCAAAGTCATTGGCAACCAGGCACTTGTAGAGTTTGGAGATGGGTTTTGGATGAATGTGTAGGATCTTGTGCATGTGTCTCTTAAGGAAATGAGGGAGTGTATGGATTTAAGAACATCTGCATCCACAACCACACTCACACGCATCCATATATTCATTATGGTCTGACAGTATAACTTATATGTAAGTACATATACATGTATACAACTTTATAGTGTTGATTTCGATTTTGTTCTCTTTGGGCCTTTAAGTGTCATTATTGTTAAGTACAGGATCTTGTAACAAGTTGTTGTTGCTGTTGTTATTTTTTAAGCCTTTTGATACTTTAGAGGTTTGAGAGCTTTTGTCTTACATTATTTTTTTCCAACTATTCTTTATGTTTTTAACTTATTTTGGGTATATAAATAAATGGGACTTCTTGGTTGGAGTTTAAAATATGTTTTTTTTTACTCTTTTGCTTCTTTTATTCCATTTCGTTTCGTTACTTATCTAGACGCCTTTTATTGTCATGACACTTGAAGTATATCCCCCGAGTTAATATATCAACCGCACTGATTATACTACGTGTATATAAACATTTGCTACGAAAATAACACAAAAAAAAAACATCAAATAAAATAGACTTAAATGTTTGAGTATGTGTGTGCCTATAATCAGCCTGCCTGGATGCCTGTAGTGAAACATGTCTATAACGGAGACAATACACTTTTCCTGCCAGCCTGCCTGCCTGTCTGTGCATGTACGAGCATTTTTATTCCTGATGCCTGGCATTTATCCAAAACATTAAACGAAATGGTTTAAGTACCAGAAGCAACAACAATATGTAAGATTATGTTTGTGCATGTTAGTAAATATCTGTATGAGCTCGGGAGTATATGTATCTCTAACAATCTCTAACAGAAGGGCTGAGATTTTACTTTGGACTTTGGTGAAAAATCTTCAAATTAAAAATTGACTGAAAATGCCTGAAATTGAAAAAGATTGCTAAAAATGAGAAAACAATAGGAAAAACGGAAACTAAACACGAAATCTTGAAAAAAAAATAGTAAAGTGGAAATGAGTCAAATATCAACAAAATCTGAAACTACAATTTCAAATAAAACGGCTTCATACGTCTCTTCAAGGAAACGCCAAATACAAATCTTTAAAAAAAAATATTTAAAACAGTTAAAATTTTAAAGAATCAGAAAAAAATCACCGAATTTCCAAAATGTTAATAAACAGTTCGATTGTCAAAACAAAACATCTGTCAAAAAGCGAGTTGAGCTGCGAATATCAGCGTAGAACCCTTTAAATATTGAGAGAAGGATAATAAAATAAGTTTGAAATTTGGAACAAATTGCTTCGTTAGTAATACACAAGATCTGGTTTAAATTTTTTTTTGCTTGTTTAATTTTAATGGCTCGGACTGATTACACTGTGCTAGTTAAAAAACAGACAAGCCGGGCACCTTGCTTTAGCTAACCTAAAAAACGGTTAGCACCGTTGGATTCAGCGTACCCTAATTAGGTTAAAACTCCAGGTGCCCGGTTTGTCTAAAAAAAAGTGTAAAATTCTAGCACAGTGTTGCTAACAAAACCAAAAAAAGGAGATTTATATAAATGCAGAAACTGGTGTTGTATTACACTCATCAAAAGTATAAAAAAGGCTTTGAACTGCATTCGATCCCGACCTACGCAGTAATCAAGCTATGGTTCGACCCCAAATCAGTGAAAGGAGAAGCAATCATTTAACTGATTTATGAAAAACAAAAAGGTAGAAAATGTAGTGAATAACAGTACAGTCTTCAACGGTGTTGCGACACATTTTTTGGGACGTTCTAAAATTTGATTCTTGAATTCAATTCTAGGACTTGTTTTATTGATATAATACAACATTGTATTGAAATGAAACTGCATTGTTGTAACCGACACTAAACACTTTAATTGAGAATAGATGTGTGACCGGTCAAATGGTGTCAATTGACCCCCTAAAGTGTTAGACCTAGAACCGGTCTCTACCACCAAAGACCTATGACGGGACTACTTTAGTGTTAGTAGGGGTAGCGTTCATCGACTTTGAAATGGCATTTGATACCCTACCACGCTCGGCTATGTAGATTGCCATAAAGGCGCTCCCACAATAAAATTGCATGCGTCTGTCATCCCTACTCCTCAACATGGTTTTATACAACATTATGAAAAAAGCAATCCGTGAGATAAGAGGAATTATGTAGAGTTTTCAGAGAATGTTGGAAGTCCTCGATTATGCAAATTAAATCTGTCTTCTTTTTCACAACTACAGTAACATGGCAGCAGCATCGCAGATGTACAAAATGAAACTGAAAAATCTGGTAATAGCAAAGATCAATGCGAATAAACTATTTTAATAACAGAACAAATATTCAACAATATTCAACCCTACAAATATTCTGGCCTCAAATAACTGCCAAAGAAAAGCTTAGCGAAACGCACTGCATGAAGCTTGTTTTATAAGTTCATATTGTAAAATTTACATTACAAGGCCCATACTCCAGTTTAACTCATCTCATCCCTTGCTTTGCACTTATTTGTTTGTGTCTGTATTTTTATTTTACTTTATCGACGCCATGCAAACTAATATGACGCCAACGGAAAATAAATCTGCAGCAGATGTGTATTTCCGCCAAGACTTAAATTCCTGTTGAAAAAATTAACAAAAAAAAAACAGAAAAATTCATCACTTCCTGTTTTTGTGTGTGTATGTCTTAAAATAAAAATGTCTATTATAAAAAACGGGGGGAAAAAGTTTGGCGGCTTTTACAGTTGTTCTATATTGACTGGCATTAACTATTTTTGTGGTTTATTGAAAGTAAAGGAAAATATAAAACAAAAGAGTAAAAAATAAAAATAAGAAAAGAACAAGTTTAAAGCCAGCCAACCAACTTCTTAAGTGTATTTTTATAAGAATCTGAGTCTCAGTGAATATTGTTTATGGTTTAATTCCTGTCTTTTTTTCTTGTTTTACTCTCCATAATAGTGTTTTTATCCTTGATTTATTTTATGAAAACAATTTTAATGTTATCTCTTAAGGAAAACAGTGTTGGAAACCAAGCGTTGTATTGGCAATATGCCAATTCATCACATTAAAGAGGAAAAATATGAAAAGTGAAACAAAAACGATAGAATTGTAAGTTTATCTTTTGAATACTCGTAGTTGGAAATTATTTATGTTTGCAATGAAAACAACAAAACCGTAACTCCTGCTCATTTGTTGAAAGGCTGCATATTATGTGAAGTATTTAAAAGTTCAAACGGCTAAAGTTTTTAATGATGAATAATAAACAAACAATTTTTAAGCATTAAAAACAAGATCTTTAAACATTCTTAGAATTTTTCAATTTGAAAGTAGATTACAAATCACTCCTCGCATAAAAAGTTTTAATTTCCCAGGATTTCTGTTTTTAAAAATAGAAAGCATAACAATTTTTTTTAAAAATGTAGGAGTTTTAAATGGGTATCCGCAATTGTGTGATTTCTCTGCAGTCAGACTAGAATAATATGTATTTATATGTGTCACTCCTTTTTCGGTAGCGACAATTGCTCTAGATTTATTATTGGGCGAGTTGGGCTACGGTAGAGCATTTCGAAGATTTGGCTGTTCCGAAATTGACGTTGCGAAAAAAATTGAAAACTGCTCCTTCTAGAAAATGTTTGGGATGGCTGTTATCGATGTCAAAGGAAGAATGCCTACACGCATAGAACAAACATGGTTGGAGTATCGTTAAAAAATCTGGAATATTTGAATTTAAGAATATTATCTTTTAATAATAAAATACAACTACAACCATATACTTAAACATATGATGGTTACTTTAATCATGTTGTTGTTACCATTCAAAAGCCATAACTATATTATGATTGTCTCAAAACATGTTATGGTTACT
The DNA here is from genome assembly GCA_949318255.1 of Pollenia labialis. Classification (NCBI taxonomy): domain Eukaryota; kingdom Metazoa; phylum Arthropoda; class Insecta; order Diptera; family Polleniidae; genus Pollenia; species Pollenia labialis. The sequence continues at coordinate 133,142,206 of OX439142.1, read as the reverse complement.
AAAAATAAACATATATATATGAAATCATAACATTTTAAACCTTTTATGTTTACTTTTAAATTTAAGCTAATATGTTAAAAAGCATCAAAATTATGGTTGTTTTTCTCTATACAATAGTTGAATGCTTTTCAATGACATACTGGCTTGGTTTGCTTAAAATTCACAATCATTTTATTTTAATTTTATGAATCATATAAATAAATTAAAGTAAAAATGGCTGAAATATGTAAACATAATATGGTCAACATTAACCATATTATTGTTATTTCTGACAATAATGTGGTTATTTTGGTCCAAATTCTTGATAATTTTTGAAATATTATGGTTAATTTTGTAATATAATGTGGTTAATTTTGACTATTATTATGGCTGTTTTTGACCAAAGCATGGTTAATTTTGAACAAAATATTGTAAATTTTTACCATATTATGGTAATATTTAACCATGATATTGTTACCTCCAACCATGTTTTTATTTGTGTAAAATTTTTACTCTCTAGAAAAACTTTGGTGTGCAACAAAACACACGTTTTATTCGAAACGTCTTCTTGGATTATACCGTCACATTGACATTGAAACGCAGTTAAAAACAAGTTTAACCGTTGTCCGGCGGAAGAGGTACAATTGTACCTTTTTCGTTTTTAAATTGCAATACCTTTTTTTTTTTGTTAATACTAGATATCTAAAATTTTCTGACATCTCTAAACTTTTATTACGGATTACATATTTGAAATTTAAAAAAAAGATTTTGATTATATCATACCGAAATAAGTCTTTTTTGACTTGATATCCCTGAAAGGCTGAAGGGGTACAATTGTACCTTCATATAAGTCGTAAGAAAAAAACAAGAAAATTATTGCAAAAAATGTATACATGTGTACGTAAAATAAGCTTTTTTAGCCACGGGCCTGTTCTATCATTTGTTTATTAAATAAAAACAGAATAATTTAATTATATTAATAGGAAAGCCGTGTTAAGTATATAGGGGTACAATTGTACCCATACCGCCTTTTAACGTTGTAAAATTTTTCCGCTGGACAAAGGTTAAGGGATTTTGAAAAACCACGACCATGTCGTTTTTGATGTTAAATAGCAAAGTTGCACTTATTTGTAGTGAGCTGCCCATTTTGTTTGCACCTCCAATTTTCAGCTTTTCTGAAAATTTTTTTTAAATAACGAACCTTTTATTTTATTTTAAGTTCTTCAGTTTTTCTATTTTTTAAGCTTCCTTTAATTTTTTAGACGCGATATTTTTTATTGCTCTGTTTTTCACACAGTCCATCTTCAAATTGTATAAAATATACCCATTTTGCTTAATTCTGGCAATGCCATAAAAAGTTTTATACTTTTGCTCCGATACTCTTGCCCTTACTTATTCCCTGAATTTGCATCGTTTGTGGGAAATGGTTGTCTATGTGGTTCTTGTTATGTTTTGTAATTTTGCATTTTTGCAAGAGTGCAACCTAAATACTGTATACAAGAGCCACATAAATATACTAGATAATCATTAAGTGAAATCACGATGGGTAGTAAAAAGTGTGCAAACGATTCAAATGCGTGCAAAAATACACACATTTGCACAACACAACAACAAAATATACGTATTTTCAATTTGTTCTATTTTACTTCGTTTTCACTAAAATAACTATGAGCATAGTGGATATTTGCTCAGTTGCAAACAAATTTAAACAATAACATTTGACATATTAAGCGCCATATTGTTTTTTAAGGAAACTTATTAATTGAAAATTTTCGTGGATTTTAATATAAAATGGAGAATTACTTTAAGAAAAATTTGTTTTCATTTGCTTGTGTATGATTGTAAACAAATGCAGATTTTTTACAGTGTTGCCAGATCTTTTTTTGTTGCCAGTATAAATTTTTAGAAAATTGGCACATTTGCGCAAAAAATAAAACTGGTATGCTCACGATCAATCAAATTTCCACAATGACCATCGTGATTACCCTTATTGATTTTAATTTCTACATGTGTTGTCTAAAGAATTATCAAGTCAGTGGTGATACGGTCTACTGGTGAAATTTCAGGGACAAGCTAATGATAAATATTAATAGATGATTAGATTAACTGTGGTACAGCTGGTCTGTAGAGCAACTGGCAATGTCACACCAATTTCATTACTGTTATTCTTTTTCGTTGATTGAGAATACACGTTGATATATAATTAAGGGCCTTTAAAAAAAACTCTACTAATGCCCGTTATTTCTACAAATAGATAACTTGCTGTATACATCGATATCTATGGTTTTCATTGTTTTTTAAAGTGTTATGAATAAAAGTAAAATTAACGTTGAAATTACCCAAAAAGTGTTACCGCATAAGTAATTATAACTGTCAGGTACGAACACGACTAGATATCTGTTTGTATACATTAACGGAATTAAAGACCTACACGCAGAGAAAAAACATGATTAATAAATGGTCACTACGAACATTTTTTTCATATTTGCCTAATATGTTTACCCTAATAAGTTTATTATAGTCCTAATATAACTTGAAACAATATTTTTTGTCCTTAAATATCATTTTTTAATTCACTATAATAATATTATATGGTGTTTTACACCTAAAAAGTTACTCTGATCTAGCTAAACATATTAAATTATGTAATATGTTTGCTACTAAAATATTTTTATTTTCAACTATACAATTAAAATCATAATAAAAGTTGCACACAAAAGGTATGTTTAGTACAGGGGTTTCCATTTCTTTGCACAATTGTGCAAACCACTACAAACACATATTTTTATGCTCTTCAATTCAGTCGTCGGTGTGACTTCGACAAGTGCACATGTTTAGCGGATGCTATATTATTTTGTTTCAGCTTACACTCAAAAATATTGTGCGGTCAAAAATGCTTTTGGTAACATCCAATGCCTTGCGTGCAATATTAAGAGTCTAAATTTTAAGACTTAAATGGAGAGTAATATAACATTTCTATTTAATTTTAACATAATTTAAATTGTTGAAAATATTTAACAGCAAAGCTAGCGTAAATTTTATTTAGTAAATTTTTTTAACAATAACATTTACTGCAACGTTTAAGCTAACGATATGTGTTTTGTTTGTGAAAAAATATTCTTTGCTACCTGTAAAAGGGTCCCTTTTGCTTTCTTTAAAAAGACGTACCTAAATGCAGAAATTATTAAGAAAAAAAATAGCCAAAAGAATTTGTTGGTATTTTGCTTGTAAAAATATTTTGGTTTCTGTACCAATTGCGTCGTTGGGTTTTTTCTTTCTTTGAAAACCCTTTTCTTAAGTAAGTAGAAATATTTAAAAAACAAGTAAAAAAGTCTTGTTTTGCTACAATTTATGTGTAAATAACCTGTACACATAAAAGCAAATGTGACAGTAGGTAAAATGTTTGGGTAAGAAGATGCGTTTTATTGATGTATTAATGAAACTTTATTGTTTCGCACTATTTTTATTTCTTACTTTTTTATGCTACAATTATTTGACCGAGCCCAAAGAGTTAAGGCTCAGTAAGTCTTTACTTTCTGGTCTGTTACGAACCAGCTGATTTGTTTTTGTTATTAAAAAACCTGTGAAATTGATTAGTTGTTCTGTTCTGTTGCGGTTCAGTTTGATAAAATCAAGAACTTGTAAAGTAATTGTAAGTTACCGCAAAATAAATAATAAAAAATTCGTTAATTAAATTTTATTTCTTCAAATTTATGTGCATAAAAGTTATTGAAATAAAACAATGGATGGTGCAAAAATAATAAATTTGTCATAAATGGCTACAGTTGCTACAGAAAAAGAAACTTTTACAATTTTGAAACAGAACGGCACGGAACAGAACAGAAACAGAATGTAAAGACTAATTCTGCCTTTAACCTTACTAATTTATGGTAATTTTTAAACGTAACTTTGACCTGTTATAATGACTTTATACATTTTTGCAGGCAAACTCATGTGCACATTTGGTATTTTCTAAAAAGTTATGATATACCATTAGCTAGAATAAAAATGTATGCACAGATGTTTGAAGTATGAGCAACCCAACACCGTGAATACCATTTCTATCCTGAACTAAAAAAAAATTCATTGACGTGCCTCTCTTTATTCGGCACTACTTACCTATGCGAACAAATTTTTTCGGATTTAAAATTTATTTGTTCCAAGCAACGTAATAAATTAAGTTCATCCCATTTGAAAAGCATTCTACTATTACAAAACTGCCATAAAAGTATAAATTTAGAAGATTTTATTTTATAACTTGTAGAACACAAGGGAAAAAAATTAAAAATTGCTAGAAAATTTGTAGCAGTTCTTTACCAATTCAATGTCGCTGATTTTAAAACTGCACTTTTTTTCTATCAGCTGTGATTTGCGTGCAATATTTATTTTTTATGAATTTTTAAAACATAAAAATCTTTAATTTTTTACAATTGTTTGATAAGATATTTGAAACTGATTTAGAGTCAAAAAGCTTCCGAATAAAAAAAGTGTAGTTTTAAAATCAGCGGCATTGAATTGGTAAAGAATTGCTACAAATTTTTTATCAACACAAAAAATTTTTAATTTTGTACCTTTGTGTTATACAACTTATAATATATATTACTAACATTTTATTTCGGCTGTAAATAAATGCATTCTCTCAATTTGCTTACTCTCTGGTACTCACTAACACACAACCAAAAAAATTTTGGAAATCCCTGGTTTAGTACCACAATTTTTGTTTGCTTTAAAACACATTCTCTAATTGAGCAAACATTTATTGTCAAAAAAAAATAATGTGTATTCATAAAGAAAATAACATTTTCTTTCCATCATTTACGTCTCCGAGCATCAGTCAATCGGGAAACTTAAATTATTACAAAATAATTTAAACTCTTTTTCAGGGAGAAAAAGGCCATGCTGTCTTGCATAACTTATACGTTTGTTGGAACAGGTAAGTTGTTTATATATAATTATAAAAATACATACAAACATGTATAAACGTTGTCTTTATTGCAGCCAAAAACACCAACAACATTGAAAAAGTTGGAAGTTAGCTGATTGAATTTTTCTGTACGGGAAAGAAAGGAAAATAAATAATTGGCAAATGAGTGCTGGTAAGCTTTGCGACAGAATGGAAGCAAATGAGACATTGAGGAAACCAAATTTCTTTAATGTGCAGTTTTTTGTTAGAAAAAAAGATAATCGCGTAATGAGAAAACGGCCAATATGTATGTATTTAATTTTATTTTTTATTATATAAAAAATAAATTTTTTATAATAAATTTGTTATTGTTTTTATTGTGAGAACCATGCAACGCACAGAGGGGTGAAATCACAAAAAATGGAGATTAATTAAACTACTTATCCAATTTTAAAAATTCTTTCACTATTAGAATGCTACGTTATCACTGAGAGACATAGGCTACACATCTTTTGGAAAAGTGGGCGGTGCCACTCCCCCCCATTAAAAATCGCTCTAGCGGCCATAGTAATAGACCGATTGTCATGAAACTTTCCTAATGTTTTACTGTTGACCTGCTAATAGTCCTGGGATATACTTGGTTATGATTGGATAAAGGGGCGTGGCACAGCCCATATAACCTGAAACTTAGAACGGATATATCTCATGAACTATCAGAGGTATGAATATGAGATTTTGTATATCTGTTAATCGTACAGCATGAATTACATTCAAGGTGGAATAAGGCGGTGTCACGCCCCCTTTTAAAAAATAGCTCTGGCTCAGTCGGATTTTTTTTTTTTAAAGTAATACAATTTTTACATAGTTATCAATTTATTTTTAACAAAATAAAGGAAAGGAAGATTATTGTATCATATATGTAACTTCGGGACTCAAAGCATATATTAAAATTGTTCGATCGTGTACGGATGTGTCTGGTGAGCGTTTTGTTCAAAAATATAAATAGCTTGTATATACATATTATAAGACATATGTGTCTAACCTGCTATTTTAAAAAATATGCCGGTCGTCATCTGTATCATGATTTGTGCCTTCTGGTGCCACGTTCGTCAAAACTGAAGGCGAAACTAGTAGATCTACTACTGATTTTGGAAGTTGGTGGAATTTTTTTTTTTGGAAATTTTGTTTTTCCAGATAGGATTTGATCTGAACTTAGTAGGAACCTATTTAATATGTCTCGATTGCAATCCTCCCGACTACTTTTGAGAAAAATGTTCTCTGTAGTTTTTAAAATCTTTGTTTCGTTCTTCCTTGGCTTCCTCAGACAGTTCACCGATCGGTAATAGCCCGTGCGAAATGATTTCTGGCCATGTATTAAAAACTTATGCAAGGTTGGAGGCATGTTAAGCCACTGATACTTCTTAACAAAAAGTCGAGCTGTATTCTGAGCAAATACTCTAAATTTTTCTACATTAATATCATGACCACAAGATACGGCAATTAATATTGTGTGCATGTCCTTAATCAGCTGCAGATCTAGTTTCGTAATATCTGCTCAATTTCAGCGTTTTCAAAAAATCTTCGTGCTGTGTTGCCATCATTTGAATTGCCGAAGCCGGGCTTAGGTTGGTAAATAATAAGTCCAGTTTTTTCCTAAATTCCGTTTGAATACGACTCTTGTTTTCAGCAACAACAAATTTTTCGAAATCGGTTCTTGCCTGCCATTTTTTAATTGGTAATTTATATGCCACGTGAAGAAGACATTCATAAAAACGTATCCAACCATGCAGTATAGAAAGACCGAACTACAATTTTTTAACCTCTTTAGCGATCATTCTTCCAATGTCGTTAAATTCTTTTCTCGTGGATCCACATAAATAACAATGACAATGACAATTATAACAACGAAAATGTAGACAAAGCAAACAAAAGACAAGAACTGGTGTTCTTTGCTTGAGTGACTATTTTCACAATTAATTTAATAAAAAAATTTCGCGCAAAAACGCGCAACATTTTATTATTGAATATGAAAGCCTAGGAACTATTGTTTCTTAACAAATTAATATTCTAACGCCAACTAACACCATTCATATTTAAATATCCACGAATATTTTGAAAATAGCCAACATTGAGACATATCTTAAAAAAATTTTTAAAAATACTTCTACACAATTTTTGTTAACACAATTATTTTTAGAATAACGCTAAAATACCTGAGGTTGAAGTTTCCATAGTAAAAGTATTACTTTTGACTTGCGAAAAACTATATATTAAGCGTCGAAATATACCGAATTTCAATTAACACTATTGTGCGCGAATAGCTCAAAAATTACTTAACTTTAATGCAATGCATCTTGACAAGTAAACAACATATGACATTGAAATTTTCAGTAGTGATGTAGAATTTTATATACTGTAATCGGCTACTAAATATTTTTCAAAAAAACTAATTTTCATTTTTCAATTAATATCCATTTTTTGCGATTTCACCCCTCTGTGCAACGTGTTGAAATAGACATTTTGCATGGTTTTGGGAAATATAGAATCATGGTTAAAATGGTCGTTTGCGTTTTTATTCTGAGCATAATAATATTTTTGAGACAATAATAGGCTAAAAACATAATGTCCAAACATATATTGTTACTCAAGACGTGTTTGACACAATTATAACCACAAACATTAATGATAGTTTGCGATTGTGATTGCTTCAACCATGTTTTTTCTTTGCGTGTGCGCCCGAATTTATAAAAAATTTTTAAATTTTATAAAGGTTTACAAAACAAATTTTGTATGAAAATTTGCCTTAATAAACGTTTGTTAAATTTAATAATCGTTTATAAATACGGGGATTAATTATAATTTATAGCAAACATTTTATAATTTTCGTAGAATTATGTGGATATTGAATTCTATATGGTGTCGACTAAAGCCGCGTAATGTGAAATGTTGCATTTTGATGGTAGTAACTTTATTGCGATTAATATATCTGTGGAATATGGGATTTTGATAAGAATAATGCTTCAAATTTAATTTTATTTTTTTGACTATAACATATGTACATTTATCTTGTCAAGAGCCCACTTTTACGCCCACCTCCCATACAACTTGTATTGAAAAAGTGGCATAACTCCCTTGATTTTGATTGTATCTACTCAATTTTCACTAAAAGTAAATATTATAAATGTAGAATGGGCTCCTAAAAATATATACCTGATCCGCCCACTTTTACACCCATCTCCCATACAACTTGTATTGAAAAAGTGGCATAACTCCCTTGATTTTGATTGTATCAACTCAATTTTCACTAAAAATAAATATTAAAATTGTAGAATAGGCTCCTAAAAATATATACCTGATCCGCCCACTTTTACGCCCACCTCCCATACAACTTGTATTGAAAAAGTGGCATAACTCCCTTGATTTTGATTGTATCTACTCAATTTTCACTAAAAATAAATATTAAAATTGTAGAATAGGCTCCTAAAAATATATACCTGATCCGCCCACTTTTACGCCCACCTCCCATACAACTTGTATTGAAAAAGTGGCATAACTCCCTTGATTTTGATTGTATCAACTCAATTTTCACTAAAAATAAATATTATAATTGTAGAATAGGCTCCTAAAAATATATACCTGATCCGCCCACTTTTACGCCCACCTCCCACAGAAAAAACAAATAGAAAAACATGAATATGAATTTTAAGCATAGTCTTTTAATAATTTTTTGACATCATTATCGTACTCCAATTTTTTGATTTGCAGCTTTGAGAGAAATGTGTTTATAAATGGGTCTGAAGACAATAAAAGATTATGCATTACGTCTTCATTAGTGGCTACACGTCCAGTTCTTCGCGAGTGATGTAATCTATAGGCTCTATAGTCTTTATTCCTTGCTTCCTGAGCTTCTTCGGACAGCATACCTGATACAAATAATTAATTAGAATGTAAAAAATCAAAATCAAATCATTGAATAAGGGCCTTTGGATAGAGACATACCTATTGGCAGAACAGCTTCTGCTATAATTTTGCTACGATGCACCAGAATCTTATGCACAGTTACAGGCATGTAGTTCCAGCCATAGAGATCAACAAACAACTTGGCAGTATCCATGCAATATATATGAAATTTTTTAGCGTCGATCGCTGAATTACAATTTATTGCGGCCTAAATAATTTTAAATCTATGTATTAACTCTTCTTTTATGCCAATTACGTCTGCAGTTTTGGCTGGATTTTCGAAAAACCTTCTTGCCGTATTGCCATCGTTTGTTGTGCCCATACCTTGCTTCACTGCATCCACATTTATGCCCAGTGTCAGCTTTAATATTTTCTGAATTTCAGCTTTATTTGCCGCCATTTCAGTTTTTGTGGTGCTATCTGTTCTCCATTTTTTGAAACTTAGACGGTAAGAAACGTGCAAAATGCACTCCATAAACTTTATTCTTGCATGCAAGGGAGAAATACCAAATGCAATTGCATCTTCTGAACATTTCCTCAAAATCACCGCATCTAAATTATTAATTTCTGTGGGCTTCGCTCCACATATGAAGCAAACCTCCATAGATGAGCTTCCAGAAATCGTAGTAGCTACTTTCCCATCAATCATTGTAAATTTCATAGTGTGAGAAATGTTGAAGATCCTGCTATGCAATTCAACGGCAGTATTTCTTAAATTTGCTATTTTTTTGAACAGCTTGGTGCTTCATTGTTTGCGGTATATTTGCACATTTTGTAAACATTTTTCAGCCAAATTTCATTTTGATCGAGAAATCTGGTTTTCATGCGAAATGCTTTTTGCCATCTATCTTTGAACTTTGTAAAAAAGTCTTTTTTCAAAAATCTAGTAAAGACTTCAACATCCTCAGCAGTCATTTCTTCATTGTTATTTGCAATGACTTCGACAGTAATATCAATATCCATTTTGGTATCAATCAATATTTCGCAAATATTTAAATAAGAAATTGTTAAATTTTCCATAATTAATAAAATAAAATTTTGAAATAACTTAATAATACACCACTTATCACTGCACTTGCCAATTTAATGTAAATTAGTAAACCACAATTCAAATTCAATTTTATTCTTAAACAGAATTCCAATAAGAAAAAAATATAAATACCCGTTACTTTTCTTCTATTCCTCTTCATTATATTTCAAATATTAATGATATGTAATTATTTAACTTTAATAAATACGGTACGTATGCAATAAATAAGTACATCCTATATTTAAATAAGTTTTGACAAATTCTTAGATATTTTCCAACAACTATTGACTAGTATGTAAATTGCATTTTGTAATAATTTTAAACAGTTAAGAATTATGGCAACAACAACAAGCATGAACGAAAATTCATGTTTTGTTACTTTATCACTTTATAGTTTTTTCTGTTTTTTTTGGAAAGGTGCAAATATGTGCAGCTGAATTTTTTTTCAAGCTGTAATTTGACATCATTCGTTAAACAGCGCTCCACAGCGCTAAAAAGATACAGCCTATTAAAGTTGATAAGCATTGAAATTTTGATGTTGTTTATATTTTGCTCTACGAAATTTTTTATATGGCACTTTTTCCAACTTTTTTTAATGCAAATCTCATCTTTGGCAATTGTCATTTACGAAAATATATAACAAAGTCAAATGATAAGTTTACTGCGATTGTACCAAAAGATTGAATATACAGTAAATTTGCATGCCATTTTAAACAAGCGAACATATATGAACTTCGAGCGTGCCTATCCAAACAAATAATAAATATATCAGCCTTATATTACGGAATCATAATATTCAGATATCTGCCAACAAAATACCAAAAAATTATCCAAATCGGCGAACATGAAAAAATTAATTTTGGCCACTCTTCAACCAATGTGTGGCGGGTCTTAAGCCCGATGACACAACTCTTCCTCCCTTGGTTTAGCGATTCTATCGTAGCATCGATATTAATTACCAATTCCCTTTCTTGAATCGTTTAAATATTTGGATTTGAATATAAGATTCATGTAAATCAAAACATGAGTAATGAATTTGATGGCAGTATTTTCATGCACATGTTTTCCCTACAAAGTCCATACACAGAAAAAAAAATTAGTTTTCAATTAAAAAATTTTAATATTAATGAAATTTGCACCAGCCCAGCAAACACAGAAATACACCATATGTATTGCCAAACGTATTGCAAGGATGAAAAATAGTATTGCGGCAATAATCGAATTCGTATTGCGGAAGATACTTCCCTCGGGAAGAAACGTGTCTCGATAGCAATACTCCTACGCAATACGAAAGCGATTCTTCTAGATGATAAACTAGCAATATTGCCAGATAACCACTAATGAGAAAATATAACGATATCGCCAAAATATCATTGGGATGATAAAAAGAAGAGTTTGCATTTTAAAAATATTCATTTATGTAATAATAAAAACAGCTTTTTATTTAAAATTAAATTTTTAATTACATATAAATAATACTTACAAAAAATATATTTTATAATTAAATTAACTGAAATAATTATGAAGTTTCCACCATATCACCCAACTCCTTTAAAATTGCATCCATTATGAGTGTTGCGTAATATCTTGATTAAGTTAAAAAGGAAAAAGATTAATATTTAACAGATTTATTTTATTTATATATTTACCTTCTGCAGAATTTTTTAGATTTAATAAATTTTATTTTTTCATTTATGACGTACAAATATGTTATAATTTTTTTCTGTCTAGAAAATAAAAAATTACTTTGATTATTTTCATTTAGATGACAATTTGGGGATATTGCGAAGCTATTGCCTTAGGGGATATCTTCCATTTGTTTGCAGGGAGTACACAAATTAATAGTACACACAGAAAAAAATCAAGTTAAAAACGTCGAAAACAAGGTTGATTTAAAATTTTTCGGTGGTGATTTTGCTTCATACGTTTTTCATGCTAATTCAACCTAATTTTATAATTACTTGCTAACAACATTTTTTTTCTTTTAAAATAACTATAATTCATGTTAATTTAACATTGCAGTAAATTTAGAGCAAAATGTCATTTATATTGAAATAACAATCCGAATCACGTTGAATGAAAGTTATTTCATGTTGAAACAACGTGAATTTCATGTAGAACCTAATTGGTTTGAGTGTGTTATAACAGTGTGAAGAAGCTTCAGAGACAACATATGCATTTATTTAAGAATAATTCAAAACACTTACACATGTTTCACTTATTTTGTAGTCGCCTTTGTTAACAGATCAATCAGCAGAATGGCCCGATATGGTTTTCGTCATCATTCTACTTTGAAAACTTGATGTACTATTAAACTAAATAATTTTAATTAAAAGAATACGGGAATTCTCTTCTTTTTATAACATATTTTAAGTATGAAAATACAAAAATTAACATACTTAACAATGTATGTATGTTAATTTAACAAGATAAACTCTTGATTTTAATATAAAACAGGTTTTTTAATGTATTCAATATTGAATCCATATTTATTTTTATTTTAAAATTTTTTTTAATTTTTTTTTAACAGTGAATAATATTAAATAATCGTGATTAAAGATTATTTAAATATTTTTCATTAAAAATTAATATGAAATAATGATAAATTTAAATAAAGGGAATACTTTTGCAGAAATTTAGTATGATTCTCAATCAACATTTTTCCATGTTGATTTAACACTGGTATTTTTTTCTGTGTGTATCAATTAAATATTTTTTTACTATAAACAAAATTGTTTGCCGTAATGTTGTTGATATAGGTAAAAGTTAAATTCACTTTATAAAACATGATTTTATGTTGGACTAATAGTTTATTTGCAAAAAAAAAAATAAAATTGCAAACATTTTCCTGTGTAACTAATCGTAACGCCAACACAAGACACATTTCGTTCTCAGTAACATAAAATTTTTTTAAACTAAAAAAATAATCTTATTTTGTGTCAGAAGACCCCAATCAAAATCCTAGATTTATTTTTAATGTATTTTAAAAGGGTAGGTATCCTTATTGTTTCCTCTGACGTTTCATTAATATCCATTTTTTAAATGCAAAGGTTTAATTTAATTTTAATCCAAATTTTTATATATTAATCAGATTAAAGATCATCAAATTAAATTTTCGTTAAATTATTTTTTTGAAGAAAGGAATTTTACAACATAAAATTAATTAAAGTTTATTGATAATTTTTATTCTTGACTGCCGCGGGAATCGAGCCAAGCCTTTCACGGGCAGGTTACACTTATATGTTTCAATTGAAACCACTATATTATAATATCAAAATTTGGATATAAAATTAATATTTAACATTTTCATCAATTCAAAAATGGATATTAATGAAACGTCAGAGGAAACATAAACAGTTCCACAAAATAACCACAATACTAATTATTGTTAAAAGCTTAGGCACGAGCTCTATGTTTACATTTGTCCTTCAAGTTGTACTGAAAAAGGTCAACAAGAAAAAAGAAACACAGAAAAATGTCCTTTTAATTCAAGAAGAATTCTTGATAAAAACCACGAGAAAACAGAAGTATGGAAGAACATACAAATCAATTGAAAAAGATAATCATTCAAAGCAAACTTCGATATACAATTTGGTTTAAAGATTGCTGTTTGGTTATTGACTGCCAGCAGTCGCCAATGGCTGCGAGTGTTAAACGGCAAAACCCTCTGAAGAGATTAAGTGGTTGCAACCAAAACATGTAAGGGTAACCTGTCCGCGAAAACCTTGGTTTGTATCCCAGGGTAGAAAAGAATAACAAATTATCAATACATATGTGAACAGAACCCGTGATGAAGAAAAATTTTTGTCTGGCACTGGCAGGACATAAACAAAAAATTAGGATACGAATTGAAATAAATTTAATTTAATTTCATGCTACAAAATTTCTTTCTTTATAAAAATTATTTAATGAAAATTAAATTTGATGAACTTTAGCCTAATTAAAATATCAAAATTTGGACTAAAAACCATAAACAGTTCAACAAAATAACAACAATACTAAATATTAATTTTAATTTAATTTGGTATAAAATTACAGTTGAATTAATGACCTTTTATATGATTTTAAAAAAGAAGATGTATATTTGTATCAAAAACAAAATAAAAATATTAAAGGTAGATTTAAATCATTTTGTTATGGAACTCCTCATTTACTGAAGCTATCTAGTGCAATATAAAATATAAAGTCAAACAAAATTTAATTCATTTAAAGAAACACTTGTAGTTCCCTCTTAATTCCAATCACGCTCATTTAGAAAATTTGTTTAGGCCCGTTATCACAACTTACCGATAGCCAAAAGTAGGCTTTAACCGGCTGCATAAAAATTGTTCCATTATTAAAACTTTACTTTAACCTAAAGTGAGCGATAAAGTAATTAAGGTTCATCCTACCTGGTAGATTAAAGTAAAGTTGTAATAATGGATCACTTTTTATACGGCCGATAACATCCTACCTTTAGCTATCGGTATCTTGTGAAAAGGGGCCTAAATGTTCTTAAATTAAATTTACAAATTAATTGTACCAGCTTTGCCTTAATATCGCCAGTCAACTTGGTTTATTTGCCGAGAATCATATTATTCAGTATTTTTTTAAAGTAATATTAAACTCAAGTAGTATTTGCAATTTGCTCTTAAATTACTAAAAAGAATCTAAATTCGAACATTCAATTATATCAATATTTAATTGAATACCTTTGAAGGTTATTGCTGCTGTAGAACAATATAAACTTAATTACGGTGCCCTTTTGTATGATTTGCATTGCTTGACATTTGAACAAGAATACTTGATACTTTTGCATTTTATTGATTTTATTACCAAGACTTGTATGAATATATAAGACATTTCCTGCATTTGCTTGGAAGTCGTAATAAACTGTTAAAGTATGTGTGCGTTGTCGATGTCATCATCATCTTCTTCAACGTCGTAGTCGTTATTGGTATTATTACGGTTTGATGAAAATAGAGAGCAAACGTAATTGACGCTGTCTGTATGTTTTTTTTTTTTGTTCCTGGGCTGACATTAGAACAGGGATTTCCAAAATTTTTTTGGTTGTGTATTAGTGAGTACCAGAGAGTAAGCAAATTGAGAGAAAGCATTTATTTACAGCCGAAATAAAATGTTAGTAATACATATTTTAAGTTGTATAACACAAAGGTACAAAATTAAAAATTTTTTGTGTTGATAAAAAATTTGTAGCAATTCTTTACCAATTCAATGTCGCTGATTTTAAAACTACACTTTTTTTTATTCGGAAGCTTTTTGACTCTAAATCAGTTTCAAATATCTTATCAAACAATTGTAAAAAATTAAAGATTTTTATGTTTAAAAAATTCATAAAAAATAAATATTGCACGCAAATCACAGCTGATAGAAAAATTGTCCCTTATTGCAGATTCAAGTTCCAAATTGAACAGTACGACGGCCTACCGTTTGACTGGAAAGGGGAAGAGACTCTATAAATTTAGTATTATAATTAAGCCTTTTCCAAATTTTCTTCAGCAATTGCTTGATAAAAACACCATCCCACAATGGTCTTCCTTTCTTAACAATTTCCAATATTACTAAACTTGAAATCTCCATTTTCAGTTTGGGAACTGATTTTGGTTCATTAATTTCCTCTTCTAATAACCATTTTTTAAATTCAATATGAGAATTATAACGTGAAAAAGTTATTTTAGTAAACAGTTAGGGTATTCATAGTGGTAAGAAATATAGAAATGGTATTCACGGTGTTGGGTTGCTCATACTTCAAACATCTGTGCATACATTTTTATTCCAGCTAATGGTATATCATAACTTTTTAGAAAATACAAAATGCGCATATGAGTTTGCCTGCAAAAATGTATAAAGTCATTATAACAGGTCAAAGTTACGTTAAATAGTTACCATAAATTAGTAAGGTTAAAGGCAGAATTAGTCTTTACTTTCTGTTTCTGTTCTGTTCCGTGCCGTTCTGTTTAAAAATTGTAAAAGTTACTTTTTCTGTAGCAACTTATTAGCCATTTATGACAAATTTATTAGTTTTGTACCATCTATTGTTTTATTTCAATAACAGAAGAACTAATCAATTTCACAGGTTTTTTAATAACAAAAACAAATCAGCTGGTTCGTAACAGAACAGAAAGTAAAGACTTACTGAGCCTTAACTCTTTGGGCTCGATCAAATAATTGAAGCATAAAAAAGTAAGCAATAAAAATAGTGCGAAACAATAAAGTTTCATTATTACATCAATAAAACACATCTTCTTACCCAAACATTTTACCTACTGTCACATTTGATTTTATGTGTAGAGGTTATTTACACATAAATTGTAGCAAAACAAGACTTTTTTACTTGTTTTTTAAATATTTCTACTTACTTAAGAAAAGTGTTTTCAAAGAAAGAAAAAACCCACCGACGCGATTGGTACAGAAACCAAAATATTTTTACAAGCAAAATACCAACAGATTCTTTTGGCTATTTTTTTTTTCTTAATAATTTCTGCATTTAGGTACGTCTTTTTAAAGAAAGCAAAAGGGACCCTTTTACAGGTATCAAAGAATTTTTTTCATAAACAAAACACATATCGTTAGCTTAAACGTTGCAGTAAATGTTATTGTTAAAAAAAGTTACTTAATAAAATTTACGTTAGCTTTGCTGTTAAATATTTTCAACAATTTAAATTATGTTAAAATTAAATAGAAATGTTATATTACTCTGCATTTAAGTCTTAAAATTTAGACTCTAAATATTGCACGCAAGGCATGTTACTAAAAGCATTTTTGACCGCACAATATTTTTGAGTGTAAGCTGAAACAAAATAATATAGCATCCGCTAAACATGTACACTTGTCGAAGTCACACCGACGACTGAATTGAAGAGCACAAAAATATGTGTTTGTAGTGGTTTGCACAATTGTGCAAAGAAATGGAAACCCCTGCATTAGAACATTGAATTAAAGCCAATTATTTTGATTTTATATACGGAACAAATATACACTCACAATATTCTGTACGTAAAATTATATGAAATTGTAATATAAAATACATAAATGAAAATTCAGTTAAAAACCGGACTACTTAATTTTCATTTATTTTGAACGAAAAGTTCATTCCATTTTTACTGTCAAACATTCAACTCCATGTTAAATAAAAAAAAAAATTAATTTTTAGTTATTTTATATAAAACTAGCGGACCCGACGAACTTCGCCTCGCCCCAATTTTAATCTTTCAGACAAACTTTAGAGTTATAATTCAACACAAATATTTAAATTTACAATGTGATTTATTTAAATGAAATGGAAGTCAATGTATAATGCCATCTATCGGATTTTGGCATTGAAGGCAATGAGGTTGATTACACGGGCTGTTTTTTTTAATACTTTTCGATATATTGACTGGTTGGGAGAAAAGTAAGGGAAACAGAGTAGCGGAACCACGTATGCAAAATGTTAAGCTTTTTCTGAATAAACTTTGAAGTTTACAAAAATGAAGTGATATCAAAGAAGTTGAGCGAAGAGAACAAAGGAAAGACACTAAAATAACAAATTTCAATTAAGCGAAGTCCGACTCCACTAATAAGTTTTTTTTTTTGCAATTCAAATAATGAAGACAATCAAAAAATTCTGACGAAGAATGAAGAAACGTACGTAAATAATGAATGAATCGTGTTTTCACTACGGTACGAATACCAAAACGAACCGAAAAAAATCGGTATAATCGAGCTCAAAACGTTTTTTATCACTATGATTTACACAATTATCATCTAAATAAATAAATTGCAGCAAGAAAATAGCACATTTACTTTAGAAAATTACAATGCAAAAATGAAACCTGTCAGATTGCGCAAAGTCTAAGTCAACGTATAACGCCATCTACAGGATTTTTGCTGAGAACTTTCTATTGTTTGATTTGGAAAGCCATTAAGGAATAACTTCACAAAATTGCATACAAAAACTCGATTTTCGATTTTTCCAATTTTTCGACTTTTCCGGAGGGATTTTTCAAAATTTTCTTCCGTAAAAACCTTCTCCTCGAAAATTTTACAGAAAATTTTTATATACATATGTACATATATAGAAACTATCCAAAAATTAACAGAATATTCCGTAAAAACAAAGGAATATTCAGTTATTTTATTAAATTCAGTAATTTTCGTTTACTGCACAAAAGAGCCGAATTGCTAAAAAAAATCCCAGACAGTTACACACGTTTGTTTTACTATACTGACCACCTTGTTTACAGAAGAACTCTCAATTATAAGAAACCAGCAGCATGACCGACATGGTTTCGCAAATATTTTACTTGTAAAATTTGATGTATTTAACTAAATAATTTTAAAAAATAGAAAATGGGAATTGCTTACACAAAACAAGCAAATCTTTTTTTAGATAACTAAAAATTTATTTTTGGTAGTTAAATTATATAAAATAACTGAATGTACATTTGTTTTTAACGGAATATGTAGTTAATTTTTTGACAGTTAATTTATATAAAATAACTGAATGTTCGTTTGATTTTTCGAATTCGCGGTTGAATTTTTTACAGTAAAAATTAAATGAAATTTTCGTTACTTTTAATTACATTTTCATTTAATTTAATATAAAGAAGAAATTAACTTAATCAACGGACAATATTAACTGCAACTGAAAATCCGTGTTAATATGCACTTATATATTTAAATAACTGTTAGAATCAGTGAAAAATGAATTGGCTTGGCATTTTAAATGTTTATTTATATAAAAATGACTGAACGAAATACTTCTTATATAAACTACAATCCGTTACTGTAATATTATTGTGAGTGTATGACTATTAGACCGGCTCACCATTAAATTTAAACATTGAACTGCGATTGATTATTTTAAATTCTCAATTCAAATTATACGATTTTTGTCGTTGCGATTATTGTCGTTTCCTCTTTGAAGTCGGTCTGATGTTTACATTGTCGTTACGACTTTTTCTTTTGCTACCGAACTTCAATACATTTTTCGTCAAATGAGAGAACGAATGAGCGAACAAAAGGAATCGAAGAGTACACTCGCTTTTGTACCCAGGCCTGCCATATTTGCCGATTTATCGGCATTTTTCCGATTTCTAAATTATCAAAGTGCCGATTTGCCGATTTTTGTTCAAAAAATGACAATTTTTTGATAAACACATTAACCAAAGTAACTTTTTGTTGGATTTAGTACAATTTATTAATTTTGGGTACCATTGAAATACTTGTTTCATTAAAAAGAGAGAACTGTTATTCATTTAGCGCTTTTGCTAAGAAAAAAGGTTAGATTTGTCCTATATTATATGCAGTGCTTGTTACGTATGTTTACCCAAGAGACACATGTTGCAATTGTAAAGAATAAAAGAACTTGATCAAAAACAAAAATATCAGCAATATTTTTGACAAAAGCTAAAAGAAGAAAAAAAGTTAAATTAAAAAATATAAAGTACATACTTTATATTTGAATTTGGAAATAGATTTTTACTTACAAAAAAGTTGAGGCAAGTTAAATTCAAAATTCAATTTTAATGAAGAAACTTAAATCAAAAAATTATTTTTATAAGCGCATTTGAGGATGATGCAAGTTAATCCGATAACCAATCCTTTGTAAGAAAGTCAAGTAAATTAAGAAACTTTTTGGCAACAAAATTTAGATTTAAAAGTGCGAATTCTCCTGGTTCATTTAAAACAATTTCACATTCTTCCGCCAATGTGGAAAAATGTTAAGCCAAGTCAACCTTAATAAAACGAAATTTTAATGTACCATGCAAATTAATCTTTGCATAGAATTATTTAAAATTTTAAACTATTTTCATGCTGATATTAAAATTAAGGATTTAATAAAAATGTCAAGCTCATATGAATCTAAAATAACAAAAAGTACAAAACTTAGTAAACTAAAGTACAGAATATACGTATACATTTTTGTTTCTAATTACTTACAATTTATTTGTAAAACGTTTATTTTTTGTTGAATTTAATGCTATTAGCATAAGGTAATGCAAAATTGTTCTGTTTTGATATTTTTTTCCACAAAAAAGTGTTTTACTGTATTTAAAATAGGTATTTTTGGTTTGTCGATTTTTTGCCGATTTCTTTAAATAAAAATGCCGATAATGCCGATTTCTTACCAAAATCACCTGGCACCCCTGTTTGTACCCCTTTTAATTCCTCTCTCCCCTCTCGACCATAAGGTAAGAATCTCAACGACAAAAGTTGTATAATGTGAATGGGCACAAAGAACTAATTTTCGTCTAATTCGACTATATTCTCCATTTGATATACGCAATACAATATAATTATATTTTATTTTTTTAATAGATGGTTTTAAAAGCTTTCTAGTGATCAATATATTTATATTTAGTAAACTCGACATGAGGAGTGCCATTAAAAAGTACAGTTAAAATTTACTTAACCAATAGTTCTCTTAAATAAACATAAATCCAAGACAATATTTTACGATTAAACTTTTCCTTGATATGACCGCTGAATGGGTTTTTAGTTTCATTAGGCTTTTTTCTAAAACATATATTAGCATAACTTCAATTAATTCTTGTTCAGGAAACTTTTTCTCTGAAACACAACTGGTACAAATCAAGAATACCCCAGATATGATGGGGACTTGGTTATTATATATATTTATGAAATATATCTAGTCCTGAATTGTTTGCTGTTGAAATTTATCCTGATCGTTCCACAAATGGTTGAGATATGAGCAAAAAAGCACAACTGCCACAAATGTTAACCAAGAATCCAGGGCTGTGGAGTCGGATTTAAGGATTTTGTACTGGAGTCGGTGCCGAAGTAAGCAGAAAAACTCACGACTCCGACTCCAACATTTTTCGACATACATATAACACTTTTTCAAAATAAAAAATTTTAAGAGGGTCTGCTTTAAAAATTTTTAAGTCTACTTTACATATAAGTAGGTGAGTTGCAAAACTCGTTCGTTTCTTAAGCTAAACAACTGAGATAACGATTGATTTTGACAGATGTTTAAGCATTTTATGGAAATAAATATATATATTGAATCCAAGCTAAAATTAGATATTGTTTACCTAAATTAGAAGCTGCTGAACACGAATATCATTTATTTTTCTCGAGATATACGCTAAAATCGTGTTTTTCTGCAGTTTTTTTTAGGTATTTCGAAAAACCTCGAGAATGATTCAAGTGAATTGTACAAGATTACAAATTTTGCAAAGATATGTCTTTTCACTTTCAGCCCACATAGGTACAGTTTCGGTCGGAAAATGTGAATTTTTCATGATTTTTCAAAATTTACCATTTCAATTCGCTCAAGAAAATATTTTAGTACATGCATCTTAAATAATATTTTGTTTAAAATATAGTAAACCAAGAAATTAAGAAATAACGAAATTATCAAAAAGTAATTTCAATTTTTGGGAATACAAGCACGAATAACAAAATCTTTTGAAAATTTAATTAACGAAATTTTTAGTGAAAACATCCGAATTTGAGTTTTTATAAACAATTGTTTTTTTAACAATACGAGTGCGTAGACAAAGCATCACAAAAAAAAACAATGCACAAATTGTGCAGTTGTGCAGTGAACACCATGCCGTAATGAACTAAAGCCATCATGTTTTTTTATGAAGTCAGCCACTGTCCCACTTTTGTTGTTTTAATAACTCTTGAATTTTTTAAAATACATTGCGTATTTAAATATGAAATTATTCACTTGATATGTAACTCTTAGCTTGTAGCTTGTTTGCGATCTGTCTACATTATTAAAAAAAGTGTCCATAGAAAGTTGACAAAAATATTTTGGGAATCTTATAAATTTTTTATTTGTGCTTAGCCTGATTTATCAATAAGCCCTGGACTCGAAACGTATTTTATTCGGAAATTACAATTAAAATTATTTATCATTCGGTGAGGTAGTTGAATAGAGGGATGCAATTGACCAAAGCGCACAGCGAAAAAAAAGGCCATGATATTTATCCGGATATAAACCAAGTGATGTCCATTCCCAAAGCGAAAACCTACACCATTAAAAGTAAAATCAGATAATGAAGAAGAATATTTCAATCTGAGTTTTAATTCTATTGGTGATACGTGTATTAAAATATGAGTCAAAGCGCACTTAATGATTTTCATCGTGACTTCAACGTGTCAAAAAATAACTCGTTATGATACACGTCCTTTTACTATCGAAATCGCTCCAAGATGTATGCAATTCTTTTCAGAAAATAATAAGTTGGCTTTTAGAAACAACAGAAGCCAAAACGATAGTCACCTTATTCCAAATATGATGAAGACTTTTGTGCCATACACAGAAAAAATAATTGCCGAATTATTTTCATTTTTACTGATTCAATTAATATTTTTGTTTGATTTTTATTAACCAACAATAATATTGACAACTATTCAAAAATATAGCAATTCAAATGAATTGGGCAAAATGAATTTCTATTCATTTTTAATTCAAATGAATTTGTAAAATGAATTTCAATTCATTTCCAATTCATTTAAATTGAATTGACTTTGAATTAATTCAAATGAGTTAGAAAATGAATTGCAATTCATTCAGAATTAAAATATCCGTTTACAATTTTTACAGAATAATTTTTTTGCTACATTTAAATTTTAAAGTCAAATAAGGACCAGCCCCATATACATTTAGCATCAAGGTTAGTGTAGGAGTTGGAGTTGGCGTCGGAGTCGGAGTCGGACTCGTACTTAAAAAATTTCATCGGATGTAGTCGGAGTTAGAACTATTTATTTACGGTTCCACAGCTCTGCAAAAATCACATTTTTTTGTTTTTTATTTTAGTTTTATGTGTATCTGCAGAACGGCAAGAGTCAACGTTTCCAAATTAGGTACAAGCCTTTTGGTTATCAAATCACAATTCACAATAATTTATATCTTAAGAACGGTATTTATATAACTTTCTGCTATTATCGCACCACTATGAAGGGTATAAAAGTTTCGGCGTAGCCATTTAGCTGTTAGTTCTGTTTTTTAATGTTAATGTTTTGTTTTGTAAGTACCAAGGCGAATTCAACTACAGGTGGTGTCGGAACTACAACAATCTAAAAACAACAGAAACCAACATAGGTGGTTTTGCATTGCATTGTTAGTGTTTACGGCTCGAAATGTCAACCATTCTTAGCAAAACACTAACAAATCAAAACAAATAGGCTCGAACTGTCAAAATCAGAAGGCTTTTCTACACCACCTGCAGTTAATTCGCCTTGGTAAGTACATTATATTTTATTTAATATGGCCACACAAATATTCCCTCTCTCACTTCGCAGAAACAGCGAACAACTTTCTCAACTATAACAGATGTTATTTTTTCATCATTATTGTGCTTCATGCGACGAATTTACACAGCGATTTGAAAACTTAAATTATGCAGGTGGTAATATCAGTTGAGTTTTTTTCGAACCCATCTAGTGTTATATAAATAACCATACACGAGTTTCCTGTACTGGTAGCCATCTCAACGCTTAACTTTATTATCGAATAAAATCACTTTAAACTTGATTAAAAGTAAGAGAAAATGCTATAAATATCATTAAATAGCAAATATTAACCTGGCCTCTAGTCTATAGAATTAGTGGCATTAAATACACACGCACATGCGGTAATTTAATAACCAATAAAGGAAGAGCTGTTTTAGTAATTTTGTTCAAATGCATATTTTTCAAGTTTTTTCCAAAAATAAATGCTTAACATAAGTTTGCATATGACGCAGGCTGGCATCCGTTTTTTACAAAAGAATAACATTTGAGTCAAAATATAGCAAACATTTTTTTTTATGATTGTGATTCATTTAAAAATGCCTTAAAAAACTTAAAAATACTTTAATGCTCATGTGGTGAGAGATAACCCAGAATATTGATTGTTCCGCTCTGTTTCCTGTGCTTTACATGAAAGTTTATTGGCCATAAAAGACGTAACAGAAAAAGTTCAGAAAATTAAGATAAAATAAATTTTCATATTATTCGAATGTGTATTCTGAACTTACAATTTTTAAAAGCTTTTATACTTTTAGAGTGGGTTTTTAACATCATGTTTAATCTTAGCGGCAAACTTTAATTAATTAATCTGCGAATAAATTAAATCGAGTACTAATTGTGTTTGCCGATTTTAAGAGGTAGTTTAAACCTCGTAGCATTGTCATACTGAATAACAACAAATGGCAACAAAATATTTAAAATGACAACTTCTTATCAATCCACTAAGCATTTTATAAAGAAGAAGAAGAATTTTCGCCGCTTAAACTGGCAAATAAAAGTAATTAAAAAAAAACACAGATTAAAGATGACAAAATCTCTAATCTCCATGTTAAAAACGCATAATTTGACTTAAGGCTCAGTTAATCTATACTTTCTGTTCTGCTACGAATCAGCTGATTTGGTGTTGTTATTAAAAAACCTGTGAAATTGATTAGTTTTTCTGTTCTGTTGCGGTTAAGTTTGTTAAAATAAAAAAACTTGTTAAGTAATTGTAAGTGACAGCAAAATAATAATAAAGTGGCTGATAAGTTGCTACAGAAAAAGTAACTATTACAATTTCAAAACAGAACGGCACGGAACAGAACAGAAACAGAAAGTAAAGATTAATTCTGCCTTTAGAATACACATTCGAGTAATATGAAAATTTATATAATAAATGCTACTCACCATGAGAAATAAATTCCCAGATTCTATTTGTTAAATTAAAATAATTATTGAAAAACTTAACAAAATTTTTAATCGAAGTATTAGCTTAGGCCCTTATTTATATACACAAAAGAAAGTGAAAAATACAATAAAAGGAGCACTGAAGAGAAAAATAATTTCATTATTGAAAAAATGCTGGATATCAGGAGGATTCACTTTTAGAAAATTTAATGAATGTGTCAGAAAGAAAGTGATTCTGAATATGAATAAAATAAACAAATAAAAACAATGGAATAGAATTTTTGTGTACGGAGTTAATTTAAGAAATTTTTGTTTTATTACTTCTTTTGAATAAGGACATTTATCAGCTAGACGTGTCCTTGTTCCGATTTGGATAAAATTTGGTCAACTCCTTCAGTGTATCAAATCCAATGACTTTACGAAATTTCATGAAGTTTGAACTCTTTGTCAATCTTTTATGACATTTTTTAATTTCAGGATATATGGGAAGGACATGAATCCTTGCTCTGAAAATTTAGAAATTTGACATTTTGTAATCTCTTATCAATTAAAACATTTGTGCCAAATTTCAACTCTTTACAATAACGTCTTCTATTTATGGCCGCTAGTTATATGAAAACACGACACTGTGCCCCCCTCCCTTTATCTACTGAACTAATCAAGCGGTTTTCTTAAAATTTGGCATGCAGACACTGTAAAATGTAAAGGAATTTTAAGATAAATTTTTTTTTGGAAATTCCAACAATTAGGTCGTAAAGTAGGGCAAAAGGGGTAAAAGCTCCCACTAACCATGTCCCATATTTAAACATGTTTTTTCTCTGCGTGTGCAGGCTAAAACAGAGACTATTCTACTAGAGGTCGACTTAAAAGAGTCTTAGAAAATATCAAGTGACAGTCAATAGTTATCGATTGTTGTCAATAAAGACTCAGAAAAAACAAATACCGGTGCCGTCGACTCGTGTCGACTTTCATTATAGGGGTGAATATATTTTTTGCGAACACTACAATAAAATTTCTCAATTTTGCAAAAACATTTTAATTGAAAACGCTGGGACTAAAATTAAGCAAACAATATATTTGATGCCAGCTGTAGGGGTGTAGCAAGCCTACATTGTGTTATACAGAACTTGTTCAGTCCTAAAAAATAATTATCAAACATAATCATAATAAGTCACCATAGCAGTTTGTTTGTTTTTGTTTTCTGTCGAAGAAAAATCTTATACTTAAGAACTGAAGCACTTGCAATTAAGTTAGTTGTATTAACCTCAAATTAATCATAGTGATCTAGCCTTGACTGCTTTTTATTCATCTTTTTTGAGTTGCTATATTTTTTCTCTTACACTTTTATATTGATAAAATTATTTATAAAATCTATTTAATTAATTGGGTGTAGACAATTTCTTTGGGTTATAATTAAAATACGATATAATAGAGATTTTGTCTTAATATGGTTAAGATTTAACTCGTATAACAGTATGAAAGGTGCCAGGGGCAAAGAAATGAGGATTTTCTTGTTTAAATTCAATATAAACACAAACGGCAATAAATCAAGCATTCAAATGCAAACAAACTACAAAACAAACAGAAACACACACATGCACACACATACAAACAAAACACTAAATCAATAGAATAATTTATGCAAAGTTACAACAACTTGTTAATGCTCGATATAGAAATTTTGTATTAAAGTGTGATTGTGTACACCACTACATTCCCACTCATGCGACATAGAAAAAGTTCAAATGTTCTTGTGTTTCTTCGTGCTGTGTGCACCATGAACAACATGACAAGGTCTTTAAGGATTTTGTTTTGTTTGTAAATCCGAGTGTATGTGCAGATTAAAAAAACAACTCAAAATTTTCAAACTTATGGATACATTCTAGCACAAATACGCGCAATAACTCCTGCTCACTCTTCGTTAGTGTATTTATTGTGCACACTTTCGAGCATAAGCAATTAAAAAGCAGAAAATGCCATTAAAACTAAACTTAAAATCATGAAATTTATGGTGAATTAATCTCCAATGTATTTCGAAAAATTAATTAATATAAAATATAAATTGTACGAGTCTATGTATTTTACTAAATAAATCATAAATCTCAACACAAGGATCGCAAATATGGAAATATGTATTTCTATGGGCATTTTAACTAGAAATAAAAGTACGTAGAGAAAATTAATTTTACACCATGTCCAGCAAATAATAATATAAAGTGCGAAAGTTTTTAACAAGATTTTCTTACAACTATTCGAAGACAGTCTTCTTTGCAACCATTTTACAGAAAAAAAAATAAAAACAACTTACAAGTAAACGTGTTATTCACTTAATTTAATTTTTAATTTATTTTAGTTTAATAATGGTTTAATTAAAAAAATTTAAATATTTTATAGAGAAAATACATTTTTAATAAATCAACAAGAAATATTATCTCTTAAGATAGATTCATAACGGATCCGCCATCTACGGATTTTGGATGAAGCTCATTTTGATCTTGGCGGATATGTAAACAAGCAAAATTGTAGCATTTGGGGCACAGAAAACATTGAAAAGGCGATGCACCCAAAACGAGTCACTGTTTGGTGCGGATTTTGGTCCAGAGGCATAATCGGGCAATAATTGGGAGTGGCCGTTACAGTAAATTGCGATCATTATCGGGTCATGTTTAACGAATTTTTCTTCACAAAAATTGAAGAGGAGGATATTGGCCACATTTGGTTTCAACAGGACGGCGCTACGTGCCACACAGCCGAAGCTACACTCGATGTTTTGCGCCCTCTTGTTGAAGATCGCATTATCAGCCGCAGAGCTGATGTCGTTTGGCCACCTCGAAGCTGCGATTTGACACCGTTGGACTATTATTTGTGGAGAGCCGTCAAAGATAAGTGTTACGCCGACAATTCATAGATAATTGACACTTTAAACGACAATATTCGTGAAGCCATTGGTGAAATACAGCTGCACACAATCGATAATGTGCTTAAAAATTGGACCGATCGTGTAGGCTACTGCATGGCCAGCCGAGGCAGCCATTTGAATGAAATTATTTTCCATTATTGTACTTTCAAATAAAAAAAGAAATTTGAGAAAATAGTCAGTAGTTTCAAATAAAAAAAGAAATTTGAGAAAATATTCAGTAGTTTTTTTTATAGCATTTTCAAAAAAAAAAAAGTTATTTGGCGGACCCATTACTTAACAAATATTTGACGCTCTACACGTAGAGAAAAAACATGTTGAAATATGGTCATACTGTAAATACTGTTTCTTAGATATCAATAATTCTTTTTTCTAGCTCGCCCGCTTCTCCAATACCGCCCACATTTTGTATGTTGTTGTGTTTTGATAACCATGACGCGTGTACTTAATTTAGAAACTTATATTAGAGTAGTTGAAGAATATTTCTACCAGATGTACGAAATTATTAAAAATGAAAAACATTTAAGTAAAAATTAACAATAACATTTATCTAATTATATATCTAATATTGTCCGGTCAGGGCTTTTGTGGGCAGATGGGACAACGCCATACCGGACTTCTGCAGATTGTGCGAGGATTCGGAGGAGCTGGAGACGATCGAGCATGTACTTTGCCATTGTCCCAGGGTGCAAGGTCTCAGACAGAAGTGGCTAGGAAATAGGTTTCACGACGAACTGGGGTGCATCGCTGGATGTAGTCCAGCTGATCTACTGGGGTTTGTCAGGGAAATAGAGCGGTTGTTTCTGTTGAGGGGACAGTAGAGAGGGAATTTGTTCTTCACATCACCTACTAACTTTCCTATATTCTATACTCTATCAACCTCATACTTCTTTTCTTAACCTTTCTCTTTTTCTATCTTCTTTATCTATTCTTCATCATGTTGAAGGGATTCACAATGGACCGTACTGGTCTCCGAGTGGAAGTGTGCCCTTGGGCACATAACCCTTCTGAACCTAACCTAACCCAATATTTGGAAAGTTAATATCTAGAAACTGGGAATTATTTCCTTCCGAAGGTTACTTTATTTTATATCCAACATTTTATTTTTCGAATTTATTCTATGAGCTAAATTTCAGTTATGTATTTTATAAAGCTTTTTTGTAATAGTCATACTCCTTTAATTTTTCAGAAATTAAATACATTCAATTTATAAAGTATCACTATCCAGTGTGACACAAAGAATGCTGACGAAGGCCGTAGCGGGCCAGAAAATGCATTACATTCTGCTGGTGTCTAATAATTGTAAATTTTTCTGTTCATACAATATACCTCATTGCTTTCCAACGGAAAGCTAAGGTAAAATGTAACAAGAAAATACAATATAATAGTCTGATAGTGTATAAAGTCATTTCTGAAAATTTGAAGGAATATGACTATTACAAAAAAGCTTTATAAAATACATAACTGAAATTTAGCTCATATAATAAATTCGAATAATAAAAAATGTTGAAAGTTAATTTTTATAAAAAAACAGACATATACAGAAAAACAGACAGACATCGTCAACTGCACTGTATGTGTATGTATGTAAAAAAGTTAAGATATAAAAAAATAAAAAATAAATCAGCTTATACATGGTATATACCTCGTTGCATTCGTTAATATGTATGTATAATGGAACATTCAGGAGCAACATGGGATTTTATGAAAAAATTAGAGGCAGCCGTGGTTTTTTGCTCTCATCTCAGATATTTATGTACCGATCACGCTGAATCTTAATAGCAAACTATTCCGGACTATATGCCATCATATCTGGGGTCTTCGGAAAACCCATTTCAACAGACATATGGGCATCGTTCAATCAACTACTCATAAAGATCCAGAAAATATCGCTTCTTTATTGCAACAGTCATATCTAAAAAAATCAAATATTTGTAGTTACTTAAGCAAAACTGCTTTTTCATACCTTCTCTATATGCAAAACAAGAATCAGTGTTACGTCTTAAACTGAACCGAAGTTATAGCAAAATATATTTTATTGAATCAGTATAAAAAGGTAAATTTTGAAAACTTTATTCGCAAATTGCTTTATTAGATTTTTTTGAGATATGTCTATGTTGCAATAAAGGAGCGATATGTACTTACATACCTAGTGAGTCTAGGATCAATATTGAATTGTTATTCAATTTCTTTATTACTTTATATGGGACATCCCAATGAGTCTGCATCTTCGGAGATAGTACTTTCTTCCGTTGCGGATTAAAAAGTAAAACCAACTTGCCTTCCGAATTTGGCGCTCGATTATTTGTGGCTTTCATCTGGTCATTTGATAAATTAACACGCCTTCGTCTCAACTCGTTTTTCTGCTCTTGGGTAGTGTCCTTATTATTTGGTGGTGCGGATTGTTTACCAAAGTTGTATTGCTGGAGCGGTGTTCTACTTCCTCTAATTAGACCGCTGTCTGCAACGCACTGTGGGCATTTAATTATGCAATCAATCACGACTTTGTTGCAACCGACCCAATAGTAGCTTGCTTTTAACTTATTTATGGGTTTCGTTACGCTAAGATGCCCACCACCTGTACCGTCGTGGAATTTCTTCATAACTTCGCATTCTTTAGAAGACAGTACTACAATAAGGTTTTAACCAATTTTCCATCAGTGCTTTCTCATGTACGGTACAGACAACCATTTACCATTTATGTTCAGAAGTCGGACATTCACCGTCTTTCTTGACCTTCATAATTTGCGCTTGTACGGTGTCACTTTTCTGCGCCGTTGGCCAGTCTTTGCTGGGTTCCATATGTAATAGGCGAATCTCATTGATGTGTTTCCTGTTTTCAGTCTCCATACAGTGCTTGCTTTTATGTTTACTGGGCCGTCTTGAATATGTGCTCGCTTTCCCACGTTTTTCTCGTCTCTTTGGGATGAAAATTTCCTATGATCAGCAGTGAGCTTCACTTCCATTCCCAATGTTAAGGGGTATTTCTAGACTATACCAATTCATAATTTGTCGTACCATATCTAGACTTATGCCTTGATGAATAATAAAATCTTCTCTAATTATGACCTCGTCCATAATTTCAGCCACAATAAATTCATCACAAACGATCATATCGGCCAATCTTATTTCCACTCTTGCTTTGCCATAGACAATGATAGGCTCTCCCGTAGCAGTTCGCAAGTTTACACCGCTTAGTGACTCGACAGCTTTTTATCAAATCAGCTCTTGTAATCGAATGTCCTGCACCAGTACCGATAGTCAAAATGCGGACTTCAACATTTATGTAACCACAAGTCTTAACATTTCTTTACTCGTTTTATTTTAAAAACACTTTCAGACACTTTCGATACTGAAAACTCTAAGTAGAAATTTCTATGAAGTGTTTTCTTATGTAGAAAACTTTTAAAAGATTTCCTATATAAAGAACTCATTGAGTGATTTTCTGTGTAGAAAACTTTTGGAAAGATTTTCTATTCCAACAATTTTACGAAAAATTGTCTAAGCAGAAAATTCCTTGAAATGTTTTCTATGTAGAAAACTCTTGGAAAGATTTCGTGTTTAGAAAAATGTTCGTAATGGCAAGGATATTTTTTATTGAGTAAACTCTTTAAACATTGTTTTCTCTTTGAAAGATGTTTTCTTTGAACGCATTTCTCTACAAAAAGCTCTTTTAAAGTTTTTCTTTATGAAAAACTTTTTGAAAGTTTTCTGTATAGAAAAGTCTTTAATTTTGTTTTTTAAATTTTCTTACAGAAGTTTTTCTCATTCAAACTCTTCTATAGATGTGTTAAAAAAAAAATTTTAAGGAATTTTTACTTAATGTAAAATGTATTAATCTTAAAAAAGCTACTGAAAAAAATAAAGAGTTTGTCAATGAATACATTGTTGACACTCCAATAAAAAAGAAAACTAAAGATATTAAACAAACAAAACTGTTAAGCGAATAAGAATTATAAGCAACAGCTTTACTTGTAACAATATCAAAACTTAAACAAAAACAACAACAATAAACAGTGAGTTTATCTCTTCTTACATTTCCCACTACAATTGGCTGGAATTCTTCCAACATTAATAGTAGTTGCAATAAAAAACAAAATGAAAACAAAAACAATTTGCAAAAGCATGTTGCTAAAATTTTTAAAAATGTTTTCTTTGGAAATCTCTTCGGAGAGTTTTTTTTATTAAGAAATCCTTGAGGAAGTGTTCCAAATGAAGAAACTCTTCATTAAGTTGTATTTATTTAAAGCTTTTTAAGTTATTTTCTATAATACGAAGCATTTAAAAACTTGTTTTCCAAAAAAATTGCTTTCTCCGTAAAGGAACTCTATAATACGGAATTATTCAAAAAGTTTTCTGTGTTTAGAAAACTTATCCACAAGTATTTTCGTTATAAAACTCTGTTTAAAATGATATAAGAAGCACTTCGGTAAGCTTTCTTATAACAGAAAGCTCCTTGAAAAGCATTGTGTATACCAGACGCTTTGTTAATATAAAATTCTCTTCGATACGCTTTCTAAATATACATATAAAGCTTTCTTTATATAGAATGCTCTTTGCTTTCCCAATTATGATAATTCTTAGAACAGAGTCAGTTATGTTAATTTCTTGCAAATGATCTGGGCAATAAACTTCATTTAGTATAACTTTAAAACGTACATATTTAATTTGTTGCATGAAATTTCCATTCCTTATTCCGACAGCTTTTGGTGCTATTTTAATTAAAACAAATAAATTTTAATTGAAGCAAACACCTAATTGAAATTATGTTGTTATTATTATTATAAATCTTGTAAAATTTTTGTTAATAAATAAAAATTAATATTGTGAAATTCATTCATTAAGTTTAAAGTACCAGACACAACAATAAATCAATGCAATTCTTGTACGAATTTATTTTCCTTATCGTCCGTTTTTGCATGTAATAATATTAAGGAAACTTTTGCAGCTTTTTTCCCTCGACTCTTTTGTGTTTCTTATTTAACACATTTTATTATCCTGGTACGGTAATAACTCTTGGTTTACACAACTTTTAAGTTAGTCGCAAACAACAACAAAAATATAAAGCAGTGCAAACAAAAAGTTAAATAAATGAATATAAAGGAGAAACATGCATTTTAACCATAAATTGGTCAAAAGGCCAGTTGGTAAAAATTAACTTTTCTTTTTATTATTTGTACAAAACGTAAAGAATATTAAGTGCTATCCAGACGTTTTCGTTCTCAGTCTCAGTTAGTTAGGCAATTTGGTTTTTTTTCCTTAAATTGATAAATATGACTACAGAATGTTGGTGCTTAAGGAAAAGTTGCTTGTCCAGTGTCTTTTGTAAGGAAATTGAGGGAAATATGAAAAAAAATTGTAGGAACAAAGTAAACACAGGCAACCAAAAATATGAAATGAATGTAAATACGAGTATTGTATAAGTGTAATCATTAAAAATTGTTATGTAATACGCATTTAACAATACATAAATTTGTTTGCAACAGAATTCTGTGATTCTGAGTCACGAAGTTGTGTGTAGTGATAAGAATAAAAAAAATATAACCAACTTTTCTTAGCCTGAATTGGATGATATGGATACCGACAACAAAAGGTTGCAAATGGCTCTTTGTGCAACACAGCTCATGCATTTGCTATTCCGCTTAACCGGTTAATTACCGAAAATTTAAACGTTGAAATTTTTTGATGAAAATTTCGACGAGTAGTTTTTCTGAAAAATGCCGTGTTTGACCACACGCTGAAACTCTTAAGTGCTTTGCAATCTTTTGTTGGGTATACTAGCTGGTAGCGAGCTAGTCTATCAGCGCCGGGGTTTGCGGGTTCGATTCCCGCCAGAGACTCTGGTTTCTTTCCTGCAGACAAGCATAAAGCTTCGCGGGATAAGCTTAGGAAATTAAAAAAAAAAATAAAATTTTCACAGCATATGAATTTGATAAGATTTATAGTAGTGCTGCCACATGTTATTTTTTTAACAACATACAACTAAAATGCTAAAATAGCGAAAATTTTTAATTTAAGACGAACGACTCAAAGAGCCAAAATTGCGAAAAATTTTAATATATCAAAAAAGCTATTAAATTCATGAAAAGTCCCTTAAAATATAAGGAATAGCAAAACTTTGGTAAAAATTGCAAGATTAGCGGAAATTTGCAAAAATGCTAACAGCGACATCATAGCAAAGTCTTATATTAAAAATCTTTAAAGCTGTTAAGAATCAGAAAACGTATAGAAAAAATTTAGCTTCTATCGCGAACAGGGTTAAATTTCACGAAAATTGCAAACTTGGAAACAAACCCTTAAATTTATTTGAAATCGCTAAATCGGCTAAAATACAAAATGTCGCGAAATAACAAAAAAATATTTTTATGCAAAAATAGCAAAACTTCGCGAAAATTTTACTATTTTCAACAAGTTATAAAATTGATTAAAAGTCCCTTAAACTATAAGGAAGGGCGAAAATTCGGTGAAAATTGCTCAATTAACGAAAATTCGCAAAAATTTGCTAACTGCGAGATGATAGAAAAGTCTTATATTAATTAATAAACGTTAAAGCTACAAAGAGGTAGAAAACTTACAGTAAAAATATCTCTTACCGAAAACATGGCAAAAATTCATGAAAAAGTTCAAAACTGGGAACAAACTCTACACTTAATTTTAAAAAGCTAAATCGGTCACAAAAATATGTCGGAAAATAGCATAAATAGCGTTAAAAAGTGAGTAAAAAACATAATAAATAAAAAAAAAATATAAATACATAAATAAAAAAATAAAATAATTGGAGATGGTATTTTTTAATTTTTGTAAACTAGTCGACGTCGACACAATATTCTTATAAAATTCCAAATAAACGTCGAAGTGATGTAGTCGTCGACTTGATGTGACAACACTTTTAAAAATTAATGTCGACGTCGACGACTACTTACATAATAGGGGTGAATAATAAAACTCTTCGAAATGGTTTCTATAACATAAAATACCTAGAAAAGTATTCTTCAGAAGAGTTATTCATTACAATTTAAGGCGTACTAAAGTTTGTTCCAAGAGGGCCTTAAAAAGAGCCTATAATATATTATGGACAGAGTACCGAAACGTTCGCTCATTTTTCAGTCATGAGCGAGCGTGAAAAATTTTAAATTGTATTGCTTTTTCTCATTCATGAGGGTGAGGAAAAAAAATATTTTGAATTTCCTCATTCATGAAAAATGAGCAAACAAAAAAATTCATATGTGAATTGTCAGATATGAAAAATTTAAAAAAATTCACATTCAAATTCCTCATAAAGAAAAAAAACGCGATTGTCCCGACCATTAACAGCGGGAAAATGAAGAAGTAAAGAGGCCTTATAGAATGCCTTATTGGTGATATAAAGTTTTCCAGTCGCATTTCAACTGTATTTCTAATTTACACAGTATGTCATTGGATACCAAAGTCTTGACTTCTTGCATCTACTTTAAAGGTCTTCTTAAAATAATTAAGAATAAAGCTTTATCCCAGTGTTATTGTTGTTGCTAATAATGTGAAGTGAGTAATTTAATAATTAAACTTGCTACAAATTCCAAAATAGCTACTAATAAAACGATTTCGACAGGCCTTATCTTAGAATAGAAAATCTCAATTTCTAAGATATTTAATAAAAACTATTCTAAAAGAACTTTTAAAATAATGCAGAGTGAAATAAGTAAAAGTTTATTAAAAATACAGTTGTAAACCTTCTTCAAGGCCTGCAAAGTGAAAGCGCTGGCAATGTTTCCCACTGGGCAACGCGAAAACATGTGTGTGTGTTTTGTTTTGTAAAATTATTTGTTGGCTGCAGCACCATGGTGAACCAAAATGTATGTGCTGCTTTTTCGCATTCAAAAATTATTGGAAAAAATTAAAAAAAACTGCACATATCGTCATCGTAAATGCAGAATAACATAACATGTCATAAGTTTCAATGTAAAGCAAAAACTTTGTAAAATGTTAATTATTTGAGATTTAAAATCAATTTTAAATATTTCAGATACAAATGCGATAACCCATATATTTTTGAAGTAAAAATATAATTTTTATTATTTTTTAAGATGTGTTACTACATAGTTATTAATTTGTATTTTTTAGAAACAAAAAGACATATCGTAAAAGAAAGTATATTAGTATTAAGTGAAACAAACATATAATATATTAAATTATTAAAAATTTGTGTTTAATTACCGGAAAAATGGAATATATATGTATATATATATATATATATATAAATATATGATAATCACACGATTAATATGTAGCATCATAAGGATTGCGTTGACATGGTAAAATAAGTTTGCTTTTCTGATGCTTTTCTGAATGCATTTAGCAATGTGGAGAACTTATATTGTTATAGATATTATGACATACCTATTATGTATAATTTTTTTTTATTGATTTTAATTACTAATAAGTAGTGGTTTAAACTAAAATATGTACTTGATTAAATTTAGCTATGAATTGATTTTAAAAATACATCTTTTTCATTCTAATCTAAACGTATTTTGATCTCCATAAAATTAATTATCTTAATGATTTATTTTTTTTACAATGAACAAATTTTGCAAATAAATATTTGACTCATATTCATTCATACCTATTTGTCTCCAGTTCACGAATTATTTCAAAATAACTCTGCATCATATACTTTCAAAGCTAATGCAACAAGTTAATTTTAATTAGGTAATTTCTGAAAAATATAAAGAAGAAGGAAAGAGTAGTCCAACTAAGAGTAGTTGTTGATAGCAGCTCCGCTATTAAATAAACGTAAATATTGGACAAAGTAGTACTTCTCCAAAGAAAGATATTACTATTAGAATTTAATAAAGCTGAAGAATTAACAAGATATAGCTAAACAGTCTATATTCCACTACTTAATAAAAAATTAAAAAATGCGTTTATTCTAAAAATTTATAAAAATTGTCTTTTTTAAGGATATTGATGAAGGGTCACTTGGAAGAATGCAATTCTAACACAAAAAACCCAGAAAATTTTAAATAAACTAATAAAAAATATTTCTTTTGTAGGTATTATAAACTTTATATTTTATGGTCCCATAAAGATTTATTATAGGGAAGTTCGACTATATTAAAATTTATTAAAAACGAAATATATACATACATATATATATATAAACTCAAAAATCTAAGGACCTGCA
This sequence comes from Pollenia labialis, assembly GCA_949318255.1. Lineage (NCBI taxonomy): Eukaryota > Metazoa > Arthropoda > Insecta > Diptera > Polleniidae > Pollenia > Pollenia labialis. Next base: position 133,105,617 of record OX439142.1, on the reverse strand, counting down.
GATTTTGTCATTTATTCTTGGAAATTCTTAGCGTTTGGGAGTGCAATGGGGTAGGCTACAAAATTTCAAAATTACTAACGGTTCGGTTCTTTTAATTTTACAGCACTTTGTTATTTTTTCTTATGCTATACTGAAAATTATTATTATTAATTATTATTTGATCACAAATTTCACTAACACCGTAGTAACAGTTATAAAACAGATCACCCAATTTTGATGTTGTAAAAAAAATGTGTTCTTATAAAAAGAATTAAAGACTCTGCTAATTTTTTTCTTGAGTGTGATTATACATTATGTTGTTAAGAAAAATGATATATGAGGTATTTGATAACACTTAATTTTTAATTTTGTAAATAACTTGGTTATTTTTTAATATAGAAGTTCAAAATTTTATAAAAATATGTTGTAACGTGAATCGTAATCAACAAAACAAGTCAATTTCAAATTTTCCAATAATATCTTCATTGTTTTGCATTTAAGCTAACGATATGTGTTTTGTTTGTGAAAAATAAAAATTCTTTGATGTCTTTAAAAGGGTTACTTTTTCGTTTCGTTAAAAAGACGTACCTGATGGCAGAAATATTAAGAGAAAAAATAGCCACAAGAACTTGTTGGTATTTTGTGCTTGTAAAAATATTATGGTTTCTGTACCAATCGCGTCGCGACGGTGGGTTTTTTTTCTATGAAAACACTTTTCTTAAGCAAGTAAAAATATTTAAAAAAAAAAAATGAAAAGGTCTTGTTTTGCTACAATTTATGTGTAAATAACCTAAATACATAAAAGCAAATGTGACAGTAGGTAAAGTATTTGGGTAAGAAGATGTGTTTTATTGACGGATTAATGAAACTTTATTGTTTCGCACGAAATTTATTGCATTCCCCGTAGCGTCAGTTTTCAGGACGACGACCTATATATATAAAAGTGTTTGTTACGAGTACGTGTTACTAAAACTGAAGAACCGCTGGATCGATTGACATTGATTTTATATAAAAAAAAGTAGAATTTTTTTAATTAGGCTTAAGTTCATTAAATTTAATTTTCATTAAATTATTTTTATGAAGAAAGGAATTTTACAACATGAAAATTAATTAAAATTTTTATTGATAATTTTTCATTCTTGACTCAATCTGGGCTCGAACCCAGGTGTTTACGGACAGGTTACCCTGACATGTTTCGATTGCAACCACTCAATCTCTTCAGAGGGCTTGCCGTTTAACACTCGCAGCCATCGACGACTGCTGACGTCATTAGTCAAACATCAATCCTTAAACCAAATTGTATTCAACCTTTTTGGTAGATCGAAATTTGCTTTTGAATGATTATCCATTTTAATTTATTTTAACATGTTATTCCTTTACTTCTCTTTTTTCGTACTTTTGTCAAGAATTCTTCTTGAAGTTCAAAGTACATATATTTTTTGTTTTTTTTTCATTTTTTTGTCTTTCTTTTTCTTGTTGACCTTTTCAGCACAACTTGAAGGACAAATGCAAACATAGAGCTCGTGCCTTAGCTTTAACAATTATTAGTATTGTGGTTATTTTATTGAACTATTTATGGTTTTTAATCCAAATTTTTAATATTTTTTATTAGGCTTAAGTTCATTAAATTTAATTTTCATTAAATTATTTTTATGAAGAAAGGAATTTTAAAACATGAAAATTAATTAAAATTTTTATTGATAATTTTTCATTCTTGACTCAATCTGGGCTCGAACCCAGGTGTTTACGGACAGTAGAATTTTTAAAGATATTAATTTTGATCGATTAATTGACATAAATTGTGCGAGGTATTCTTTATTTGAAATTGGCTATTTAAATTATTCGATCAAATAATAGCGGAAAAATGCCTGGATACTCTAATTGCCAATGCAAAATGATTTACACAATGATAATCAGGTAATCACAATACTTAGAAAAATGTACAATAAGAAAAGGCAACAGGACAATTCATTCAAACATCTGTGCATACATTTTAATTCTACCTAATGGTATCATAACTTTTTACAAAATATGCAAAAAATGCGCACCTGTGTTTGCCTGCAAAAATGTAGAAAGTCATTATAACAGTTCAAATTTACGTCAAGTAAATTACCACAAAATGGTAAGGTTAACTCTTTGGGCTCTGTTATATAATTGTAGCATAAAAAAGTAAGCAATAAATTTCGTGCGAAACAATAAAGTTTCATTAATCCGTCAATAAAACACATCTTCTTACCCAAATACTTTACCCACTGTCACATTTGCTTTTATGTATAAAGGTTATTTACACATAAATTGTAGCAAAACAAGACCTTTTCATTTTTTTTTTTAAATATTTTTACTTGCTTAAGAAAAGTGTTTTCAAAGAAAAAAAACCACCGACGCGATTGGTACAGAAACCATAATATTTTTACAAGCACAAAATACCAACAAGTTCTTGTGGCTATTTTTTCTCTTAATATTTCTGCCATCAGGTACGTCTTTTTAACGAAACGAAAAAGTAACCCTTTTAAAGACATCAAAGAATTTTTATTTTTCACAAACAAAACACATATCGTTAGCTTAAATGCAAAACAATGAAGATATTATTGGAAAATTTGAAATTGACTTGTTTTGTTGATTACGATTCACGTTACAACATATTTTTATAAAATTTTGAACTTCTATATTAAAAAATAACCAAGTTATTTACAAAATTAAAAATTAAGTGTTATCAAATACCTACATATATCATTTTTCTTAACAACATAATGTATAATCACACTCAAGAAAAAAATTAGCAGAGTCTTTAATTCTTTTTATAAGAACACATTTTTTTTACAACATCAAAATTGGGTGATCTGTTTTATAACTGTTACTACGGTGTTAGTGAAATTTGTGATCAAATAATAATTAATAATAATAATTTTCAGTATAGCATAAGAAAAAATAACAAAGTGCTGTAAAATTAAAAGAACCGAACCGTTAGTAATTTTGAAATTTTGTAGCCTACCCCATTGCACTCCCAAACGCTAAGAATTTCCAAGAATAAATGACAAAATCTGCAGGTCCTTAGATTTTTGAGTTTATATATATATATGTATGTATATATTTCGTTTTTAATAAATTTTAATATAGTCGAACTTCCCTATAATAAATCTTTATGGGACCATAAAATATAAAGTTTATAATACCTACAAAAGAAATATTTTTTATTAGTTTATTTAAAATTTTCGGGGTTTTTTGTGTTAGAATTGCATTCTTCCAAGTGACCCTTCATCAATATCCTTAAAAAAGACAATTTTTATAAATTTTTAGAATAAACGCATTTTTTAATTTTTTATTAAGTAGTGGAATATAGACTGTTTAGCTATATCTTGTTAATTCTTCAGCTTTATTAAATTCTAATAGTAATATCTTTCTTTGGAGAAGTACTACTTTGTCCAATATTTACGTTTATTTAATAGCGGAGCTGCTATCAACAACTACTCTTAGTTGGACTACTCTTTCCTTCTTCTTTATATTTTTCAGAAATTACCTAATTAAAATTAACTTGTTGCATTAGCTTTGAAAGTATATGATGCAGAGTTATTTTGAAATAATTCGTGAACTGGAGACAAATAGGTATGAATGAATATGAGTCAAATATTTATTTGCAAAATTTGTTCATTGTAAAAAAAATAAATCATTAAGATAATTAATTTTATGGAGATCAAAATACGTTTAGATTAGAATGAAAAAGATGTATTTTTAAAATCAATTCATAGCTAAATTTAATCAAGTACATATTTTAGTTTAAACCACTACTTATTAGTAATTAAAATCAATAAAAAAAAATTATACATAATAGGTATGTCATAATATCTATAACAATATAAGTTCTCCACATTGCTAAATGCATTCAGAAAAGCATCAGAAAAGCAAACTTATTTTACCATGTCAACGCAATCCTTATGATGCTACATATTAATCGTGTGATTATCATATATTTATATATCTATATATATAAAAATGAAAAATGTTTGTGTGTTTGTGTGTTTGTTGGCTTATAGACTCCGAAACTACTGAACCGATTTTCTTGAAATTTTTACAGTAACATCACGTGAGCCCTAAAAATAAAATAGGCTACTTATTTTTTCGATAGGGGCAGGGGAATTGGTACCCCCCATAGGATGCCAATATTTATTATCGCATATCTTAAGAGCCGCTGGCGGCATTTTGCTGAACTTTTTGTAGTAGGATCTTCTGAGCCCCAAAATTGAAATAAAATAGCAGCGGGGGAAGTGGTTCCCCCCATAGGACGCCAATGCTTAATATCGCATATCTAATGAACTGTTATAGTGAGAATGTTCAAACTTTGTGGAAGTCACTCTTATGGTATACTACACTTTTGAAAATAAAAATAAAGCGGGTAGGGGAGGGGGGGGGGGAACCTCCCATAGGATGCATATATTAAATATCGCTTAACTGAAGAACTATTAAAGGGGGAGTCTTCAAACGTGGTTAAAGCTACTACTATGGCAAACTATAAATTTCAATATATAAATGGGCGGGGTAAACAGGGGAGGAGCAGTACCCCTCATAGATAGAAATATAAATAAGAGCCACTGCACGCATTTGGTTGAACTTTTGGTAGTAGGATCTTCTGAGCCCCAAAATTAAAATAAAATAGCAGCGGGGGAAGTGGTGTCCACCATAGGACGCCAATGTTTAATATCGCATATCTTAAGAACTGTTATAGTGAGAATGTTCAAACTTTGTAGAAGTCAGTCTTATGGTATACTACACTTTTGAAAATAGAAATAAAGCGGGTAGGCGTAGGAGGGGAAATACCTCCCATAGGATCGATATATTAAATATCGCTCAACTGAAGAACAATTAAAGGGATAGTCTTCAAACGTAGTTAAAGCTACTATTATGATAAACCATGAATTTCAATATAGAAATGGGCGGGGTAGCCAGAGGAGGAGCAGTACCCCTCATAGATAGAAATATTAATAAGAGCCGCTGCAAGCAATTTGTTGAACTTTTGGAAGTAGGATCTTCTGCGCCCCAAAATTGAAATAAAATAGCAGCGGGGGAAGTGTTACCCCCCATAGGACGCCAATGTTTAATATCGGATATCTTAAAAACTGTTATAGTGAGAAAATAAAAATATAGCGGGTAGGCGCAGGGGGGAACTACCTTCCATAGGATGCATATATTAAATATCTCTCAACCGATAAAGTGGTTAAAGCAGTGTAGCGAAGCGCACCGGGTTAAGCTAGTCTATAAAGCTAGTCTGAAAAATGTTTGTGTGTTTGTGTGTTTGTTGGCTTATAGACTCCGAAACTACTGAACCGATTTTCTTGAAATTTTTACAGTAACATCACGTGAGCCCTAAAAATAAAATAGGCTACTTATTTTTTCGATAGGGGCAGGGGAATTGGTACCCCCCATAGGATGCCAATATTTATTATCGCATATCTTAAGAGCCGCTGGCGGCATTTTGCTGAACTTTTTGTAGTAGGATCTTCTGAGCCCCAAAATTGAAATAAAATAGTAGCGGGGGAAGTGGTTCCCCCCATAGGACGCCAATGCTTAATATCGCATATCTTATGAACTGTTATAGTGAGAATGTTCAAACTTTGTGGAAGTCACTCTTATGGTATACTACACTTTTGAAAATAAAAATAAAGCGGGTAGGGGAGGGGGGGGGAACCTCCCATAGGATGCATATATTAAATAACGCTTAACTGAAGAACTATTAAAGGGGGAGTCTTCAAACGTGGTTAAAGCTACTACTATGGCAAACTATAAATTTCAATATATAAATGGGCGGGGTAAACAGGGGAGGAGCAGTACCCCTCATAGATAGAAATATAAATAAGAGCCACTGCACGCATTTGGTTGAACTTTTGGTAGTAGGATCTTCTGAGCCTCAAAATTGAAATAAAATAGCGGGGGAAGTGTTACCCCCCATAGGACGCCAATGTTTAATATCGGATATCTTAAAAACTGTTATAGTGAGAAAGTTAAAACTTTGTAGAAGTCACTCTTATGGTAAACTACACTTTTGAAAATAAAAATAAAGCGGGTAGGCGCAGGGCGGAAATACCTCCCATAGGATACATATAATAAATATCGCTCAACTGAAGAACCATTCAAGGGAGAGTCTTCAAAAGTGGTTAAAGCTACTATGAGGGTTAACTATAAATTTCAGTATACAAATGGGCGGGGTAGACAGGGGAGGAGCAGTACCCCTCATAGATAGAAATATAAATAAGAGCCACTGCATGCATTTTGTTGAACTTTTGGTAGTAGGATCTTCTGAGCCCCAAAATTAAAATAAAATAGCAGCGGGGGAAGTGGTGTCCACCATAGGACGCCAATGTTTAATATCGCATATCTTAAGAACTGTTATAGTGAGAATGTTCAAACTTTGTAGAAGTCAGTCTTATGGTATACTACACTTTTGAAAATAGAAATAAAGCGGGTAGGCGTAGGAGGGGAAATACCTCCCATAGGATCGATATATTAAATATCGCTCAACTGAAGAACAATTAAAGGGATAGTCTTCAAACGTAGTTAAAGCTACTATTATGATAAACTATGAATTTCAATATAGAAATGGGCGGGGTAGCCAGAGGAGGAACAGTAGCCCTCATAGATAGAAATATTAATAAGAGCCGCTGCAAGCAATTTGTTGAACTTTTGGAAGTAGGATCTTCTGAGCCCCAAAATTGAAATAAAATAGCAGCGGGGGAAGTGTTACCCCCCCATAGGACGCCAATGTTCAATATCGGATATCTTAAAAACTGTTATAGTGAGAAAATAAAAATATAGCGGGTAGGCGCAGGGGGGAACTACCTTCCATAGGATGCATATATTAAATATCTCTCAACCGATAAAGTGGTTAAAGCAGTGTAGCGAAGCGCACCGGGTTAAGCTAGTATATATATATATATACATATATATTCCATTTTTCCGGTAATTAAACACAAATTTTTAATAATTTAATATATTATATGTTTGTTTCACTTAATACTAATATACTTTCTTTTACGATATGTCTTTTTGTTTCTAAAAAATACAAATTAATATATAATAACACATCTTAAAAAATAATAAAAATTATATTTTTACTTCAAAAATATATGGGTTATCGCATTTTTATCTGAAATATTTAAAATTGATTTTAAATCTCAAATAATTAACATTTTACAAAGTTTTTGCTTTACATTGAAACTTATGAAATGTTATGTTATTCTGCATTTACGATGACGATATGTGCAGTTCTTTTAATTTTTTTCCAATAATTTATTCCTACAAAAAATGCAACAGACACTTTGGCTGGTTGCCTTTGCCAAAAATATTTTCCACAAACAAATACACACAGGCATTTCGAGCTGTAGTCATACAAACTGTCGAGCAACAACAACATTGCTAGTGAGGATCGTTTTTAAAACTTTTTTTTTCCTCATTTTACATGACTGAAGAAAGGCAAAATTGGATTTTTCCTCAAAAACATGAATGAATTTGGTGAAATATTAACAATTCATTTATGACTGTGAAAAAAGTTACTTATTTTACATTTTTCATTTATGTAAAAAATTCAAGAATGGTTAAATATGAGCGATCACATATGACTTTCTCTGAACTCTGATTATGGACCGACCTTACAAAATTTAGTGGTATAATTTCCAGCCATGTCAAAAGAAATTGTGCAAAGTTTAATGCGAATCGGTGCGTTTGATCACCAATTTACGTTAATTTTTGTGACAAAAATATACATTTTTTTAGTGAGGTCTCTTTGCCTTCTTAACTGATTGTGCTGTATTTTAAACCCAAACTGCTTAGGAGAACAACAAGCCATCTGACTCTAAAATTATTCTTCTCTGTTCCTTCGTCGTTCGAAAATGAGCGAGTTCTTAACAGAAAGACAGACAGATGCCTAAATCGACTTAGAATTACTACAGGTTAAGGTTATAAAAAAATTCAGGCATAAGCTTGTATAAGGTAAACTGTGCGTTAACATGCGTTTATATTAACTAAGAGTGGGTATTGTTTGTGCGTATTTTGTTATTCAATTTTGAGGAAGAATATTATCTTTTGATCATTGTGTGGAAACAATTTTATTAAGTGTTTTACTCCTTTCCCCATTATTTCCTCTCTTTTGAACCAGTTCCTTCAGTTCTGGTTTTGTTGTCAAAGGATGCGCAATAATAATTATGAATGTCTTCTTCTCTTTATCGTGTTCCTTTGAAAACAAATAACTTTTCAACATTTTCTCATTAAAACAAACAACAATCTCAAAGTAAATACACATGAATACAAACCCGTGGATTCACTCCATTAACTGATTGTATTCGCATCGAATGTTAAAAATTCTGACACAAAATAACAAACACAAAAGTGAGATAAACAAATAGCGATGGCTGCATTAAAAAGAGGAGCCAACTAAATTGGAGACTGTTTGGCGGGAATGAGTGGCTAAATGTCAGTTTGCCTTGTGTTCAGTCTTTTGTTGGCTCGATGAATGGTGTTATTACTGAAAGTAAGTTTTATGAGAATATCGATAAAAAAAAACCTGATAAACAACAGCAACTACAACGAAATTACTAATTTGCAAAGAGTCTTCTTCCTCTTCGTTTGGGTGTGTTAGAGTATAAAGTTTATTTTCGCCACCTTTTGAAATTTCATAGGCTGTAGACAGGGTTGGGAAATGAGGTAATTCGAAAATAAATGGTTATTTATATCCACTTTCTGCTAGAAACGTATTCAGCATAACAACTTTTGTTTGCAAAGATTTTAAGAAATTTTCATTATTGTGTAGTTTTCCTTTACCTGCTAAAAATGTTAACCAACGTGCCTTTTGTAACTTTTCTATTCACCACTGCATCAACAATGATTAGTAAACATTTAGTTAACTGGAAAAGAAGGGCACGAACATTTAACATGTTTTTAACAAAACGAGGTCATATATACACAGACATCTAAATAGACAAATACTAACGCCACAATAGAACTCCGACAGTGGGGCAGGCTAAGCTCGAGATTCTTATTGCTTCTCAAGAAATCTGGATTTACATTTAAAACTTTTTTGTAAACAAAATAAAACAAATTAAAATTTAATTTTATTTAAAATAAAAATATGAAATTTAAAATATATTTTAATAAATCTAATATCATTATAATAAATTTATTTGTGTATACAATACAGAAAAAGAGAGACAAAAAATATCACTGAATTTCCAAAGACAAAACCTCATAAAAATCTCAAAAAAAAAAAAAATGCTGAAGCAATAAATCCTAGAAAACTCGCAAGGAAAAACCACAATGACTTAAGTTATGTTCAGACCTAACAAATAAAGCGTTTTTCAACAGGGACGCTACAAAAGTTGACCGATAGGAATAGCAAAAGACGCCATATTTTTTGCCGCTCTTTTGACATTTCTTTTCAGTAATATTTGCCATTTCATGATGATAAGATAAACGAGCCAACTACAATCGAAATTATTAAAATTAACTACCGAAATTCGGAGTCAGTGGCCTCAACGTTAAGAGCGCAACGTCCAATTTATGGTCGTCATAATCGTCCTACCAGATCAACAATTGAGCGTCTAGTGGAAAAATTTGAGAAAGAAGTGCCCGTCGTGTCGAGAATATTGCTGCCGCAGAGGCTTCAGTTGAAGAAAGTCCAAATGTGTCTCTCACACGACGTTTTTAAGCGTTGGGCATCTTTGTGACGTCGTTGTGGCGAATTTTGCGAAAAGATCTTGGCCTACATCCTTACAAGATCAAATTGACGCAAGAACTGAAGCTGCTTGGCCACCAGAAGCGTCGTACGTTCGTGAATTGGGCTGAGCAACAACAAATGATTCGGACTTTCATCAAAAATCATCTTCAGCGATGAGGCTCATTTCTGGCTGAATGGCTTCGTCAGTAATCAAAAAATGCGTTTTTGGCCAGACAGCAATCCACACGTACTCCATGAGTCATCATTGCATCCCGAAAAAATTACGGTTTGGCGCGGTTTATGGGCCGGCGGCGTCATTGGGCGGCACTTCTTCTGTGATGATCAAGACCGGCACGTTAATGTGAATGGGAATCGCTACCGTTCAATGAAAACAGAATATTTTTGGCCCCAATTGGATGATACGGACTTGGAGGACATGTGGTTCCAACAGAACGGCGCCACAAGCCACACTGCGAATGTCACAATCTATTTATTGGAAACCAAGTTTGGAGTACATGTTATCTCACGAAATGGTCCGGTCGATTGGCCGCCTCGGTCGTGCGATTTGACGCCGATAAACTATTTCCTTTGGGGCTACGTCAAGTCTATGGTCTACGCCAACAAACCAGCGACGAATGATGAACTTCGTACGAATATCCAACGTCAAATTGCAGCAGGATCGGCCGATTTATGCTTGAAAACCCTCGAAAATTTGATTCAGCGTCTGGATTTATGGAAGCGTGCCCATGGTGGCCATGCAAAAGAAATCGAGTTCCATACATAATGGCATCGAACGTACTTTTACAGGAGTAAAGAATTTTATTGATATCCAAAACCGTTTTTGTTTTATTTAAAAAAGCTTTTGTAGCGCTCTTATTGAAAACCCCGATAGTTGACGAAAAAATCCAAAAGAGCGTGACCAGCAAATTGCTCAAACGTTAGCTTTAATTTTAACAATTTCTATTGATTAACTTAACTTTATGTGTAAGAAGATAATTGTATCATGTAATTTAGTAACGTGGGTAACGTGTAGGACGTCAAATATTAAATAGGTGTGAAGATAGCTTTAGTAAAATATAGCCCAAAAAGACGTTTATTTTACCAAAAATTAACAAAATTAAAAAAAACCAAATTTAACAATATATAACAAAAAAAATATTTGGCCTTCTCCGAGAAAAGGGACCTTGTGTGTCAAAAAGCGAGTTTGGAATTTAGAGTGAATTCTGGAACCTAAAAGGGTGTAGAATAAGATAAGAGCTTTTTTCTCAAAACTTCATATTCACACACTAGTTCATCTTTCGCGGAGAAGGTCACATATCAAAAATTGTTAAAAATCATTTAATTAAAAATAAAATTGCTAATAATAAAAAAGCCGATTAATGTTATTAATAATTATTATTAACAAAGTCGCTAGTCTTTAATCCAACAATGTTCAGCTGTTTTCGCACAGTCCTTTTGCATATAAAGGTATGTATAACATTTTTTGTTTAGCGTATTAGAGACGTATCGGTCAATGACTTTCTAGAAGCATATAAGCAGTTACAAACTAAAACTTTCAAACGCACCAAGCAGGTCTGCACGGACTGGCTTCTATTATACGCACGGTTTTGATGAAAAACGTTGGGAATATGTAAGAAACCTGCAAGAAGATAAAGGCTGCATATCGAGGGAAAGAAAAAAGCTTTGTTCTTATCATAAACGCACAATCTAATTACATCCGTCTTTATATTTCCAAACTACTCTTACCTAGCTCTGGGACTACCTCGTGCTACTACTTCGTACCGAAAAATCCACCACTAATGGTGAATGAGGGTATTCTAAGATTTTTATTCCGTGTGAGACTTTTTTATTATTCACCTCACTAGACCGGGTCGACCTCCATACAAAAACAAAAGTCGTGCCAGTCACCTCCTAGAATGAAAGATATGTCAATAAAGTTTCTAAACAGGAAAACATTTTTTTTGCCACGCCCCAAAATACAGCACTTTTGGTTTTTTATGTGTAGCGCTTCCATTTAAAGTCCGATCTTATCATATCACACATCGTTGTTCATGGCTTGACAGTGGCTTCATGTTTGCCTTTGGTGACATTTCAATCCGACTTCAAACTCTGGGCGCCACTTATGGCATCTCGGATCCTTCCCCCATATGTAAATTTTTTTTAAACGTGCCAAGAGTCCTTGTAAAACTAAGTATGTCTAGCTTGTATTATAGTCACTTTTATGCCACGCCTCAAAATTAAGATCCTTTTTCTTTTTCAAAAACCAAAAAAAAAAATCCACAAGCAACTTCATAGAATAAAAGTCATATTTATTAAGTTTCAAGAGCTTATTAAATTGTTTACCACGCCCTAAAATGCAGAAATTTCTGTTTTATACACACATATGTATATAGAATCGACAATTTAAGTCCAATCTCATCGTATCGAATATCATTGTTAATGGCTAGAATTTGGCTTCATTTTTGTATTTAGTGCTTATCGTCCACATTCTACGGGGTGACTGGCACAAGTTTTTTTTAGACCCACCCTATCACCTCACCACCATTAAGTTTATATATATTCCGGATTTTTGGGTAATTCTAATGTCTTATAAATCACTGATGGTTTAAACGCTGGTTTAGTTGAATATGAATTTATATGTAGTGTGGCAGCAATACGATAAATCTCATCAAATCCTTATGGTCTGTATTGGTAGTTTAAACGCTCAATTTTAAGCGTTTAAAGATGGTTTATATGTTAAGTGATTTAAACTAAAAAAAAAGTTTAACTTGCTCTGATTTTTTTAGCCCAATGTCGATTAAGCCATGTCCGTCTGTCTCACGTCTCACTCACGTTAATGTGCCGAATTATCTCATCCTTTGCTGCTGGCTTATCGACGTATATCTTTTCTTTAAAATAACCCCAACGAAAGAAGTCCAACAGTGTCAAATCACATGATCTTGACGGCCAAATGTCACCGCCACCACGTGAGATAACACGGCCATTGAATTTGTCCCGCAAAAGAGCCATTTTTTCGTTAGCTGTGTGGCAACTGCCACCATGCTGTTGAAATCACATATCGTCCACAACCATGTCTTCCACTATTCACAGTAATTGCCTGACCGGCCTCATTTTGAAAAAAATACGGCCCGATGATGACGCTAGCCCATAAACCGCATCAAACATTCACTCTTTGTGGGTGCATTGGCTTTTCAAATGCCCAAATGCGGCAATTCTGCTTATTGACAAATTTACTGAGGCAAAAATGTGCCTAATCGCTGAGGATGATTTTCTTCGAAAATTGATCATTCACTGTTGCCATTTTATCCCACCATTCTGACCATTGACGACGTTTGGAATGTTCAAGAGGCTTCGGTTCTTGAGTGCAATTGTTGTATCTTTTCATGGTTCAAATTGAGTTAGTCTGAAATTGAGAAATGTCAAAAGAAATGCAGTTATTGACAATTTAGTTACAAAAATTAACATAATGAACGGATTGATATAATATTTCCACAAACTCGTTCAATATGATTAGAAATCATACTTGCTACAAAAAAAAATTTAAGGTAAAAAGAGAAAAATTAAAATAAAATAATCATAAAAACCACTAACAAGATTAACTTGAGTTTCTTAAAGTAACAACATTCTAAAGCCTCCTTAATTTTTAAAAAAATTTCGCTTAAATTTATAAAAGCAAATAATTGTTGATTTTAACGAAAGTTTCAAAAAGAATAGAAATTTTGAAAATAATCAAAATTATGCGATTTTTTTTGAAAATGAGAAGATTTATACAAAATCGCTTAGCCGAAAAATATTCTAATTATCAAAAAAATTAAATTATACAAGAAAATATTATGAAAAAGCTGTTGTAAAAATGTTACATGTTTTATTTTACCGATTATTATCAATTTAAAAAAACTCCTTAACAAAGGAGAAGTATTTATGTAGCTACCCAGCCAGCAAAATACTACGACATTGTCTGAATCAGACATTTCGTGCAAATGTCTAACTTCATTCTTAGAGACTTCGTTCAGATTTCTGGCAGACATTGAAAATACTTACGGTCTGGCCGATTTCTGATCGATTTCGCATGGATATATCGGGGGGAATTTATGTACAGATATGTCCTACAGAATTCCGACGGAATTCATTCAGATTTGTCTAACGAGACTTATTATTTTTTTAAAAAAATGACAATTGTCATTCTGTTGGAAATAATTTTTATTTTATTTTATTTGTTCAAGATAAAAAGCATAAAAAAGGTACGTACGTGTAAAATTTATAATTATGTACTTATTTTGCAATAAAATTATTTCTTTCAGCTATCAGTTCGAAAGCAAAGCAAATCTCGGCTAACACATCAGAACTTCCCATGCCTTTTTCATTAGATTTCTGTTAGATATCTATCAGAAATGCCGACAAAAAACCAAAATTTCCCACGACATGTCTGTCAGAATTCGTTTCAACCACTTCATACGTTTTTGGGTCAGAAATCTGACAGAATTCGTATACGATTCCGACTTTTTTGCCGACGTTTCTCTCAGATATCTGAACGACGTCGGATTATTTTGCTGGCTGGGTAAACTGTTAAAAATCACTTATTTTGAAATAAAAGAAATTTAAATTATTTTTCGATACTAATATTCGAGTCTTACATATGTTATTAATAATTCTAAATAGAAAAAAATCGTTAAATTAAGCAAGAAATTTTTTTTCAAATTGTTAGTGTCAGGAATTGCTAGTTTAATTAGAAAAGTATTATGGAAATTTAAAATTAAAACAAGTTCCATTTCACCTGACTGCTTGCCTTAGTGCACAAGAGAATTCCTAAAAATTTTCAAGAATCGGTAATATCAAAATTTTATCTGACGAATTGAAAATACATAATTTTAACTCAAGCAGACATCTCGTTTTGCGACAGACACTGTTGCTTTTTATAGACAGCGTTGTATACAAAAAACTTTAAGTTCTCTTAAGAGGGCATCCTTTTTATATGGACACATTTAAATTGCTCTTGCGATGTTCAATTATAAAAGATTCCACTGTACGCCAAGAGTTTCCTCGATTTAGCTACCACTGTTCTTTCCTCCATCATCATCATCAATCCAATAACAAATAACACTTTAATATAAGTTTTTTCCTTTTGTGCTTTACTCTCTCTCTCTGTTCCTCTACCCACATTGTTAACGAAGTTTTGTAAACAAATCACGTAAAAATTTTTAACGCAACTTATTTTTTGTTTTCCGTATCATGGTAGCAAATACACTCCAACAAACAAACAAACATACAAAAAAAAAACGAACAAATACACACTTACACTGAAACTAGCGCACTCACACCAAAACAAAAACTGGCAAAGTGTTATGATGAAAAACTGGCTGATTTAACTTTAAACATCGTTTTCTATTAAAAAAAAAAACTCTGCAAAAGTAAAATCTTTGTTCTATTTCAGATGCCACCTAACACCCCCCAAAAACATTCACTTGTTTAGCGTCCACCACCATCCGTTCAATGATAAAAAAAATGTAACTTTCGTTGGGCTCTTTAAATTTTTATACGCTCCACCATCACTAGTGGGGATGTGTTACATTTGTTATTCCATGTGTAACACCAAGAAATATTTATATTAATGGTGTTTTCTTTTCTACACAAAAAATATCACTTTTTAAAAAGGTTCATTTATAAAATGTCTTGCCAACTTTGTACAACTTTGGGTACAAAACATAAGTTATTAAAAATGGAATGTCGACAAATATTTTATTCTTAATCATTATAGATAATTTTTAACGTATTTTGTGTTATTTTCCGAGTTTTGTTTTTTTTAACCGATTTAGTGCCCCGGTAGGCTAGCTGGTAGTGAGTTAGTCTATCAGCGCCGGGGTTGCGGGTTCGATTCCCGCCAGAGTCTGGTTTGTTTCCTGCAGACATGCGCAGAGCTTCGCGGGGCTTAGCTTAGGGAATTAAAAAAAAATTTTTAGCAATTTCAAATAAATTTTAGGGTTTGTTATGTTAACAAGTTTGCAATTTTTCGCTAATTTTAGTTTTGTTCACGATTTCTTCATGTGAGTTTTTTGATTCTTTACAGCTTCAACGATTTTTAAATACACATTAGACCTTGCCGCTGATTGCAAATTTTTGCGAATTTCCACTTATTAAGCAATTTTTTCCTAATTTTTTGCCATTCCGTATGACTTTAGGGAGTTTTAATCAATTTCTATGGCTTGTTTGATGTAGCTATTAAAAATTTTCGCAAATGTTCGATAGTTATGCAAACTTTTCCGAATTTTTGCAACTTTGAATTAGCTTTGCTGCTCTTTGAGTCAATCGTCGTCGTTATGTAGCAGGGTTCAGAAATATTCATGTACGACTACTAAATTTCAGCCTTTCATGATAAATACATGCCAAACTGTTTGTTTTATTCGCGCACTGTAAAATAAATTCCTAAGATTTTTTTTATTTTTTCCTTCTTCTTAATATCTCATGTGTTTTGTAGAAAAAAAAAACAATACAAGTACTTTTATACAAGAACGAATTGCTTGTTTTTAAACACGTGTAAAGCATACCTAAATAATATCCCTTAAAAATCCAGGACCCTTCCTGAAAATTGCATTATTTACGCATAAAACGCCAACAACAAACAACAAATTGTAGAAAATTTTGTTCCAACTTAGTTATATACGACTAGAATTAATATCATAACATTGTGTTATCATCGTCCTATAATGGACCATAGGTCCTTTGATAAGCCCACTCTCAAAAAGCACTTTGCCTTTACCTGCAATAAATAATAAAAAAACTGTCATGAAATTTGGCTCAAAATAGTTCATTAGAAAGATTTTTAAGAGACCATTGCCTAATTTACACTGCCAAAAAAATTCTAATTCTGGATGGAGAGTGTTAAAGATTCGGCACAGCCGCAAAAAAATATCCTGTTTCGTTTTATTTTGTACAAAACAGTGTTACAACAACAATTGATAGAAACTCGGCCTTTCATTAAAACTGGCTACAAAATAAGCGCTTTACATACAATACAATATAAAATTTGCTACGAAAAGCTACAGGGGTATTTAAGTTTTTTTTTTTTTTTTACTTTTCGTAAATACAAACTGTTAGAAATTTATAAAAAGATTGATGCTTAAAAGGCTTAAATAAATATTGGCTTACTGGCGCGTATTTCACGAGCTTTTGAAAGTTTTGATTTTAGGTAACCCTTAAAGTGATGCCGGTCAATATTCATATTTATGTATGTTAATTTATAGCAATATATTTTTTGAATTCCAAGGTAATCTGGGATAGTAAAAGGAAAGTTTCCGTTTTGCTTGTTCGTTGCTATGATTGTTAGGCAAATATACAGAAGGTAACTTTCTTAATTGGGTTACTTTTTAAGAAATTTCTTTGTTGTTAGAAAAAAAAAATTGGTATTAAAATTGCAATTAGCTCCAAAAGGCTTAAGTGTAAGTAATAAAGGATAATTTTTGGTTTTTGAATTTATATTGAATTCAAACAAGCTTAAGGCGGTAAAGTTCCTACTGATTTATAAAGTACAGTGTGACACATAAGTAACAATACGAACTATTTCATACATAACTTTTTTAGGATTCACATTTTTTAAAATTTATTTTGATAGTTGAGAAATTAGCTTAAATTATGCTTTGAAAATCATATCCTTAAATGGTGTTCATTATTTGCTTCAACCTGATATGCTATTTCCAAAACACTCCATAAACTTTATAAGAGTTAAATGTAAAATAAACTCGGCAGCCGTAAATCTGCCATAACAAGGTGGTCAGTTAAAATATTTTATCAGAATCGCAATACTTGAATGAGCTGCTTCCTTCTTGATGGAACTACAATTTTATGTTAGTCTCTACCTCTGGGCTTCGCAAAAATTTCAATCAATGCTTCATTGAGTGCGCGGTAGGCAAGATGAAGTGAGATAGTCTATCGTACGGTATATTTTACCGTGTTGACATCTGCGGATTGATTTTGGGCTGCCAATACCATCAACGTTTTAATACTGCAACTACTCTCAGTGTAAACATGATTTTAAGCTTATTTAACCAATTTTGGAAATCTATATCCATGCTCTGTAAGTCTCTCGTTGAGGAACTTTTCGATTGAAATGTGAGAAATGAAACAAAAATGCCATATTTTGAAACATCTCACTTTACTGCATCTGCAACCTTTTTGTCGAGTATTAGCTCTCACGTAAGGAAATTACTCGCCAATTTACAGAAAAAGTGTGTCTGTAAAATTTCTGTGAGAAAGTTCCCGCTTTGAACTGTCAAATAAACTCACGAATAAAAATGGGGCGAGAAAAATTATAACACTAAAAAACGTTTTAAAAATGCAAAATGTAAAGAATAATTATATATAAATTTAACCTATAATTTTGTGTTTCTAAGTTCAATAGTATAGAAAATTAAAAAAGTACCTCCCGTAGAACACAAAAGCAAATGAAAGAACGTAAATTTCCCTTATTATTCTATAATATGTAGAGGATGTACGCGTTTATGAATTTTATGTTGTAGAACCAAAAAGCTGAAGAAAGATATTAAATTTCCCGTGTTTCCCATTTGACAAAAATCATATGCAGCCTTATTACAGTTCTCGATGTCGAAAACGACTTTATGGTGGATTAAAGTAACACACAACTTTGTTTTTAAGTCTACTACAAAATTGGACTAAAGTTGTTACCGACAACGAGAACCGTAATAAGGCTGATTGCTAAGCAAAAGGTTATACATAAATCTCATCAATCACTTTTTACTTTTTTTCAAGAATTTATATAACTTAATGAATTTAAGTACAAATAAGGTTTGTCACTATGGCTATTGTGTAACTAGATAAAACGTTTTTAATAGGCAAACAAAACTAAATTTATTCAAAAGCCATTTAAGTTTAAAAAGAAAATATAAAAACGAAAATGTACTTTGTTATACAAGAAGAACTCTTGACAAACTTACAAAAAAAAACAGAAGTGTAGAAACATGTCAATAAATTGAAAAAAGATAATCAATTACAGCAAATTTCAATTCACCAATATCATTTTGTTTAAAAGATTGATGTTTATCTAAAGACTGCCAGCCGTCACAGTGGTGGAAAGGGTAAAATTGCACAGAATTCTGTTGGTAAGAATGTGGTTATTCTCGAAACATGTAAATCCGATCCGAGTACAATCCCCCGTTTACTCAAGAATAAAAATTACCAAAAAAATTTGAAGTCATTTCATGTTGTAAAATTCCTTCCTTTATTAAAATAACGTAACGAAACAAAAATTCATTGAACTCAAAAGCCTGATTTAAAGATAGCAAAAATTTCCGTTTTTAAAAAAATTTATTAACAAAAATTAACAGCAAACCCACGATGTCGGCAAGAACATTTCTTTCGTATACAGTACTTTTCGTTTAAAGTCACTACCGCTTATAGACACATTAGCGTTATAGTCCATTTTTTCTGTTTATTTTGCCCCTATAAGTTAATTTAATATAAAGTATTAACGTTATAGTCAAAGTAAAGCAAAATAATGGCGTTATAGTCACATTAGCAATATACACTAAGTTCATATTAGTTTTCGAAACTACAATCCATCCGAAGAAAGAAACCCTTTAATTTTTGTCATAAACTCTCTACTCGTAAAAAATTAGATTTTTTCCTTTGGAATCCGTTATGAAATATCTTGTTATTATTTCAACTATTATTTATACATTGTGCAACTCTGTGGCAAAACCATAAGCCTGATGTCGGTGTAATTTATATTATTTTTTTTCTATATTCACATAACTTGATTATATTCAAATTCGGTTATATGCCTCATAGTGGCATATATGTGAATTTGCCTTATAGTCACATTAGCGATATAGTCCACGTTTTGCCGGAAACTAAAGGATGTGACTATAAGCGAAAAGTACTGTATTTGCATTGAAAATAAAAACAAAATTTTGGGTTTTCATTATTGTTTTTAAAATAAATATGCGAAGGAATTGTACTTGTCGACATCGTGGGTCCGGCAGTTAATAAATGAAGCTTTAAGCCTAGTACTCTGTTCGAACTTGCGAAAAATGTTGAGCAACATTGATTATTTCACACGAAAATTTTGTCATGTATAATATTATTATTTATCTCGCGGTTTTTAAAAACTTAACGTTTTCATTAGGTTCAAGTAAACAACATTATTTTTGAAGGAAAACAAAAACCATAGTTGGGGGTAGTGCACTAAATGTTGATTTAAATCAACGTTGCACTCTAATTTAATAAAACTTCAAAAAATTAGTTTTAACAATTTTTTACCAGCTTTTGTGATGATTGGTATTTTTTTCACTAGCACTAAAAAAATTAATTGGTATTGAAAATTTTTTCACTATCGCTAACTGTGATTGTATGCATAAAATCTGCACTCAATCCAAATTTATGGTTCAAAATTTGAACTTGCAATCAAAAAGCTGTACGAAAATATAATATCACTAAAATTTAAATAAATTTAATTTTGTACGTGCATGGTTTTTGATTTTTCCGATGATATGCATATGCAAAGGAAATGAAACTAAATGAAATTCTGTCAATAACGGAATAATTCTTGGATTTAAAAATTAAAACACAAGTTTTGTATTTTAAATTGTGTGCAAAATCTTTAGTCAAATAAGTGAAGAAGAAAAAACTGAAATTAACTGATAATTGCTTTTTTTAAATCAAATTATTTTTTAGCGCAAAACGTTTTAACATTACAATCACTTATGTGTTGTAGTGAGATTGCTAATTTTCAATTCATCACTCAACATCAACAAAATTATTGCAATCATTTTAAACTAGTGCACTACCCTCATCTATGACAAAAACCATGTGTTTTGATAATTGTCATTAAAAAAGAAAAACAATTTTATTTTAATAATTTTCTATAGTAAAAAACAAAAAAATTTAATTTAATTATTAATTTTTGCACTTTTCTACATTTTATTTTTGAAACGCTTGTTATAAACCCCACCCCACCTCACAAATACAAAATAAAATATTACAAAAAATGATTAGCTGTTGCTTAAAAATCCGTGCGAAATAATATGAGCTGCACTTGTTTCGCACGGAAAATAAAAATGTTGCCAGAAGCATTTCGCATGTTTTTCGTAATATAAACAGAGTACAACTCTATCAACATTTTTTCGTTTGTATTTCACAGAAATTTTTTTTATATTGAGTTTGAAAACATTTCACACGAAATACTGAACAGAGTACCAGGCTTTAAATAGGAAATTTAGTAATATTTGGTTGAGGAGAACGAACAAACTGGTAATTTTAGTTGGTTTAATTTTAATCACAAAACATTAATTTTATTTTTACCAAAGAAAAGTGAACGGAACTCTCAATTAATCTTCTTTCATTTTGGATACTTGGGCATTCCTTTACCATCTTTTGTATAGAATATAAACAAAACTTTTTGTACTAATAAATTAAAAAAAAAGTTTGTCATCATTGGCTACAAAATAGCGTTGTTAGGAAAAAATTAATAAAAAACACTTTAATTCATTTCTATGAAAAGTTTTTTCCTCTCTATTCTAATGACAAACTTTGTTAGGAAATAAGTAGACGAAATACGATAGCAATTCTTAAGCATAATTAAATAAACTAAAACAAAACCAGCAAAAAAGCAACAAATTAAACAAACTTGTGTGTACACTTTATTTATTTATTTAATTATTTTTTACTTGAGTTTATTTATTAAAGTGCATATTTCTAAAAACAAAAAAATGACTAATGTAAGGCACTTCAGTCGGGCTGCTGCGAATAAATTCCACTTATAGAACAATAAATTTTTTCACAAAGAAAACAGAAGCACAATCCAGCTGGATTTATCTTATTTTAATTTAAAAAATTAGAACACAACGAATAAGCGTTGCCACAATGTACTGGTTTTACGCCCACACCACATTAGTGGATAGGGTATTATGTGTGTGTACTGATGTTTGTTCCCTGCAAATAATATAAGACTACTTGATCCATTTAAGAAAAAATGGACTTCTTACAGCATGATCCATCATAAAGCAAGCATGGACCATTTGCTTGTTAAAAGAATGATTCTAGTTGAAAAACATGTTTTCATTTTTAAACTACATGTTTTCGTTATAAACGATTTCCAATCGTATTCTCTGGATTTTACCATAGAGTAGTTTCGAAACTAAATTAGTGGGAGTATGTATGTAGAGCTGGGTTATATAGGCCAGCCCAAGTTCATCGTAATGTTAAGTAGTCTTTGTGCCCATAAACCATCTTTTTATGTTAGTATTTAGTAGAGTATTCATTCGGTTAGCCGTTAATCGGTTAACTGATTAATTACTACCCGATTAACTTATCGGTTAATTTAAAATTGGTTTTTTTCGAGTAACGATTAAACCGGTTAATTTCAATAGCTTAACCAAAGAAACAAAATTGGAAATTTTTTTAGTATTATAAGATAATTTTTTCTGTTTTTAATCATTTGTTTTGTCTCATTTATTAAAGGTATGTGTTAGAAAAATATTTTTTTCCATCTGGCATTCATCAAATACAGTACAAAATCAGAAATTAAGGTATTCGGAAATACATTTTCTGCAGAATGTTCGATGCTGTACTTTGCCAGGATGAGTCAGACGATGAGCTGACATAAAACGAAACTCTCGATTGTCACACAAACAATCTTTTAACAGCATTAACCGAAGCAATTAGAAAGTTTTTTGAAAAATTTCTAAACAATAATACTTTTCATTGGATCACGGTTGCATTTTATTTCATCTGTGAGCGTTTATACTTTGTGTGATGGTGTGAACATAAACTGTTATGGTTAATTATATTTTTTGAGAGTCACAACAAAACTCATAAGATATCTACCTCACAAACTATTATGTAAGACTTGTGATATAGTGTAAACTAGCCTTAAAGCTGCATGTGCACGACAAGTTTTTTACAAATTTTCCACTTCAAAATACATACATGTCGT
Organism: Pollenia labialis; assembly: GCA_949318255.1. Classification (NCBI taxonomy): domain Eukaryota; kingdom Metazoa; phylum Arthropoda; class Insecta; order Diptera; family Polleniidae; genus Pollenia; species Pollenia labialis. The sequence continues at coordinate 133,082,998 of OX439142.1, read as the reverse complement.
ATGTTACCTTAAAAACATTGCTTCTTTTAAAGTGCAAAGTCATCTGACAAAATGTCATTTAGAGCGTGCTCTATTTTCTTCTGACAAGCCACCTGACATCAGAAATCTAAGCCGGGAAGGGGAAGAAACTACTGACGGAATCTTTAGCAGGCTGAAGTTAATATTTTACATTATCGATCAACTCACCATTGAATAGAAATTATGAAAATATATATAAAAAAAACGTTTCATTATAACATCCTTAATTGGTATTTTTGGATTAAAAAAAAAAAATTTTAAGATGGCTAAACTATTTAACGGCGCAAATGAAGATGTTTGTGGCAGCAGAAAGCTATTTGAAACCGAGAACTAAAACGGCAATTTTGACAGACAAGTTCATTAATTGCAAAAATATTTTTTACAGTAGTTCTTAGACATTTTTTCCAAATATTTGTATTAAGGCTGATAAGTACAACAAATGCCGAACAATTTGATTTGTGTAATTTTATAGACTATAAAACATTTTTGACCGAAGAGTCGTATAATTTGTTTGTGAATTAATGGTAACACTGCTACGAATACTCTTGAAATATCCTTCAAATTGAGACACTTCCAGAAAAAGTCTCAAGGTCATATCTCAAGTTAACGTTAAGATTGATTGAGATAAAAAAAATATTGAAGATGTTTGTACACTCAGAATATTATTACAGTAACGGACTGTAGTTTACACAACAAAAAAACAAAACAAAATTGTGCAAAAAAAAGAAGGAGTTGGCCTTCTTGCATGGCGGTATATATGTTAATAGTTAACAAAATTTAAAGTTTTGAAAATATTTCGGCAAATGATTCTTGTACTTCCCATATATCCTTTTTTTAAAAAAAATAAAATCGGCAACAAAAATCTAACCGCGAATGCCGTAAAAAGAAACTGATTTTTAGTTATTTTATACAATTTAACTATCAAAAAATTAACTACAAATTCCGAAAAAACAAATGAATATTCAGCTATTTTATGTAGTTTAACTACTAAAAATTAGTTTTTACTTATCATTAAAAAACGATTTGCTTGTTTTGTGTAAGCAATTCCCATTTTCTATTTGTTAAAATGATTTAGTTAAATACATCAAATTTTTAAAGTAAAATAATTTCGAAACCATATCGGTAATGCTGGTATCTTATGATTGTAAGTTCTTCTGAAAACAACGTGGTCAGTACAACAAAAGTAAAACAAGCGTGTGTGACAATAATGTTCTCTCGCTCCTTAGATAAACAAGCGAACAGGTGTCTGTCCGGTGATTTTTAGAAATTCGGCTCTTTTGTGGAGTTAACGAAAATTACTGAATTAAATAAAATAACTGAATATTCCTTTGTTTTTTCAGAATATTCAGATAATTTTTTGATAGTTATTTTATATAAAAAAGCTAAAAAATTTATTTGTTTTTACGGAACATGGGGTTGAATTTTTGACAGTAAAAATTAAAAGAACTTTTCGTTGAAAATAAACGAAAAATAAGTAGACCAGTTTTTAACTAATTAATTTTACGTACAGAATATTGTGAGTGTAGTTAATAAACAACACACCAAAATTTTACCCTACTAAATAAAATGATTTATTAAAAGTAATTTTTTTTCTAAGATTTCTTTTTTTTACATTACTTTCGATTTCTTGTTTTTTTGCAATATTTTCTTTCATTTAAATGCTATAAATCAAGTCGTGTAAAAATCGTCTTAGTTTTATATTAGAATGTAAACAACACGCAAACATAAATTTCAAGAATAAAATACACAAAAAAATATTGCAGTACAACCCAACAAACGCGGAGGTTTGATTTGAAATTGAAAATGATTTAAAATCAAACGTTTTCTCAAACGACAAACGTTTGATAATGATTTGAAAATCATTTGAGAATCATAGCGTTCTTAACAAAAAGTGGAAATTATTTTCAAATTGAAAAATACCTTGATTTACAACTTGTTTTCAAACGTAATTCTCAAATGTTTTCAAATGTGGATTATAATACAATGTGGAACATAAATAAAACTATTTAATTTTTTTAATATAAATTTAATATTTATTTAAATAAACTTTGAGATAAACATTCGGTACCATAGCTAAAAGATAAAATAGTGTTCTCTCCGTCCTCTAATTCTTGGAAAGACAAAATACTTGGCTCCCTTTTATTTTGAGGATTCTAGCACCGCGATCGTTCAACAAACTTTCTTCACTTTCCCGTTTTATTATTTTTCTTTTTTTTCGTATTTTTAATCATTGCAATTTCTCACAAATAATTTTTATTTTTCACTAGAAATAAACTGTTCACTTTATATTAAAATTTATTTTTAATAGTAAAACACATGTAACCACAAGGAAAAAAAATTTAACTTTAATCGCCATTTTTAATGCTTACATTTATTTTTCGTTTTAGTATTGCCAAGTTTATTTTTGATTTGATTTTAACATTTGACAAACATTTGACATCAAATTGATAAAACATTTGATATCAAATTTTTATTTTCAAATCATTATCAATTTGAATTTAAATGTTAAATCAAACAATTGAAAAACGTTTGAGAATTGCGTTTGATGTCAAATGATAAAGTCATTTTATATCAAAGGTTTGACTTCGTGTTTGTTGGGAAACTGGAGCTTTTTTGGCTTTAAAAAATATAAAGTGAGAAATATTCAACTTTAAGAAGCATAAGTTCAGTTGTTTAAAGAATAAAATCATTGGAGAAGGTCAAAGAAACTCACAAAAAGATGAATTAAAGGGGTCTCTTCATGTAGGATCTAAAAAAAAAAGATCTACAAATTGCGCTAAGTATTCAACATAATCGAGTTCTCAAATATTTAACGAAGACAAAGGGAAAAATGTAACGACTTTTATATTCATGAGTTTTAGTCTATATTTTGGATTCACTCGGAGATTCTGACATGGTATAATTTTTTTCGCTTAGCCATTATTGACACTTATTTAAGCAGAACAATTTCCTAAAATCGGGTTATAAGGTGAATTGGTATCCTTCTAACTCTGCAAAACCCAACAGTAAGCTATTGGGATGTTTGTTTTGCTATTTATGTGAACTTTTGATGCGGACATCTTCTGGAATTGGCTGTTTCTCTTTCTTTGTTTTTCGTTTGGTTTGAACCCTCTGGCTACTTCAAGAAAAAGTAAAACATCAGCAGAAAACAAAAATCGAATTTATGTGAACTGTTTTTTTGTTTTCTCTAGTATAACGTTTCATTTGGCGATAGGTAGAAGTTATGAAGACATATGTATTAAGGTTGCTCTTAATATTTGATGTATGAAAACAAAGTTTTTAAAGTTTCAACAAAATTTTAGCATTTTATCCCTCCATGTGCATGTTATATGCTTTAAAATAATATTAAAACAAATTGAAAATTAAGATGCTGCATTAGTTCCAAAATATTCTGTTGTTTAAGAGCCGCCCTAACATTTTTAAACGTACTTCTTTTTCGATTTCCTTTACTAAATAACTTTGTGTGATTTTATCGCAATCGAAAAGTCATCATTGTTTATTGATGCAACATTAAATTGAACTTAAAAAGAATTATGTGTTTTATATACCATGAAAAAAAGGAAACTGTGCTCTACTGGATATTGTAACGTTAACAGGATAGAGAACAAAATTAAAGTCCATAAAAAATTTTTTGTTTTTTTTCAGAGAAACCTTTAAAAGTAGAATGATACTCAGTTTTTAAGAAACTTATAAAATATTCAAAAAGTATGATCTGTTGTTAAGCTTTATTGAGATCTAATTAAATGGCAACAATAAAAAATATACAAGTAAAAGAACGAAGGTTTACGAATGGCTTATATCACTGTTGAGCCTTTTTATGTTAACTTCTTTTTAACTAATAAAATTTAAAATTATTTAAAATGCCCCATTAAAGTATAACCCCCTTAGTTACAACATTGGATATAGGTTTACAACTAAAGCCGAAGTTCGTCAACCTGTTTTTCATTTTGACTTCTTGTATTTCATTAAAACGCCAGTTTTTTAAGTAAAATCTTATATATTTTTCCTGTTATTTAAAAACAACATTAAATCATCACCATTTGCTGCAATTCTTTGGTTTGTTCTGGTATTTTTTATATACTTAAATACATATAAATATATTTTTTTTATTTGATTACTGAGATCTTTGCTTTGCATATTATGTTTTCTTGACTTTGAGCGTAAAGTACTTTTGTTATGCAAATTTTTAATAAACATTTTAGCAAACAGAAACTGGGAATTATTTCCTTCTGAAGGTTACTTCATATTATATTTAACATTTTTTATTTTTCGAATTTATTCTATGAGCTAAATTTCAGTTATGTATTTTATAAAGCTTTTTTGTAATAGTCATATTCCTTCAAATTTTCAGAAATGACTTTATACACTATCAGACTATTATATTGTATTTTCTTGTTACATTTTACCTTAGCTTTCCGTTGGAAAGCAATGAGGTATATTGTATGAACAGAAAAATTTACAATTATTAGACACCAGCAGAATGTAATGCATTTTCTGGCCCGCTACGGCCTTCGTCAGCATTCTTTGTGTCACACTGGATAGTGATACTTTATAAATTGAATGTATTTAACTCAACTATTTTAACAAATACACGCAAAGAAAAAACATGGTTGTGGTAAACATATTCTAAGAGCAACATATTATGATAAGATTCATGATTGTAGTCACCATATTACGATTGTTATTAAATCATATTATGACCAAATATGTTCGTAATATTACATCATAATATTTTTCCCTTAATCATATTGTTATCCTGTTAATCATAAAACGTTAAGAAGTTATAATATTACTGTTATGGCAATCATAATAAGTTTAGAAGTAATCATATTATTGTCATGGCAATCATAATTAGTTTAGAAGTAATCATATTATTGTCATGGCAATCATAATAAGTTTAGAAGTAATCATATTATTGTCATGACAATCATAATAAGTTTAGAAGTAATCATATTATGATGCAAAGTGATATGAACTGTTATACATAAATTTTTTACATCATAATATGATACAACTTTCAACATAATATTTTTATTGGAAAAAAATACTTATGATAAAATAAAAAACATAATATAGTTACTGTAATCTTTTAGTCGTAGGACGCAATTATTTATAAATTATTTTATGGAGTTTTCATTATTTTTTTCTTAAAATAACACAAAACTTACCAGTAATGGTTAATATTTTGCACCAATATTTCACAAATTTTTCCACCACTTTAAGATTATTAAATTTTTTTAGAAAAGTTATTTTATTTTGTGACACTACAACCCTTTTTTAATGGTTATTTTGTTATTTCTTTTTTAATATTATTCTTTATTTTTTTTTATTTTCTTGTTTATTGTAATGGTTATTTTTTTATTATTTAGCCACTCACTAACAAATAATTCGATATGTTTATGTAAAACACGACACAACTGATACAAAATTATTTTACAAATGGCGATACCAAAATATTATTAGAGTAACGATATTTTGATTGCATCTTAAACTTATTATGATAAATGTATATAAAGTTATCATGTTATGGCTATTAAATATCATGTTATGGCTGTGAGTAATATAATATGATTTGAAAGTTATCATAATTTAGTTGTTAGAAAAAAATTTATTTTTCGGTCAACAATACTCAAATTTATAATTGCGATAAACATTAATATGTTTACAGTAACTATAATATTGCTGATATTTAATAAAAATAACAATTATTTGTGTACAACAACAATATATTGTTACAATAAACACAGTGTGGTTGCCGTAACCATGCCCAACCATATTTTTTCCCTGCGTGTAGAAACTGGGAATTATTTCCTTCTAAAGGTTACTTTATATTATATTCAACATTTTTTATTTTTCGAAGACCACATGTACTACTACATACATGTGACATATTCATTAAATGGACACAAATGCAGTTTCAAAGGTTAGGTTCAATGGGCAGCCCTCACGATACCCTTAGCCAGTGACAAGAGTCGGCCCGTATTCACCAGACTATTTCCCAGAACCACCCCGACTCCCAGCATAACAGAGAGATCGATTTTAGTCCACATTAGACATATCGTCCAGACATGGCAATTACGGTCTCCCAAAATGTCTAAACCTAATGTCCTCAGACCGTGGCATTGGCAGAGGAAGTGAAACACCGTCTCCTCCTCCTTCTCATCATGACATCTTCTACCGTAGTCATTATACTCAAGACCCCTTCTCCCGCATGAGTTTCAAGGGGAATTGAAGAAAGATTTTGCAGACAATGTTTAATTATATGGACAATATATTTTTTTTCATTTTTGGTTTCAATATCAACTTCAAATTTTAAAAACATCAATTTTATTTCAGCCGTAGAAAATAATTGAAGACTTTTTGATTAATATCGTATAGGAATTTTTTGTTTGTAGATTTCACTTAAAATAATAAAAATAATTGAATTTAGTATATAAAATTTTTATTATTTATCTTCAAAAATGTCATGACCAATAATTTTTGAAAGATAAGTTAGATTATGCTTATATGCAGCTTTTTTGATTGCAAGCTCAAATTTTGCACTATTTGAACTGATTGCAGTTTTTTTGCTTTCAATCAGCGTTTAGTGATAGTAAAAAAATTTTGCAATATCACTAATTGTTTTTAGTGGTACATAGTTAAAAAAATAACAATCATCACCAAAAACTGGTAATTTTTTGCAGTTTTATTAAGTAAGAGTGCACTGCTGATTTAAATGAAGAATTAGTGCACTACCCCCAACTATGGTCTGTACATACATTCATTCATCGCTCATTTGCTGGTACTTCATAATTCAAAAAATTAAATATTGGAGTAAGTGATGCCGAGTGGTTCGCTATGTTTTTCTTTATTTTGTCTATAAAATACATCTTTATATCTTTTATATTTTCCCCGTTTAAGGAGAATGTGTCGTTATTTTTTCTAAGCTTTAAACATGTTTATTTCGACAACTATTTTTTTGAGTTATGACAACGATATCAGCGGTATTTAAATATTAAGTCAACTTTTATGTTTAAAATTTAATTCTTTTATTTTCGTATAGTATATTGATGAACTGTTAACCCTTTTTTATAAAGCAAATTAAAATCAAAATATTAATATCTGCACCCAAAGAAAAAAACATGTTTAAGTATGGTCACCATCAACAAAACTATTTTAAAAGAAAATTTTAAACATATTTTGTTTAATTTTACCATATTATTGTCACTGGCAACCATAATATGATTTAATTAGGTCTTCATCAAAGAGCCACAACCATATTACGGTTGCCTTTAAACATGTTATGGTCAATAATAACTAAAATATGTTTAACACTTATAAAAGTATGATTGGCTTTCAACCATAACATGTTCCTCTTGGGAAAGAGTAAAATACTATTGTTAATTTAAAAACAAGTTATTGTCATATTTAACCAAAACATGTTTAGATTCAACCATTATATGGTTGTGGGTTAGTGACTAATTTAACCATAATATGGTTGTAGGTGACAATAATATGGCTTAATTAAACATAATATGTTTAAATTTTTTTTTTCAATAGGTTTGTTTTTCTCTGCGTGTATATACATACATAGTTGTCCGTTTTAGATTTCGCTTTTGCAAACGGAATTATCACACTGCTTTTGTTGTTCAAAATAGTGAAAATTAAGGACATGAGACTATCCATGTAGCTTTATAAGAGATTTGTTTGTCTTTTTCAAAAAGTTCTTACCGTTTGTGGTTCCGTAATAAAATTGAACAAAGTCGCATTAATTATTCTCGTTTTTTATAAAAGCAATTAATTTTTGTCTTATATTATGTTAATTGAAACAAAATAAAAACGAAACATACATTTTTATAATTTGCCTTTCTTTCGCAACTTTATTCATTTTATTGTTGAAAATTCAAATAAAACGACTGGAAGTACTCCTGTTTCCATTGTTTATCTCATCCATAATTCTTAGTGACAAATGATGCCAACCATTATTGTGGCATTTATGTTCACTATGCTCTATCATGCTTGTCATGTCCCGTCCTGTGCTGAACTGCTCGTTTTGATCCTGAACAGGACGAGGAACAGTTCAGTTTTGTTTTCTTCGCCTTTATTCTATTCTAAATATAAATTCGTTCATTTTGCCATTGTCGTAAAAGTGTGTTTGTGTTGATGTGTGTGCACCAGTATCTGTTTATGCCTGTGGTACTGCAGTATTTTAACACTTCAACGCTTATGAATTGCTTGTAATACATCACTATAAAATGAAAAAAAAGAAATTTTTTTGTGTATGTTGTCGTTGAGTTTATCTTAAGCCTGAGAAATGAACATCTTGCATTGTGTACGTTTGATTATCTTCTTTTCATTTTATAAAAGAGGGATTTTTTTTTAAAACGTTATTTGGTATTAATTTTTCTTGATGCTCTTGCCCAGAAAATGTTGGAGTATTGTTCTGTTTTTATAACCTCAAAACTTCATTTATTAAAAAAGTGCACCTGTGTGTTAGATGATAAAATATGTTTCCTTGAATAATAGTCGTAATGAAGTACAACATGTAATAACCAAATATTTTTTAAGGAAAGGAGCAAAATTTATTAGAATTAAAATATGCAAAATTACTTAATTAATAACTTTTATTTAAGATACAAATTATAAAATGCAACAATATTAAAAAATTAGTTAAATCTACTTATCAGTCATGTATATATATATACATATATATATATATATATATATATGTATATTTTTAATCTAAAAATATTAAGTACAAGATTTTACATAGGGGTTTTGCGCCCTTTAATAAAAATTGATTTAAACGCAGAATTAAAAAAACTGCGTAATTTTAAATAGTTTGAGGTATATCAAGTTGGTGTCAGCGCACCAATAACGTATCACGGACATCACAAATTTAAAAGAAATAAGCGTAAATTTTTTAAGAATTTTTATTTTTTGCGTCTGACAATCTGTAGGCTAGTGTATTGCTTAATGTTAGTAACTTCATAAAGGGCACCTCCAAGGCGAAAACGCACTTTACAATTTTTAAAAGCAAACATTTTATGAACTTTTGAAAATTTTTGCAAAAAATCAATTTTTTTAAGGTTTTTTTTATATCAAAACATGGCATGGGAACATGTTTAGGTATCCAAATAGATTCGGACTAAACAGATAAAGTGCAAAAAAAATAATTTTTTTCAACCCTGGCGCGTGCAGCGGCAGTTTTTTCCAATCACATTTCCGCTCAAACGTACATCGAATAGAAGACTTTACTGAGCTTGATACTAAAATTGAAAACGCACCAACAAATTTTAAGGATTGAAAATTTTATGGAGGAAACAAAATTTTTCTAATCTCAAAAAAACATCCTTGTATGAAATATTTGATTTGGTTTCAGATTATATCTACAATTTAAAAATCCTGAAATTCGTAAACAGAAAACTGAGAAGCGAAACAAATTATGATCATAGTAGCCTTTGCTGAATGCTTCTAAGCATAAATATTTGAGTAAAACAATTTTAAATAAATTTTTATATGCATACACGATAAAAAAATTTTTGTATATTTTTTTCAGTGTATTTTAAAAAGCTTTTACAAATATTTTAGTGTGCTAAGAAAGACCTTAAGGGGTATTATCCACACGAGTTACATATTCACTCCTTTGTCTAATAGTATTGGCTGGTAGAAGTGTAGGGAACCAACATCATATTACATTTATATTTTATGTTCCCACATTTTTTCCAGACAGTAATATTAAACGCTTAAAATAAATATAATATTACAATTTTCTATTCCCATAGTTTAGCTTTTTTACAAATACAAAATTATTTTTAATTAAAAATTTAGTCTTAAGATTCATTTAAAATAAATAAGACGTTCTAAAGAACGTCAGAAAACAAATACTTATATATTTTGTTTTATTTAAAAACTGTTTCTCCCCAAACAGTTAACTGGCGCAGTCGGTTTCGCGAACCATATTTAATAATTTTGGAAAAAATTAAGTTTTAAACCTTTTTTTTTTAAATTAACAAAAATTAGAAAGAGAACTTTAAAAGAATATATATTTGTGAGAAGAAAGAAACCCATATTTAATAATTTTGAGAAAAAGTAAAGTGTTAAATCCTTATTTATACAAACAAAAAAAAATTAGAAAGAGAACTTTAAAAGTATATATTTGTGAGAAGAAAGAAACCCATATTTAATAACTTTGAGAAAAAGTAAAGTGTTAAATCCTTATTTATACAAACAAAAAAAAAATTAGAAAGAGAACTCTAAAAATATTTGTGAAAAGAAAGAAAATTTTTTTAAGGAAAAATAAATAAACATATTTTTTTTTTATAAAACGTTTGAATTGTTCAAACTAAAAACAACAAAGTGATATTTGTTAAAAGATACTGCGAAAAGATGAGTAGATTCGATGTAAACAGGGATCTACAGCAAGACGACCGGGCAATGCAGGAAAAGATCGCTGAATTAGAGGCGGTCCTGCGGTTGCAAGAACAAAAAATCCTCCAGCAGCAACAGCAGTTGCAAGAACAACAGCTGCAAATGCAACAGCAGTTGCAAGAACAACAACAGGAACAAATACAACAGCAACAACTAGAACAAGCTCAACAAGAACAGCAACAGCGTCAACAATTACAAGAACTTAATCTACAACAAACACAACAACAACAGCTACCCCCACAACAATATCCTCTGAACGATGAGTTCGGATTTAATATGACGGCCAAGGACGTCATTGAACAGTTCCGGCGTCTAAAGCCTCTTGACGAAAGGCATAGCCCAAGAGCATTTATACATGCCGTTGAGGCAAATCTTGCTCTCTGCAGGAACAATGAAACTCTGGCTCAATTCTGCATTAGGATTGTGGCAAACGAAAAAGTTCTCGGAAATGCTGGTAAAAGGGTGAGAGAACTACCAAACAATGCCTCCTGGGAGGAAATTAAAGCAAGGATTCTACAAGAGTACAGACCGAGAAGGACCTATGCGGAAATCTTCAATTACTGCCGTACAATAAAAGTAAGGAATCTAAATGAATTATTTAATATATTTGAAAAAGCTAAATTCGAAATAAACGACATATATTTAGGGGATCAATTCAAACCAACTATATATAGGCCAGAAAATGTCGACAGGGATCTGGTAGATATTTTGCTAGAAAAAATAGACGGACCTATTAGGGCACACATAGGAGAACATGAGACTTTGACCGACATTATTCTTAAATACACAAGACTTAAATTATTGGACGATACAAGAGCCATTGCTTTCAACCATAGGACTAAGGGATACAACCAAGGAGTTTCAATCATTAACAAAAACCAAAACCACCAAATACGACAAAATTATCGCACAAAAAATTACAATAATTTAAGCTCACAAAATTCTAACCGAACACGACAAACCTATCATGCAAATAACCAAAATATTTTTAGCTCAGAACACACAAATAGAAATTATGAAACCCGACATAATTACCAACCAACTAACTACAATAATTTAACTACACAAACTAGTAACAGAAGGCAAAGCCATGAAAACAGACAAGAGTACAACCCGAATAAAGATAGATATAGCAATCAAACAAGGACTAGTCGTACTGACAGTCGTAATAATCAGTCCACGGACGAACCAATGGAAATAGGCAACCTTTATAGGGAAAATGAAATAAATTTTCTGATGCAGCCTCAAAATCAACACTGCCCATAATAGTTATTTCATTGGGAAAGCAAAAGGTCAGGTGCCTTATAGACACCGGATCAACAACTAGTATTGTTAAGAAAAATATATTGATTGAAAATTACCCAGAACAGAAACTGGAAACCCCAATTAAATATCGAACTATCAATGGGTTTAATGAAATATGTTTTCATGTGGTTACACCTTTCCCCAAGGAATTTCAATGTAAGGGAACACTTAGTTGGAAAATAGTAGATTTTAGAAATGATAGATACGACGCTATAATGGGTCAAAATTTTCTGATACCACTCAAGGCTGTAATAGATGATGAGCATGGTTATGTGAATATTTTAGGTAATAAATTCCTTTTTGAGAAAATAAACCATCCACTCCATACTGTTAACATATGTGCATTGGAACCTATCTCAAGAAAACATGTTTTAGATAAGCTCGATTTTAGTCATTTAAACGAAGACGAAAAAAATACAATGATACGTTTGCTTAGGGATTTCACGGACTTATTTTATGTCGAGGGAGACAACCTTTCGGCAACAACTGAGATAGAACACCAAATAATTACTAACATTGATAGACCTCTTTATTCAAAAATATATAGATACCCCCAAGTTCACGAAAGTGAAATCCAAAGGCAAATCAAAGACATGCTCAGACAAAATATTATAAGGGAAAGTAATTCTCCTTATAATAGCCCCTTATGGGTCGTACCGAAAAAGCAAGATAATTCGGGAATAAAAAAATGGAGAATTGTCATTGACTACAGAAAGCTTAATGAGAATACAGTCGATGATAAATTTCCCATACCAAATCTAAACGGTATTCTGGATAAATTGGGAAAATCCCAATATTTTACAACCTTAGACCTTGCCAAAGGTTTCCACCAAATTTTGGTAAGAGAAGAAGATCGCAAGAAAACAGCATTTTCAACGCCTTTCGGACACTACGAGTTTATTCGTATGCCCTTCGGCTTGAAAAATGCGCCATCAACCTTTCAAAGGCTGATGAATTCAATTCTGCGTGAGCAAATTAATAAAACATGTGTTGTCTATATGGATGACATTTTGGTTTTTAGCACGTCTCTAGAAGAACATAAAAATTCTTTAAAATCAATTTTCGAGGCCATAAGAAAAGCCAAATTAAAAATCCAGATAGATAAATGCGACTTTCTGAAGAAAGAAACGCAATTTCTAGGTCATTTACTGACCAATAAAGGCATTAAACCGAATCCCGAGAAAATTAAAATAATACAAAACCTGCAACTTCCTCAAACGACCAAACAAATCAAATCATTCCTGGGAATGACAGGTTTCTACAGAAAATTTATTAAAAATTACGCGAAAATCGCAACCCCTTTAACAAAAGCGCTTAGGAAAAATGGAAAAATTAATATATTTGATCCCAATTACATTTTGGCTTTTGAAAAATTAAAAGAAATCGTCACCAATGCACCAATCCTAAGATATCCAATCTTTTCCAAAAGATTCAAGATAACCACTGACGCAAGCAATTTCGCAATTGGCGCCGTTCTTTCACAAGAAGGCCACCCAATTGCATATGCCTCTCGAACTCTGAATGTAAACGAAACAAACTACTCAACAATTGAAAAGGAATTGTTGGCGATAGTATGGGGCGTTAAATACTTCCGACCATATATCTATGGAAGAGAGTTTGATCTTGAGTGTGATCATGAACCATTGAAGTGGTTACAAGTAAAATAAACGGGTAAGGACATCAACCCACGTCTTCAAAGATGGTTGGTTCAATTGGGAGAATATAATATGAAAATCAATTATATAAAAGGTGAACTAAACAAAGTTGCCGATTTCTTGAGTCGTATTAATTCTGACACTAATGAAATTAATTACTTAACAGAAAATGACTCCGATGATACAAACGATAATAGGGATCAAGATTCATTGTTGGTACACATTGATCATTCTCTGGATGAAAACTCAATCGAAAGTTTACGAGAGTTTAATGAGAAAGTTTCAAGAATTCAATCAGAAATCTTTTATAAAACTGAAGATGTTACAAACATCAAGATCAGAATGTATAACAAATTTGAAAGTATTGTAAGTATTGACTTAGTTAACGAAACATCAAACTTCGGTGAAATGCTTTTAAGGTTACAAAAAAGAGCTAACAATAATGGCATTTATATTATAGAATGGGCAAAGAATGATCCATTTTTTTCTATATGCTCTGTTCAGAACTTTAAAAACCATTGTAACAAAGTACTTACTACTTTGAAAATTTTGTTGGTTGATCAGTCAGAAGACGGTGAGACCATACACTCTCAAGAGGAAGATCTAGGCGATAGTGTTCCAATATTAGATACGGTGGTTAATCGTTTTAAAACTCAAATTATAATACTAGATGTTAAGGAGGTAGTCACTGAAACAATTTTTGGTAAAAAACGAATTTACATAGACAGAAACGACATCGCGAATAAAAATATTTCAAATATTTTAAGAAGGGAGGTTGCTAAAGGAAAAATAGGAATATTTTCCAAATTGAATGATCACGAATATTACAAGGTTCAACTGAAGTTGATAGAAGAATTTCCTGACAAAAAGAACTTTAAATTTGTTAAGTGTTCTAAATTTGCCAAAGATATTGTTGAGGAAAACGACCTAAAAAAACAAATAGCATTGTTTCACAAATTCGAAACGGGCCATGCTGGCATAATTCCAACTTACGAAAAAATTAAACACAAAATATACAACCCTAATTTGAAAGAATTCGTACAAAAAGTAATAAATAATTGCGAAACTTGTTCCGGGGCTAAATACGATAGAAACCCAATAAAACCAAAATTCAAAATAACTGAAACCCCTTCCACCACGAATGAAATAATTCACGTCGATACTTACGTAAACAGTAAACATTCATTTATAATTTTTATCGACAAATTCTCAAAACATGTAATTTCATTCCATTTGCACGACAGAAACAGTCAAACCCTAGTTGGTAAAATTCGAGCATTTTTAGCCATCAAAGGTAAGATTACTAAATTTGTTTTAGATAATGAATTCAATAATGCGAATGTAAGGGACTACCTTGATCAAGAGGGAATCCAATATCATTTTACAAAACCAAACAGCCATACCGGTAATTCGGATATTGAAAGATTCAATAATACAGTCACAGAAAAAATCAGAGTTTTTAATTTGGAAGAAAAACTCCCAATAAATTCCCAAATTCTTAAAGCAATAAAATTCTACAATAGTAATTATCATAGCACAATAAAATGCAGTCCTTTAGATGTTCAAAATAAATTGATTGATCATAGCATTATAAAAGAGAGACTAAAAAATGCTAAATTCAAAATAGTTCAAAAAAGAAATAAATATCGTGAAAACTATGTAGAAAATAGGAACGTAGCTTTTATAAAAAATTATAAAAGCTTAAGGCATAAAGAAGAACCAAAGTTTATTAAAAAACCTTTAGAAAATGTTCATGTATCAAACATTAAAAGACCATTCAAATTTTCAGACAATATCACTGATGCTTCTGTTATTGATGAACATTCAGCTGAACCAATCCACTCTACGGATTAATCCAATAACAGGAGACGGCGGATTCATCAAAATAAGAATAGGCGAAGTGGAAATTGTCAACAAAACGACTACTCTTGTACATGTCATAAACATAATCGAAATAGAAGAAATATTGAACCAAATAAAGGGAAACATAAAACATTTACTTTTACATGAAGAGATAATTATGCAAAATGAAATTAAATTAATAGAATCTAAGATCAAGACTCTTAAACCAATTCAAAATAGGAAACGAAGAGGTTTGATAAATATAGGAGGAAAGGTCTACAAATGGCTCTTCGGGACAATGGATGATGATGATAGACAAGAAATTCTGGAACACCTTTCCGTTACTGAACAAAATTCACACAATTCAATCGAGACTTTAAATAAACAAATAATAATCAACAATTCGATGAACAAATCACTGCATCATCTGAAAACTGCGGTGGAAAACGATAGAAAGGAAATAAGCATATTTTTGCAGAAGATAAAGAACACGAATAATGAAATAGTGAAGGAGATAATTTACTTAGACCAACTTACAAAACTTAAAACCTTAGAACATAAAATAGATCAGATTCAGGATAATGTAGTTTCAGCAAAAAGTAATATTATACATCCAAGTATGTTTACTACACAAGAAATAGAGAAGTTTGAAATTGATTTTTATAAGCTAAGGATGTTGAAAGTAGGCATAATGACTTATAGTGATCATTCTTTGATTATCGCGGTACTAATTCCTGACAATTACATTAAAACTGATTTAAAAATGATTACACCTATTCCAAACAAAAACAAAATTGAAATAGACGCAAATGACGAATACATAGTCGAAATTGATAACCAAACTTTTGCATATCAAGATAACGTACCTTTAAGGAAATTGAAAATAACTAATCATTGTACTTATTATAATACGTGTAAATTTAATTTTAATAACATTACATCTATATTAAGTCTTGACGAGGAAACAATTATTGTAAAGAATGTTTTTTTCGAAAAGGTGAATCAAGATTGTGATGATAGAAAATTTAAATTGGAAGGAAACTTTTTTATAAATTTTAATAATTGTAGTATAACAATTCGCAACCAAACATTTTCCAACAAAAAATTTATAATAAAAGAAAAATATTTTTATCCAAACTTTAATAAGTTTGAGAATTTAAGTATATCAAATGTTAACCCAAAATTTACTAATATCATAACAGAGCATTTTGAGAACATTAAGCAAATTGAGGAGCTTAAATTTCATAAAACAGTTTCTTATGGTATAAGTGCAACGCTAGTAATTATAATCGTTGTGATATCTGTAGTTTTGTATTGCCTTATTAAAAGAAATAATGTAAAGGTAACCATTAAAGAAAATGTTGCAACTAGAGGTAGCAGAGCCGAATTATCAGGTTCAAATGAAGTAGGAGAAATATTAAAAAAATATAAGTCATAATAAAAATCTAATAATTTAAATTTAAGATAAAATTTTTATAAAAATAAAATAAACTGGAAAAATGCAGTATATTTACAATGGAATATTGACAAAATAAAAATTATAATAACACTTAAAGTTTAAAATCTATTTTATATTGATAAATTAAAAAAACAATTATTTAAAAACCATAAGAAAAATCAAGTATAATGAAATCCAGGAGTATTTCAAACAAGGGGTGGAGGAGTTACATATTCACTCCTTTGTCTAATAGTATTGGCTGGTAGAAGTGTAGGGAACCAACATCATATTACATTTATATTTTATGTTCCCACATTTTTTCCAGACAGTAATATTAAACGCTTAAAATAAATATAATATTACAATTTTCTATTCCCATAGTTTAGCTTTTTTACAAATACAAAATTATTTTTAATTAAAAATTTAGTCTTAAGATTCATTTAAAATAAATAAGACGTTCTAAAGAACGTCAGAAAACAAATACTTATATATTTTGTTTTATTTAAAAACTGTTTCTCCCCAAACAGTTAACTCACGCGTTATCTTTTTTCAATTTTAACAAAAACTGTAATTTTTATATTTTTTTTTTAATTTTTAACTTTAAACCGCAGTAAAATTTGAGCCTCAAAGGCAAAAAATTGGATGCATTGCTTGCGGAGGTTTGTTGGTGGAGTTCTAAAATTATGCAGTTTGAAATTTGAGGACACACTGAACAAAACATGCCCGTGAATATTACGTCTATCTCAGATGATGATGCAGACTCAGAACGTGAATATGAACAACCTACGAAGAAAATAAGGTCATTTGAACCACAAGCGTCCACTTCAAAGAGGATGGAAAGTGACAATAATTGAAAATGTTCTAAATTTTGTTTACATGCATATCACATATAAAAATTGCTTATTTTCTCTGTAAGAATAGCTGTAATACGAATCGGAATGGTTATTTTCATGCAAAATAAAGAACCAATAAAAAAGTCATCAATGTTTTTTCCAAAGAATTTTGTGGATATCTCGAGCAAATTTTTGAAATTCATACCTTTAATTAATTGTGAATAAAAGCGAAACGCGTTTATCGATTTTCATGATTTATGTGTCATTTTGGTCATAGGTTATACGACTTTACGTGAAAGTAATAGAACTCGACATTTTTTTTACCGTTTTGGATTTTTTATGAATTAAAAATAAAAAATTTAAATTTTTTGGGCAAAAAATATTTTTTTTCTTCATACATTTATTTATAACTGCAAAACTGTTGCTTATGTACCGAAACGTTGTATGAACAGATTAAAGGAATTGTAATTCTTAATTCTTTTTCGGACTAGTGGTTCTCGAGTTATGTCAAACAAAAGAACCTTAAACGTGACAAATTCCCCTATACAATACTTACTAACTTCAAATTAATTTTTAAATTATTTATTGAGGTACCATGACCAAACTAATGATGCAGAAGTTCTCCTTTTTGGGTCTACTTTCATAAGCAATTATCAAAATTGAGTCGCGAATCAACCACCCGAAAAATGTTAATTAATTAAGAAAATGCCGTGAGAACTGCGTAATTCGTATTCGTAATTCAAAAAGCATAAAAATATGCAAAAAAAAATTTCGACGGTTTTTTGATATTCTTTTTGAAAACGTTTTGTGTTTTTTGAAAATATTGAATAACGGTAACTTAGTTGGTCTCTAGCCTTGACATACATGCATATATAATTTAAAAGATCTCACTGTACATTGATTTAACTATCCCTCGATTACTGTGGTGGAATCAACTAAACAACAATAACGAAATAAACAATATTACGATGACCTAGTTTAGCAAACAATTGTTGTTAATATTTTTCATTGAAATTCTTAACAATAATACTATTTTTTTGCAAACTGTTAAACAAATACATTTAACCGTACACTTATAAAATTATTACAGTAACTGATTGTGGGTTATTAAATTCGTTTTCCGTACTGTTAAAATTAAATAAAAATTTAGTTATTTTACGAATAATTTTATTTTTCAACATTTGTATTTGTTATTCAAAAAACAAACTAACAAAAAATATTGTTTTTCCGTTTTTATTTTGTTATGTGGTTTGATTTTTTGTCGGTTAAAATATATTTTTTAAAAGTAAACACTATTTAATTTTACGGAATATGCTGTTTAATAAATAAAATAAAATTAAAAATGAATGTACAAATCATTTGTTTTAAATGAAATGTAATTGATCCGTTTTTTTTAATGAATTTTAAGTTGGTTAAAATGAATTTTCGTTTGAATTTAACTACATAATTTTTTGAGTGTACTGCAACTATAGCAAACCTTGTAATCCATAGAATCATAACGAAATTAGCGTTAGCATTAAACCCAGTGTATCGCCCATAACCATCATAATCGAATATACAAAATCAAGCACGGTATATACAGGATGCTGATATAAGTACAATGAAACAGGATTAAAGTGAGTGCTGGAAAATGCAAATATGTATCTGCAATGTACACACATATTTACAAACTTTAAGCAGGATGTTTTTGCATAAGGAAGAAAACATCATCATTGGACTGCAAATGGATATTTGAATTTTCATCCCTCCTCCCACGAAAAGAGAAGTTTAATATTTCATGTAAAACGAGTATTTGATGGGTCAAAATCATGTCATGTCTTTAGTCATTATTTTCATTTTTATGCGCCTAAATGAAATGACAATAAATGACAGTTTTTGTTAGTAGCTATCATGATAACACAAAATAAGCCTGTTGATATGGTCTATAACTAATTTTGGCATGTCACGTGTAAAGTTACATAAATGAAAAGTAAAATGGCAGGAAAAATGCTAAAAATGTATTTAAGAAGGTAAAAGCGTATGAGGAAAATTAAAGAATTTAAAAAAGTTAAAATTTTTTAAAATAGCTGAACGAATTCAGTTGAAAAATTTTAGTAGACCTACACGCAAAGAAAAAATATGGTTGTGGTTAACATATGATGATACGATTCATGATTATAGTCAACATATTAAGATTATTATTGAATAATATTATGACCAAGTATATTCGTAATATTACATAATAATATTTTTCCCTTAATCATATTTATATCGTGCTAATCACAATAAGTTAAGAAGTAATCAAAATTTGTCATGTTAATAAAAACAAATTCAGAAGTAATCAAATGATGATACAGTGGCACTGTCACAATAATAATAAAAAAAATTAATTTTTTTGCATCGATTTTTTATTTTGTTGCACTTCACAATTTTTTTTAATGTAAATTTAGTTTCTCTATTTTCTAATTTCTATAAAAACTTTTTTCATTGGATACTTTTTTTTAATTGTTAAACCACTAACTAACAAATAAATCGACAGGCATTTTTAAACAAACGACACAACTAATTGAAAATTATTTTACAAATGGCGATAACAAAATATTATTAGAGTAAAGATATTTTGATTGCATCTTAAACATATCGAGCCCTAATAGCAAAAATGATGTAACCAACAAAAATAAAATTTTACAGGAGAAGTTTTTTTTTTAATATTATTGCTTCAAGTCTAGGGTTTCGTTTGAAATTGCTTTTGCTCTTATTTTATACAGAAAGTTATCAGGTTATGGCTATTAAATATCATGAAATGGTTGTGAGTAATATAATATGTTTTTAACGTTATCATTATTTAGTTGCTAGAATAATGATTATTTTTCTGTCAACAATACCCAAATTTAAAAGTGCGGTAAACATTGAAATGTTTACAGTAACTAAATTATTGCTGATATTAAATAAAAATAACAATTATTTGTGTACGACAAGAATATATTTTCACACTAAACAAAGTGTAGTTGCCGAAACAATGCCGCCCAACCATATTTTTTCTCTGCGTGTACCGCAGTGGCATAATATCTAT
Source organism: Pollenia labialis (assembly GCA_949318255.1). Taxonomy (NCBI): domain Eukaryota; kingdom Metazoa; phylum Arthropoda; class Insecta; order Diptera; family Polleniidae; genus Pollenia; species Pollenia labialis. Next base: position 133,062,445 of record OX439142.1, on the reverse strand, counting down.
ATGCAAAGATTCAAGCTAACCTCCACATAAATGATTTTATTATCTGATTTACATTGTTCAAAGCCAACTATTTTACCACAACCATTGGAATTTTAAATATACACGCAGAGAAAAATAAAGAAATATTTTAACAAAAAAATTTTAATATCAAATGGTTTATTTATTATGATTATTATTTTCATATTTTAAGAATCCAAAAACATATTCACCGCTATCGTGAATAATTTTTCCCTCGTAATTTTTCCACTTTTCACATATTTGCGATCATGAAAAACTCCCATAAAAAAAAGGTCATTCCAAAGAGAATAATAACGTGAAAAAATGTTCACGTGAAAAAATTCCCCTTATCGTGAAAAGTTTTTTCCTCGTAATTTGTTCACATTTAACTAAGATTTGCTCACTTTATTGTTGCTAGGGAATTTCGGATTTCGAAAGACGTGGTGGCAGAATTTTGGGAAATATTTTACTATATAAAATTTAAAAAGTTCAAAAAACTAACGGTGCAATCAATCTATCCCTCCAATACTAATCATTTAGCTTTATTATTTTCACTTTTCTTCAAAATATACACGTGTATATTTTTGAACATAAATTTCATTGATTTTTAATATTTCCTAATCTTTCTTCTTTTTTGTTATATTCACTGGAACTGATAGCGTGAAAAATTTTTCACATGAGATTCATGATTGCTTTTTTCCCTTCGAGGGGAATAAAAATTTCATGGGAACGAAAATTGCACTTGTTATTCACGATAGGGGTGATTGTTGCCTCTAAACCAGGGCTGTGAAGTCGGAGGTCTGGAGTCGGAATCGCGGTGTTTTTACCGGAGTCGGTAAATTAGTACCTACAACAACTCACCACTCTGAAATTTCTCGGTATTCACGTGCATAAAAACTAAAAAGAATTTTTGCAATATTTTTCAAAATAAAAATTCTTTGAAATTGGAGATATAATATTTTGCAGTTCAACATGAATAATTAGATTGAATTAAATTTTAATTTATAAAAGTGAATAATAATTTAAATTAATTTGTTATTTTATTTATTAGTGAGTTCAAGAGTCTAAATTGCATTAGCAAAACTTATACCCGGTTATTGATCTACTTGAAAAAAGAGGATTATGGTTTCTAAGGCCTCTGGATATTTTAACCCGCTCGACTAAACTGCGGGATTTGCAGTCATTAACTTGTGCTTAAGTAAGTTAATGACGCTAATTTGAATTAAACATTTTTAACCGTCAACAACACTAAAATGTTGAACATGATGCCATAGTTCAAAAAAATATACCTTTCTTCAAATTTAACTATAAAAGATACAATAATATGCTACCCTGAGAATATCCAGAATGCTGCTCTGGGTTCCACGGTATTGCCACCGATACAAGTCACCGTAGAACGATAATTTTCTGCACTCATAGTCATCAATTGCCTAAGCAATTGTGCGATTACTTGTGATTAATAGTAGTTCTACACTGAACTGAAGTTTTGACAGGAGCTTAAGCCTGCTTAAGCATATTATAGTTGGGCTTTAAGTATTTCTACAACTCTTGTCCATTTTTTAATAGCTTTGATATCATTGAAAATAGGACTTGAGTGTTTGTAATTCTCATTCGCTTTACAGTTTTATTTGTATAATATCTGGCTTTTTCCAAAGTACTTGAAAAAAGGTTTTCTGAACTAGATTTTCCCTCAATAATAAATTATAGTAGTGGACAATCCAGGCCGTCTGGCAACCCCATTTGTAATACACAAGGCCTTATTAACCCATTCCATACTTATGCATTTTTTAATTATTGGGGGCTATCCCATTTCTATAGACAAATGCAGAGTAATTGCTTGTTTAAGATTTATCATTTTTTGTTTCCGATATTATAGTATTGTATTTATTATTAAAAACAAAATAAATAATAAACATAAATAAAATATTTCAAAAATATTGAATCAATTACCCAAAGCATATACATTTAGCTTCTAAGTCGGAGTTGGAACCATTTTTGGACGACTCACAGCCCTGCTCAAAAAATGCCATGGTTAAATTTGTCAATAATTTGTTTACCACTGGTAGTTATTTTGTTTAACATTAGTGTTATATATATTTTTGTTGTTATTAACCATAATAAGTTCGGAGAAACCATAAGGAGGACAAGTTTAAACATAAAATGTTCCAATCAATTGTAGTGGGGAATGTAAGAAAAGATAAACTCACCGTTTATTGCTGCTATTTTGTTTAATCCTTGATATCGTTGCAAATAAGACTTTATGAGTGTTTGTAATTCTCATTCACTCTACAGTTCTAGCTGCTAATTAATTTGGCTTTTCTAAACAAAAAAAATTTATTTTAAAAAATAATGCATTCCCAAGAATAACTTTGATAATGTTTAAACAATTTTATAAAAAATAGATTTTTAGAGGTGGCCGTATTGAAAAATGTGTTTTCTCTGGGTGTGTATGTATTTATTTATATTCTTAGACTAATAAGAATTTAGATTGTTCAACTGTACTTCCCAGTAAAAATTTCGCATACTTTTTTAAAATGAATAGCTTTTTTCACTCATTTTTTAGTAGCTTTGTTCTACATAACTCTATAACAACTTCTATAACTACTTATTTCTGGATGTATGTAGGTAAAATATAATGACTTACTTTTAAATGCGTTCATTTGGGACATCTCTTGTAAAAAAAATTGGAAGTTTACTATAGTATTTTTACTTTTTCCTAATAACTTAATACATTATTTTGTAGGCGAAGTTTTAACTGGGATAGGTATTATATATATATATGTGTTCCTCTAACTCCCATTGGAGCATAGGGCGCCAAGGTATTACATACAGATAAACTAAATAAGCGTTAGTTTAAAAACTTTAAACTTTTTATTCGTATTTTTTTTTTTTTACTTTTTGTTTATTATTTCTCTAAAAATATTTTTCCTGACTGTTTTCTTTTGCTTTTTAAAGTTGTCCATCTTTTTTTTTTTTTAAATGTTAGTGGGTAACATCGATTTGGCAAGGACGAGTAAGTTCTTCAAACTTGTTACTGTTATACATTTAACGCATTTCGTATTGGCCATAAACAAAAACGTTTAAAAGAATTTTTCTAAGCTAAAATCGATTTAGTAGTCCATTGGTTTATAAAACAATATTTAATGACATATTAAAAATATATGTACGTAAATTGTATTTAATGTCTGGTGATAGAAAATATTAATTTAATAAAAGAACAAATGTGTTACATGACACCGATTTCCAAAAAAAATATAAAAACTAAAATTTTGTCAGGCTCTTAACAAAAGACATTTAAGACCTCAACATCTGCTGTTTTGATGTTCGCTATTATTATCATGAACAAAAATAAACAATTCGGGGTTTTGTTTTATAGTTTACTTTGCTCCATTTGCTCTAGTTTTAAAACCTATAAACAATACAACCCACACAAATACGAAACCTCATAAACCCCATCTTTCACAAGAATCAACATCGTCATCAATATTAAGTTTTACGAACATGTTGGATGCCATAAAGAAAATGTCAAATTGCAAATCAATGCAAATTGTTACCAAATAACTTAACAAAAACACACACAAACATATTCTCAACAATGAACTGTAAACTGTAACTACTGCTGCCCAGCGGGAAAAAGAAGGAGCATTGATGCCTTCTAGAAGGCCTCTGCATTTATTCTTTTGGATATATGTACAAGTCGGTGACATGTCATAACGTCAAAAGTGGCGCCGGTGTTTGCTACACCATAGAGGAGAAAATCCTTGCGCCCGGCCAAAGGCTGGCTGTGCAGATAAGCTTTAGTTAGCGAAGCCGGTATTTGTTATAGCATAGAGAAAAAATCATTTAGCCCAAAAGTGTTACCGTTATATATTTAATATATACACCCAGAGAAAAACAACAAAACCATTTTTAAACAAAATTTAACCATAATATGTTTAATTTAACCAAATCATTGTAACCGACAACCATATTATAGTTAAATTAGTTTCTTTAAAAATAGTTTTGTTGGTTGTCACCATAATAAAACATGTTTTTCTCAGCGTGTATGTAGATCTTTTTTTGTATTTAACCTCTTTAGTAATTACGGACCTTATGACACTTTTGTAAGTGTCATAATGTCCATTTGCAAAGTTTCATATTGCCCACGGACATTATGACACTTTCAAAAGTGTCACACTGTCCGTGGACGTTATGACACTTTTTGGAGTGTCATAGTGTCCATGGACTCTATAACACTGGGCGTTATGACATGCCACCGTACAATTCATGATCGCTACATTCCATACTCATATCCTTTTTACACACGTTGCCATTGCAGAGCCAGCCTTCCGCTCACGCTTCTTTAGCAGTTACATGAGAATGGTAACGGGATAAAACAATTTATTTTGCCTTTGCTTTGGAAAAAACCAAAGAAACCATTTTATTTTTTCTCTTCTCCCTTGTCATATGGAATGTGTATCTTATCTTTTATACAAAAAAGCCAAGCCCTTCTATGAGGCATCCTTAAGCATTTAGAAAAGAATAGTAATTGAATCAAAAAGCAGGCCTTTAGAAAGGCCTGAATTCTTCTGAGTTTTCGCGCTGGGTGGTAGATGGTACCGCAACATTTAAATTTCTCTTTAAAATGTTAGTGCACGTCACTGTTGCCAGTTCAGCATATTTAATGCTAGATCTAGTGTTTTGTAAATTCATTTAGCAAAAACTTTTTTTTTTAGCTTTTTTTAATTCAAGTGATAGATTATTAGTTTTCCATTAATTTACAGCTTTTTACTAGATGCCAAAAATTAGAAAATATTAGTACTGTTTTTCCGATATAAAATTTGTTTTGTCCAATTCCCAAGCTCTGTCGAATGACTTATCGTTTAAAAAATACGATTTTTGTTTTTGCACTTGTGAATAAAAAAATTTGTTGTATCGTTACTGTGTCGTATTGCTTTCCACAGAAAAATATCAATGTTAAATTAATATGGCGCAATGTTGATTAAAAATCATGGTTAAGTTCTGCAAAAGAATGGACTCTATTTAAAATTACCATTGTTTTAATAAAATTAAGTTTAATGAAAAATGTTAAAATAATATTGAAACCATAAAAAACATAAAAACCACCATAAAAAATTTTATTTTTATGCTTAAAATATATAATAAAAAGAAGAAAAATTCCCGTATTCTTTAAGTTAAAATTATTTGGTTAAATAGAAGACCAGGTTTTCAAAGTAGAATGATGACGAAAACCATATCGGGCCATTCTGCTGAAGCTTCTGTTAGCAAAGGGAAATACAAAATAAGTGAAACAAGTGTTACAGGGGTAAGTGTTTTGAATTATTCTTAAATAAATGCATATGTTGACTCTGGAGCTTCTTCTCTCTGTTATATCACACTCAAACCAATTGGATTATAAATGAAATTAACGTTGTTTCAACTTGAAATAACTTTCATTCAACGTGATTCGGATTGTTAATTTAATAGTAATAACGTTTTGCATTTACTTTACGGGAATGTTAAATTGACATGAATTATTGTTATTTAAAGGAAAAAATGTTGCTCGCAAGTTATTGTAAAATCATGGTAAATTAACATGAAGTAAAATCACTACCGAAAACGGTTAAATCAACCCTGTTTTCGACGATTTTACATTGAATTTTTTCTGTGTGTACAGGACAAAAATGGTAAATATCAGTTAAATGTACATACATTGTCAGTTTACTTCGAGTAAACTATTTTAGAAGATTAACAAATTTCTTTTTACCATATAATAAAAAAGATATACAAAATCAAACTTAAGAAGCAATTATTTTTACAATTTTTTTACTTCACTCTTGGTTTTTATTTATTTTGTCTTCTTCTTTAATAAAATTTGCCATTCACATTGGTTGATACCATGCCATAAACCAGGGATGGCAAATTTAATTTGAGTTGAAAAGTAAATAAACATTATCAATTTATTTTAATTATTTATAATTGAAATGAATCAAACATATATTAATCATTCAGAAGAAAAAATTCCTTTCTTTATAAAAAATTTGATGAACTTTAGCCTGAAAAAAATATTGAAAAAAATTTGAATACAAAACCATAAGCAGTTCAATAAAAAACCCGGAAAAGTAATTATTGTTAAAAAAAAAAAATTTTTCATACCCTCTACCACTAGAGGCAAATGAGGGTATACTAATTTTGTCATTTCGTGTTAAATTTTTAAACCTATTTTTCGTCGTACCAAGTTCCAAGTTGCATTGAATCGGTACCCAACACAGGCTTACCACATACTCCACTAAGATTTATTTGCCAGTTATAAACAGTGACTACTGGTAATTTTAATTTTCGGTCGGCGAAAAGACTAAACAGAAAATACCAATGTTGGTGGCAACACTGGTGAACATATACAAATACTTATACAAACAAATAATTTACAACTTTGCTTAGATTTATTCTCATGTATGAATATTAACTTGAATGGTAGAGTTTCGAAGTTGTTAACATAATCGCTAGTCATATCATCATTATGAAATAGAAGAGCAAAACCTTTGAAAAAAAGATAAACTGATTGAATGGATAATTTAGTGAATACCAATCAGTGTTAAACATTTTAGATTAGAATACATTTTATTGGGAATTTATCGTTGTAAAACGATCTTTTGTGTCACTTTTCAAAATTTCTAACGGTAACAGTGGTTTAAGGTAAATGCGCGTTATCTTTTCACAATGTTCCATTGAGGTAGAAGTACATAGCACGCGTTAGTGCGTGATCGCGCTAAAGAATTTTGTCAAAAAATGTGAAACTTGTGTTTTTTTTTCATAATACAAGTTGGGTAAATTTGAATTTTTTAATGCGTTGTCTGTTTTTTAGACAAGTTATCAGCTGACAATAAAAATTAATAATTTATACAAATTTGTAAATCATGGAGGAAAAACTTATGGGAGAGGTTAGTAAACTTACAGTTCTGTATAAGAAAAGGAAGCCAGGACTACAAAATCAAAAAAAAAAAAAGATTTAAAGCTTAGAATTCTATTTGCAAAGTGTACATTTTTGTATGTACACTCACAATATTCTGTACGTAAAATTAACTGAAATTGTAATATAAAATAAATGAAAGTTCAATTAAAAACCGGTCTACCTATTTTTTATTTATTTTTAACAAAAAGTTCATTTAATTTTTACTGTCAAAAATTCAACACCATATTCCGTAAAATCAAATAAATATTCAGTTATTTTGTAAAATTTTACTGTCAAAAACTCAACACCATATTCAGTAAAAACGATTAAATATTCAGTTATTTATTAAAATTTTACTGTCAATTTTTTACTGTCAAATTGACCCCATATTCAGTAAAAACAATTAAATATTCAGTTATTTAATTAAATTTTCGTTTACTCCACAAAAGAGCCGAATTTCTAAAAATACCAGACAGACACCTGTCCGCTTGTTTTTCTTATAAGCGAGAGAGGGAGAATATTTTTATTTACTTACCCAGCTACACACGTTTGTTTTACTTTTGTTGTACTGACCACGTTGTTTACAGAAGAACTCTCAATTATAAGACACCAGCAGCATGACCGATATGGCTTCGCAATTATTTTACTTTTAAAATTTGATGTAGGTATTTAACTAAATTATTTTAACAAATAGAAAATGGGAATTGCTTACACAAAACCAGCAATTCATTTTTTATAGATAAGTAAAAATTAATTTTTGGTAGTAAAGTTATATAAAATAACTGAATTTTTAATTGTTTTTACTGAATATGGTGTTGAATTTTTGACAGTAAAATTTTATAAAATAACTGCATATTTATTTGTTATTACGGAATATGTAGTTAATTTTTTGACAGTTAATTTATAAAAGATAACTGAATATTGATTTGTTTTTACGGAATTCGCGGTTGAATTTTTGACAGTAAAAATTAAATGAACTTTTCGTTGCTTTAAATTACATTTTCATTTAATTTTACATAAAGAAGAATTTAACTTAATCAACGGACAAAATTAACTGCAACTGAAAATCCGTATTAATATGCACTTAGTTTTTTGAATAACGGTTAGAATCAGTTAAAAATAAATTTGCTTGGAATTTTAAATGTTTATTTATTTAAAAATAACTGAACGGAATATTTCTTAAATAAACTACAGTCAGTTACTGTAATAATATTGTGAGTGTACAAATAAGTAAAACAGCGGACAGGGAAGGCTTTTTGCGCGCTTTTTGTCATGCGCTTATGTACGAATTAACGATTGTTATGTACTTCAACCTTTATTGCTTCCCAAATAAGACCATTTTTTATTGGGTATTGCTGTATTTGTTACGTTTTACAATAAATAATTTTAAACATTGATCTTAACTTAAGAATTTGAATTAACACAGAATATGAAATAAGTAGAATTTTGTGCAAAAGAAAATCTGTTTTTATAAGTGAATTCCATATGTGAAAATTAGTCGAAATATTGAAATTTTTTTACTCGATTTTCTTTAAAACAAAATGTAAAAGAAAAAGTATAACCCCCGTATTTATAAACGATTATTAAATTTAACAAACGTTTATTAAGGCTAATTTTCATAAAAAATTTGTTTTGAAAACATTTATTAAATTTAAAAAATTTTTTAAATACGGGCGTAAATGTCTAAAATTTGTATTCAAATTTCCAGAACTTTCCAGAAAATACCCAGTGTTCTAAATTCCATGACATCCCAATTTTCTTAAAAGTTCCTGAACTTTAACCACAACAATTATATTTCAATATTTATAAGTAAAGAAATGATAACTTCTGATAAGTAGAACGTCTGAAAATCTTAAAAAGCTAAAACTTTATTCCAAATTTCTTAAGCAATAATTTTTTTAATGTTTTATAAGTAATTATCTGATATTATCATCAGTTTATAATCCAAAAATAATCGCAACAGAAAAAAATTTATTAAACCGTTTTTTCATATACGAATAAATCAGAAAACATGCGATTTTTCAAATCGCCAACTGTTTCAAATATCGCCAAAAAAAAATCGCCCCGTTACCAAATACAAAATTTTAATTTCCAAAAATCACCACATCTTACAACTCTGATCAAAAAATATTTTTTTTTTAATTGAAATACTTCAAAAAGCTTACGGTGAGAAAAAAACTTCGTTCACTTTATACATTTTTTTCTTATTTTTAAATACTCGAATTTGACGTTATTTGAGTTGATTTTTTTACCTGTCAAGATTTTACTCGATAAAACACTGAAGACGAAATTTTTTAAAACATTTAAATTTTTGAAACCTAATTTTGGCAATTAGAAACAAGTAGGAATCTCTAAGAAGCAAAGGAGTTCCCGAGCATTTTTTTTCATACAATATGAGGGCTGAGCAAGCAAGCCCATCAATGTATACGTAGGTTTTCGTAAAGGCTGTGTTTTGTCTTCACTACTTGTTAACATAGTGATAGGTAAGAACATATTGATTATGTAGATGACGTCTGCCTGCTGTCCATGACCTTTAAATACAACACTGCCTTCTAATTTTCGGGCCAATCCATTGATGATATTGAAGTCTTTTGTTATCTGTGGAGCATAATCTCAAAAACTGGAGGCAGCAAAGACGATATACAGAATAGACTTTGTAAGGCAAAGCAAACGTTTGGTATGCTTAATATATTCTGGAGATCGTAAAACTTCTCAATTCACACCAAAATTAACGTTTTTAATGGCAACGTGAAATCTATGCTTCTGTATGACTGTCAAAAAAACATGTTTAAATATGGTCACCTCCAACCAAACTATTTTTAAAGAATATTTTAAACATATTATGGTTAATATAACCATATAATTGTTAGCGACAACCATTTAATAGTTAAATTTGTCCTCCACCAGTAACCCACAATCATATTATGGTTGCCTCTAAAAATATTATGGTTAAATATGACAATAATTTGTTTTTAAATTGACAATAGTATTTTTCTCTTTTCCATGATCAACATACAATGGTTGAAAACCAACCATGCTATTGTAAGTGTTTAGCTATTTTTTATTATTATTGATCATAACATGTTTGGAGGCAACAATTATATGATTTGGGCTTCTTGATGGAGGCCTAATTTAACAATAATATGGTTATCGCTTATAATAATATGGTTTTAATAAAATTAATATGTTTAAAATTTTCTTTAAACATATTTTGGTTGGAGGTGACCATATTTAAACATGTTTTTCTCTGGGTGTATGCATACTGCCTCAGGCGTATACATAAAATATTCTGGCCTGTCACGATATCATATTTGGCTTTGTGGAATTAACCTAATCAAATTCCTTAAAGTATGAATATCCGATTGCGTTAATTTAGTTGGCTAGGACATACAGTGAGAAAACCAGCGATTGATTTAACTCGACAGTCCGTTGAATATAGCCCCAAGGATCCAGGAGTAATGCGAGTGCTTGATAACGAGTTGCATGAGCATGATGTGTGCTAGAGTGTCTCTATGTTCAACTGGGATGTAAAAAATTTATTCCTAAAATATTGAAAATTTTACAGAAGAAGCAAATACCTATTTAAAATGGTGAATTGATTAATTGCCTTATACTGTTTATAATACATACTTCTTTTTTTTTTGCATGTTAGTTAGGTTAGGTTAGGTTTTTGTTTTTTGTTGATAAAATCGCTAATTTTGGACGAGAGATTCCAAAATATTTTATGGACAGTTCCTGACCTTGGGTTATTGGTTATATCTTACATGTAGGTTAGGTGCAGACAGAACCTTGTTGTCCTAAGGTTGCGATTTGTGTTGTTGAACTACATTAAAATCAATGAAAATGTCGACTTTAAATGTTTGTTTAGTTGGGTTCTTGTGTGTTTAGGGAAGAAAGTATCGTCAGTAAACCCCAACAATATGATACCCTGAACCACAGAATGTTGGGCCACAAGAGTGCTCCCTAATTGAGACCTTTAGGCAATCCCAGAAACTCTAGAACAAAATTATGTTCTAAGGTAAATGTTCGTGTAAAAGTTCTTTGTTCCAAATATTACTAAGATATCTTCATCTACATATATGAGCTTTTTTGGATTTAGGTAATTTTAGAAAGTGGATTTATATGGGACCTACTTTAAAAGTTGGACCAACAAACATAACATTTTATCATGACATAGTAGCTTTCGTTTAAGTTATTGTCGCCAAATTTTGTGACAGCATTTGTGAAGAATTTATGGGCCAATTCCAATTAACTTTGGTATAAGTTTTAACCGAATTTAATCTAAATAGCAACATAAAAAGATGGCTTATGATCACAAAGAAACTTTTCCGGACAGACCAGCCAGCTGGACGGACGGACATCTTTTAATCGACTTAATAAGTGATTCTGAATTGATCGGTATACTAAAAGTGTTACAAATATCAGCACAAGCGCATAATACCCTCCCTCCCCACTATTGTCATGTGAATATCAGTTAAAGTTATCATTGAAATATCGCTCTAAAGTTTTTAAACGAGTTCTCAAAAATTTGTTTTTGTTTGAAGTGTATTTGTGCGAAACAAAGCGTTTTTTTGACATCGCGAAATTGGCAGTAAATAAGAAATATACATAAATAAATAACATTCTTCATAAATTCATCACTCTGCCAAAATAAAGTAAATTAAAAAAAAACAAAAATAACGAAAACCCATGTGTTTGACTTAATAAAGCCTAAAGGCCCCACCACAATGTGCTTAATTTGCGAATACATGCTAATTATATGAGGCAAACCATATTGAACTTAAAGAAACTTTTTGATAAGTTTAATGAAACTGTAATTTGCTTAAGCAAGGTGCGAATCTAATCGCACATTCCGTACGGAATCAAATGTTTTTTATTTTGTTTTGGTTTTTTTAAATACATTTTAGAGATTTTTTGTTAATTTTCAACAGTAGGTTAAGCAAGGCTATGCATATTATGGTTGGGCCTTAAGAAGGTACAACCTTATTAAGGCCCGTTTTCACAACTTACCGATAGCTAAAGGTAGGATTTTATCGGCCGTATAAATAGTGTTCCATTATTACAACTTTACTTTAAGCAACCAGGTATGATGAACCTTAATTTACTTTATCGGTCACTTTATGCTAAAGTAAAGTTTTAATAATAGAACACTTTTTATAAGGCCGGTTAAAGTCTACTTTAAGCTACCGGTAAGTTGTGAAAACGGGCCTAAATCAATTAAAAAAAGTTATTAAATACAAACATGCTTACAAATCATGGGCAACATTCGATTTCACGGCATTATTAATTCATCACGATTTAAATTTTCTCAGTCCTTTCCATCCATAATATTTTGCTTTCGCTAGCGGCCATGTTAAACTCCATAAAAACAGCAAATGTATATTAAATAGCAAAGACTAGAAGTATTTTTGCTTAGAGACAAAGAAAAAAAAGAAGAGAAGCATGTGGATTTAATGGTTTTTGATCAAAGCATACATGGAATACTACTATTAAAAAATCCCAGTAAATGACTACAACGGGAAACATAGTAACTCTAATGTATGGAAAATCTCTCGGCAGGCAAAATTTCAAGTTTAGATATAAAACATAAATGTCGATGCTGCTTCTGCTGCTAAATTTGAGCATTTTAAATTGTTAACATTCTATAACATTTATTGATGTTGCTGTTGTTGTTTACAATAAATATGCATAAATTATGGAATAGCACAACATTTTTAGAAACCAGCCACAAAGTGTTATGGATATTTTACACAAATGAATATAGACATGTAAAATGGTATGAATATTTTTTTTTTTATACCAAGGAAAAGTTGAATTAATATTTTCTACAAGTCATATACAAAGAGAAATAGGTAAAGGGTGTTGTTTTAAGCCCTTTTAAACTTGAGACAGTAAAAAGTAAGACCAAAAATTTAATATTTTTATTCGATAGATCATGACTTAAACATGACTTAAATAGTTCAGGGCATGTGGTCACCGCATCTATTCTTGACGAAGCACGTTCTGGACATTCAATTTGGGAAAAAATAAGAACGAATGACGCCACCAGGGTAGCGTGTAAGCTGCACCAAACGGTGCATATTTCTCGATGAAATGGAATCTGTATGGTCTGTTGTGGCCTCGTCTCACTGCATATGCAGCAATTTTGCTTATTTACTAACCCGATAAGCCAAAATTAGCTTTTTTTTTAATTTTAATTTATTTAAATAATTTCAGTTTTTCACTTCAGCCTCTGCTTCATCACGAAGTCGTCTATAAGTGGCACGAATCAATTACTAACTTTTAAAGTAGATTTGGATAACTTTACAGCGTAGCTGAAGCGTGAATCTATTCATGTTAATTTGCCAGAGTATACTAATCGCAAATATTAACAAATAATCATAGCATGACAATTCATTTGACAGCTAACACGTTTGTGCTTAAAAAAACACCCTTCATATTTTGTTTCGAGAATAAAATATTTTTATAGGATATAAAATGTTTTTTAATAAAAGATTTTGCAAATTAATATCAATAAATGTTGAAAATGGATTTTTTTGTGGTCAATTGAAATATTTATGGTCTTGTTATGAAATTGTTTATAGAAATAATTTTCTATAATGTGTTTATGATCTTAGACAAAAACATATTTTTTTGAAATAAATTATGTATGCATTTCGTTAATATTAAAGGAAATCTTTAATGGTTTTTATTGGGGAAGTAACCGATACCGATAAAATCTATTACTTACGATATTTCGAGCAGACTTAGTTGAATCGGTATACTAAGTTTGTCATTCCGTGTCATTCCCATAAAGTATATGTATTCTGGATCCTTCAGTAATTCTTTTAGCCATGTCGGTCTGTCTGTCTGTTGAAAACACGGTCACTTTTAAATCAAATGAAAAATGTTGGTGTCAAATTGGTTCTAGTTATTCTAAAGCCTATAGTACACGGAATGTAAAAAGCTACATGCGCATGTGGATCTGACGTAATTTTGTCTTCATCACACAACACGAACTTGCTATTCTGGCTTTGTAGTGTCGTCAAAATTACGTCAGAACCACATGCGCATGTAGCTTTTTACATTCCGTGTACTATAGGCTTAAGCAGTTTTGGATTGAAATCCAGCAAAATCAATTCAGTAGGATCAGAGCTATGAATCATAATGTGCAACCACCACCCTTAAAAATTGATAATTTTGTTAAAAAAAACTAACATAAATTGTGGAATTGTGCACGGAATGGTATAAGATTAATGCCCGTAATTTCAACAAACAGATATATCGTCGTGCTTGTACCTAACAGTTATCTTTACTTATCCGGTAAAAATAGTTTGGTAATTTCAACGTTAATTTTGCCTACGTGTTTTTTCCTTTAAGTTTTCTTTTAAAATGTGGCAACATTTGTATTTTTATTAATATTTTAAATTAACTGTCAAAAATCGATGGTGTAAAATACACAACAGTTCAACCAGTAGGTAAGACAAACATGTTATAATTATCAAAAATTCGTTACACCATAGATATCTATGCACAGCTAGATATCTGTTTGCAGAAATTACGGGCATAAATTATATAAAATTCGTTTTGTTCGACTGGAAATCACACTGTAAAATTTCGTGAAGACCTGTCCATTGTTTACCCAAGGTCCCATATAATCCCTACTCCCGGAAAATAGTTTAACACCCCAAAAATAATAATGCTATCATAATATAATTTGTTTCGTTTCTGTTTTATCAGACTAGTAATGACACTGTTTAATTTCGTGAAGGTAGGTCAATAATTTACTAAAGGCCCCATATAAAGCCCACTATGGTAAATTCTTTAAATGCGCCTAGCAGATAAAGATATTACCTTAATAAGGCCAGAAAAAATGTCGTGCAATTTTGTGACATACGGTTATTAAATTCACTGTGAACGCTTAACTAATGGTGTTTCCTTTTCTGACAATAATGTTCCATCTATGCTACCATTCGGGCGGGTTTTTATTCTATTCTGAAAATATATCCAAAAATGTGAAAAGTTGTAGTTTTCGTTTCTAAAATGTTGCAAAAATAATTGGCAAATTTGTTCCATTTCTTACCCCTAGTCATAATTAGTGTGAGATAATACCCTTTTTTGCATCTGCTGACACGTGCATAGTGTGAACCAGCACTTACACTCACAATATTATTACAGTAACGGACTGTAGTTTATTTAAGAAATATTCCGTTCAGTCATTTTTAAATAAATAAACATTTAAAATTCCAAGCAAATTTATTTTTAACTGAATCTAACATTTATTCAAAAAACTAAGAGCATATTAATACGGATTTTCAGTTGCAGTTAATATTGTCCGTTAATTGAGTTAAATTCTTCTTTATGTTAAAGTAAATAAAAATGTAATTTAAAGCAACGAAAAGTTCATTTAATTTTTACTGTCAAAAATTCAACCGCGAATTCCGTAAAAATAAATAAATATGCAGTTATTTCATAAAATTTTACTGTCAAAAATTCAACACCATATTCAGTAAAAACAATTAAATATTCAGTTATTTTATATAATTTTACTACCAAAAATTAATTTTTACTTGTTTTGTGTAAGCAATACCCATTTTCTATTTGTTAAAATAATTTAGTTAAATAGTACATCAAATTTTAAAAGTAAAATAATTGCGAAGCCATATCGGTCATGCTGCTGGTGTCTTATAATTGAGAGTTCTTCTGTAAACAACGTGGTCAGTACAACAACAGTAAAACAAACGTGTGTAGCTGGGTAAGTAAATAAAAATATTCTCCCTCTCTCGCTTATAAGAAAAACAAGCGGACAGGTGTCTGTCTGGTATTTTTTTTAGAAATTCGGCTCTTTTGTGGAGTAAACGAAAATTTAATAAAATAACTGAATATTTAATTGTTTTTACCGAATATGGTGTTGAATTTTTGACAGTAAAAATTAAATGAACTTTTTGTTAAAAATAAATGAAAAATAGGTAGACCGGTTTTTAATTGAACTTTCATTTATTTTATATTACAATTTCAGTTTATTTTACGTACAGAATTTTGTGAGTGTATTAGTACAAACTTTGCATTCAACAGTTAACACGCTAAATACACATTAGGGTTAAGTGTAAAACGTAGCTATTGTTTTGTTTCATTCACAGAAAAAAATTACGACAAATCAATTGTCATATTGAATACCAAATTCGTCAATACAATTAACTTTTTAGTTGAAAAGGCACCAACAACCAAATTTGTAAATACAAAAAATTATTTTGTTAATAGCAATAATTTCAATATTATTTATTAAGCTTGAGGTTTTTCTTTTTTTAAAAAAAATTAGATAACATTTATTTTATAAAAATTCCAATATTTCGATACAGCAATGTGTATCATCGTCAGGGAAATAATCAAACAATAAAAATAACAATAATAATAATAATAACTTTACTTACCGTATAGATTGACTTAATTCCAAAACACTTATCGCATCGTTTATTCTTTAAAAGATTTTTAATTGCAAATAAAGATTTTTTATTTCAGTTTTGAATTTTTTGACACTAAAAATTTTTTCTATGATATGCGTACATATTAATTTTCTACAAATAAAACAAATTGTTAATCTGACAATTTACAAACATTTTAATTAAAAAAATTGTTAAAAATTTTCTTTAATTAGTTAATAGCTTTTGTTTGTTTTTCTGTGATTGTAATTTAGAAAAATGTATTACTTTGTAAGGGTGCGTGTAACCTGATAAATATATTACAAATTATTATGCAATATTATTTTTTAGAAAAGAAAACACCATAATATCTATTGAAATTACCAAAACAATAATGGCTTATTAAAAAAAAATACTTAATATTATTGGTAAACGCATTGCTTGTAACCAAGTGGTCACACTGGGTCTACAACTGTGAGTAAATCTTTTAGGATTTTAATACTAACACTATCCACACGAAATCTTAAACTCTCTGCGTTTGCATTGGACGTTTGCTGATATAAAAATCTTATATCTTATCTCAGGTGATGACTCTATGTTAAGATTAACCATGGAATAGGCGTTTGAGCAGGTACCCATGCACATTTTTCTACATCTGTTATTTAGCTAAGAATTATTTCTGTGGCATTTTGACAAAACATCTTAAGTCAAATTTTAAAAGTTCATCAAAATGATGTTAATAATACGAATTTTCATTCAAAAAACATTTTTGTTTACGTTTTTAAAATTTTGTTTTACAAATGAAATTTTTCTTTAATGTTGGCTTATTTTATTATTTGATAAAAATGATTTTTTAACCGAGTTTTTTTAAACTTTTCTACTATCTTATCTCGACTTAAGATGTTTTGTCAAAATGCCACAGATTTGTAGCTATTTGTTTTCCAGCAAGAATATTATGTTTTTAATATTCGTTGTGATAAAAGACGTCGTTCAATTTAACTGTTCAACAATTTTAATACGTCGTGGTGTTATTTGGTTGTAATATCATATAAAAAAAATAGTTTAGAAGAAAGTTACTAGACGCCTAAGCTGAAGGTCAACACCACGCGTTACACGCCTTTTTGCTGCCTACGCAGCTGTCAAAAAATAAGAATCTGTGTAGTTATATCTATAAAGTAACATGCACAAAATCGTTGAAAGCGTCAGAAGAAGTGTTCGAACAAATCAGCTGATGTTAACAAATGAAATCCTATTTTTACTTGTGGTAACTTGAAACGTAGAACGCAAGTAAGGTATAACAATCATGTAATGCGTTAAGATTAGATCTCAATACAGCGTAGCTTAGTTTTATTTTATTCACTTCTTCTTGACATTATTTCTGCAAAATTTTCTTAAATGTATCTATTTAAGTTTACAGATTTATGATCATAAAACGACATAAACTTTTCGCTGTGCGCTCCAAAAAATATTGCCTTTTGGCCTAATTTAACATTAAAGAACAACTCAGTTCGAAAGGATTGGACAAAATGTTTGAACTTTTTATGCTGGGTAACATTTATCTTCTAACAATCTTTTTATATATTCTCATTATTCATTTCTCCAGTGTATCTCGTTAAAACATAAGATTAAATAAATGCTTGCTTTGCGATTTATTCAATTTATACATCTTCCTTTTTATGATTTATAATCAAAAAAATATTTTTTTTAGCTTTATATCTATTCGTTTTTTTTTTTAATTTAATAAAAACAATTTATTATGTGTGTGACACATTGTTTTTGACCTCATTTGAAGTTAAGTAAAAACAAAAAAAAAAAAATACACTATAACTTTTTTATTAACAGAAAAACAAAGAAAAAAAATATTATAACTCACATCCAACACTTTCGAACAATCATATTTTTTATGAATATACATCAATAATCATTGTTATTGTTGTATGTGTAGCTAAGTGTGATTATTTAAGAGCGTACGCAAAAGAGACGCAGGGATGAACAACTTCGGTACTGTTGCTATTTTTCAGATCTAAATGTTAAAATGTTGCAAAAAAGCCAAAAACCGAAAAAATTTCTTTAAAAAAATGTTGCTAAAATCGAGTAAAAATCTATTACTACTAAATTGGCCAATAGAGATAAAATAGGGAGGTAAAACATGCCGAAATTAAAAAAAGGAAACCAGAAAAAGAATCCATAATTTCAAACTCAACTTATATATAAAAAATGCTATGAATAAAAGTTTTTGCCATTCATCGGAAAAAAACAACTAAAAAAACAAAAAAGTAAAAATTAGAGGCAGTCGCGGTCTTTTGCTGATATCTCAGATACTTGTGGAATGATCTGGCTGAATTTCAATAGCAAACTTTTCTGGGATATTTGCAATAGAAATTAATAACAACCTATTTCCCATCATATCTGGAGTCTTTCAACATACTGTTGTGGTCGTTGTGATTACCAAAAAAAATAATTTTGTGATGCGTTTACTTTGGGTGGCCAGATCGTTGGCGGCGCTGGCATGCTGGCGTTTAACCCGGCTTAGGGCTCGCCGTCTTGGGGTGGAGTTCTTGCCAACCAATCAGCCTTGGTACCACTAACAACAAACAAAAAAAACATGCCAGCCTATTTCGGAATGAAAAAAGTGAGTAAAGAAACAAAACTATATTCAAAAACTCAGATACTTACTGTTTCCCTTTTTTCTTCTTTTTACAGATATGTTGGTTGTTGGATGGTTTACCAACCATGGCTGCCCTCCCTATTGGAATCCCTTTCGATTCCACCATGAAAACTCGACGCCAATATCACAGAGTTTTCCATAATAATATCTACTTTTAATCTTTAACCACCTCCCATTGTATTATCTTAAACCCACTTAGCCACTCATATTTTTTAAATAAAAAGATTTAATTTTTCAATTCATAATTCAGATTTAACAAATTTTATTAGTTAAAAAAAATATTTGAAACTTAGTATACCTATATATATATGTATATAGAAAAATTGTTATAAATCACTGTTGAAATAAAAACATTTTTAATTGAGCAGAATAAATTTGTAAATTGGAATTATTTTAAACTTTAACCATGTACTTTACAATATATGTAATTCAAAAAGAAAATTCAAATAAAATTGCAATTAAACTAACAACTACAAATTTAATGGTCTTCTCTTAATCCACTTTTTCTCTTCTTCCCCAGGTATTTT
This sequence comes from Pollenia labialis, assembly GCA_949318255.1. Taxonomy (NCBI): domain Eukaryota; kingdom Metazoa; phylum Arthropoda; class Insecta; order Diptera; family Polleniidae; genus Pollenia; species Pollenia labialis. Next base: position 133,042,924 of record OX439142.1, on the reverse strand, counting down.
AAATCACTGCGGCCTCTCTATTCTCGCTCCTCTAACTATGCCCCTGGTGCTATAGGTATTTGTCGTCCGTCAGAATGTCCGAAGTTCGTGTAGAAAACTTTTTTAAATAAATGAAAATAGCAAATATATATATTTCTCCTTAAAGTCGCTAAAATTCCTTTAAGGCAAACACTGTATCCTCGGGCAAACCTCCCTGAACGATAACGATACCTAGGTTGAGCTCAGCCTAACAACGCGCACCTTTCGTCGAATTTACAAAAGGGAATGACTACGTACGGATTTGTGTTTTCCCTAATAAACTTTACTAACGCGAAATTTACAGGTAAGGATTAATATATATACATACATATAATAAAACAAACTTACAGTAAGTATTCTTTTTCCTTTTTATTTGTTCCAGGTTCGTGGTCGTAAGTCGTTTCGGTCCTATGTCCAAAGTTTGATACCTTTCACCAAAGATGAAGTGACTTGATGAGTTCCCTCGTTGGTCGTGGCGGCGATGGAGTGGCTTTATGATTTAAATTTTACTTCTTTTTAAAAAAAAATTGTTTTTGTTAAATTTTACTTTTGCACTTTGTAAATATTCTGATTATTAAATTACGCTATGTTTTAGGTGATTATTTCAATCGTAAAATTCAATGTACTTTCTTCGGGATTATTATATTTTAGATTATGGTTTTTCTTTTATACAAAAAAAACTACCCGGATTTAAGTTTATTTTTACACATCTATTATGTATTACAAAAACGTTTGTGTATTATTTTTGTTAAAACCAATTTTTAAAACGAGAATAAATAGTTTATGTATAACACATATTATTTTTGTTTGCTTGTTTTTTCCTTCCACTTTTATTCAAATTTTTAATTTTTGCGAAGAGCCACTTGCCACGACTTACCTCAAAAAAGTCTTCAAACTAAAAAAGCCGACATTTTCCCATTTTCATCCCAAGAGACCTCGGGACGCTTTTTCCACCATTTCCTAAAAAATCTTTTTCAGCAATTGAAAAACATAAACATTCAACTAAATCCAAATTTTTTTTTTTTGTTTCTTCATCTTGAATTTACTATGTTTTTATTTTCCTACAGCTGTTTTTATGCGTTGCCACTCTTTGCACTGTATTACCATCTACAGGGTGCACATAACAATACACGGACAGACTGAAGAATGGCCAGAAGGACATTGCTAATTTAACTCCTCTACTCTAACTGTACTCCACAATCAATATTGTAAAAGTTACATATTAAGTGGCAAATTTATATAAAAAACGAACTTATTTTTTATACCCTTTCCTCGTGTGCTGAAGGGTTTAAAAAACAAAAATCACGTTAAAATTTTTTTTTGTGATTAAGGCGATTTTGTTATTTTTTTTTCATAAAATTTCAAGTTTCTTGAAGTTTTTTATTTCGAATAGTAAAAATAATCATGTTTGAAAAACTGAATACATAAAACCAAAGAGAAACTAGGCAAAAGAAAATGAATTGAAAAGTATCAAGAGATTTGAAGAAGGACAAACAAATTTGTCTAATCGAAAAGGTTTCTACAATAACGCAACAACAAAAATAAGTATAAAATTTATAAAAGAAAAAACACAAAAACCAAAACAGTTCAAAAATACACAAATGTAAGAATTAGAAAAAAATTTTAAATCGCCATTAAACTAAAAAGACGTTTCAAATTTTTAAATTCCAAAATGTCCCAAAATCGCAAAAAATACTAAATATGAAAAGGTACTTAAAGTAACAGAAAATTAAATTCGTATCACCTCAAGTGAAAAAAATGCAAAATTAAAAAAATCGATAAGGGTGAAATAATGGACAATTTTCAATATTAAATACACTCTATGCCTAAAAAATATCTGAGCCAATTTCCCCTTTTAGTTCAAACCATTGTTTTGGGTATTCTACTAAGATTTTTTTTCGTGAAAGTAAAATAATAAAGATCATAAATTACAAGACCTAAAACTAGAGATAGTTTTTGCTTATATCTCAGCCATTTGTATACCGATCTGGCTGAATTTCAATGGCAACTTTATGTGATACAAATATATAACAATATAGTTCGCATCACATCTGGGATTTCCGAAAACCAATTTTCAATGTGCACACGGACACATGGATGGGCCGGCACTGTATCCACTTCGTGTCTCATAAAGCCCCAAAATATGTAATTTTTTTAGGTCTAAGATGAATTTAGAAGAAATTATACAGGGAATGAGCTGGGGGAAAATACCATACTTAGGGTCGTTTTCACAACTTACCGTTAGCTAAAGGTAGGACTTTATCGGCAGTATAAAAAGTGTTGCATTATTACAACTATACTTTAACCTACCAGGTAGGATGAACCTTAATCTACTTTATCGCTCACTATAGGTTAAAGTAAAGTTTTAATAATGGAACACTTTATATAACGCCGGTAAAAGTCTACTTTTAGCTATCGGTAATTTGCGAAAATGGGCCTTAGAAACTTGTAGTAAAAATGGAAAATTATTAAAACAAAGTTTAGAAAAGAGCAAAACTACACGTAGAAAATACTATGGCTGGTTTTTAACAATGTTTATATTTGCAGGTTACCATATTATGTTTAAATATGACCATAGTATGTTTAAAATCAACAAAATGTGTCCCTTAATCAACCATAATAAGGTCAAAATTAACCATATTTTAGTTAATATTCAAAATTGACCATAATATGGTCAAAATTTCCCAGAATTTTGAGAAAAGTAACCATATTATGGTCAGGATTATCAATAATATGGTGCATGCTTATCATTTAATGGTTAATCCATTTTTTCAATTTGCTTGTTTAGTGTCAAATTATAATTTTATATTCTTGATAGGTGTTACGTTCCACTTTTATAAAAAAATCCCCTTTGGTTCATATTCTATCCTGTGAAGACCTTCATATTACCTACTAGTTTTTCTACGTAAATTTATGTGTTTTTTTCAATAATTAAAATAAAATGGCTGAGAATTTTAGCAAACCAGGTAAAATGCAAACGACCAGTATGTTGTTGTTTTTTAAACATATTATTTTAAATTTTAAATTAATCATTTAATGTTTTAAAAAATTATAATTATATGGTTAAGGTAACCATAATATGTTTAGGTGTTTGGTTGTAGTTTTATTTTATTTCCACATTATATTGTTAAAATCAACCATATTTGAAGTTTCAAGGGAGCGGAACACTTTATTGTTAAATAGAAACAAAATATTATCAATCGTGAAAAAAGTTTTTTTAAAAACAACAAAAGTTTGTTTGTTGCCATTGCAGGGACCATAATATGTTTTCTTTAACCATTCTTCAACCATGTTTTTGCTCTACGTGTAAAAAAATATCATACATTTTGAAAAATACCAATTTTAGAGTAACATCACAAGAAAATTTAAGTGATGTTAAGAGATCGTAAATACAAAAAGGTTTAAATAAGAGCCATGTTATACTAAATTACATTTAGAAAATACGAAGGATCGACAAACCTTAGCAAAATTTTTTTAAGGTGCCCATATACTTCACAGTATTATTGTGTAAATAAAAAAATTTATTCATATTAAAAAACTTGTCATAAAAAAATTATTTAAATTTGCACTAGCAAACGAATTAATAGTATCAATTTAATATTTTTTGTCAGCAAGATTTCCGTATTTTTTCATATTAGCTTCTATGCGCATCGTCAGGAAACCTTTTCCAAAACTTTTAGAAAAGCTTAAAATATTTTACAAATAAAACCTTAAAGCGAATAAGAATTATAAACACTCAAAATCTTACTTGTAACAATTAAACAAAAACACCAAAAATAAACAGTGAGTTTATCTTTTCCTACATTCCCCTAGAATTGGCTGGCTTTTTTCCGAATCGAATTGTAGTTTTAGGTGTAAGTTATTTACACAAATTATTAAAATATAAAATTTAAATGGGTTTTAAGTTCACAATAAGCATTTACATTTATCGATGAGAAAACAGTTTCCTTTTTTCGGATCTTTGCAAATGAACATTATATGCTCTAGACACTTTCAGTTTTCTTAACACTTCCTTCAAAACTTGTAATTTGTTTTTAAAAAAAAATTATTTTCTTTGAATCTAATAAGCGTTTTCTTTATTAATTACTTTTGCCATCATCTCTTACAGAATCTAATCTGAAAATCTTTTATGCAGCTGCTCTGCATATAAGATCATTAACTTTTTTGAAACAAGTGGGAAAAACTTTTGTTCGTTTTTGTTAAATAAATCTGGGTCTTTAGAAAAATTGGGTCTTTAGACAAATAAGAAAAAAACTTTAGTTTTTCGTTATATTAAATAGAAAAATATTTATTAGTATTGTGGTTATTTTGTTGAACTGTTCCATGGTTTTTAATCCAAATTTTGATATTTTAATTAGGCTTAAGTTCATCAAATTTAATTTTCATTAAATTATTTTTTTGAAGAAAGCAATTTTACAACATGAAAATACTTAACATTTATTGATAATTTTTCATTCTTGACAGACCTGAGATTTGAAATCCAGGCGTTTACGGACAGGTTACGCTTACATGTTTCAATCGCAACCACTCGCTATCTTCAGAGGGATTTGCCGTTTAACACTCGGAGCCATCGACGGCTTCTGGCAGTCAATAGTCAAACATCAACCTTAAAACCAAATTGTATTTAACCTTTGGTAGATCGAAATTTACTTTTAAATTACTATCTATTTTAATTGATTTTACATGTTCCTCCTTACTTCTGTTTTTTCGTACCTTTTGTCAAGAATTTTTCTTGAAGTCCAAAGTACTTTTTTTTTTTGTATTTATTTGATGAATTTTATTGAGTTTTTTCCTAAGAGCAGATGTTAACGATTTGAAAGAGTTGTGGAAGACTTAAGTAATTTAAAGCAAACAAAAGAGAGAACAAAATTGAATTAAAGCCAATCAAAAACTCAAAATGGAATTTTTGACTTAAGTCCTTTTTGCCTAATGCCTAAAACTTGCCATAATTAAATTAAAAAATCCCGGGAAATTTGTGCGGGAATTTTTTTTCCCGTGAAATCCCGTATGAAAAGCACTAAAATTAATAGAAGTATGGTAGCATTGCTGCTAGAATAAGTGTCTTTATCTGAGAGCATTACAAAAAACCAAAATGTATTAACAAAGTGGCCTCACTACTACAAGAATGAAACAATAGAAAAAACAACAGGCATTTTGTTGCTAGAATTGAGACGGCAAATGTCAAAATACCTTTATAAAAAATTTAAATAAACAAAAAAAAAATTACGATAAACGTCACACGAAGAAAATCACTGCAAACAGCTGCGCTTGTGAGGTCACTTTATTTTTTTCTGCAAAAAACGTTCTCTAAATAATTAATAAAAAATTATTACTTTGAAAAATTTTAATGTCAAATTGTTTGAAAACTAAAAATTAAAAAAAAAAATTGTCGTGAATTTTTATTTCGTGTACTTTATTGCTACTATTATTGAAGTTTTGCTCCACACTATGCAATAAGATGCAGCCCTTTGTTCCTTATAACAATAACTTGTTTAGACAATCCACAAAATTGTTTAAACTTTTTTTTAGTTTTTAAAAAAAAAATTAAAGGAATAGGACTAATACAAAAAAGCTTTGTAAAATACATAACTGAAATTTAGCTCATAGTATAAATTCGAAAAATTAAAAAAGTTGAATTTAATATAAAGTTACCTTCGAAACGAAATAATTCCAAGTTTCTATTTGTTAAAATTGTTGCGTTAAATGCATTCATTTTATAAAGTATCACTTTGCAGTGTGACACAAAGAATACTGACGAAGGCCGTAGCGGGCCAGAAAATGCCCTGCTTTTGCCTAATAATTGTAAATTTTTCTGTACATACAATATACTTCATTACTGTCCAAAGGAAAGCTAAGGTAAAATGTAACAAGAAGATACAATATAATAGTCTGGTAGTGAATAAAAAAGTAATTTCTGAAAAATTTAAGGAATAGGACTTTTACAAAAAAAGCTTCAGAAAATACATACCTGAAATTTTGCTCATCAATATAAAGTAACCTTCGGAAGCAAATAATTCCCAGTTTCTATTTTTTTATTATATATAGTAATACAATGCATAGTGCATGTATATATTTTTATATAAAGGCTTTAATTAAACAAATCAAATTAAAAATTATAAAAATAAATTTAAATTAAAGAAAATATTAAATGGACGATGTCAATTTTTTTTAAGTTTTGACAACGATGTATCGGCCGTCAAAACATCCAATAAACATCAATGTATCGTTTGCATCCCTAGGTTTGGTAAATTTCAGGCGATTTTAAAAGCTATTCAGAAATAAGAAAATATATAAAAAAATCAATTTTAAATATACTGAAAACGATCCAATCGGTTTCGGATAGTTTTATTTTCAAAATCGTTTTGCATCACATATCTGTAAATATTTATGTACAATAAGTTGCACATTATAAAAAGTATATGTAAAAGTGAACTAAACCAACGCACAACGCAACTTGTGAGTATTGTACAATGTTGTCAATACATTACTCAGTATGTATTGATTTTGCCCAATATAAATCAAGAGACTTTCGATTATATCCAAAATAGTGTGCAACCTACTAATACAATATACGTACAGCGACTTTAACTGCGTAAAATCAACTATTTCACAATAATGTAACAGTTTATTAATAATTTTTTTTTTTAATTATCCAAAATTTTATTCTGAAGAAAGTCGTGGATATTAAAAAGTTCATACCACAGAGACTAGATGGAAAAATTGTTCCCATTGGCAAAATTTCTAATTTTAATTTTCGCTTCTCTGATGAGCTTTCATACGAAATTATTTTAATGGCTCTTGACACTAACATTCAACAAATTCCAGTCACATATAAACTTAACAAGTTTATATTACTTAGTCTTGGAGAAAGGATACGTTTGCATGTATATTTATGTTTGTATCCATTTGTAGTATTTGATAATAAATTTATAGATGTTTGTTTGTGTGAGGAAGACTCCTAGTTGATTTATATGTCAGTGATGCTGGGTTACATACGAACGTGATTCGTAGTTAGAGTTTTATAAAGTTTTTTATTTAGCGATGGCAACAGCATGGTTGCCATAAGTGATGTCAACTCTTGGAACATGATTCGACGATGCTTTTGCTTAACTACTTTTGTTTCTTACGGCAATAAAGCAAAGCAAGAATGAAATTTATTTTGTACGTTTTTATATGAAGAATTTGGTGCAAGCGCCAAGTAGTGGTGTGCAGAACAAAAAAAAAAATACTTAAAAAACTTTAAAATGATTGATTTCGAGCGAAACGATTGCTTAATATCTCAGAAAACATAAAAAAATTCGCGAAACAGGGCATTATTTTTTAAACGATCGGTAGGTCAAACCAATAATGAGCTGACGATGTATTGATGAATGTTTGCAACTTCCGAATAAGTGCGTTAGTAAGGAACAATGTTTCGCACCCGAATAAAAGTGTCGATTTAATACAATACTCAACTATTCGAACCTTCGTTCTATTGGAAATATTGTTCGATTTTCAGACCTTAGTTAGCGTAGCAAAACTGCCCTTTGCTTTTTCAGCTGGTGCTCTAAGTACACTGTGGAACAAATTTAGGTTAGCAAAAAGAGGCTAAATTATAAGACCCATATTGCGGCGTTTGTTTACAACTTTTAAACTTTAATGCCGATTTCCAGCATATTGTTTATATGATTTTTTGCCTACAACTTCTCGAATAATTGCTATTTTTTAAATCTGTAAAGGCCAAATTATTGCAAGAGACCTGTGCAACAATCAAAATTTTTTAAAAAATGGATTCAGAAAATTTTTGTGGTGCTTTTAAAGCAAAATGTTGGAAAAATTATTTGTTTTTCATGCTTTTTGAAAATATTTTCCACAAAACTAAGTCTTTTTTGTGGCCCATATAACTTTTATTATGCTGTTTGTGTGAATGTGTTTCAAATTAACAAAATGTTCACTAGTGTCAGTGCTATACGCAATCGGAACAGAAGGCATTATATTTGTCTTGTGCAAAAGCACAACTTTTAAGCTGATTGGTGAACTATCGATGAATAAACGCCAATCATCATTTTTAATAGGTTAACCCTATCGTCTTCATTAACTTTTCAATATCGTTGCAATAAGCGAAATTTTTTTCATCATTCACATTGAAGAACTTTTCTAACTCTTTTTGGTGTTTTCGATATGCTGTTTCTTTGGTACCTTTCGGCATAAAATTGTTTCCTTTCAAAAATTCAAATTCCATCGAATTGGTTTTGTGTCCCTAGGATTGGGTCCTTTGATGCTTCATAGGATGTACACTTACCAGGGTCGTATTCTGAGAAGAAATCTGATATCTGTTTGAAGATCAATACTTCGATATGTTGTTACTGGAACGAATTCTGTGTGCGGTAATGGTAATTGGACACTTGGCACTGCTACATAAGTTTTATTCTTTGCTTTTCTTCTATTCAAAGTTTCATGGTAGTTGATACATCCATAGCAATTTTCTTCTTGATGCGGGCTGTTGTCTAACCACATCATTGGTATACCAAAATGCCTAGCCTTCTTCTCTGCACTTTTCCATTGCATAAGAATTGAATAGCAATTAAAGCAAATTTTTTTAAGAGCATAGTTTACGTCAGTGATAAGCTCTTGCGAGAAATATTGTTTATAGGCTTCCAAAAAAAAAAATCACTCGCATTGCCACATTTTTCATCGCTTGCTATGGTCGATTTTACATTTTGGTTCCGGCATTTTTAATTAAAATTTAACTAAAAGACATCAGCTTCGGCTGAGTTCCGAGTCTTATCGGAATCTTTGTATTTGAAATTAGTTCGCTTGTACCATGTAAACGCAGGTAAGTTTTCACCTTAGGGATTTAAAAACGAAAAGTAATAATATCTGTTAAAAAATAAGTAACAACAACGTTTTCACTAATTTTTTTAAACATAAAGATGCATTTTAAATTGTATGAGCATAATAAAAGTTATATGGGTCTGGTATAATACTTTTTATTCTAAAAAATTTTTGTTGAAAAAATAACGCAGGTAAGTTTTCACCTTAGGGATTTAAAAACGAAGAGTTATAATTACAGGGTATTTAAAATACGCCTACAACTGTTTGGTAATAGATTAAAGAGAACGTGAACTTATTTCCTTTAATCTATTACCAAACAGTCATAGGCGTATTTTACATACGCCAAACACAAAAATGAAATAAAAAAAAAAATAAAAATTAGACAAAGTTTTGGTCTAAAAACTGTATAAGTTAAACATTTTTCGAATGAAATTAGCTTAATTCATTGCAATCGCTGCACAACTTTTGATTTTGTTCACAATTTACTGAATTGAAAATTCAATTCGATTTCAACTTGTTCAAGCATACACATTAAAAAATGTTTTTTTATGGAAACTGTATTTTTATCAATCCAGTTTTCTCAGTAAATTGTGAACAAAATCAAAAGTTGCGCACCGATTGCTGTGATATACAGCTCATTTCATTCGAAAAATGTATTTTCTTTAAATCGAATTAGAGTTTTCAAAATATATTGCTGCATTGAAAATTTCCTAATAAATTAATTTTTTCACTTTTCTCATCACCTCTTACAAAAATTTTATTCACTGAATTTTCAGAATCTAACCCAAAAAATTGTTTTGCAGCCGTTCTGCATATAAAATCATTTAACTTTTTAAAGCAAGTGGAAACATTTTTTTTTTTGATTTTCTGGGTCTTAAAAAAATTTTAAATTGTATAAATTTTTACTAGTTCGAATTTTCAGACTATCAAACATTAACATTAGTTGTCGGATCTGAATTTACTTATATTTCTTGGCAGAACTTATTTACAATTATATATGCAGTATAGTTGGCATAATTAAATTAAAAAAAAAATCCCGGAAATTCCCTCAAATTTGTTTGCCTGGGAAATCCCGAATGAAGAACACTTAGTGAAGCAGATCAAATCACTAGCGGGATACGAACCCTCAACCCTTGCACTAATAGACTTACCCATCAAGATTATTAGGTCACCACCCTTCATCATTCTTTCTATAACTGTGTGGTATTGAAGCTCTTTTTATGTTTACGTATAATTTATTTTAAATCATAACTCCCCTCTGATATTTTGTAGCTTGAGTAACAACAATCATTTTGCTTTAGACTACATTTTATATTCATTAAATGTCTTCAACGACTTAAAATTACGGTGTAAAATTTCGTGAAGATCCGTTCATAATTAATAATGCTATCAGAATAAAATTTTATACTTCACAGTTTTAAAGGACTAGAAATCATACTAATAAATTTCGTGATGATCGGTCCATAATGTAGTGTAGGCCCCACAGCTCACTCTGGTAAATTAATTAAATACGCCTAAAACCGTAGCAGATATATTTATTGTGGTAACATTTCTTCCAACTTAGTTTCATATGACCAGAAAAACTACATGCAGAATTTGGGTTCATAACTTACCATGGTTCCAATATAAATTCCCCTCCCGAAAATCATTTAAGTTCGGCTCAAGCTAGATAAAGTTGCTATAAATAGCATTAAACTTTCTGATGGTCGGTCAATAATTTAATATATGTAGGTCTAAACCGCAACAAATTTTAACGCTGACGTCTGTTCACGTCGATCCAAAACTTGTTCGTTCTTCCAAGATTTTTATATTCGCACGTTCTTGAATACTTACAATTAAATATATCTTTTGAAGGTACTTAAAAAAGGGCTAAGTTGGCATTACTGGTTACCATCACTCGAATAAAATAAATGTTTGTTATTGTAAATTCTTTTCTACGTCTCTTTACCATTCCTCCATTTCTTTGGTTTCCTTTTGAGAGATCTAGTCATAAGCAAAAAGTTAAAAAAAGCGATTGAGTTAAGTGCCAGAACCATAACGCACAAAATAAAATCCATAAAAACATAACAACATTATTTTTCGTGTTGGTAGTAGAGGCAGATACTGCTAGGGAAGGGGGTTGGTTGGGTAGGGTGATAGTAACGCAAATGCGACTTTAAGTCATAATGTTATTTATCTTTTCTCTCTCTCATAATTTGGTAATTCTATTGTGTGTTTTAGTGGAAACATAAAATTAATAATGAAAATGAAAAATATTTATAAATGGCAAAAAAAAGAAAAACTAAAAAGAAACAAATAAAAGCAGATAATAAAGGATTTTATTACGAAAATATTTGTTTGAAAATGGCTAAGTCTATCTTGTTATTTTAATCTGCTGTTATTTAATGAAGAACTAAACTCTTTCGTTTTGACATATCATTTTATTTTATAATAATCTACTAGAGAGTAAATGAGGTATTATGTGTAGTTTGTTTTAAGGATATGATGTTTAAATAAGGATTTTTTTAATAATTCTTTATATTGGGTAACACGATTACAAAAAAATGTAACCCTTTTTGAAAATTGGTTAATAAGAATATGCAATTAGTTTATAATTTAATACGTAGCAGAGATAAGCATTAATGCTACTGATGCCCTTTAAGATTTTTTTCAAAATAAATGTATTAGTCGTCTAGAGTCACAACATATTACAATGCCTGAGGCTGCTCTTATTTTAAAGGAATTTAAATGAATTTCACGCAAATGTGTTTTTACCATTGGTTATTAAAACCATTTTGGCATACTAAGTTAGCAGGTAGTATTCTGTATTGACGATATAAAACATTTTAACTGGCTGAGAAGTGGAGAAAATATGATACATCAGTGGAACATTTTGGCTACTTCAATGAAAAAAATATTTGTGGTAAAAATATAATGAAACTTGTAGCATTTTATTAGTATCTGCCGTCCTTTAGGGCGCCAACAAAAAGATTGCATTCAATTGCTTATAATTTTTGGATTATCGAAAAGTCCTAATTAAAAATGGTTACTTTAGGATCACATTTAATAACAAAGTGCAAATTTCAAATGGACTGTGGATAATTAAAATTAGTTTTATGTAAAAACGTCATATTTAAACAAATTACTTCTACAGAAATACATATATTAATTGTTTTTAATCATTAAATTTTTTTGTTATAAACAGTTTTACATAATTTTTTTGTATGAATTTTTAGGAATATTTTATTTTTTATTTTTTCATAGACAACAAAATAAGTAAATGTATTAATAGTAGGTTATACTTGCAATATGATATTCTTTGCATTATCTTATTACCTATCCAATAACTTTGATACTATTTATCATTTTTTCTACATTTTGAAATGTCCTTTTTTTCGTTTGAAAAATATGGTCACCGCATGTATGGACCAAATTGTTGACCTACATCCCCACATATTTTTCTATTCGGTTTACACAGTATTGTAAATTTAGAACTAACAAAAGTAAGTTTTCTAATGTACCCTAACGATTTTCTTTTGTTATAATTTTGGTTCATATTTAAACCTTTGTTGTATAGGCTTTTCTAATTTTTAGTGACTTTTATTTTTCTATTTTTGTATTTTTTTTTTTTTTGTAGTGTTTTCAATGATTTGTCCCACTTTTGATTAAGGATGTTTATTTAATTAATTTAATTGATCTTTTTATTTATTTGAATTAGACTCTTTATTATTGTAACAATTTGTCACAAATTCGCGTTAAAATGCATTGATTTGGTTTTGCATATTTTGGTGAAAATGCATATTTTTGCATATGATGAATTTCATTTAAAAATCGAGATAAAACTGAAATTTTGAATCCGACCAACTCAGATATCGATGAAATTTTGTTCATAGCTAAATTTGATCAATACAAACAAACTCTCATTTTTAGGAATTACTGTTTTGCGATTTTTTGGGCGTGACACAGTGGAACGTTTTCGAAAAAACGCGAAAATGGTCGAAAAGAGCGCAAAATTTCTTACAAATAATTAACTTAAAAAAAATTTAAATAAAATAAAACACAAATTAATAAAAACATGGCAAATAATATAAACAATTGTTGATGGTTTTTTATTTGTAAACATTTAAAAAATGTTACAATTGTTGAACTATTTTGTGAATGTGACCAGATATTTTCGCTGTTATTCGAATTATTTCGAAAACTTTCGGTACGTATTACTAGAAGTGACACTACTTAAAAAATTATTTAAAAAAAGGATAAACCTTTTTAAAAAATTAATACACTGTAAAAAAACCCTTGATCTTTTTGGGTTTTTCGTCAGTTAAAATTTTTTTTGTTATAAATTTTTTTACAGTGTATTCCTTTTTTTTTTTTAAACGTCATAAAGCCTGTTAAAATATCTTTTTAATGATACCAAGATCATGGAATTCGGTTTAGCCGATTCTGAGTTATTGTAGTTTAAATGGAGCTCTTTTCGATCATTTTCGCGTTTTTTCGAAAACGTTCCCACTGTGTCACGCCCAAAAAATCGCAAAACAGTCATTTCTAAAAATGAGAGTTTGTTTGTATTGATCAAATTTAGCTATGAACAAAATTTCATCGATATCTGAGGGGGTCGGGTTCAATGCATCTCGATTTTTACATGAAATTCATCATATTTAAGTTTTAAATGCATATTTTACCAATTTTGAGGGATTTTTTTTTAAATTTCCATATTATAAAAATACAAAAAATCTTTCCAAAAAAATTTTTCAATAATAAATAAATTCTTTTGGAATTTTGCTTTAAATACAAGATTTTTTAGATTTTGCAAAAAGATGCTTCTATTTTAAACCGATGCAGCACTTTACAGGGTTAAGTGCAAATTTTTTATACAAAACTGTTACAAGAAGACTTGCCAACTGGCTAGTTTTAGAATTTGTTGGAATTTTTTATGAGTTTTTATTGTTGTCCAGTTTTGGCAATTTTAAAATGTGGCAAGCCTAGTCACAAGCTACTTGCTTGGCACATGGGTCATAGCTCGTTGCAGAGAATTTAAAAGCCAATTCGAAAATTTTGCAATTTTCAAAAGATTTTGTTATTCGTGCTCAATTCCCAGTTTTTATTATTGATAAAAACACTTGAAATTTATTGTTGATGGGATAAGCTATTCCTATGCAATTTTTAATAAAATGTATCCCTGTGAGTAATTTTTGTAATTTTTGAATGTCAGAAGAGCTTGTTGATACCGAAGATTATGCAATTAAAAAGTTAAAATTAAACTTAAATAACATCAGAAGTCCATAAGCATTTGTTTTTCTAATTACGGCTATATTGATGAAACAATAACTAATTAGGAGGGATTTAGTTCACTTTATACTCAAGTCAAATCAATTGAATTGGAGAATGTAAAATTAACAATGTGAAAGAAAATATAGGCCGATAAATTAAAAAAAAAAATCCAAAATGTTTTGCAAAAAAAAAAAAAAAAAAAAAAAAAATTTCAAATATGTTTGATCTAATACGGAATTAAAGTGGGATCTAAAAATAATTTTTTTCCAAAATGCTTTGGCATTCTTCGAGTGCAAGACAAAGTTTTACTTCTAATAAAACAGAACATATTTATTTAAACAAACAATAAATTAAATAAGTTAAATAAGTTTCTTAAAGATATTTGAATTGAATACTATTTGAATACTTGAAATAATCCGAAAATGAGATTGATTTAAGTAAAACTAAGATTGAATCAATCTCCAAATGCGCTTCATTCAAAAATTATAAGATTGTTTTAATCCGAATTCGTACCTCAAATAATCCGAAAATGAGATTGATTTAAGTAAAACTTAGATTGAATCAATATCAAAATGAGCTTGATTCAAGTAATATAAAGTTGATTTTATCCCGAATTCATTATTGAAAAACACAAAAACAAAGAAATTACATATGTAGAAAAAATGATTATGATTGATTTACTTACCCGTATTACACATTACAGAATGATAAAACATCAACATCATACCCGATATGGTTTTTATTTTAGAAATTTTATGTACATATTTAACCAAAATTATAAACTAAATGAGTAGCATGAGTTCAAATTTACTTTTTAACCCTTCGTTGTACACATGAGTCTAGCCAGACCTTTTTCCATGTGTAAAGAAAATCAAAACATGCGCAAGCCGGAGGGTTAAACATGAAAATAATATGTATATGTATGTGTTTTTCTTGTTTTGTTTTTTCTACACACAATAAGCAAACCGGTTTTTCTAAACTTGTGTTTTCGAAAGTAATCCCATTTAGGATTGTTTTGAGTACGTTTTAGTGCTATTCGTACTTGAATTTTTGAGTACGACTCGTACTTAAAGTAATCACAAAAAACTTGATTTATCCCGAGTGTTTTTCTTTCTGTGTATGCGCATTTCTTTGGAAACTTCATCCAAAGATTTTAGAAAAACTAAAGATATTATACAAATAAAACTGTTAAGCGGATAAGAATTATAAGCCAAAGTTTTACTTGTTACAATATCAAAGCTTTAACAAAAACAACAACAATAAACAGTGAGTTTATCTTTTTTTACAGTCCCGACTATTATTGGTTGATTTTTTGTCAACTCTAAGGGCCATTTTTACAACTTGCCAATAGTTAAAAGTCGGATTTTATCGGACCGATAAATAGTATATATACTGTTTGCCAAAATTTCCAAAAATTTAAAGTTGTGACATCCCTACAAATATTATTGGACCACCTGATCCAATTTCATGAAATGTACTACTCCATGGACTGGTCCGATGTAATGCAAGCATGGACAATGTCGTTGTAAAAAAGTGTTTGTAGCGAGACGACATGTCTTCGTTTGTTAACGACATGTTTTCGTTTTTAAACGAAGTTAAAACTAATCCTCTTGTGTACACAATGGAGTAGTTTTTTAAATAACTGTTAAAAATAAATTTGCTTGGCATTTTAAATGTTTATTTATTTAAAAATTACTGAACGGAATACTTCTTAAATAAACTACATTCCGTCACTATAATTGTATCATTGAAAATTATTGTATGTATGTAAGTATATATTATCCTAAATTTTGTTTCTAATATCTCCATCATATGAACTTTGTAAATATATTACAACGGTTCTTAGGAATATAACGGAAAATTCTAAATATAATGTAAGGGACTCTCTTCAATTTAAAAATAAAATTAAACATATTAAGTTAAATGATGATGAGAAATTAATATCTCTTGATGTAGTTTCATTTTTTCCGAGTATACCTGTAGATCTTGCTGTAGATATAATAGAAGAGCAATGGGATAAGATAGAAGAACACACTAACATGGAAAAGGACTTATTTTTACGTATTCTGAAATTTTGTATAATTGATAATAGATATTTTCAATTGGATGGTAGTATATATGTTCAACTAAGGGGACTTCCTATGGGATCACCAGCGTCACCAATTGTAGCAGATATTGTTATGGAGAGATTAATAGATAGATGTTTGGAACAGTTGACTATTAAACCGAAAATTATGACAAAATATGTGGATGATTTATTTTGCGTAATTAAGGAATCAGAAATAGCAAAAATTTTAGATGCATTTAATTCCTTTCATGCGGATATACAATTTACAATGGAAAAGGAGTTTGAATCTAAATTGTCTTATTTAGATACTTTGATAATAAGAAAGGGAAAAAGTTTATTAATTGATTGGTATCAAAAACCAACATCGTCTGGTAGAATAATTATTTATTTTTCAAATCATCCTAAAAGGATTATTATTAACACGGCTAGAAATTTTATAGATAGAGTATTGAAAATAAGTGATTCTTGTTTCCATAGGAATAATAAGGGAAAAATTTTTAGAGCCTTAAGGGAAAATAGTTTTCCGAAGGAAATTATATCTAGTTTATTAACACAATATAATAACCATAGAATAAATAACGGTAATACGGAACCAAAAGTTTATAAATCGCTAACTTATGTACCAAAATTTTCGGAGAGATTAGAAAAATCTAATATTTATGATACTGAAAGGTATAAAATTGCGCATAAATCTTATAACACAATAGGTAGATTATTTACTAATATGAAAGATAAAATAAATAAGTTGGAAATGTCGAATGTAGTTTATAAAATACCTTGTAGGGGAAATGTTAATGGACAATGTGGTAAAGTATATGTTGGTACAACGAAGAATAAACTAAAAACTAGGTTAGCAGGACATAAGTCAGATCAAAAATATAGGCACATTGCATCACAAAAAACAGCTTTATCAGCCCATTGTGCAAATTTAAACCATTATCCTGATTTTGAAAATACAACAGTTTTAAATACGGAAAATAATTATAAACGTAGGTTTATGTTAGAAATGTTGCAAATTATAAATGTACCGACAATATCGAGAATTACTTTTAAGTCAGATACTGAAAGTTTAGCACAAAATTGTAGGCATTTAATTTGTAAAAATATAAACGGAAGTTAATAATTTATTTATAATGTAATAGATTAGTTTTTAAATTGGAAAACCTTTTTTGTTTTTAATTGAAAATTGTGTTATGATTTTTTGTTAAATTTATTTCATTTGTTAAAATTGTTATTATTTGTCAAAAATTAAAGAAAAAAACCCTGAAGAAGGCACACAACGGAGTGCCGAAATATTGGTTCAATAAATTTAATATTTTTAAAAAAAGAGACCTCAAGCTTAATAAAATAATAATAATAATCTAATATTTTACAATGAGTTCCTGTATATTTAAAATTTTTATTGTACATTTTATTAAAATTAAACAGAACAATTTTTTAATTTTTATTTTAAAAATTTGAAATAAATTAATAAAAATGCATCATACATTTTTATTGATTACGTTCAGAATGGGCTATTTATTACTATGCTCAGAGCAATGTGTTATCGAAATGACAACGGTGTGTTGTCAAAAATGATAACAGCCTGTTGTCGAAATGACTCCATTATGGTTATAATATTTTAACATTTTGTTGGCAGAATGGGATCAAATGGTGACAAAATCACAACGTGTTGTTTAAAAAAAAAATTGACACCATCTGGCTCACTTTTGAAACCGAATGGTGTCAATTTTGGTACTTTTATACCGGATTTTTCCCTCTATGTACATAATTAAATTTATTAATTTAAATTTTAATATTCACTTGCTTTTAATTCAATTTATAGAAATCTTCACAAACCCCTTTTCATTAAAGTTTCGCACTTTTATCAAACCAGAAAGTTAAAAAGTTACTTAAAAATAATAAAAAAAACATTCGACTGATTAACCCGAATTTTCACAGGATTAACCAGAACCCATTTAAAACATTTTCATTATTACTTGCCAAAAGATTTTTTGACCATTTTAAATGAATAGATTTTTGTTAACAAAGCAGTCCTTTTTACAGCAAAAAAAAAACCTAAAACAAAGAGAACTAAATCAAGCCAAAAAGGAGCAAAAAAATAAATAATCTTGGCAAAAAGGTGAGATTAAAACCGAAAAACAAAAAGTGGCGTTTAATTAAATATTTACCAAGTCATAAGTAGCAATAAATGGTTTTTTAAGTCCATGGGCCATACTTTGGCAAACACTTTGTATTCTTAATTCGAACATTCTTTTTGATTTTTTTTTTAGACTTAAACGTTTTCCTTTTTTCATTTTACTGGTTTTAAATAATTCCCTAGTGGTATGAAAATAGGCTATTTGCCTCTTAGGCTGAAAAACAGGGTTGGCAAAGTTTTTTTTTTGGTACTTTTGTTTCTAAAGAGGAACAATTATACACCAATAGCTAATCAAGCATTTGGGGCACAGAAAACCCGCACGCATACATTAAAAAGCCGATGCACCCAAAACGAGTCACTCTTTGGTGCGGATTTTGATCCAGGGGCATAATTGGGCCATTTTTCTTCGAAAATTAGCAAGGAGTGGCCGTTACAGTCCACAAAAAAAATTATTTTTCGAATTCAAACAAAAAATTTGTATTATCAAAACATTTTTTGTCTGAAATCGGTCCTACAAACAAATTCGCATATTCAAACAATTTATTTGCATTTTGTTTACTAAAAAAAAACACTGATTTTTTCAAACAAATATTTTACAGAATAAAACAAAAAGTTTACTGAAATTCATATAAATTTCAAACAAATAATTTTGCTGAATCAAACAAAAATTTTTTGCACAAGCAATGACGCGCACCCAAGCTATCACTGAAGGAGAAGATGAAGGCAGAAGCAGAGCGGCGGCTGGCTTTGAGACGCATGTTTTGTTGGAATTATTTTTGAACGAAGTCTTGTTTATACACACAATGTTTTTCTTCATCACTCACTGTTGCTGTATCCTTTCCTTGGCTAAAGAAGAAGAAATGTAACAAACAACGGCAGCAGACCGTCTCGATATGTTTTTCGTCATCATTTTATTTTTGTATTTGATGTATTTAAGTAAACAGTTTTCAAAAATTGAATACGGGATTTTGTTTTTCATTCTTTTTTTTCCAACTTTGAAACCAACCAAAAATTTATTTTGTTTCTTATAATGTTGTTGTTGTTTCTGTTGTTTGAAAATGAATGAAACCTTTTTTTTACCTGTTATTTTTTTGTTTTTTTACTAATAACCTCGTCGCGCTATTTTATCATCTTTCTTCTTGTTGTACTTTTTTAAAGTGTCCAAAAATAAACTGTATGTATTTTGTGTTGTTGTTCTTATATATCGTATAAAGAAGTGTTGCTTACGATCAAATAAAAAATGCAAAAAACGACAACATTAAAGAGCGTTAAATATTTCATACAAAATTATGAAAAATTGAAACCAATAGCGCGTATATTATATTATTGAAAAGTTGTCAACATTTTTGTTGGTTAAATAAAAATCAAACAAAAATATTAATTGAATCAGTAAAAAAATTTGTAGAAATTAAAAAAAATTTCAAACAATCGTTTGTTTGAAAATAATTCGGCAATAATTTTTTCTGTGTCATTGGCGATCGTTATCGGGCCATGTTGAACGAATTTTTGTTCACAAAAATTGAGGAGGAGGATATTGGCAATATTTGGCTTCAACAGGACGACGCTACGTGCCACACAGCCGAAGCTACACTCGATGTTTTGCGACCTGTTTTTGAAGATCACATTATCAGCCGCAGAGCTGATGTCGTTTTGCCACCTCGGAGTTGGACTATTATTTGTGGGGTGCCGTCAAAGATAAGTCTTACGCCGACAAGCCATAGATAATTGACACTTTAAACGACAATATTCGTGAAGCCATTGGTGAAATACAGCTGCACACAATCGATAATGTGCTTAAAAATTGGACCGATCCTGTAGACTACTGCATGGCCAGCCGAGGCAGCCATTTAAATGAAATTATTTTCCATTATTAACCGGAAGGATTGTCCTTTCAAATAAAAACAGAAATTTGAGAAAATATTCAGTAGTTTTTTTTCAAAAATTTTCAAAAAAAAGAAGTTATTGGAAGATTAATGGACGCTATACCGTGATTTTTACATGTACTAAATAGACTGGGTAACCAAATTTACCGTTCGTTTTAATAAAACTATCTTAACTTCCGACTTATCATTGTTGATTTTATTATAAGCCAATTAATTGGCTTTATTTTTGACACTTAGCTGATTTTCAGATAGAGAATCTTGAACTTCTATATGGGGCTTAAATCATTTTCTGGATCTACTTAAAAAAAAGTTAGTTCACATCTCTTTCATGCAAATTCCACAGAAACGAAAAGAGGTAAAACAATCACGTCTTTTGATTAAACGTTTAATTCACTTAATTACATTTTTACTTAAAATCGGTTTTATTTTTTAGAAATGATTTAATTGCTGAAACATTTTGGAGAATTTTATCTGTGTTTATTTTGTAGAATATAGAAGAAGACCGGGTTAAGAAAGTTACGAATTTGCTTAGTTTAAGGGATGTTTGTGCAGACATTATTAATTACAAATATCTGCTGCTTTATATTTTGAGGGGGAGAACAGAAGCTTGAACTTTTTTATATCCAGCCAAATTGCTTTAAGTTAAAGATAATTTTAAGGCGTGATTGTTAAAATAGCACGTACATGTCATAACCTTGAGGTCCCATTTTTCCACTCATCGCTGAAGGCCAGCACGTATTTCTGCAATAATGCAGCGAAGTGCTCGACCGTTTTATGTTTATCTGTGGAGACCTGAAACTTAACTTATCCCTGGAGAATATAATATATTGGCGTAAAATCACAGAAAAGAGGTGTCCAGTTAACAGGTGCATTTCGTGAAAATTATTTATTATATTTATTAATTTATTTTTGTTAGGACCAGCACTCAGTGATGACCCCTACTAATGCATTGCATTGTGTTGGAACAAGGAAAATAGGTGATCGGAAGGAGGATAGAAGGATTAGTTCTTGTGCATATTCGACTTCAACAAATTTTGCCTGTACATAATGCGTTGTACAATACACAGGCCTATCGACCGAAAAATAATGGGTTCTTGAGGAGTAAATGCGTATTACGAACAAACGTTTCAGTTTCGGGAACGTGATCCCTAATTTAAGCAGAACGCATTCCTTTCTAGTGCCGATAAAACAGACAAAAACAACCTACTTACGTCAGTCCTCAAGGGAGTTAAAACAATGGGATACCTACTGTCGCCAATGAGTACATTCGCTCTCTCCTGCACGCGACCGGAAAGCTTCGAAATAGAGTTTGAGGCACCAGCATGCACGTGGAGTTGTATTCAATTTGTGGTCGGATATAAATGATATATGTAAATAGTTGGAATATCAGATGGAGTGAATATCTTTTACACCGTTTTACAGAGGCATTTGAGTTCTTCTGTTGATTTCGCAATAATTACACCACCCATATATGATTAAAAAAAAAAAAGAAACATTTAGAAGGTCGTACACCTGCTAGGTGAGAAAAAATAAATTGATGCATTAAGGAATCCTTGGGCAATAAGGTAATGAAACATTGTCGGTTATAAGTGAGTATATTTTAATGAATTTTATTTGAAAAAATTTTCTTAAAAAAAAAGATACTTGATTATTTATGCCTCCAACTTGTATTGCATTTGGTTGGGGACTAGTGACTAAAGTTTAATAGCTTGATCGTACACTTGGACGATCAGCTGAATTTTTTTCTTTGTATGCACCTAAGCCAGCAGCGATGGCTTCACGAAGCTCTGGTAACTCAAAGGTTTATGAATTATTGTTTTCTGAAGTGTCTGGAAATTTTGCTATCTGAATGCGTCTGTGTAAAAGATACGCATTTGTTGCTGCCATATCAACTAAATGATAAAATAATCGTGTCGCTGCATCCCTTGTTTTAATGCGAATATGGTACCGACTTTTGAGACCATCTATTAAATTAACACCACCCATGTGGCAGTTGTACTCACGAATTATTTGCGGACAATCGATTTCAGTGTATTGCTTCTGTTTTCTATTTGGAAATACTACCGTTATAATTTTTTTTGATAAAAGTCTTAGCTCCAACATATGTGGCCAAAAGCGGACGTTCTTATTGTCTTTCCATTAGACACCATGGACGTTTCCAACATATTCAGTTAAAAATCCGGTTTTCTGGTCTTTTATACCATTATCTGAAAATAATTTGCAGTTATGAATTCGATTTGCACCGACAGTTCCCAAACTATGAATACCTTTAGCTCGTAAGTGCACTAACAAAGGAATTGTCGTATCAAAGTTATCAAAATATGGTTAACGAAGTTTTCAACTGTTTGAGATAAACGGACGACAACATTAGCGGAGACTTCAAGATCTGGGAGACGAGGCAAAATAACATTATCCCCCGCACAGCTTTAATTTTCGAATCGATACGCATATCCAAAAGAATCGCATAGTACAAATAGTTTTATTCCCCATTTATGTGGCTTATTTGGTATATATTGCCGAAGATGCTGCCTCATTTTTGTACTCCACATTTACCCAAAGCCGAGCTTGTTTTGCACTGAGTCGAATCTTGCATTCATTTATCGGCGAAGTTACTTATGCGAAACAAAGGATCGTAGCCCAGCTGGCCTTTTTCACTCGTTCACTCTAATCACGAAGTAATACAAATTGCTTAACAAGCAGAATTTCCGCATTTGGGCAAATGAAAATTCACCAGTGAATTGGTTAAAAGCTGATGCATCCACAATAAGTCTACACAAAAGAGGTCTGCTAAGCAGTTACCATGACGGGTGTTTGCTATCGCGAGATGATAACGGAATTCTTGTGGCCAGAAATTGAGGACCTGGTTACGATATGTTGTTCCAACATAAAGTTGCTACTTGCCACAAAGCCAACGAAAAAATGGCTCTTTTGCGCAAGAAGTTCAATGGCCGTGTTAGCTCACATCATGGCGATGTTAATAGGCTTCCACGATCAAGTGATTAGACACAGTTGGACCTTCTTCTTTGGGGATATATCAAAGAAATAGAGTACATTAAGAAGCCAAAAACAATTCAAAAGCTAAAGGATGAGATAATTATGTCTCAGATTCATTGAGAATATGGAACATCGAACAGAGGTATACTACCAAAGCCTTGGCGACCATTCAGCCGATATTCTGTTTCACACATAATTGTCATAGATCCTTCTATCATTATAAAAAATATTAAGATAATTCTATGAAACTTTTTTTTTTTTACAATTACCATCGTGCGTTTTGGGTTGACTGCCCATTAATTCTCATGTTCACGTCCTGCCAAATACGGGCGAAAATTCTTATAATCACGCTTTCTGTTAATATACGCTCTTCTGATCGCATAAGTCCTGTCGTATAATCTCTCGATACACTAGAGATTCTCGATTATGAAATTAAGGGGGTAATTTTGTTGTTCACTTCACCTTGCGTTGAGAAAATTTTCATATAAAATTTTTTGAATTTTTGAAAATTTTAAAAATTTTATATGAAAATTTTCTCAACGCAAGGTGAAGTGGACAACAAAATTACCCCCTATATGTTTGCTTACTCATAGTTTAATTTAAACATTTTTAATTAATAAGCAAATTTTAATATTTGCCATCCCTGATACAAATCTATGGGTGATATGTTGGGTGTGACAATGATGCTGTAGGAGTGTGTGTGTGCTTCTCTGGCTGTCTATTTTTTTTGAATACTGTCCTAAAGGGCTGAGCAAAGAGATTTTTCCAATCAGTAGGTTTTTGTATTTTTTTATTCAGTTACGTATATTTTTTTTATCGTAGTTGTTGATGTCATTGTTGTTGTTACAAAAACTTTCTGAAGCCACATTTGGTGTATTTTGTCTATTTTTTCACTCATTTTTGTTATCTCTTACTGAACCCTTTTTTCTTTTTTTTTTTTTGCTGTATTCTAGTAAAACCATACAAAACTTGTAAAAGTCTGTAAAAAAGTATGAATTAATGTCTTACACCTAGTCCTCGTTAATCTTTTATTCATTATAAATTCATGGATTTCTTCCAGTCCGAATACTTATCATTACTAACATGTTAGAGTGATATATTCGGTTGTGCGAATCTTTGATATTCTCCACACAGAAAAAATTATTAGTAGCGTACCGACTACAATTATTGGCACTACAAAATATTGCCCTAATTATTGGCACCTCCTACTTGCATAGCATTTATGAGGCATCGTTAAAGTCCCGTTGTTCCTAAGTTGATTTTTTCTCACTCTGTGATCTCTTTCCATAATTTTTTCTGAACTGATGCAAAACATTAAAACGCTCAGTTGCTTGTAATCTTCCTAATAAGAAGGGTGTTTTTAAAGGGAGGTTGTGCGTGGATTTTAGTGTGGATTTCGATAGCGAGCAGAAGTTTGGTAAGTACCATTATTTTTTTATTTATAGATTTTTTAATTAAGCCTTTTGATTCATTGGCATACTAAAACATTAAATAATCTAATTTTACCTTAATAAACACAATATTTCGAAAGTTTTGTAATAAAACATCAGTGCCAACAACAGGTTCCAAAAAACTAAATTTCTAATTACTACAATAATTGGCACTGCCACTCATTGTACTTTTTTTGAGTGCCAATAACTGAATATTGTGTATTTTCATTTTGGAAATGCCTAAAAAGTCTTCGAAATTAAGGATGGAAAAATTTCAAAAAATTTATGGGATACCACAGACCACGCTACAATTTCGTTTAGGCCTCAAATTTTCTAAAATTCGACCAGGTATACCAACCATTTTAACAGAAGCAGAAGATGAAGCCAGTGTCGATTGGGTGAAAGTCTCTCAGCGGACATTTTTGGCTAGCTAGCTAGTTAAGTTTTTTATGTGTTTTGAGTTACAATGGTGCCAATAATTCAACTTTTAGTGGTGTTAATAATTATGGTAATGTGCCAATAATTATAATTTTTAAAGGGCCAATAATTGTAGTCAAGTGCCAATGACTATATAATTTAATGTGCTAATAGTAGTACTTGAGTGCCAAAAACTATATTTTTTTAAAGGTTATTTTTATTTTAATTGCTAAAAATCGCACAGAGTTTATATCATTATGTCAAAAACTGTATCGAATAGAAAACATATCAAAAAATTAAACAAAAATTACAAAAGATAGGCTCTAATACAACCAGACGGTATATCCCATGAAACAAGTCGAAAATTCCTTATGGGTGCCAATAAAAGTACTTAAATTTAATTAATGTGATAATTGAATCAATTATTTATTTTTGTTGAAAGAAAATTAAAAATATAATTTGGATTTAATTAACATTTTGGTTGTTTTGAAATAAATTTTGAATTAAAATATTAATTAAATAACAAATAATTATTTCGTTCAATATAAAATAATTTAAACTTGTGAAATTGTTGTTGGAAATTGTCAAAATCAATCAACACATTGTTTGAAACGGCAAAGTTTTTTGATCATTTTTTTAATTAATATTAAAAATATCATTTATTGAATAAAAAATAATACTCAAAATATTGAATTTTTACAATTTTTTTATCATTTGGGGAATTTATATTGGAGCCATGGTAAGTTATGAATCCAAATTCTACAGAGTGATATCTAATATTAAAAAAAATATAAATTCCAATACAGCGGTGAAATAAGTTTTTGCGTTTGCAGTGAATTTCAGAAGGCTGCTAAATATGGAATTAAAAGTAAATTTTGGACCGTATATCACAAAGTTTCTTGACATTTTCTCTAGTCATATGAAACTAAGTTGGAAGAAATGTTACCACAATAAATATATCTGCTACGGTTTTAGGCGAATTAATTTAATTTACCTGACTGGGCATTATATGGGACGAAGGGTAAGTTATGGACCGATCTTCACGAAATTTCTCAGTGCCATTGCTAGTCCTATAAAACTGTGACGTACGAAATTTTGTAATTATAGCATTATTTTTTACGGTTATAGGCCTTCCAAACTGTTTTA
The DNA here is from genome assembly GCA_949318255.1 of Pollenia labialis. Taxonomy (NCBI): domain Eukaryota; kingdom Metazoa; phylum Arthropoda; class Insecta; order Diptera; family Polleniidae; genus Pollenia; species Pollenia labialis. The sequence continues at coordinate 133,016,764 of OX439142.1, read as the reverse complement.
CGGGAGTATGGCTTATAAGGGGCCAAGGGTATATTATGGACGGATATTCATGAAATTTTGCAGAGTGATTTCCAGTCAAATAAAACGAATTTTTGCAAAATCTTATATCATTCGGTGCATTGTTCCACCATTTCTGTTAGTTTTTGCAACAAAATTATCATTTATCAAAGTTGTTCAAGACGGTTTCACTTTTGATTCATAGATCTGATCCTACGAAACCGATTTTGTTGGATTTCAATCCCAAAAAGCAATTTGGCCCCAAGATTGCTTATTTCTTTTGAGCTTTTCGAATGTGATCGTGTTTTTAACAGACGAACAAATGGACAGATAGACGGACATGGCTTAATCGACTTGAATTACTCAAGGAGCCAGAATATATACTTTATGGGGTCTGAGATAAATAATAAAAAAGTTTCACACGGAATGACAAACTAAGTATGCCCTCTTCGCAATTGTGGTGGAGGGTATAAAAGCTATGGTGTAGATAAATAAATCAAGATAAAATTATTGAATTGTCCAAATTAAGTTGAATTCCAAGAAATTGCTAAAATTTTAAACACCTTAATGAGAAAAAGTCCATCACACAATATGTACGCAAAAATTAGAAAATAACAGAATTGACTATCGTTACTTCACCTATTCCTACGGTGACCATTCGTCCTTTTTCTAAGAGGGCAGTCCTTCTTTTTGATGCGATGTCCTTTAAGATTTAAAAAAAGGACAGTATATTGTTCTTTTTTAATTGTCCTTTCGTTAAATTATGACTTCTTCTTTAAACTCAAAAACTATGAGTTTTATTTTCCCAAAACCCCAAAATTTCAACATTAATACAGCAAAACACACTGGTTAACATTAATGCCAGTGTTATATCGATATCTAAAATTGTTCATTCCATTGCAAAAATATTTTCTCTCTCAACAAATGATATTGCAAAAATTATTTTGATGATCCATGTGCTGGATTGTGGTTGCTTAAGAATCACTTTTAGTAACAAAGTGCAAGTTTCAAATGGATTGTGCGGAATTTAAATGAGTTTTGTGTAAAAACCGTAATATAAAAATTAAAAAAAATTACTTCTACAGAAATATAACAAATATTTTTAATTATTAAATTTAGTTTAAAAGTTTTAAAGACTTTTACATAATTTTTTTATATGAATTCACGTATATTTTTTTTTTTTATTTTTTCATAGACAATAAAATAAGTATATGTGTTAATAGTAGGCTATACTTGCTAATATCATATTCTTTGAATTAACTTATTACACATTTCGAAATGTCCTTTTTTTCATTTGAAAAATATGGCCACCTAACCTATGCCGGTCCCTTGCCCGAATGAAAAAGGAGAAGCCAAACCTACTCACGAATGGTAGCCTCTAAATACCCAATGCAATAGCAGCCGCATACTTTTCTGTGAGTAGTCGTGGCTTATCTTCTTTAGCCTAAACAAATCCAATCCAGGATATAAGGATGTGGACCAATCACTTACTCCTTTGAATTTCTGACTGATTAAACCAAAACAAAGGCAAATGAATTGAAAAGTCTGTAAAAAAATATCACTGACCTGGCGCAAAAATATTACTTATGCTTCTGAAACATGGAACGTTAAAAGTTAAATGGCCGTTTTCTCATTACACGATTATCTTTTTCCCCAACGAAAAACGGCGTATTGAAGAAATTAGGGTTTCTCAATGTCTCATTTGCTTCTTTTCATTCGCAAAGCTAACCAGCACCCATCTGCCAATTATTTATTTTCCTTTTATTTGCCGAACAAATAAATTCAATCAGCTGACTCCCAACTTTCAAATCTATTTTGAGAGGTGCTGCCAACTGAAAACAGTGTTTTTTGTCGGTATATTGAGAAACCCAAAATAGTTAACGGACAGTTTATTGGTCTAATAAATTTATGTTGCCATTAAGTAACAGACAGTTTGTCGATACATTATGAAAATGGTCATAAAAGAGTTAGTTCGTCTTATAAAGAAAACAAAAGATAAATATCTGGAGATAACTTGATGGACAAAGAAGAAGGGTCAGAGGTTTGAAACAATAGAAAATGGATTTTTACCACAAAAAAAAAAAATTTTTTGTATACAACGTTATGACAGATAACATATGCGATATAAATTTGTGAAGTATGTTTAAAAATGTTATTAGAAGCAGCTTATAAATGGAACATCTTAAAAATCAATAGATAGGCCAGAAGGTATGATACGATTGAAAGATACCAGACTTCTTAGCAAGTTTCCGATACAGAGTTCATTGGAAACCGTCTAAGGCAGAGCAGAAGATCCACTCCGTCGGACTCCATGAATCAATTCTTCGAGAGAAACTCCCAGAACAGCTAGAACTATGACTCCAGATCGAAGCAAATGGCGAGCCTTTTTTATACCTCTACACTGCAAGTTTGAAGAGGTCAGGAATAAGTATGTAAGTAGATTTCATAACGTTTCGAAATCGGGGAAAAATTACCATTTTAAAATGACGCTTAAATAGAAAAAAATTATGGTTATTAAATTAAAATGAATAAAATTAAAATCAAAATCGTAAAAAGTTGATATAAAAAAAAATCAGTTTCCAAAAACGTGAAAGATTAATAAGCACTTAGTTTACATTCAGTCTATACGAAATTTAAAAATCCCAAAAGCACAATCATAATATGCATAGGCCAGCTTAAGCTGCTGTCAATAAATAACGAAAAGCCCGTCAAATGCATTTAAAAAAACACAAACAAAATTAAAAAACATCTGACTCCTCACGGAATGTGCGATTAGTTTCGCACTTTGCTTTAGCAAATGGCAGTTTCATAAGACTTAGCGGAGAGCTTCCTAAAGTTCAATATAGTTTGACACATATGGTTTACATGTATTCGCACAGTTGCTTAAGCCAGCTCATGCACATTATGGCTAGGTCTGATGGAAATTTTTTTTTGTCATATTGTATTATGTATGCACATAAATTGTAACAGAGAAAAACTTTTATTTGACTTTGTGAACTTTGCTGGACATTAAAGTAAATATTCAATGTGACTCTTTTTTATCGTCATGGCTGCCAAGTATCCACATGCACACAAACCCAATCTTCTAACACTCTCATACACAGTTACAAAAGCGCTCCCAAACATCCTTCCTTCATAAAAGTTACAACAGCAGAAAGAACAACAAAACATTTAACAAAGGATTATTTGCTTGAAAACTTCAACAAAATTACATTATAATTAAATTTAAGTAAAACACAAAGCAAAAAGGAGAAGAAAAAAAGTTCAAAAACAAATGAAAATAAACCTAAACAAATTTTAATAAAAGAGGAACAAAAAAAAATACCGAAAAAGAATGGAATGTATCTGTGATATAAACTTTTCCTAAAGTTGTTACAGTTCATAATGTAAAATTTCAAGTGCCACATTACGAGTGTAACAAAATAAGAATTCGTGTGTATTAAAGAAATAGAGACAGCTGAATCTATTCCCATTGAAATGAAGACATTCTACACCGCTCAAATTTAGGCACTCACACACAATGGACATAATTACCAAAAAAAAGGAAAAGGACCGTAATTAAGCACTAAGACGGTCAACGGCAATAATGATTCTCCTTTTTTTTTGGGTAGATGGGGAGGGGGATAGGGGTGTTGTGTTAGAAGTGTTCTGGAGTTTAAATCTGAAATCATTAATTTTATTAGGTGTCTTAAAAACGTCGAAAGATAAAAGACAATGTTTTATTGAAAAAAGTTTTCTATTTCGGGTTTTATAGTAAAATCTCAACTTTGTATAAAATCTGTTTGAAAAGCTTGAGGCTAGTTTAGATTTTTTTTTAATTCCTTAATTGAAGAGTCTTAATGACAACAGAAATAGTAAAGTTTTAATTTATATTTTTCATCATGTGTGGGATGGAAAAAAGAAAAGTTTTAAGGGTTTTAGTAAGTGAATAGAAAATCTGCTTTATATGTTGGTGTTAATGATTGTGATTAATACCTTTGAGCTATAAATTGGCTATTAAATGAATGATAAGGGTGTATAATGGCTTAGCATAAAATGTTTATTGTTTATATTGTGCAATTAAATGAAGGAGGTTTTTCGAACATTTTTACTTTCTGGAAACGTGGACGAAAATTTTGTTATAGAAACACAACAAAATAATTTTATTGCCTTTTAAGATTTTAAATGTCTTTTTCAATTTTCAAATTTTTAAAATACCAAATTGTCTTCATTTTCATTTTGTGAAATTAGTTGCAAAATATGCGAAAATCGAATTAAAGCCCGATTGACAATAGAAAAAGTCTTCTCATCGGTTGTTCTTAATCTTATGAACAATTTTGTTTGCAAACGCGAAAACTTAACGGCTTAGCGTTAAACAAATACGATTTTGGTTTACGCACTTTAGAATAGACAAATATGTTTGTTGTATCGTTACTTTGTCGTAGTGCTAAAGGACAAAAATGAAAATATCAATTCAGTGTACAAACATTGTCAATTCACTTCGAGTAAACTATTTAAGACATATATAAATAATTTCCTTTAACTCCGGGTGGAGCACTACCCTAACGAAAGATCTTTCGTTTCTATTTCCTGATAATTGTTGTAGTTCCCTCCAGGATTTATTCATCTGGATAATTTCATAGTTCGTATTGCGTCGCCATGTTGTTCTTGGTCTTCCCTGACTTCTAGTCAGGGTCCCACCATAATTATGTTCGGCAGAGGTCTGAAGTCTTTTTTTAACACTGCCGTTAGAGCCCAGGACTCGCATCCGTATAGAAGGACTGACTTTACATATGAGTTGAACATTTTTAGGTTTGTTTTGATGTACATATTTTTTTGGAGTTGGAGATGCGGGACAGATTATCCTCACTGGTGCCACCATTTGGTGTTATCATGATACCTTAGTAGCAGAAATTATTTGTTTGTGCATTGGTTTCATTATAAATGTTGAATGAGGGAGCAATTTGGGATGTGGTAAGAAATTCGGTTTTCTTAGCATTAATCCGGAGACCGCAGTTAGCGGCATGTTGGCTTAGAAGGTTGAGTTTTATTTGCACGTCTGATTTTTTTGTTGACAGCAGTCCAATATCATCTGTATATGGTAGCTCCTCTAGGTAACTGAAGATATCCTAGGAAATACCTTGATTTCCTGATAGCGTATTGTTGAGTACGTCATCTAGTGCCACTAGCAACAGTAGTGGGGATATGTAATTTGCTTCTGACATTGTCTATGTTTTTTTTTTCGCATAGTTATTGCAGAAACCAAAGTAGTTCTCGGTTTCATAAAAGCGTGTGACCGCCATAAAAATGTTTGTTTGCGCCGAAAAAGAGTTCAGCCATCTAAACATTTTTTTTCTTTTAATTGAAAGATACCAATTTAGGATATTTTAGTGAAACATTTTTTCTTAATAGGTGTACATAATGTCTATTCAATGGTCAAATTATCATACATGTATCGGTATTGTAAAATATTAACTTCAGCCCTCTAACAATTCCGTCAATAGTGGACGCCGCTGCCGGTTTCTTCCCGGCATAGATATCTGATGTCAGATGGTTTGTCAAAAGGAAATAGGGCACGTTCTAATTGTAATTTTGTCAGATGACTTTGCGTCTGACTTTTACAGAAGCAAAGTTAAAAAGGTTACACACGACATGTATGTATGTATTTTGCAGTGGGAAATTTGACATGACAGATGACGCCTTAATGGATTCTGATAAGGTTTATCAGTTTTGTCGGGATGTTTGTTGATTTTAAGGAATCCCATATCGTATCCCTGTAGAAACTGTCTAATGCAGTGGTGAAATCTACAAAACATACGTGTAGGCCTTGTTGCCATTAATTAATTTATTTTATCCTTGGGCGAAAGCCTGCTAGGTTACGACGCAGAGACCTTTCGATCTTGCTTTTGATGCGGTTAAGCAGTATTCTAGACAGAATTTTGGAAGGAGTCGAAAGAAGCAGAATACCCCTGTAGTTTTTGCAAAGAGTTAGATCGCTTTTTTTGGACTTTAATGAGAAGTCCTTGGAACCATTCATCGGGTAGTTTGTTTTCTTGCCATATGGCCTGGAATAGTGGTTGGAAGGGTAAAGCGGATATTCTAGGTTCAGCTTTGAGAGCTTCTGCTGGAATGTTATTGACTCCTGCAGCTTTGCCATTTGTTTAATGTTTTATTGCTGGGATAATTTTCTTAATGGATGGCGAGTTTGTGCTAATGGTGGTGTCTTGCATGTTGGCGGTATTTTCGGTGGATAATGAGGGCTCTATTGGCATTCTTGGTGTTGTATCGACATTACTAAAGATGCTTACGAAATGGGAGTGCCACCTTGTTAGTTGGTCTCCTTAATATGTAACCATTTTTCCTGAGTTGTCCCTTATGTATCAGGACCCATTTGAAAATTTTCCAGCTGGTTTTGTGGTTATTTAATATAAGATTCGAGAATAGTTGGTTCGCGAAGCATCTTCAGCTTGTGCGGCAAGGTCTTCTGCCAACATTCGCTTGTCATTACGACATGATTGCTTGACTTGTTTATGCAAGTTTCGGTATTGTATGTCCAGATTTGTCTTTGCTGCTAGTGCTTTTGCCTGTTGTTGGCGACCTTAACTTCTCTACATTATAATGAGTTCTACCCGAGTGGTTTTCCTTTGGTTTAGCCATTACTCGAATTCGAAGTATTGCTATGCCTAAGTAGTGGTCAGATCCTACATCTGCGCTTTTGTAAGTTCTTACATCAAGTAGACTATTTCTCCACGGTCTACTTATGCAGAAGTGGTCGATCTGATGTTTTGTCATTTTGTTTGGAGAGCGCCATGTTGTTTTATGGCATAACTTGTGTGGGAAAAGTGAGCTACCAATTACAAGTTTCCTGTTATTGCAGAAGTCTATAGCATGTCTCCATTTCCACGTTTTCCCATTACATTCTCTATGCTTGAGTTGCCTATCTGGGCCTGGCATAACTACAACATTTTTCAAAACACAAAAAATTAACACCCGTATTCAAAACAAAAATTTAGTTACTGCATATCCCCTGATTAGGGATTTCTTATTCAAAACACTTTTAAATAAACTATGATTATCGGCTGATCAAAGACTTTTTAACTCCTGATTAACTGCTGTCAATTTGGGTTTTCTATCAATTGAATTTCACTAAAACAGAGATGTAAAAATTGTTTTTAATCGGGCAATTTAAAAGTGTTTTGAATAACCTCCTGACTAAATTGTGATTAAGCTTAATTAACATTTTAGTTGCTCACTCGATGAGCGGAGTATAGTTGGAGTACACAAATTTTCATTTTTAATACGGCTGTAATTGTTTAATGAGACAACAGTTTCTTATGAAATTGTCCAACAAAAAATATAAAATATTATTTAAGTAGACGATTATACAACGAACACGACGACACAACGAGATTGTGAATTGGACAATTGTTAACGGTTTCATGCAAAACTTTTAAAACTGTAAGCAGCGTTGCCAATAGAAATATTCTTCTGACAGTTGCAAGAATCTATGGCGGATTTTCAAAGTTCATTCATATAATTTGGTAGCGTTATTCAAGAGTAAATTATTTCAATGTAATTTATAATAATTTTTCTGAGTATACTGATCACAAATGTGAAAAAGAAAGCGCAGTATGACCGTTCGCTAAACCGCTTCCCCTTCCGTAAGTTCTATCAGGCTTAAAACACCATTTAGCTTCCTTATTATTCATTTGTTTATTTTTAGAATAACATATTGGTGGTGTAGGTAATCATAAATATATAAATGGTTTTACTTTTTTGAAAATATTTCTTTGCTTTGTTTTATTGCAAATATTCGTTTAATTTTTTACGTATCTGACATGTAAACATCATTTCCACTTTCTCTTAACATAAAAACATCACTTTCCTTAAATCCTTTTATTTAGGATAAACTCAAAGATCCCTGGTATAACAAAAGTTGCTTCAAGCTAAAAAAAAAACCATTTTCAAAAGATGCGCTCATGCCGTCCTTAATCGAATTAAGATTGTGTAATCAATTGGATTTTAATAATGCCAGCAAAAGATCAAAAACTAATTTCCTTTCCCCCACCATCGCCATCAAACAAAAACTTAAATTTTCTTTTATACACACTTGAAACTGTCAAATAAAAATATGCTTTACGAGTATTTTGTTATATTTTGTAATTTTAATACAAATCTGTTTATTGGACATTCTCACGATAAACACAGAGCCCCAAATCCAGCTCAACATGACGAACACATGAACTCCAAAAGAACATGATTATCAACTTTACTTTTCTGATTTAAATAGAAAAAAAATGAAAGATACAATAGCGGGAAGAAACGAAATGAAATTTGCTAAAAGCATTAAAGCAAAGAAGCGAATGAAAGATAAATAACGGTTAACGCACGACTAACACAAGGAAACTTAATTAATATTTTATTATTTACACTTGGCAAGCAGTCAACAAAACTTTAATCTCCCTGCTTAACTTAATGTTTCTTTTAAGGTTTTTGTCACTAAATCTTGTTAGATGGGCGAAAATTTACAAGGGGGCGCACAGTGCATTGATCCTTTATAATTATCAGACATAAATATTGGGTGTGTTACTTTTCAATTCAGTATCTGAATCTCTGCTCAAGACATCGTAAATAATGTAATTTTTAGCGCCTTGTAATTTTTTTTTATAAATTTTTATATTAATATGAATGTGTATTCCAACTCAAATTACAATTCACAAAGCTTTCATACTTCAATAGTCTTATTCCTTGCATATTTTCTATGCACTATCAGAATTTTTGCTGGTATATTTCTGTTAGGATGGTGCATAGAAAATATTCCTGGCAAATATGGAAGGAATAAGACTATTAAAGTATGAAAACTTTATGAATTGCAATTTGACTGTGTGAATTAATATGAAAATTTATATAATAAATGCTCCTCTCCATGAGAAAAAATTCCCAGATTCGACTTTTTTTTTGGCAAATTTATTTGCTTTTTTATTTCTAACATTTTTGCTAGTTTTTTTTATTTTTATGTAGAAAATAGGCTTCCTAAATTTGATGAGCACCTTTTTTCGCTGATATCTCTAGCCTAAGATTACCAGCATTTATTACTTCCTAATCTACAACAACACCATTTATGAGGCAACCATTTCCGACTCTTCTATCACTTCAAACTTTTACTCGAGATTTTAAATTACGTATTTCATCACGTAGTTTAGAACTTTCCTTTTCCATTAGCTTTTTTTTCTCACTAGAAAATGCATAAAACCGAAACAAAAGGAATTGATGACCGATGAAATAAGAGAACTTCAGGAAGAGAGAAGTCAATATACATAATTTCCAATTACGAACAGTACTGGCTGATAAATAAAGAGATTCAAATAGCGATATCTGACTTAAAGAATGCATCATTTATTTTTTAAGGATCACTTAATATCCTACGTTAAACATTTTACAGATTTCAGCAGGATTGGAACAGAAATCCCTAAAAATGAAGAAGAATATGCAGTGTGAGTCTCACTTCAGTAACAAAGAGGGATTTGGAACCCTAGTGTCCAAATATTGATACAAAAATTACGAGCGGTACAGAAGGACATCTGTGTTGAGTATGAACAAACCATCCAACATGACAAGCCAATGGATAATAGTAGCAACTGGAATTGGAATAAAAAGAAATGACAGTCTGTATTGGAACCAAACAGCGTGAATTGAAATCGAAACCATCTCCAAAGAAGTTAGGCAGGGATTTATATTCTCACCACTACCATTAAAGCTAAGTTAAAGCACCTTAAGAAGTCCATTCCTGTTGGTGTTACATCCACCTGTGGCTTATTAAGTTTGGTTAATGCCGATAATTGACTAGGGCCTGGCAACAGGTCGCGCATCATAGAGAAACCGGCCAGATGTATCGCAAGATTTTATGTCCGTTATATAGTCGTACTTCCATAGTTCTTTTAAAAGAAGGTAATTGTTGCGGGCTTAAGGTGCATGGCAGTTTATGCTGTGTCGATATTCTTCCCTCGGACGTTGAATTTTAATGAGCGTAAAACAGGTAAATGCAACCTGGGATGCAGACGGACCTCAGGGGGTTCGAAGTTGTACCTTAATAAGTGTGATGAGTGTGATTTTAATATTGGCGACCCCTCCGTTAAAATGCTTCGTGCGAGAAATGCTTTCTGTCTCTTATATTTAATCCCGAATTCGTACTTAAATTTATCTGAAAACAGGATTGACTTAATTAAAAGTGAGATAAAATTTATCTCAAACTATGCTTGATTCAAGAGTTTGTAGGACAGTTTAATCTCGTTTCGAACTTGAAATAACCCGAAAGTGTGATTAGATTGATTCTAACCTAAATACTTACCCCACAGATCCAGAGAGAATATTATTATTTTACTTTCCCGTTACACTTTTTTATTGCTCTTGCACTGTATTCCGACCTTTGTTTTACAGAAGAATTAAATTATAAGACATCAGCAGCATGCCTAATATGGTGTCCCTGTGTGTACCGGAGAAGGCTGTACTGTAATTCATTACATTTCCTACCTTTTGGTTCGTCATATACTACTTAGTTAAATGATTGGTTCTCCTTTCACTATTCTTGAGTTCATTCTTTTATAGAAATGTTTATTCCCTTAATAAACATATGTGTAGTACCACCCGGCTGGGTGTTGTTAACCGATGTACATACCTTTGGTAAAGCGAAGGCTACCATATACTTTCTAAATGTTCGCTATACACTGGGTGTAAGAACATTTTTAAAACAGATAAATTGTTTTAAAACTGCTAATCTAATAGCACCTGAAAATAAAAAACAACAACACAAATAATTAAATTTTAAGCAAAAACATTTTTATTCGAAAGCAATATACCGTTATTTATCGTTTTCCATTTTATGAAGCATTTGCTGCAGAAACTTTTATTAATTCTCTTTGGAAACTGCATTCGTGTATGTATGACTTCTCTCTTTTTTTCAATAATAAACACAAAAACTGCTTGTACACGAAACAAAGTACATTTTTCCATCCGTCTTTCCCCTTTCATCATCAAACTCAAATGTTGCATTAACTATAAATAGAAATTTTATAACAATATTATTAAGACTCTTAAAATTTCTGTCTTAGCTTAACCGCCCTCTCTGGTGCAGCTGAAAAGAATCAAATTAAAGAAAATTTTTTTAATTTTTATGAGACACATTATTATTTTACAAAAAATTACAATTTTCATATACAATTTTGAAGATATGATTTTTTTACCTATTAAACAACGCACTGTGGGACGCTTTCTTCATAGATGGGGTTGTAACTTTTCTTGCCTCCTTTCTGTTTAACCTGCCAAGTAGAGTTTGGCATGTAAACAAAATGACTGAATGTACTTTAGGTATAAAGCATTTACATCCTTTTTGCACAAAAGCGGATGTGCTCAACATCAAATTATGTTTAACCGGAAACAACACATAAACGTGGGTTCAGAGCAGCAAAACTTAAGAGATGTTGAAATAAGAAATTTTTGTTTTTTTTTGTTAGAGAAAATTAAGAGAATAGTTTAAAGTTTAAGAAACGTAAGATAAAAATAAAACTAAGAAAACAAAGATATTAAAAAAAAAATGTTACTAAGTAACCGTAAAGTATAATGCTGCATAAAGTTTTCTAAACACTCCAAGCAGACTTTGAAATAAATTTTCTTTTATTTTTTTAATTCTTCGCATCTTTTTAGTGTTTTCAAACATTTACTCCGCTTTAAATGTGTTAAAAAGATTTTTAATTAAATAAAATTTTATGTTTTATGCCCATTGTCATAATATCTTATTTCGGAAGTAGTAAAAAATTACAAAGTTACTTATTGTAGTTAACATTTTAACAGGTAATATCTATTAAATATAAGTTTTTAAATATTAATCAACACTTTTTCAAATTCGATTTATACAGTTTAAACTTTTTTTTGACTTTTGCATAGTTTCAGTTGTTCTAATATGGAATTAAAGCTAAAGAAATCCCTGATGTTCATGTTCATGTTCATGTTCATGTTCAAAATTCATTAAGTTTAATATGCAAATGCCTGCAACCCAAACACACACTACACACACAATAAACAACACAAACTTCTCTTTACAATACAAATAGTTTCCGACGAACTTCATCAATATATGAGTATTAGGGTGACCCTAAAAGTAGTTCGAAAATTATAGAAATCCCGCGAATTACGTTGTTAGTGACAAAATAAAAAGTTTTCCGAGATTAATTTTTTTTATTTATCTTTTCTTTTTTGTAATCAAGAAATATAAATTTTAAATTACATACCAATATATTGTTATTTTAAATGAGAGAGAAAGCGTGCTGCAAGTAGATTCGATAGTTACTCCTATTTAATACCACACAACTCGTCAAGAATATGCAGTTCAATTTCCAATATGTAGAAGGAATCTTAGTAAATTATCTTTTAAAGTAATCGAACTTGAATTAGATTAAAAATGGCGAAATAGCAGGTTTGGCCAATATTCAGGACTTAATAGCATATGGATAATTCCATGTTAAATCGAACAAGTGTGGGACCCGACCCCTTTCGATTTTAATTAAATTTAAATGAGAAGGTTTCTTTTATGCTTTATAAAGAGTTATAAGGAACAAATATAAAAAATTTTATTTTCTTTTTTATCAAAAGTTATGTCATAATTTCACCGAATTAGCCGAATGTGTTGAGCTTATTTCTTCAATATCTCGAAAACTACTTTACAAACGAAGCTTATTTTTATGTTATTTTAAAGATAATACTTGGGGCTACAAAACTTTTAAAAAGTAATAACTGCAAAATATAAACTTTTAAAAACGGGCTAAGTCAAAATAAATATTTTTTTTATTTGGCTGATTTTTTTTTTATAAAATACCTCAAACCATTCTTTAAAAATCCTGAAACTTTGAAGGAGGTTTTTTTTAAGATATGATTTTTTTTCGTTCGCAACCTTTAAAAAATAATCTTTAAATAGAATTTAAATATTGTAATTATGAGCAATAAGTACACAGTGCTAGTTACGAAGAACAGACAAGCCGGGCACCTGGCGGTTTAATCTAACTGGAGCTCGCTGCATCCAGTGGAGCTAACCTTTTTCAGCTTAGCTCTTGTTTTCAAGACAAACCGAAAATTTAGGAGGTTGCCCAGCATATATTCGAGGAACTTAAAAACGGTTTAGTTTATTAAAAATACTATAAAAAAATTATCCAAATAAAAAAATAGGATTTGACTTAGTCCGTTTTTAAAATTTATTATTTTATATATATGTATAACATTTTTAAAAAATTTTTTTCGTTTGTAGCCCCAATTATTCTCTTTAAAATGACATAAAAATCATCTTCGTATGTAAAGTACTTTTCGAGAAATTGAAGAAATAAGCTCAACACATTCGGCTAATTCGGTGAAATTATGACATAAATAACGAAAAAAATCATTCAAAAAACCTTCTCACTAAATTTCATTAAAATCGGAAGGGGTCGGGTCCAACTCTTGGTCGATTTGACATGGAATTAACCATATAACACTAAATATACTTTTTACTGTGAAGACATATAAAGCTCTAAGGTCCCCCCGTTTTGTAGTCCGTTGATATTTATTTAGCAAGAAATTTGATTTTTATAACTACAAAAACGGGGAATCGTGGAACCCCCTAAGACTTTGCTATGCATTATTGCAAAATTTGTAAGAGTTGCCAAAATCTGTTATAAAATCATGAAATTTTCCAACTTAATTTAACCGAGTAGCCATCAATAATACCTGATAGAGGAAGAGTAAACTGCAAACAAACAGGAAAATCTTTGCCAAATCTGACAGATACATAATAATACAAAGCACCTAAAGAGATGTAGATAGAACATGGCAACACAGAAAATTGCTGACTGCACAAAAAAAAAAGAAGAAAAAGGGGGATAAACATACACAGCCATAAAAGCACAAATGATCTCTTTTCTGTTTGTGAGAGATTTTTTATTGCAAATGTTTGCTTTAGGGAATGTTTAAAAAGTTTCACCTGCAACATCCGTTTTAGATTTCCTTAGATGTTAGAAAAAAATAAAAAAAAACTGAATAAAAAAAAACATCAAAAAAAATCAACAAACGGAAACTTGTACCAAAGTATACATGGGTTAGTTAGCTGGGTTATAAGTATAAACTTTATGCTCTTAACGAGTACACATACAAACACATCCTACACATGTTTGGGTTAGAATATCTCTGTGTGTGGTATAAACATTTTATATACAAATTCTATGAGTTTGTTATGCATGTTAAAAATTGAACTTATGCTTGTGTATGTAGACAACACCAATGATTATTATTACTACTTATATCAAAAAGTGTAGTTGGAAAGTAACCAACATTAAATTCCCATTAAAACTTAAAGGTTCTGGTTTCAGATTGTGCTTTTTTTTGTGCTGCTTCTGGTTTTATTTTGTTGCCTCTTCGTTTATATCGTGAAAAAATAAATATTCAAACTTTAAATGTACTAAGGATGCGGTTTTTGCAGCTGGAAGTCTTGTTAAAACGGAAGTTGCCGGTTGTTGGGCAAGTTGGTGGTATGGTGCAGCAATACTTGTTCTACACCCAGCTTCAACTTAATAATAAAGTTTAACATTATTGGAGGTTTTTTTAAGGGTTGTTGTTGCTTTACATAATGCATATTGAGAATTTCCACAAATATTTGTCAGATTAAAATTTTGAAAGAAAATATAGTTGGTTTGTATTAAGTTGAAATTAAATAAGTTTTGTTTTCTTAGTAATAATAATGCCAAGCCACTATCTTTAAATGGTTAATAAAGTTTTAGGTCTTTTTTTAGAGGAAATGTCAAAAACTTTTTTTAATCATATAATGTGGTTTTTTTTTAGCCAACCCCTGTGGCTAAGAATAAGAACAGTGATGGCAAAACTTATTGAGGAAAAATGATAGATTTCGTTAGAAAAAAATGCTAAATGAATGCTTAAAAGATATTATTATGGAATATATAGAAAGGTCTTCATTGAAGTAAGGGCCAAAAAATTTTTTATAATATGCTGCATATTGTCCTTCAGGTTCAACGACGAGGTGTCAAACTGTGTTTAATAAAGGTGCAATCGAATTATGCACAGCTCATTAATTTAATGTTGCCTCTGCTGAACTTTGTAGCAAATTCTTTAGAAAGAGATAAGACTGTTTTTAGATATGCCTGTTATACTTTTGTAGTTTCTTTTTTCTACGTGTTGCTCCAGGCCACTACACTAAGGGGAAGACCCGTGCTATAATCAAGATTTTACGTTCAAAATCAAATCATTTCAATCTTAATAGTTTGTTAAATGCGAAAATACTTAATTCAAGAACAAAATCTTGATTTTTTAAGATCTTTTCAAGATTATAATCTTGAATAAATTCTCATTTCAAGATCGAAGATTTTGCTCTTATTAGAAATCTTAAATCAAGAATTAATTCTTAATTAAATTCTTCTTTAAGGATCGATTTTAAGAATGTATTCTTGAAATTATCCGAATTCAAATGTTAAACTACAGGTTTTTATTTATTTAAATATTAACATATGTATATATATTGAAAAAAAGGAAACTGCAATGATAATGTAATACCTACAAGTACATAAATACTTATATTAACTTAGGTCTTCATATGTCTTTCCATTATTAATTTGATATAAATGGAAATTAGGGATATAAAAATACCAAATTTTAATTGAACATATTTTATTTAGTTAAGAAACAATTTTGTAAGACTGGAAGTTCATATACTTGGAATCTCTGGAACTCCACTCTTAGCTCCAGAGGAGGAATCGCTTCTTTTATGACTTCCTTGTTCATGAACTGCAAACTTTAAAAAGTCACTTTTGAATCTGAAACAAATAAATTTAAAGCCAAATAACAGGAGGTGAAATCAATCTATGAATTTAAGTAATTTATTTATTTGCACATATAAAGGAGTACTTACTCTTGAGATACTTGAAAACAGACTCCATTTAAAACTTTTGAAGAAAGTTTTTTTAACAATGCGTTGTCTGCAAACTCCGATGCAATTTCCTACGGCATGATGATTACATCATATTTTTTATAAATCATCACTTATTTGTATGGTTATAAACACAATTTCATCTGTATTCTGATTTTCCATCTTAATTGTTTTTCACCATATTTTAATATTTATATTTACTTTTTTTTTCTAAATAAGTCTTCTTCGTTTAGCGTCTTACAATTTATTACACAACTCGCTTTCATTGACGTTTAATTTCGAAAAAAAACAAGCATTAAATCTTATGCTTTTATTTTTTATTAATACTTTTATTTATGCTTTAATTTAAGAATATCAATCTTACTGACCAAATTTCAATATTGAAATCTGAAGATTTTGTAATCTTAATTCAAGAATTTTGTTCTTAAATTTAGATCGTCATTTTTCTCTACATGTAATTTTAGACAATACCGTATTCGCATTAATTGCAAAAGGTTGTTTCTAAAGCTACGGTCACACTTATCAAATATTTGACGAAAAAAACGGGACCAATAAGAAAACTAAATAATTATTTCCTTCAATTCCAATATTTATTTTGATAATAAAACCACATCTTGCAAACAACAATTTGTTGCTATGTCTGGTAGTATAATTTGTTTATTTTGTGATATTAAGATCATGCTAAATCTCAATAACTATTGACAAAAGTAGGGGTTACGCTTATTTGGTCAAATATTTAATAAGTGTGACCGTAGCTTTAGTCATCTGTTTCTTTCACCAATTGTTTTAATTTTAAGTGTATGTCCCAATCTTTGCGAAAATTTTGTGAATAGGTTTTTTCTAATATTCTAAAATTGATTTTTATTTCAGTAAAACATAAATGAGCACTTACATTGTTGCATTTTTTATATCTCATTCAATGTTAGAATTTTCCGTTTTTTTCTTTTATATTTGTATTAAACATTATAAACATGAAAAATATTAAAAATGTCACAAGAACTAAAAAATGCTACAAATTTTAATTAATTAAGTAATTAGTATTTCATGCCAAATGTCTTTAAAAAATGCTAGATCTAGCACGAAAAATGCCAAATTAGCAACACTGGTTAAGAAGAACATTTATGCTTTATGACAATGACAAGAGTAAAACAAAACTAGATTTATTCTTAAAAATATTTTTTCGTTGTAATTTGGTCACTGCCAAAAAGTCAAAAATACGGGGATTAAACGTCAAGTGCACAGGGTTATTGAAAGCAGTATTGGGCAGGTTCTTTTCTATTTCTATGCAACTTGTGCGACGTCGACACACGTTGCAGAGTACGTAAAATATATAAATGTATACCTTGATATGGTTTACTGATCGTCAGGAAACTTCACCCGAAGATTTAAGAAAAACTAAAGATATTAAACAAACAAAATTGTTAATCGAATAAGAATTATATGCAACAACTTTACTTGTAACAATATCAAAAAGCTTAAACAAAAACCACAACAACAATAAACAGTGAGTTTATCTCGTCTTCCATTCCCCACTACAATTGGTTGGAACTCTTCCAACATTAATCGTAGTTGTAAGTAGATTAATAAAAAACAAAATGGAAACAAAAACAACTTGCAAAAGCATGTTGCCAATTAAGTTTTTTTAAGCCGTATACTTGCCAGTTTATTATCAAATTTGAAATAAAATATAATCAAGAGCAATTGCCCGCTTGATGAGAAAAACATTAACTAAAACTAAAGAAAACATATTCTGAATCAAGTAAAATTTAAAATTTTTTGAAAAAGGTCAACAAGAAAAAGAAAGACAAAAAATGAAAAAACAAAAAAATGTACTTTGGACTACAAGAAGAATTCTTGACAAAAAGTACAAAAAAACAGAAGTAAGGAAGAACATGTAAAATCATTCAAAAACAAATTAAGATCTACCAAGGTTAAAATACCATTTGGTTTAAAGATTAATGTTGGACTTTTGACTGCCAGCAGTCGTCGATTGCTGCGAGTGTTAAATGGCAAATCTGAAGATATCGAGTGGTTGCGATTGAAACATGTATGGGTAACCTGTCCGTAAAACGCCAACGATCCTCAGGTCAGTCAATAATGAAAAATTTTAATTAATTTCATGTTGTAAAATTCCTTTCTTCATAAAAATAATTTAATGAAAATTGAATTAAGATTAAAAATTTTTTTATTTTAAAATACAATAAATGGAACCATATAATATAAGTCAAGGCGAGTTCATGACAGGTGGTCTTATAAGCACTGGTGATAATTTTTTTTTAGCTTTACCATTGTTGGATGTCATAATTAGTTTATTATTTTTTTTTACATTTAAGTTGAAAAATTTCAGAAGGCATAAAGAAAATTTCAACATAAAATAAATTAATTTAATAAAAAAGTGAAAAAAGATTCAATAGAAAATAAATTAAAAAAAACTTAATTCTGAAATTGCACACAGTTCCAAAGCTTTTTGGGCAAATGGTTGTTTTAAACCCACATCAATTTCTCGGCGGTAAAGGATCTATAATTTTGAGGTCTTCTTTAAGGGATTAGGGGCTATTAAAGCCATGTTTAACACACTAATGACCCAAAGGAGCCGTAGCTTTTTTAAGTTAACATTCTGTGGATTGACCTTTAGCATCCGGTGTACCATACATAGGCTATGGTTTTAATAGTAATGCATAACCCTTCTAAGTCCAAATAGTGGGTTTTCAATTCAGATAAACGGTTGTAGGCATTAATGGCATCTTTAACATGTTTTGTGTCTACGGAAATCACGATAAAGTTTTTCCAAATTTTCCAGTTAGTCTGGGTTCACACTATGAAAGTTTTCTTTCAGAAGGCCTGAGTTTATGGGTGAGAGAGGAGAAAAGAAAGGCATGTTCTCTTCCCCTCTCACCAATAAACTCAGACTTTCTGAAAGAAAACTTTCATAGTGTGATACCAGACTTAGTGTAATTGCATTTTAATGATTCTGCCTTAACTTTATGGGCTCTTTGCTTATCACAATATTTTCTGAGGGCCTTGGTTAAGTGATTTCAAGACTTAAATCCTTGCTGCAAACATTTTCACAGAATGGATTTTATTAATTAACTATGATTATTATTCATTATTGAATTCGCCTGGATTTAAGTAAATATTTTATGTTTTCGTCTTACGTCAATTGTTTTGGCATTATACAATGATTTTGCAAAAACTATTTGCTTGTGGTTTTTGAACAGTTGTACTTGTTGTAGTACCCAGATTTACCTGTAATGAATTCGGTTTGATATAAGTTAAGAGTGCTAGCAACTTTATTCTAGATACATTTTTTAATAATGTTAAAAATATTATAGGTGTTATTAAGGCTTGGATTATTTAGACATGAGTTACATCTACGGCAAATGGGGCTAACTTCATTTGTTAACAGGTGCTGAAGCATGCTGGTGAGTAATTTTGATGTGACCCAACCTTAATCTAGTGAAAACCCGTAGTTTTTTTAATCATAAATGTTTTTAAAAAAAACCTTCATCATACAATTTTGTTAACACGAGATGTTGGGCATGTATAAACACGATGTTTATGCAGTTGGAGCATAGCCAAAATTCCTTTGAAATAATATGCATATATAAAATGCTTATAAACTGTTATCTCCCTTCATAAATACTTTCCCTATGCGGCCATCTCCACCCAATGGACTTCTTTATCTGTTTCTTGTAGCGTTTAATCCATGCTCGCTTCGGTGTCCAGTTATAAGTCATTTTACTGATATGCTTTTTGAAGAAAGAATATTAAAATAGTTAAACAACTAAAATATTTCCCTTTTTTAAAAACTGTCCATGTCATAGACAGTTAGCACTTAAAGCAATTTGGGAATCAATGTTAAACAAACCATGGAACACATAAAAATTATAAATTGTCTCTAATCACCAAATTCATAAAATCAAGCAATCCATCCATTCGTTAATTTTGCACCTATTAACAAAATGTTTATATTGATTACTAAAAATTGTAAAAATTTAATATTTTGAATATTATTTTTTTCAATAAATGATATTTCTAATTTTAAACAAAAAAATTTAAAAAAAAACTTAGCCGTTTCAAACAATATGTGCGTTCGCTTACTTTTCCAGTAAAATCTAGTAGGTAAGTTATATGAAAATTTATGTGTACGCGAACGCATTTCAGTAAAATCCAGTACAAATTTGTACACATTTTGGGGTAAACGAACGCAACTAATGTGTTGATTGATTTTGACAATTTCCAACAACAATTTCACAATTTTAAATTTTATTTTATTTCAAACGAAATAATTTTTTGTTATTTAATTAATATTTTAATTCAAAATTTATTTTAAAACATTTTAAATGTGAATTCATTCAAAATAATATTTTTAATTTTCTTAAAAAAAAAAACAATTGATTCATACATGTACCCAGTCTTCTGTTGCACAGCCAGGTCATTCCCATTGAAAACCCGTGAGATAATCGAGACCACAGCCCGGGACATCTTCCAACTGTAGTAAAATTTATATGGGAAACACTCCAAAAACTGAGTGCTTTTCATATAAATTTCACAAAACGTTCAGTCACTTGTGTTGTGAAAACAACACATTAACTTTTACTTAAAGTGAGTGATAAAGTAAATTAAGGTTCATCCTACCTGGTAGGTTAAAGTAAAGTTGTAATAATGGAACACTTTTTAAACGGCCGATAAAATCCTACCTTTAGAGCAATTTAAAAAAAGGTACTTCATGTAATAAAAGATGAAAACTTTTTTAATAAAAATAGGATCAATATTTAAGCTAATCTTTTAAAAAGAGTATGAAGTTTATGTGTTTATGTTTCAAACGATATCTTTCCTTTGTTTTGATGATACTTGATTTAGAAAAGATTTTTTCATTTATTCTTGACGTTGCACAGTGGCGCCCGTAGAGCAAACGAGGTTGCAAAAATCAAAATTTTCATGAGCGCCGACGAAGTTTTGAATAAATCCATGTTATTGGAATCTTTTCAACGATTTCAAATATGCCACTCTTAATAATATCACATTTTTAGCTTAGAAGATATAACCGTTCAAAGTTGACCGACTTTCGGTTTTCAAAACAAACACACAATTTTTAGTCAACTTGTTGCGATTTCAGGTGTAATATCACGAAAAATAGGTAACGAATCGCCTTATTTTTTGTTTGTATTGATTGATGTATTTATTAAATGTATAATGATAAAAAAAAATTACCTGGTTGCTTTGTGTTTCTCCTGGTAAATCACTATTTAAAAACTATCCGTTTTTTCACTATTTTTTAACTTTGACGGAAAATAAAAAAAATATATATTTTTTTATATTTGCAAAACCTGTTCTTTGATTATTTCTTTACATAATTCAAAAGGTTTTATCTGCCCGTACGTGCCCGTTTGGCTTCTAGAGGTAAACAAGGTTAAAAAGACATGGTTGCAGAAATTGTATGGCGTCCATCCCTTATATGTTTTGACTGACAGTAGTTTGATCTAATAGTTTGAAAAAAACTACTCATTGAAATTAGCAGGTATGTAAGTACCTAACTTAAACAATACTTTGGCGTACAAATGGTCAGGAACAATATTGACTTATGGTCCCTACAGGTAGGCACAAATCTTAGTTGGACACGTGCATAATATCAAAATTGCATTATTCAGCCTAAATCAATATGTAGAGGTAAATTTTACAGAAAATTGAAAAAATAAATTTAAAAAAACAAATAATTTTTTTTTAATTTGTTGGGTAATAATTTAAAACATAAAACCCTAAAGAAAAAATATAAAAACAATCTAAAAATGTAAAAATAATTTTTTTTAGTTACCATAAAATTGATTTTTCTACTAATTTTAACTTTGATAACCCATAAGTAGGCCCCTACAAAGCATAGCACCCTTCCCAAACGCTCATTTCATAGGCTGAACAGTTATCTATCATATGCTGCTTAAACTGTTCAATTATCTTATTCTCTTCAAAAGATATGATTTTTGCAACGAAAAAACTCAAATGGCGCCACTGTGCGTTGGAGAAATTGAAATTAAGGCGTTATAAAGCATATCCTGTTTCTCTGCTCTTTTAGTAGCCTTAGTTAGGTAGTCTTCCATTATACCACTTGAATCAATTATTGTTTTTTAACAATTTTAATAGTCTTGTGTACGTCTGGTAGAAGGTTGTTCTTATTAGTCTCAAATGAATCATGTGATAAAAGTCTGTACTAAGCATTCTTAAAAATAAATTATTCCCAAACTTTTTGGTTCCAGTCTTTGTACTATACATATTTTAAAAAATAGTTACTCGAAAGAAATGTTTTTGAGTTAAGAAACAATAAAAAAGGGATTTAAAACGTACCGGCTTGTTTTTTTTTCATAAAAGAAAAAAACTAATACTGTGAAAAAAATGTTCACATAAATTATTCGAATTATCCATTAATCCAAAATAAGCAATTTTAACCTAGCGAACAGTTAATCGCCCAAAATTAATCGACTTACCAATTAATCGTTTGAATACCTTATTAAATACATTTTCGATATTGACGAAAATCTTATTAATACACATCTAACTTTGAGTTTATATCGATATTGATTTGCTTGAAATCAAAATTTTTCGTATACTAATTTTAAGAAATAAACTTGTGGTTGCCTCAACACGCCCAAAGCCTTTACTTGTTAAATTGGGTCGGTATTATCCCATCAATTGTACTTGACACACCCCAAGTCTCGACTTCGTGAGTGGTTTTAGAGGAGTTTAAAAATAGCTGAAATAAGTTTTAAATTCGATAAAAAAAATATTTTGAAGATTATAAAGACATAAAGGAATGCGCACGAAATATATAAATTTTAATAACAAAAAGAGATACTGGAATGTTTTTTCATGCGTCGCTTTTCTTCCTGGGCCACTCAATATATAATATAACCACTACCCAGCGGTAAAAATAAATTTGTGGAGAAAAAAAATATTTTTTTGCCTAAAAGTACACTATGGAAAAAAAAATTTAAATTTTAGGCAAAAAAATATTTTTTTTCTCCACAAATTTATTTTTACCGGCAAAACTGTTGATTATAAAGAAAAACGTTATATGAACGGATTAAAGAAATTGTGATTTTTTTTTTTCTGTTTGTTTTAGCAAAATCGGACATGTGGTTCTCGAGTTATGTTCAACAAAAAAAAAAAAAAAAATAAGGAAAAAATTTAAAAAATGTCATAAAAAAAAACTGACACATACGAACGCCAAACCCTTTGAGGGTTTTACTATACTGACCTAGTACCATGACCCTGACTTGGAATTTCTCACCCTCCAGATTGTCTGTTGTACTGTGTTATAGAAAAAAATTTAACGATGTAACTATGTCCATAGAAACCAAAATTTAATTGGTTTGTATGGATATGATTATCTCGTTATGGGTACTTTTTTTCTTGAGAACACACTTGTGAACTTTTTATTTTATTTTTGTTACTTTTTATTAACACAAAAATAAGCAATTTTTTGTTTTGGAATAATAACTACCCGCTTAGCTTTTTTTAACCTTAAAAATTGTGTCAAAAACCAATACGTTTTTCATGTACTTAAAAATAATTTTTTTAGAAGTTTAGTGTGCTGTTTTCACAACACAAGTAATTGAACGCCCAATAAAGTTTATATGAAAAACACTAATAAAAAACTAACTGCCTGTTTTTAGAAAACGTTCACGTACATGTTTACGTTTTCTAAAAACAGGCAGAAAGTGCTTTTCATATTAGTCTTACTACACGTTCAATACTTGTGTTCAGGGCTACCGTTCTTCCCACTGAATTCGCAATTCGACCATTTTCAGCGGCCTGCGACTTTTTGTGTAGCTTTTTTTTATAACCGACTTTTTGTTAATTTTATCATCATTTTTTTAATTTTGTTGTGACCTTTTATCCTTTTTTTGTAAAGTGTACAAAGGGTATAAGAAAATTTTGGAAAATTTTCAACAAAAGCTTCAAAGAATTGTTAAGTAAAAATTTTAGTGTTTGCAGTCAATGTTAAACATGGACAGGTACCAACAAGTGAATATTTTGCTTTAACTTTAAAAATAAAATTTCTTTTATTCTTTAAAATAAAATTTTTTGTTAAAACTACGGAGTCTGAGACGGAAAAAGTTAACAACGCTGCAGGTCCTTCGAAAAGAACGTAATATTTCGTGATACTTTTCGAAAGAACGGGCACTGAAGTATAAACGGCCTAACTAACAAATGGAGTCAACGCGGCTTTTTGCTGTGTTTGTAAAGTGAACTAAAACAATCATCTTCAGCGACATGAAAAAACAAAAAAAAAGAAAACGAAAAAATGCAACTGACTATTTTGTTTCAATTGTTTTTTTTGTGTCTTGCTATGCTTTTTACTCAAACGACTTTGTAATTTTTATAAAAGACCTTTTGTGAGACTTTTCAAAAACTCCTGGCGGTAACCCTACTTGTGTTGTGAAAACAGCGAATAAAATTTAACAGACTATCAAGTTAGCCATACAAGGTATATACTCTGAAGTGAAGATGGCCATTATCTGCTATTCTTAATGCTTCATTGGTCTAACTGAAACACTTTTCGAGATAAACGATATGGTCAAAGGCCCTTTAGATCCCATCCCGCTTAATATGATTATATTTCAACCGGACATAAAGCATCTTCATCAAAATCTGTCCAGCGGCTTTTGAGCCTACAAGATACACACAAATACAATTTCTTTTTTATACATATTTTAAAACTGAAGTGCTTTTAAAAGAGTACTTTTGATACAAATAATTTTGGTTACTTTGTTCGCTTTTGGTAACTTTATTTTTACATTTTGGTTAATAAGTTTTTTGGTCGTGGCAACGCTGATGATGGTGAGTCACCTTTAATCAAATACAGTGTTGTACATAACGTTTGTTTAAACCAGTGTTCGAAAAAAACAGTAAAATTTTGGTAATGGTTATGGTTATGTCACGTCTAGTTTGAGCTTTAAGTCCCAAGTGCGCACTTTGCTTAAGCAAATGTTAGTTTCATTAAAATTAACAAAAAAATTTCTTAAGTTCAATATGGTTCGACACTTATGAAATACATATATTCGCACAATGATGCCGACATAATCATATTATTGTTGGGCGTTTAAAAAATGGAAAATAGGAAAAGAAGTAAATTTAAATTAGTTTTCCTTTAATTTTCTGTCTGTTGTGATGGAGCGGTTGTGTGAATTTGGTAACGTGGTAACCAAAAAACTTTTTATTAAATTATCAGGTCTGCAGAAGAACGGAACGCAGAAGGCCTTGGCAGGCTAGGACATCGTGTGTTAAAAATGTATGAGTATGGAACGGGATAGTAAGGCCTTGTGTCCGATAAATAAGGGCTTCCAGAAGGGCTCCTTACTACTTCTTTTTACCGCTGGGTTTTTGCTATGAGTCGGTCTTATGTATGTTTGAACAATATAAAAAATAAACTAATAAAACAATATGGAAACTTTTTTATTACTTTTCATTGCGCACAATAAATAAGAGTTTTCGAAAAACTAAAGATTTTTACATCGATTAATTATATTTGCGGAAATGCATTCATTAATCATATTCTCAACCATCATCGTAAAAAACTTTTAAAATTTAAGTTTAACCTACTTTAAGTTCTTAAATTTCTATTGTTGTTGCAATTGTATTGATTTCAAATAAAGTACATTTGTACGTATGCAGGCACTTTGAATTGCAGTGTTTCATAAGAACACAATTGAAATTTACATTTTGTGGAGGTGTGAGTCTGTGTGTTTCAACTACATGCATTAAGTTGCTGCTGTAAAAGATCTTAAGGGATTGAAATTTCTGTGTTGTTGTTGTTGGTTTGAAATGAAAGGTTAACATAAAGCAATGTGAATAATTTTGGGGAGCAGAATTGATAACAATTTAAAGGCATTTTCTTAAAGAAGTTGCTTAAAATTTAAACAGCTACTGAAAAATACATTTTCCTTAATAAACGTTTGTTAAATTTAATAATCGTTTATTAATACGGGGCTAATGTATGTTTAAGATTTGGCTTCAAAGATTCTGACTCAATATGAAGTTTGTTTCTTATTTGTTAGTAGAATGTAGCCGCTCTGTTTTGCTTACAAATGCTTGACACTTTCATGCTTGGCATGCCACCCGTTTCATAAAAAAACACACACTTTTTCATTTTATTGTTTTTTCAAACAAGATATTCTTTATATTTCACAGAATATTCTGGTGCTGCAAATTCTTTCACTTTATTGTTAGAAGTAAATTTAAGTAGTCATTGGTAACGTATGATCAACAAATTTATAATATTCTCTCGCAAAATAAATAACTCATACGTCAGTGTCCCATTTAATTTTCGGTTTCCAAGTAACTTTATTAAAGTTGCATGTGTTTTGCTTGGCACACGCTTAATTTTTTTTTTCTTGAAAACGCATTCCAAGTCAAATGTTCTTTGTAGAAAAGAACATTTATTAGATGGTTTTTTTATTGTATTTTTATAGATTTTATGGAAAAAATTGAGCTTTTCGTTCTCGTTTATCTTTATTAAATTTTTAAGTTTGTTTTTATGAATTTTTTATTATAAATATCAGATAAATGGCTAAATATTTCATGATGACAAGAATTATTTAAATCAGTAACATTATTGAAATATGTCACTCAAAAGTATTATTTTCATTTAATTAAAAATAAAAATGCTAATAGATTTGCATGGAAAATTGGTGGCTTCATAAAAATGGTCGTAGTGACCATTCACTAATCATGTTTTTCCTCTGCGTGTGCAATTAAAAAGGTGCATATAAAAATACTCTTATTAAAATTAAAAAAATTGAATTTTGTATGTAAATGGTTTTTGATTTTTGATCTGTACATTAGGGTGTCCCAAAAATTTTTTTTGTCAGAGGCTCAAGCATAATTTGAAAGCATAAAGGGTCCAGTATTTTTGAATTTTTTTTTAGATTTTTACGAAGAGGTTTAGAGGTAGCGCAATTCAAGTCTTTGTTAAAAATCTGGTTTTTTGGGGCTTTTTCAAACTTGACTCAAAACTTTGTCAATAACCACGTTCATTTAATTTTTTGACCGAATATTTCTAAAGAAAATTTCCCAAACTTTATTTCCATATGCAAAAACTTTAAGTTCCGGCCATATTTTTGTCCACTACGAATCCACATATTAAGTATTTTTGTAATTTTTTAACAAATTCTGTAAAAAACGGTTTATAACTTTCCAAATTTATATGAAAGGTATAAAAACTAGTGACGCGATTTTAAATACCGATAAGTTCTACAGAAACAAGAAAAACAAAAATTAAATTTTGTCCTACAGTTTGCGAGTTACACTATTTTTTAATGTTTGTACCTTAAAAATGGTGATACTTTTTTCGTTATAATTATTGTATATTTCAATACATTTTTATAGTTGGTCATTAACTTCTGACATTTATTGATCTACATCGTTACACGCTGTCATTTTCACTTTTTATTTTAGGTGTTTTCTCCGCTATCATATTGTCGTTATACGATTTTGCATAACACAATTAATTTGAGTTAGCTGACCGACGAATCAAATAGAAAAGTTTTTTGCATATGTGGCAGCGCATAGCGAAAAGGGACCTAAGGGTAAAAAATATAAATTTTTACTTTTTTTTATGGGGACAACATCGAATGAGACCGATCCCATGCCCCAAAAGTGTTCCCTCCCAGAGATAGACGCGTTTTATGAAGTGATGGTACACCAAAATGGCTCCCCTGAACAAAACCGGTTTTTACCCTTAGGTCCCTTTATATTTGCGCGTCACATATATGAATAAATGTTTTCGTCGACGTACCAGTAAGGATTTTTTTATATTATTTTTTTGTTAGTCCGAAATGTATAATATTATTCAAAATATATATGAATTTTGTGAAAACAAGAAATGTGTGGCATGTGGGGAAAATTATAGATGCCCTTGATCCCTCCAAACTGCCGACAAAAATGCAAATTCTGCAAATATTTTTTAATAACATATACTGGGTATAAAGATAAAAACGGGTATAACTCAGGGACGGTAAGAATAAATTTTAAAATTGTTTATTCATATTAATAAGAATTAATTTGTCTTTCAAACTGCATCATTAGTTTTTTTTCGTTTTCATTTAAACTTAAAAAGTTGTAAAGCGTTATTACAAAATTTTTGAAAAAATTACGAAAAATTGCAATTAAGGGTATCTAAATGAGTAACCTCATCACCAAAACTTATAAGTTTTTCACACAGGAATAAAGCTTAGATACTTTTCTTTAAAACTGTTTCCTCAGGAGTGCAGAAACTCGTGGTATTAACCAAGTTATCAGTAAAGTTAAAAATAGGCCGAAAACTCCGGTTTTTTATGATAACTCAATTTGCGCGACCTCTAAACCTATTCCGAAAATTCTTAAAAAAAAACCAAAAATACTTTACCCTATAAGTTTTTAAATTTTGATTGAGTACCAATGAAAATCATAAAGAAAACATTGTTTGGGACACCCTAATGTACATGCAAAGAATATTAAACAAAATAAAATTTTACCAATAAAAATTAAAGAAACAAGTTTTCGATTTTCCAAAATTTTTAGATGCACTCAAATGAGTGAAGAAAAAAAAGGTTTTTTTTAGATTTGGAAGCAATACAATTCTTAAATGCGGTGCTAAATACTAGAAGAGAATTGATGTTTATTCGTTTTTTAAGATTACATTTTCTAATGGTTTATTGAAGCAGTGAAATCATTTATTCTTTTGATAACAAAATAAAAAATTTTAACTTAATATTACAAAAATCATATATTAAAAAAAATAATATTTTAGATCTATAAAAAAACTTTTAAGCGCTGAAATAATAATT
The DNA here is from genome assembly GCA_949318255.1 of Pollenia labialis. Lineage (NCBI taxonomy): Eukaryota > Metazoa > Arthropoda > Insecta > Diptera > Polleniidae > Pollenia > Pollenia labialis. The sequence goes on along the minus strand of OX439142.1, from coordinate 132,988,012 downwards.
TTTTCAATGCTTAATTTGTTTTAATTACTTTGAACACGTAAATCATGTAAGTTTTCAAAGCGTAAAATAAGCGTTCTTCAGATCACTACAGCAGAGCTTCTACAACAGGAATTCTAAACAAAAATCATGTAATATTTCATAGAAGTAAGTGTAAGCGTTACACTTTGAATTCTCCCTTATTTTTACTGCTTCCGAGGAATTATCAGTTTTTTCTGGGAAACTACTGTTTTTTTTCTATAATCAAACTATTTTACTTTCTTACCGCAAATTATTTAACATCACTATAACCAATTTTAAGTGAGATTTCTTATTTTTATTTGATTACTCAACATCTACAAAATGATTGCAATAATTTGAAACTGAGCTGAATCTGCAAAATTAGTGCATTAGCCAATCTATAGTTTTTTAAATTGATTATAATCCTTCGAACATCCCATCAAGAGATTTATGCTATTTTCCAATTAGTTTCTGATTTAGAAGATAACACAGTGCGACAGGAAAAGCTACCTGGGAAAATCCACCAATTTTAAATAAATAAAAATAATCTCTAATTTTTTATAATCTAATTATTTTTTTTTATTAGTTAATTTTATAAAAAAAATTTTAATTTTCCTCAAAATTTAAATTTTTTTTTTTTTTATAAAAAGTAACCCAGGAAAAACTTTTTGATTTTTAGTAATAGGTGGTAGTTATTTCATACATTACATGGTAAGTAGCTGTCATTATTCTGAAAACTTCAATGAGTACTTACTAGTAATGACCTCAGCAACTACTTATTACTTCTATTTTTTCACTACTGAACATTTGCTTACTAATAATCAGTTCAATAACTACTTACTAGTTGTGTTGTTTTCAGTACTGAATATTTACTTACTGGTAAGTACTCAATAACTACTTACAAGGTTTATTAACAAGTGGTTTTTTGCTTCTGGTAAGTATATTGTAAGTACCTACAATTCCACTTACTAGTAAGTGTATTGTTAGTTCTGAACTCTGTGGACACTTCGAACAAGAATAAGTAGTTATTCAGATGAAAAATAAGTAGTGTTTAGTTTTCTTCATAATTATTTGTTAACTTACCAGCTAATGATTTTTGTTTAACATTTTCTCAGTTCCATGCTGCAAAATAAGACTCTTTGTCTTGTGTATGGAGCAATGCAATTAAATAAATAAATAAATAAATAAGTAAAGTTTTTGCTGGGTAACTTATAGACATAAATAATTCTCAGATTATTTTTATAAATTTTTTCGCAACCTAGGAATTTATGTTTAATTATTTTTAGTAACACTGTGTAATTGACTTTTTACTTTTCAACTTTTATTTTAAATTTTTTTTCATAATAACATCACAAGCCACAACAATTACAACAAAAAATTTTGAATTTCAATCAAATTATGTATTAAACTTTAATAATTAAAGTTATGATTTTTTTTATCACTCATATTAACAGGACTAAAATATAATTATGTTGACGAGTTTTGTATTTTTGGTTAAATTGAATATTCCAAACCGTTCTCAAGTTATGCTGATAAATGTCGTTCAAGTACGTTCATTTTTGAGAAAACGGTGTTTCCCGCGAACTATAGCTAATTTAGACAAACGGAGTCTAAAAACCAAATGTGTTCCCTTGTGTAATTCAATAAGCGAATATTAATAATTTAATAATTATATAAAAATTATCAATCATAAAATTCACGTAGATTATAATACTTATAAAGAATGGAGCTTCCAACGAAGCAGGTTTGTAAGGGGAAACATAAACGTTGTGCTTAGCATTGCGCTGACGGAAGACATGAGTTTTATATGGTGAGTTCCCACTTTGAAGCAGCACATTTTTGATACATAAAGCGCATTATACAGCGCACATAAAAATTTTTTAATGTAACGATCGGCCTTACACACTGAATGTTTTGATACAGTTATTTTTTAGTATTCTCCCTTACAAACCTGATTCATAGTTAGGGAATGCCGTAGCACTTGAAATTTTATTTTTTTTACAAAAGTTGTTGGGAGTTCTTTCAATTACTTTATTGCATTTCTGTAAGTCTTATTGCGTAACGCATAATTTAGCGCTTATTTTTTGAATGTACCATAAGTGCTTCGCAAAATGATAAAATTTTTTATTGGGAATTATGCATTTTTGGTAATGAAATGATTTTTTACCTTTTTTTTGCTACTCTTAGTTACTTTTCTAAGTAAATTGCCAAATGAAGATTTTGACTTATCTTTGGCTTCAAATGATTTTAAGGTCACTGCAAATCAAAATATTTCCATTTCAAATTATCTTTTAAAAGTGCCAAAATTTAAATGTATGTAAAAATATTTAAAAATAGATATTTATCAATTAGTTATGTCAACAATGCATTCCAATGATATGCAATGTAATGCCAATTGGTATTTAAATAGTTTCCTATTAAAATAAAAGATTTAATTTTTAAAGGCTTTAACAACAAAACCATTTTGAATAACAAACAAGAGAAAAAATAATAATTTTTTTTTACACACACACAAGAGAACAATGAAATAAAAATAATAATAATTTCACAAACAGTTAACATACACACATTCATAGATAAACACAAACAAATATTTTAATACGTATACTTCTGCATAGTCATGTTTATTGTTATTGTGATACATAAAACAGGGAAACAAAAAAGTTTTGAGGAAATTTTTAATATAAAATTTTTCAAGCGCTAAAATTTTGTACCTCATTAGATAGATGAAATTTTGTAGCGCTTAATCAGTTATTTCGATATGCAACTTGTGCCATAGCAGGATGTTCTACTGCCTTAAGCCTGGTACTGTGTTCAACATTTTACGTGAAATGCTGTCAAAACGCATATGAAAAAAACTTGTGCAGAATATCTATGAAATAATGTTGATAGAGTTGTTCTCTGTTCATTTTGTGAAAAAGTTTGGAGATGTTTCTGGCAACATTTTTTACAACTGCGAAATAATGTAAGCTGCACTTATTTCACGTGGAATTTTAAGCAAAAGCAAAAAAGTAACAACTGATTATTAAATAAGAAATTAAAAAATTAAAATAACACAACCGGTAACAGTTTTTTATCCATATTTATATTCTTTTTTATTAAATATTTTAATAAAAAAAATAATTTTTAGTTAAATACATGTGCGGTTTGTTTACATACGCAGAACAATGTCGCATACTTTGCAGGACTAAAAACGTCAAATTGTACAAACTCGCATGAAAGGTAACATTGATACATGTCAAAATTTTCGTGTGAAATAATTAATGTTGCTCAACATTTTTCACAAATTTGAACAGAGTACCAGGCTTTAGAATTAAAATCGATGATTAAAAAGAATTTGTCAGTTTTGTGGTTTCCAATTGTCCTGCAAGTTCATTCTCCCTCTAGACGGAGACTATTACGAGTCTCGTTATTTGAAACTTCTTACTATAACTATTATTACCAGGGAAAGGCAGAAACATAATCAGCCCAATTATGAATAACAATTCCCAAGGAGTTTTTTCCCGTTCCCCATTTTTACAATTAAATTAACATAGGAAAAATGGGAAAAGGGAGAAAACTCCCGGGGAATTTTTATTCATAATTGGGCTGTATATTTTTTCGTTTTAGAGCTTTTTATGAATTTTGGAATCGATTTGTGAGTGCATATTTTACCGTTCAGAGCATTTTTTTTTTTGCATACTTTGGTAAAAAAGAGCCTTTTTGCAGCATTTTGTTTAAGTTTTTAGCGCATATTTATCATTTTTCAGGAATATTTTGATACATGGTAAATTTGTTTTAGACGCCTAAAAGAACTTTCGCAACAGACAAAAATCTTTTTCTTTTTTTTGCGATGTTTTGCCTTTTCTATTTTAAACATCTTTCTGTATATCCAAGGTGTTGTTTCAATTTAACCATCTAAGTACATTTAATTTTTACTCGAAAATTGTTAGACAAAGCAGGTTGTCATTAAAGATTAATGTTATTCCAAACTTTAAAATTTCATATATGAATAAGCATAAAGTTAGGGAAAGGGTAATTTTATAGGGTTTTGGTGATCGGGATCAATCTTTTAGTAAACCGATCGATTTAGAATCACTTTCAAAGTGATCGTACGATAACCATCCGTCCGTCTGGCTAGTTGCTTGTCCATGCTTTATTTTGTGCGCAAAGTATAATCGTAATCTTGTAGATAATTGGATCAAATTTGGTAAATACACCTTATTTGTCCTAAAGACAAATTCTATGTCTATGTCTTTAAATATGAACGTCTATGAATCGGTCTATAAATTTACATATTCCCCATAAAAACTTTTTTCCAAATTAGACTCCTTGTGTCCGTAAACCATCTCATTTTTGGATTTAATTCGCCTCAAAAATGTTTAACTGCGAACTAAATTCTTTTCGAATCATTTCACATCTATAAATAGCTTTAACTTCCTTTAAAATGTTTTCATTAATAAACAATTTAGCATCCGTCCCTAAAATCCCTTTAAGATAATATTCGGCACATATGAATTTAACCTCTTAACGTGACTTTGTTTTTGTGAGCCGATGACTGCCCATCGTTTCGAAATAGGATAAAATCTCGAAAATTCTATTGTATATACTGTGGAGTTTGGGCTTTACCGATAATCATTTTAGGATTACTCTTATCAAATGGAACTGTTATTAAATTGTTGAATATTTCGTTTTCAAATTAGCAATTTTTTGGTGCATATTTTCAAGTTTTTACTCCATATTTAATGCGCATAAAACGTGTTTTTTAGAGCATATTTCTCGTTTCCCTGATTATTACCCTTATCGCGGTTATTAATTTCATTATTAATATGAACTATTATTTGAATTAGGCGTTTTGGTTACGTTTTGTTTATATTTTCAATAAGCATTTTGTAAACTTTCGTTACTTATACACATGCAAGTATTAAAGAAATCTCCTCATAAATTTATTACAGTACACTGGGAGCCTAAGAGTCATTCCAACAGACACTGAGGTTTAATAGAATATGATTTGAAATCAAAGCATTTCTCAAACGACAAACGTTTGATAGTAATCTGAAAATCATAGCATTCCCAACAAAATGGAGAAATGATTTTCAAATTGAGAAATGCATATATTTTCAACTTGCTTGCAAACGTTTAAGTTTTCCTTAATGTGGATTTTAATACAATATGTAACATAATTAAAAATATTCGGAACCATTGCTAAAGATGAACTGGAGTTCTTTTCGTAATCAAATTCTTAAAATGACGAAAATACTTGGCTCCTTTTTATTTTGAGGATTGTCACGGCGAAGCACCGTGATGGTACAACAAACTTGTATTTTCTTCACTTTTCTGTTCTATTTTTATTCGCATTTTGTAATTAATTTTTTACTAACAAATAATTTATTTATATATTTTTTTTTAAAGAAATTAAAGTTATCAAAATAATTTTCTTATTGATAATAAATTTTGTATTCCCGACAGACATCTTTTAGTGTTGGTATAAAATTTTCTTGCTTCTTAAGTCGTATTTATTGTGAATCGCAATCATATTAAGGTTGCCCTTAATTAATTTTATATCTATCTTGACAATTGATACGGTTAAAATTCTAAATCTATTTAACTTAATTTAAGGGCCACATGATGCTGGTAAAAACCCCATTTATTTAACTGTGGTAACAATCAAAACGGTACAATTGTTATAAACACTAATGATTGTATCATAATATGGCTGTAGCATTAATTATATTGCTTCAGTAATAATAACACTGTCCGTCAAAAAAAGAAAAAATTTGTTAGACACGAATCGGACGATAGACGTTTGAAACTAGATATTAATGTAGAAAAAACTACGTTTTCAGTTTTTAATTTCGTGATCCTGTGTCCTTTTTAAAGGAGTAAATTAAAAAAAAAAATTTTTTTAAATAGTTCTGTTCTTCCTACTACGTCAAATTTGGTGTCAAATTATCAAGAAGGGTTGTAAAATATTTTGCATTATTTGTTGATGTTGTTTTGTTTAAGCTTTGATATTATTACAAGTAGAACTGTTGCTATAAGTCTTATACGTTTAACATTTTTATTTGGTTTAATATCTTTAGTTTTTCTAAAATCTTTATGGATGAAGTTTCCTGATGATCTGGCCTAAGCAACCAGTGAAATGCGCATAGGAATAGCTTATCCCATCAACAATAAATTTCAAGTGTTTTTATCAAGAATAAAAACTGGGAATTGAGCACGAATAACAAAAACTTTTGAAATTAAAAATTTTGTATTCCCAAAAATTGAAATTACTTTTTGATTTTGCATTATTTTTATTATATTCTGTCAGAAGCAAAAGATATTAACAATGTTCTTTAAAATGTTTGTCCTTTAATAACCTTAAAGGTTGCCAATAAATTACTTTAAAAAAATATAGTGCATTAGAGACCCAAATATTGAACACCACATGCCAAAATGTCATTCTTCAAGCTTTACTACTTAAGTTTATAATAATAACGGGTGCGCCATCTAACGTTTTTTTTTCAACAAGTACTTATTTCGTGAATGGTAACACTTAGCTCATGTCTGATTTGACAGATAATTAGTTTTATCCTTCCGCTGAACGAATATGGTTGTGTATACGCTTGAACAACGCTGGGAAATATTGCGACATCACTTTGAAAACCATGGTAATGTTGCAGAATGTGTGCGAAAATTGCGTACGGATTTTGGATGAAGCTCATTTTGATCTTGGCAGGTATGTAAACAAGCAAAATCGTCGTATTTGGGGCACAGAAAGCCGATGCACCCAAAACGAGTCACTTTTTGGTGCGGATTTTGGTCCAGAGGCATAATTGGGCCATTTTTCTTCGAAAATGAGCAAGGAGTGGGCGTTACAGTCAATGGCGATCGTTATCGGGACATGTAGAACGAATTTTGGTTCACAAAAATTGAAGAGGATATTGGAAACATTTGGTTTCAACAGGACGGCGCTACGTTCCACACAGCCGAAGCTGGACTCGACGATTTGCGCCCTGTTTTTGAAGATCGCATTATCAGCCACAGAGCTGATGTCGTTTGGCCACCTCGGAGCTGCGATTTGACACCGTTGGACTATTATTTGTGACCCTTTAAAGGACAATATTCGTGAAGCCATTGGTGAAATACAGCTGCACACAATCGATAATGTGTTTAAAAATTGGACAGATCGTGTAGGCTACTGCATGGCCAGCCGAGCCAGCCATTTGAATGCTATTATTTTCCATTATTAACTGGAGGGATTGTACTTTCAAATAAAAAAGAAATTTGAGAAATTATTCAGTAGTTTTTTTTATAGCATTTTCAAAAAAAAAAGTTATTTGGCGGACCCTTTACTTTAAATTTGAATTGTTTTATATTCGAAAATGGAAATAGCTAGTTTTTGGTACCCAATATGTTTTTTCGTGGGTTCTGAAATAATTGTCACTTTATAAAAAAAAAAATCAACTTGTAGTTTAAAAAAAATTATAATTTTTCGTCAACGTAATAGTTTTTGCAAACGCGATTAAATATGTACTGCCCAAACCGTAATTAGGTTTGTGGTGTGTGTGGGTTATTTGACCTTTTTAATAAATCGCGAAATATAACAAAAACCTTTGCAAGAACTACGAAGAATACTATTTAATAATCTTTGCTCCAAGATTGTGGTATGTGCCTGAAATTGCACATATGTATGTATGTAACTATTGATACGCTGGTGTGACGATCAAAAGATATAGGTAAACTCGCAATGCAATGAAATACGTGTCTCTAGTTGTATGGTTACGCCGCAGTGAACATTCTGCAGAATGTTGTTATTTTTGTCAGTCATATCCGTTAAATATAATATGCGAGAAGATATAAAATACAATAGTTCTGAGCCTGTGAAGCCTGCAGCATAACGTGCTGCAATAAACCCTATTCACCGTCTGAAGAACTACTACAAGCTGCAGAAGTCGTTGAAGAGAAGAATCACTTTATTACGATACACATGTGGAGGAATTTTCTATATATCGAACAGCAGAAAGCGAGTTGGGGTATGCTGAAACACATTTAGTAACTCAGACCGACTTTTGGTATCACGGTTGTTGCAGTTGAAACTAGTTTCTTCTGATTTCTATGTTACATCTTCGCGAAAGCGTTCAAAAGTTAGATCAATTAGATCAATGTTTTTAGAAAGACTACGAAACTGGTATTTCATACATACATATGCAACTGGCATACATCAGCTCTTTGATACAATTGGAAACAATTAAGATCCTGCCAAATGGAGACTTTTTGCAGATGGATCCGTTAAAATTCTTAAATAATAAAAACACAAATTATTGAGGAAATTATTGTCATTTCTTTTAATTATTATAATATTGGTATGGTTCAATTATGTATGGAACAAAATAGCGGTCAAATGGCCGGCTAGACCTCAGCGGCACGCCTCCATCCGATGGTGCCACCGTCCTGTTGAAACCACATATCGTCCACATCCATATCTTCCAATTCGGGATATTAAAAGTTCGTTATCATCGCACGATAGCGAACACCATTCACAGTAACTGCCTGACCGGCCTCATTTTGAAAAAATACGACACGATGATGCCGCCAGCCCATGAACCGCACCAAACAGTTACATTTTGTGGGTGCATTTTTCGACCACCACTCTTGGATAATTATTCACCCAAATGCGGCAATTCTGTTTATTGACGAATCCACTGAGGTGAAAATGTGCCTCATCACTGAAGATGATTTTCTTCGAAAATTTATCATTTACTCTTGCCATTTCTTGCCACCATTCTGACCATTGACAACGTTTGGAATGGTCATATATTTGACTTCTCTAGGGGCTCTCTGGGAATAGTTAGGGCGGTGGCGGGTAGTTTTATAAAAAATTACATTTAATGGTTAGCATGTTAATAAGAAATGTAGGGTGGTAAATATTAGAGGGAGTCAGTCGCACATTTTACCCCTCTAGGAGCGACTTAGGGACAGTTGTGAAGCTTTTTTTGGCATTTGTATCCTTTTACCCCGATGAGGAGCCATTTACCCCCATCCCACACCCCTAGTTTTTTGGCTCATGCGTTTTCGTTAAACAACTTCACAAAATTGGGGGTTCTAGCGTCTCGAAATAAGTCTATTCTATTCCACCCCTAGTGCCCATTATTGATGATCTGTACCATTAAAGAAACTTATAAAAATATAAAAGTCAGTTAATAAATTAGAATGCACATTGGTAGTTGATTTGATGTTGATTAAATTGGACTGGATACGTAATTTTGTTAGGGCACTTGATAGTTATGGTTCACCAATAGAGAATTTTAAAACAGTTTTTCCAAAGCGAAAATTGAGGTTGGTATGTTAAATGATCAGAATTGGTAATTTTTATTAAAGTTTTATTTTTTAAGGCGTATTTAAAGGACCACAGTTAAAAAAAATTAACGAAATCGAAAGAGTTTCCCAATTTATTTACGATGGTGAAAAAGGCGGCGTGGAATAGTTTGGAAGAAGTAATAAATAAATTTTTGGGCAATAATAAATCTGTAGATTATGAAGCTACAGTTAAGAAACTAGTGAATTATTAAAATTTATTATTAAAATTAATTTTTTGGACAGCCACCTTGATTTTTCCTCAGTAATTTAGGATCACTAAACACGTTGATAGAATCCATCAAGTCCTCGCCAATATTGAGAATCGGTTACGTGGAAAAAATACTGCCAATACGCTATTGTCGTGAGACTACTGGTCTACATAAACGACAAACCAAAAAGACTCAAATTTTTTAATATTTTAATTTAAATTTTAAAAAATCACCCCTATCGTGAATAATTTTTCCCTCGTAATTATTCCCCTCTTCACATATTTGCGATCATGAAAAACTCCCATGAAAAAATGTAATTCAAATGAGAATAATAACGTGAAAAAATGTTCAGGTAAAAAAATAACCCTTATCATGAAAAGTTTTTTCCCTCGTTATTTGTTCACATTTCCCTTAGATTTTCTCACTTTATTTTTGCTAGGGAACAGAACATGTATGTCAGTAGTTTCTCCTAGAAATAGAATATTAAGGGCTAGATCCGTTAATAAGTTCGATTGCCTGCGGATTTGTGAAGCTTTCGAAAGACCGAACTTGGAAAATATTTTACTACATAAAATTTAAAAAGTGAAAAAACTCACGTTGTAATCAAACTATGCCTTCAGTACTAAATATGTTGCTTTATTATTTTAACTTTTCTTTAAAATACATACATATACATATGTGTATGTACGTGCATTTTTTGAACCAAAATTTCTTGATTTTTATGTTTTTTTAATCTTTATTCTTTTTTACATTCACTGGAACTGATAGCGTGAAAAATTTTTCACAAAAGATTCACGTTTGCTTTTTTCACTTCGGGGGGAATGAAAATTTCATGGGAACAAAAATTCCACATGTTATTCATGATAGGGGTGAATATAACTAAAAAAATCAAGCTTGACTTAGTTTTTTAATTTTATATAAAACTTTAAACGTTTATTGTAAAGGAATGTACGATAATAGAAGGACAGCTACAAAATTAATATGATGAGGTGGAATATGCAAGATTCCTACAATGTGAAGATAAGTTAGGTTACAATTAAATGAGAAGATCAAATAAAGGCATTGAAACAAATTTCAAGAACTTGTCAATTTAGAAAAAAAGGGAAAAAGGTATAAAATTGATTAATGTTTGGTTTGTTAACAAATCTTACATACAAATACCAAGGGAGGCACAATGGGTTTTCTCATTTGGTTATAAACACATTCTACAAACAGAAATGAGACATTTTCCAGTTTTAATTAAAACTGAAGGAGAGGATTTAGTACAGGCACTTAAGAAAAAAGTGGAACAGCAAATAGCTAGAACGAAACTGACCCCAAATATAGATAATCACATTAATAATAGGAGACTAACTAATAGGGATAAGTTTATATTCGACAAAGTAAAGGATGCAGATAGATTTTTGAGATCTAATCGAGACATTATTATTTTAAATGCAGACAAAGGGAATATAACGGTGGCAAAGAATAGAGTCGATTATGATTTAAGAATTTATGATACTATAAAGGATAATACGAATTATAGGAGATAAGATAAGGACATTTTTAGAAATATTGGAAAAACCAAATATATGTATATGATAGCAAAATATATAAAATAGCTCATAAATCTTTCAACACAGCAGGTAAACTATTTACTAAAATGAAAGACAAAATAAAGATGGAAATGTCTTTTTTTATGAAATACCTTGTAAGGGTAATGAAAGCGGACAGTGTTTCAAGGTATATATAGGTACAACAAAAAATAAACTAAAAACTAGGATAGCATGATATAAATTAGATCAAAAATATTGACATATTTCATCACAAAAAAAAAACAGCTTTATCATCCCCGTGTGCTAATCGAAACCATTATCCAGATTTTGAAAATACAGTTTTAAGCGCAGAAAATAATTATAAGCGTAGATTTTGGTTAGAAATGTTACAAATCATAAATGTACCAACAATGTCGACAATTAATTTTAAGTCGGACAACGAAAATGTATAAATGTATTATAGACATCTCTATATATGTATCTAAAATTGTAACGTTTCTGACTGATTCATCATCGCACAGTCTAAAAGCCTGAAGCTAGAAATTTGGATCAGAGATTGCTCACTCCCCAAATCGATCCCCTAAGACAGGATTTTTTAAAATTCAAATGTTTTGGGGATAAAAAAGACTAAAAACGGGAAAATTCGGTAATCTATATCTCCAAAACTAAAAGAGATACAAACAATTGTAATACTTATCGTTGTTCTTTATAATAATAAGCGGTACTTTTTTGAAATTCAGCCCTTTTAGGGAGTAAACGGATAAAACCTGAATTTTTGGTACTTTTTTGACACCCCATCTATCTTTTGAACCAATAAACAGAAACAAAGTTAATATCTTATTTGAAACTTATCAAAAAATACGAATACGAATTTGGTACTTTTTCGAAATTTGAATATTTAAGGGGTGAAAATCGTAACTATTTTTGGTACTCAAAACACTTTTCTCCATTCATTGACATATTCGTACTAAATACTGGGCTGCAACTAGAATATTGAAATTTTTGGTACTTTAATGGGGGGAAAAAATAGTACCCAAAAAAGGAAATACGGGAAGGTTGATATTTTTCTTTAGCTTTTTGGTTCTACAACTGGTATTTTTTCATTATCGTAAATATTGGACCTTAAAAGATGGGATTCAACATGCAATGTCCTGAGTGGATAAGAATCTATTGCGGAACTGTTTGGCAATTTTTTGTTCTTTAACTGATCCTTTTTAAATTTCCGTTAGTATTGGACCTAGAAACATAAAATTTAAGATGCAATGTCCTAGCTGGATTAGAATCTATGAGAGTAAACTTGTCGATACATTTTTTTATTCTTTAACTGGTACTTTTTCAATTTTCGTTTGTATTGGACCTAGAAAGATAAAATTAAACATGCAAGGTCAAGAGTAAATGAGAACCTGTAAGAGGGCTTTGTGATACTTTTGTGTTCTTTAACTGGTACTTTTTGAATTTCCTACATAAATAGGGAGAGGAAAGTATCGAAAAGGATAATACGGGATATTAACTTTCTCTAATTTGCTTTTGTGTCCTACGAGCGGAACTTTTTGAATTTTCTATAATATTGAAATTAGAAACACAAAATTATAGGTGCTTAAACCTAGATACATATACTTTGGCATATAAATATGTTCATGAAAGAAAAGTCCCGATTATAAAGTAACTAGAATTTAAACAAGTTTAAACCTAGAAAAATAATCTTTGGCATTAAAATATGTCCACGAGAGAAAAGTAGCCGCTAATGAAGTAGCGGTTTAAATGCTAGTAATTTATAAAAATAGAAACGGAAGTTAAAAATTTATTTATATTGTAATAGATCAAGTTTGATTTGAAAAATATTTTTGTATTCATTTGAACAATTTTTTAATTTGTCATTTTAATATATTGTTTAATTTTTGTTAAATTGTGTTAAATAAGAAAGAAAAAAACCCTGATGAAGGCACTTAAAAAAGTTCCAAAATATTGGTTACAATAAACGTTTAAAGGTTTATATAAAATTAAAAATCTACCTCAAGCTTGATAATTTAGTTATATTATAATGATAAAGGTCGAAAAATAGATATAATATACCTAAACGTTATGTATATAAACCCTAGTACTCTGTTCGTACTTGAGAAATATGTTGAGATCCATTTATTTTTCGGGTGAAATATTTGTCATAAGAAAACTCAAAATTGATCAGCTGTTGTTTTGATTTTTGTGCGAAGGAAGTGATGCTAATAATATTTTGTACGAAAAAGAAGTGTTGTAAGAAACTTGTTGCCGTTGAAATATAATGTTGCCAGATTCATTTAACATGTTTTTCGCAAAAACAAAAAAACTCTGGTTTGGCAAAATTATTTCACAAATATTTCATTCGGAATTTATTTACATAATGGAGTTTGACATCTTTTCGGAAGAAATTTTCAACAAATTTCCCAGTTTAAAGCTAAAAAATTTAATCGGTAAGTTTTATTTAATATTTGAATTTTCAACACATTTTTACAAATTTTAATTTATAATTTGGCAAAAAAAAATTGAAACAGGATCACAAAAACAAAAACACAATTTTGATCTATTTGGTATTTAGCCTGCCACTTATAGCTTTTTTGGATAGCTAGTTGTTCATACAAAAATTGGATTTTATTCCACAAAAAAAGCCTGCTTAAAATTTTAAAATATTTATTAACACTAAAATAAAAAAGCTTGGAGGATGTAATTTTGGCATGAAGTATAAAATATTTTTTATTATTATTTTTTTAAAAGGATTTTTTTGGCAATCTTTGAGGATATTACAGTGTAAACATTTTAAAGGACATTTTTGATCCTGACAGAATAAAATAAAAATAATACAAAATATTTTACTACTCCTCTTGATAATTTGACACAAAATTTGGCATAGTGGCATTTTATGTAAAAATGTACTCCCTTGAAATCCTGTGTCCTGTGAACTGCAGTACATATAACCCCAAAGCATTCACGGTCGCTGTGAAAATCTTCTTAAAAAAAGTTTTGTTATTACTTTATTATTATATGGAAACAATTGTTTTTTGCGTGTAGCAACACTTAAGCCCGCACTTTTTGTAATACCCTATAAAACAATTTCTTACTCCATATTGCCATTTTATAGGAATAATATTATGAGTTTATGATTTTTATTATAATTTTGACACTTGTTCATTACGATTTGTTAATAAAAACTATGAACATAAACCACAAAAGCAATACAAGCTCTGTTTCCATTTCGAACTAAATAAATGGGAAAAGTGTGAAAGCCACAATAAGCAAATAAAAAGTTTATAAAATATTTTTTTTTTACTTTTTAATAACAAAATAAAATGAACAAAAAAAAAAAAAGAACAACACAAACTACTGATGTATTAAAATTTTTTCAACGAGTATTCGAATACAAACTAACAGAACATTTGTTTGTATAAAATAAAATAGTAGTTATATTAAAATTTTATGTATGGTATTTTTATATGAACGTATTCTGTATACAGTATCATATACTTATTGTATACTTATACAAATGTGTATTTGTATACATAAATATACTCCAATACTCTTCTAGCTGGACAGCTCGCATAGGCTGACAATTTTCTTAGTTCCATGGTTTTCTTAAATTCCTCTTGACACATAAAAATCAATGATCTCTTTGACAGACATCTCCCGACAGTGTTATTAATGGTGCTGATTGCCTGTTTCCGCCTGTGTAAGCTTTTACTGTATTTATCTTATTATATTGTATATATAATATACTTTATAAAACATTTATGCAATATATATTCAATAATATTATAAAGAAATGGTAAAAAAAAATAAAGAGTCCATTAAAAGGACGCTTTCTTAAAGTAACATAACGAATAGAAGAAAACAAAAATTAGAAAAAAAGATCCAACAAAAGAAGATGCTGAGCAATGACTTTGAGTGACAATAAAACCATTGACAATGTAACAAAAGAAGACAAAAACAAACAGAAGGACAATATAAAGAAGATGAACATATATCGCTCTTTTGCTTCAATAGTGTCATAACTCTTAGAATAATATTATTCATTGGGGCCTTATAAAGTTGTTTATGAAAAATAGAAAAACTGACATAAATATCTTTCTAACACAAAATACACCGTTTATTTTGAACAATTTATGACGACACTTGCAAAACTGAGATGAGTCATTCCTCTAATTAGAAAAGTACACCCGGGATAACAAGTAGAATAACGGCACATTTTTATCACATGTGGTAAATTTCCAACGATTCAGAAAGATTTTTTTTACACAATATCAACTTTGATATTGCGCACATTTCTGCATAATTATCTTAAAAGTTGTGCTTTTCGAGTTATGACACTATTGAAGTAGATAAGCGTTATGTATTTGGTGTGATATAACATTGTGTAGGGGAAGTAGTTTGAGTTTATGCAATAAACACTTTGATGGGTGTTTCTCAGTTAATAATAAAATTAATTAATAAAACCTTTTACTAGAATTTTATGAAATTAATCGAAACAACACGCTTATCGTGCATATTCCTGTGGTTACCATTGGAAACAAAGGGCCACAAAGGTTTAAAAAATAAAATAATTTCAAATCAACTTGAAACTAACGGACATACCTTAACAAATGCGGAAATCGATTTCTAGCGCGCAACAAATTTGAATCTCTCGGAATTCAAGTGTGTTTGCTTTCAACAAAATAAAAACAAAATATGTGCTGTTTACTTCAAAAGTAAGGAATATTGTAAACATTTCAACACAAAAATAAGTTGATTAAAAAGAAGTAAAATTGTTTTTCTATGAAAGTAAGAAAAATAGAAAAGACCTGTCCTTATAAAGTTTAAACCAGTAATTCAAACAAATAACTAAAAAAAAACTAAACTGTGCTTTTGTCAGGTAAAATGATCCGAATAATATTATAAATATGAAAGTTTGTATGTTCGGATGTTTGCTAGTTTGTGGCTCCATCACGCAAAAACCCCTTCATCGATTTGGATGAAATTCGGTAGGTGGATAGCAAATGGCCCAGATTTAAATACAGGGTACTCTTTAAGAGGGAGCACAAATTGATACTTTGGTACATTTCACATTTTTATTAGTTTGGTATGCATATTGCATATGGTAAAGTTTAAAATATTAAGTTTGATAAACATACAGATTAAAGCCTACATTAAAATTCTGTGTACTTTTTGGGGATCTACAATGAGGAAAAGCTGGTACTCTTGTTACTTTATGTACTTTTTCTCATTTCGAAAAATGAGATGAAAATAAAGTTTAACTTTTTAAGATGCAAAAACGAAAAAATGGTAGTTTTGATAATTTTTCTATTTTGGTTAAGTTTGGTATACAGATTGTTTATGGTCCAGTGGCCGGAATATACATTTTTAAACACCTCTTGCTCTTCATATGGACAGTTAAATGTCGGAAGCTTAGAAGTAGCGAGTGCTCAATACTTATATGTATGTGTTGGCGAGAAATAATAATTCCTTTTTGTGTATAGACATTTTTGTTTAACCTCTTCAGACCCTGGGAACACATATGCGTACCTTAACTTATTACACATTATTTAAGACTAGCGACATCGTGTGACCACTAGAACAGTTTTATTACTTTAAGATACTGCTCTTCAAAAAAATATCAAAAGATGGTACTGCTTAGAAGTTTTAGCCGAAATTCAAATTACACATTGTAAGACAAAAAAAATAGTTAATAAGCCCTTTACTCAATCGGTTCAGTTAAGATCTTAAAAGGTTAAGTCTTCGCGTTAAAATTATTCATATTTTAAGACCTGAGGTACACATACATATGTGCACTCCTAATTACTTATGTCGTTATTCATAAGAATTTTTTAAATTTAATAAAGGTTAAAAGAACAGATTTACTATGAAAATTATCCTTAATAAACATTTGTTTAATATTATAATTATTTATGAATTCGAGGATATGACTTCAAATAAAATAAAATAAAAAAGCAGTTGTCTTATTTCCTCCACAAAGGTGTAAAAAATATATAAGAAATGTAAAAATCCAATGGCTTAACGTTCGGGTCTCAAGGGGATATTCCAGCGCTATTACAAGCAAAAAAATATGATTGAAGATAACTATATAAAAATATGTCCCTGATTCAATTATAAGGTATTTAATAAGAGGTATAAACGGGGAAAAAGTGGTACTTCAGCACTTTTTTTTATTTCTGATAAATTCGTTATACAGGTTGGGTATGGTCCAGATTTAAATATAGGTTTCTTTTGACGTATAAAATTAGTACTTTTTCTTTTTTCGATAACTTCCGTGCATAAAAATACAAGAAAAGCTGGTACTCTTGGTACTCTTTTTCCGTTGTTCTTTTTTTATTTTCGAAAAATATTTTATACAGATTGCATAATATGATATGATATGATATGATATGATATGATATGATATGATATGATATGATATGATATGATATGATATGATATGATATGATATGATATGATATGATATGATATGATATGATGTAAAGACAAAAAAATAAAAATTGCCAGTTTTGGTACTTTTTCTCTTTTTTAAAAATTTGGTATAAAGGACATTTGTCTATAGTTTTAGTAATTTTGGAATGATTTTAATAAAATTTACTAACGGTTATAAGAAATAACATTTCACGAAATTTTTTCTGATAAGCAAGTTTTTCTTTAACGCAATTATTTCGGATTATAAAACTACAAAAAGAAATTTATAGATTATTGTTATGTTTAAAAAGCAAAATAAGTAGCAATAATTCCCATATTCTATTTTTTAAATTATTAAGTTAAATAAATCAAATTTTTAAAGTAGAATGATTACGGTAACCATATTGGTGTCTTATAATTGAGAATTCTTCTATCAACAAGGGCAAAATATAACAAAAGTGAAATGTTTAGGTTGGAATTAATCGAATCTTACTTTCTAATTATATTATGTTCGAACCGAGTTTAAACCGTCTTAGAAATTCTTGAATCAAGAAAAGTTTGATGTTAATTTTACCTCATTTTAAATTAAGTCAACCCTGTTTTTGGATTATGTTAAGTACGACTTCGGGATTAAATATGGATGAGTTAACTATTTTGCACTTGAATAATCAGTCAATATTTCTCTACTTGATTCAAGAAAGTCCGTTCTTACCGTACTATTGATTGATTGATCCGCAATTTACCATGGATCCAATATAAATCCCCCTCTCGAAAATAAAATAAGTTTCTCTTAAGCTGTAACCACACGTAGAGAAAAAAAATGTTTAAATAGGGTCACCTCCAACAAAACTATTTTTAAAGAAAAATTTAATTTATTTTGATTACTTTAACCATATTATGGTTAAATTAGTCCTCCATCAAGAAGGCACAACCATTTAACATGTTAGGGTTAAATATGACAATAATTTGTTGTTAAATTAACAATAGTATTTTCCTCTTTTCCAAGATCAATATGCTAAAATATGTTTACATTTTTCTTTAAAAATAGTTTTGTTGGAGGTGTTGGTATTTTTACATGTTTTTTCTCTAGTTTCATTCATGATATTTATCTAAAATATTTTAAAAGATTTATTATTAATTTATAGATACACAGGGCCCATGCCTAATATTTTCTAACTGTCGGTGAAGGGTATCAAAGATTCGGCACAGCCGAATATAGCACTCTTTCTTGTTTTCTAGGCAGATCTGTTTTTATATTAAAAGATATTGAAATAAACATGGTGTTTCTGCCATACTTTCTTTTAATCGGATTTTTTCTTTTCTAGAATTTCCTTAACTCCGTTAGGATGCCCGGTAGGAACTCTCGGTACCGAATCTCCCAGGATTTTAAGAGTTGAAAAATGCCAGATTTACGTATTTTTTTAATAAGATCACGGGATTTTAAGAGTTAATAAAATCTTAAAAATTTACTTATTTTTTTTTTTTTTTATATATTAACTAAGAGTCAAGTGTTAATTAATCGAGAATTGATGAACTTTTTTTTTGTTCTTCCAGGCAGATTTTAAAAGAACTAAGTAAGTTCCTCATATTAATTCCCAAACTGTTCGAAAACCCTCTATGTATTTTGTAACAAAAAAACCAAAAGTTATGATAAATTTAAAATTTGTCTTAAAAAATTAGACATTTTTTAACTTTCTATGTGAAATTTTTGCTTCCGACCGGGTTGTAATATTTCGCAACTACTTAAAAACTAAGTTTTGACGAGTTGTTTGCATTCTCATATGCAAATATATTTCAGTAAATATAATAAATCCTTCTGGCGTTTAAACATTATATGGAAAATGTAAAATTTATCAAACATATTTTCGGTTTTACTTCTACATATATTTTTTATTTAATCGGTCATATTAAGAAATTGGTCGCAGGGCACAGGAGTTTGGGGAAAAATTAATTTGCTTATAATGCTAGTAATTTCTACAAAAAGAAATCTAGCTGTGAATAGAAATCTATAATGTAAAAGCTGAAATATTTTAAAAGAAAACTGAAGGTTCAAACACGTTGGCCACACGTTGGTGGAAATAGGTAAATTTAATTGTTAGGCACGAACACGACCTGGGGCCTAATTCTGGCAGCCGTGATCGAGTACATTCTCGATTCGAAAGCAATTTTATTTCAGTCGATACTGAACGAATCGAAATTATTTTTTTTGTATTGTGAAACTCAAAATAATGCTTTACAACACCGAAAAAATAATTCCGATTCGTTCAGTATTAACTGAAATAATTAGATATTAAATTGCTTTAGAATCGAGAAAGTACTCGATCACGACTGCCAGAATCAGGCCCCAGGTTTCTTTTTGAAGAAATTACGGGCATAAGAATTTTTCTATGAAGCCTCTTGCCCTTACGAGTTATTTTAATAGTATTCTGGGCAATTATGTAAACGCGAAAAGTTTTTTTTAAACTGCACATTTCGTTGTCTCTGTGGTTTTTCTTACCTATTGAACAGTTTTTCTTGTGAAACAAAAATTGAATGAAAACATAAGGAATTCACCTTTTCCCCTATCAAAGGTTCTATAAAAATTGCAAATTATATAAAAACCCCAATGTAACCATTTGTCATTCTTGTCCTTTATTCCACTTCATTCTCTACATGTTTGTGTGAGTAAATATTGTTACAAGTTTAAAAATACATAAATAAATAAATAAAATCATCTAATAGTACTTGTATGTGTTTGAGTTGCTCCGAGTGAAAAAGTGTTGGAGAGTGAATGTGCTTGTGTGTGTACACTTTGTGAAGGACTTAAAAAGTACGTATGCATGTGAATGTTTAACACTTGTTGACTTTGTCTTCCATTATGTTTTGTATTAGAAAATAGGAAAACAAAATTGAACCGAGAAACCACAGTCACAGTGCAGCTAAACAAATAAAACATCAACACACACTTAAAATATTTTTATAAAAGACGAGCTAAGTAACCTTTTCGGACGAGTATGTAAGTAGTTTGGCTTAAGCACAGTAGAGCAAAGCTTGAAAGAGAAAAGTTTCAAGAACAAACACAATAGTGCAATTTTATATGAGAGGGCCATCAACATTGTTTTTTCCTGTTTCAGCTTTGTGATTCTGTTTATCTGTCATGTAGTTATCAACACTTCAAAATAATACAATACCACTCGAACGAGTACAAAACAATGATGATTATCTGAGAGTAAGAAAAACAGCAAACTATATCTTTTGGTTTTTTGTTTGTTTCTTTAAGAATCATGATAAAAATAGCAAAGAAATAATGAAAAGAAATCATTTCTCTTTGTTAGCAAAATAAAATCTTAATTAAAATCAAAAATCCATACAACAATCATTCAAAATCTTTTAAGCAAAAAACGAACGACCACCTTTCATTTCCAAGTAATCATTATTATCCTATTCAAGCAAGAGCTGAATGTTGCAGAACATGTTTTTCTGGGTTCTAATAAACTCTATGGCATACTGACAATAAAATTATTTAAAAAACAAAACAAGAGAAAAAAACCAATATATCATTAAAGGAAAAAATCCTTCAGATTGACTTGAGACAACTCAAAGCTCCTAAATAGTAAACGAAATAAAACAAGCGTTTGCTAGAAATGAATGAATGCTTGATATATGAAACGAATTAGAGAGAGAACAAAACACAGATGCAAACGAACGAACGTATGAATTATTGTAGAATTTATGCCGTACAGAAGAATGATTTTCGAGTGCTGTTGTCATTCTCATCCTTGAAAAAAAAATTATAAGTATCAAACGTTGATAACAGTTTGTTGTATAAAGAGGCGAACCTAAAAATCTTCTTAGGAAAAAAATGTGGTCGGAAAAAATCTGAAAATAATTTAAGCCCCTTTTGATGGCGGTTTTGTATTTTTTTCACGTTTTTTTGATCGCACTAATGTTATTCGAAAACGATTTTAGAGTTTCATCCGAGTTGGAAAAAACGTTCTGATCACATAATAAACATGGATGATACTTACGAGATCAAAGATATATTGATTTATAGCTGCTATTTTTTGATTTTTGCATTATGAACATAAATTTATAAAATTGTGTTTAATTTTCAAAACTACTGTAAATAATAAACTTGAAATCAGTGAAGTCGGAGTTGGAATTTTTTATCGGAGTCGAACTGGAAGTACCTACAAAAACTCGCGACTCTGCCTCGAAAGTTTTTCGGCATGAAACATTTTCTAATATAAAAAGGTCGAAAAAATAATAAGATTTAATTTAATTTTCTAATTCTTTAAAAAAAAAAATTTTAACTTTAAAAATTTTGAAGTCAGAAAACAAGGACCAATCTACTTTACATATGGTTAATAACTATATTAAATCTCAATGGGGCACGTGTTAGAATTAAAATGTTGATTTGAAATTCTTACAGTGTTTGAAGTAAAATAAGGACCAATGCCCCGGTAGGCTAGCAGGGCCGGAGTTGCGGGTTTGATTCTCGCTTAAGACACTGGTTTCGTTCCTGCAGACAAGTGTATAGCTTCGTGGGATTAGCTCCGGGAATTAAAAAAAAACATTTAGCATAAATGTTAGAGTGGGAGTTGGAGTCGTACAAAAAAATTTAGCGGATGGAGTTGGAGTTAAAACTAATTCTTGAGAATTCACAGCCCTGCTTGAAAGTTAAGCACTTCTCAAATTAAAGATTTTTCATTAAGCGAATTACGAATATACAAGTAAGAGTAATATATTCGACTGTGCAGAACCTTTGATACTCTCCACCGTCAGTTATGGTGTTTTCTTTTCTACAACAAAATTTGCCTTTTTTTAAAAAAAAATTCAATTGGGGTCTTTTTCTTAAAAATTTTGTTCCCGAAAAGGGTGCCTTGTTTAGTTTAGTGTTTAATAAAACGTTTTTTAGTCCTATACAACTGTAACGTACCAAATCTTATTACACTAGCGTTACTTATTAAGGAGAATATAGACGACTTGTTTTTTACATCTGACTTGTCAACTTATCAAGTCACATGTATTTGTGCATGTCTGTCAAAATTGCTGTTTTAAATAAGGTTTTTAATATTCGGTCACAAACGTACATTTAATTTGCTTCTGACATTGTCTCTGGTTTTTTCGCAGAAACCAAAGTAGGTCTCGGTTTCAAAATAGCGTGCGACAGCCACAATAAGAGTTTATCCATCTAGAATTTTTTTTCTTTAAATTCGAAGATGGCAATTTTGGATATAATAATCAAACTTTTTTATATAGTGATGCACATTATTTCTATTAAAAGGTTAAAAGAACATGCATTTAAGGGTATTGTTAAATAACAAACTCAACCGGCTTATGATTCCATCAATAGTGCACCGGCACTGCCGGCTTCCTTGCGGCATAAATTTCTAACATCATTTTTTTTTTCAAAATAACAACAGTGATGGTAGATGGTTTGTCAGAAGAAAATAGAGCACGCTGTAATTGAAATTTTGTCAGATGACTTTGCGTTTGACTTTTACAGACGAAAAGTTAAAAAGGTAACAAACGACATGTATGTATTTTGCAGTGGGATATTTGACATGTCGGATGACAAAAACATGTCGTGTACATGCAATTTAACGGTTTAAGGTGTACTATACTGTTTTCCGAGAGTAGGATGTATATGGGGCTTTTGGTAAATTATGGGCCGATCTTTACGAAATTTGACACTGTGATTTCTAGACAAATTAAACGAATTTGTGCAAAATATTATGTGAATTCATGCAATTATTTATGAAAGTTTTTGTAACAAACCTTTAAATTTTTTAGGTTGCAATTTCACATATAGACCTATAATTATTTTGCTACTGACGCCATTTTGC
The DNA here is from genome assembly GCA_949318255.1 of Pollenia labialis. Lineage (NCBI taxonomy): Eukaryota > Metazoa > Arthropoda > Insecta > Diptera > Polleniidae > Pollenia > Pollenia labialis. Next base: position 132,964,714 of record OX439142.1, on the reverse strand, counting down.
TGGATTTCAATACAAAACTGCTTACGAAATTTAGAAGAAACTTGACATGGCTAAATTGACTTAGAATTCCTCAAGGGGCCAGTTTATATACACTTTTTGGGGTCTGAGATGAAAAATAAAAAAGTTTCATATGGAAGAACAAACTGAATATGCCATCACTAGTGATGGTAGAGGGTATAAAAACAACACCAAAAGTGCATTTCATAGGAAAAAATTGAGGTAGGCGTGGTTTTTTGCTCATATCTTAACCATATATGCACCGATCTTTGCCTAATTTCAAAATTATAGTGGGCATATCTGACATATCTGTGGTCTTCGGGAACCCATTTCATCAGACGTACAAACATATGGTCAAGCGGATTTGAATTTCTTATGACATAATGATCCAAAATATTTATACTTTATAGGGCCTAAGATCAATATAGCAGTAATTACAAACAGAGTGACAAACTTATAAAACCCCTTTTCCACCTGTAGGGAAGGGTATAAAAAGTAAGACATCAGGAAAAAAAATGTTGATGACATTATGAATAAATTATAACATCCAAATGTCTATGCCACAAATATCAGGCTGAATTTTACCGATGGCATGAGGTTACTGGTTTTCAAATAGCAAATATCTATTGAATTTAATTTGTAAACGCACTATTCATCTAACTGTTACTTTCCTTTTTTTCAGTAAACTCAACATTTTCATCATGGTAAAGTACACGAACGAGCACTGTATGCATATTATAAAAATGTACTACCGAAATTCGGAGTCAGTGACTCTAAGAGCGTTAACTCCAATTTCCGGTCGTTGTTCTCGCCCTTGTAGACAAGCAATAACATAAGGGAAAACATTTGAGTCTACATATTCATTGTGTGATGCTGCCATGCCAATGAGACAACGGGTTGGTCGAAGTGTAATTTTTTGGTGTTAAATTGAAATTATGTTATTTTTGAATAAAAAAAAAATTAAAAGTAAGTAATGAGAGTAATATAAAACTGTCATTGACATGCCATATCTTCAGCAGAAAACATGGCAGCTTAAAATTCTTATTAAAGTTCACTTCTAATAAGCTTTTTAAACTGATAAACATCTAACATCTACCTTAAAAGATTTAGAAAATATGAAACAATCGTTTTAATTTTCCACATCAAACAGCTACCATCAAACAAATATGTCACCATTTTGAAAAAAAAAAAAATTATTTTTAAAAAAACTTTTTTTCTTCAAAAGAGCAAATATTTTAACAGAATGCACAAAAAATTATTTAAAATTCAATTTCTTTAAAAATTAAAAAAAAAATATTAAACAAAAAAATATTGCAAAAAGAAAGGATAAACTTGACATATGGTAACGCTGCTTTCAAAGCAAACGTCTTTTTGTCAGTGATTGCCACTTTTCTAGTGATGACACTAAAATAATCAATAGATAAAGAATGGAATAAAACGAGATATAAACATCTTGTAAAGATGTTGATTTTTATCCGTATGTATTTCTTATAGAAAGATGTCAACATCTTCGCAAATTTATGGTAGATATTAGATGTTGACCAGTGTAAAAAGCCTATAAAGTTACCATGAGGATAAACCTGTTGTTAGCTTATCAGTCACTTGTTGGCTACATATCAACTTGTAATAACCAAAAACCAATTATCTCTCAGACATCATCCTTAAAATTACTATATATTTATATTTGTAATAAAATGGCCCTAAGAGAAAGACAAAAACCACGTTGCCCTATGATTGCGATTTATTTTTTAATTTTTTTTTTTATTTCTCCGTTTAACCTCGTATAACTATTCATATTATTTTTTTATGCGAGAGGTCTTCATTTCAAACAAATCATTATTTACGAATCCGCATGTTGTGAATGTTTAAGTACTGAAGACAGTGTGAAAGGAATAAAAGGATAAAAACCATTGAAATAATTGCTTCTTTTTGCAAGATTTAAAAATTGTTTCTTGAAATTTAGCTTAATTGAATGTTTGGTAAAATTTGTTTGCTTGTTTTTTTATTATCTAGTAAATGTTGTTGTTGATTTTGTTTTTTTTTTTATTTTTAACTTTACTTTTCTCTTGAATTAATTTTATTAATACATGCTCCATATGCAGCTCCACCCTCTTTCCTTTAAGGGCGGTTGGTTATTTTTAATTTTTTATTAAATTTGTAACCCTAAAAAATCATCTCGTATAAAAAAAGAATAAAAAAATCGAGAAAAAATGGTAAATCTGTAAAATTTTCTTTTATTTGTAAACAATTATTTTTATATGTTCACTAAGCCATAAAATGGGGGAAAATCTATTCATGAATGAGTATGTTGATTACATGGTTGGGTCTGTCACTTAGAGATTAAATGGAAAAAATGAGAAAATAAAAGTATTAAGGGAAATTCTAATCCTGATTACTTTAAAGCTTTAGCGTACTTCATGAATAGCTAAAGAAGTCTTGGTGATTTAGATGATAAATTTTCAATTTTGGTATTTGAAAGATTTTTTTCCTATTATTATAAATGTTATTCATAAATTTTTCCTAACATAGACAGCCGTATCTGAAAATGGAGTTCGAGTAAAATTGAAATCGAAAAAAATTTGAAAACTATCCTGTGTTAAAAACAATGTAAAAAAATAAACAGAACATTATTTAGCGGTTGGCTCACACACCCAAGGCCGAAATCCATTTTTTTTTAATGTTTGAACACAATCCCTAATACCGTTCGTAACTATTTTCAAGAAAGAGCCGAACATTATATAGTGTTCTGTTCTTTGTTAAAAAAAGAACAATTGTAGTGATACTGTAGACAAACATTTTATTTTGGTGTTCTATACTGTTCTACAAACCAAACATTTTAGCAAAGACCGCAGCACGAGGAGCTTTTGTGTGTATCGCGTATAGTTTTTTTTATGTCAAATTGTTTTGCTGGTTTTTTTGTTTTTTTTTCGTATGTGTGTTTTGTTTTTGTAAACAATGTTTGGTTTTTTTTACCAGCCAAGAGGGACGAACATTAATGAGCCGAACCGAACACAATGAAGTTAGTGGGTTAAAAAGAACCGAACGGAATTAAATGTTCTCATCTTTGGTTGAGTGGGATAAAAACAGTATTACTTTTGTGTTCGAAAGATGACAAACAGGGAAATGTAATTTAATTTAATGATTTTTTACACAAACACTATTAGCGTTTGTGTTTTCCACAAATCTACCGAACCGAACACTGGTTTAAAATACATAAAACTATTCCCAATTTCATATACATACCATATACTGTGAATACCACTTATTCTTACCAGAACATATTTTCAAATTAAGAATAGACACGTTAATTTAATAAAAAATTTAATTGAAAATCTCCACACTGAGAAAACAAATTAATTCATCCGTACTTTTATCAACCCAAAGTTCAGAATGCTTGATTTAAGTACGGATTATTTTAAGGCGAAATACTTAACTTATTCATGTTTAATCCCGAATTTGCACTTAAAATAATCCGAAAAATGAATTGACTTAATTAAAAGTGAGATAAAATTAATCTCAAATTGTGTGCTGCAAGAATTTATAAGACGGTTTTATCTCGATTCGTACTTGAAATAATCCGAAAGTGAGATTAGATTTATTCTAACCTAAACACTTACCCCACAGTTCCAGAGGGAATATTACTATTTGAATTTCCTGTTATACATGTTCATTTCACTTTGGCTGTATTCCGCCCTTTGTTTACAGAAGAATTCTCAATTATAAAACAACAACAGCATGCCAAATTCTACTTTGAAAACGTAATGGGTCTAATGCATAAAACGTAAGCTTGAGCTCGGACTCAATTTTTTGAGTAAAACGTGCTTGTCGAATGCATAATAAAATTGTATGCATTTGCTTTTACTCACTACTTACGTTTGATCTTGCCTTTCTCTGATGAGCTTGTGCTCATTTTCGTATGCATAAAAACAAACTTTTGCTTTCTTTTGTGAGCTCTTGCTCAAATTTTGTTGAGCCTGCCTTATAGTTGACTCGCGTACACTAAAAAGGAATCATGGCTGAATATTTTGTGCCACAAAGAAATACAAAATGTTATCAACAGCGTAAAACAAATTTAGCATGTGAGGATAAAAAATTATATGTTTGTATTCTTAATTATTAATTTTTTTGTTAATTAAATTAATAATAAAATGATAAATACAAAGATTTGATGATAGTTCAATCTGGTGGTTGGTTAATTATTTGTTTGAGGAGTCAGAAGAAACACGTGGTAGTGCCCTCAGCAACATTGATCAAATTCGACTATATTTAAAATTTTTCCAAAATGGTATAGCCACAGATATTGAAGTCCATCAATCAACTGTTTCGTGAACTATTGCGGAAGTTGTGAAATCAATAAAAAAATTTAAATTCAAAAACGGTACACTTACCTGAAGTTTGTTTGTTGAGGGATTTGAATTAGCACAAAGAAATTGCGACAAATCAGTTTTCAGGTTTTTTTAAATAATTTTTTTATTCATGTCTTTTTTATTTTTTATGCGCCATTTCATGTTAGCAATTTTTTTATTGTATTTTCCCCCGTTAATTCAATGCCAAATTTTTGCTTAATTTCTGAGACACATGTTTCAATTGTTTTTTTTTTTATTTTTAATTTTTTATTTTAATTTCTAAGAAAAATTTAGAAATGTCGCCAGTTTTTATTTTATTATTATTATTTGATTCTACTTCTACTTTACTTTCGCTTGTCGACATGTTTGCACTTTAATAACAATAAGACGTTTGATCTCCCTTTGCTCAAGTAATTGCAATTGGTTTAAACTCATGTTTATGCATACGAAATTGAGCAAAAGCTGTTGCTGCTTCATCGAACTCGACTTACGAGAAATTGCTCACCTGCCTCAACTCAGCGCTTTTACTCGTTTTTGTGCATGAGACCTAATGTATTTAACTAAAGAAATTTAACAAAGAGAATATGGGAATTATTGCTTCTTAGTTTACTCTGTAAACATGTAAATAATCTAAATTTTTCTTCTTGTAGTGTTGTTGTTGTTTCTATACAGCAAACTTTTTCATACACACGCGTCTACACGCATATTGGTTTTCGAAAGTTGTTCCACTTGGATTGTTTCAAGTTCTTCTGAGTGTTATTCGTACTTAAATTGTTGAGTACGACTCCAAACTAAATAAAAAAAAACTTAAATTTAGTACGAGTTTTTTCTTTCTGTGCATAGATTTTAATTTCAAGTGATATTGATTTCTAGAAAATGGCTATGAAAATTTTAAAAATCTAATGATTTTTTTTAATTTGTAGACTATTTTAAAGTCGTCTTTCTAACCAAAAATTTTTTCATACACTTTCATCCATTTTTTGTATTCTGTGTTTTTTTTTTTTTTTTTTGGTGTAAAACAATTTCGGTTATTGCAACAACTATAAAACTTTAACAATTTCTAATGTTTTTCTATTCTAGTTTTTTTAATAACAGTTTTTTGTTGTAAATACTTTTGGTCTCCAGTACGTTGTTGTTAAAGATGAATATTGAATGTATGTTAGCGGTTGTTTAAAGTAAAAAACTTTAACATTCTTTGGTTAAAGTTGGGAAGAGAATGAACAAATTAGAAAGACCAGATTTCGGTTGCAAAATTCTGTTTTTGTGGTATAGAAAAACATAAAAGGAAAATAGATTTTGAAGGGTGATTTGTTGTTAAAACTTATGTTAAGTTTTTAGAAAGCAATTGGGATTTGAAATGGATAAAATAAAAACTGGTGTATTTGCAGGACCTTACGTTGAACTCACATGGCTCTGAATGCATTTAAAGTGGTAAAACGTCATCTTAATTATAACAGTAGTCTAACTTTTAATTTTGTAATTTAAAATATTTATATTATTTTATATAAACGTGATTAACCAAGCTTAAATAATTCACTAAAATAAAAATCTTATTAACCAAATTTGTTGATAAATCGATTAGTTATTTAATTAAGGAACATATCGAGCCCTAATAGCAAAAATGATGTAACCAACAACATTTTAGATTTTTGTTTTTTGATAAAAATCGATAATTTTTGATCATTTGCAGCATCTCTATTAGTACCGTTACGAAATAAGAGCAAAAGCAAATTGAAACGAAACCCTAGACTTGAAGCAAAAATATTTAAAAAAAAACCTTCTCCTGTAAAATTTTATTTTTGTTGGTTACATCATTTTTGCTATTTTGCTATTTTAAATATTACAGATTGGACCGTAACATAACAGAAAAACTCATCAATTTCACAGGTTTTTTAATAACAAAAAAAGCAGCTGATTTGTTACAGAACAGAAAGTAAGACTAGTTCTGCTTTCACGCACGATACGTTTTTTAAATTCTTAACATCTTTTTTTCAGGTTTTTTTTCTAATGAAATTCGAAAGTCATTTTAATATTTGTAAATATTTTTATTTATGAAAAACTAAAAAAAAATCATTATATTTATATGAAAAAGTTCCTTAAAAACGCCCCTTCTGAGTGCATGAGAAATCTTTCGTGATTTTAAAATTTTAAGCACACAAATTTTATATAACAATCACGCGTGAATTATATATAGAGTTAACACTACACCCGCAATTCACGGGTACATCACAGATGACAAAAAAAAAAAATCATATCAGGTGCATACCCCTAATTTATATAACTAATAACATTTTAAAATTTGGCTAATGGAGTTTTGTTTTAAAGGAAGCGTTGAATGAACAAAGTTTCGGTTGAATTGATTAACAACTGTTCAAACTTAGAAATTTTTCTTTAAAAAAAACCGCAAATCAAATAAGCAAATAAGTGTTGCTCCAATTTAAGTCAACATGTCTTTAATTTAAAAAATTATTTAGTCAATATATTTAAATTTACACTTATGTTAATGAAATAGAACTTTATAAGTTAAATTTAACCATCAACAATAAAGCAACTTTAACGGTCAATTATTCAGGATTATTATAATTTTTTTTTGAGAGTGTTCTGCAGCACGATTCGCTCATTCAGGCGAATTTATTAAAAAAATCAGAGCTGAAATATCTACACAAAAACTTTTAATTTTAAAAAGTGGTAGTACTTACTTCAGCGACGGAATATATTTTCCTTTATTTTTCTTTTGTGTCAAACCTTATATTTCAAATTCTAACTGAGAGTTGTTCATAAGAAAAATGTTCTCTCTCTCTCTCTCTTAAAAACAGATACATCAAAACACATGTTAACATGGGTAAATCGACCTCTTAAGTTGTTTTATTGAACAAAATTGTAAAATGTTTCTAATGAAGTTTTATCCTATTAACAAAATGTAAATTAAAACATGTTAAATTAAAAAAATGTCTTAAATTAAGAAAATGCTTACTTCTAATGAAAAACTTTTTTTTATCCTGATGATTTAAAAAAGGCCTCATACATCATGGTAATAATAGGAAAAAACCTATTAGGCTCCTAATATTTAAGGACCCATCAAAAACCTTACTTATATTTTATCAACGACTAACTTTCTAGTATTTCCCTAAGCGCAAAATCTTTCATACCGAATCGCTTAACGCAGCATGACATTACAACAATTTACAAAGTACTTTCTCGTTATTCACATAGTAAATTGCATATATACGTAGCTAACTAGTTAACAAGAGCGCATTAAGTAAAAATGATCAACAAAAAAAAAAAAAGATCCATGTTGCATGTATTTGGTAATATGGTAAGTTCTAACAGCTTTTGAGGTTTTCAAAAATCACAAAAAATTGGGCTTTTTTATATCAATGCGGATATAATCTGCAGGCCTAAAATCTCCTAATCTGACTTAAACTCTTTGTCTAAAAATTTAAAAACAAATAAGAAGCAAGTTTTGCCAGTCTGACTTAATAACTGTTGCTAATAAATGTAGTGTTCAAAATTTAAAGTCTCAATCGAGGCTGCACAATTTTCTGAACGACTATCGAATTATCATCAAATAAGTTAATCCCTTTTATACCCAGACCACAATAGTGGAGAGGGTAATATTCATTTGCACTGATGTGTGTAACACCTTAAAAAATTGGTCGCAGACCCACCTTAAAGTATACCGATCGTTTCAGAATCACTGTCTGAGTCGAACTAACGCGGTCCGTTCGGCTGTCTGGCTGGCTGTCCATGTTACCTTGTGCGCAAAATAAAGGTCGCAATTTTGGAGAAAATTTGATAAAATTGGCCGAATTGTAGGGCCACAAGGGAAGAGAGGGGGAAATTTCTGCCTCTCAGAAACTATCAAACCCATTTAAATAAAATTGATATCATAGATAGAAACATATATATATGGACACATAAGCTATGCAGTTTTTTTTAAGATAGGACCACAAGAGGAGTTAGGGGGCAATTTCTGCCTTTCACAAACTTTCAAACCGATTTTAATGAAGTTTATAAACATAGACAAATCCATATTTATATGGACAAATAAGCATGATGTGTTTTTAAATACTGTGGTGTAGGGTAGCATATGGTCGGGCTTGACCGACTATACTTTCTTACTTGTTTTTAATTTGTCATTTTTAATTCAAATTCAATCTCAATGGCATTCGTTTTTATAATAACAATCAATATGGTCACCTTTTTGGTCTCACATATGAAGTTTCTTGTTAAAAGTTTGTTTGTGCGGTAGGAAGAAAACTTTTAACAACTTGGTTTCTATTGCCATTCATTCTTAGTACTATATCCGACTACATACGTACATACTTACATATGGGTGTTACCACAGGAAAGTCTACTTTTAGTCACATTACATTACTAAGTTTTTCAAATTGTTTCTCAAAGAAGAATTTATATTATTTGTTTTTTTTTTTGTATTTTAGTGTTCATCACAATTTAGTAAAACAGAGTAAAAATTTTAACAATATGGGTCTAAAATACAAGATTAAGGCCCTAATTTTGTAAAACACAACGCACGCCAAAGTATTATATTGTAAGCAAAAACAAATTCATAAATATTTTGTAATTTTGTTGTTGCTTTGTACAGAAATTTATTTACCGTTTTAAAATATTCAACGACACTAGCAATGAGGCGTATGAAATCTTAAAAACAAATGTGAATTTCTGTTAGAGGCAACAACAAAATAACAAAATATTTATGAATTTGTTTTTGCTTTAAATGTAATTCTTTGTGGTTGGGTTGTGTTTGGTGGCGTAATGTGACACTTCTGTGGAAGTGCCCATATATATTATTGTAATGCGGTTCGGTATTAACTTTAGTGGTACTCGTAGGTTTACGATATTTAAAACTACAAATACCAAAACCTTAACTTTTGCGTTTATGTGTGAGGTTTATTACCCAGCAAGTAATTTCGAAAATAAAACAAGTTAAATTAAAATAAAATTTAATCATTTATAAAACCTTTTTTTATTTTTCCACCAGTTTAATTAATTTTTTCTAATTACACTAGTTAACAAGGTTTTGGACTGGAGCAACCAAATTGGTGGGCTGAATTCGAATTTATATCTGAAATTGGTTTTTCTCTATCACGTCGGGTTTTTGGGATACAAGAAAATGAATTTTCAAAAGTGAATAGTGATATTTGAACGTCGTTTGTATTTTTCTGGTTCCGTTTCACGTATTATAGTCCAGCAATAGTCTCCCAGCATGATTTTGTCTCAAAATCCTGGATAAATTCTTTCAGTTTCTATTACATCTTGGTGAGCACGCTCCCCTTGTTCGCGCTTACTTCAGGTAGTTTTTTTTTTTTTTTTTTTAATCTAAATGCGAATGAAGAATATGCAAAACATTTTTGGTGTCCACGGTTTGTCTAAGGTTCTGACTGCAAATCCGAAATAATGTAAATATGAATATTTTAATGATTCTGATATTGCGTGTCCTTTTTTTTCAACCAAATTCACCACACACAAAGCAAAACTAGCTTGAATCAGTAACACACGATCTCACTGACAAGATTTAGGGATTCGTTTAAATAAATATTTGCGAAATTGCAGTGTCAGTACCGACTGATTAACAGTATTGCCAGCATGCGATAAAAGATTAACAAGACGTGATAGCCCAATTTTTATGCCTGATTCGAATTTAGCGCACATGCTTTGTTCCTGCAGTCAATTTTTTTTCCAAATCAATGATGAAATTCTTTTTTTAAAAATCGAGTAACTTTTTAATAAGTTAAAGTTTAAATTAAGTAACTTCAAAATATTTGCCAATGTTATTTCTAGTCACAAAGAACTATGACTAAAATTGTTCATTACAGTTGTACGTGTACAGAAGAAGTGTTTTCCGATAGTGTGCTTTATATGGGATATATGGTGAATTATGGACCGATCATCACGAAATTTTGTGCTATTCTAGTCACATAAAAGGTGGTTAAATTTTAAGGGCATATGTTAATTTTGAATAAAACACAAATTATTTAGAAATTATTGTCATTTCATTTTATTATAATAAAATTGGTATGGTTCATTTGTGTATGGAACATAATATCGGCCGAAAGGGCACCGCGATCTCGGCGGCACACCTCTATCCGATGACGCTGAGGCATAATTTAGGTTCTATGCTGTTAATGTGCCGAATTATCCCATCCTTTAGCTCTTGAATTGTTGCTGGCTTATCGACGTACCCCTTTTCTTCAAAAAACCCCAAAGAAAGAAGTCCAACGTTGTCAAATCACATGATCTTGGCGGTCAATTGACATCGCCACCATGTGAGATAACACGGTCATTGAGTTTGTCGCGTAAAAGAGGCATGGTTTCATTATTCGTGTAAAACAGTCCTGTTGAAACCACATATCCGCCACATCCATATCTTCCAATTCCGGCTATAAAAAGTTCGTTAGCATCTCACGATAACGAACATCATTGTCAGTAACTGCCTGACAGGTTTGGTTATGGAAAAAATATGGCCCGATAATGCAGCCAGCCCATCAACCGCACCAAACAGTTACTTTTTGGTCAGTCACTCTTGTATTATCATTCGCCCAAATGCGTCATTGACGAATCCACTGAGGTGAAAATGTGCCTCATCATATCCAACTAAGCCGATTTTGCTGGCTTTCCATGCGAAACTGCTTAGGATAACTATAAACAATTTGACACCAATTTTTTTCTATTCGGTTTCAATAAACAAAAAACGGTTTTGGTTAAATCGACTTAAAATTACTCATGGAGCCAAAATCGGTGATATTACATAAAGCTTAGTTTTAAATGAAATATTCAATATAAACTTTACCGAATTTCGTATCAAAGTAAAATAATATGTTAAATTTGGAGTAATAAAAAATATTTATATTTGTAATTTTCAACAAAGTCAAATCTGACACCTAATCGTTATGCAAAATTGTCTGCTGAATCTGAATGTGAAGTTAGAATGGTCAAAAGTAGAACAGTTTTCGAGAGATTTCAAAATAACCGTTATTGGCGGTTTTTATTAAAAGTATCTTTGAAAATATTCGACGGATTTTTTATTCCTTTATATGCATTTATTTTTTTAAAACAAAACAATAAATATTTTTAAGTTTTTCACTAACGACGTTAGCTTATTTGCATGCGCACATTTCATGACCAATAGGATCGAAATCGGTAAAAAAAATACAGAGTTAGAGAAGATTATTTGAAATATCCAACTTATAAATTTTTACAAAATCACAAAAAACACACCAAGTAAATACCCTGCGGGAAATTTGTGTCAATTGGTCCAAGCGACTGGTCCTGGGATTTGTTAAAATAGAACAAGTACAAAAAGAAAGGACTCATGACCAGTGAAAGAAGAACCAATCCCTTAACTGGTTTATAAAGAACGAAAAGGTAGAAAAAGTAATGAATTACAGAACAGTCTTCAGCGGTGATGTGACACATTTTTTGGTAATTTCTAAAATTTGGCTCTTAAATTTAATTCTTGGACTAGTTTTATTGAAATAATACTACATTGTATTTAAATAATACTACTTTTTAGCAACTGACACTAAGCAGGTTCATTGAGAATAGGTCTGTGATTGGTCAAATAGTGTCAATTGACCCCCTCCAATGACAACCCCATGTAAAAGTGATAGGTCTTATTCATATAAAGTGTTAGAACTGGAACCGGTCCCTACCACCAGAGATCTATCACGGGACTACTTCAGTGTCAGTTCGCTTCCCTCTAGGGTGCACATAGCGAAATGTTTATTAACAAAAAGTATTCAAAAAAAGACTAACAGCCCTATTCATAAAGAAAATTTGGCATGAAGTTAGCAAAAAGTTTATTTATAATACACTTACCAACCTCTGGCTAACGATTTGCTAAACTCTTGTTAACGAGCTGCCAAACGTTTGCCAACTTGTGAAAAACAGCCGTTTAATGTCAAACAATTTTGTTGGGTTTTTTTAATTAACTGATTTTTTTAATTTGCTTTCTTTAACTTAATTTTAAAAATTTTATATGTGAAGGGAAAAACAAAAAAAAATACAAATTCAGCGATGATTAATGCAAAACGTGTGGCATTTTTGAGTGATTCAATCAGAGTTAATTTATTAAAAGTTGGCAGATTGCGAAAAGTTCGTTATGAAATAACCATCAAGCTGCTAAGCTTAATCGGCATTCTAGTTAGCAGCTCGTTGTACGTAGTGTACAAACCTTGGCTGTGTTATGAATACGGCTGTAAAATGATTATGTGAGTTATTTCACTTAATCTTCCATCTTGTTGAAATAAGCAAATGCCCCATGCAAAAAAACGTTAAAATTGTTAATTGTTAGGTATAAAAAATTACTTGAAAAGAGCAAAATAATTGCAAAAATTTTAAAACCGTCAATGCAGTTTGAACTTTTGTCCCCTGTAACTCTGTTATTTCTTGACCAATCTTCTCTAGCTATCCATTGCTATTTTAGTAATTTTATTATCTTTCTTTCTTTAACTTCTTTGAATTATTTAAGCTTGAGGTCGTTTTTTATAAAAAATTATATTTATTTTCTCAATATTTCGCTAACCTTTGGTTAGCATCGTCAGGAAATTAACAAATTTTAATAATAACAAAAACGATAACATAATTATGAAAACATTTTTATCAGAAATTAAATTCAAAAACCTATTTGTCATAAAAATTTTTTCAAAAACCATTATAGCAAAAATAAAAATTTAACTTAAGTATAACAATTCATATAAACTGAAAAAATTTCCTATCTATAAACCTAATTCGAAAACCATATTTACAATAATAAAAAAATATTTTGGCTAATGAAAACTCCTATAAAATAAAGATTTTTTAAAAACTAAACTTATTTTTAATTGCTATAAAATAAAGATTTTTTAAAAACTAAACTTATCTTTATCTTATCTTACATTCATAATTAAACATATTTTCATTATTACACAACTAATGTGTATATCGCGACCTAAGGACAAGAAGGTCCTAGTTTTCATGTAACAAATTGAACCCTCTTGTTCCAAGAATAAATATCAATTTATTATCTTTCATTAAAAAAAACAAAATACATAATCCGTTTAATATTTTTGAAGATATTTGCATTTAAGTGACATCATCTTTTTTAAAAACACAAATAACGGTTATTTTGGAATATCCCGAAAACTGTTCTACTTTTGAGCCTTCTGATTTCATTTTCGGATACAGCGGGCAATTTTACATAAATATTAGGTGTCAGATTCATTTGGTCAAAAAACTTTCACATAGTGTAACATTTGTTTTAGAAATGAATTTTCAAATATTTACAACTTAAATAAAATATTTTAATTAAAAATCAGACTTTGCCTTCGCAAATAAACAGCTAATTGTTTTTTGCTTTGCCTGTTTATTTTTGTATCCTTGTTACATTTAAGGGCACCTTGTATCATTTAGAACGTACTGAAAAAAACTAATTCCGTATTAAAATAGAACTTAAGGTATGTTCACACTTAAGATATTTGTGATGAAAGGACTCGCAAAAAGCGTGACCACTAAATTTGTTAACCATTTACTTTATTAGTAACAAATTTTATCAATTTGCCAAACTTTATTTCTTAATAAGGAAATGTAATTTAAAAAGGGCTAATAGTTTTTTGATCTTGAAAATATTGTGGTCACGTTTATTTCGTAAAATATTTGTTTATTTATTTTTTTCTTGCCGATATCACTATGCTCATATATGAATTTGATAATTACATTTTTAATTTAAATTAAAAAAAAAAAAATTGATAATGGGGTTCTTCTTACACTTGTCATAATGTATGTGTGGAACGTGTAGATGGTGGTGGTGGCAGTGAGTATTAGTTGAAGTTTAAAGTTATGAATACAATCTAAATTCAAAAATGAAAAAAAAACTTTACATTTCTTGTCGACAGGCTTAAGCTATAATAACGGCTTAACATACACAAACACATACACACACATAATGTCTCTATGTAACTTTTGCAAACATATGCAAAACTTTCTACATAAGTTTAAGGGTATTCATTTAATCGGGTTTTTGCTTTAATCGGTTAATCGCTTGATTAATTAATAGAGGTGTTTGTTTAATCGGTTAATTTTTTTATTTATCGGTTAACCGATGAATAAAATTTTTTTTTTATAAATTAAGTGATTTCAATAAATAAAAATGAAAAACAATTTATAACTTGGAGTTTGTTAGTAAAGAAAACAATAGCATAACCAAGATAACAATTCATGAAGTAGAACGAACGAGCAAACAAAAAATAATTCATAACTATTTAATACATATTTTTTAATTAATACACATTTGGGGAATTCACAAGGTAGTCATAAAGTTGTAAAGTCATATGTCCTAAGAAGAAATATATAGGACTGCTGTGGGCCACCGCTTATAATTAAGATTTCTACTGTACAGTTATGACGAATCAATAAACACAACATTTATTTTTTTATTTTGTTTAAAATACAACAACATTTATTTGAAACAATTGCAAAATATTACTTTGGACATTATGACGATATGACTGGATAGCACACCTTGTGAATCCCCCAATTATGTATTTATTAAAAAGAAACTGTTAGATCATTTTATTAATAATTTAAATTGTTTGAGGAGATCTTATAAAATAATCTTTTAGAAAATAATTTGGTTATAATGTTTAGGATTTAAGCGACTCTTTCCTTTAGTTTTGATTAATTTTGACTTGGGAAAAATTCTTTCACTTATCGTATATGTTGAAGAAAGCAACCCATAATACAGAATATCTAAATGATCAATCCTTTTCCTGTATTTCTCTTAATATATAAAATCTTCCATTATGCCATCAGAGTCCTATTTTAATTGTAAAAATGTTTAACACTTCCAATTGTTTTGGTTAATTCTGTTGTTTTGTTGCTATCGTAAGTTTCTTCTGTTGTCAGGTCATCATCTAAATCATCCTGGCAAAGCTTAGCACCGAATATACTATATAAAATGTTCCGACTTACAGACTTCCTATATTTCTGTTTTTGTACTGTATTTGTAGAAGAAAATATATTGTATGAAAAAATATTTGGTAACATTTTTGGTGAATTTTGGTACAGATAACGTTTTAAAATTGTACATGGTTGCATTGTAGAATGCATTTAAAAAAGCGAGTTGCTTGCAACTTACGTTTTGGAGCTCACTCATAATTAAAATCACAAAAAGATGTAGTTGAATACTACAAAAAGTAAAAATTTTGTTACATCGGTTAATCGACTGAAAATATCATTTTTAATCGTTAAACGAAAAAAGACAATTTTAAATTAACCGATTAACGGTTAACCGAATGAATACCCTAATATGCATACAAACTTGCACACAGCTACACACATAAATCCACTTTAATGCCAATGCTTGGTTAAATTTCGTTTATAGAAGATTTAATAAAAGTATGTGGGAAGGAAGCAAAGCTGTTGTTGCATTTTACTATTGTAACTGTGGGATAAAGCAAAAAGTTTTGATTGCAGGGAAACACAATAATTGCATTTTATTATATATGTTCACTACACACTACACATAAGTAAGTATGTGTAAGTGTGTGCATATAGGTGGCTTGTTATTTACTCTCCCTGAGTGTAAATGTGTGCTGATGTTTGTTGCAAAATTGTTTACTTAGAAAAGTAAGTTTTCTTGCTTTCCTATTCAAGAAAATTAATTTGCTGTAATGGAAACTTTCTAATTTTCAAGAAGAAACGGATAGCAAATATAAAATGTTAGAAACATTAAAGCCAATAATTTATTGGAAAGCATTGTGTTCAGTATAATGAAAGTATATATTAAACGATGAAGCAATTGTCGTAAAGGAAGTGTTTTAGATAATAGAAAAAGGAATTTATTTTGGAATTGTATTGCAAAATGTTTGCAACATTTTTGAAAGTTAATGAAATAACAAAAATGTTAAGTAAAGTTATTTTAATTATTTAAATTTAAACGCAAAAAGTCTTATGCCCAATTTTCAGGATAGTATTTAAATCTATATTAAGTTAATTTTCATAACAAACTTAAATCGTATTTAAAACAGATTGTGTTTTTGAGTTTTATTTGAAAAGTCTTATTTAATTAAGATAAAAGTATGGTAGCACTACTAAATACAAAAAAAAAATATAAAAAAGTGTAATTATCTACAAGGTGGTCTGAAAAAACAGCTGACTGTTAATGTTTTGCCTGTTGTTGTTGTATTGTTATGATATTGAGGCCACCTTGCTAAAATATTACAATGGAAACTTAAGTTGAAATTAAGTGTACCACATCGGTGACTTAAGTTTGATTTAAGTTTGTAGTGAAGAAAAGAATTTTGTATTTAAATCGATTTTAAAAATAAATGTGTTTTAATATCAATCCTGAAAACTGGGCATTAGTGATAAAATATAATATTAAGGAACTTTTGTTAGATATGGATCTTCACTAATAAATTTTTATGCAAAGAATTAAAAAAATGTTTAAGGAAAACCTTATAATTTAATAAATGTTTTAATTGAATTAATTATTGTTTTTAATTGATGAGAAAAATTAAAAATAGATTAAGAAAATTTTTATTGAATTAACGTTTTAGTTGTTTAAAAATTAATTTTTAATTAAATAACAAAAAATTTTAATAAAATTTTTTCGCTTAAACTAAAATCACTCAATCTTGTAAAATTGATATTGGAAATTGTCGAAAGCTGAGCTATATTTGACAAAAAATGATTTTTTATTCAATAATTGTTAAATGTATTTTTTTTTTGTAAAAAAAATTATGTAAGTGTTGGAATTATTAATTCGTGGCAGTCGGGTGAATTTTCAATTTTTACGCGTCTCTTTTAAAGAAAAGCAAAATTATCACTCGCGGCCCATAACGTTGAAAATTTTTTTCAATTAAATTTTTCGTGTTTTCTTCTAGCACAAAAGAAAAACAGCGCAAAAAGAAGTAGCAAAACTATGTGCAATATTATTTATGAAACGTAAACTATAAGCTTGACAAAAATATCATCTGTAAATTTTTTTCGTTTTGATATTATTAATGTTAAATTACTTTCATCGTTTCCTTACACGTGTTTTACTTATTCTTTTACAAAAGGTTCAGGAAAATTTTTAACAACAAAAAATTTTGTAAAATTTTCTAATAATTATGTTACAAAATCTGTTTTGCATATATGACAAATGTTGTATTTTAACTAAATTCTTTTGCGCAATCGAAATACAAAAATTTTGTTCATTGCACAAAAAATAGTTTACAAAAATGTATTTTGTATTTTTAGTCCTATAAGTTCTTTAATTGCACAAATGAGCTTACAGTACGTTACATTGCATTTAATTCCATTTACGGGTGTGTTTCCTATTTGTGGATTTTATATTAAACTAATAGTAAAATATGTATCGATCATCAAAATATCACATAGTGTTATTTGTAGCCATAAGAAACTAAATTAATTATTTTTGATTTTAAATTTTTCATTTAAATTTATTTAAAAAAAAAAATTATTTGAACCTAAGAATAATTTGATTACAAGTTTGCTCAATTCTATTACTTTATTAATTATGTTTAAATTATTTTTAAAAACCTGGGGTAATTGAATAACATATATATTTTTATTAATTTTTTTTTTAATAAAATCAATCAACACATTTTTTGAAACTGCAAAGTTTTTTGATCATATTTTTAATAAAAATTATAAAAAAAATCACAATTTTAAATTTTTGCTACTTTTAAGCTTCGTTCACAATCGCAGAAACATTTTCACTTGGTGTTCATAATAGAGCAACAATTTTTTTTCGCAACAACACACATTTTGCATAAAGAAACCGTTTGCACATTTTATCCACAAAAATATTATGCATTTATTATTATTTTTTACAATTTAAAACTAAATAAAATTATTTTAAACGTCAGTAACAATTTCATACACATTGATGTTGAAGTTCTAGTCGACTCAATTTAAAAAAAAACTTTAGTTACATTTTTGTTTATAAAATGAAAGGATAATATATGAAATACTTTGGGAAGAAAAAACGAAATTGTTGCTCTGATTGTGAATACAAGTTAAGTAATCAATAGCAAAGTTCAGTATAAGTCTTGCAAAAGAGCATATGCAAAATATCGTTGCAATAAAGTTGTTTGAAGAGCAACGATATTTTGCATTTGCACTTTTGCAAGACTAATACTGAACTACGCAAATATATTAATTTTGGTAATGGGTTTAGAAGCAACAAATTGTTTGCTTGATTCTACGAGTTGTCATTTAAAATAAATTAACTATTATACTATTAATTTGTCTGTTTTTTCCGATATAAATCTAAAAAATTGAAAATTGTAAAATAAATAAAATTGAAATTGAAATCTTATGCAGAATCAATTTGAGTAAAGTTGACATGTGATAGCGAACTGCAGGTGGAACATGTTGGCAATAATTGTTTGAAACTGTATCAGTTTTGTCAGGGAAAGTTATTTAGAAAAAATATTTTTTCTGCATATTAATTAGGGAGATCGCTCGAAGAGTATTCGACCAATTTCGAATATTTTAAAATGTCCATTTTTCGAATATCGCATAAACCGGTTATTTCAGTAAAATAAATCGTGTGTTCTTGTAACAAACACCAAAAACAATTCAAAATTCTACAAAATAAAATTTCAGCATAAAAAGTAATCAGCAATTTGACAGTATTCTAAATACTATATATAGCTTTACAAAGATGCCATCTCTGGTGATATTTCGAACTGACTTAAATTAAAATTGTGCTTAAATGGCCCTAAAATGATAAGTTGCAAAGGTTCTTTAACGTCACGACTTATTAATAACTTTTAATTAGACTACAAGCTTGACATAAATATAGGCCAAGTAAAACTTGACTCTGTCCAAGTAGTTTTTAAGAGATTACCAATAATACTTCACTTAAATATGCTGCCAATAATGAATGAAAAACTCTTAAGTATTTCTAGCATATCGAGCCCTAATAGCAGAAATGATGTAACCAACAACATTTTAGATTTTTGTTTTTTGATGAAATTCGATAAATTTTGATCGTTTGCATCATCTCTAAAAATCTCATATCTCTGGGAAGTACCGTTACGAAATAAAATTTTAATTTGTTGGTTACATCATTTTTGCTATTAGGGCTCGATATCTTCATACTTAAAACTTCTTTAGTTTTATTTATTAAGAACTAAAAACAAAACTGTAGGAATCAAACAATCTCATGGAGGGTTTAAATTGTGATCGATGAATTGGCATTTGTTTTCAAAATGCTAAATCAAAATAAAATTGAAATACATATATAATCCTGCATAAGAGATTTTGTTTGCAACTTTTCAAAAATATGGCTGAAGCTTACTGATTCATATAGACATGCTTAGCCAACAACAAATTAAAACTCATTTAAAATAAATTTGGGAGAATGTCTCAAATAATAACTTTATTAAATTCCTAAACTTTTTAAAAACAAAGTTTTGCAAAATTTCTACATCTACCTGTGTTCACACCTATTAAATATTTGACGTCCTAAACGTAACCACTAGTTTGCTTAAAGAATTGTTTGCTTTTGCAAAACGTTTGGCTAGAGCAAACATTATTTAACGGTTTCTTAACTACATTATACATAAATAGAATTATCATCTTGGTTTAGAAATTGTTATAAATAAATCTTAAGTTTAATCAATTTACTTGTTACGCTTTTTTTTTTTTATTTAATCGTCAAATATTTGTTAGGTCTTAACATACCTTAAGTCATATTTATGTATTGTGTTGGTTCCTTGCCTACGTGAATTGTTTTGTTTTTATTCTAATTAACTGTTTATTACAAAAACCAATTTGATGTTTGTATTTTTATGTTATCGAATTAAAACCGGTCGACCGGTTATTTTTAAAATGCTTAAGCGAAAACCGGGTTTTTTAAAAAAGCAATTGTTCGGAATATTCGAAAACCGGTTCGGAATATTCGAAAACCGGTTCGGAATATTCGAAAACCGGTTATTAAAAAAAGTCGAATCATCGATATCCCTAATATTAATGCATTGTACAAATCAATTTCTAAAAAAAATACATCTTAGGATAATCTATGCCGAATCTTACTTACTCTTCACCATGAAGCGATAAGAAAGTTATACAAATACCGTTCTCTAGATACATATCTACTTTCTGCCACACCCACTTATCCAACACCTCCCACATTTTATGGAATGTTGTGTAATAATGATGCTTGTACCTTGGGATCTTGTAATTTGGGCACTTTGGTTCTTTCTATTTTCCAGATATACAAAAATATACAATACCTTTGCACGGGGGTGCCACGCCCACTTCTCCAATATCTAAGTAATTTATAGAAAGATTTATGTGAATTTCAAAAGCAAACTTAAGCGCATTATACGTGACATAAATATATTATAACTAAGTCCCCTTCATTTTTTGGGTCTTCGGAAAACCTATTTCAACATACACACGGAGAGACGCACAAATGGACATTGTTAAATCAACTTCGCTACTTATAAGTACCCAAAACATACATATATCGCTGGCCTAACATGTAAAGGCTCTAAGTCCACTTTTTAAGAAACTGAGATTTTAATGCAGTAATGTACTTTGTTTATAAAGAAAAAATTACAGTTATCTCATTTTTTGCTGTTGTTTTGTTGTGATGAGCAAAAGCGCTAAGTCAAATTTATCACAATAAAAAGCTCTAAGCCCCAATTAAAAGTACAGTTTAACCATTTCTCTCAAATTGTTGCATCACATGTATTTTGATTGTTTTTTGTCCCTCCTGTAAAATTTTCAAATATGGACTTAGAGCCTTTACATGTTAAGCCAGCGATATACTTGATCGGGTCAAACATCAGTTTCGTAGTAATTACAAACAGAATGACAAACTTATATTTTCCCATTTACCGTTAATAAAAAAACCAAGTCCTTTCCGTATTTAACTTAGCCATAATACAAATGTCGTCGTGAGTTAGGGAAACAGGAAACAAAAGTTTTCCTACATATGACAACTGCATATGAAGAGTGCTTGGTAATAGAACTTGTGTACAAATGAAATACCCGGGTGAGAAGTTTCGGTATGACAGCGAATGAATGAAATATTTCTTACATTCATTAATGTCATTAATTTTTTTAACTTTATTACAATTGATAAATTATGTCCGGTCTTTGATTAAAAATTGTTTTTGCTTACATTGTTTCTACCTCAATCATAAAATTACTTACCAATAAAAAAAAACTTAACCACCTTTTTTAATTTTAATTCTAATATAAATTCTATATTTCCTAAACAATTAACAGCTAAATCTTTAAAGGAAACGAGTGTTAATATTTTATCGGTATACCTTTTAACTCAATATCACCTTCATCGACAGAGTCAGGCAACGACAATGCAATGGATACGAAAAATAATATCAGACATTAACAGTACGGGAGCCACTTGTTTAACAACGGAATGTTCTGTCGTTTGGCTGTTTGTACTGAAACAAAACGTAAAAAAATATAAAGTTTTTTTTTTTTTTTGTTTAATTTCAAACAATTTCAACAGCGAGTGCGAACATTGGCTTCTTTGTTTTGTTGATTGTAGTTGTTGGCTGCCAGCATGGAGTAGTGATAGTTTCACATGGCACACTTAAGGCTGACAAGCCCTTTTATTTTTTTTTTTTTTTAGTTTTTCCTATAAACAACACACTTTTACAGTGTTTTTTCAGCTTTTTATTTTTGTTGGACATTTTACAAGCACTACAATACATTTGCAATAGCAACAGCAACTTCAAAAAACATCCTTGTATTATCCAGTGATTGCAGTTAAAATGAAAAAATTCATGTGTGCCAGTGAGTAAGTGTTTGTGTCAGCGAGAGAGTGTGTGTGTGTGCAAGTGAGTAAAATGTATGGATGTGTTTAGTTAAGTCGTTTAAAATAAATTGCATTCGATAGCTGTTACCGAGAAGAAAATGTAATGCAAACGGGTAATAGCTAACGGAAGTAGCTTGATAGCAGGTCATCTCCTTTTCCATACTCATCTTATACTCAGCCATTATTAACATTTTTTACTACTTATTTTGCAAATTCGTCAAGAAAATGATGCTGCAAAATTGTCTATAGAAAGTAAATTTTTGTAGGCTTTGAACGAATTTGAAGGCCGATAAAAGTTTAGGCTTTTTCATTTAATGGATTTTAAAGGGTCCTACCCCAGTAAACCAAGCGATATTGTAACGATATTGAAACAATATCATATAGGTGATAGAAAGTATCACAAGTGATAATCGTTTACGAATCGAAAACGATAGTTTTTACGGACTAAATTGTACCTTTCCTTATAATATCATTTTTCCATTAAATTATAATATCGTTTTCGATATCATAATTTCCAAAAATAACGATAGTGGAATCGCATTTTTAAATTTCTTGAAAAACTATCGTTTTGTTATACTGATAATGATATCTAGCTAATGAAAATTTGCAAATTTATATATATGTGAAATATAGTTATTATTTATAAAAGGTCAATAAAAAATGAACAATAGTAAATTCAATCTAGAGTAACAAAATAATATTCTTAAAATTTTTATATGTATGTATTTTTGTGTAAATAATTTTCTATGATTAAAAAATGTTTGATGTTTTTTTCAAATGTTTGTTTTTAAATTGGAAAAAATATTTCGAAAAGTGATGTCGTAACGATAACGTTTTAAATAATAGTACATAATATTATAAACGCCGTAAAATATAATATCGTTTTCGCTGTCATATCGTTCTATGGTTTATTGGGACTTTAAGTTTAGAATGTAAATATTGTAAGGGCAATTAAGTATAAACGAAAACAATTATAAATAAAAAAAAGAAAAAAAAAAACGTTAAACTTGGTAAAAGCTGAAAATTAGGCAGACTGTGGAAAATAAAAAAAACAGAAAAAAACAATATTGAAAGAAATCGAGGCATTACCGCAAAAAAAGCTTAAGTGACATCATTTTCAATTTTCGTTTCTTTTTTAATAAATGGCTTTATTAGCAACACTTGCATCATCTCCTAAAATGTCATGGCCACATAAAATACCGTTTTGATTTTATAGCAAAAGCCAATTTATCGTAAGCTTCATACAAAATTTATATGAAATAAAATAAAAAAATCCTCCTGTAAGATTTTGTTTTTTGTCCCTTAAGCTTTTTTGGCGGTTTTATCTCGAAATTTAAGAAGTCACGTTGCCTAAAAGATATTTGGCAGTCTTATTAATCCTTAGAGGAATTTACGGTCTGCTATTTTAGACCTTGTACATTTTGTCTTGTAAATCTTGATTTACAACACAACAACAACAAATAGTATACATTTTAAGTTTAATCATTGAAGATGGCGTAAAGATAGTAAATTTATCCCGGCTTCATGTAGGTTGGGTCATTATGACCCATATGCTCTAAAATTGTTGTGTAACTTTTTAAACGTTTTGCGACGTTGCCAACTTTCTCAGTAGCTGAAATGTATCGTTTTTGCATGTTGTTTATTATTTCGTTTCAGTTGATGATTGAACGTGAGCAGAGATAGTTGACCGTCTACTAAGAAAAGGTGAATATGACCCAACCTTGATGTCTGTGTAGCTTCAGAATTTGATAGTGATGATAAACCTCTTAATTTGTTGCGGAAGGAAATACCACAAACCGAAATTTATGTAAGTAAAGATGGAACCAAGTGGCGAAGAGAACCTTATCGGCAAAATTGTCGTATTCGGGAAGAAAATATTTTGAGAGATGAGCCTGGAGTAAGACTACAATATAAATTTTCAGTCACCGAAATTCGGGACTGATTTCGTCTAGAAGTCGACACGAAAAATATATGAAGTGGTTGACACGAGTTCTGTAAGAATTGTCGGGGGAAATTCCCTTAACTTCACAGATAGATCTGTCTGATATCTAAACGATGTCTGATGTTATTTCTTAGGGAAATTCTGGACTTCCTCCCGATATTTCCAATCGATGTCTGACAGAAATCGTACTTGTAGTCGTTTAAAATTCGCATAGTTTTTGGGACAGTTTGTACAGATATATGCCAGAAATCTGGCAATAAATCGTTTTTATTTCTGAAATGATTGCCGACAAATCGTGCAGATTTGTGGAAGAAATCTAGACAAAAATCGTTGAAAACTCTGAAACTTTTGACGATTTATCGTAGGTAATCAAGGGGGAATTGACTGACACATCCGATATGAAGTGATTCTAAGAGCAGAGGTTTCTGTACGGTGTGATGTTCCTTTTGGCATCGCTTTCCAAATGATTCATCTGTTCGAAGGTCGGCAAATTCACAGGGAAATATTATTCTTTTTAAATAATGCTCACCTTTCTGTTTACATGTAGTGCAGCAGTAATAACCCGAATGAGATTTTACATTTAACAAAAATGCTCGAGCTGGAGCATCACAAACAAAATGGCCTACTTCTATTTGATAGTACTTTGAATTAAAATTAAAGCCTAACAATAAGTATTTCTTTAAATCTTCAATTAAATATTTAAGAAAAACATTAGGATCACTTGGCTTACTATATTTGTCTGTTGCATTGTCGCTACCGACATTGAGAAAAACTCCAACTAAAAAAACTAAAGGGTAATTAGAAACACTCATCAGAATAGGCCACAAACATTTTTTTGAGCTTTTAAATATCGGCAGACCATCTACACCAAAATTTAAAATAAGTTTATTTGAATCCACGTAGGAACCTTCTGTTTTGTACAAAAAATCTGTCAAACAGTTTTAAAGGCCATAATGATAGTATGTGCCTTTCCCCATCTGTTTAACAGATGTACTTCTTGGAGTTTCGCGCAAGGTACGAACGTCACGAGGTAAATTAATGTAAAAGAAATTAAGTTTTTGTAGCAGTTTATTCATAGCCTGCACTGAAATAGAAAGTTTTACAGACCATTCTCTCAAAAAACATACAAAATCAACTTGATGCACTTGCTCTACATTTTGTGGCGAACTTGTAGTTCGACTAAAACAATTACTTTCATTCAAATTTACATTTAAACTCGGCTCAGAAGCTTCAATACTTAGCATTTCCTCAGTGGCAGAATTGCAAAACAAATTTGTTCCCATTCTTGGAACATTTTCTTCATCATTTTCATTGCTTAAAATTTAATTTATTAATTTTTCGGCTTCCTAATTAACTTTTTTTCTAATTGCCTGTCTTGACATTTTTTGTAATTATTATTACCACTTTTTATTACTATTAATTTATTTATTATTAATTTAATTATTATTACCACATTTATTACGAAACACTTTATGTTTTTAGCACGTCTTCTCTTTCCAAATTCACTTGATGCACTGATGTAAACGACGATTATTAACATGTTTTCTTTTCTTCAAATTGGATAATCCCGAGGTTTCTATCTGAAGGCTGAACGAAATCCTGCGGACATTTCTGCATAAGCAAAATATAAAATTCCTCTAAAGTTCGTTGACAATTTTTAAAGAACTCTGTACGATATGTCAAAAGACTTACGAGTTTGTACATAATTGTCTTATATCAGACAAAATCTGTAAGTTTGGTTGGCTGGGCACACATGAAGGAATGTACATTGAATAAAGTATTTATCTGGATTACATCGGTCTGGAAGAGAGAACTTAAGTTTTCTTTGGGCTGCAGATGGAACTGGTATTGAGATTTTTCGCTTGACTATGACACTAAAACGTTTCAATTTTATACAGAGCAATCTTTGCTTTGATGATAAGTCGACTCGTATTGAAAGAAGTATATTAGACAACTTAGCTCCCATTCGTGAGCTATTTGATTCATTAGTCAACAACTGTATATACAGTCAGAGACTAAAGTTTAAATACACACTTAAAAATTTTAATTTTTGGAAAACTAAAGTTTTTCCGCTAATTCGTGGTATGCAGTTTTGTTTCCCTTCGTTGATAATGTAAAATTAAAAAATTTTACCTTATTGAATACATAACGGTAATTTTTTTAAGAAAGAAAAAAATTACGAGGAAAAAAGTTTAAATACACATTGATGTTTATCGAATTAATTGCCATTTCTTCCTTTTATGTTCCCGTTTTTATTACTTTTTTTGATGTCAAATTTATTTTCATCGTCCAATTGTTGCTCTAAGTTATTTCTTGATGTCTAACTGTAAAATATAACGCAGACTATGGGTAAAGGAAAAGAGATAGATTTCGGCGTAAGATCTTTCATAACTAAAAATTTTTAAGAGGGAAAATCCTATCGATAAATAGTAAAATTGTTGAATTAACTATTTATTTTACAGCGTCCATAACATCGTAAGAAGTAATAAACAAACAGCTTCAATTGAAAATATGGTAAGAAGCGGCTAACAAAAATACTTTCTAATCGAGATCCTAGCTATGACCCACTAGAAGTGAAGAAAAATCCCAGAGTAAGCGCAACCAAAATAGTGGGTGATATCGCTAGTTCTTTGAATAAACGTGCTCATCCAGAAAAAGTTCAAAAACCATAACGGGAAAGCGGATAAAACAGCAGGGTTCCTCGGAAAAAACAACTCATAAGTGAGAAAAGAAGAAGAATAGAAATAGCTATATTGCCATTATTTATTATCAATACCGGCCAACTTCACTATTAAATGCGCTGTCATAATCGGATTTTCGAATTGCAAAGCGTTGACTACGCGATATTTAGCGATGCCTCATACATATTGAATGGACATGACAAATTTTAACAACTAGAAAACGTGTGCCGCTCTTGCTTAGATACGGCTGTAATGTAGTTCATTAACTGTCAAATTACTGTATTGCCACATCACCAGTTTCACAAATAAAAAAAAATTTGAAAATAGAGATCGGCAAAACAAATAAATTAAGCCATAAAAAGCAAGTCTGTGCCAGAAACAAAGCAGAATACATTGCAACAAATATAGAATGGAATTTTGTAAAAAATATTTTAAAAACTTTATAATATTATCAGTGGTGGTGTTTAAAAAAATAATTATAAAAAAACATTTGTTGTTGGTGTGTAAAGAAAAATTTCGTTTAAAATTTTAACAAAATACTTATGTGCCACAAGTGACTGATTTCGATATTTGTGGTCGTATCATATTTCTTAGTGGGCCGAAAGTTTGTATGAAAACTGTTAGGTTATCGTTCGCTTGCATTGCTAATCGGCTTGTCGTGCCGAGAATTTTTAGTGGACCACAAACCAGCTGTTTGTCATTGAAAATGTAATGTGTTGTATTCCTATTTTTGCTTATCAGCAGTAAGTTTGCCTTTGTTGTGTTTTAATATGAGATCATCTGTTATGCTTTCTTTTTTTTCTAAAAAAAAAAACGTTTTGCAGAATTCAGATTATTTTTCATTGTAGAAAGTTTTTTACTTCAACACTGTTTGTTTGACCGCCATTGTCTTAATAAATTATTGTTAAGAGCGTAAGAACGCGAGATATTAACGCCAGATTTGGTAATCCTAACTAATATCGTGTGGCCACTATCAAGTGGAGCATTGGACAATTTTTGATATCAAATAAATTAATCGTTTAAAAACTTTTTTGGACGTTTTTTGAAGTCCAATTTCGAATTCAACAGACGGACGGACATTGGTTGCTCGTCTAAGAATTTTGCAAGAACCTGTGTCCATGATTTTTAACTCCAGCGTTGAAAAACTTTTCGATTGAAACGTTTCAAAGCCATTGTGTAAACAAAAAACATTAAACTCGCACTTTACATTACTTGGCACAGCCGAAGGTAATTTTTTGACGCCTTCACAGCAAGCGCTGCAGTAGAATTAATGAAAATGTGTTTGTATCTGTGAAACCGACGATGCTGGATTGAAAATCAAAAAAGTTAGATATGCCGGCGAATATTACGTCCAGCATACGTTCACGAGTGAATTCATCGCAAGGTCAAGCATTTCGACCGTGTACAGACCTCTTTAGTAAATGTTGGTCGCAGTCAACGAAATTTGTAACTGGCGTTCTCAACGTCTGCAATTTTACATCGGCTTCGAGTGAAATATTATTACATTTATAACGTAACGACATAATCTCATTTGATAGTTTTCGATATGAGTTACAGATACACATTTTTTCACTTTTTGAGACAGGATGGAACATCTCGTTTCACATCTTTTCGCACAAAAGTTACAGAACATGGGTACTGGATTATATAAAGTGTAATAAGCATCCGATGATTATTTCGATGTGCTACAAAAGGAATCACAATATTTACATATGTATATTAACAGCTCATTCTAAAACTTAAAATGAGAGAAGTATAAACAATTTAGAAATCTTAAACTTATCATCTGATTATATTTTTTTTTTAATCAAATTTTCAAATATTTTTTGTTAATAACGAAAAGTGTACTTATTGACCCCAACGAATTGCAGCCAATTGGCTTAAATTTTACAAACAGTTTTGCAAAGTCTTTAAAATTTTTGATGTAATAAAGTGCATTTATACACATTTTACCAACTTATAACTCGTTAAATACAAAGAAATCGCAGTTTTCCCCTTCCAAATCAAATCTATTAAACAACCAAAATAAAAACCTCAAACCTTGACAAATGTTGTAACTAGTCAACTGTGTCACCTTTACAAGTGTAGTTAGAAATGTCGATGAGGAATTTTTCTTTTATTGTAAAATGCATTTTCCAAGAATTTACATGAGTTCATGGTTGTTATTGTCGTGCTGGTGTGTTTCTTTTTTTTTTTTTTTTGACTTGTAGTTGTTCTCATAGTTGTACGAGCAGTAGTTGTCGTTATACGTATAAAAATTATCTTGGCTTGACTCCTTACAACGTGCAACAATCACACAAACACACATACACATACTTAGGAGAACACGTACTTGTAGTCTCGTTTGCTACAGTGTAAATTGAATAAATTCTCACTTTGCACTAAAACTACACTTTATTTCACTTTTGTCCATTCACTTATACACTCATCTTAGTTTTTGTTGTTTGGTAGTTAGAGCCTGCTTAAATACTAACCCTGCATCCCAAGCCTCGTCCCACTTTAACACCTTTCTGGTCTAGCTATCGTTTTAAATCGCACTAGTGTAGCTGGCTATGCACTTGTGTCGAACAGATGCAGCTGCAGCAGAATCATTATCAGGAGTAGAAACAACAACAGCAGCAAACATTTTGGAAATTTGAATCTTACTAGACATGTCTTGACTTAAAATGTCTTTAATATGAATTGTTTTTTTTTGTCTGTTGGTTCTTACAAAAACTGCTAAGCCATGCCAATTCTATATGTTTTTGTAGAAAAAGAGAGAGAGCGACAGGAGAAGATGTGAACTAAGTGAAGTGAAATGAAATGAGAAAAAAAGTTAAAAAAACGGACGAAGACGTATAAATTATTCATTCGTCTCTGATAGGACTTTGATATGCAACAGTGAGTTAAACACTTGAAAGACATTAAATGGCACTGGGTGTTGGGAGATGTTAAGGTTCCCGTTTAACGGATGTTGGTTTATGTTGGGTAGTTGGCAATCTCGCCTGAAATTATTTTGTGTATTTAAGAGATTTTAACTATGCAACATTGTAGTTGCTTTTATTGTTGCAATTGCTGTGTATTATTAAAGCTTTAATTTCGTAGATGTAGATTGTTAAGTGTTGTAGCAGAATTGCATTTAATTAGCATAAATTAGCAGCACGACAAATTTCTATAGCAACAATGGTCCCATAGAACAAACTACATTTGGAATTTAGCATTTTATAATATGATAAAAGTTTAAAACTCGGCATCCAAAAAAAATGTCGTCTAAAATAAATATTTTCAGGATTAAAAACTAAAATGTTTGAGTGGGATGTGGCATAATAAATGAATTAAGGATCAGAAAAATAAAGTGAAACATAAAAAATTTAACATAATTAAAAATGAATGCATGAAAATGTCTGGTTAATTAATTGATGTTTAAATATTTTGGTAAAATTTACTTTTTTTTTAAACAATATGTTTAATTGTTAGGGGTGTGCTGAGAATCATAACCTTAAAACGCAAAAACTTAGAAGATTTTTCTTATACACTTTTAATCTAATTTTTATAGTTTTTATTATCAAATTCTATTTAATAGAGAAATATTTGTAAAATGTTTGTCATAAAATTCTTTTATAACAGCACACCCCTGTATGCTTAAATCAGTTTATTTAGTTTAGCAAATCGAATCTGGGAATTTATTTCTCATGGTGAGTAACAATTATTATATAAATTTTCATACCATTTCGAATGTGTATTCCAAGTCAAATTACAATTTAAAAGACTTTTATACTGACGAAGGCCGTAGCGTGCCAGAAAATAGAAAATGCATTACATTCTGCTGGAATCTAATAGTTGTATCAATTTTCTATACAATTTACTTCATTGCTAGCCAAACGATAGCTAAAGTAAGCCTCGTAACAGAAATATACAAACGAAAATTCTGAAAGTGCATAGGAAATATTCCTGGAAAATAGTGAAGGAATAAGACTATTGCAGTGTAAAAGCTTTTGAGGATTGCAATTTGACTTAGAATACACATTCGAATAATATGAATATTTAATTAGTTTTTATAAAAAGTTAAATTTTTAATAAAAAATTCACGCTTGCAATGGAATTCGAGAATATTTTTTAATTTTTTTTAATTGCAATTTTGCTTTAAAAAGCTCGAACGTGTCGAAGATTAGGGATCAGTCAGCCATATCAAAACCGACCCATCATTGATTGTTTGCGGTAAACTTCGAAAGAATGGAATTTACAGTGTTTCTGAACAATTAAGGAAAATTGTAAGGATTGATAGACATGTTTTGCTCAACTTAAATTTGTGAAATTCTAAAGTATCCATTTAATATACTTAAAAATTGTTTATCTGTTTCGCCTATTGCAGTTACCACAGAGCCCAATGAATATTTCGTTTTAGTTTATTTTATCGTCCAGACTTGCAATTTTTTTTTGCTGCAATTTTTTAAAATACTGCTTTAAAATTGTATTAGAGTCCAAATTATAAAAATCTTGTTTTGCAATATTGTACATTATAAATAAAAATACAAATACACAAACAGCCAATTTCAAGTTGAAAAGTGTGAGAATAACAATATTAAACAGAATTGCAGAGTACATGAAACTGACTGACCCTCTCCAATGTTCACACATCACTCACCTATAAAAAGAATTGCTGCAACAAAAATTGCAAGTCTAAACGATGACTTACCCTCATTAAATAGGCAGGCAACCATTTGAACAGCTTCAAAGATTTGTTCTCCATCATATTTTATTTAATTGCTGCTGACACAAAACAAAAGTAATTTTATGTTATTAAACAGACTGCGTTTTGGTAAAAATTAAATTTAAGATATTAAAAAAAATAAATAAAGAAAAGTTTTTGAATTTTTTTTCATTACACGCATCATTTTGCAGTATTCCCTATATTTTGAATTATATGCACCGACTGACACAATTTAACAAAATTTTGTCTCTATAAAAAATTAAGAAGCCATTAGGGAATAAAAAAATTGTTTTTATAAATGAAATTTAAAGCTAAGCATTTCAGCAGCGTTTAGTTAAAATTTTGTTGGTCATCTCACATTTAAATCATAGAAAATTTTTAATATCTATAATAGATCGGCCGTACAGTAGAGCTTGAAAAATCACAAATAAATTTGAAAAGTCACAAACAACTACCAAAGAAAAGTGTTCACAAAGATTTGATGTAGGTGTGTGAACGTGTAGAAGCAAAAATCTATTAAAAACTATTGGTTTACTATAGTGAAAGTGCGGGTACAAAAAATACTCTCAAAAACTAACAACGGATTGAAAATACAAGCAGCAATGAGATTGGGGAAAAAATACAAACATTTACATCCTTTATTTTTCTTTCATGTGTACAAAATTTTTTTTTACGACACACAATTAAACATCACAATTCTTTGTATGCGTCCGCTTCATCCCTGCAAATAATATTGGACTAATTGATCCATTTTGATCAAATGGACTACTCCCTGGACTGATCCAATGTAATGCAAGCATGGACCATGTCATTGTTAAAAAGAGTTTGTAGTGAAATGACATGTTTCGTTTTTAAACGATTTCAAACCTAATCCTCTGGAGTAATATGGTCCTTCCCTAGGACATCGTATTGTTCAATAGACCATGTTTTTTCCATTCATTGAGGTTACCTCTGGACTAGTCCTTGTCCCTTGTGGGCTACATTTTACATGTTTGGACTAGTCACATTATTTGCAGGGGGGCTACATTTTACATGCGTGTATGGACTAGTCGCATTAATTGTAGAGATGACACATTCTCGCAGATTTCAGGCAGAAATTGTTTACTATGTGGAAAGGTTTTAAAAGAAATAGTACCGTCTGAAGAATGTACCCTCACAATACTATTAAAATTGTGTGCCAAACAGTATCGTAAAGCATTTGTCCTTGTGTTGTACACAAACGTCATACAGTGGCTCAGAATCGTTTTTCATCGCCCGTAACTTTTGAGCGGATGAAGATATTTTTGAAATTTTTTGATGGAGATATGATTTCTTGTGGTTTTTTCGGATAGAACTTCTTTTAAATAGGCTTAGCAGTTGCTGAGAAATTTGAAATTAAAGTTTAACTTTTGATTTTATTTTAGCATTAAGTATGAAACTGCGGGATATTTTTGCAGTTATACTCACACCACCATTGTGGAGGGGGTATTATACGTTTTTTTTTGCTTATGTTTGTGTTGCCTTCTAATATTAGTCGTATGTATAGTTAATCATATCTATTAGTTGTTTCGGTTATCTGGCTGTCCATGTAAATCTTGTCCATTCTTTTGGAAATAATTTAATGAAATTTTGTGACGAACAACGTGGAGAAAAATTCCTATTCATAGGGAGTTTCTTCTAAAAAAATGGCCGTGGGGAAAAAAGACAGATTTTTTGAAAACATTAAAGTCTAGAGAATTTTGTGCACCGCAACTTTATTACAAAACTATTGATTAAAAGTGTGGCAGCGATAACTTTTTTATAGCAGTTATGGCATGGCGAAATTTTGTACAATCTAGCCAATATAACGAAAAAAATTTCAACCCATTATTGATAACAGTTTGCGAGAAATAAATGATAGCTTTATTCTGTATGAAACAAATTAAACGCATGTGGTATTTGTGGGTCTGTTTTGCGAAATTTAGAAAGTTCATTCATCATACATTAGTTGATTCTATTAATTTTTTTAACATCCAATCGAAGTTTCGAAGCCATTTTGACCAATCAATTTATTACATGCTCTACATTGGTTTTAATACATTTAATGTCTTAAGAGTGTTGGGCAATTTTGACCCATGTGCTGCCTTAAGGGACACCAGCAGATATTTTCTTGGTGGGGGGAGTATTTGTTTTTTGATCTTACCATGAATGTTCTGCCAGTTAAATAGCTCTCAAGGAGCTTGTGAGTGTTTTTTTTTAGTATTGGTGAGAGTGACGAATTAACATTGGAAGAAAACAATTTGCTATTCATTTTATATTGTCGCCAACGACATTGCGACGAAAGCACATGTGTGGCGGGTGTTGTGATGTTTTTCTATAAATAAGACATTGCTTGTCATCAAAATCATTTTGTAACATAAAATACTTTTCGGCTGACATTATTAATATATCGCAATAATTTCAATTTATGTGTTTACCAACAGAAGTCTCGATGACGATTAAAATGTAAAATAAGGCACAGAAATTCTGCAAGTGTAGTTTGTCTCTCCCACTCAACATGCTGATTCCCTATTAGTTGATTGACGATCAAACAAAAGAGCTTTAAGCACGATGGCCACGTTCAAACTGATTTGACAAATAATATGTATGTATATAACGTATCAAACTCAAACCATCAAATTTGGTTAATTTGGTCGCAAATATTTTTAATGTTTACAAATTATTCTTTTTTAGAAATATGAATGACATAGAAAATTTTTGCATAGCTATTGATCTGGCATATGCAGGAAAAAAGAAAGAAGAAAAAAAATATGGCGTGAAGCCATTTTTTATTTAACCACAAAATTTTTATAAGTAAAAATGCCATTTGACGTTTTTCGCAGCAACACATCAAATTCGCTTCAAATCAGAGTAGCGGCGGCAGCGAAAATCTAAATTGTATTGATTTTCGTCAAACTCACATCAATATATATGTGTGAGATTTTTTTCACTAACACAATCAAAAAAAAACTGAGTTTGACAAATCAATTTGATACGTGGCCATTGTGCTTAAGAATACGTGTGAGTTTAATTTGCTGATATCAGCCACTACTGGGCATCTTTGTTTTAATGAGTAACCCATCATGCCAAACTTTGTCGAATGCTTTAAAATGTCTATAAACAGTGCTGAGGAATATTCCTTTTTGATTACGTGTTCATTTTGATAGAGAGTTATACTTAAAAGGAATATTTTTTCGAATATCTTTGAAAAGATTGATAGTAGGCTGATTGGTCTGTACGACGTAATTGGCTAAGCGTCTTTTCCTGACCTAGGAATCATAACAATTGTAGGGGTCTTCCATGAGGATGGGGAGTAGCCAACTCGTTATATCGCATTAAAGATGTGCAGCAAGATTATTAAAGCAGACGTAGGTAAGTTTCTTATCATTGAGCCTGTGATGCGGTCAGGTCTGGGAGATTTTCTAATGTTGACATTTTCTATCGCTGATTTTACTTGAGTTAATTTACATTTTATTAGATCGTTAACTGTATCAGGAATAATTGGACGACAAGAAAAATGATGAGCATCATGTGGCGTGAACACTTTCTCCAAGTGGATTGCGAAGGCGTTTATTTTTTCATAAGTGTTTTTGGCCCAGGTACATCACTGTTCCGGTAGAAAATCATGTAAAGTCCTTAGGAATTCATATAAATAGACCCTTGACCTGGTCTCTTCATATTGAAGCGGAAATAACGGCATTGAAACTTGAAAGCATCTGACCTACATTGGCTCCTCGGTCGAAACTCAAACTTATCCTTAGAAAACAAAGATCCCTTATACAAGTCTATCATAAAACCAATATGCCATCCAATTATGGGGTACTGCATGCGCATCAAACATCCAGAAGCTACAAAGAAGATAGTCTAGGATATTACGACAAATAGTCTGCGCCCCATGGTATAAACGTAATGACATTATCCACAGAGATCTTAAAATCCATACCATCCAGCAAGAAATTAAAAAGTATTCAATCAAAAACATAGGTAAACTAATGGTCCATCCCAACCACCTCGCTCGGTATCTAATAAAGTTCGAAGGTCACCGGAGACTTAAAGAACTGACACTTTGAGCCTAACAGGCTTTTTTGCCACTTAAATGCAATCAATTAGAAGTTAAACTGGCAATGGCTAATAAATAAAAATTATGATTAAGCTTTTAATACAAATTGTAATTTTCGAATAGAAAGATTCAATAAAAAATATTAAATATTAGTTATCAAAGTTTTACTTCGGATTCAAAAAATAATTATCAAGGTTTCGTTTAAATGTGCTAAATTACCATTTCATACTTTTGATAAACTGAAATTTACTGTTGATGGGATAAGCTATTCCTATGCGCATTTCACTGGTTACTTAGGCCAGATCGTCAGGAAACTTCATCCAAAGATTTTAGAAAAACTGAAGATATTATACAAATAAAACTGTTTTGTTCTCGTTACTCTTACGTAAAAGTGACGTTGCGTTGCGGATGAACCTTATAAAATTAATGTTTTATTAATGTGAATACACAGAAAATTTCTCGAGATTTTTTTTTTAATTAAACCATTAATCAAAAATAAAATCAGTTTTAATTAAAAAGTTAATTAAGTGAATCAAACGTTTCCTTATATTAACAGCATTCCTGCAGAAAATATAAAAAAAAATTTAATTGATACTATTAATTTGTTTACGT
Source organism: Pollenia labialis (assembly GCA_949318255.1). Classification (NCBI taxonomy): domain Eukaryota; kingdom Metazoa; phylum Arthropoda; class Insecta; order Diptera; family Polleniidae; genus Pollenia; species Pollenia labialis. Next base: position 132,928,580 of record OX439142.1, on the reverse strand, counting down.
GTGCAAATTTAAATAATTTTTTTTTATATTAATATTACGACTTTTTTAATTGAAATCCATTTTTTTTCTTGTTATCAGCTGTTAAAGAATTTGGTGTTTATTGATGAATCGAACATTCTTTATACACGAGGTTTTTTATATCTTTTTAAAAAATGACCAAATGACAAAAGCTTAAACACACAGAAAAAATATGAATGGTTAATGAGCATTGCGCAATCAACATCATGTAGTCAATCATAGTAAATTTCTGATAAAGTATGGACATAATTTTAAATTATCATTGTTTCATATTAATTTTAAACAAAAAATGCTCAAATAGCATTGTTCAATACTGGATCCATATAATCCTGTTTTATTTGGTTTATACAGATACAATAACAACTCTATAAAAATACAAAAGAAAAATTCACGTTTTCTTTTTCTTAAAATTATTTAGTTAAAAAGTATATAAAATTTTCAAAGTCGAATGCTGACGAAACCCATATCGGCATATTTTGCTGGTGTCCTTTAATTGTGAGTGTTCTGTAAACAAAGGGGAAAACAAAAAAGTGAAACATGTGTTACAAGAAAATAAATAATCATATTGTCTCTCACTCACTGGTTCCGCGGGTATGTATTTAGAATGTTTCATAAATTAATGAATATGTTGCTTCTAATTTGCTGTTTTCACAACACAAGTGATTAAACGTGCAGTAAAATTTATATGAAAAACACTCAAAAACCCAAATGCTTCACATATAACTTTTACTACACGTTCAATCAATTGTGTTGAGAAAACAGCACTTAAGCTTCTTCTCATGGTTATTTCAAACTCAAACCAATTCTTAGAATTGTGGTTATTTTGTTGAGCTATTTAGGGTTTTTTAATCCAAATTTTTAATATTTTAAACAGGCTTAAGTTCATCATATTTAATTTTCATTAAATTATTTTTTGGAAGAAAGGAATTTTACAACATGAAAATTTATTAAAATTGTTATTGATAATCATTCATTCTTGACTGACCTGAGATTCGAACCCAGGCGGCCGGTTACCATGACATGTTTCGATCGCAACCACACGATCTCCTCAGATGGATTTGCCGTCTTACACTCGCAGCCATCGACGACTGCTGACGTCAATAGTTAAACATCAATCCTTAAACCAAATTGTATTTTAACCTTTGGTAGATCGAAATTTGCTTTTTTGAATGATAATCCATATTAATTGATTTTACATGTTTTTCCTAACTTCTGTTTTTTCTGTTTCTATTCTACATGAAATTCACGTTTTTCCACTTTAAATAACTTTCATTCGACGTGATTCGGAGTGTTATTTCAATATGAATGTCATTTAGCTGTAACTTTAGGGGAATGTTAAAAAAAACATGAATTACAGTTATTTTGAAAAAAATAATGTTGTTCGCAATTTATTGAAAAGTCATGGTGAATTAACATGAAGCAAAATCACAACGAAAAATGTAAATTCAACCTTGTTTTCGAGGATTTTACATTGTGTGAAGCCATTCTTTATATTCCCTTTTGAAGTCCTTTATCTTTAAGCCTTTAAGAATGCCTGCAAAAAGAGTGGAGTGTGGAAGGGCTTGCTCACAATTACAACCTGTGTAAAAAATAAAGTAGTATGAAATGCGGCGAGGAGTGCTTGTGATTGCTAAGGCCTTCTTATAGGCCTCATTACTCTATATTTTTATTTTTTCATTTTTATTATTTCATATTTGTTGTGTATATAATTTTTGAATATATGTACATATATTTATGCGGGTTTACTATGATTTAACTACTTTCATTAATTCCCCGCTTCAAAAAATTCCCATGCTATAAATTTAATTTAAAACTCTTACGGGTCTTGAAGTAGTCTGCCAAAAGAATTTTAAACATAAAAAAAAATAAACCACTCATCCACCATTAAGAAATAAAGAAAGAATGTAATTAAAAAAGCATATGGAGGACATTAAACCTCTTTTGAAAAGGTTAAACAACAACAACAGCACCAGCCAGCCGCTAGAACAAAAGCAACCATTATCATCTGTTCTAAAAATATCTGGCGTGTTTACCAAATTCAAGTAAAAACAAAAACCCATTATTAACACTATCTTATTTATTTAATTATTTGTTTTTATTTATTTTTGTGTTATTCACTCCTCTTTTTCAAATGCCAACAAATTTTTGCCACACTACTTCTTCCACTCTAGTACCTCTTCCTTAGTCCCAACTGTAAATAGTCCCTTTTGTTTAATGAAAATTCTACAAGTAATTGTTGGTAAATTCTTCAAATTTTACTGACTGAAACAAAAGTAAATAGTCGAAGTGGAGAATGTAGAACTTTAAGTGGATACAATGGGCTGAAGTGTTTTTACAAACATAGACAACATAAAAATACTTGATACTCTCTCTCTCTCTCCCATTGCATTGTCTCGTAGTCTATTTTTAAGTATCTTATAATAAGTGTAATAAAAAAAAGCCATAAAATTGTATACTGACGTATGAAACGAATGAATAATTAGAACAATTGTAAAATTTTATTGCTTTTATTTTAGGTACCCTACACACATACAAACTTATTAGGGACCTTCTTAATGAAAATTAATGGCGATTTTTTTAGGATTCATTTTTATGGAGGAATATTTTGGTATAAGATAAACATAAATTGTTTGATAATGACTTAACAGAATATAAAATTTGGCATTTAAAAGTAAATGTTATCTGTCTATTTGTTTAAAGTAAATCACTTGGTAGTTAATTTTTATTTATCCAAAATAAAAAAAAAAAAAAAAAACAACAAACTATGTATTTATATATACAAATAAGAGTGATTTATTGGGCCAGACCGAATCTTTGAATCTTACATGCACTTCATCATGGAGCGATAATAACAGAAAGTTATTTAAATACCGTTCTGTAAATGCAAATAAATGTTTTTGTTTCGACGCCTACTCTTCCAGTCCCACCCAATTTGTGTAGGACGTTGTGTATTGATAACCAAGATGCTTGTACCTAATTTGGAAACTTTGACTCTTGCCGTTTTCCAGATATGTGTACATAAAATTAAATAAAACAAGGAATATATGGGCTAAGTTAGAGGCAGTCGTGGTTTTAAGCTCATACCTCAGTCATTTGTGGACCGATCAGACTAGATTTCAATAGCAAACAATTTTGGATTATATGTGACATTAATAACCACCGAGTCCCCTTACATCAGAATTCTGAAATTTATGTTACTACAAATGGCATCAATGATGCAAAAAGTAACATCAATCCAATGTTTAACGTCTTCGTACAATTTTGTCATTTTTTAAGTGTCATCTATTTTTTGACTAAAGTGACATCAATTCGATGCCACATTTTGTATATTATTAACATTATTTTCATGATTACAATGTATTATAAGAAGCAAAAATTCCTTTATATTATTTTTTTTTTGTAAATTATTTAGTTAAATACATCAAATTTTTAAAGTAGAATGATTAAGAAAACCCATATGGGGCATGGTACTGGTGTCTTCCCTAGAGGGGAGCGAACTGACACTAAAGTAGTCCCGTGATAGGTCTTTGGTGGTAGAGACCGGTTCTAGTTCTAACACTTTATATGAATAAGACCTATCACTTTTACATGGGGTTTTCATTGGACGGGGTCAATTGACCCCATTTGACCAGTCACAGATCTATTCTCAATGAACGTGCTTAGTGTCAGTTACTAAAATGTAGTATTATTTAAATACAATGTAGTATTATTTCAATAAAACGAGTCCTAGAATTAAATTTAAAATCCAAATTTTAGAAATTACCAATACATGTGTCACAGCACCAGTTAAATCTGTACTCTAATTCATTACTTTATCTACCTTTTTGTTCTTTATAAACCAGTCAAGGGTTTGGTTCTTCTTTCACTGGTCATGAGTCTTTTCTTTTTGTACTTGTTCTATTTTCACAAATCCCAGGACCAGTCTGTTTGACCAATTGACACCAATTTCCCGCTGGGTTATTATTGAGAATTCTGCTGTAAACAAAGAACGTAGTTCAACAAACGTGAAACAAATTCAATTCCAATGACTTTGACTTAATGACAAACTGACATTAAATAGATGCTAATGTGTCCTTTTTTTGACGTTACTGCGTCATCGCACTGAGGACATGTTCGTCATTTCTGTGATGCCGATATGTCATCTAATTGATGACATTAATTTATTTTGACCCTGCTGACACTTTGGTAAAGTGATGTTAAGGTTGACATCACCCTTGTGACGCATTTTCTATCAGTGTATATCTGGGATCTTCGAAAAGCCCATTTCAACGGACACGTGGACAGACGGGCAGATGGACATCGTGTTTTAAACTTCTATTTTCATAAGGATCCAGAATATATATACTATATAGGGTTAAGGATTAATACTGTATAAATTCCAAATGGAATGGCAAATTTATATACCTTCGGTGAAGGGTATACAAGTATGGGAATATCTGTTGTACATGGTTTGTGTCTTTAATAACTTTTGTGGTATTTTGGATGGTTAAGTTAGTCCCAATTCATATTATACGATTTTTGTCGTTGCGATAATTGTCGTTTCCTCTTTAAAGTCGGTCTGATTTTTACATTGTACGCTTTTGTCGTTACGACTTTTTCTTTTGCAACCGAACTTCAATACATTTTTCGTCAATTGAGAGAACGAATGCGCCAACAAAATGAATCGAAGAGTACACTCGCTTGTGTACCCCTTTTAACTTCTCTCTCCCATCTCGTCCATATAATATGAATGAGCACTTATTCTCACTTAGTCTGGATTCACAATATGAAAGCTTTCCCTTAGAAAAACTGACAAAATTGCACGTTATGTTCCCCTCTCATCAATAAAGTTAGAATTTCTGAAAGAAAACTTTCATCGTGTGAATCCAGACTTAGTTTATAAGTCCAAGTCCATATTATGAAACATTTGCTTCGAAACATTTGATTTCGATGATGAAAGCGGAAAGACAAGTGGAAAGGTGTACTTTGTTTCATGTACAAGCAGATTTGTTGAATTTGCATTCAAAATTTACAAAATGATTTAATGCTGCAAAGCAAAAGTTTTATTTCATGGACACGAATGCAGTTTCAAAAGAGAATTGAATAAAGTTTATGCAGCAAATGCTTCACATTATGGATGAGGAGTAAACGAAATAGTGAAAAAAAATGTTTTTTATTTGTTTCGAACATGTCGAATTTTGGGGCTACAATGAACCATTATCGACAAGTTTTCCGTTACTTAAAAAAAAAAATGTAAAGCTATCCTGGATATGGTTCATCGATTTCAATGTTCCGTTAAGAGGTTGTAATTTTAATACGGTAGGCAAAAAGCGCTAAGGTGCTCCTAAAAAGTGAATATGATGAACTGGAGGCGTTAGTGCATGATGGCTGTTGTCAAACTCAAGAAGAACGCGAAAGCCATTCAATCAGCAACTTCATCCAAAGCAACTTCGGTACCCTGCGAGTTTTAAGCCTGCACAAATGAAAACTCGATTTGGCGATCGCTGCTTGAACTCCATTAAAGAAATATTTACTTTCATCGAATTATTATTGACGAGGAAAATCGAATCCAATACTATTGCCAACTATCCAAATTTATGACAATGTTGTAATTTCATGGCGCTTAATTAATCCTCAAAAGTTGGTGGGATCAAAAGGGTCCCATATATTATGAGCTGTTGAGTCAAGCCAGGTTATCATAGTTGAGGAGGTCCATAACAAAACGCAACAATTACATTTTTGAAATTTAATGTGTTTTTTTAATAAATAAAATCCTTAGTCATTGTTTTAACGAATTATTTACTTTGAATCGGTTAAACACAATTTCACATAAATAAATATACCGTACAGGCTTAAATTAATATTTTTTTTGTTCATTTATCCCAAAATTGTAAAAGTGGGATTGTTCCTTGGAGCTCCTCAGTTAATCTACACTGAACTTAGTTGATGAATGAAAGCGAAAAAGGATGAGAATATCCGAACAAACTATAAGCCATAACTGTGTATCATAAAAACTCTCGGCCACATGTTGAAAGACAAGTTAAACACAATTTATTAAGAGTAACTAAGAAATTCTTATTTACTCTCCTTTGAGTTCAGATCTTACACCAGCTCAAAAAATAATTTAAACTAATTTCCGGCTGGTAGACGAAAATTGACACACAGTTAATCAAGGACCCATAATTTATAAAATTAAGAAGATTTTTGGGAAATATATCTTTGTGTCACATACCTAATGATAAACTAAATGTACCTTCATTTATCATTTGTATCGGTGGAGTTTTTAGATTTTTCTTTTTATTAATTTAGATGTGTTTTGAAATGTTATTGTCTTTAATTTGAAATAAAGAGCCAAGTAAAGACTTTCGTGAATGATTTGTTCGTCCAAAAGGTTTCGGTGATATAATCTACGGGAATTGTTTACACCTCTTTTCTTGTTTCTTCACATGTTAATGCTACTTCGCACAGTACACTTATAATTTTTCTCTTTTCTTAAAATTTCTTTTTTGCACTATTCCTTCTAATAGTTTGCTTTTAATACCTTTTAAAGAAAAAAAACAATTTCTCAAAGTATTAATTTGTTTTTTTTTATTAAGGCATTCAGTAGCCACCAAATAAATTGTATAAAAAATTGTTATCAAATAGAACTCATACAACTTATATTCTAAACAATGTGTTATATAATATAAACAGATTTTAGTGAAGACATAATAAAGTAATTACTTAGAAAAATATGTCTTTTAAAAGGCCCAGTAATTAGCGTTGTATGTTTAATTAAATTTCTCCAAAGAATTTCGTAACCGGGGCAAGTTTTTTCTAAACTTTTTGCTTGAAAAATAAGTTTTTCGGACCCTTTTTTGCTTTATATGTAATCGACAAACTGACAATCAATTTCTTAGCAAATATGTATATGATTTTATTCGCCATTGACGATGATGGGCGAATACTCTAAAAATCGAATCATTGTTGCAATGTTTTGAATCAATGTAAAAAACGAGTTAATATATATATAAATACATATATATCGCATAAACAAGATTGCGCACACAGCCGTACAAAAAAAAATGTTCTACTGCGCATCTACGTCATCAAAGACTTAACATGAGTGTTTGTTTTAAATAATGTAATAATGTGGTTGCTTCGGCCAGCTCATCAGCAAACCTTTTCCAAAGATTTTAGAAAAACCAAAAATATTATACAAATAAAACCCTAAAGCGAATAAGAATTATAAACACTCAAAGTCTTACTTGTAACAATATCAAAGCTTAAACAAAACACCAACAATAAACAGTGAGTTTATCTTTTCGTACATTCCCCTACAATTGGTTGGGTTCTTTTAGTTGACTCTTTTTAGAAGAACCAAAGCGATATATTGGTACCTTTCGTGCATCTCTCTTTATTCCATAACTCCTGTCAGAGTGTTATATATTCGCATAAATACAAAAAATTAAAACAATACGATCTACAATAACCGAATATAAGAATTTTAACATTATTCACAAATTTTATAGACGTGTGGTTACTCTCCATTCTTCGCAATTTTCCGCAAGAGGTTTGCTCAATTTGTGGTTACAGTTGTTTTGACCTTCCTCTTCTTCTGGTTTCATCAATCTTTCCATTAACTATCAATATTTCAATGGTCCCTTCTCATCTTGTAATGTGGCCGAAATATTTTAGATATGATCTGTTTATCCTCTTTTATAATCAATCTTTGATTTTCACAACACTTATTCAAATTAGGTCCATAACACTTTCAATATTCTAAGATACACCCACATCTGAAAACTTTCAATTCTTCTTTTTTCTGATTGCTTTGGAAATACTAGAGCATTAACTAGTCGGAGTTCGTGTATGTAAAGAACATGTTGCCTTAACGAATATGTTCCGCTAGGTTTTGTCCAATGTAATTCCCCTGAACTTATTCCACGAATTGTTATTATTGGCGAATTTTAAAAACAATTAAATAACAGAAACTATTTTTATTTTTAAATTTTTTGAGCATTTTTAAACTTGCCTTGATAATTATTTACTACGCCATATTTGTAAATTCATCTTTATTTGTGTTGCTGTGTATGTAAAATAAGAAAAAACTAACAAAAAAACATCAGGGAAATTTAATGACTTGTATTTTTATTACTGCCTCATTCTCTTTTCTAAACATCATGTTAGATTTCAAATTAATTAATGACAAATATGTATGTATATAAATATTTTTAAAGGAACAGTCGGCGAAGAAGATTCATTATCTTTGTTAATTCTATTTTTTCATTTCATTTCTTTGGGGATTAAATTTGCAAACACCTACTCCAATTCTTTTTCGTTTTCCTTCTCCTCTGCTGCTGACTGCTGTTATCTGACTTGAGTGTTTGCACGATAATCGAGATTATAATGTTGGAGAGAGAATTAAAATAATTAAAAGTTTTATATTCGGCTAAGGCGAATCTTATATACCCTTCACCAAAGTATTTAAGATCTCACCGACAAGTTCGGGAGTACACTTGTATAGGGACCAGGTTAAACATGTTACATATGAAATATCTGAGGAATACTTGGTCCTTCTAGCTCATATGTTATAGACGTTTTTGTACAAAAACCATAATTTCATGTAGTTATATGTATAAAATTGTTTAACGGTAACGTTGAAGTCAAAAACATTTGTTAAGTTGGTTTTTAAAACAGCATAAGTTTAAATTCTATTTAAATTGGTTATTTTTAAAATATTATTTAAACAAATATATGTATGTTAAAGGCTTAGTGTAAAAATAAGAAAGTTTAAATATAAAAAGCGTATTTGTAAGTTAAATTTATTAAAATTATTTGTTTTCTATGTAAAATAAAATTCGTAAATTCTTTATTTTTCTAAATTTTCATAAACCCTCTATTAACTTGTTTTATTTTTTATAAAAAATTCCGTTTGTATATATGTATATAAGAGGAAGATGTCAATATAGAATCATTAAAAGTTATTGAAAGGCATCACTTGAGCAGACCTTTAGATTTTTAAACACAAATAAAATGTGAGTAGCGTTTTAAAGAATGGATAGGAAGCATTGGAAAACCTTTAGAGTAACTTTGTTGTAAACAGGTTTCTCATTCTTCTCTGCCATACGGACCACAACATCGTACCCCTATTTCATTAAGCTCCTTACTGTATTGTGTAAATCCAAGAGTTTATGCATCGGAAACCCCAACCTTTGCATAAATTTAGAGCTTCGAGCTATGATATGATACACATTTTCAATTAAGCAGGAAATTTTATGCTTTTGAAGCCTTTAAGTCTGAAAAAACGTTAGTACGGTATTACTATAAAATTTAATTTGCATCAAAACAAAATAAAATATTCATAATAAATTTGCAAAATTTTTGTAAAAATATTAACCTTTAATTTATATATATTTTTAATTTTAAAGGGGGTTACAATAGTCAATATTGAGACAATGTTCTTTGTTCGTTAGGTCAACAAATTTGTTAAACAAAATTATTCGTTGAATTAACGAAAAGGTTCACTAAATTAACTAATAAGTTCATTGAATTAAAGAATTATTCCATTAAATTATAATTTTACAGAACATAAAATTGCCGAACTTAGTCCGTTTAATTGTTAAACTTTGTCGTAATATTAACAAACAGTTAGTTAGATTAATTAAAAAAATCTTTAAATAACGGTCAATAATTGTCACAACGAATAAATTCATTGGATGAAAATTTAATTTTACAGAAAATAATATTGACGAACTAAGTTCTTTTAATATATGAACTATATCGTTATATAAACAATCAGTTCATAAAATTACAACGAATAAACTCATTTGACAAAATGAATAAATTTTTCATCAAAGTTTTTCTTGGGATTCAAAAATTAATTAACAAGGTTTCTTTCAAATGTCCTAAATTCCCATTTCATACTATTGAGAAACTGAAATTAATTGTTGAAGGGATAAGCTATTCCTATGCGCATTTAACCGGTTGCTTAGGCCAGATCTTCAGGAAACTTTATCCAAAGATTTTAGGAAAGCTAAAGATATTATACAAATAAAACTGTTAAGCGAATAAGAATTATAAACCTCAGTTTTACTTGTAACAATATCAAAGCTTAAGCAAAAACAACAACAATAAACAGCGAGTTTATCTTTTCTTTACTCAACGTACATTTTCGTTGTCTTCACCTAACTTTTTGGTTCAGTGTACACGGATAGAAGTTTATTTTCTAAAGTAATCAGTTTCGTTTCTTAAAACAAGAAAATCCAAAATATAAAAATGATGTCTTGATTTTAACGTATTTTGCTCTTATTTGGTAAAATTTTCATAAATAAAGAAATAGTTTGCTAAGACCAAGCCACACGTCTATTTAGAATAAGTACACTTTTCTTGGTTCAAGCCATATTTAGTAAATAGTTCTTTCCGTGTACTACTTAGATAATTTCAGGTTAAAAACAAAAACATTTTTTTCAAAGATTAGAAGAAGACTTTTAAAGGCAAAGGTTTGAGTGTAAAATTTGGAAATGAATGGGTAAAAATCAAAGGCAGTCGTATTTTTTTTCTGACCGATCTGGCTGAATTTCAATATCAAATTATTCCGGACTATTTGTGATATCAATGTATAATAACTTAGTCCCCATCATATCTGGGGTTTTTTGCAAACTCATTTCAACATACACACGCTTCTTATGTAGCGCCCACCTTGTAGCAGTGTATCGTTAGAATACTTACGAAAAATAATTATTGCTGGTTACTTATAGTAAATAATATTTTAACAGTAAACGAAGATTCTCTTCTATTGAGCCGCTGAGCGCGTCTTTAACACAGTTATGACTAAATGGTCTTGGAATAACTCATGAACCTAAACAAAATATATTTTATAAGGATTTTATTTTGATTAATATTTGTTAATGCTACACACGGCATGTTAAAGTTAATGTACCCCTATACACACAACACGCTGTGGTGGAGGGTATAAAATAAAATCCGGATTTTAAACTCTTATGTTACTTTCAATTGTTTTGTTTTGCTTCGTTTTTTTATACTTTTAAGTGGATTGCAAATATTTTGGAAATCTTCGTGGATGATATAAATAAATTTTACAAGAAAAGAAAAAAAGAGAAAAGTTATATAAATTTTAAGAAGATGAATTATGACAGTTAATGTATGCTCGTGTACACATTGGAATATTTTGGGAAGTGTTAAGCACAGTGGGGTCAAAAGACATTTTAATAAAATTTAAAATTAAACCTTTAAAGTTGTCGAATAGAATAAAAAAAATTATCAATTAAGGAAATTAAGACAGTAAAGAATATGTTTCTTTTCTTTCATTATGATTAATGTTGTTATGTTTTGTAAAGCTGTGGTAATTAACAAAAATTGTAGTGGAATATATAAGTAAACATTTTTAATACTAGAATTTTTCTCAGTGTTTTTCTTTACATGGAAAAAAATAAACATGTTTTTTAACCTGAAAAAATTTTTGGTCCAAGTGGGTGTAATTTTTTTTCGAACACTGGTTATTAAAAATACTTAATGATTGTAACAAAACAGATCTTGTCAAATTGTGCACAGATTAAGGATAAGTCTAGTAAAAAGATACTTGAATGTTTGAAATAGAATTTATTTTGAGGAGTTCAATGAAAAGAATTTTTTCGTTATATTGCAATATTAGTGTCTTGCATGGTTTTTGCGAAGGCTCGTCTATTTGATGGTTTTTCTGTCGTTTAAAGGTCCTGAAAAAAACTTTCACTGTGTTAAGCAGTGACGGCGGAAAAAGATATAAATGTGATTATTAACGACTAAATCGAATGTGATTACAACTCGTTTACAATTGATCAGTGAATTTTTAAAAAACTTAAAATTTCATACTTTCACAACAGGTTTTAGGCTGAGTTTTCCTTCACTTAAAACATTTCATCTTTCAACACTGGCTTGATTTGAGGACCAGCAAATAGCGATTGACCTATTTTTGCACTATTCAGTTAAAAAATTCTTTTTATCTATACTAATATTATTAAGCTGAACATTTTTATGTTTGTAAAAGGCAATTTTTAAAATGGTTTCAACAAAATGAAGAATGGAACCTCTTAACAGACAAATGCCATATAAGGTTTCATAAAAGTGCTTAGGATAGGGCCAAAAGGAGCTAAAGCTCCTATATTCGGAAAATATTAATTATCGTTTTAGAAGAGATTTATTAAATCAATAGTATCCGTACTCAAAATAAAAATAAATTAATTTTAACGTGAGTACGCTATTCATCCTTCATTCCGTCTTCAGCGTATCTGTTCGCTCGACCGTCTCCCGACCGAATGCGAAAGTTACTTTTGCATTTGCGATGCTTTATTGGCTAAATAGCTGCACCGATTTCGATGAAATTGAAAATATAAGCTTTTTAATTTTTTAACACTAGGACCAGAGGGAGAACTAATGCCTCTTCGATAATATCTAACTAATTTAAATGAAATTTGAATTACTGATACTCAAAGAGAATCGTATTCAAAAATGCAAGTACGAATAACACTAAAACGTACTCAAACTAATCCTAAATGGGATTACTTTCGAAAATCCATCAAGTAAAATAATGATTTAACTTTTCGTTGCGGCTAACGTATGTTTTGATTTTCTAAACACGTCGAAAAAAGGTCTGGTCAGACTCATGTGTACCACGAAGTGTTAAAAAGTATATTTGAAGTCTTGCTTCTTATTTAGTTTATATTTTTGGTTTAATATGTACAAAAGATTTCAAAAGTAAAATCCTATCGGGCATGATGTTGGTGTTTATCATTCTGTAAGGTGTAATACGGGTTATTAAATAAATCATAATATTTTTTTCTTTCTAATTCGGGATAAAATAAACTTTATAATTCTTAAATCAAGCTTAAATCATTTGCTGATTATTTCAAGAAGGAAAGCGGTACTGAATATGGATAATTTAAGTATTTTGCGATTGACAATCCGTACTTGAATCAATCTTTCTGTTTTCGATTCAAGAAAATCCGTACTCATCGTGCTATTAATACCGCTTCGAATTGATTTGAGTACAAATAGGTTAATTTTTTCTTTTGAGTGTAGATCAGCGTAAATTAAACACACAGGGTTTATGTTTTTTGCAAAGCTGGGAATATGAAGGGACAGATGGGCAAGATCCTTCCTTAAAATATGTGTACTGATTTTTAATTTTACTTTTGTAGTTAGTCAAAAATTAACTCTGGGTCACGGATAGTTAAATATAAAAAGCATTAAACAATTTAACACTTGTTATTGCCAAACGGGTAAATAGATTGTCATGTAGTTTAACAGGATTCTTGAAAATGCTCTGGGGTTTGCTGGAATATCTAAAATTTTTAGATTTTCCAATTTTCTGATTTGCATTCGGTTCAAAAAGTTTGATATCGTTTAAAAGCTTTTGCTCTCTAATAGTTTTGATTAAAACTCTATTCCGAATTTAAGTTTCATAACCTTGCATTATCTTGGCCGAAGTTTTATGCCCACACCACTGATGTTTTAATACCTTAAAATATTAGTCATGGACCTACATTTAAGTAAACCGGTCTACTCAGAAATCTTTTTGCATCGATCTATCGATGTCCGTCCGTACGGCAGTCTGGCCGTCCATGTAACTCTTGTGCATAAGTACAAGTTGCAATTCAAGAGATATTTTGATGAAATTTTGTACATAGACTCCAATTATCCTAAGGATCAAGATAGTGAGAATCGGTCCTTAATTTCACATAGCTTTATGTTGGTATTAAGATTAAATTTTATTGGAATTGGTTCATTTTTGACCAGAGCTCTCATACAATTATAACTCCCGGAAATAGCGCTTGATAACATAAATATTTTATATACGAGAGCTTGTCATGTCATGACAAAATGTTGTGTTATCATACAAACCCCTTTTCCTAAAGTCACAAAAAGCTAACTTATCTCATATAGATCGTGCCGACTATTATAATATTATACACAAAGAACTTTTACCTGAATCTTAATTTCATAACACAACTTTGTTCTATCGGGTCCATCGTTGCCCATTGGTATCAAGTAGGGTACAATAGGGTGACCTTTAAAATCAAAAGTTTGATTTGGAGGAGGTTACACAAAATATATTCGCGTTACTCAAAAATTACCTTTAAAAAAGCTTAATGGGTTTTCTTATATCCACAGTTATTTTAGAGACATAATTTTTTTTAACAAAATATAAATTATTTTTCAGCAAAATTTCAAAATTTTTGTTTATTAAAAAATCATATAAAATCGGAAGATGTAGCTGTGCTTATAATTCTTTTAAGACATATAAAAAACGAATTTGCAAACAAAAAAAAAAGCCATAAGTGATTCAAATCTGTTCACAACTTTTGATTTTATTCACAAAAGACGAAAAATGTCCATTAAATTTTAGAATTTTATAAAACGCAATATTTGTATGGGAGCCCCTTAAAAAGTGGTGATAAAGGGCAAGTATGCTTTCGGAAAATTATAAAACTAAAAACAAATGGAGGTCGGTCATACATTTTATCCTCCTTGTAAGTTTTAGGGCTTTTTCTTCAATTTATTCCTAGTCTGTATTGAAAATTTTGTATGGTAGCCCCCTTAAGGAATAGAGATAGCGGTTAGGTATGTTAAAAATAAGTAAAGGCGATAAAAAATAAAGAGGGATTGGATTAGTCATATATTTGAATCATTTAGGGGCATCCTAGGTGCTGCAGGGCCCAAATTTATTATTTTCATTTAACCGCCATATTTGTATAGGAGAACCCTAATGGGTGGAGATATATGGAAAAAACCAAGGAAGGTTCATCATACATTTGATGTCCTAAGAGGCGATACCTTGGCAGTTATGCACCTTTTTTCAATATATTTCTAGTCTGTATTGACAATTTTGTATGGGAGCCACCTTTAGAAATGGAGAGAGCGGGTAGGCATTGTAGAAACAAATGATATGCGTTTGACTATTTTTTTTTGTAAGCAAATATGGAAGCTGAATTGACGTGTGTACGAAAAAATAGTTCTCTTTTTTTTCTTCCCTCTTGTTAAATATGAGATTTGGAGAAGAGTTATTAAGACAAAAGTTGTTGAAAACTTCACTAATCACAACTTCTTTGTAAAAGATTTGTATTTAATATTTTCAAGTTATAAGGCATAAAAGTCGAACTTTAAGATTTTTCTCAAACTTTGGCGGACGTGAGGGACGGTTTAACCTTCGCCGATTGTCCTAAAATATTTTTGGTGTCGTTTTTTATCAATACCCACCGAATTGGGGGGGGGGGGTTAGAGCATGGAAAAAATAGAAATAAATATGCTGCAAACAGTTAACGACCAGCTCTTCAAAATTTGTTTCAAATAATGTGTGTAGGGTTTTACATGGTCGGGCTGGACTGTCTGTACTTGCTTATACATATTTTTTTTTTTAATATCGGACTCAATTTTTAAGCGATTTTTCCTGAATTTTATTTTAGTTAAACGATTAAATTGTAACACGCGTAAAGAAATTATCTCTTAACTGTCTAATAATAAAAGTTTTAAAGAAAAAAAAAATTAAATAAC
This sequence comes from Pollenia labialis, assembly GCA_949318255.1. NCBI lineage: Eukaryota > Metazoa > Arthropoda > Insecta > Diptera > Polleniidae > Pollenia > Pollenia labialis. The sequence continues at coordinate 132,913,055 of OX439142.1, read as the reverse complement.
TTTTTTTTTGTTATTTCGCCCAAAACTGCAAAATCATTTTTCAATCTCTGTAGATGCTTTACCATTTAGAACCTTACCTAAATTTATATTTGTCTTAACTTGTCCGAATATTTTATGAATAATAATAGCAAAAATATGTTTTCAACTTATAACAGTATTGTAATTTTTTTTTTATTCATAACATGTTGCTCTTGGAAAAGAAGAAATATTCTTTTTTATTTAACAGCCAAACAATTATTTAAAGTAAGCAATTTATTTTCATTATTTACCATAACATGTTTTCAGAGGCAACAAAAATACAACTGTGGATTATTTACGAAGTCCTAATTTAACCATACTAAAGTTGCTAGCAAGAATAATATGGTAAAATGAATCGTATGTTAAAAATGTAGAAGACTAACTGTGAGTTAGGATTATTATAGAAGTTACAATAAATAAGAAGATTATAAATGATTCTACAACTATTCTAATAAAGAGAGGGAGTATTAGATTATTGTTATTACAATAAAAAATGTGTTAGAGAAATCATCTCAGAAGTAGCCATTGTACTAAAAAGAAGTTCACATTGTATGCGGATTATCAAGTAATTGAGTTCGCTCATAAGCCCGGTACAATTTTTTTTTATTATCAAGTGTTAACAACCACAATACTTACATGAAATGTATTAAAATCTCATGTTACCACTGTAATAAAGCTTTATTTTTTACTCCTTCCTTCTTCCTTTGTAACGCTAAAGAGACTTGCAAAACCTTTTTACAAATAAGTTCTTTCTTATGCATGTATGTTTATGTATGGGAGTGTACTTTCTGGTGAATTCATAAGTATGTGTAGGGTTTTGAATGATTATAATGTTTTAATCCATGGAATTGAATTTGTAAAAAAACAACGCCACTCCAGACAATGAGAAAACAAATGTCGAAACCACACGTATTCGTTTGTAGATCCATGTAAGTAAGTAAATTCGAAAAAAAACATTGCAAAAATTCTTTTGTTAATATTTAAACAAAGCTCTTTTTTTTATTCTTTTATGTAAATTTCTACTGTTTGTTTATAAATATTTTGTTTAAGCATTTTATCGTCATGCATATTGGAATAAATGTGTTGAATTTTATGGTACAATTTGTTACACGTTTGTAAAAAGCCAACTGGAGAAAAAAAAGGAAATTGGTTTTGGCAAACAAAAATAAGTTAAGAAAGATGAGTAATTGTTAACGTGCATTTGTGTGGGTGTGTGTGTGCTCTAACATAAACCCACATACTGAAGCAGTGAGTGAATGCCAAGATGTCTGAGAGTCTGTCCACCTAATTGTCTGTCCAGTGTGTTTTTATGTATGTGTGTGTTACATTTAAAAATTGTATGACATTCATGTCGCCAACGCTTGTTTTATTTTTTTTTCTTTTTGTAAAGAATATTTCACTGTATTCGTATTTGCTGACAGTCACACTCATGCAACTTTTTAAAGGTAGCCATATCAAACTCTCTATTCCTAATAGAAATACTGAAACATATTTGTATGTATAAGTTGCCTTTGAGTCGATTCCCTGCAGTAGATTGAACTAGTACCTTATTAGTACCAAACTTGTTCAAAAATTACCAGTACTAGTTCTCAACTGTAAAATTTGCTATACCATCTTAATGCTCAAATTATCATTGAGTGTGCTTAGAACGCCACTAGTACTATTGGCTCTAGACGTGCACTAGTACACTTGGACCACATTGGGTGCTTTTTGCATTAGTATTTTTAATTTTTACATTTTTTTATAATAAAAATGCCATAAATAAAAGATTTGATTTCAAATTTAAGAAGCAGTATCAAAATACAAATATGAACTGGAATTTTAGTTTTGTTACAAAATATTCTATTACAGGGATTCTACATGTAGTGCCCTTGTACTACATCAAGTACTGGTGCTCATATGCACTAGTATTTTTATATAAAAACTCTAACCCGCTTAGAACTAATATATCTTGTTCTAGTAATTGTACTAGTGGCATTAAGAAAATTAACTCTTAATCTTCTGCAGGGCTGTTATTTTGTAAAGTCGTGTAAAAAAATTCTTAAATTCATGTGGGGTTTTAGCACGTTTTTAGATTTCTTTAATAAAATTGATGTTTTAGTTACTTGTTATTGTTTTAACAAAATTTCAAAGCAAAAATTATCACGGGTGTGCTGGAAATCGGAAACGTAAAACGCAAACATTTTAAAAGTCGTTTTTTTATAAGATTTCTGTAATAAAAGATTTTGATGACAAATATTATACAAATACAGGGTGCTGCAGAATGAGCAGAATGGTTTAAATTGTTCATAACTTTTTTATTTATCCGATTATTATATTTTTTTTTTTAAATACAGTATATTATTGGGGAATTTTTTGCAATTAGCTTTGAAAAATTATATCCTGTAAGTGATGCCCATTTTCTGCTTCGCACATAAGTGCTCTTTATGGCATATTTTATATAATTTTCGCAAAATTTCGGGTGTAATGGCCATGATTGCATTTCGAATGTTGGCTCATAGTTGGAGTATGGTTGTGGGTATGTTTACGTACACTCTTGCTTTCAAATATCCCCAAAGAAAGCTGTTAGGAGCTGTTAAATCATTTGAACTTGGATGCCAGTTAAAATCGCTTGTGCGCGAAATAATACGTTCGCCGCTGTGTCAGCCAAATAGACTGTTAATTTGAAAAATAAAATTCAATTATATGTTCGATCGTGTAATGATTTATTTTTAATTTCCCAAGTCTCCTTCACAAAATGCTGAAAAAAACAAAGAAACAAAAATAATTAAAAAAGTTATTAAGAACTTAAACCGTATAGCACAATCTGTGCCACCCTGTATTTCTCCATTAAACAGAATTTTATAACAAAAAATTATAAAAATTAGATTAAAAGTTTGTGTAAAACAACTTACAAATTCAGACGTTTTGCGTTTTTTTTTTAATTCAACTTCGATTCTAAAAATCTGTTTAGATAAAAAAAATTTATATTTTTTATTTCGTTTCTAGTGATTTTTTATTTAAATTTTTGTAATTTTTTTAAACTAATTTTTGCACAAAAGACATTTTTTCTACAGTGTAGCCTAAAATGAACAAAGCGGTTTAACATATTTCCCATAAATTTTTGTAAAATTTCGAGTGTAATTATTTTTGTGCGATTTTAAATATTTTATTCCTACTTCATTCCCCATGTCTTTCTTACGAAATGTTGAAAAAAAAACAAAGAAATAATAGTAATTCATAATAATCAAATAGTAATTAGTTAAAACCCTTATCATTTTTTTCAACCATTTTAAAAGTCTTGAAATTTTTTATTTCTATTCAAGCTTTTTTTTCTTGTCAGTTTCAGATTTTATTTGAAATTTCTAATTGTATTGAAACTGCTGGAAGATACAAAATGTTGCTACGAACTACAGGGACTCTTCGGGTATGTATAAGCGTAATAGTTTTTATAAAAAAAGTGCTTTTGTGTTATGTCATTCTGTATTGTTAAATCTTTCCATGAGTATGTGTTTCTGTATGTCTTTATTTTGTTTACTTTTGTTTAACCATTTGTCAATTTATCAAAAGTGTCACAAATGTCGAAATATAAGTTGTATTTCTTTTGCACTTTACTTCCACTAAGGCAGCAATAAAAATGTAACGAGATTCTACTTATTCTATAAAATACACACATACTCTCTCACTGGCATTCACACACGTACTGACATGTATTCTTGTAGAATTTTTATAGCAATTTCCCATCTATTGTCATCAGCTTTGAATGGGAATTTTCTTTTACGTTTGAATAATATTTGCTATTGTTTTCATTTGAAATTTAAATGCGAGAGAAATCAAGTCAAATTTAAGTTTGAGTTAAGTTAAATTTAAAGAAATATATTAAGGCACACAGAAAAAAATACCAATATTTAATTAACATGGCGAACTTTTGATTGAGAATCATAGTAAATTTCTGGAAAAGTATGCTCTTTATTTAAATGTATCATTATTTCATATTAATTTTAAATGAAAAATATTAAAATAACCTTATATCGTTTATTTAATATTATTCACTGTTAAAATAACATTGTTCAATGTTGAATCCATAAAAACCTCTTTTATATTAAAATCAAAAGTTGATCATGTCCAATTAACATGCATACATACTTAAGTATGTACATGTTTTTATGTTTAAAATATGTTATAAAAAGAAAACAATCCCCGTATTCTTTTAATTAAAATTATTTAGTTAAATAGTACATCAAGTTTTCAAAGTAGAATGATGACGAAAACCATATCGGATTATTCTTCTGATGCTTCTGTTAACTTAAAACTACATTAAGAGTTGACAAAAAAATCAACCAATTGTAGTCGGGACTGTAAGAAATGATAAACTCACTGTTTATTGTTGTTGTTTTTGTTAAAGCTTTGATATTGTTACAAGTAAAACTGAGGTTTATAATTCTTATTCGCTTTACAGTTTTAGTTGTATAATATCTTTAGCTTTTCTGAAATCTTGGGATAAAGTTTCCTGACGATCAGGCCTAAGCAATCAGTGAAATGCGCATAGGAATAGCTTATTCCTTCAACAATGAATTAAAGTTTCTCAATAGTATGAAATGGAAATTTAGCACATTTGAAAGAAACTTGTTAATTAATTTTGGAATCCCAAGTAAAATTTTGATAAAGGAGAATACAGTATAAGTGAAACATGTGTTACAGGGCTTTGAAGTGTTTTAAATTATTCTTAAATAAATGCATATATTTTCTCTGAAGCTCCTTCATACTGTTATATAACACTCAAACCAATTTGATTCTACATGAAATTCATGTTGTTTCAAATTGAAATAACTTTGATTCAACGTGGTTCGGATTGTTATCTCAATATGAATGACATTTTGATCTAACTTTACTGCAATATTAAATTAACAGGAATTATAGTTATTTTAAAAGAAAAAAAGTTGTTAGTAAGTTAAAGTTAAAGTTATCTTTATTGAGCCTTTCCAACGTTATTAAAAGTACAAAGTAAATAAACATAACGAAAACTTAAGACTATAATGTAACATCTTAAAAACTAGAGCGCTTATAGCAATAAGCTTACAATAAAAAGTAATTTACATATATTAAACAAAAAAAATATTGTTTTTTCCGCCCTTGCTCCCGAGGCTTCCATAACTTGGGAGAAAATCTCCTATACTTAAATTATCAACTTAAAACTACCTTAAAAATAAACTTTAAATAACGATAAACAAACACAAAAAAATTAACCCCTATGAGTTCCTAAAGAACTTTTGGAATAAAAAGGATGTCTAATTGATAAATTCAAATCAAAAGGAGGTGATTCATTTATAAACCCAATGGGTGACAAGTAATTTTAATTTTCCCAGGTAACATTTTTCTGATTATTAAAAACATCTGTAATGAATTTATTTTCATGAAATCTTGATCTAGTAACAAACCTACTTAATATATCACAAACGTATAAACCTATAGGTGTTACATTAGATTTTTTATAAATGTAAAGATTTGAATATCGTTTTGTAAAAGACTCAAAATGTTTTTCAATACAGCAACGTCAAAATTTTCGTTCCAAAATTTCAAGTTCCTTAATTATTTTAGGAGAAATGTTAAACCAAATAGGAAAACCATATAAAAAGACAGGTCTAATACAAGTTTTGTACAATAAAAGTTTAGAATTTTTTGATAAATTTTTATTATTATTAAGGATTTTACTAAAAGAACCTATTATTTTATAAGATCTTCCTATCACAAGTCTTGCATGTTTGTTAAATTTTAAAAGCTTATCAAATGTTATACCAAGATATTTTATTTTATCTTTAAATGGAATTTCAATACCATAAAGAAAAAGATTTAAATTTTGTGGAGATTCACTGTGAGAATACAGCAATGAGTCATCAGCATACAATAAACCTGAGTATAAACCTGACTGAGTGTTAAAATGAGGAAAATCATGTACAAAAATATTGTAAAGATGAGGTGCGAATATTGAGCCTTGAGGAACTCCACAGTTAACATTTCCAAAACTACTAAAACTTGTATTTAAATGAACACAAAATGTTCTATGAGAGAAAAAACATTTTAACAATAAAATAAACAAAACCCAATTGAATCATTTTATACAAAATACCCTTGCGGTAAGCATGATCAAAAGCTTTTTCGACATCTAAAGATACTGCCACTGTGCATTGTTTAATGCGAAGATGTTTAACAACATCATCTTGCAACTTAAGCATAGCATCAACTGTTGAGTGATTTTTTTTGAATCCAAATTGTAGTTCTGGGATATACGACTCAATAATTCCGAAATCCATTTTTTCCCGTAAAATTTTTTCCAACAATTTTCCTATATTTGAAAACATTGAAATTGATCTTAAATTATTTACATCACAATTATTTAGTTTTTTCTTAATCGGGACTATTTTGGACAATTTCCAAACATCGGGATAATAGGAATTATTATTAATGCAATTATTAAAAATAATTACAAGGTAAGAAATGGCTTTTGCTGGAAGTTTTTTAATTATAAAATTCGAAATGTTATCCAAACCAACAGATTTTTTACTATTTAAATTTTTAACAAAATGTGTTAGATCATCAAAAGAAGTCAACCTCGAACATTTTTGAACGTTGCTTGCCGGAAAATTGTTATCGAAAAAAAAGATTATCCTGCACATCGGAAATTATGGAATTAACAACGTCATCAATATTTGAAACATCTCGATTTGGAATAGAACTACTATAAATTCTAGAAAAATGGTCTTTTAAACAATTTAATCCTCTTCCAACAAAACACTATCAACAGTAATTTTTTCAACTAATTTATTTTTCCTATGTCCAATAATATTATAAATCGTTTTATGTGCAGTTGGACCAGGTTTAATTTTTTTTAATTTTTGTGAAAACATTTCTATTTGCTCTAACTCAACTTGCCTTTTTATAATAATATTTAGCAATTGAACTTGTTTTGATAGAACAACATAGTCATGATCTTTTCGATTTAAAGTTCTTCTGTAAATCTTTTTCATATCCTTTTGCCATCTATATTTAACTTTGAACAAATTTTTAATTTTCTCAGAAACTTCATACTTTTTAGACTTCAATACTACCTTTTTGCAGTTAACCGTTGAAGCAAAATTAACCGTTGTTGAAAATTTATCAATATAATAATCAATCTCAGAATTTAACAAGTTTTTATTTTCAACTGGAAATGATTTGTATCATTGAAAGATGTATACGAAGGGCGTGGATTTGAAATAAACTGAAAATCATCGAAAAAAATTCCAATTTTAGAGGAAAATGGTCGGAAACTGTTGCAAGTGAAGAAGTTTTGTAGTCAAGTTAAGGTAAAATCAGGTTGAATTAACATGAAAAACGTATGAACCAAAATCACCACAGAAAAATTTTAAAAAGTTTTAACTTGATTTTTTTCTGTGTGGGCGAATTAATTTTTCAGGTTGCGTTGAAACCACAGCTGAGATACTTTTTTCTTACTTCGAGAGAGAAATTTCAAAAGTTGCTTGTGTTTTTGATATATCGATCAAAGAAAGCCATAAATAAAATACAAAGTTGTGTTTTTGGTGTTGTACTTGTTGTATCATCTCCAGCACCGTTTACATGAATTCGCCTTGGAAATATATTTTGGACATTCAAAGTAATTTTTCAAAAAAAATTTAAACAGGATTTGTAACACAAACTTTTTGCTTTGAATAACATTCACGACGAAAAATGTTTAAGACTTTCTGAGTATCCTTTTCATATTATTTGCAAAAATAGCAGAATTACAACGAAATCCAACCCACATTCTTCTACAAAATCAAAAAGCTTGAACATTTTTTAAAGTGCTACAATATAGCTTAACAATTTCAGCTACCATTGCAATCGGTTCAATGCACATGAACTAATCAAAGTTTACGAACAACGGCTAAGGATTGTCAACGTCTTTTAACGTTTTAGGTCACGCTGCCACAACAACAACAACAACTTGCAGTAGTGTGCATTTTAAAAAAATATTTTTCCTTCATGTGTAGATACACTTCAATACAAGTATACAAGTTATCGTGGTTCTTTTATGAAGTAACAAATGAAACACAAGTTTACCTTTCAAGGTTACGATTTACACTGTTTTTATTAATCAAATGTTTTGTCTTTTACACAATATTACATTTTTAATTGAACAGGTAAATTTGCTTATTAGTAGTAAATAAAAGTTTTATTGTTAATTTTAATAAAAATAACTTTTGACAGAAATTTTGCTTATTAGCAGGTTTTTACAATAAAGGTTTAATGTTTAGTTTTAATAAAAATTACTTTTGACAGAAATAAAGGTTTAATGTTCTATTTTAACAAAACAGCTTATAGGTGTCTGGCTCACTTCCGTTGTTTATGAGAATATTGCAGAAGTGCAATATTTGTAAAATAAAAATAAAAAATATAAAACGTTGTTTTGAAGAATATTGCAGAAGTGCAATATTTACAAAAAGGTTTAATGAACAATTCAAGCCAGATTATTATGTAATATGGTATGTGATAACTTACACCCGTAATTTTTTTCAAAACATTATCATCTTAATCAACTTCAGTTTTGTTTAAATTTAACATTTAAATCCTTTATTCATCCTTATAAGCAAATGTCCTTTAAAGAAAGCCTGCAAATAAGAGAAAAACATTTTTAGAATTGCGCACAAAAATGCTAAAAATTTAACAAAGAAAATACCAGACATGCAAATTGATTTAAAAATTTAAAGCTAAAAACACTTCGTGAATGCATTTTGGATGTGTGGTTTTATGTGAAACAATAGAGCATTAATGCAGATTTAATTTTAATAGTTTTTATTAGAAAACAGAAATTAATATTTAATGGAATTTTTATTAATGAAATAGGTTTCTGATTGTTTTTGTTCAAAATTTACAAATTAAAAACAGATCAAAGTTATGCAAAAGACAAATCATAATAATAAAATATGCATTAACAATTAAAACAAATATTTATCAAAAGTTTGAGCTTCGTGCACAATTAAAGCAACAATTTCTGTTTTTATACCCTTCAGCGAAGGTAAAGTGTCGTCGTGTCTAGTTTCCTTGGTTTGAACAAACCCATCTACTTGCAGGCGTTTGGACTTGCTTCCTGCGTAGCTCATATTTATTTTGCAAGTTCTTTTTAAGTACTAAACCAATTTTCATAACGTAATGCATCCAATTCCTTATATTCTAACTCTGAGGCTGACTCTGGCGGTCTCTGTCTTTAACACTACTTCACCGCAGAAACCCTCTGTCGCACATTGAAATCGATGAGACATATTAAGGACAAGTTTTGTGATCGATTAACTTTAACTGCATTTTTTTCATACACCCAATAAAATCATCCTTACTTATGAAATCATAAAATTTATAATTTTGTTGTAGCCCAGTTTGGATTTGAAAATTTTACAAGCAACAAAAAGTAAAACTTGTCTTCTACATAATTTGTAGTAGCAAATCTTTTTGTTATCAAACAAAGAAAATTTATTTCTTTAGACAATTAAATCCTAATAGTCGCAAGTAACACTTACAATGAGAGTTAATTATACTACAACAATATAATCATCTTAAAAACAACAAGACAGCAAACAAATTAAAATTCAGCTCGCACGTTTTTAAATCCTCTTGAGGCTTTTAAAATTAATTGCCATCATTAAGAATTGATTTCTTTGTTTTATTTTTCGTATTCATACTCCAAAAAATAAGTTTGAGTTTAATTCTGTCATTATTTTAAGAAAATTGTAAAAGTTATGCCATTCCTATCAAGCAGCTATTCTCGCTTCTCTATAAAATTACACAGTGATACAAAATTAAAAGAGGTCCTTAAATAAGGATTTTTTTTTATTGCTTGACTACAGAGATTATGAAAATACTTTAAATGTGTCATGATTCATTTAGCATTTGTTAAATAACTGTTCAATATTCAAATTAATTTTCAATTACTTAATAATCGTATGTAGTCGTTAAGCAGTACATGTGTAAGCTTCACAAAACTCCTGGACCTAAAAAAATCAATTACAAAAGGAATCAGCTTTGCTTAGCTATGCAAACATAAACCCCTTTTCACGAAATTATCGTAAGCGACATCTTGAAAAATTATCGATTTTATGAATTTTTTAATTATTGATTTTTGAATTTATAACAATTACCGTCTGACCTGGGACAAATCCTTTATATAAGCAAAGGCATTGACATTTTTTTTTCACTTTAATCGAAATAATTGAAAATGGAAGTTAATTGCATTTTCACTAACTCCATCTCTCTTAATTCACAAGATTAATTATTTATCAAAGTATTGCAAAAATATTAAAGTACCAGTAAAGAAAGATATGCAATACTTAAAATTATTTTTGAAAATTAAAATAAAATAAGAATTCTCTATGACGTGCTAAATTCCCAATTTTTATTTTTGATAAAAACATTGAAGTACATTGTTGAGGAAAAGCTGGCTTCTATGCGCACTTCCCTAGTTGCTTAGGCCGGGAAACATTTTTTCCAAAAACTTTTGAAAAGCTTAACATATTATACAAATAAAACTATTAAGCGAATAAGAATTATAAACACTTAAAATTATACTTGTAACAATATCAAAGTTTAAACAACACTTTCAACAGTGTTTGAAAAACTCAAAAGAAATAAACATATAAATAAACGTGGTTTCAAATAGCTTGTAGTTATCCTGAGCAGTATGGGATTGAAATCCAGCAAAATCGGTTCAGTAGGATCAGAGCTATGAATCAAAATGTGGAACCACCACCTTAAAAAAATGATAATTTTGTTACAAAAACTAACATAAATGGTGTAACAATGCACGGAATGATATAAGATTTTGCAAAAATTCGTTTTATTCGGCTGGAAATCTCGCTGGATCTGTTAGGATCCGTGCATAATTTACCCTTGGCCCCATATAAACCCTACTACCGGAAAAAAATTTAGTACGCCTACAACCGTAATTAATAATTCTACCAAAATAAAATGTAATACTTTACAGTTTTATTGGACTAGAAATCACAATAATTTAGTATAGGCCCTACAGCCCACTCTGGTAAATTAATTAAATATGCCTAAGAGCGTAGCAGATATATTTATTGTTGTAACACTTCCAACTAAGTTTTATATAACCAGAAAAAATGTCGTACAATTTTGTGATATACGGTCCAAATTTACCTTTGATTCCATAGTTAGCAGCCTTCTGAAATTCACTGTAAACGATTAAACTTATTTCACGGCTGTATTGAAATTTATGTTTTTTTATCAGCAGAATTTGGGTTCATGGATCCAATATAAATTCCCCTCCTGAAAATCATTTAAGTTCGGCTCAAGCTAGTTGAAATTGCTATAAATAGCAAACAAATTTCTGATGATCGGTCAATATTTTAATATATAATTAGGTCTAAACCGCAACCAATGAGTACTGAGTCTGAGTACTGCTACTTCACTAAGATAAGGACTAAAGAAGCGATCGAAAAAATTCCTAACGCAGCACAGTGTTATTATTAAAAATTCGATACAACTTTTAAATGATTTTGTTTTGTAAACTAAGAGTTTAAAAAATAAATAAACAATAATTAGAAAGCCTACAAACAATTTAAAGGGCAAAGAGTATAAAGTCTAATTACAAGGATTAAGTTACAAACTTGCATCTCTATTGTTTCAAAATAAATGAGTGCTTGTGAGGCAACTTTAAATCCAGCCAACCTTTAAATCAACATAAAGTCGTTTTTATGTATAAATTGTGGCAGATTTTTAAATTACAACTTTTTGAAGTTTAAATTTATGTGCATCACTCTAAACAATTTTTAATTATCTTAAATATTTAATCAACTGTCAGTTATAAAATTTTAAATTATTTCGATTCAAACCAGCTTGGGAATAGTGACATTTGTGTCATTATTTATAATTTAAATTGAGTTTGAAAATTACTAATACAAAAGATGTAATAAAACGCTAAATATTTATGCAAAACCGCATAAGCGTATGATTAATAAAATAATCATACGTCTAGATAATCACATAACCAGGGAAACCAGAAATATGCTCTTAAAAATGTGTTTTATGGGAATAAAATAAGCAGTAAAATCTAGAAAAAATGCCCTGAAAAGTGTTAAAAATATGCCGCAATAAATTTAAAAAATTTCAAATTTGATAAGAAAATATTCAACAATTTTATAACAGTTCCATTTTTATAAAACCAATCCTAAAATTATAATCGGTAAAGCCCAAACTCCACAGTATTTACAGACGAATTTTCGAGATTATCCCAGTTTGGAAACGATGGACAGTCATCGGCTCTCAAAAACAAATTGATATTAACTAACAGCCGTACCTAAACAAGAGCGGAAGGCGGAACGTTTTCTTCCGCTAAGCATTTACGCTGATATGACATACCTTAACAAGAGCGTCAACGTTGTGCCACAAACAGTAGTGTTAACTTTCTTGTTTAATAAAACCAATATAATAAATATAAGAGAAAACCCCGCTAGATTGACAAAAATAGCTAAATTGTCATTATTTATTATAAATAGCGGCCAACTTCACTAATAAACGCGCTGTCAAAATCGGATTTTCCAATTGTAAAGCGTTGAAGCCGCGCTATTTTGGGATGCTTCATACAAATTGTATGGGCATGAGAATTTTTGACAGCTAGAAAACGTTTTCCCTCTTGTTTAGGTATGGCTGTAAGAGGTTGCAATTCATATAAAAGCTGTCGCTAACTTGTTTATTAATGTTAACATTTAAAAGGAAGTTAAAGCTGTTCATAGATGGGAGCTTTGAACTGATCGAAAACAATTTAATATGCAGTAAAATATTTTTGGGGCAAATTTAATCTAAATGCCAACATAATTAAATGGTTTACGAACACAAAAAGTCTAGTTTGGACAGAAGTTTAAATGAATATGAGAAATTACAGACCGATTCTCACCCTTAGGCTTCGCCCTTAAGATGGGCCCAGATTTCTATGCATTACACATATCGCCAAAAACGTTTATAATTTAAATTGAATATGTATCAAAATATGCCTCAAAAAGGCAAAATATGTGCTATAAACTTTAAAAATTGTGCAAAACGGCTCTTTTACTTATTATGCAAAAAAAAAATCCGAAAAAGAAATATTGTTTCTGTCTTCATTGGTTGCACGAGGAAAAACATGCAACTGCATATTTACAGTCTAATTCATAAACGCATCATTGCAGCTTTATAAGTCATTTATAAGCAAAAGTCGAAAAAAGAGTATTTATAAATGTTTAATGGCCTATTAAACGTTAAATAAACATTTCATAAATTTGAAATATTTATTGTAGCTTTATCCTACTTTAAGCGTTTAATTAAGTGACAATTTCAATGTTTTTTGAAATAAAATTTTAATTATTGCACGAAAAATTAAACATTTTTGTCTCATTATTTTAATATTTTTTTTTTATTTTTCGAATTTATTCTATGAGCTAAATTTCATTTTTTTCTAGAAAAACGATAACTAATTTTTGAATTAATTTTAAATATAAATTTCGCGATAGATTTCTTTGTAAAAAATAACGTGGGTCACGCGATTTGTTTTCTGTTGAAACTTAAAGTCGTTATAACGTTTTGTATAAAGTATAAAAAGCTATTAAGATTTATTTCAAATAGTGCAAACCTTTATTAATTTTAATTTTAAGCAAAACAGAAATTCACTTAAAATTCGTTCGTTCTATGATACTTGTATTACAAATTTTACAATTAAAATAACATGTTGTCGCCAACCTTAAAAATACAAAAGTAATATAAACGTTTAATTGTTAATCCACTTCTATTAAGCGATTATAAATCAAAATTTTTAATAAATGATTTATAAAACAAAAAGTTTTTGATAACTATTGTAAGCATTAATGCTTAAACAAGAAATTTTTATGAATTAGACCGTTATTGTTTGCCTGGTCATAACTAGGCAAATCAAAAAAAGCAAATCCTTTTTTTTTGGTTTACAAGAGAAAACCAATTCTGATCACAAAAAACACAAAAAAAACGTTATGATAACATTTTGTGTTTCCCTTGTACAATATCATCGCAACAACCTATTTTATCTTTGTATGATATTATACCCACAACTCAAGAATAGAGAATGAATTTGCGCTGACCTTAAAATATTGGATCCTTGGTATACCGATCGACTCAGAATCACTTTCGGAGTCGATCTAACCATGTCAGTCCAGCTTGCTATCCATGTAATCTCGTGGGCAGAGTACAGGTCCCAATTTTGAAGATAATATCATGAAATTTGGTACATAGGTTTTAATTGGCACTAGCTGCTTTCCGAAATGGGGTCTTTGTGCCTTTGTGGGAGTACTTTCGAAAATCAATCCCGGAATTTTTTTACAATAAGTATAAAATTCTTAAATCAAGTAAAAAAAGATTAAAATTGTCGTTGTGCTAAATCTTCCGGCTTACGCATATTTTTATTTTGAAAATAGGTTTGGCCAGACTCATGTGTTCCACCAAGGGTTAAAAAGTAAATTTGAACTCTTGCTTCTCATTAAGTTTATATTTTTGGTTAAATATGTACATCCGATTTCTAAAGTAAAAAGCCTATCGCGCATGATGTTGGCTTTTTATTATTCTGTAAGGTGTAATACGGGTAAGTAAATCATTCAAAATAATTTTTTCTTTCTAATTTCCTTTTTGGGGTTTTCAAGCACTAATTTGGGATTAAAACAATTGCATAATTCTTGAATCAAGCGCATTTGGAGATACGAAATCGGGAATGAATGTGGATACTTTAAGTATTTTGCGATTGAAAATCCGTATTTCCGTAATCAATATTTCTGTACTTAATTCAAGAAAATCCGTACTCACCGTACTATTAATACCGCTTCGGATTGATTTGATTACGGATAGACTGATTTTTCTTTTGAGTGTATATATGTGGACATATAGGGTACGCATTTTTTTAAAAAATAGGACCGATTTTAACGAAATTTTGCTTGTTTAAGTTATTTTCTCGCAAAAATTCCATGGCTGTATTCTAACGATCTAATTCCTCAATCACTTCGTACAATAACACTCTTTCTGTACCGTCTTTTTACCATCCTTGTTTTTAACCTGTTATTTCTTTTTAAATACAGTTTTTGTATAAAGTAACGTCTTCCTTCTCTCTGTTTTTGGCTTGGTAACGGTTTTGTTTCTTTTTTAAAATAGTTTTAGCTATTGATAATTTCTCTGTATAAATTGAGAGGAAAGTGATTTGCGGTACAAAATATTGTTAATTTCTGCAAATTTTGGGGTTTTACATGATGTTGTAACAAAAATGTCCGGTGTTCCAGGGGATAAAGAAGACAAAGTTAATAAAAAATTTTAATCAGTTTTGTGAAAAGGATAAGTCTTTTCGGTACTAAAGGATATTGGAAATATTTTAAGAGGCAAGTGGAATTGATAGTCCAGACATTAAAAATATACTTCAGAGCAAATACTCAATTTTAAATATGCTTCCTCAACAACGTAGACGTTGAAAGAACTTTTTCTATGTACATGATCGTGCCGACTCCAAACAGACAGAGTTTTCTTTTTGAAAATTGATGGCATCAATTTAAATTTTACTGTAACAACGTATTAAAGAAATAAGGTGGAAAATTAAAAAAAAATTAAAATTGCTTTTTTAATTTTAACAGCTTATTTTCATGTTTTTAAACGCTTTTTAAGAGCTTAAAACTGTTTTTAGTGCTTTTTTTGGTTGCCCTAGTTATCACATACAAATGTACATGTACGTATGAATATTTGAATAAGTAATTATAAATCACTCATACGTAACGGTTATTTTTTATGAGAAATAATTTTATGTGTCATCTACGTATGAAATGAAGATGTGTTTGTTTGTTTGTTTGTTCCATATAGAATTCTAAACTAATGAATCGATTTTTCTGAGCTTTTGATAGTAACTTCCTGAATACCCGGCGATTGACTCAGGTTTAAAATATTTGGAAATACTCAAGTGATCGTGGCACCTTCGTTACGAAGGCCCAATTAAGTATATCTGGAGATATGTCAATAACTGGGGTCGTTTAGAGAAGTGATAGTGATACCTCCTATACAAAGACAATAAAGATTTCTGTAGAAATCATGTACAAAAATCTTGGTTATCCATTTACAACGCTTGTTGTATTGTGAGCTCGGTTGAAGAAGAGGGCACCTGCTTTATAAAGCCAATATATCTGGCGAACGGTTTTAATGACATTTTTTTTATATTTAGAACAAATTGTGTGGTCCTCCACACAAAACATTGGACAGAAAGAGAGCTGCATTGGAGAAGTGGGCATGTCAGTTTCAATATAAACACAATTCAGATTTCTGTATGTCTTGCGGTCTGTAAGAGTATATTTTGTACAAGCCGCTTCGTTATTAAGGTAGGAAAACTGCTGGAAAATGCGAAGCCCGTCGGGTTAAGCAAATACTATATTGAAATTCTTACTATGTTTTTACTTATATTATAATCGTAAAGTGCTTGAAAACGACATAACTTTTTTAATTTATACAACAGAATAAACAAATACTCAGTGGAATAAATTAAAAAGAAAAATTAACAAAAGTATGGAACTTTTAAATGTGAGCAGATAAGACAAACTGTAGTTCATATTAGTAGTAGTTCATATTATTATTTTTAATAATTAATAAAACACTCTACTAAACTGAACAGTTTTAACACCTAAAATATTGTTTAATTTTAAGGCGATATTTAATACAGAACTTAAAAAAAGACTAGGTTTTTAATTAATATTTTGCATTTCCAATCAAAATAGCTTTAAATCAGATTCATTGATGAAGCCAATTTTTGATTTGATTGATTCGCGAACATAGAGGATACGCGAAATTGATCAGGTAGAAACGCCATGTACTTCAAGATAAATTACTGGGGGCCTCTAGAAATGTTTTATTAACTTTAATTCCAATTCTCTATTCGCTCTTGATAACATTGTGTTATTTTCCGAGATGAATTGTAACTTTTTATTTTTGTTCCTTCTTTAACTTGAGTTTTAGTTTCTTCTCAACTGTCCGTGCGGCAACGTCAAGTAAATCATTTAAAATTTCATACTTTGCGTTTTATCTACTTTTACTACTTTGTGTATAACTGTATTGGTTTTATGCCAGTGATGCCATTGAACCGTTTTTGTTGCTAAAACCGAATTTTACATTAGAGAATACGAAGATAAATACAGACCCTTCTGTAGCGGTACTTCTCTGGAGTAATAATCCACAAAATTTTATATTGACGAATGTCGAGTGACCGCCTAGATTTTATGTTTGAACACCTCTTGACTTTTTTGTATTAATGCTACGGTCAGACTTGACAAATATTTTAGCAACAGGCAATTTATATATAATTTTCTATGATTCCAATAATTATTTTGGTTATAAAACCACATCTTACAAAAAAAACAGTTTTTTTTTGCCTTGTCTAGCAGTTCACGCAGAGAAAAAGCATGGTTGAAGTATGGTTAAATAAACATACTATGGTGGTTGCAATGGCAACAAAAAAACTTTTGTTGTTTTTCCCAATAACATTTTGTTTCTTTTGAACAATAAAGTGTTTACCTCCCTTGAAACTTCATATATGGTTGAATTTAACAATATAATGTTTTAATAAAATAAAGCTACAACATTCACTTAAACATATTATGGTTACTTAAACCACATTATTATCACGGCAAACACGATGGTTGCCTCTAAACATGTTATGGTTAATATTTCATTACAATGATATGTTCTAAATTATAATATTATAAAACATTGTATGTTTAATTTAAAATTTAAATCAATATAATTAGAAAGCAACAACATTCTGGTCGTTTGAATTTTTCTTGGTTGTTTAAAATTCTCATTCATTTTATTTTAATTATTGATTAAAATACAAAAATTAACCTCGAACAATTTAGTACAACAGCAAAAATGGTAATGAAGGTCGTCACAGGCAGCATTGCCACAACCAAAACATTTGTTAAACGTTGACTACAGGTTTGATTCAATGACATGGGTATTTAAATACCCACCTCGCTGTCAACGGGTTCAAAACACATATTTTTTTTAAATTTTTTGGCAAGTAAAAATACTTTGTTTTATGTAAAATTAACTATTTATTAGTAAAAAAAAATTATGAAATAAATATCACAAATGTGGTCCATTATTGAGATAAATTTATCTTGTTAATGTTTTTTGGGACACCAGCATGAAACTGTGCAAAACAAGCGTTTGGGTGTAACTTTAATTTGCATTTGGTACAACCAAGCTCAGTTTTGCTTCACATTGACCAAAACGGCCACGCTTAATAATTTCGCTTAACATATGGTCAAAGTTATCCTCATGATTGGAGATCCTTCAGCTTTTCTTAGCATGCACTGTAATTTCCAGGCATACACCATACCAGCATCCAAAGCATTAGCAAGAAGGCTTCGGCTCATTCCCATCTATGAGAAGGAAGAAGAGAAGGAATAACATTTTTTGTTTTGGTTTTTATGCACAAGCAAAGTAAAAGAATACTTTTTTTGATCCCGTCACCATTTTTACGTAACTGTAAAAGAAGCGAGAGCAAAGACAACTTTTGTAAATAGATACATCCAAAAGATGTGGCCTGACCACAAAGTAACCTGCCATGTTTTCAGCATCCTGCAGGCTTCCACCTTTACAGATATGCGTAAAGAAGGAATGGGCAGGATAGCTCCTAAGGCCTCTAGCTTTGACCTGTTCGGCGCATTGTTCAATATTGGTCTAATTATCGTAACAAAAGACCAGTAGATCATTCTAGGCTTCAGCTCTCATGTCATACTTCGCTAGTTTTTTTAAAATTATGCTCAAGTTATAAACCACTTCGTGATGTTGGTGGCACATGGCTTCATTTTCGGCTTTACGGCTTTGTTCATAAGCAAAATTGCTGCATTTGGAGTAGACCAATCCACAACAGACCCTACCGACTCCTAATGGATTATATTCAGACAAATTTGGTGCGGTTTACACGCTAGACATATCTGCGATTAAAAATGAAAAAGGTTGGACGTCCTGAATGCGTGTCGTCAAGAACATCCGATATGCCCAATCATTCTCAAAAGTTAATCCGGTGTATAACTTTTTCAAAACAAAAATTTCTTGTGTTATTTTTACTATTTCAAGTTCTATTAGGCTTAAAAAACACCGTTCAGATGTACCTATGTAAAACAACCCATCCTTGTACATCCAAAAGAAGCAGTACAAAGACCTTCTAGAAAGCATCCGTACTTCTTGTTTTTCCCGCTGGGACAGATTCTACGTACATAGTGAAATAAGCTCACAACACTCATATCATGCATGCAATTTTTAATTTTTTTTGTTTTCAAAAAATCTTGTGTTTTAAAACTCTTTAATAGCGAAGTGGGTAGAAAAATACCCATAGTCTAGGGGCCAAAGTTTGATAGGTAAAAATAAAAAAAAACCCAATGTCAATATAAATTCCCATAATATCAACTGTGTGAAATTTCATCAAAATCGGACCGCGAAATCGGGTGTCAGTCTTTAATGGGTTAAGTCAAAGGAGATCAGAGCCAATAGTGAACAAGAAAAAGCGGCAATGTCTGACCGAGTTACTGAAAATTTCGTTTATTTAATCGACCGCTGAAAACGTGAAGGTATATGATGTAAGAACAAAGTCAATTTTCGCACATAAATGTTTTCATTGTTTCAATTGCTTATAACTTTTTTTATAATTTTTTTTCTTTTCTTTTCAGTATTTTGTAAAGAAGACATGGGGAATTGAAAATGGAGCAGTACTCAATTGAACAATGTGCCCAAATTGTTGAGCTTTATTTTTCAAATCAACGGAGCATTGTTTTGACTCAGCGTGCATATCGTCGTTATTTAAATGTGCGGGTTGGACCCTCAGAGTCAACAATAAACGTTCACCGGATTTTACCGCCCCAGACTGCTTTCTTTGGGATTATTTGAAAGGAAAGTCTACATTAATAAGCCTCCAGTAATATAAAGCAATAAACGGGACGAAATAAACAACATAACACCTGAAGTTTTACGAAAGGTTATGGAAAATGTGTTGGAAAGAGCACGAATTTGCGAAGCAGAAAATGACCACCACTTGCGAGACATTGTTAATCATAACCAACCCTGTACTTTAAGCCAATAACCTCCCACGATATGTCAAGTGATTGCTTACATTCTATTTCAGACGAACACTGTTAAGTTCTAAATAAAAACACCACCATTACAAAGAAATCTAACTATATAAACAACGTCTTTTGTTTATCTATCACTCAACATTAAAAAAAAGGAAATCACTTTTCTACAAAACAACACAACCAATTTGTCATTATTAATGATTTCAAATAAATCCCTCAAACAAATTTTAACAATTTAAATGACAAAACATGGGGAAACACCCAACAAAATAATTGTTAACATAAAGGAATAATGTAAAATGCGTCAAATAAATTAGTATAATCAACCCATAACAAGAATTTAGTGCTTTATTCTCCTCAGCAATGCAAAATATACACGGCACTGAATTGCTAAACTTGAACGTCTAAAATTTTTTCCATTTTCTTTCAAACACCCGTAACATTGAAAATAATAGAATTTGCAAATAAACAAATGAAAAAAGCTCACAACATATAAATTTCTTTTCATATTTTATGAATATAAATAAATTTCACTTGGCATTTGCTTTTTTTTCGTAACATTTAAGATTTACAGCTGGCAACACCCAGCATTAAATCAAATAACATATATTTTGTGTGTGTGTGTGTGCATGTTTGCGTGAATAAATTTGTATAAACAAAATAATGAAATTTAAATGAGCTTGGAAAAATAATAAATGTTGTCAGTTATTTGTTTAAGTCTTATTAACATTTTATTGTCTTTAATTTTGAGGTGGCACCACCACTCAGAGGTGTTATTTACAAAAGCACTACCGCCATTCGAAGAAAACAACGAAAGAATTAACCCTTTAAGCATTTGGTAGTGTGTTTTTGAATTAAATTGTCACTAATTTGTAACTTTTGGTAGCTATACAGAAGATTTGCAGAATTATACAAGGTGTCATAAAGTCATACGTCTTATAATAATAACATGAACAAATGTGAATGTTGTGAACAACCCTTCGTAATTTAGTGTGCTATTTTGAATTTAAATCAGCTGACTTAAAACAATTATAAAAAATATAAAAATTTTTTAGTTCTTTAGCAAATCACAAATAAGCAGAGTCCTAAGCCCCTAAAAAATGGATAATTTTGTAACAAAAGCAAACATAAATGGTACAAAATTATTTACTATATAACTTAATACTAAATTTATTTTATTTTATATTTTAACATTGCCTTATTTCTCGGCTGGCAACTTAACTTCAGTTTAGTCGTCATCCCTAATCGAACCATAAGTAAAAATAAATGAATGATGTTTACCCTTCATAATGCCTAATAGACACAATCCCATTCAAAAGATTTTAATGCTGCTACGAGCCCCTCATCGCTTTGTAATACACACAATAGATTTGTGCCCATACTTCAAACAGGAATATTTCTGGAAAATTTCAGTAAGAATACTTGAAATCGTGCTAGTTATATTCGGCTGCCAGCAAAACCACCCAAAGAAAAATCACCGCTCCAGAGTGTTCTCTTTATGTGATCTATTAATTGTCAACCAATCTTAAGAAAAACTGACCCTGAGCCGACGATCAGAAAGTTTTATAATTTTATTTCTTGTTATATTAAATTTTATAAATATCGCCAAATTGCTCGGCGCTAGCGTTATAAAACTAATGGTGTTTTCTTTTTTACAAAAAAAAGGAAGAATTCTTGATAAAAAGTGCGAAAAACAGAAGCAAGGAAGAACATGTAAATCAATTAAAAATAGACAATCATTAAAAAAAAAACATATTTCGATCTACCAAGTGTTAAATACAATTTGATTAATAGATTGTTGTTTGACTATTGACTGCCAGCAGTCGTAAATGGCTGGGAGTGTTAAACGGCAAGCCCCTCTGAAGAGATCGAGTGGTTGCGATTGAAACATGTAAGGGTAACCTCTCCGTAAAAACTCCTGGGTTCGAGCCCACTAAAGTGGTAAATAATTTTATTTGAATAAAATCGGCCGATTAGTTATTTTTTGAGAGTAATTTAGCCTAATTAAATATCAAATTTTGGATTAAAAAAATATCTAATTGTAAAATTGCATGTAAAAAATGTCTTGTCAACATTCTAATAATGCAATTTCTTATCCGACGAGAACAAAACACATAATAGGATTGACCTGTTTTTAACAACCGACAAAAAGTTTGTTTTTTTAAATTTTTTTTAAAAAAAAACATACGTAAATCAAAAAGAGTGTTCTTTAAAATATAAAAACATATAGGCCCCTATTATGAGTTACATTCGATAAACGATTTTCGCTGGCTAACGAACATCGACTATCGAATGTTAATTTGGTACTATGAGTTGGCAGCACCGTCGAAAATTTCGTTGTGCATCGAATTTTTCGGTGGCATGTCATAACGTCCACTTTAAAAAGTGTCATAAAGTCCATGGACACTATGACACTGGACGTTATGACATGCCACCAATTTTTCAACGAAAACAAATTTGTTTTCGACAGTGCAAATAAATGTAAAAAACTTGTTGTAAATGTAACTATTTGTAAATTTTTTTGTGTGCGTATACGAAATACCATATTCTTTATCAGTTTTGTTCATTTTATGCAAGTCCAACGTCGTAAACAGCAATTGGAAACTCTCAAATTCCTTATGAAACAAAATTCTTTTTTGACCAAATGATTTGCAGCAAAGTTCAGCATTTAAAAAAGTGGGATGAAACCCCACTGAAGATTAATTATTTGAAAATAAAATAATAAAAATAATTCCGCCGTAGTCACATTTAAATTTAATTTTATTATTTAAATTTGTAAACAAACATTTTTATATTTTGAGCGGCAGCTGATCGAAAATGTACTACTGTGAATTAACAAAATCTTAATAGTAAATTTTTATCGAATGCGCGTCATAATACCAAATGAAAATTCGTTCGATCAGCTAATTCGACTGCTGTCGAAAATCGAATTTAGTTCATAATAGGCACCATACACAAACTAAAATTTTTTATTATTGATTGGTATTAAATAAATAAATCAATGAACAAAATTAATGACGATATTCCAATTTCTTTTGTTTGTTTTTCATAAAATATGTAAACAAGAAAATACCAGATTGCCGATTTATTGATACCAAGTTCTTAAGACTTTTAAATTTGACGATTTTTAATAAAACAATTTTATAACATCGAATCCACTTTAATTTTATATCACTGACACTGGCCTACTAATGTAATGCTTTCTTATGTTTTTTACTATAAAATAACTATTAAAATCTAACATTTTTACTGTCCAGATAAGAGGCGATTTTTTCCAACTTCGTCTGGTAGCCCCATATATAAACAAAACTCACCTTTTTACAGGTCATTATCAACACAGACGACTTATACGGGGCGTAAAGTGCAATGCTTTATGCCATTAGCAAGGGTGAGTTTTTAAGAATGAAACAAGCCACCCTTCTAGTGGCCAAAGCTCTTTTGAGAAACGAACACCAGATTGAATTTTTTTTTAATCAAATGTCACATTTTGTTTGTAGTAAAGAAAACACTACAAATAAGATAAAATTTTACCACAATCTCTACATTTGTATAGGTTTAAGACATATTTTAATTATTTTAGAGTGGACTTTATATGAGGCCCACGGTAAATGATGGATTCACTAATGTTGAAGGTGTGATTGTTAGTCTAATTCAAGGTGAATTCAAGTACAGGTGGTGTCGGAACTACAACAATCCAAAAACAAAGGGAACAACACAGGGTTATTTGCATTGCATTGTTAGTGCTTATAGCTCAAGCTGTCAACCATTCTTAGCAAAACACTAACAAATCAAAACAAATAAGATCGAACTTTCAAAATCAGATGTCGTTTCGACACCACCTGTAGTTAAATTCGCCTTAGTCTTATTGATCTATTGCAAACCAAGTCCTACTTCAACAGAATAATGTTTATAATTTTAGACGTACTGAAGTTCTCTTCAAAAGTTGTATTTATATAGGGTCTATAATAAATTTTGTAATTATTTGTCGATAGAAAATGCTTGCAGGGATATATACACACAGAAAAAGACACACACCAATATACAAATTTCAAAAGATATCTTCGTAATACTGGCAATGACATGACCACAACAATACCCATTAACAAGTCTAGTTAATGTTTCCCTCTTAATATTATTGTACAAGTATTTTTCTTTTTTTTTTAGAATATTTTATTTCATTTCACTTCTGTTTTCTTCCTTTTTAAGGTGTGCTAATAGTTCCACAAACAAGGCTGCTAAAAAATGTAAATTACCTCTGTTTGACATTTAAATATACACAAAAGCCCATAAAAGCGACCGAAAGGAATGAAATGATTAAAACAAGACTGACAAAAAAAAAATGGAAAAAGGAAAACAAACAAATAAGCCCGTGTAAATGTGAGAGAATGAACAAACATTCCTACCAAAGGAATTTTTATTTCACATAAATAATGAGATGATATGTTGCCAGGTTGGCTGATAGCATGGTTGACTGCTTCAATTAACAACTTTGTTGTAAGGTTGTAGAAAAATTTAAGTTTAAACATTTTTTTTTTTTAATTATATAAACTTGAAATTTTTGTTTGAAAGGATATGATAAAGGTTTAAAATATACATAAAAGTAACACGAGCAGGTAAAATGTGCTAGAAAATTTAAGCGTGTTTTTAATTAAAAATAAAGGATCTAGTCTTTAGATTGTTTTTTTATTAAACCAAAGTAGGGCTGAGCAACCGCATACGCACTGTTTTGTCGCAATTTCCCATCTGACTAAAATCCATTGATGTAGCATTTGATTAGCTCCTTTAATGCCCGACGGGTATATTTGTTTATGAAGGCCATTGACTTTAACCCTCCGTCTTACACATGTTTTTATTTTCACATTCGTAACGCATGAGTCTAGACAGACCCAATAAACTTTTGAATAAATAAAACCAATTTTTTTTTAACCAAATGTTATGTACAGGCCTGTTCTGAAAATCACATTTTTTGAAAGTGATTTTAAATCACAAGAAAGGTGTTGTGGGCATATTATTTTGTGATTTCAAAACGTTCAGCTACGTAAACAACTTTATGAAATCACTTTGTTATTTTTGCGACTATTGTAAGTTGGCCGTTACAATAAATTTCTTAAATAAAATATTCCATGTGTTGTTTATTAATTTTTTATGCAATAAGCTATTTTATTTACAACAAATCGTTTTAAATTAAGAAAATTCGATGAAACTACAAAATGATATTTGCTTTTGTGACTTCTGTTGTGATTTCAGGTTTGTTTTTTTAGTTGAATTAAAGTTCGCTTTTTTGCTAACAGCGGCATGAAAGCAAAGTCTAATATTTATTAAAAATCGTAAAAGCTGTAAAGTATCACAGGGAAAAATCTATCTCTAATATGGCTAAAATTCGCAAAAAATTGCAAAATTGGAAACTAACCCTAAAATCTATTTGAAATCTCTAAATGGATTAAAAAAACAAAATGTCGAAAAATAAAACAAAAAAAATTTGCACAATAGCGAAAATTCGCGAAAAAATTTTATATTTCAAACAAGCCATAAAATTGATTAAAACTCCCTAAAACTGTAAGGATAGGCAAAAATTCGGTAAAAATCGCTAAATTAGCGGAAATTTGCAAAAATTTGCTAACAGCGGCATGATAGCAGAGTCTACTTTTTAATATAAATCGTTAAAGCTGAAAAGAATCCGAACACTAACAGGAACAAATCGCTTCTATCGCGAACATGGCTAAAATTCGCAAAAAAATACAAGATTTGAAACAACACTAAAACTAATTTGATATCGCTAAATCGGTTAAAAAAACAAATTGTCGAAAAATAACATAAAAACCGTTAAATAAAAAGTAGCTATAATTTTGAAAAACAAACCCTTTGTGTTTACATGTGCTTTCGACAATTGAAAATAACACCGAAAAACACAAAAACGGTGTGCTTTACAGAACACCACAAAATCACACGTGTGATTTTAAAAGCACATGTGATTTGAAATCACGTGATTTTCAGAACATACCTGATTATACGCATTTATAATTTAAATACATATTTTTATATTTTATTGAAATTATAAATGTGTATAATATGACATTTAGTTAAAAAAAAATTGGTTTTATTTATTCAAAAGTTTGTTGGGTCTGGCTAGACTCATGCGTTACGAATGTGATATTAAAAAACATGTGTAATAGGGATGGTTAAATTGAGAACTAGATGGAGGTAATAGTTAGTGTGTTTAATAAAAAAAATAAATAATAGATAATTTAACAAAAAAATAATTAAAAACAGCAAGAAAGAAAGTTAAAAATACGGCATCTTCTATACAAAATATATATGGGTCTGGCCAGACCACATGTGTTACGAATGTGATGTGTGCAGTAAAATATTCGAATAAGTTTCCTTATATATCCTTTCCAGGTTATATTTTTCAGCTTTTTATAGTAAACTAAATTTTAGAAGGGTACCTGAAACTTCAAGTCTCTACCTGTGTTTTAAATATACTAAAATAACATTTAAAATCGAAAAAGGTCTGGCCAGACTCATGAGTAAGACGAAGGGTTAAATAACCCATAGAAAATGTAATGATGATATATGACACGATCTGGATCGCCAAAAAAGTAACGAGTGTAATGCAGTTGTAGTTAAGTTTTTTTCTTCTTAAGGTACGTTCAGACTGATGAAATATTTGATAGCAAACATCAAATATTTTATTAACGTAGTCTGAACACAAAATATTTTTGAGTGTCAAATAAAATAACAGCTGATTTTGAGCAAATAAAAGTATTTGCCGGCAAACAAACAAACAAAAAATCAAATATTTTAGTAATTTTTGAGCAAACATTTATTTGATATTACAAAAAAATTGTAAGAGCAAACAACGACAAATAATTTTAGCCATGTACCCGATAGAAGAAATTTTTCCTGTAAGTTTTCGGATTTTTTACAGTTTTAAATTTTTAATAATTATTAGACTTTGCTATCATGCCGCTATTAGCCAATTTTTGCGAATTTTTGCTAATTTAGCAATTTTCACCGAATTTTTGCCATTCCTTATACTTTTGGGGACTTTTAGTCAATTTTATGGCTGTTTTTGCAACATTTTTTTGTTGTTCTTTTCCCGACATTTTGTTTTTAACCGAAACATATATTTTAGGGGTTGTTACCAATTTTTCTCAAATTTTAGACATGTTTCCGTTAACCATTTGTCTTCCAGTTTTGTTTTTCTTTTACATACTCCTGTTCTAACAATATAATAGATGCTGCCCCACAGAATAAAACAAATAATTAGGCTTCTGCACGAATTTTTACTATTGTGAAATATATTTTTATTTTTGAACACTTTCATTAAATAATTATTTGATGCAAATATTTGTTTTAGTCTGAACGCATGGCAAACATGAATTAATTTATTTTATTTGACACTACAGTTGGCAATGTTTCAACAAACAAAAATTGTCAAATATTTGAGCTTAGTCTGAACATCAAACAAAATATTTTTTTTTTCACACAGTTTGAAGCAAATATCAGAACAAATATTTTTGTCAAATATTTCATAAGTCTGAACGTACCTTTAGTTAAGTTCGAGTCGTAATCAAAAATTTAAGTTCTTATATGGGAACATTTTCGAAAACCAATATGCTTGCAGACGCGTGTGTTTGTAAAAGTTTGTTGTAAAAACAAAAACAATGCTACAAGCAGAAAAATATAGATTATTTTCATTTAAAAAAGTAAAATAACAAGCAATAATTCCCGTATTCTATTTGTTATAATTTGTAGTTAAATACATAAAATTTTTAAAGCAGAATGATTACGAAAACCATATTGGGCACGCTGCTTGTGTCTTATTATTGAAAATTCTTCTGTGAACAAAGGGCGAAATATAATCGAAGTTAAAAAAACATGTGTAACGAATAAGTGAAATAATATTTTTCTCTCAGGTGCTATGTGGTAAGTGTTTAGATAAGAATTAATCTAATCTCACTTTCGGATTATTTCTAGTACAAATCGATATTACGCCGTGTTAGAAATTCTTGAATAAAGCACTTTTTGAGATTAATTTAATCTCACTTTTAATTAAGTCAATGCTGTTTTCGGATTATTGTATGTACTTATTCGGGATTAAATATGGATAAGTTCGCACTTGAATAATCCGTACTTAAATAAAGCATTCTGTACTGGATTTAACGAAACCCGTACTAATCGTACTATTGACAACGCTTCGGCTTGATTTAAGTACGGATGGACTGTTTTGTTTTTTCAGTGTAGGAGATCTTGAATTTGTTGAAAATAACAGAAAATATTCAGTTTCATTATAAAAAAAGTTTTTTTAATCAAACTGTTTATTAGATTAAGTTAGGTTAGGTATTCGCCTGACATAACATTGCGATCAATTGTGATACCACGGAGTTTTAATAAACAAACCCCAGACCGTAACACCAGCGCGAACTTTTCACAAAGTTAAAAATACGCTTCAGTCCAACGACAGAAATATCGCACAATCTGTCAAATTTGGCGGCTCCTAATTGTGCCAGTCATCTTTTCGCCTATTTACATTATTATAGTGTTCTACGTTCTTCTCCTCACTTCCGCCGTCCCAGCTGCGACAGTAGTTGTAGTATCCAGTTACCAAACGCTTTGCATACCCATAAGACAGTGTCCCGTGATAACAGATAACAAAAGAGATACGTCCCTTTTGGGTCGCCCGTCATCCATGGGGGGCCACAATTGCCTGGCCATAATAAAACATCAATACATGTTATTAACATTTGAAAATTTTTTCGGGCATGTGGTGCCCAGTTCTTTTTGACGAAACTCACTATTGACGTCTAATTTTGGGAGACTTGTTTGAGCATTGCTAGCCCTTTGTCACGAACAAATCGAACATTGTTGGCTTTAAAAGCGCAAATTGTTGCTTGTTTATCAGCATAAACAAGTGACCGTACAGAGCCAAACAGGAAATAATCGTGAGGCGGAATGACAGCTCCATTTCTTGAAATAAACTTGGTTTTACTCAATAAGGAAATAGTTGCGGCCTCCGTATGGTGCAAAGCCACCACATCTGGCCCGCATAATTGTCATCCTTAGTTAAAAACAAAATATCATTGAAGTAACGACCTTCATTGTTGTAACACTAGCTTCGCTTTATTAAAAAAAAAATAAGGTCCGTGGATGCCACCCTCATGCAGTTCGCAGCATTTTGCTGAATACAATTAAGTGTGTAAGATCCGTTTAAGATTGGTCGCACTCCATATGCGGCAATTTGGTTTATTAATAAGGCCATTAAGACAAAAATAAGCCTCATCGCTGAACACACGAAGTCGTCTATAGGTTGCGCGCATCGATGGCTGATTTTAAAAATGTATTTTGATAATTTGGCAGCGTTGCTTAAACGTTAAATTATTTTAGATAATTTAAGAGAGTGTGGTAATCATAAATGTGAGGGCTATATGGCAGTTCATCTGACACCAAGCCCTTTCATAATTTCCATCGGGCTTAAAAAACATCCTTTATTTAATATTTTTGCTATGGATACTAGTGGAAATGTTAAATTTTGTCCTGAATGATGCGTTGACCAAAATAACCAAGTTATCTCTCATACAGTCAATATTTTTAGAATAAGGATCCAATGTTATCCTAATTCTAAAAATCTGTCAAATTAAAAATATTTCTATTTTATGGTGATAAACTTAAACTTTAATTGTATTATCCTTATACTTTTAAACCCTCTTTTATTCTGTTATAATTTAAAAATTTCACATTATTTAAAAACTGTAATAAAAATATTCTTATTTAAAAACAATAATTAAACATTTTTAAAAAATATTTCCTCGATTTGATTTCTTAGAAGAAAATAAAAACCTGACTTTATGTTTGTGTTGATTTTCCTTTTTATGTCCTTTTTATTTCAGTAATTACGAAAAGGAGAAACTTTTAAACACACACAAAAAACAACTACGTCCGATTTTGTTCATACAATCATTTGTAGCTGAATTTTATTAATATAAATTTTTTAATTTTTTTTTTAAATTTTACCCATAATATGGGAAAGAAATAAAAATTCAATAACACAAAAATTGCAACAAAAACACAAAGAAGAAAAATATTTGCGAATAAAAAAGAAAGAAAAATACAAATTATTACATTCAAAGACGAAAAACAAATCCATAAATAAAATTTATAGTGTAATTATTGATAAAAAAAATACGAAAAAAGCAAATAAATAAAAATTAAATTCAGCACTAAAAAAATTTAAGGAGTCTTCAAACGAAACCATGACCAGAGGATATTAAAAAAAAAAGAAAAAATGAGTAAAAAATCTGCAGTTTCTAAACGAGCAACTCGATTTTGATTAAACTTTCTATATCTAATTTAGAGGTGAGCCATGTTTAAGTTTTGATTTTAGTACCTATAGGTAATGGGGGGACGCCCCTCGAGAGTTCGAAAGTTGGACAACTCTGATGTAATTGAAATTTAAAACTTCCTGATATTTTGTCGAATTAATAAATCGTACTTTACATGAAATCGTCTAGATAAACAAGTAAATATCAGGTTAAACTCAAAAGATTTAATCGAATTAAAATACAAATTTTGAAATAGATAAGTTTTAAGCAAAAATATACATTAATTTTTGAAAGTTATAATAAAAAAAAATTGTTAAAATAAATATTTTTATTGTTATAATTTTCCTATCCAGGCCCGGTTGGTCGCATCCAGAATCCATTCTGTGATCCTTCCAAAGAGGAAGCCAATTGGAGACCTAACTGCCTTCACACGGTCAGGATCCTCCATCTCCGAGCCCTGTCTCGCCAACTCATCAGCCACCTCATTGCCGATGATGTTGGAGTGACCCGGCACCCAGCATAGCCTCAACGCATATTCCCCTAAGACTCCCCTTAGAGCCCTCCTACAATCATCAACCAGCCTGGATTTCACATAACAGCCCCTTACAGCCATAAGAGCTGCCCGGCTGTCCACATATATAGTGACCTCCGAGCCCCTATCAATGTTGTCCCTCATCAGTCCCAGGCCCTCAAGACCCCTAGAACCTCCGCCTGAAAAACACTGCAGTCGTCGGGAAGCCTATATGACATTCTGATGTTCAGATGCTCAATGTAGACCCCCGCACCCGTGCCCCTCATCCGTGA
Organism: Pollenia labialis; assembly: GCA_949318255.1. NCBI lineage: Eukaryota > Metazoa > Arthropoda > Insecta > Diptera > Polleniidae > Pollenia > Pollenia labialis. The sequence goes on along the minus strand of OX439142.1, from coordinate 132,881,794 downwards.
ATATAGCAAATCCACCAAATAATCTGCTCCTACCCGACCAGCTCTCCCTAGTAGGCATTATTACTGGTGCTCACGTAATCAGTAGAGCCAAAATTAAGACCTGTACCTTGCGCACAAAGTTTACATAGACAGCCAACCAGCCAGCCGGACTGACATCGCCAGATCGACGCAAAAAGTGATTCTGAGTAAATCCACTATTGAGGTGTGGGTGTAAAAATAAAAAACCGTGAAAAACTGTGAAAATCGTGAAGCAATAAAAACCAGTGGCGTATTTATCGTTTCAAAATCAACCAATTGTTTATTGTTGTTGTTTTTGTTTAAGCTTTGATATTGTTACAAGTAAAACTTAGGTTTATAATTCTTACTCGCTTAACAGTTTTATTTTTATAATATCTTTAGTTTTTCTTAAATCTTTGAATAAAGTTTCCTGACGATCTGGCCTAAGCAACCAGAGAAATGCGCATACGAATAGCTTTTCCCATCAACAATAAATTTCAGTTTATCAATAGTATGATATGGGAATTTACCACATTTAAACGAAAAACTTTGAGCACAACGGTCTTTTTCTTCGTCACACAGCCAATCAAGAGTATAACGGACTTGCGCAATGCGTAATCTTGAAATTTTAGCATGTGGAGTACTGAGCACAGATTGCCAGTTAAGGCATTAAAGAATCTTAAGAAGCTCTAGCACATCTTGACGTCTAAAACTACAACATTTCGTCGAAATCTCCGCTATAGGATGAATTCGCCAGTTTTATTAAATAGCACACGAAGAACTAAAATATAAAAATGGTTAAATCAAATCGACGAGCATGCTAAATTCAATGGTGATAGCGCTTTTTAATAATTAATGTTCCATAAAATTAAATTTTTAATACTTTTGGGATCATTGTTACCTTTTAATCAATTCAGCTCATTAAAAACAATTTTACGTTATTTTTATTTTTCGAGACAAAATTTTTTCGCGATTTTTGAAAAACACTAAATTGTCACTAATAAATTGTTTTTTGACCCCTTTTGAATTTATTCAAAATAACATGCATTGTAGTTTTTATTTGTGAAAAAAATTGATTTTTTGTGGAAAAAAGTTACTTATTGTGAAAAAAGTGACATTTGTAAAAAAGTGACTTCTTGTGAAAAAATTTAATTTTATGAGAAAAGTGACTTTTTGAGAAATAAGTTCCATTTTGTAAAAAGTGCCATTTTGTGGAAAAAAATAGATTTATTGTGAAAAAATAGATTTTTTGTGTGAAAAAAAGTTACTTATTGTGAAAAAAGTGATTTTGTAAAAAAAAAAAGTGACCGTTTGTGGAAAAGTGACTTTTGTGAAGAAGTGAAATTTTGTGAAAAAGTGACATTTTGTAAAAAATTGATACTATGTAAAAAATTACTTTTTGTAAAAAATTACTTTGTAAAAAAAAACGAATTAAAATTATTTCTGTCCAAAAGTTCGTTGTAATATAAAACAAATCCATCCTCAATTCAAAATTTTATTAAATATGTATATATGTATGTATGTAACATTTAAAACGCTTTAATATAATTTTCATTTATTATTGTTGTTTACTTACATAAACCCTTCTTCAGCTTGACGTAGTGACGCTCCAAAGCAATATTTTGCGACAGAATATTTTTCATCATCGTGTATATTTCATTGCACTTTGTATCCTTTTTGTTTAAATGCTATGACACTTTTATTCGTTTTGGATTCAGCGATACATAATTATATTTATACACATAAAAAAAAAGAAAAAAATACGTAAATTCACCATGTATTTATTTAAAAGTCGTATGTATGTGCTGTTGTATATGTTTGCAATTTACATGCATATGTATTTTACATAACTCTGTGTACAGTCAAATCCCGATAATTCGTACCCCGATAAATCGTATTTCCTGATAATTCGTAATAAGCTGTCGGTCCCTTGAAAAAATCTCGTTAATTCGTAAAATGTCCATACGTTTTGGTCCCCTCGTTAATTCGTATATTTTTTTCAAATAAAATCTTCTTTACCTCTTATAAATCGTAATTGTTTGCTAAATACCACTTATAATTCGGAATAAAACAACAGAAACATGGAAAGAATGATTTTTCGTTTAACGCTATTTTTTTGCGTGGGTTTTTTATTATTTTTATTATTTTGTTAAGATCAGTTATTTACATGAATAATTTTTCTTTTTAACAATTGGTTTTTATGTTTTTTTTTAATCGTTTTAGTAAATAAATTGAAAGCCCCCTTTAATTCGTATATATTTTATTATAACCCCGTTAAATCGAAATCCCGCTTAATCGAAAACCCCTATAATTCGTAAGAAATGGCTGGTCCCTTGCAATTACGAATTATTGGGATTCTACTGTATATGAATGCAAAATAAAATGTTAAATCTATGAATAATACGTTACGTACCAGAGTAATTAACAAAAAACGCAATATAGCGTGTGATAAGGACCACTCAACAAATTTTCCGTTCATACATCATGAAGAGCTGAAAAATCATTTTTTACATTCACCCAAAAATAATAATAATTCAAGGTGAATAGTATACAAATATTAATTGAGGATTATACGTTTCGTAAATGTTATTATTTTTTTTATATCGATGAACGTTTCGGTTCATGGCAGTCACTTTTGGTGAATTGACTTGACTATCAATTTATGCATAAATAAAACTGCATGAGAAAATAATATGAAAAACGAAAAAAAAATTAAATGTTGGTCTTCTGTGTTATTATATATATGTACGTTTATTTATTTGTTGCATTTGTGCAACTAAGTAGGGAGAATTTTAGACCAGAGGTTTTTAATACCAACAACATTTTGTAAGTGTGTTGTTGATTAAAAGTCAAACAGTGGGATAATGATAAGAAAAATCATAAAAACTTTAAGAAGTCGTTTTGCCAATTTTAAAAATAAAAAATTCCTTGTTTAGGAATTTCTGTAACTACATTGAAACAACAATAAAAATAGCATCAATGTAAGATTAGGAATTAAATTTGGAGTGGAAGTTGGAATCGGAGTCCTGTGCCCATATTCTGTAACTCTCGCATCAAAAAACTTTTCGATTGAAATGTGTGAAATGAAACAAAAATGCCATACATTGAAACAAACAGCTGTTTTTCTGATTAAAGTGTGTCTGTAACTTGTTTGGCGAGAAAAAGCTGTCACGTAAGAAAACTACTCGCCAGTATACAGAAAAACTGTGTCTGAAACAATTTTGTGAGAAAAGTTACCGCTTTGAAAAGTCAAATAAACACACGAAAAAAATGGGGCGTGAAACAATTTTAACACTAAAAAAACGATTAAAAATGCAAAGAATAATAATAATATTTTGTTCTTGGCACAGTTTTTCATTGTTTAATTATTTTGCTTTTAACATTTTTGTAAAATATACGAGTCGAACTTTACATTATTTGGTATAGCCGGCGGCTGTATTTTCGCCGCCGTCGTTAAAACATTTTTAATTTTAGTAAATGTTGGTCGCCGTCCACGATATGAGTTACTGGCGTCCTCAACGTCTGCAATGTCACATCGGCTTCTAGTGCAATGCTATGGCATTTATAACGTAACGACCTAATCTCCTTTGATAGTTTTCGGCATGAGTTACAGACACAGTTTTTTCTCACTTTTCGAGAAACGATGGAATATTTTGTTTCACATCTTTTCGGAGCGAGAAGATCTCACTAAAGTTACAGAGCATGGGTACTGGTTTTTGTTATAAAAAAGTCAGGGGTCTATCACCGCATACGATATCGAGCAATATTGATCGAAATTATTTATTTTGGTATCATGACTCTCGATTTCGAATGATTTTATTGAATTTGAAATAATAGCATTTGATATCGAGTTACTCGACATTACATTTTTCGCGTTTTCATTCGATACGTCAGTGTCTATCGTATGCAAAAAAATTTGATAGCTTATTCGATACGAAAGTATCGAATGCGGTAATTAGACCCCAGTATTTGTTAGATAAGTCACTTTTTGTATAAAGCTAGTTTCTATTTTCTTACGCACAGATAATAAAATTGTTGTTTTTTTATTGTATATTCTCAGAAAAAACTATAACTCAGAAAATAACTGTAAAAATAATTTTTTAACAAAAGGATAGCGGTCTCTTGTACTTTCTGTGTAAATAAGTTACGCTTTTTATCAAAAGTCACTTTTCGGTAATTTATTGTGTAAATCATAATTTTGTCTAAAATTATTTTATTTATCTTAAAAGCAATATTTTGTGGCAACCAGTAACTGTTCGTGTTAAAAGTTATTTTTGTGTTAAAATGTATTTTTTGCGAAAAAAAAATTACATTTAGTTTTGATAGTTACTTTGTGTGTAAAAGTTACTTCTGTGTTACATTTTGTATAAAAAGTGAGTCCTTTTGTGTACAATTATAACCTTTTCTGTAAAAAGTGTGACCTTTTGTGTAAAAAGTGTGACCTTATGTGTAACAAGCATCTTTTTCGGTCAAATGTTACTTCTTCTATCATAAGTGATTTTTTGTGTAAAAAGTGACTTTTTGTGTAAAAATTGAATATCGTTAAAAGTGTCCTACAACAAACAAAATATTTTAATTGTTGGATCACGATCAGTGCACACTGATTAATTCCGGCCAAGAAGGATATTTTCCTTTTTTTCAATATATGCTGTTAAAATACATCTCTGGTGTGATGAGAATACATACGTTTCTAAAATGGTTTAGAAAAAAAAACATTTACCGCTTGTCAGATTTTGTAGTCGTATTCTCTCTTACTCAATACATTTTGCTTTTACATGATTAGATTTTTCTCATTCTTCATAATATTTTGCAATGTCATAACACATTGTATTACCGTGTAAACTAGCCTTAAGTATCATAAGATGGACCTACGCGCCAACCTTATAACCAGAGATTTTTTAGTGACTACATCTTAGCTGCAAAAGATATAAAATCATTTTTCTCTCACTGTTAACATTTTAGAAATATCTTTGAGTGTTTTATAAAATATTTTTGATGTTTTCGTATATTTTATTATATGCGATATTTATCTTTAGCTCTACTCAATTACAAAATTTTTAACTAAAATTCATATAAATAGATACACGCGTGAATAAACAATATCCCAGTCAGCATATTTTCAATTTATTTATCATATTCGTGTCTTCCTTAACTCCTCTTCGCAATTGAAATAATTACACACTGCTACAAAAAAACACTTTTTGTCAGAACTTGAAAACCGACCTAGTGGGGGTTGTAGGCCTAGGTGAGGACATACAAAAACCGTTTTCAAAAATTTTTAAACACCCTCAAAATTTTGAGTTATTTTCAAAAAACTGTTTTAGGGTACTTCGTAGCACTTTAGTACCTCTAACTCATACATTTTTTGATCGATTTCAAAATTTTAAACAGTTTTGAAAAGGCAAAGAGCTTTTATGAAATGTATTCATAAAAAATATATTCCAGGAAATTAGGTGAGTGTTTATCAAAAGTTTCTAATTTTTTTTCATAATTTTTCAAATTCAACAAGAGTTATTTTAATTTTTTTCTATGAAAACCTATCTTTATTTGCACTGTATTTTAAAGATAATTTTGTGTAGAAAAAAACGAGGTATCATTTTTTTAAATCGGCTTATATTTACAAAAGTTACTAAAGTTTTAAATCACGCACAAGATCGCAAAAATATGCATTTGTCACAAAATGTGGCTTTGTTTATGTTAAGTTTCATTACATTTAATTGCACTTAATACTGGCTTAGTAACAGTTAACACATTAGCATACTTAATGCTATCACGATTTTTATATTGATAACCAGTGATGTTTGTTTGGCAAAAATAACAGTCTTGTGGTTTATGGAATATTTGATGATGCCAAATCATTGGGAAAGATAACGGTAATGCCTGGCTTATAAACTTTTCGGACTTAGTTTTCTTAAGCATACTGGAACAGCTTGTACAAATACTTTCGGGTTCATACCATTTGCTAGAACTGTATGAGCAGTGAAAAACTGTATGAAGGCATTTACCAAGGCTTTATTTTTCTTCAGATCAAAGCGATGTTTTTTGTCAGCGAATAAATCGCAAACATAACAAAAATTATTACGCTTATCACACACTGCAGAAAAAAATTACACACAATTTAAAATTTGTTAAAGGATTACAAAAATTACAAACTTACTTGTTTTAATAAGTTCACTTTAAATCACTTCACTTGTCACAAATTTTAAACTAGTTACACTTTTTTTTACTCTTATCTAAAAACAATATCCTTCGCCAGAAGGTACTATTTAAACTTTGCCATTGTGTTGGTAATAAATTCGATTAGTTTATGTATTTATCCAAATATATATAACTAAAAATTGCATATAAAAACATTCTAAACTTGTTTAATGATTTAAAAAACTAGGGCATAATAAACCCTATTCATCTGTATTATCTTCCATTTCTTTTTTTTTTTAATAAAGACAGATTAACAATAACTTATTAATATGTGGTTTACAGAACACGAGCGCCTTACTCGTCCGTTCAACTTACATTTAAAACAAAAACAAAATTTTGAATTCGTGTTCTGTAAACCACACATAAGTTATTACCAAAAACGTAACTGTAAAATTACAACAAATAAATTACTAAGTTGACAAATTTTCTTGTATAGTTAATGGGGAAAATACTAAAAACAGGTGTTAATGAAAAGTTGAATAACTTATACAATTTTTATCCGATTTGAAAAATTAAAACCATGTTTTGTTAAGAACTAAATTTTCTTCATACGTTAATATAAATTTTTATAAGCTTTCATATTAAAATAAGCAATGAAAAGCACCTAAAATCAAAAAAGTTTATAATTTTTGTTTGTTTTTGTAGATATTCTTAACAAAAACAATTGTTATAATTTACAAATGTATAAAAAATGCACGTTATTTTAAAGCGTAATTAGTTTTCTTTCCAAACCAGTTAAAAAAATTAAAATCGGACAAGAACTGGCTGAGTTACAGGTCGATAAGTTGACGAACATCACTGAAAACGAATTTTTTAAAATAACTTCTGAATTTGAGGGTGTTTCTGAAATTTGTTGACACATTTTTTTATGTACTCAACAAGACCAATAACCCACGCTAGGTCGTTTTCCAAGTTTTTTTACACTGTAGCACCGTGTTATTTATCCCATATCGTCCCAGCGATTTTTTTTTTCGAGTAATTTTAAAAAACTTTGTGGTTGATAGATAATTTGAGACTAGAAAACACGAATCTGAAGTCAAAATTTTTTTTGGATTTTTTGTTTCTGAGAAAAATGGTGTTCGATAAATCGAACGTTGGGCGCTATTTAGCATTTTTGTTTTATTGCTCCTATAGATTGTAAATATGGAAAACCTATGTTTTTTATGAACTTAAACTAATTCATTTTATTTAAATATGGTAAAATGGAAGAAGGCATTTATTTAAATAAAAAATATACAGTTGATCCTCGATTATCCGGCCAGCACAGGACCGGGCTGGGAGTGAATAATAAGGGTGATTCATCGGTAGGTTTGAATTATAATGTAAAATAAAGCACATAAATTTAAAAGTGAACCTAAAATTTTTATTATCGGTTAAAAGAACAATTTATGGCATTTACTGTTTGGAAATGATATCAGGCAAATGTTGGGCATGTTATTCCTGAAGACCCAATACATTGCATATCGCCAGAGAAAATAGTCCAAAGGTGTGATATCGAATGATCTAGGGGCCAATTTACCATAGCAAAACGAGATATTAAGTGCTCACCAAAATGATTCCTGAATAAGGTCATTGTTTCACGCGCTGTATGGCTCGTAGCGCCGTGTTATTGAAACCAGAGCTCACAGAGACCATGCGCTTGATTTTCAGGTCGCTCTACTGGAGACCTACTGACCCTGTTATCAAAAAAATGGTGCCGGTCCATTTACCATTTTGGCGAAAGTAAGGTTTGTAATTTCTTTAGATATTTCCAACGCGTTTGACAGAGTCTGGCATTGTGCACGTTTTGACAAGAAACTTATTGCATTTGGTGTCGGTGATAATTTGTCTCGTTTTATATCGAGTTTTCACAGAGATCGCACTACACGATTTGTTATAGTAGGTTTTCGTCAAACGAGTTCAAAATTCATTCAGGGGTGCCGCAAGGCTCCGTTCTTTCTCTTACTGTATTTATTATTTTTCTAAATGACCTCCTACATATGTCAAACTTTCAACCCTATCTACTCTTTTACAAGCCTATGCCATTAGTATTCACTTGATTATGGGCGAAGCGTATCCGATGTTGGTGCTATTAGGCAGAACATGAATGATACGCTTGGCCGACACCGATACCCGTACGCTTGTTCGTAATTCACGTTTTTCCTCAAGAGGCCATCCTTTTGTGGTCGATTGACCGGTAAATCGTACAACGCATTACAAGAAATTCGTTTTGTTGGCCGGACTGTTCGTATGTGGAATAACCCTTTTACTTTCAATAAGTTCAAGTCGAATATTCACAAGCACTACTCTCTCTTTCCACCTTTCCGTAACATAGTTCCATCACAATGCAATGCAATGTAAAACAACAAGGTGCGAGGTTACCATTGACGGTATTGTTCTGGTTTTCCTTAATTTTGAAGAAAAATGGGCCAGTGACTGCACTTTTAGCTACAGCTGCTATATTCACTTTACTACGTGCTGGATGTTGTCTAAAGGGTCGAGTATCATGCATACTGGACTCAAATTTGCGAATGATGTTGGCAATTGTGGTTTCAGTACGTCGATTAAGCGTACCCTAACTTCCTCGAATCGGACGAAAAACATTTCTCACATAACGCTGATTGTGCATAAACATTTTATTAATCAGCAAAAACAAAATAAATTTATATCCGTTAATTCAAATGCGTGAAAAATATATATTATGGTAACATCCGATGATTCAGTTAGCCTCTCAAAGAAAAAACCCAAAGTGATTTATAGTGCCCAGTGTTCGACAAATCGAACACTGCTTTTTAAAGTCAAATAACAAAAACACAATTGAAAAACACGGAAATTTTTTTGCTGTTGTTGAAAGCTTAATCGTTTTTCAATAGAACTACATTTTCACTTTTTTTATTTTTTTATAATTTTTACAAAATTTTCAGTTTTTAAAATCATGCTAAAATTAATATTTTTTCTTTCCCCTTGTTATAAAAGGAAGTAGCAAAGTGGGTAAGAACAATTATTTTTATATTTGTAGCGAACCACTTACAATATTTAATTGTTTAAAAAAATTTGTTCTTTGTCTTTCCTAAAAAGTGTAAAAAAAATTCAAAAACACGAAAAATTTACTGTTCGAAAAATCGAACATTGGGACGATATGGGTTATGCTCGTGTTTTTGAGTCGAAACCGGCGACTCTGAAATAGTCTTTTATGACGCGCTTTTCTGATCAATTACGTCTTATTATCGAGACATGTTTTGGTAGTGCTTTAACATTACTTTTTTATTTAAAATGTTTATACAAAACCAGCTGTTTACTTCCTGCCCTGCGCGGAATTTTCCAAGTAACAATTAAATACTGGAGGATTTGTTAATAACTTGACCCCCGCACTACTTCGTGGGTCAAAATTTTATTAGGAAATTTTATTGTTTTTGTGAATTTCAGTCAAATCGTACCATAAATTAAAACTTTAAAATATCACGACAACAGCACCACCTATCGGGATTAAACTTAACGCTGACATGGCTGTTTTTATGAAACCAACTCCTGAGGCCAGTTTAAGTTTTTTATAACGAGAAATAATGCGATCATGTTGTGTAAGGAACACTAAAAAAATTTGTTTAGGTTGTAATTTGCTATTTAAAGGTAATTTTATGTACTACGAGATATCTCGTATTGTCGCCAAAAAATAGTTACTACTACAAGTTGTACCGTAGGGCTCTTTGCAATAGTAAAATCAAGCAATTCTCTATACCAAAATAACTAAATGAAAATTTTGTTATGTGTAATAATATAATATTAGTTACTACGAGTTATCTCGTAGCCGGCCTAATCGATACGGATGTCGACTACGAGATAACTCGTAGTTGGCAGTGAATGAAACTTGGCTCCAGACTAAAAAAAATGTTCCTTTGTCAATTGTCCAAGATTCGCGTCAATTGGTTCTTGAGTTTTAGGAACACAAGCGTGTTTATCCATACATATAAAAATGTAAGTATGTTTGTTTGTTAAATTATAGACTCCTAAACTACTGTACTGGACCGATTGCTGAAATTGTTACAGAAGCATCACGTGTGTTGTCGTTGAGATATTGAAGGGTGTATTCGCGAAGGCCACCGGACGGGTCACAGGGCGCGGATAGTAAACGGCCTTTAGATATAACGGTTAGTTATTTACCTCCAATAAGCAGTCCCGGACAATCAGCGGGTCATTATTTTATGCTTCATGGACGAGGGAGTAGGTGCCTCCCCAAACTATGTACCTTAACAACCCACTTTCACAAAGCGCCTGTCTCGTAGCGAGCGGCTTAGATAACAAATTCTCTGCCTTTTCAGCTATATCGAAGATGGCAGCCCCATCTAAAGGGTAAGAGCCTTGGGTAAACAACCTACTGCACCTAAATCGCAACTGTTACTGAAACCAATAGAAAATCAAACAAGAATCAAAATATGGCAACGTCTTTTAGCATGACGACACGGACACGAATTGCAACATGGAACGTAAGAACACTCTCTAAAACTGGTAAACTGGCTTAAGTCGCAAGAGAAGCGTCACGCTTACAAATCGAAAATCTTGGCATATCCGAAGCAACATGGCCAAACTACGGGGAATACAAACTTACATGTTTTTATATACTCTGGACTTAACGGTCAAAATGCATCTCACCATTATGGCGTTGGCTTCCTGCTCAGCACGATCGCGTGCCAATCCCTGATCAAATGGAACCCTGCTGACGAAAGAATTGTGACGGAAACCTTTCACACCAAGGGGCGGATTACAACCATAATTCAATGCTATGCTCCCACGGAAACTTTACCACTTATCGATTAAGAATAATTTTAGAGCAAACTAAATCATACACTTAAGAACATACCACTGGGGAACATTGAAATCTTGCTTGGCGATATGAACGCCAAAGTAGACGATAACAACACTGACTTAACAGAAAACATGGGTAAGCACGGCATAGGTAATATGAATAAAAAAGGCGAACTGTTTACAAAAATGTGAAGTTTCAACAACTTAGTTGTCGGTAGTACCCTGTTCCCCCACAAACGGACCCATAAGATCACCTGGGTTTCTCTAGACGGCCGAACCGAAAATCAAATCGACCACATTTGCATAAACAAGATGTGGAGGTGCAGCTTACTAAATGTGCAAAACAAGCGCAGTGCAGATATTGCCTCCGACTTCCACCTTCTAATAGCCGAAACACATTTAAAAATTACACGCACAGACAACCGCAAAAGCCATATATCCCCAGGCTTAGATGTTCAAAGCTCAAAAATCAAAACTTCAAATTGAGATATTGCCGGAAATTACAGTCCAATATTACAAACATTCAATCTGATACCAATATTGATGCGAAGTGGACTGCCATAAAGACAGCTTTCTTGGACTTGAAGTACTCGGAAACAGACGTAAAAATTAAAAAGAATGGCTAACAAACGCAACGTGGGTGATCATCGACGAGCGGCGAAGAATAATGAACTAGCACAAATCTAGAATAAAGTTCTAAATAAGTGAAACGAATGTACAGACACGACAAGCGATCCTGAATTAACTCTATCGCAGTAAAAGCAGAAACAGCCGCTTCATGTGGCAGCTCAAAATTGCTGTATGAATGCACAAAAGGCTGGTCGGCGTAAAAGCAAAAGATGGCAAACTCCTCACTGCAAAGGCGAAACAACTTTTACACTGGTATGAACACTTTGTCCAGCTTTTCAATGCCCCCAGTGATACTTCCGTCAACTGGACTGAATTTGAATCAAGCCTGTCAGTTCCTCAAGTAACGCGTATCAACACCAAATGTCCCAGCATCCCAGAGATTCAAGCAGCTATTTAGAGCATGAAAAGGGGCAAAGCGGCTGGAATTGACAACGTGCATGTGGAACTTTTTAAAGCTGACTGTAGACACTCTGCACGAATTTCACACGAGCTATTCCAGAAAATCTGGGAAACCAAAACATTTCCTACCGAATGGCTACAAGGGATCATAAAAAAAATACCTAAGAAAGGAGCACTAAGCCACTGCAATAATTGGAGAGGAATCTTGATTCTATGCAGCTGCCTTAAAATCGTTTGCAAAATCATTCTTATGACTAATAAATCAATGAATGTTTAACGTTGGCTTAGTTGAACTAAACTTAAATTTATTTTTAGTTTGAACTTAACAGCTGTAAATCAGTGCCCCATATATTTATTATGTAGTGCAAATAATAATACTGTGGCGGCACTACCACCGATGTTGTCAAATTCATATGGCTTTTATTGGTAGTTAAAACGCCCCATTTTATGCGTTAAGAGAAGGTTTAAATGTTTGCTGAACAATATATTTGCTAGTTTAAACACATTGTAAACCAAAAAGAGAGTTTAGCTTGCACTGATAAATTAGCCCTTAATCGTATTGAAAATTAAATTGATGATACGCTCCGGCGCCAGCAAGCCGGAGGTCGCAGCCGCAAATCATGTTTTGACCGTATTGCTTCTTAAAGAATAATCATGGAACAACTAAACGAGATGCAGGAATCGCTCTTCCTTGTTTTCATTGATATCCAAAAGGCTTTCAATCTAATTAATCACCAAAGCATATGTGCATCGATGTGCAGAAAAGGCGTTCCTGACAAGATCTGTAATCTTATCAAGGCATAGTATCAGCGTTTTGAATGCAGCGAAAGCATGGCAACGTACTATCTCTTCCTATGTCTGTTAAGTCTGGAGTGAGCCAAGGATGTGTGCTATCACCATTACTGTTCCTCATAGTCCTTGACGAATTCTTAATCGGGGTAATTGACAACAGCCCTCATAGTGGTGTATTGTGGCACCAATTACGCATGGAACACATGAACGACGTTCTCTTAATATCTAAACGACAATGGGATGTTCAAAGTAAATAGTTTTGCTTTGCAACAGATCCCTGATTCATATTCTCCACATATGGTGGCCACACAACTGGGTATTAAAGGAACTCGAAGAAGAGGCAGACCACGAGGTAGCTGGAGACAAAGTATTGAAGAAGTGATATCCTACATCCGGGAAATGTATCATGGAATAGAATAAAACCCTTACGTTCAAATAGAAATAATTGGAAAAATTTTGTATTGGCACTATGCGCCCACGATATGGTGTAAAAGCAACAACTAATAATCACGTGAGGGATGCACTACCCCCATAGAACGCCAATATTAAATATCGCATATCTTAAAAATTGTAATATTCATAATGTTCTTACTTGGTCAATCTTATAGTAAACTGCGCCTTTGAAAATAAAAATTAAGGGGGTAGGCGCAGGTGAAGCAGTACCCCCACAGGATGCATACATTAAATATCAGTTAACTGAAGTACAATTATAGTTAGAGTCTTCAAACGTAGCTAAAGCCAATATAATGGTAAATTATAAATTTTGAAATAAAAATGGGCGGGGATGGCGTAGGAAAAAACGAAATTATTTAATACCGAATATCTGAAGACAAAAGTCTTCAAGATGTGTAGGATCCACTCCTATGGTTAACAACACCTTTCTAAAGAAAAAGTAAGGGGTTGGTGCAGGGGAAGAAATTTGTAAAATATTGTTACGTTTTCCTTTAATAAACGCGTTTGAGTTCTTTTAATTGCAAATCCGAATAAAAACACACACTTATTATACATGAGTCACCCCTTTTTATATTTCATAATTTTTTCTAGATTTTTCCGGAACATCCCTGTTACAACAACTTATTATGTTCTAAAACCATTTCTAGAAATGACTGGGAAATTCATGTAGGAATTATTTTTAAATAACAGTTGTGTTGAAAATTATACATGACAATTTTAAGTAACTAATATGACATAAAACTACAACTTACAAGATAACTTAGGACTATAACTGTAAATAATTCTTAGATAAATCTGAGTTCTAAAATACAGTGTAGCAAATAATAATTCAAGCTAATACGACATAAATTATAATTTCCATGACAACTTATAAATAAAACTATAAATAATTCTAAGATAATTTAACTTTCGAAACAAAATAAATAAAAAAGGGTATGGTTGTTTGTTTCCTATAGACTCCTAAACTACTCAAACTATTTTTCTGAAATTTTCACAGTAGTTTTCTTCTGACTCGACACATTGGCTATTAATATATATTTAAGGGTTAAGCTACCCATTAAAAACTTCGCTTACTTTTTTTAAATGAAAAGCTTCTTTCACTCATTATTTAATAGCTTTCTTCTATATAACTACCCTGCAGGAGATTAAGAGTTAATTGTCAAAATACCCCTAGTACAATTACTAGAACAAGAGGTACTAGTGCTAACGGGGTAAGAGTTTTATATAAAAATACTAGTGCATATGAGTACCAGTGATTTGATTTCAAATCATTTATTTTTGGCATTTTTATTATAAAAAAATGTTAAAATGCAAAATGCTAATGCAAAAAGCACTAAATGTGGTCCAAGTGTACTAGTACACGTCTAGAACCAATAGTACTAGTGATTCTTCAAGCACACTTAATGCTAATTTGATCAATAAGATGGTATAGAAAAGTTTACAGTTGAGAACTAGAACTGGTTATTTTTGTATTAGTTTGGTACTTATTAGGTACTAGTTCAATCTCCTGCTACTAATCTAACTACTTATTTTGTAGGTGTATGTTGGTAAAAAAATGACTTGCATTTAAATGCGTTCATTTTGGGGCATCCCATGTAAAATTCATTGGTTCTTGCAGAATAATTGGAAGTGGAATTTTTACTTTTTCCTGCTTACTTAACACATTATTTTGTAGGCGAAGTTTTTATATGGTTTTAAAGTTTTAAAAAAAAGCTCGGTGAAGCAATCATTTTTATTAAATAATGAAATAAACCAAAATTAAGGAAAAATTTCGTTTATAATACAAAATTTTAAAAACGTTAACCAAAATGTATTTTGAATGAAAACTCGTGTGATTAATTTAATTTTTTTCAACTTTTCAAATTCGACTTAAGATGTTTTGTCAAAATTCCATATAATATAATTAAATTTTGTATTATTTTTATACTTTACAGCATACATTTACAAAACTCACTTGCTTCAAAATCTGTAAAAAAAATTATTCCGTTTTAAACAATAATAACACAAAACAAAATCATTTTTTCATCGTTAGGATGCGCTAAATATGACTGTAAAATAATGCTTAGTACAGTCTTATTTCTATCATTTGCATGATCAATTTATGATTGCGCACACTCTGTACATTCCATTTTTTAAGGAAGTCACTTCTGAGAATCATTTTCGAGTCGTGGTTTAAGCGCAGAACTTTAAAAAGCTGTTGTTCATCTAAGATTGTTCTAAAATGCTGACTGGGATATTCTAATACATACTCGCACAAAGATAAAATACACTGATTGTTATCGTAACAATTCTATTTTGTGTTTTATGCAATTTCGGTTATTAGAAATTCAAATTTTTTGTGTATTTTTTTGTAGGCATTTGGTTTGCTTATCTTTCTAAAATGCATTTTATATTTTGTTGTGTATGAATAAAATTTTTTGTGGTGGTTGGTTGGGTGTATCTACATTAGGGAGCCAAGTGGGACCAGGTTTTTTGAAATCCTGGATTCGGGATTTTTAATTAAAAAAAACGGGATCCCGGGACGGATCGGGATTTCATATATAAAAGCCAATTTTTAAAATTCATGTAATTATAATATAATGTTTATGTATAAGTATTAAAACAAAATAAAACAGTTGAATGTATTCTTGTAATATGGAAGAATTATGCACACTAAGGTCTCGATTTTTGCGGATTCAATATTATGCGATGTTTAAATAAAAGCTTCTAAAACCAATTAATGACGTCTGATTATCGATACCTTATTTTATTGCAAACATATGCTGCCGACGAAACCAATGTTCGCATTCAACACTTCTGGGTGGTATCGTAAATAAATGGCAACATATTTGCTATACACAATATTTAATTTATTTTATCTCAAATATATGTATATGCAAGTACACTCAAAAGAAAAATTAACCCATCCGCACTCAAATCAATCCAAAGCGGCATTAATAGTACGGTGAGTACGGATTTTCTTGAATCAAGTACAGAAAGAGTTATTCAAGTACGGATTTTTAATCGTAAAATATTTAAATTATCCATAGTCGATCCCGTTTTCGTACTTGAAATAATCCGAAAATGAGATTGATTTAAGAAAAACTAAGATTGAATCAATCTCAAAATTTGCTTGATTCAAGTATTAAAAAGTCGATTTTATCCCAAATTAATGCTTTAAAAAAAAACCAAAAAAGAAATTAGAAAGAAAAATTATTATGATTGATTATATTGATAAAAAATAAAATAAACTTAAACAAATATGTGTCAAAAGACCTTTGGCAGAACCCCCTAAAGTTTTTATCACCTTTTGGCGCAACTTGCATTTTGCGTGCGCAGTTCTATTATCAGTCACTTAGAAAAAAGACCACACCGAACTTTATCTTCTGATTATGTTTTCTGTGGTACAAAATGCATTGAATGTAACATTTATTTACACGCGACTTTTTTTGTGACCAGAAGGCTTATTCTGGGGCCAAATTACGGCATTCGATATCGATCGAAACTACAATTCAATATAAATGGGAATTTCGACCGATATCGAATGTCGTAATTTGTCCCCTGAATTGCGATGCGCAAATGAAATGCGATGCGAAAGAAAATTGGTTTTCTCTTAGACTTTCGCAATCGCAATATATTTCAAATCGTGGCAATGCTGCTCAAATAAACGTCAGTGTCAACAAAGGTCAAATTAAAAATAAATAAATTGTTTGTGTTTGGCTGTGAAAATTGTTTAAAAAATTTGTTTAGGACATTCTGTAAGAAAAAAAAATAATAAAAATGGATTCTGTGGCGCTGTGGTTCGTGGTGGTGGTTTGCCACAAAGTATTTGCCGATTGACGTGCATTTGGCATTTTCAAATGGCCTCTTGCCAATTGGCTGTGCTTATTCATAAATTCTATCATTATATCAAATTGACGCGGTTTGGTGGTCTTATTGCTTGCTTCCCTAAATTAAATTATAAATATATGGATGAATAAATAAATAAAATATTATCTTTCACTTACATGTTTGTACTTTGCGAATGCTATTTTGTTGTCGAATACATTTTCCGAATTTGACATGTGTTTGACATTTGCTTTCGCAATGTACGAATACCGACTTGCCACTTTTTCGCATTTGAAATGCGATTAACAAAAAGTTTGCGAATATCGCAATACAGAATATCATTTGTTCGCATTTATGTATTTTCGCATCGCATTGTTTTTCGCATCGCAATTCAGAATAAGTCTCCAGTTAAAAATTAGATTCATTGCCAGTATGATTTAATATTAAATATTTGAAGTTATTTTTAACAGGGTTACTCACGTTTATTTAAATATAGTTGTATTTGCAAAAAAAAAAAAAATTAGCACGTTTTTACTAAACCCAAAATCTCGGGACTTAAATTTTTAGAATAATCCCGGAATTTCGGTATTCGGGATTTCGGGATTGGCATCCCTAATCTCCATATATGCATAGCTTTCGAATCTGTTTACATTATAGAATTGCATAAATTTTCCTGAAAAATTGATATCGACTTAATTGGAATTACAAGTTACATAAATGTACACACATTGACATTTTGTATATACCCTGCAAATAATAGGACTAGTCCAAATATGCGTGTAAAATGTAGCCCACAAGGGACTAGGACTAGTCCAAAATTAACCCAAGCGTATGGAAAAAACATGGTTAAAAACGAAGACATGTGATCTCACTACGAACACTTTTTAACAATGACATGGTCCATGCTTGCATTACATCGGACCAGTCCATGGAGTAGACCATTTAATCAAAATGGATCAGGTGGTCCAATTATATTTGCAGGGTATTATATGTATTTTCTAGGTTTTGACGTTACACAAATACAAAGTTGACTAAATAAATATTAATGCATTTCTATATATTTCGCTTTGTGTGCTCAATCAAAAATTTATAAATAAAATATGTGTATATGTATGTTAGTATCTAATATAAATGTGTGTAAATATCTTCTTTTATTATTGAAACTTGATTATATTTTAGTTTCATATAAGTATGTCTGTACGAGAGATTTATTTAAGATGAATTTACAAAATATTGTTTTCATTACATGTACATGACTTACGCAATCGTTTAATTACTTTATTTGTTTTGGTTTATTAAAAGCAATGAAAAGCTTTTTTAATTGGATTTACTTCTTTGTTGTTACCTCCTACCGGCACAAACTAAAAATGAAGATCATATAAAGTTTCCATTGCCATTTCGAGTATGAAGCCAAAATATAAGGAATTTGAATTTTTTTACCAAGTAAATATACGTTTCTTTGTAAAAAAAGAAAAACTGTTTAAGTGCATATATCTTGATACTTTACCCAAAATTCGCTTAGCTTAGAGATCCGAACCGAGAAGCAATAACAAGTTTTAATCTTACATAATTCTCCAGATCCGTTTTAGTTAATAAAGATTTAATAATGATTATTAAATTTATGATTTTTAAATATTGCTGATTAGCTGCAACAATGTCACTAGGCAAAAATCGCAAATTTTGATTAAACATCACTAATGCATAGTTGATCATTCTTATGAAGAAATGGTAAATTTTATTATTGGGAGAAGAATAAAATTTGTATTTCCCATTATATTGTGTGGTAATTCGAGTGTTCAAAAACAAACATTATATACTGTTCTTTAGTGTATGGTACGGTAGAAATATGGAAAATACAAAAGCTAATAATTCTTTGTGCAGTAAATTTTATATAGATTGAAGAAATTAAGGCCCTATTAACTTGACAAAAATAACATTTAAAAACGTTCCCTGTTTTTGATCTTCGTAAACAGTAAATAAATGTACTAATCTAACTCAAGATTAAGATGAGAACATTTTACTGCGTTCGGTTTTTCGTAAAAAAACACAAACTTCGTCAGAACCTTAATGGTCGTGCGTTTCAGTAGTGCTCAGCGCCCTTTTGGCTGGTAAAAACAACAAAAAACAAAATGCATTGTGTTTTTAGCACCAAAAAAAACCCATTTATACGGCACACTTACAGGCTATTCGTGCTGTGGTCGTGCAAATTGCAGAGCACCAATATCAGTAAGAAGCGTTGCTAAAATGTTTGTGTGCTCATTCCATAATTAATGAAAAAAAACACTATAGAACATTAATATATAATGTATGTCTACAGAATCACTACAATTGTTCTGTTTTACAACGAAAAATAGCAAACAAAATAATGTTTGTTACTTTCGTGAAAATAGTTCTGAACGGAATTAAGGGTTGCGACTAATACACAAACTCTACCGTACATTACCGTACAGTACCGTACGCTACACTAGTAAATCTTTAAAATGGTTGTATGAAAAACTAATTTTTTTGAGTTATGACGATGTTGCAGCAACTGAGCGAGCAACTCTTACTAACTTATAAAACATGGTTCATATGTACAATAACTGCTCATGAACTTTGGGGGAATTTTTTCCGCATAGATAGACTTAACTTACCCTAATAGTTAAATTATGGTAGCACCATGAAATTTCACAGTCAACAAAAACAAGAAACAATTTAAATAAATACATAAGGAGCTACATTCGGCTTTGCCGAATCTTATATACTTTTCACAATGATGCTATAATAATAACGGTTATGTTAATACCGTTTTTTAGATATAAGTAAATCAACTTTATGCCACGCTCACTTGTCCAATCACAAAATTTTTTGGATGCTGTGTTTTGATAATCGAGATACTTGTACCTTATTTGGAAACTTAGACTCCTGTCGTTCTTCAGATATAAAAAAAATATAAAAACAACAACAACACCAACAGATTTTTGGAAAACACAACAGACACACACACAGGTGGACGGACGGATGGACAGACGGACATCGTGAAATCGAGTTCTCCCCTCATAACGACCCAGAGTTGATATAATTGATATACTGTGCCAGTTCAAAAATGTAATAAGCGGGGCAAACGACTAGAAAAATTTTTAAGCGATCTATTTATACAAAGCACCTGCGAAAAGATTTGTACTCATGAATTTTTTCAAATTATATTTTCTGATTCATAGGATGAATGTTTTTTTTTAACAGTTTATGTATATCGATATAAAAATTAATAAATGGAAAGGATGATCTAAAATAAGGGTTATCAACACTGGATTCAGCATTCTCGAAGTCGGGTACCCAGCTTGAAAATATTAACACCAAAAATTCGAAAAGATTTCTAAAAATTAATATGTATTAATTCATGTTTTTTTTTATCTTTTGTGGCATATTTCATATATTTTATGTGATAAACGACATTTTTAAGTATTGTAATCCTTAGAGGAATTATAAACTATATTGTAAGGAACATTTTCTCCGAAGATTTCTTTACCGAATTTTCCACAGTTTGACAGCTATGGACAAAAATGGTAAACAATATATAAAGGATAAAAATTTTTCGACATTTAGCAAATTTGAGGCTTTTTTAGGACAGGAACATTAAATTGCAAATGGTTTTCGAGATATAGACGTGAGAAAAATTGCATGTTCTTCGGAAAAATTAATTATAGCCAAGATATTCATGAGGCCATTATATCCGAATGACAGATAAACTAGCAAAAACTATACAGAAAGATATGATTACCAGTCGTACTCAAAAATTGAAGTACGAATAACACTAAAGCTTTGTTCAGAATCAGAGAAACAATTTCAGGTTTTCCTTCTATCTTTTTTCTTCCCAAAGTATTACAAATATTTTCCTTTCCTTTTTCGAACAAAAGTGTAACTAAAATTTTTTTTAAATTGTAACTAAAATTGAGTCAACTAGAACTTCAGCAACAATTTGTATGAAATTGCTTCAAACGTTTAAAATAATTTTATTTAGTTTTAAATGAAAATTTTAACATAATGTTTTAAAAATAAATAAATAAATGCATAATATTGCTGTGGGTAAAATTTGCAAACGATTTCTAAATGCAAAATGTGTGTGGTGTCGAAAAAAATTGTTGCTCTATTATGAAGACCAAGTGAAAATGTAACTGTGATTTTGAACGAAGCTTAAAACGTACTCAAAACAATCCTTAATGGGTTTACTTTCGAAAAACAATCCAAGAATTTCATTACATAAGTGTAAAATTCTTAAATCAAGTAAAAAAGATTAAACTTTTCGTTGTGATTAACCATCCAGTTTACGCATGTTTTGATTTTCACAGTGAATAAAGATCTGGCCATACTCATGTGTCCCACGAAAGGTTAAAAAGTAAATTTGAACTCTTGCTTCTCATTTAGTTTATATTTTTGGTTAAATATTTACATAAGATTTCTTAAGTAAAGAGCATATCGGGCATGATATTGTTGTTTTATCATTCTGTAAGATATAATACGGGTAAGTTAA
Organism: Pollenia labialis; assembly: GCA_949318255.1. NCBI lineage: Eukaryota > Metazoa > Arthropoda > Insecta > Diptera > Polleniidae > Pollenia > Pollenia labialis. The sequence continues at coordinate 132,860,229 of OX439142.1, read as the reverse complement.
TCAATCATAATAATTTTTTCTTTCTAATTTCTATTTTGGGTTTTTTCAAGCACGAATGAAATAAATTTTATAATACTTGAATCAAGCGCATTTTGAGATTGATTCAATCTTAGTTTAACTTAAATCAATCTCTTTTTCGGATTATTTCAAGAACAAAATCGGGATTGAATATGGATAATTTAAGTGTTTTGAACTCACCGTTCTATTAATACCGCATCGGATTGATTTGAGTACTAATGGATTGATTTTTCTTTAGAGTGTAAATAGAGTTTAGTAAACTTCAATAATAACTTCGAAAAATTCCACACAAGAAAGAGTTTGTGCTTTAAGATTTAAAAAATGTTGTCCATGGAGCAAAAAATGTCAAAAAGGTATTAAAGTTTAAAACTTTGAAATTTTGAAGCTGTTATTTCGGGTTAGTTTGATTAACACATTCTCTCTTATATTACAGCTACAATTGTTACGAAGCAAAAAAAAAAACTAAATTTCAATTGGTTTTCGAGATAAATAAATGCGAGAAATTACATGTTCTTCGGAGAAATTAAGTTTGGGTCAAAATTTTCCTAAGCCAAAAAAATTCGAACAGCAGCTAAACCAGCAAACCCCAAATAGTTGCGATAAGAACTTCGAGAAATTACGCACGAGAAAGAGTTTGCACTCGATGACTTGTTGCACAGTGTTATAAAACAGAAAGAAAACGTTAGAAATAACATTTCAAATAAAAAAACTATAAAAATTTAATTTTTAAAATGTGTATGGGCACTTATGACCAAACATGGTCCTCTTTTCCTTTATTTATACACATATTTTCTTAATTTTCTCCCATTAGCGCCTTCTACAGGGTGGCGCAAAATGAGCTATATGGTTTGAGTTCTTTATAACTTTGCTAATTATTATTCTTTCTTTGTTTTTTAAGCATTTTTTGAAGGAGACCTGATAATTAATTATGATTCATTACACGATCGAACAACATACGAAAATCTTGGACCGTAAAAGTTATTAATTTTTTCATAAAAGTCAGGTAAAAACAGTTATTTTTTGACTTTTTAATTTTTTGAACAAAATAACATTAACTTTCTGATTTTTTTTTAACAAAAATAACAGTTATTTTTTTCGAGCAAAAATAAAAGTTATTCTTTAAAGAAATGTACGTCAAATAATAACTGATAATTTTGATCGAAAAAATAGAAATCAAAATTTTAAAAATCAGTATATTTTATCAAAGACATGTTCATAATGATCAGTATGGTATACAGGCGGGCCTCGAATATCCGTGATCCGGTTTACTGGTAACCCCGATTAACCGTGATAGCCAAAGATCAGTCTATTGTTTTTTGCTTGCAATGTTTTCAGATTGTTTGCTTCGATTAACCGTGATTACCTCTATTATCCGTGGCAGTTGAAAAATATTAGACAAGCAACATCACACAACTTTTTTAAAAAAATTTTATTCTTTTTTTTGCTTAATGTCCTTTTTTGTCTCATGTTTTTATTAGGAAACTTAATGTATACATACCTATTTAAATGTTGTTGTTACTTATTTAATTTAAAAATGTACATAAACTTCTTAAATAATTTTTTTTTAATGTAGATATGTATGTACACCAATGTTCACTTGTTAAATTATTAAAAATGTAAAAACAAACTGTATAATCAAAATTTTTATTCGATTAACTGTAAAAATCGATTATCCGTAATGCTTCTGGTCCCGACCATCACGAATCATCGAGCCCCGACTGTACTTAAATCAGTATTTCGATTTTTACATCCTTTTTTTGTTTGAAATTCCAATACATTTAACTGTTATTTTCGGTCCCTGACGAAAATAATAGAATTTTATTTGTTAAACCAACAGTTTATTGTGTTGACACAACGTACATTGCACCCACAGCTTCAGCAATAAAACATTTGATTGGAAATTTTCGCCAACAGGATTCGTACAGACCCATGTTGACCTATATTATGCTTAAAAGCTTATCCCGGATAACGGCTTTTGTATGGGGCCTAGGTGAAATAATGAACCCACATTGACCAATTTTCAATACCAAACTTTCCTGTCGTCATGTTTACCAACTCTTTACAGCTGATCGTATAGAGTGGTGTATTTTGTACTCACCATGTTGCCATCTATCCTCATGGTCGCATTCACATTTCTATATTGGCGTATTGATTTTTGAGTGTTGTTTATTTATATATTTTTTATTTTTTATTTTTGTATAAACGTATTTATTATCCCTTTAGCATTTAATTTTAATAAAACCTCAGTGTTATCCCCATTTTGCGCTAATAATTTAGTTATGCTCAACAAAACGTTGCACATAAACTGCAAAATCGGATTTTGCCAGCCAAATTAAATTTATAAACTATTTCAACAAAATTTTATTCAATAATCCCTTAACGAATTTAACCACATTTTAGATTAAGGCAAATTAAATATTTTAACAAAAGCAACAGTAGCAACAGGAGCTGTCTTTTTAAATAGTAATTTAGAAAATAGTTTAAACATTTATAAACCTTTTTAATGTCATGTTTACAAAGTTACTGAAAAAAGTATTAATGAAACGAATATTGTTAACAAAAATTTGAATTATTAAATTTATTGCATAATTAGAGTATAATTTTTAAAATTAAATTTTCAATTACCTACTTTTATGTAAATTCATTAGTAAAATATTAATTTATTTTATATTGAATTCAGACATTCAATAAATATCATCATTAGTTGCTTGTTCGCAATTATTTTAAATTTTATTTTAGTCCAAACATTTGAAATCCTCTTTTGTTTAGTAGAATTACAATTTAAATTCTATTCAAACTCAAATAGAGTAAAAAAAACTCTATGGCGATATTACGTGCCATTGATGAAATAAAATGATTTTTTTCTTTAGAATTAAATCTGTTAAGCAAAGAATTATTCCAAATGTTGTATTTAATTGATTTTGAAATGTTTTATGGATTATGAACTGAAAATAAGTAAGTTAAGTGAAGTAAAAAGGAGAGATAATAAGACCATTTTAGTTGTATTAATTCCGAAAATCGGTTTACAAATTGTTTAGATTAATTGACCTTAAAAATATTTAAGTTGGAATTAAAGGTTAAGTCAAAAGCAGCCATCGATACAGTTGCTTGAGATACACGAACTTTACCTTTGGATGATTTACGCCCCCTAAGTTGCACAATTTCTTGTATAAAAATTTTTTTATTTATTAACACATGTTTTTATTATATTTTCGCTTTTTTTAATAAAAACTTAAACAGCTACATTTATTTAAGTTGCAAAAATTAATCGATTTTATTCATGGCAAACATGTAAAGGAAAGAACACTTGACGTTTTATATACCAAATTTTTATGGAGTTTTCTTTCTTTTTTAAAAAAAAGTGCACCATAAGTGTTACATGGGATCTGGCAACATTTTCAAATGTTAACCTGATTTTTAAAAAGTGTTGTATATTTTACGTTTACAAAAGAGCACTAGATTCGGCATAAAACAATAAAGAAGAATTATCGTTTAAAATTTGGAGCCTACGAAAAAAAAAAAAGAGTGACGAACTAAAAAAATATTTTATGTTTGCTGATATAATAACAAAACCAGCTGTTAATCTAGTGCTACACTCATGCCCCTTTATTTAGAATGATTGTTGAACAAGTAGCATTTATTTTCTTTTTACGGGGAACATCTTCAGAAAAGAACACTTTTAAAACAGAAGACATTTTTCAGAAAAGAACATAAAGAAATGTAAAAGACAGCATAAATGCATAATATTACTAAGAAAATAACACGCCATTATAAGCGCTTGCCCACAGCAGTCATATATATTTCTTTTAAATATTAAAAGACATATGACTTTATAACTTTATAACTACCATGTGAATAGCCCAATTATCAAGCCTCTGTCTGTTCGGCCGCAATAAACTTCATCATACCTCTAAAATTATAAATTTATTAAGCTTTAAAAAATTATATTTTCGAAAATAACTCAATTTATTTAAAAGTTTGAGTAAACATATATATCTGGTAATAAAGATTGTGCATACTTGTTTCATATTTAACAACTGTAATAGTACATTAATAATAATAATTCCGCAGCGCCGAAAACCCGCAATACAGAAAAGCAAGCACATTTTTATTTATATTTAGTTTGACATTTATTAAAAAACAAATTCAATAGCATTTATTAAGGTGTATAGTATACACTGTATACCATGCACTAGTGCTGGGAAACTATAGATAGTCTTAAAATATCGAAAATATCGATAGGAAAAATATAAATATCGATAATATTATTATTTAAAGTAAAGATATAAAGACATATAATAGCAGATATACACATACAGTTTTTTACTTGCTATTATTAATTCGCGCTGAATTACAGTAATGAATACAAACAACAAGAATGGCAGGTGGTATGGATTGCTTAGATGTAATTTTTTACTGCTAATTAAAGGTCTTTACGTCGAAATTTGTTTAGGGACTGAACATTGGGACTGAAATGTCAAATATTTTTGTAATGTTGTAAACAATTGCAAATACAAATGCAATTGCAATTACGAGTATAGAATAAAACAATGATCAACCATTAGAGGAAAAGTCTGCTAGATTGAATACCTTTTAAGAATCAAAACAAATTTAGATCATTATCTTAAGTAGCAATAAGATATCTTATAGTCCCTGCTACTTCGGTTCCTTCAGAAGCAAAATTTTTAAAAACTGTCTCATACGTTCAAAAAAGTTAAAAAAAACCACGAACTGTAACATACAACGAACATAAAGGGGATCTTGTTAAATAATTATATCACATTTAGTCCGGAATTGTTGTTTGCTATTAAAAATCAGCCAAATCGATCTCCGACTGCTTACAAACATCTTGGATTTCAAAACACCAAATCCAACAATATATGCCCGGGATTGGAGAAGTTGGCGTGGCACTTCTCATACAAAGACATTATAGATTTCTGTATATCTGCAGAACGACAAGAATCAAAGTTCTAAATTACGTAAAAGCATCTTGGTTATCAATACACAATATTCGACAAAATTTGGGATAAGAAAAGCGAGCGTGACACAAAACAAATCTATTTATATCTTGGGAACGGTAAAAAAAAATTTGTCCTAAATTTGGTGCACATGGCTGGGTAATCAATACACAACTTTTCTAAATAAATAAGCGAAGAGTGGAGAAGCGGGCGTGGAACACACCATACAAAGATATTATAGACTTCTGTATATCATGGGAACGGCAAGAGCCAAAGTTTCCTAATTAGGTACAAGCATTTTGTTTTCAATACAAAAGGTGGGAGGGATTGGAAAAGCAGTCCCGGCACAAAATAGATCTAGTTATACATAAATAACAGGCTCTGTTTATTATACACCCAGATGAAGGGTTTATAAAATTCGGCATAGCCGAATACAGCACTCTTACTTGTTTCATTAACATACAGTTTTTAAAGCCAAATGTTTTCCTTATTTCCATAAAACAAAAACATTTTTATATTGTGCACATTTAAAATTGGCCATAATAACATAATAAAAATACAATTCTACTCGTTTTGTTAAAATTGTTATAAAAGATTCTTTGCTTCGTTTTATACTTTTATACTTGGGTTGATCTTATTCGCAACAAAATAGAAACTCACTTTAAATTGTCGTATATTTGTTAGAGAATAAAACTGTTGCCCTGAAAACGGAAAAAAGTTTCAGTACTTTTTTTTGGTCGTCAAACAAACAATAGCCCCAGCTTAAAAAGTTGCTTTTTGTTGCCAGGTCCCAGACAGTGAAATTTTTGTGGAGTAAGAAAACAAATGAATGTAAGAAATAAAATTTTTTTCATTTTCTATATGCTCACGCATAAATGACTTTTGATTTGGGGAAAAAATTTAGTGAAAGCAATGACAACAGCTAAGAAAACATTATAAAAAAATGTTTAGTTGACCATGGTTCGCATTATATTGGACAATAAAAACTTTTCAAAACTCAATACAATTTTACTTTGTAAGGATGCGTTCGTTCAAATGGGTGTTTTTATGCGAGTTTATTTATTCAACATTTAACTATTTACATTCATTCAAACAAAACTTTTTTATTTTTGTATCCTTCATACTCATACTTGCTGATTCCATGGCTTCATACAAAAAAATTCAAAATATAATAAAAGCAATAAAGTTTTAATGCACATTCGCATAATACATGAATTTCCATATAAATGTTGTTTCCAATAAAAATCAATAAATTTTTTTCCCCAATTTTCTGTGATTGTGAGTCATGGTAACTAGTTTACATGGAAATTTTATGATTTTATTTTAACCAAATTATGGTCGATTGATTTGAAATACGTACAACAACATTTGCCCATCCAGTTTCGTATCTACTCCATTGTTCATAAAAGCATAGTATGTATGTATGTGTGTTTGTATTTGTGTACTTTAATTGGTTAAGAATTTTGTTAAACCATTTTTTAATAGATTTATTTGAAATGTTTAATTAGCTATTTGATTTGGGATTTATTTAAAAAATTAAGGGTTTATACTCGGTATGTCAGATTTAAAATATTTGAAATAACTAAATTTCAGTATTTTATTATAAATAATTAATAAATATCTCAATATAGATGCTTTTAAAATTATTAAGGCACGTTTTCACAACTTACCGATAGCTAAAAGTAGACTTAAACCGGCCTTATAAAAAGTGTTCCATTACACTACAAATTTGGGAAAAAAATTGACTGCAGAAACAAAGCATGTTTTTTAACTAATCTGGGTGCGCTGAATTCAAATCTGGCATAAAAATTAGACTATCACGTCTTTTTTTTTTTTATCGCATGCTGCCAATACTGTAAATCAGTCAATACTGACACTACAATTTCACAATTATTAATTTGACAGAATATAAGGGCGATCGTATGTAACTGATTCAAGCTAGTTTTGCTTTGTGTGTGGTGAAAAGTTGGTTGGAAAAAAAGGAATCATTAAAATATGTATACTTACATTATTTTGGTTTTGCAATCACAAAACTTGGATAAACCGTGGACACCGACAATGTTTTGCGTATTCTTCATTCGCATTTAGATTTTTTCCAAAAAAAAACAAAAAAACAGGTGCAGTGAGCGCGAACAAGGGGAGTTGCTCACAAAAATTTAATGAAAATTAAAAGAATTTATGAAGGATTTTGATTTATAAGTTAACACTTTTGAAAGGTTACTCTTCATTTTAGTACATTAAGGTTAATCTTCGTCGAATCGACGAACTTTTTAAAAAATAAATGCTAGATGATTTCTAAAGAAAAAAATAAACAAAAATAACTTTTAGTTAAGCGTTTTATTAAAAAATAAAAAATATATAAAAAATAAAAATTCTTTTTCTCTCTAAAATTCGATACGAATTTGAACTCCTTTTTTTTGTTTTTCAAATTAATTAACTTTTTAAAACAACAAAAACTAAAAATTCCTTTTTCTTTTTCAGCCTTTAAAAATAATCAGTCAAATAATACAAAAGAAAAAAATATTAAGATATTTTAGCAATATTTTATGCATGAGCCACAAAGTTCAATTTTATGTGCACAACATATGCTTTTCTGGCTTCTCTCAGGTTTGCTTTTGGGGCAGAGATGACAAATTCTACGACCTTTTGGTATTTTGACAACATTTTCGACGTATTCTTTCCGATTAGGTATTTTATTTTGAATTTTTTTCTTAATCAAGGCCTGCATGGGAGGTGTCTCGAATCTGCCTCTTAAATAGGTAGCCAGGAGAGATTAATGAAGATTTTTCAGATGCTGTTGTCGGTTTTTGTGGTTTTGCTCTTTATGGAACATATTGTGAGTATTATATTTAATATTCCAAAAAAAAAAAACACAAAAACTTACACTAAATTTACTCTTCGTAGTTCCGACGAGTACACAACTCTGAATTTTAACTTTAAAAAAAATTAGGATCCAGCGTACGTGCACTCACTACAAGGTAACGGCATCAGCTAACGTTGTTGAAAAAAGTGCGTAATTTTAACACATATAAAAAAGTTATATGAGCAACTTCAAAAATTTAATCATTTTTATTACACAGCGCAAATTTTACTGCGGTTCAAAGTTAAAAATTAAAAAAAAAATATAAAAATTACAGTTTTTGTTAAAATTGAAAAAGGATAACGCGTGTGGATAATACCCCTTAAGGGCTTTCTTAGCACACTAAAATATTTGTAAAAGCTTAAATACTTTTTAAAATACACTGGAAAAAAAAATTTAACAATTTTTTTGATCGTGTATGCATATAAAAATTTATTTAAAATTTTTAAACATTTTACAAAATTACGGCTAGTACAGTCGAACTTCCTTATAGTGAACTTCTATACAATGAAGTTCTCCTTATTATGAACTTAAATCAAGAACACTACTTTTTCGTTCCACTTTCAATGTATTTTGATCTCCGTATAATGAATTTCCAGACAGTGAATTTTTCTTTACAATGAACAAAATTTTGAAAACAAAAATAAATTTTACGTGTGTTTTTGTCTCCATATAGTGAACTATTTTTTGCAGCTTTATTTTACAATTGTAAGCAACACTATTTATTAAGAAAATAAGAAATGTACCGTAAATGAAAACAAAAAAGTTAATGATTTGACTTTTAACGCCAGTTGCCCGAGTTCAGTGAACGAAAATGACGCACCGGAGTAGCATTTCTCTTGAAAAAGTTATTATTATTTAATAAATTTGAAGAAGAGACATTTAAAAAAAAAGATATTGCTAAAGAGTTTGGAATTCTTCCCAGTACTTTATCAAACATTTCAAACAAAAATACCTGATTATTTTGAATAAATAAAAAACAAACAAAAAAATTTCTTTATAATGAAGTTTCTATATAGTGAAATAATTGTCTGTCCCCGTGGAGATTCATTATAGGGAAGTTCGACTGTATAAGACATAATTTGCAATATTTTGGGAAAAAAACTTTTAAAATGTATAATCTGAAACCAAATCAAATATTTCATACAAGGATGCTTTTTGAGGTTAGAAACATTTTCTTTCCTCCATAAAATTTTAAATCCTTAAAATTTTTTGGTGCGTTTTCAATTTTAGTATCAAGCTCAGTAAAGTCTTCTATTCGATGTACGTTTGAGCGGAATTGATACAGCGCTTCAGTTGTCACAAAGCGAAATGTGTTTGGAAAAAACTGCCGCTGCACTTTTTTGCACTTTATCAGTTTAGTCCGTCACGAAGAATCTATTTAGATACCTAAACATGTTCCCATGATATGTTTTGATATAAAAAAAACTTAAAAAGAAATTGTTTTTTTGCAAAAATTTTCAAAAGTTCATAAAATTTTTGCGTTTAAAAATTTTAAGGTGCGTTTTCGCCTCGGAGGTGCCCTTTACGAAGTTACTCACATCACGCAATACACTAGCCAACTTAAAAGGCAATTCAGATTGTCAGACGCAAAAAAGATACATTTTTAAAAAATTAACGCTAATTTCTTTTAAGTTTGTGATGTCCGAGATACGTTATTGGTGCGCTGACACCAACTTGATACACCTCAAACTTTATAAAATTACGCAGTTTTTTTAATTCTGTGCTTAAAACTCATTTTTATTAAACGGCGCAAAAACTCTATGTTAAATCTTCAAAAATTTCAAAATTCGGAAAATTTTGGTTTCACTTTTAAACACCATGCAACTTGTCACCCAGCAGCGATATCAAATTTTTTTTTTTAGTAGATATATCCTCCAAGTCTAGTGACTATATTTTGTATGGGTTTGGATCTGAAAGTTTAAAACTATTACAAAGAAAACGGAATGAATGAAAACACTCTTGCAAGTTTCAAGTCGTTTTTTTAATTTTTCGAATTTTAGATGACCACCAATTCTTAAGGAGAGGAATTTTCAAAGTAAAACTTTGCACGTCATATCCTTCAAGTATAGTCATCCAAACCCTATACAACGTTTTTTTCAATTCATAAAACTTAACGAAACAAGAGCCATAGTATGTCGGTTTCAGCAGGTGCTCAAAAAATTTGAAGTAGCCCATATAATGAAATGTAACTAAGCTTCGTCGATTCGACGAAGAGTTACCATGCAGGGTTAAATAAACTAGTGATTTTTTATGTAAAAACGAACAAAAACATTTTTTTTATCTCGAAAACCTGACGTGATAAAGAAAACCCAATTACACATTTGGTTGAACCATGTGTAATTGAAAATAAACGGCTTTAAAATCAGCATAGGTAAGGCCAAAATTATGATTGTTAGCCACGATTATACTCCACATGCAATTGCATTAGGGATTGCTGTTCGGTTTTAACCGAAATCAAAACCGGGGTTGTAAATGCCTAAAAACCGAAAGCAACAAAAAACATTCGGTTTTAGCTTTTAATTTAACAATATATTTATACCTAAAGTAATTGCAAATTATTCGTTATACTCGAACTATACAAAATCTTTATACATAACAGCCTGTTACAATTGCAAGGTAATTTCAAAATTCTTAAAATTCAAAGTAGAACAAATGTTACCTGCTTAACTCTTAAGTAGACACCTAATTTGTGTGGCGCAAACTACCACCTGGGCCTGACTGGGAGCACTAGTATTTTGCATTGAGTTTTTGTGGCTATATAAAAAACTGACACTAACGAACCCCTGGGCAAGGCTGGGAATAATTTTCTATGTATGAAGTTTTATGGCTGTAGCAGGAACATTTTGTTGGGAAATAGAATAATTCTCAAAAAAAACAGTAAAGAAAGAATTCTTATGTGTTGCGTATGGTTTTTGATACGTTTCATTTTGATTTTATATACTGCCAGGCCCAGGTGGATACAATATGCACAACATTTTCATTTGGCCTATTGCGACGCCCACGTTGCTAACACTTTTTTAAAATTTTTTTGGAAAAAACCCTTTTAATTGGGGAATGCATAAAGTTTCGTTCTAATATACTTAACCCTCATACGTTCCTCAAAATAACTTGCGGGGAAGTTCTTCGGGTGAAAAACCACCCATACTGATTATTTAATGAAAATATACAGGGGTTTTTCCTTTATTGAAGGTGTTTTTATTTTTTTTTGAGACAAAATAATATTTAATAACAAAACAATAAACTAAAATCATCCATAATATTCAATCGGATTTAGGTAGCTTCCACGTTTTTATAAATGGGGTAAATTTCACCTTAGGGATTTTTTCGTAATTCTTTAAATAATCTTTTAACGTTTAGATACATTAAAATAAAACTTAATCTTATTAATCTAAAATTTAAATTAAAAAAATTAGAAAAAATTCTCATTGAGATCAAGCATAATGTTTAAGAGATATTATATTTGGAGACATAATATGGTTGAAAATTCACCCGAAGACCGTATAAGGGTTAATAATTATATATACAAAAGCTGGAAAAAAGTAAAAAAATTACTGGCCAGGCCCAGGTGTACACTTAAGGGCTAATAAAAGTACCTGAATTGAAACAAATGAAAAATTGTATTACATACAAAAAATATATTTGTTTGTGCATGAAATTTTACTTTGATATTTTCAAAACTGTAAACCGACCCGAAACCGCGGTTTCGCATTTTTACGGTTTTTAGCAATAGTGAGTCGTTAATAGTGAGTATCTAATTTACTAGTAACGACAACCCGATTGAACATTTGTCTAGTTTTAAATATTTAGGTGCATGGCTAACGGATAATTGGACAGTATATAAGGAAATCAAATAAAGAATTGAAATGGCCAGAACTTCTTTTACAAAATATAGGAATATATTTAGTCGCGAAATATACACACAACTTCGTCTCCGTATGGTTAAGTTTTGGTCAATACAATGGAGTCTTAGACCGTTTAAAATGACCACAAAAACAACATTAAAAGTTTAGAAATGTAGACTTCTTCGAGTTAAATGGACGGATTTTGTAAACAATAACGAAATAATGCTGAGCGTCAACTACTCTATACGATCAAAGCTCGTAAAACTTCATATGTTGGTCACACCATCAGGAGAAAAAATATATATATTTATGAAAAATATGATCGATCTGGCCCGTCTGGCTGAAAACAGGGTAACGTTTGCCAATTATATGCTTAATATCAGGGTTTAAAAAGCTGCAGTCAAAATCAAAAAATTGCTTTTTCTTGCACTTTCTGATTTTTCATTGGACGAAAATAAACCATTGCCTTTACTTATGATTCATTAAATGAAGACAGTCGTAGTGAAGGCAAAAGCAAAACACGAAAAGTTGAAAACAACAAAGAACATCGGCACTCGACATGTTCGGAAGTGTTTCGTTTGACAGACTGAAACTTTTAATAAATACCGAAGTTAACGAAGATGGGACGTTGTCTTTTTTCCGCAATTTTTTTTTTTAATACATGTGTACATACTACATACGTTTTATTTAATTTCAAAAAATTAAAAAGATTGTTAAGCATTAAAATAAATACTTATGTTTGTATTTATGTACACATGTAGGTATTATTTAAAATAAAAAAAAAATTCGGAAAAAACACAACGTCCCATCTTCGGTAACTACGGGATTTTTTAAAAGTTTCAGTCTGTCAAGCCAAACACTTTCGAACATGTCGACTGCCGATGTTCTTTGTTGTGTACAACTTTTTGTTTTTTGCTTTAGCCTTCACTACGACTGTTTTCATTAAATGAATCAGAAGTAAACAGTTTTTTTTTGTCCAATGACAAATGAAGATGTCGAAGTTGCAGCACAATCTTATGACTTTTACTATCTCAACTGCAGCTTTTTTAACGCTGCTTAATATTATATAACTTTGATTCGCTTACATCCTGTACATTGTTTAGATCAAAGGGGGAAACAGTTTCGGTTGCCGTATGATACGTGGCGCCATTTTGTGCCCGGACCAATGTCACCCCACTTTTTAACTAAAAATTATTTATCATGGTGCGGTAAGGATCTTCGTTGATCGTTACCAAGTTTGTTTGTAAAGCCAAAAATGAGCCGTGCACCATAAAAATCTCGAAGTCATTTAAAAGTTGTTCAAATCGATGACTGCTTTCACATTAAATTTATATAATCTGGAAGCGTTGTGCAAGCGTAAATATATTGATAATTTTGTTTTTCTTTCTCTATGAAAATATGGTGGAAACCGCGGTCTGAAATAGAAATAGATCCATGCCGACTAAGGCGAATTCATAGAGGCATCACGGAAATGTTTGCTAACTATTATTTCTTTGCATTTAGTTTGATATTTAACCTAACGTTTTCATAACTGTTACTCTCTGATGTGGGCACCTGTTTGAATCGGCTTTGATGCCGATGCTCGACGTTCACACGCTACTCTAATTTGACAAAGCACTTATAAACAATGCGTCGTACGCATCTACGTTCACTTTGTGCAATTGTGTTTCTACGGTTTTTTTTTTGTCTTGAAAAAAAGTTTATTCCGGAAATAAAGTTAATTGTAAGTAACGCTTTTTAGGTTTTTATTATTTACGTAAATGGCAGAGATATGCAGCATGTAAACTTTATAAATATTTTAAAGTCAAAAAATAGCATGAAAATATAATGAGTTCTAAAAAAAGTATTTCTTTATATTTCCATAATATTCCAGGTTAATTTCTTAAATAAGGTTATCATGTACGCTATAAAATAGTTAGTTTGTGTTCATTTTATTTTCCCTTTTCATACTTTCCTAACAAAAACTACAAAAAATTTTAATACACTTTGCCTTTAATACTTTCACCAACCTACTAGAGATTTTGAAAGAAAAACAAAGCGGATTAAAACAAAAGAGACAGTGGAAGAAAATGAATTAAATACGTTTTAGTTTTCAATATCTTCTGACTTTTGTCACAATGTTTTGAGGAAATTTGTGGTTATGATCAGTGTTTGGCTTCGTACTAGTAAATTTTTATTTAAATTTAAGTTGTATTTAAATATAGTTTCAGTTTTTAAGTCCTACTTGTTAAATCATCTATATATATAAAAATGAAAAATGTTTGTATGTTTGTGTGTTTGTGTGTTTGTGTGTTTGTGTGTTTGTTTGTTGGCTTATAGACTCCGAAACTACTGAACCGATTTTCTTGAAATTTTTACAGTAACATCACGTGAGCCCTAAAAATAAAATAGGCTACTTATTTTTTCGATAGGGGCAGGGAAATTGGTACCCCCCATAGGATGCCAATATTAATTATCGCATATCTTAAGAGCCGCTGGACGCATTTTGCTGAACTTTTTGTAGTAGGATCTTCTGAGCCCCGAAATTGAAATAAAATAGCAGCGGGGGAAGTGGTTCCCCCCATAGGACGCCAATGCTTTATATCGCATATCTTATGAACTGTTATAGTTAGAATGTTCAAACTTTGTGGAAGTCACTCTTATGGTATACTACACTTTTGAAAATAAAAATAAAGCGGGTAGGCGCAGGGGGGAAAAACCTCCCATAGGATGCATATATTAAATATCGCTTAACTGAAGAACTATTAAAGGGGGAGTCTTCAAACGTGGTTAAAGCTACTACTATGGCAAACTATAAATTTCAGTATTAAAATGGGCGGGGTAACCAGGGGAGGAGCAGTACCCCTCATAGATAGAAATATAAATAAGAGCCACAGCACGCATTTTGTTGAACTTTTGGTAGTAGGATCTTCTTAGCCCCAAAATTTAAATAAAATAGCAGCGGGGGAAGTGGTTCCCCCCATAGGACGCCAATGATTAATATCGCATATCTTATGAACTGTTATAGTGAAAATGTTCAAACTTTGTGGAAGTCACTCTTATGGTATACTACACTTTTGAAAATAAAAATAAAGCGGGTAGGCGCAGGGGAAAAACTACCCATAGGATGCATAAATTAAATATCGCTTAACTGAAAAACTATTAAAGCTACTACTATAGCAAACTATAAATTTCAGTATAAAAATGGGCGGGGTAAACAGGGGAGGAGCAGTACCCCTCATAGATAGAAATATAAATAAGAGCCGCTGGCGGCATTTTGCTGAACTTTTTGTAGTAGGATCTTCTGAGCCCCGAAATTGAAATAAAATAGCAGCGGGGGAAGTGGTTCCCCCCATAGGACGCCAATGCTTAATATCGCATATCTTATGAACTGTTATAGTGAGAATGTTCAAACTTTGTGGAAGTCACTCTTATGGTATACTACACTTTTGAAAATAAAAATAAAGTGGGTAGGGGAGGGGGGGGTGGAAACCTCCCATAGGATGCATATATTAAATATCGCTTAACTGAAGAACTATTAAAGGGAGAGTCTTCAAACGTGGTTAAAGCTACTACTATGGCAAACTATAAATTTCAGTATAAAAATGGGCGGGGTAAACAGGGGAGAAGCAGTACCCCTCATAGATAGAAATATAAATAAGAGCCACTGCACGCATTTTGTTGAACTTTTGGTAGTAGGATCTTCTGAGCCCCGAAATTGAAATAAAGTAGCAGCGGGGGAAGTGGTTTTCCCCATAGGACGCCAATGTTTACCATCGCATATCTTAAGAACTGTAATAGTGAGAATGTTCAAACTTTCTAAAAGTCACTCTTATGGTATACTTCACTTTTGAAAATAAAAATAAAGCGGATAGGCGCAGGGGGGGAAATACCTCCCATAGGATGCATACATTTAATATCGCTCAACTGAAGAACTATTAAAGGGAGAGTCTTCAATCGTAGTTAAAGCTACTATTATGGTAAACTATAAATTTCAATATAGAAATGGGCGGGGTAGCCAGAGGAGGAGCAGTACCCCTCATAGATAGAAATATAAATAAGAGCCGCTGCAAGCAATTTGTTGAACTTTTGGTAGTAGGATTTTCTGAGCCCCAAAATTGAAATAAAATAGCAGCGGGGGAAGTGTTACCCACCATAGGACGCTAATGTTTAATATCGGATATCTTAAAAACTGTAATAGTGAGAAAGTTCAAACTTTGCAGAAGTCACTCTTATGGTATACTTTACTTTGAAAATAAAAATAAAGCGGGTAGGCGCAGGGGGGAACTACCTTCCATAGGATGCATATATTAAATATCTCTCAACCGATAAAGTGGTTAAAGCAGTGTAGCGAAGCGCACCGGGTTAAGCTAGTATTTAATAAAAATAAAAGTTAGGTTAGCCTTGCTTAATATCAAAAATATCATAAAACAACTGTTTAACTGTTTCTCTCTGAGAAACAACTGAATGTTTTTTGCTTTTCCTGTTGCTTTTTATTGTTGTGATATTGAGGACACCTTAGCAAGTAAATACACCATGGAAACTTAAATAGATTATACCTGTTCATAAGCAATATTGCCTAAAAAAATCATTGCAAAATTCAATTTCGTATTGGAATAGAGCTTAAAGATAAATAATATATAAATACGAAGTCAAAAACTGGCCCTTCGGCATCCCTCTAGCCATGATCTTTCTCCAAATTTGCTCTTTAAAAGACTTTAGAAAGGGTAATAAGAGCATAATTTAGTTTATTTAAACCAAAATGTTTGCGTATCAATCCATTTTTTTTTTCAAATTTATTTACAAATTATTTCACTTACAATTGTTGGTCTCTGCGCCTTAAAGGCACTGTTGAGACATATTGGCATAATAATATTTTCCATAAAAATTCTATGTTGAATACAGCAAAAAACATGTTATTTAAAAAGTTTATTAAATTAATTTGAGATCAGTTAAATCGATATCATTATATAAAAACTTCATTTATATATTGCCGAATGTGTTGTTTAAGAAGTCTTTTAAAGACGAAAATTTTATTTTCATTTTTTAAAATTAGGGGTAATTTATTACATTCACGACTACCCACAAATTCCACGCGCAGTTTGGTTGTTTCCAACCTACAGATATCAAAGCTGCATCACGTTCCATGTAAAATGGTAAACAACAAGGGCCCGAGTACACAATCCTGAGGCACTCCATATGAAACTGTACGTAATGAGCCGTTTAGTTAAATTACTCTGCAATAAGAGCAAGTCCTTTCCGCAAATACCGTAGAATTTAAGTTATTGAAGCAAAAAAAAAAACTTTGCTAAAATCATAAAAAAATTCCAGCTACGCCGCTTTGTCCTTCATCCAAACTTTTACAAATGAAACTAACAACGTTTACGACTGCTTCTACTGTTCCAAATCCTTTTCTGAAACCATATTGAATGTTGTTTAGCAAATTATTGCTATACATATACGATGAAATTTGGTTAAATAAAATTATTTCAAAAACGTTGTTTATTATCAGTGTTGCCAAAACTTGGAGACCAAAAATGGCTAAATTTACGGGGAAAAATGGCTAAAAAATGGCTAAAAATGGGCTAAAAAATGGCTAAAAGCTTTTTTAAATAAAAACACATTAAAATTCAATAACACAACAGAAATAATTCATTTAAAGTTGTTTACGATGAAATTGTTAGTTAAGATCAATTTCTTAAATAAGAATAAAAGTTATTTAAAATTCTGAAAGATATTTAAAAAATAAAATCATCGATAAATTTTATGTCGTTATTGTTCATCTCACAGAAATCACTCGTGCCTATTAGTTTTAAAAAATTTTAAGGTAAATAGTAATGACGACAACATTTACCCAACCTTTTGATACCAGATCTACAATAAAAAACAAGTAAGAAAATATAGTCGGTCAACCCCGACTATATGATACCCTACACCTCATTAGACCCTGTGTACCAAATTTTATTAAAATATCTGCAAATTTGCTATCTGTACTTTACGCACAAGGTTTACATGGACAGCCAGCCAGCTGGACAAACATCGTTTATTCGACTTAGAAAGTGGTTCAGTCGGTTTACGAAAAGGTGGGCTTAGGGCCAATATTTTAAGGTGTTACAAACATCAGCACAAACGCATAGTACCCTTTCCACTATTGTGGTGTTGGTATAAATATTTCATTGATAAAATCGAATTAACGGTTGCTAAATGTAACCTATTTCTGAAATTACTTTTAACGATGTTTACTTCAGCATTAGACCATAGAAGTGAGAGCAACTTTATAGTAAATTCTGAAATTTCTAAAAAAAATTTGTTGCCGCCAGCATGTCTTTATTGAAATACTTGCAACCAGAAAGATACACCGATGTTTGTGTTGATCCGTTTTATAAATTTAATATTGGAATACTGTTCCTTTATTTTGAAAGATGTTTCATCATCATCGTTTATAGCGATTTTCAACATTTGTAAAAGATGTGATTTAAATTAAAGCCGTTTTAATTATTTAAAATGTTTATTTTGCTTTTATTTTTATAATAAAATAAAAATTATTCTTTAAAAAGAAAAACGGCAAGAAAAATTTTATGGCTAAACCAGTTGAAAAATGGCTAAAAAATGGCTAAAAAAATGGCTAATGGCTAAATGCATTTTTTAATGGCTAAACAGGGTGAAAAATGTTTAAATCTAGCCAATAAATGGCAAAATTGGCAACACTGTTTATTATGGAGAGCACGCTATTGGTCTGTACATACTGGCTGCTTTTGAATTTTTACCCTTAGTTACAAGATCAACGTAATGAATTTTTAGGACATTCGGGTAGGTGCTTGTTAGAGAAGAGGAAATATGGATGATGGCAAATAATTTCACAATAAATTCGTTAAAAACAAATGCTATTAAATTTGGTCCATCGTCAGCTGAGGAAATCAAGATTGAATTGAGTGGTTCTGTAATAAATATGGTGGATAGGATGAAGGTTTTATTTGTCACATTGGACAGTTAGCTTGATTACTATGATCACATTAATATAATTTGCTCCAGGGTAAACTTTACTCTTCGAAAATTATACTCACTTAAACTTACTTTGCCTTTTCATGTCAGATATAAGGTTGCACATGCATTATTAATGTCTCAAATTTTGTATTGTTTAGATGTTACTTGCTGCACAACATCAACATGTGTTCGAAAAATCCAATTCTTGGTCAATAAGATAGTGGATTTGTATATCAGATTCGAATCAGAAACCATGTTTCTATATATGTCAATCGATTTCTGAAATGGTCTTTTAATGATTATCTTACCATACAATTTTTATTAGGTTTCTATAATATTGTTAAAAATTCATAACCGTCTTTTTTTTATCTTCTAGGAATACTCAAATATTTATTCCCAGAATAAACAGTGGGTTTTATGAGAGATTATTTTTAATCAAAACTGCTCGAGTCTGGAATGCTCTACCAAATTACTTGAAAACTTTTTCTTTGTCATCAATGGTTTACAGGAAAAAGCTTTTTGAATATTTAAGTCGATGATTAAATTGAAGGGAAGGAAGAATGTGGTAGAATATTAAATATAGCGGAATATGGGGGTAGTTCGTAGGGAATACTTTCTGATTGAACTTAATTGAATGATTTGTCAAAGAGAATTTGTAAAATTTTTGGTAGCCTGTAATGCTTTTTTATGAATATGGCATTAAGAATACACTATTAGGAAATTAAAGTACGTATGAAGATGTGTATTTTGGGCATCACTAGGTCGGTTAAAATTACGCTATTTTGTAATGTCTTATTCTGTTGTTAAAAATTGTCGCCGTATATAATAAAATATTATAATTTTCAAATTTTGTTGATTTATATGTTTTATAGAGTTACTGTTATAAGCAAAATGAATTACATACTCGACTGTAATATCTATTGGCCACATGAAGGCTTTTTTATTACAAAAATTTAATAAAGAAAAAAAAAAAAAACCAGCGGCCTTAAATTATCTTAATTTTGTTCCGTTGTGTTGTCAATGGAAAACAAGTGCAGTTATGATGACAACATCTAACTTGGAAGGCATTTACGATTATCTAAAAGGTAAGTAAATAGTATACCCCTGACAGACATATAGTTTACATACCATGCTGTGCATACTACAATTCTTACTGAGCACAGCTAAAAAGCTGTGTTTAATTAGATACCACATTTATACAACGTACATTTTGGTAGTACACAAACTAGCAATATATGTATGTTCCACTTTTCTTGTAGGTTAATTGTAGTTTAGGTTGACAAACATTACATTAACAAACATACTATGCTAGTATATAATAAAAATCCTAGACAATAATTTGGAATATTTAGTTAATTTTATATATATTAGACGAACAGTCATATTTCTTCTCTTCAGAAGTATTCATAAAGTTACAAAAGTACGGGAATCTTCATGCCCGCAAACAAGATGATCACGAGGATCTCTTTGTTCAACTTCTTTTGTCGCCGAAGGTAATAAAATTTTTTTACCTTTAAGAAATTTCAAGTAAACTTACCTTGAAAACAGCCCACTGTTCCTAAATCAAATTGTTTTTGCAAACAGAAACAAAAACTAAAACTAAAAAAAATACTTTCTTGTACATTTAAGTAAGTCAGACTCTATTTTCAACAAAATTCAGTAGTGTAGTAGTGGCACTGGTTGGCTTTAGTAACAATCATTTGCTTGTTGTAGGTAGTTGTTGGTTGTTGCTGTTACAGTTGCTTTGTAGTAGTTGTGTGAAACACTTTATATGTACGACACAACATAAACTCTTTTGCTGCTCTACGGGCTTGTTTTAAGAATGATAAGCAGCAAAACAAATATATTCTATAGGAATTGCTAAAAATTAGAAACAAACTCTTTTGCGGAACGACAAAAATTATTCAGCCAGCAGCCAACATAGCGTAAATACTTTGAACAAGTAAAAAAGTATTACCTTAAAATACTAGCAGCACAATTTCTGAGAAATAAATTTCAAAATAGCTTAGAAAAAAAAGTTAAAGGAAAATGTTTAAGATAATATGGTTAATAGAGTTCTAAAGCATAAAGAGGAATTAGAAGAATAATGTGGTTAATATAACTAGAAGATTTGGTACAAACTGCAAACAACATACGATATACACTCAAAAGAAAAATAAATCCAAACGTACGGTGAGTACGGATTTTCTTGAATAAAGTACAGAAGGTTTTATTCAAGTACGGCTTTTCAATCGGAAAGTACTTAAATTATCCATATTAAATCCCGATTTCGTACTTGAACTTATCCGAAAATAAGATTGATTTAAGTAAAACTAAGATTGAATCAACCTAAAAATGCGCTTGTTTCTACTACTATTAACTTGATTTCATCCAGAAAAAAACCAAAAAATAAATTAGAAAGAAAAAATTTTTATGATTGATTTACTTACCCGTATTACACCTTACAGAATGATAAAACACCAACATCATGCCCGATATGGTTTTTACTTTGGAAATCTGATGTACATATTTAACCAAAAATATAAACTTAATGAGAAGCAAGAGTTCAAATTTACTTTTTAGCCCTTCGCGGCACACATGAGTCTGGCCAGCCAGTTTTTCAATGTGTACATAAAATCAAAACATGCGTCAGCCGGAGAGTTAAGTACAACGAAAAGTTTAATCTTTTTTTTTGATTTAAGAAATTTACACTTATTTCAAGAAATTCCGGGATTGTTTTTTGAAATTGATTTCTTAATCCCATTTAGTACTGTTTTGAGTACGTTTTACTGTATTCGTACTTGAATTTTTAAGTACGACCCGTACTTCAAGTACTCATAAAAAACTTGATTTATCCCGAGTGTTTTTCTTTCTGTGTATATATAAATGCAGATGGTTAAAGGGTTTTGTAATAAAAATGTGATCGATTTGTCCTATACGGATTAGGTGTCAGATAAATTTGGACAAAAAACTGTCACGTAGTGTAATTGGTCTATAATTTCAAAGAGTACAAGATTTTTGTCGGAATAGATTCTTTTTGCTCAAACCCATATTTTTATGTAAGGAGCTACTAAAACAGATATTATGTTGAGCTTTAATTTTGTGATGGCACGTTCAGGTCTAAAATAAGCTTTCTTACTCAAATCACGTAAAGACGAAAGATCTAATAGGTATCTTAAGACCATAACATAACAAGTAGAATAAAATCGGTATATTATTTCACGCAGACCTTTCAAAATGTTCTCCGAGATTTTGGTCATTCTTTTGCGATTTCGTTTCTCACAAAAGTTCCTATACCTTTTAACAAAAACTGTTTTCAACATTGTAATAGAAATTTATATTTTTTGTTGTGAAAAATTTAAAAAACACAAATTAAAAATTTTTTTTGTAACTCAGAGTGCGCAGATTCCCTTAGGAGGGGCGATAGAATTTTTAACTGTTGCAATTTCAAAAATTTAATCTTTGAAATAACAAGTCAGCAATGCCGTTACTGATATTTGAACAAAATACATTTTATATCATTTGTTTCAACTATTGTGATTTTTGTGCTGTGTCTTATGCAAAATAATAAAAACCAATTTATGAAAAAAACAAAAATCTCGAGACGGATAAGAAAAATTGGAGCACATTAAATATTATGTGAATATTTGCTATATGTTGTTATTTGTAAATAAGTGTAATAACTCCATTGATAAGAAACAAATTATGACAAAATGTAATGCCCCGTGTATATGTATAGAGACTTTGAGTGGTACGTTCCCTTAAAAGGACACTGCGTCCGCAGTACAATTTGCGGAACGGTGATTGAGTAAATATTTTTCCATTTATAGACTTACAGTTTCTGAAATGTTGGATGAATTACATTATATTGAGCCGATACTGATCAAGATACCGATGATGAGCAAGAGGCAAATCTTAATAATCTCGGTCCAAAATTATTACCCAGTTAAAAATGGAGCTTGCTGCTAAGCAGCTTTGTAAGAGAGCGAAGCACAAAATCCCCTTACAAACCTGCTTACAAGAGTCATGATTTTTATATATCGAATTCCCACTTGGAAGCACTACTTCTTTCCTCTCTGCTAAAAAAACAATTTGATGACTGATTGCGTTATAAAAAAAATTTAATTTCTATGATCGGTAAAGCTGAAGGTCCACACCATGCGTTCATGCGTATGATTTATTTAAAAGAATTCATAGAAAAGTAAGCTTTTATTATAAAAATATTCGTGGTTTTTCATGGTATTAATAATTCCAGTTCATGGCATTTGTTCAAAAAAAAAAAAAAATATAATAAACACAACAAAGATGACACTCAGAACATAAAAGTAATCGATAACTAGAATGGCAAATTTTGTTCGTGGTAAAATTGTGCTTAAAATTAATTTTAATGTATTTTATTCTTTAACCCTGCAGTACTTATGTTAGTCATTTTGACTAACACTGTTTTTATTTTTGCGTGTAACTTTTTTTGCTGCTATGAAAAGATCTCATTTTTTTTGTAATCTCAGTTGATGGTTCGCTCTTGCTTATAACGGTCACTTTGCTGCAGTAAGTAATGAGTTGAGTTTTTGAAGTCATGTTAGTCAAAATGAATGAACTGAGCATTTCACAAATGTAAATAAAACTCTAAAAAATATTTTTTTTTGCCTTTTCAGTATTATTTGACATGTTTTCTTAAATTACCAATGATTTAAAAATTTTTAATTTTTATTTTTTTACTTATATTTTTCATTAAAAAATTTGTGTTTGCGTAAGTGTTCCTAGAAGAGCACCTTTAATGAAATAAATGCAAAAATTAAATTATTTTGGAAAACTTTCATATTATTGTTTTTTTAGACACTGGACAAAATAAGTTATCAAATTAAAAAAATATTAAAATTATTTCATGTGAAGCTAACAAAAAAAAATCGGAGTTATATTCATGGTAGCCGATTTGACTAACAATTAGTATTAATGTAGAAAAAAATCATGTTAGTACTCTAGGGTTAAAGTTTATACAATCTTAATAACGAAAGTTTTTTCTCTTATTTAAAACCTTTTTAAATGCAAAAAAATAGTAAAAAGAAATCCACCACACAAACATATTTATCGATAACATTGAAAATAAAATATGATTTGTCATCCATGGCCATCAATAACAGCTGACTTTTTTGGACCACACATGCTACGGATACAAAAGTAGAAAGTAAACCTACTTTCATGCGTTGATACAACTATGCATTCTATGCGATTTTCTGTGTAACTTGTTATATACAATTACACTGATTCTACTTTTTTGTCAGATGCATAAAAAGGACAGACGCATGGTGTGGACATTCAGCTTAATAGTTCGGGAATTAGGTAAACACATTGCAATACAGCCTGCTTCTGCGTATGGGAATAACAGAAGCACTTAGAACATTATTTTCTTCAAAATAATGATTTTCATTTTTCAATCATTTGTAATAACTTAAGTTAAAAATTCACTCCAATGGTATTCGTTTCTCTGCTGCTGCTTGATGGTATGTAATAGCCAGCGCATACATCAGAGCTCATGTACTTTTCTTGCTTCCAGAAACCTTAAAATATTTTACTGGGTATCTACAGAATGTGAAGTAGTGCAGGAGGATAGTGAATGGGAGGACAGTGATAATGAACCGCTAGAGAAATTAAGGCGCATACGAGTTCAAATTGTTGGCTAAAAATCTAAACATTATATAACATAAATACGGAATGTACAATGTTTCCAATAAGTGCTGAGACTCAATTATGCTAAACTCAGACAGAATTTTTTGAAAATTTTGAGATGCAAAAAAACTTGTTTTGACTGCAAAAGAATCAGGGTATTCACGTCACAAGTTGCACCCTTGCGAAAAAGCAAAATTGCAAAAATATAACAACAACCACACAGACAATTAGTTGTGCGTAAATAACTTTCTTTGTGGTTGCTGTTATGTGTTTGCACTTTTGCTTTTTTGCAAGGGTGCAACTTGTGACGTGAATACCCTTAATATTAATGTAGAAGTTAGATTGGACTTGATAAAAATATTTTTAGGAGGTATTCTCATGTTTGGATACCCCAAGTATGTCAATAAAAGATTGCATTGGTCAAGGAATCCTGTCTGTCCTAAACTGCTCTGTAATAGCATGAGAATGAAGAGGTTTGAACAAATCGATAATATGGCCGTTAACAAAATGAGACCTCTAATAAATCACCTTAATGAATCATATCTACGGCACGGTTGGATTGATAAAAATTTTTCAATCGGAAAAGTGTCCTCCTCACTCAATTTCGGTACTAACAAAAGTAGAAAAGGGATCTGTAGATCAGAGATTACAAATAATGGAAGCATATTGCTCACGGGATAAAAGAATAATAATGTTTTCACAATAACAACAAATTTTGATGTCAATGAAATGTGATGATGCCAACGATTCGTGAATGAAAGGAGTGCTGTTAGTACTTCCCAACCAAAAGTGTTTCATCGAAATTAGTATGGTCATGAGAGGTGTTGATAAGAGTAAGTTGCAGCCTACCGCTCGCGAAGCAGACAAAGGAAATGGTAGTGCCCAATGGCCATTATCCTTACTGACTAATAACAATATTGACTTAAAATTAATGAATAACATTAATAATTTTAAAATATAGTAACCAGCTTTACAGAATATACGTACATAAATTATTACGAGTTAAGAAAAACAATAATTTTATGCTTTATGGAATTTAAACATAAAGAAAAATCAACAAATTGTGACAAAGAATTAAATTGTCTACATAACCTTGAATAAGGAAGGATAAGCAATAGCGCAATTTACGTTATAAAATTTAACAAAAAGCAGATTATAATGACGATTATTGCGGCAAGGTATATTAAAATTAACAGAATTTAACAGAAAATCACAACAAACATTACCATTAATAAGATTAACCATACAAGATACATTTAACATTGTACGACGACTTTTGAGCGATGGTAATTTTATTAATGCCAGTCTACTAGAATAGGAAGGAAAGTTTGTCGAGTAACTCCAATGAAGATCACGTAAACAGAATAATAAAAATTGCTTTTGGACAGATTCAATACGAGAATTATGAATGACCCATATTCTAAGATAGGTCTACCGAGTGACACGTAAAGTTGCTTCGTTATGTATGGATCGGTGAATTCTTTAGCCCAGCGCTTAATAGAGCCAAGAACACCTCGAGCTTTTTTTACAGTTAATGTTATATGAGGAACCAAGTTTAATTTAGGATCCAGTAAGACTCCAAGATCAAGAAACGAATCAACCAACTCCAGTTGACGACCACCCTAAGCATAATTAACATCAATACAGTTATTTCTATAAAAGCGCATACAGTTACATTTCATTAGATTCAGCTCCATCGTATTGTGACTACACCATAAAAAGAAGTAATTAAGATCCGATTGAAGATAAAAATGATCAGCAAAGCAATTAAAAGATTGGAAAATGTTTACATCGTCAGCATACATCAATATATTGGCGAAGTTAATAACGTTGGGCAGATCATTAATAAACAGCGAAAATAAAAGTGGGCCAAGATGACTGCCGTGGGGAACTCCAGACGAAACATAAATGTACTTGGATATACAATGTTTGAATTGTACTTTTAGCTTTCTGCCAATTAATAAGAACTTAACCAGCTTAAACTTCTACGGGATAAATAATAAATCCAAGCGCTTTACTGAAGTCAGTATAAACAGCATCAGTTTGCTTTTTTTGTGTAAATGCAAAATTAATTAAAGTTGTTAAAAAAAGTTCATTGGTTGTAGTTAAAAAGCCTTTTCTAAAACCATGCTGGCATGATGCCAGTAACGACGAGGTGTGATGGCAGAGGAAATCAGCAACTAGTTTTTCAAAAAGTTTTGGAATAGCAATTTCTCTATAGTTTGTTATATCCGATTTATTACCAGATTTAAATAAAGGTTTTATATACGAATCTTTCCATAATACGGGAAAATTACCACATGTAATCGAAGCATTGAACATAAAAGTTAATGGCGCAACTAATGATTCTGCACACTGATTTAAAATACATGTTGGAACAAGATCAGGACCATGACTAAAAGACATCTTTAGCCTTTTTAAGTTAACCAAAATATCATTGCTATTAAAAGTAGGGAAAGAGATTGCCTGGTTTGATGAGAGCACATAGGCATAACCATTACTATCATCGTATGCAGCAGCAGAACAAGTTGTGGCCAAAAAAATTGGCAAACATATCTCATATGACCTCAGAATCTCCAAATTCTTAGCATCGAAATTTCAGAGCGGATGGGTATCCATTAGATTTTCTTTTAGAATTGACAAATGAAAAGAACGATTTTAGGTCACGAACGAAATTGCTTTTCACCTTATTTATGTATTGATTATAAAAAGCATGATTCAGCAGATTATATTCTTAACGACTGACAGAGTATTTTCCGTAATCCATAAATGATCCAGACTTTTTTAATTTATTCAATTTTTATTCTTTAGATTCTTTAGCCTGGTAAGCTATTTAGAGTTCCATGGTGGGCCATTTGGAGTTTTCGTGACAGTTTTTATTTTTGACAGGAATTAAATAAGGCGGTTTAGACGTTTGCATCCATGATATCGAGGGCAAGTTGAAATCACCCATATATGAGGGGTATAGATGTAAAGACTGCAATGTCCACATTTATAGTTTTCGTAATAAATAGTAAAAACCTCTAGCTCAAAGTATATTTATTAGGCCGGGTCGATTTGTATGGATGAAAAAAAAAATTAAAAATCGTATAGCAAAAACGTTATTTACATAAATTCTAAGAAAATTCTCCGAAGAAACCATGGGTCTAAAATCAAATCCTAGTCCGCGCCTTTCGACTTGAACATTTTTTTCTTCTTCTTTCGCTAAAATTATTTTCTTTTTTTTAATATATTATGTTTTATTATATTATAGTTTATGCAATACAGGTTTTGTTTTGAGACTAATCAAAATATTAAAATTTCAAAAAAGAAGTTGAACCCCAATTTGCATCTCCCCTGGTTTCCGTTCTATATAAAAAATAGTTAGAACACGTTTTACCTAAACTGCGTTTTGCATAAAACAAAGAATAATTAAAAAAATGTTTTTTTGTAATAAAATACGCAAAACATACATACTTCTTAAAACAGAAACAAAGCATGACCTCTAATCCACTTTATTTGACCTCTAATTCGTTTTCTGTGACTTCTACAGTCGTCGGCACAATTATTTTGACAAATAGGTATACAAGATATATTGGGGTTTTTTTCGTTCAATTGCGCAAGATACCGTTGTTTAAAAAAACTAAAAACAATTTTTGGAGTGTAATTTCTTTTTTTTTGTACTTCCAATTTTTTCATTAAATAAAGAAAGAATTTTTTTTAACTATGTTCCTTATACAAATATTAAATATAAAATTATACCTATACAAACTTTTTTACTTGGGTAAATATTTTCAAGTCGAGAGGCGCGGATTAGGATTTTATTTTAGACCAATGGTTTCTTCGTAGAATTTTCTTAGAATTTCATGTAGATTACTATACGATTTTTTTTTTTTAAAATCGACCCGCCCTAATATTTATATTTATGTTTTGTATGTTATGCCATTTAGTAAATAAGAAAATGATGAAGATGTGACGCAAGTTTCAATCAAATCGATAAAGCGGTTTTCTAGCAATTATAATAATAAAATTGGAGATTGCTGTGTTTGCTCTAATCAAATGGACATTGCTGCTTTTGAATTAATCGAATATGGATTTTGTATTGTTTGATTTGATCTGATAAATAATACAGTTTGGTTTTATTATAGCATGGGCAATGTACTTAAAAACATCAAAGGTTATAAAATTCTTAAATTAAACTTAACAAAGGTTTAATTCAACCTCTTTAGGCTTTTTAGCAAATTTCTTAAATTATTAAAAAAGTTATACATTTAATAATAAAAGTAACTGTTTCATATAAAAAATAAATTGTTATTTTTTTCAATTCTTTTAGTTTTGTTTTGCAAAAAAGAAGCAGAATAAAAAAATAGCGTGCATTTTTGCAAATAGTTGAGAGAAAAAGAGCTTAATAAAATGTGATCATTGCAAAAACGACAATCTCCAATGGACATAACCGTTTTGCATCAATTCTCAATATTTTAACATACTTTTTTATGGGATGAAAGTGTTTCTGGTAATGTAATATTCACTAATTGGAAGCATTCAATAAATGGTAATATTAGTTACGTTTGTGAAAAAAGTGGACTTTGCAGTCTTTGCATCTATACCCCTGATATATCCTTGATGCCATAGTCGTTAATGCATGGCTGTTAATGAAGTTACATCACAATAATTCGACATGTAAGTCTCGTCCTTTTTTTCGCCGAAATCTTGCTGCATACTTTATAAGAGGTTCGCGTACTAACAAAGCGACGCCAGATACACGGTATAGTGACAGAAACCTCCTTATTGAATATTCAAAAATTGACAAACGATGAAAATGGCTTCACCCTAGGAATGCTTTAAAATTTATCATACGCCAAGTGTCCCTTATAAGAAACAGTCCATAACCCCAAAACCATAAGTATTTTTGAAAAAAATGTTTTTGAACTGAATTAAACAGATAATTTTTATCAAAAATTGGTAAAAAATATTCAGAGAAAGTGGTCTGGGAACTTCGTCCACTAATGGGTTAAATCCAAATATTTTAGTATATCGTTTTGCAAAAAATAAATTTTTTTATTATTTATTTGGTGGAAGCTGACCCCAACTCATTGTGAAAAAAGCAAAAAGCAATAAAGATTTTTTTCTAACTCTAATTTACAGGATTTTCGCCATTAAATGCAGTTGTGGACTTGTTTGTTTGTATGTAGAAAAACTATAGCTTTCATACAATATGAAATTATACATTTCAAGCTTGACTCTTACGAAAACAATAGCAGAAAAAAATTACAACAACAAAAACAGCAGCAGCAACAAGAACAACATGTTAGTTGTTGACCCAGTTTTATTGCATACAAACGGAGAAAAAGATGCACATCCGTTTTAAGAAATTTTTTATATTTTTTGCTTCTGATTCTTATTTTTGTCTTTTCCCCTATTCTTCTTTGAACCGACTGTGACTACATTTTTTTCTTTTTTTTTATTAAAAGTATATTTTTGTAACAATTGTGGTTCTTTATAGACAATTTTTTGTTTTCTTATGATGTAGAAAAAAGCGAAATAAATAAAGATAAAAGGAAACAAGTAAAAATCTAGTGGCAAGAAAATGTTAAACTAAAACGAATTTTTAAAGCCTTAAAGAAAATTAAAGAGAAAAAATTAAAAGGATTTCTTAATTTCGTTTTGAATTTCTAGCACTATTGCATTTTTTTCGAATTAATTTCCTTTATTAAAAATAATTTCATACCCCTCATACACAGAAAAAAATTTCGGCAATTTTTTCAATCAAAAACTAAATCAGTTTTTATTAAAAATTGAATGAAGTGAATTAAACGGTTATCTTTATCAACAACATTACTGCAGCAAATGTTGTTAATATCTAAAAATATTTAATTGATACTTTAAATTTGTTTAATGGTGAAAACTTAATTATTTTTTTTTATAAATATCACAATTTTTTTTAAATTGAAATAAATTTTTTTTTCCGTGTTGGGTATTGGTGTTAAAAAAATCGCCTCTTTCATTCTTATTTTATAGTGTGTTTGGTCAAATGTTTCTTTTTTTCACTTAACATTGAGTTAAGTTTTTTCTTTGGTTCTTCTGCTTTTCAGTGCTGCTTTTTTTAATAAATAAATTAAAAACATTTGAGTTTCAAATGTTTGCAGTAGTCATTGTTTAAAATTTTCAGAAGTCGGCCTTGTGTACATGCATTTACCCTAAAAAATATTTCACATTGCACAGAAACTTAAAAAAAAATCGAGGAAAAATTGTCTAAATAAACAAAACGGAAGTTTCAGTTTTAACTGAAAGCGATTCTTTTTGTTTGTTTTTAAATAAAAAGAAAAAAATGTTGTGGATGAATGTCATTAATATGCATGAGTGTTTTGTGTGTGTGTGTTATAAAGTGTGTTTTGTTTCGTTTTTGCTTCTGTAAATTGCATTAATAATTTATTACAATGGTTTTCTTTGTGATTTTTTAGAAACATACTGTAAAAAATGTAATTTAAAATAGTGTTCTCTAATACACTTTCTTTAAAGTTTTAATAAAAAAAATTTTTACAATCATCATAATGCAAAAAAAAAACAGATTAAAACATAAAAACATATTATTGTACAATTTCATTCAAAAGTTACGTTATCCTACTAGAATTATTGAAAAACTTATACCTTTCCTCCGAGTATACGTAACCGGGTTGGGTGTCCACTAGTTATTTCAAAAGTTTGAAGCTGCAAAATAGTTGCTAATAGAGTATTGAAGCTTTGAATTTGGAGAGTTAAAAGCTTCCTAAGATCATACCTACGCAAACACATAACCGGGGTACCCGTGTATCCAATTGTATTTATATCAGTGCTCGAAAATAAACACTAAATATCGCTCCTTAGAGTCCTCGTTCTGGAATAGAATCTTATAAACCATCTAATTTTCTATATTTCAAGATAAGTTGTGGACATTGGCAAAAAAATCGATGTTTTTCGATGCAATACATCGCATACAAGCATCGATTTTACATAAATATTTCGCAAAGTACATCGATGTTTCTATACATCGATTGCTTTTTGTAACATAGTTGTAGCTATCATCGTGAATAAAAGAATCGCCAAAATATATTAAAGTAATCTTAGGACATTTAGATAATATTCGGCAATCTTTTCAAGTTATTACTGCATGCTCAATGCGCAGAAAACGGGTTTAAAGAATATTTCCGGTGTCTCTGGTTATAAACCAGTAAAAAAAATTTGGGGTTTTTAAAGCACTTTGGAGAAAAAGCGCATAATCGAGCGCTTTAAAAAAAGAGCTTTTATATAGCAGTAAATAATAAAGAATAAAATATAGAAAAAAGCTGCTATTTTAGTGCTGACAACGATGAGGTTTTAAAGCGAAAAAAAATACAAATATATAATGGTTTACGAAAATTATTGAAACAATGCATTTAAGCAATTAAAAGCAAAAAAAATCAATGAATATGTAAATATAGTTATCCCTTAAAAAAGCGCTTTAGGAGTGCTTTGTTTTCATGTTTAAAAGCGCTTATTGTCAGCAGTTAATAGTCCTCCAAAACGGGAACACTCCATACAAAAATCATTCATCTTATCAGCAGGTTTGAAGCGATTTGAGGCATGCATTCATACATAAAACCTGCTCCTTTTGGAGCACATTTTTTACTGGGAAGTTTTAAGTAATTTTATAACATATAATTTATTTAAATGAGCCTAAAATAAAAAAAAATAATCAAATTTAATAAAATATTAAAATACCCTTTTTAAAAAGGAAACACTAAAAAGGAACAATGAACTTGATATTTGATAAAATCATTTTATTTTACGATCATTAATTGAAGTTTTTGCTTTAATTCATTCACCCTACTTAACACCTTTTTTCAATGTTAATTTGAAATTTTCAAACATTTATATATTAACTAACTTGAAATAAAATAATTTTAAACTGTTTCCTTCAATTGAATCCTTTGATGTATTTGCTAAAGTATCTTTGCTTTTGCTTTGTAACCTTGTAAGAAGGCTTTATAATCTGACAAATGTGCAAAAAGTTTTTCACACGTTGGTTTTAAATATCCTTAACAAACGAAATTTAAGTCTTATTCTCAAATTTAATTTAATTTTAAATGGATTTTTTTTCTCTTAATTTAAATATGAAATTCAAACGATTCCTGGGCATATAATTCTTATTTAATTCGAATACCAAGAAATACAACAAAAAGACAACATTTCTTTTAGAAATTTAAAAAAAAAAACTTCATAAGTCTATGAATTTGATAACTGTATACCCTACAAAAATGCTAAAAAAATTGGCACAACCTTCTAAGATACCCATCGACTTAGAATCACACTCTTAACCCTAATGTGCGTAACAGGGTATCCGGGTACAACAAACATAACATATGAAGTTTCATAATAGTATATACGACTAATTTATATTATAAAACGCAAAAACAAAATTTGTTTGTTTAGCGCAACGTCAACATTTCGTCAGCTCATTATTGGTATGACGCATTTGCCAAAGAGTCGGAGTTTATAAAGGTTTACATGAAAATTTTTTTAAATGTATACTATAGAATTGTTTTATATTTTCTCCGCTGCTTCCGACATATGCTTTAAAGAAAAGTGTAAATTTTTGTCAGATTTCATCAATGAAGTGAAAAGTTTATTGAAAGTAAAAAAATATTATTTTGTGCCGCATACGCCTCTGTTCTAAAAATATTTTTCAACAGTAGCTTTTTATGCTGCAAAACTATACTTATTGGTATGCTGAAATGAAAGTTTCTATATTAACAATCTAATAAAAAGTAAACATTGATGATTTTGTTTTCTTTTCTTTGGTTTTATGTTACATAAACATATCAATTGTTATTTTTATAAACATTTTTAGAAATTTTTATTAAATATTATTTTATTTTGCTTTTGCTCATGGGCTTATGGGATTATTACGTCTATGCAGAAACACAACAATTAAAAAAACAACACGCAGTGGTTTCTCATGGGCCTTCTGATATTTTGTACGTTTTTGTATGAAGAATTTGAAGCAATCGCCAAATAGTGGCGCGTAGATCAAAACAATACTACAAAAACTAAATATGGTTGATATGGAACAAAATTAACGCTTCGTATCTAAAAACCATAAAAAATTTCACGAAACAGGTTCTGGAGTTATAAAGGGGTATTAAAAAAATATTTTTCTCAAACCTAACTCATTTTTTTTTTAATGATTTATAGAAACCGTTCCGAAATAAATTCAGCAAGCAGGAAAACTACTCATTACTATTTTGTGCACAACTGTTAACTATGTACAAAATATATTGATTTACCACTCCCATTCGAGCCGAGACACAAAAGTCTTAACCCGGCGCCGGGGGGTGGATTTTAGCTACAAGGACATGGGGGTTGGGTCATACTGACCCACTTATCTCGAGGTTTTTTGCTATATTTACGAAAAAATATATATGTACAATTTAGATTGAATCTAACCTTATTAAGGAAATAAAACATGACTTTGTTAAAAAATAACATATTTACTTTTATTTTTAAACAAAAAACATTTCATATTAAAAAAGTTAACAAAGGAGGCTTCTTCTAGCTTAAATATAATAAACACTTATTTTTTTATTAGTCTTTAAATTAAATTGACATTTTTATGCCTTTATGACTAATTAATGCTTATAAAAAAATAAGAAAAAATCATTTAGAAGGATTTGATATGATATAATATGATAAGGATTTGATATGCAAGATACATAAAATACAAATGGCGCAAAATAGCTACGTTGACTGTGGGGATGGGTCATATTTACCTTTTTTAACTTTGAGCACGTGTTACTCGAAGTACAATCGTCATGCAACTGATTTGAAATTTATAACATTCAGAGAGATTCAATATCACCAGCTACTGAGAAGAGCGTAGAGAAGAGAAGTACATTTTTAAAACCACAATCCATTCGAAAAGTGACGGGTAATTTTGACCCATCCCCCCCGGCCCCGGGTTAATTGTAAAAAATAATTCTGTGGCATTTTGACAAAACATATTAAGTCAAATTAAAAAAGTTAAAAAAAATGTGGTTAATCATTCGAATTTTCACTAAAAAACATTTTTGTTTACGTTTTTAAAATCCTTTATTATTAAAGAAATTTTTTTTAATTTTGGTTTATTTTATTATTTGATAAAAATTATTTTTAAACGAATTTTTTTTAACAACTTTTTTGCTGTCTTATCTCGACTTAAGGTGTTATGTCAAAATGCCACAGAAATAATATAAAAGTTTAAAATTCTTTGAAAGTTTTAAGCGTTTTTTATTTAGTATACATAGAAAGTTGCAATTAAATTACATTAACCCATTTCCATCCTCTGTTCGCACTTGCGAACAGTAAACTTATTAATTTTAATCGGTATTTTTTCTGCTTTTTTAAACTGTTATGTCTAAATTTTTATAGAATACGTACCGTACGTATTCTTAGCTTTAATAAACAATAATTAACAATTTTATTAATAATATATTTTTTAAGCAATACATGGTTTTTCTACACCACATATTTTAGAGGGATTTCATTCAGCCAGTCAAATGTATTAATTGTCCAAAAATTAAAAATGTAACTATTCAGTTTTTACAGCAAAGAATCAAAATAGTAAAATCAAAACAAAAAACTACAAAAAAATTACAACAAAGTTGATTCAGACAAAGGAAAATATTGGTGTTCGCAAGCGCGAACGTTGGCTGCTATTCAACATATAAAATTTACTTTTGGCTGAGTGTTGAAAGATTTTTAGTGGATTGACGAAGAGCTGTGTCTTTAGATTTTTGTCTCCTAGTTGTGAATTTACTTGTGTTTTAAGTGTCTTAAAAGTTGGGAATCGTATTTTAAATAAAATATGACGCATAAAATTTTTACCATTGAAGAAATAATTGTTATAATTGTGGAATAAGATGATGGTGTGGACACCGTTTGTGTGCTACAAAGGACGAAAATTAAATTCCCCTATGTTTATCTAAATTTTATTATTTCCAATACAAACTTACAAGTTTGCTTATATGTATGTCCTACCTCATTTTTAAATTATCAAACTGTTTTGCAAGAAGCTGTTGGAACGTTTAAAATATATATTTGAAATCAAGAGGAGCCTTTGCATTATATAGATATTACGTCTGCAGAAGCCATGAGCAAAACAAAACGTGTCAAAATAACGAACAGTAAATACAATAATAAGTTTTTATTTATAATACATATAATTTTTATAAAATTGAACAAAAATTGAAAAATTAATATAAAAATTTATTATTGTATTTAAAATTTTATAGATCCTGAAAATAAACTGAAGATGTTCGAAATATATTGATCTAATTTATAGCAAAATACAAAAAGTTTTTTTATTTCATTGGACTTAAAGACGCAATACAAAATAAAAACTCAATAATATAATTTGATCCAGCAATACAAAATATTAATCCATAATTTTTTATTATATCCAAGGCATGTGTTTTTTTTTTTAATTTGCATGACAAGGCCATTCAAAATTATAGTATTGCACATTTTTTATATAAGTTTTAAACTCTTCTGTTGTCAACACATAGAAGCTTAACTTCTTTGTTTCAATAGAAAAAAAAACGAAAAACCTATGCCACAAAAAAACTTTCGTGATACAGCAAAATAACTTTTGCTATGATCTAAACGATTGAAGAATTCTCCAGAAATTTTACCTCTAAACTGACGGATAGCCGAGCTTGCAAATACATTCCTTCTGAACAGAAAGATGGAAAAACTAAACATTGCAGATAAAAACCTTTACAAAGCCAATAAAAAGGATGTGCAAAAAATGCAATGCATATTTACATCCAAAACGTTTTGAAGCGTGCCATAAAAAGTAATTTTTTATAAATACAAAAACTATAATTTTTTATATTTTAAATAAACATATTTTATGAAATTGAAAGAAACTTGTGCGAAAATATGTTTTATGCAATAAAAACAAAATTTTTTTAAATTTACAATGCAAAAAATATTAATGTTGAATAGCGGCCAACGTTCGCGCTTGCGAACACCGGGTTTTGACAGAACCAGAAGGGCTAGCTCAATTTTGTGAACGGATTTGAATTCAGGAACCCCAAATTAGATACGAACTCAAATTTCATTGAAATCTGATTACTTTTATGTTTCGCAGCCGGAAATGGGTTAAGTTATCCGGCTGCACTCATAAGGGCTATTCGATGTTACGATGTCATTAATTATGTCAAGCTAGCTTCTTGGTGTCCATGTGAACGTTGTGTGCAAAGTACAGGTCTCGATTTTAAAAACGAGTTCATAAATTTACTGACTTTATCAGAAGCTTAACTGAAGTTTATGTATATTACGTCCCTTAATTGGCTATTTTAAATACATTTTTTACAATAGTGGTAAGTTATAAGAAA
Organism: Pollenia labialis; assembly: GCA_949318255.1. Lineage (NCBI taxonomy): Eukaryota > Metazoa > Arthropoda > Insecta > Diptera > Polleniidae > Pollenia > Pollenia labialis. The sequence continues at coordinate 132,823,568 of OX439142.1, read as the reverse complement.
TTTGTCATTGCTGATCATCAATGTTGAAAGCAGGTATTAACAATTTTAGCTTCATATTGCCCATACATCTTTCGAAAATCATATTTCAATAATTAAGAGTCAAATCAACCACACAAATTGTTACACAAACATTTTTAACAAACATCTTGTTGTTATTGTCAAACTGCTTGTGTCGTTTTTAAGCGGTTTACATCCAGCGCATGGCAAAATATGGTTGGAATAGCCCGATTGTACAACTGGTTCTTTTATACCCTCCACCACTGGTAAAGGTTTGTCATTCCGTGTGAAATTTGTTCAATATTCATCTGTTCCTCTAACTACATCTGGAGTATAGGGCGCCAAAACCAGCTGTTATCCATCTGATCCGGTTTTGAGAAATAAACCTAAGTTCATTCCGAGATATATCTAGTTGGTTCATTTTGTGTTATGATTTTTATTAGGCAATTCGTTAGCAAATTTGATTTCGGAAAAGTTAGTTGCTGCTATCTTCGTGTCATGCCTCAGCAAATATTAATTGAGTTTACCTGCTTGCCTGAAACGTTACGATGTACTTTAACCATGTAGGCTTAATGACTGGGCGCCTTCTAGGTTAGGTTAGGTTCCACGGGCAGCCATCAAAAGACAGCTCACTTGGGTTCTTTATTGGTCCCTTTGTCCCTTTGGCGCCTTCTAACTCTAGCTAGTTTTCAGAGGAGAGAAGGATCATTACTGGTCGGTCACTTCCAGTCAGAAAACTTTCCGCAACACGTGCAGCTCTGTTGAAAGTCTCAAGTCCCAAAAAAAGATCCTATAAGGTTTATATATATTGGGTCCGTTAGTTGTTCTAAGTCGACTTAGCCATGTTCGTCCGTCTGTCTGTCCGTCTGTTCAAAACATACTTACTTGCGAAATACTCAACAGAAAAGAACAAATTTGGTGTAAAATGGTTTCTTGTTAACCTTAGCAGGCTGGGATTGAAATCCATAATAATCTGTACATTAGGAGAATGGTTATGGACCCAAGTGTGGAACAACAACCCTAAAATATGTATATTACTTTTAATAAAACTAAATTAATTAACGGTCATCATTCACCGAGTGTCATTCAATTTTGCAAAAATTCGTATAACTTGAAATATTGTATAACTAGAAATCAAACCTTAAAGTCGTAAAGATCAGAACATTAAATTACCACAAGCCCCATATAAAACCCACATTCAAAAAAAATTTTTTTTAATTTTTTTAAATAACGCGATTGTAGTAATAATTGGGCTTTACTGGTTTACCTCAAAATTTCGTAAAGATGGGTTCATAATTTACCATCGACCTCATATAAAGCCAGTTCACAAAAATTATGTTTTGGAATACGCCTAAAACCGCAACGAATTTTAGTATTCGATTTTTATTAAGATTGGGGTTTTACTTACAGATGCCATAGAAATACCACCTCTGAAATATTTTTTCTCTGGGTGAAGGGTAATAATGATTCGGCCCTTTTATTTTTTTTTATTAAAATGAAGTAAGCAAAAATTTGTTCAGTATTATAAAAAGGACCATATGTTGTATTACATGTTAATAAAAATATGATAAACAAAAAATTTTTAACAATAAAGATTAGGGTTAAAAAGTCTTAATAATCAGCTTAAAGAAACTTTTTTCTATCGTCTTAACCACAATAACAACTTTATGAAAGTCTTAACTAAGTCTTACTAAGCAAAGGCTTTATAAAAGAAATTGTAGGAAAATGAAATTGGTTTTTTATTTTTGGGATTCACTTTTTTTTATCTTTTATTTAGACATGGTCGAAAGTAATTTATTTATCAAAAAACTGACTGTTAAGCGAGTGCTGATACCGTCCACTTAAAATTAGATTTTTACTAAGCCATGTCTGTTATGCGATTAATAACAGAATAAACAAATCGCAATAAGATCTGTTCCATAAAACGTATTTAATATTAAAAATGTCCCAAATAAAAGGGTGGGCGTGTTAAAAATTTCTATAATTAAATAATAAGTTATCTCCAGAACAGTTAAGAACACTTTCCTCCTCTATTTGTTAACCGGTTTAAACAAAAGATGAAAGGTAGTGCACGATACATACATATTAAAATCTGAGGGAGTAAAAAGGGTAAAAACAGGTAAATGCGGTAAAAATTAAAACTTATTGTTGTTCGTTAATAAAATAAATGGATTGGTGTAAGGTGCTTTTTTAAATTCGACCCTTTCGGGACTTCATCGCCATCTTATCTATATTTTAAGCCAATAATCAATAAGTAAAGATTATACCAAATTTTTAGAAATTCGAACGTTTAAGGGGTAAACCCCGTACTTATTTTCGGTACTATTTCTCAAAACACTTTTCTTCATTTATTTTTAATGCTTCAGTACGGGAAACAAAATTTATTTCTTTAACTTCTGTGGTACTGCATGTTTTAGAATTTTCTATAATATTGAACTTAGAAATATTAAATTATAGGGCAGGGTCCTGAGTGAATGAGACCCTGTAATATGAAAACTGTTAATACTTAAAAAACATAACATATAATCAGAATCTACAAGAGGGATATTTTTGGTACTTTTTCGTTAATTAGCTGGTACATTTGGAAGTTGTATTTATACAGAACCAAGAAACCTAAAATTTCACATGCAGAGTTAAGAGAGATTAAGAAACTATAAGAGGTGAATTTTGGGTACTTTTTTTATTTTCAATTGAATTTTTCTGATTTTTTTTTATATTATTGAAGTTACAAAACTGAATTAAACATCAGTGGAATATAATATATGGACCGGAGGTTCGTCACCCGACAAATGAATCCACTATGACGAAATAACAAACAAATGCTCGAAACATGTTAATTAATATACACTTATTTGATTATTTTCTTCACATTTGCATAAATAATTATGGTCGGCCTTCGACTACTAGGCAAACACCAGTACACAATTAAGAGGTATTAATTAATTTTGGTTCAAAATAATAATGACTGTGTAAAGTGAATATCTGTGGCGTTTTGACAAAACATCTTAAGTCAAATTTAAAAAGTTGAAACAAATGTTGTTAATCATACGAACTTTCATTCAAAAAACATTTTTGTTAACGTTTTTAAAATGTTGTATTATAAACTTTCTTTAATTTTGATTTATTTTATAGTTTGATAAAAATTTATCTCGACTCAAGATGTCAAAATACCGCAGACATAAATATCTATTTTTTGGGGAGGTAAGTCCATATTTGCGTCCGTAACTCTTTTGCTACTAAGCCGATTGTGTCCGATTTAAGTCGCTAAGTTTCTAAAGAAACTAGAAAAGTTTTAGGTTGGTGTGAAACAAAAGTCGTTTAAACTCAGACGCGCTTTTAGTCAGACGGACAGACAGAAATGAATATATAATTTATCTAAGAACAAATTAAGGATCCAGTTCTATTTTTTCTTTATCAGATCTTAGATAAATATTTCATTGGGTTGCTCATGGACTGGCAAACTTAATATACCCTTGAATAACAGTCATGTTTGTGTATTAAATTCGAAATGGTTCAATTTGTCTTTAAATGACCTTCAATTTTTGTATGTTAGATAAGAGTAACGAGCATCAGTGGCATTTAGCTGTCACCAGCTTAATTTATAACATTTTTCAATCTTTTACTATTCCTGTGCAAAGGATATCCTCAACTGCAATAGCACTTGCACAGTGGGGCAGATAAGGAAAACAAATTTTAATTTAAAAATACAAATAGGCACTAACACAAAAAACCGATTACAAGTTTTTAAGTAACTTATACGTACTCATTCAGATATTAACGGATTTGTTTATGTTTTTAGTTCATTAACAAAACTGCAATAGTCTTCTTTTCATAAAAATAAACAAACTAGCAAAAAATTAATGAAACTATTTCCAAAAGATTTTTAAAAAAATTTATTCAGGTATGTAATGAAAATCGATCGTTTGCAGCACCAAGTTGTTAATCCATTTCTGGATTATAGTTTTTTTTTTTTACTTTTTTGTTTAAAATACAATTATGTAAATTAAGATGCACAGGTTAACTCAAAGTGCCCGAAGAGGCTTGAGTTCATTATAACTTTTTATTTTACCCTCAAATCACCTTTACTGTTAGTATAATTTGCTTTGGCGTTATAGTTCTTTTGTCATGATTTACGTAACATAAATGAAGTATTTATCCCGTTGGTGATTAAAAACAAACCTTACAAAATTTGGGTGTATTTTATATAAGCACTCACTTTATAAAAAAATATCGAATATATTCACACTTGCCGACAGAAAATTTTGGCTCAAGTACAAGTTACATAGAATCTGCTTATGTGTTGAAACCCACACACGAGGGAAACTTACGTAATTTCTGACAAAAAAAACATTTTTTTATAAAAAAATTTGTTTTTAGTACATTTAGTAATTGATATTGCTAACAAAGTCAAGAAGTTTCTTTAGTGTACCTCAAAAATTTTTTTTGTTTATCGTGTAAAAATGATTGCTTTTGTGTGGTTTTTCACTCAATGGTGATATAAAGGTTCGCATATAAATTATCTATTTTACATATTTTCCATAACTTTGCGCAAAATTTCGAGTGTTATTATTTTTGTTCGATTAGAAGTTATTCCTACTTAATTCCCCAAGTTTTCCTTACAGAAAGTTGAAAAAAATTCAAAGAAATAATAATAATTAAAACAATTGATTCTGGGAATTTATTTGTCATGGTGAGTATATTTATTATATAACATTTCATATTACATCCTGCTGGTATCTAATAGTTGTATACATTTTCTGTGCAATTTACTTCATTGCTAGCCAAAGGATAGCTAAAGTAAGCCTCGTAACAGAAATATACAAACGAAAATTCTGATTGTGCATAGAAAATATTCCTAGAAAGTATTGAAGGAATAGGACTATTAAAAGCTTTTATGCTTTTAAAATTGTAATTTGATTTAGAATACACATTCGAATTGATGTGAACATTTATATAATAATTAAACAGGTTAAAAGAAGTTCAAAAGCCTTCAGACATAATGGACCACTCTTTATAATATAAAATTTTCAAAGAATATAAAGGGTGGTCCAACCAAAACGCACTATGCTAATTGTTAATACACAAAAAGTTTTCGGAGAATTATCTTAGTATTTTTTATTGTAATAAAATGATCTTAAAATGTCTTTTACGTCCTATGGTGGTCCGGACGAAAGGCCGACACGTTTCGTGGAGTGTACCTGTCAAGGATCCAAACACCTTGTTGATTTTTCCCGAGAGAACACCGATTGTGCCTCTGGGCTATATAATGCCAAGTATCCAAACAACTTGGCGATATTATGAATATTTTTCCAAAACTTTATAAATTTCCATTTATTTACTGTCACAAATAAGGTATTCAAAACAATTTAATTATTATATTTATAAAATAAAATCTGAGAAACAATTTATGTAGCTATTTAAAAGCGATTAATAAAACAGCTGTCTAATATGGCTTTCAAAAACAACGATTTGACTTAGAACAAATTGTAAGTTACAGGCATAAGAAAATCTTTAAAAATATAATACATGATGACTGTGGCGCCTAACGTTGTCAATTCATCTTAGAGCATATTATCTTTCAAAATAGAAACCAGGGGTGGGAAATCCCCTGCCTTCGGTTCAGACATGCACAGAGTCCATGGCGATAATATGTGAAACGAAAGTTTGGCCAAATGCTTGGCACGTCTTCGATAGCAAACCCCTACCCGATGCTCCATATTTTCAATGTCTCTGAGACATAATTCAGGTTTAATGTCGGTTAAGTGCCGAATTATCTCATTCCTTAGCTCTTGAATTATTCTTTTCTTATTAACGTACGCTTTTCTTTAAAATATCCCCAAAGATTAAAGTCCAACAGTGTCAAATCAAATGATCGTTGCGGCCAATTAACATCATCACGACTTGGGATAATATGGCCATTAAATTTCTGGCTATGTTGCAAGTGGCATCATTCTGTTGAAACTACATATCGTCCAGGTTCAAATACTCAATTTCTGGCCACAAGAAGTCCGTTATCATCTCGAGATAGCGAACGTCATTCTTGATAACTGAAGAAGTGCGGCCCAATGACGCAGCCAGCCCATAAAACGCACCAAACAGTAACTCTTTGTGGATTTCATTCCTACAGACCAGGTTTGCTGAAAATTTGCGCACGATTCTCCCAATTATTGACACATTTGGTCGATTATTTTTACCAAAAAATGTGTTCTGATTTAGACACACATTTTCGTAAAAGGCTTCAACAATCTTAACACGCTGCTCAATTATGTACCTCTCTATGGTTGAATTCGTCAAACACTGAAACAAAGATATGTCAAATTAAGTTGGGCAAAAAACTTGACGTTAAGGTGTGACTCATAATTAGCATTGTGAGTTATGATTGGACTACCCTTTAGGTATGGAAATCAGTGTTCGAAAATAAACAGAGCTTTATTTAGCGTTCGGCTCACACACCCAAGAACGATATCTATTTTTTTTAGTGATTGTGTAGACAAACACAACCCTTATGTATTGTTCTGTTCTTCGCTAGAAAACAAAACAATTGTAGTTTAACTGTAGACAAACATTATATTTTAATGTTCTATAATGTTTCTTTTTTTTACATTGATAAAGAAATGAACAAACAAAAAAAAATTTTTAGCAAAGGCCGCTTTGTTTGTGTTAAATTACACAGTGCAACACGAAAAAAATAACCATATACGGACAATAAATAACCAAAAAGGACAAAAAAAAAGACCCATGTCTCTCAGTTTTGCCGAAAGTCTTGCACTTTTTTTTATGGGCCCTTAAAGATTTAGGGCCTCGGTGTCATTTTTGCAAAAAAGTGATAAATTTCTCATGACATAAAAAATTACACACAGTATTATTTTGCTGGCTTTTTGTTTTTTTTTCGTATGTGTATTTTGTTTTTGTAAAAAATGTTTGGTTTTTTTATCAGCCAAATTGGACGAACATAAATGAGCCGAAGAGAACACAATGAAGTTTGTGGATTTAAAAAAAAACCGAACGGAATTAAATGTTCTCATCTTTTGTTAAGTTTAATAACAACAGTATTATTTTTGTGTTCGAAAGATGAATAACAGGGAAACGTTATTTTTTTATGATTTTCTACACAAACACTATAAGCATTTGTGTTTTTCCCAAATCTACCGAACCGAAGCGATAGTTATTGTTTATGCTTGATAACTTCGTAAAAGTAAAACTTTCATCTTTCTATGCCAAGAAAAAAAATTTTTTTTTTTGCATTTTCTAACTTCAAAATTATCATTATTTCACGAAAAAAAACAAGAATTGTTATTTCCATAATTGTGGATTCCAACAAATGTTTGTGTAGTACAGTGTTATTTTTTCTGTTATTTCTTTGCTTAAAGTTCTTACATTTCTTCCCATAGTGATTAACTAGAAAGAATATATAAACGAGCAAAGGAAACCAATCGAAGCTTTGAAAAAGGAACATTTGAAATTAAATATTGCAAATAAAATATTCCAAAAGTATGAAACAGATTTTTAAATTTATTGCTGCTATTAAAAACATTTTTCGTTTTCAGTTTTTTTTATTCTTTCTTTTTATATTCCATACGTTAACGTTTTATTTAAACTAAACCTTTTTTCATTATGCTGATACTGGATATTTAATTTCTAATGATTTTTTTTTTTGTTGTAAGTAAACGTTTCATAGGAATTTGTGATGCAGCAAGTGAAAAGAGAAAAACATATTTTTAAAAACTACCATGAAATTTGACAGATTTTATTGATTGCTTTAAAATTTGCCAAGATATCAAAGAAAAAGATTCAAAACTTAGAAATAACTGCAAACATTTTTTAATCAAAGGAAAATTAAAGCTTTAAATTCCTAAATTTTTTTTTCAAGAATCATCAAGTAAAATATTTTCCTTAGCAAATTAAATAATTTAAGCAATAAATAATAGCAAACATTTACTTTAGATCCTGCAATTTAATACGTGCATTTATTTACCCAAGATACATACATATGTAAATTAAACATAATTATCTATCCAATTAATCTTAAAACATAAATATTTGAATTTTATCTATTGTTAAATAATTTCTATCTAAAAGATTTTACACACATCTCATTCTATACACAGAAGTATTTAAATTATTCAAATCTCTATACCAACAAAAGTATCTACACATATACATATTTCTGTAATCTATTTTCTGCATCACGTATTAAGTTGGCAGTATTTTTATGGAATTTAAAATAGTTCTTGTAATTCAAGTCTAAACGTTTGATGGCTGAAAAGTATATTATTTAAATTTAAAAACGTGTTGTTGAAAAACTACAACTTAAAAAAAATGTATTTTTTCTTTAAAAAGATTCTTTGTATAGATATTAAAAAAGAGCCTTACAAAAAATCTATGCACCTCTATTATTTTAAAATGAAATAATTCAATAGAAATATAAAATAGTTTTATTCATACAATATAAATATATATGTATGTACATGCACATCACTTACCCTGCAAAAAATTTCCATCGCCGGCAAGTTGTCTAACAGCGCTTCGATGCATCGCGTGGAAGCTAAATGCGATCCTCTGGCGAATCGCGAAAACGTTCGCATGTGTCAACCACGCGATTCGTGTACCTCGATTAGCGTGAACATCGTGTACCGCGATTCCCTTGAAACCAAATATTTATTTTCCCGTTACCTTAAAAAAACAACAAGACAAAAAAATTCTATCGAAAGTTATAAAAAACACTGATGATTGCCGCTACTTGTGTGCGCTCGCATATTCATCGCCTAGTTGTAAGGCGTAGGCGATGGTTAGCGATTCGTATTCCCTAAAAAGGATCGCGTAATAATCGCCAAACAAGCAATCGCCAAAATTTTTCAAAAATGTTTGTAGGGTATTTTACAAAAAATCAAAATCTGTGTGATGAGATACATATTTTTTTCAATTTATGCAAATTTTGTTGTTTGTGTTTGCAATTGGGGAATACACAATCTGTTGATACACACACACCCACCAACGCATACAAATTGAAAGCAATACACACAAGTTCAAAGAATATGGTGTTCCAAAAACACAGGGGCGCTTTAGTTATTAGAATGGGGGCTTGAGGTTCTTCAAAATTTACTTCTTTATTCGTAAATATGGATATCAAGATTTTTAATAAATTTAAATGCGTTAAAATTCTTTATCTCTTTAGACCTCAATAACTGAAAGTTAATTGAAAAGAATAAAAAAAAGTGCTTTATTCGACTGTGACAAATCTTATACTGGCTTCACCATAGTTTTGAAAAGCCAATCGTTTCCAAGCTCCAATCGTTTGGGCGCTTTAATTCCAGAGTCCTTTTTGCAGGAGCTATGAACGTTCGTAGTGGACGCTAGTGAAGTTTAATTTTATCAACACAGCTTCTCATGCATAGACTTTATCGTACGAAAACTCCAATTTGGGAGGACTCTTGTAAGGGGATCAGATGAAAAATTAAAACAATTTGGCTTATTTTCAATATTTAATAGTCTTTATTTTTAAGAAATATCTAAGCTGGTCCTCTTTGCTCATATGGGATGGCGCTAAATTCCAAAACATGCTAAGTCGAATAAGTGAAATTTCCAAACGAAGCTCTTAAAATTTACGGGCTACACAAAATTCAAGGTTTTAATGAATTTAACTTTATTTCTAAAGCCCATGAAGAAATTAAATTTTAAGGTAATTATCTTAAAACTTTAACTGTAAAGCTTCGTTCCCAATAGGCAGCAACATTTTCACTGGAGTTCATAATAGGGCAACAATGTTTTTCGCGACCATACACATTTTAAATAAAGAAAAAAACATGAAAATGAATTAAAATTGTTATTGATAATCATTCATTCTTGACTGACCTGAGATTCGAACCCAGGCGGCTGGTCTGGATAGCTGTGGGCCAGATTTTCCTGGTTTTCACACAGGTATTTAAATTTTTCTACTGAAACGGTGTTTACTATTAAATATTTTTTTTTTTACTATCAAAATCAAATATTTATTTTTTTTTCAACAAACTGACCACATATCCAAAACTTACCTCTCACTGTAAACATTTTGAATGCAAGATTGTTTTCGTTCTTAACTAAAATACACATACTAAATATTTAAAATTAATATGGAGATAATCCTTTTCTAAATTAATTTTAAGAAACCACATGTTTTTCAACGCTTTGGAAAGGATATATAAACCCTTAATTCTCACAGGATATCCATCCACATAAGGGTGCCTCCAAAAAGAGCAGACAACTAAATTTATAAAAATTTATACCTGAGTTCTTTTCGAAATTCATATTTATTACGGTCCTTAATTTTACCCACACCACAATAGAGTAGAGGGTATAATGCATTTGCGCTTAAAATATGGGTCCTGGGCCCACCTTAAAGTATGACTAAGAACCACTTTCTGAGTCGATCTAAATAAGTTGATAAAATTTTGCTTATAGGTTCTTATTTTCACAAGGACCAAGCCTATTGAAAATAGGCTTAAAATACTGTGGTGTATTTATCATATAGTCGGGCTTGACCGACTGTACTTTCTTACATTTTTATGTTAAAATTAATACTAAATTGTATAATAAAAATTATATCTTGAAATCGATGTCTTCCGATTTGGATGAAATTGCATAGTAGTTTAGACACAAAGGCATCAATTTCAAAATTGGGTCACTTGACATGAAATCCCCCATATGCACATATATCGGCTTGAGCATTGCACACTAAGGCATCCTTCTAAATTTCAAGAATTTCATTTAAATAATCACTTTTTTAAAGATTCAAGAAATTTAATTACTTTTTAATTTACGAACAAACAAATGTAGTAAAATTCTAGCTAAAATAAAATTCAACATTTTTTTTATTATTCGAATTTATTCTATGAGCTAAATTTCAGTTATGTATTTTATAAAGCTTTTTTGTAATAGTCATATTCCTTCAGTTTTTCAGAAATGACTTTATACACTATCAGACTATTATATTGTATTTTCTTGTTACATTTTACCTTAGCTTTCCGTTGGAAAGCAATGAGGTATATTGTATGAACAGAAAAATTTACAATTATTAGACACCAGCAGAATGTAATGCATTTTCTGGCCCGCTACAGCCTTCGTCAGCATTCTTTGTGTCAAACTGGATAGTGATACTTTATAAATTGAATGTATTTAACTCAACTATTTTAACAAATAGAAACTGGGAATTATTTCCTTCTGAAGGTTACTGTATATTATATTCAACATTTTTTTTATTATTCGAATTTATTCTATGAGCTAAATTTCAGTTATGTATTTTATAAAGCTTTTTTGTAATAGTCATATTCCTTCAGTTTTTCAGAAATGACTTTATACACTATCAGACTATTATATTGTATTTTCTTGTTACATTTTACCTTAGCTTTCCGTTGGAAAGCAATGAGGTATATTGTATGAACAGAAAAATTTACAATTATTAGACACCAGCAGAATGTAATGCATTTTCTGGCCCGCTACAGCCTTCGTCAGCATTCTTTGTGTCAAACTGGATAGTGATACTTTATAAATTGAATGTATTTAACTCAACTATTTTAACAAATAGAAACTGGGAATTATTTCCTTCTGAAGGTTACTGTATATTATATTCAACATTTTTTTTATTATTCGAATTTATTCTATGAGCTAAATTTCAGTTATGTATTTTATAAAGCTTTTTTGTAATAGTCATATTCCTTCAGTTTTTCAGAAATGATTTACCTTAGCTTTCCGTTGGAAAGCAATGAGGTATATTGTATGAACAGAAAAATTTACAATTATTAGACACCAGCAGAATGTAATGCATTTTCTGGCCCGCTACAGCCTTCGTCAGCATTCTTTGTGTCAAACTGGATAGTGATACTTTATAAATTGAATGTATTTAACTCAACTATTTTAACAAATAGAAACTGGGAATTATTTCCTTCTGAAGGTTACTGTATATTATATTCAACATTTTTTTTATTATTCGAATTTATTCTATGAGCTAAATTTCAGTTATGTATTTTATAAAGCTTTTTTGTAATAGTCATATTCCTTCAGTTTTTCAGAAATGACTTTATACACTATCAGACTATTATATTGTATTTTCTTGTTACATTTTACCTTAGCTTTCCGTTGGAAAGCAATGAGGTATATTGTATGAACAGAAAAATTTACAATTATTAGACACCAGCAGAATGTAATGCATTTTCTGGCCCGCTACAGCCTTCGTCAGCATTCTTTGTGTCAAACTGGATAGTGATACTTTATAAATTGAATGTATTTAACTCAACTATTTTAACAAATAGAAACTGGGAATTATTTCCTTCTGAAGGTTACTGTATATTATATTCAACATTTTTTTTATTATTCGAATTTATTCTATGAGCTAAATTTCAGTTATGTATTTTATAAAGCTTTTTTGTAATAGTCATATTCCTTCAGTTTTTCAGAAATGACTTTATACACTATCAGACTATTATATTGTATTTTCTTGTTACATTTTACCTTAGCTTTCCGTTGGAAAGCAATGAGGTATATTGTATGAACAGAAAAATTTACAATTATTAGACACCAGCAGAATGTAATGCATTTTCTGGCCCGCTACAGCCTTCGTCAGCATTCTTTGTGTCAAACTGGATAGTGATACTTTATAAATTGAATGTATTTAACTCAACTATTTTAACAAATAGAAACTGGGAATTATTTCCTTCTGAAGGTTACTGTATATTATATTCAACATTTTTTTTATTATTCGAATTTATTCTATGAGCTAAATTTCAGTTATGTATTTTATAAAGCTTTTTTGTAATAGTCATATTCCTTCAGTTTTTCAGAAATGACTTTATACACTATCAGACTATTATATTGTATTTTCTTGTTACATTTTACCTTAGCTTTCCGTTGGAAAGCAATGAGGTATATTGTATGAACAGAAAAATTTACAATTATTAGACACCAGCAGAATGTAATGCATTTTCTGGCCCGCTACAGCCTTCGTCAGCATTCTTTGTGTCAAACTGGATAGTGATACTTTATAAATTGAATGTATTTAACTCAACTATTTTAACAAATAGAAACTGGGAATTATTTCCTTCTGAAGGTTACTGTATATTATATTCAACATTTTTTTTATTATTCGAATTTATTCTATGAGCTAAATTTCAGTTATGTATTTTATAAAGCTTTTTTGTAATAGTCATATTCCTTCAGTTTTTCAGAAATGACTTTATACACTATCAGACTATTATATTGTATTTTCTTGTTACATTTTACCTTAGCTTTCCGTTGGAAAGCAATGAGGTATATTGTATGAACAGAAAAATTTACAATTATTAGACACCAGCAGAATGTAATGCATTTTCTGGCCCGCTACAGCCTTCGTCAGCATTCTTTGTGTCAAACTGGATAGTGATACTTTATAAATTGAATGTATTTAACTCAACTATTTTAACAAATAGAAACTGGGAATTATTTCCTTCTGAAGGTTACTGTATATTATATTCAACATTTTTTTTATTATTCGAATTTATTCTATGAGCTAAATTTCAGTTATGTATTTTATAAAGCTTTTTTGTAATAGTCATATTCCTTCAGTTTTTCAGAAATGACTTTATACACTATCAGACTATTATATTGTATTTTCTTGTTACATTTTACCTTAGCTTTCCGTTGGAAAGCAATGAGGTATATTGTATGAACAGAAAAATTTACAATTATTAGACACCAGCAGAATGTAATGCATTTTCTGGCCCGCTACAGCCTTCGTCAGCATTCTTTGTGTCAAACTGGATAGTGATACTTTATAAATTGAATGTATTTAACTCAACTATTTTAACAAATAGAAACTGGGAATTATTTCCTTCTGAAGGTTACTGTATACATATTATATTCAACATTTTTTTTATTATTCGAATTTATTCTATGAGCTAAATTTCAGTTATGTATTTTATACAGCTTTTTTGTAATAGTCATATTCCTTCAGTTTTTCAGAAATGACTTTATACACTATCAGACTATTATATTGTATTTTCTTGTTACATTTTACCTTAGCTTTCCGTTGGAAAGCAATGAGGTATATTGTATGAACAGAAAAATTTACAATTATTAGACACCAGCAGAATGTAATGCATTTTCTGGCCCGCTACAGCCTTCGTCAGCATTCTTTGTGTCAAACTGGATAGTGATACTTTATAAATTGAATGTATTTAACTCAACTATTTTAACAAATAGAAACTGGGAATTATTTCCTTCTGAAGGTTACTGTATATTATATTCAACATTTTTTTTATTATTCGAATTTATTCTATGAGCTAAATTTCAGTTATGTATTTTATAAAGCTTTTTTGTAATAGTCATATTCCTTCAGTTTTTCAGAAATGACTTTATACACTATCAGACTATTATATTGTATTTTCTTGTTACATTTTACCTTAGCTTTCCGTTGGAAAGCAATGAGGTATATTGTATGAACAGAAAAATTTACAATTATTAGACACCAGCAGAATGTAATGCATTTTCTGGCCCGCTACAGCCTTCGTCAGCATTCTTTGTGTCAAACTGGATAGTGATACTTTATAAATTGAATGTATTTAACTCAACTATTTTAACAAATAGAAACTGGGAATTATTTCCTTCTGAAGGTTACTGTATATTATATTCAACATTTTTTTTATTATTCGAATTTATTCTATGAGCTAAATTTCAGTTATGTATTTTATAAAGCTTTTTTGTAATAGTCATATTCCTTCAGTTTTTCAGAAATGACTTTATACACTATCAGACTATTATATTGTATTTTCTTGTTACATTTTACCTTAGCTTTCCGTTGGAAAGCAATGAGGTATATTGTATGAACAGAAAAATTTACAATTATTAGACACCAGCAGAATGTAATGCATTTTCTGGCCCGCTACAGCCTTCGTCAGCATTCTTTGTGTCAAACTGGATAGTGATACTTTATAAATTGAATGTATTTAACTCAACTATTTTAACAAATAGAAACTGGGAATTATTTCCTTCTGAAGGTTACTGTATATTATATTCAACATTTTTTTTTATTATTCGAATTTATTCTATGAGCTAAATTTCAGTTATGTATTTTATAAAGCTTTTTTGTAATAGTCATATTCCTTCAGTTTTTCAGAAATGACTTTATACACTATCAGACTATTATATTGTATTTTCTTGTTACATTTTACCTTAGCTTTCCGTTGGAAAGCAATGAGGTATATTGTATGAACAGAAAAATTTACAATTATTAGACACCAGCAGAATGTAATGCATTTTCTGGCCCGCTACAGCCTTCGTCAGCATTCTTTGTGTCAAACTGGATAGTGATACTTTATAAATTGAATGTATTTAACTCAACTATTTTAACAAATAGAAACTGGGAATTATTTCCTTCTGAAGGTTACTGTATATTATATTCAACATTTTTTTTATTATTCGAATTTATTCTATGAGCTAAATTTCAGTTATGTATTTTATAAAGCTTTTTTGTAATAGTCATATTCCTTCAGTTTTTCAGAAATGACTTTATACACTATCAGACTATTATATTGTATTTTCTTGTTACATTTTACCTTAGCTTTCCGTTGGAAAGCAATGAGGTATATTGTATGAACAGAAAAATTTACAATTATTAGACACCAGCAGAATGTAATGCATTTTCTGGCCCGCTACAGCCTTCGTCAGCATTCTTTGTGTCAAACTGGATAGTGATACTTTATAAATTGAATGTATTTAACTCAACTATTTTAACAAATAGAAACTGGGAATTATTTCCTTCTGAAGGTTACTGTATATTATATTCAACATTTTTTTTATTATTCGAATTTATTCTATGAGCTAAATTTCAGTTATGTATTTTATAAAGCTTTTTTGTAATAGTCATATTCCTTCAGTTTTTCAGAAATGACTTTATACACTATCAGACTATTATATTGTATTTTCTTGTTACATTTTACCTTAGCTTTCCGTTGGAAAGCAATGAGGTATATTGTATGAACAGAAAAATTTACAATTATTAGACACCAGCAGAATGTAATGCATTTTCTGGCCCGCTACAGCCTTCGTCAGCATTCTTTGTGTCAAACTGGATAGTGATACTTTATAAATTGAATGTATTTAACTCAACTATTTTAACAAATAGAAACTGGGAATTATTTCCTTCTGAAGGTTACTGTATATTATATTCAACATTTTTTTTATTATTCGAATTTATTCTATGAGCTAAATTTCAGTTATGTATTTTATAAAGCTTTTTTGTAATAGTCATATTCCTTCAGTTTTTCAGAAATGACTTTATACACTATCAGACTATTATATTGTATTTTCTTGTTACATTTTACCTTAGCTTTCCGTTGGAAAGCAATGAGGTATATTGTATGAACAGAAAAATTTACAATTATTAGACACCAGCAGAATGTAATGCATTTTCTGGCCCGCTACAGCCTTCGTCAGCATTCTTTGTGTCAAACTGGATAGTGATACTTTATAAATTGAATGTATTTAACTCAACTATTTTAACAAATAGAAACTGGGAATTATTTCCTTCTGAAGGTTACTGTATATTATATTCAACATTTTTTTTATTATTCGAATTTATTCTATGAGCTAAATTTCAGTTATGTATTTTATAAAGCTTTTTTGTAATAGTCATATTCCTTCAGTTTTTCAGAAATGACTTTATACACTATCAGACTATTATATTGTATTTTCTTGTTACATTTTACCTTAGCTTTCCGTTGGAAAGCAATGAGGTATATTGTATGAACAGAAAAATTTACAATTATTAGACACCAGCAGAATGTAATGCATTTTCTGGCCCGCTACAGCCTTCGTCAGCATTCTTTGTGTCAAACTGGATAGTGATACTTTATAAATTGAATGTATTTAACTCAACTATTTTAACAAATAGAAACTGGGAATTATTTCCTTCTGAAGGTTACTGTATATTATATTCAACATTTTTTTTATTATTCGAATTTATTCTATGAGCTAAATTTCAGTTATGTATTTTATAAAGCTTTTTTGTAATAGTCATATTCCTTCAGTTTTTCAGAAATGACTTTATACACTATCAGACTATTATATTGTATTTTCTTGTTACATTTTACCTTAGCTTTCCGTTGGAAAGCAATGAGGTATATTGTATGAACAGAAAAATTTACAATTATTAGACACCAGCAGAATGTAATGCATTTTCTGGCCCGCTACAGCCTTCGTCAGCATTCTTTGTGTCAAACTGGATAGTGATACTTTATAAATTGAATGTATTTAACTCAACTATTTTAACAAATAGAAACTGGGAATTATTTCCTTCTGAAGGTTACTGTATACATATTATATTCAACATTTTTTTTATTATTCGAATTTATTCTATGAGCTAAATTTCAGTTATGTATTTTATACAGCTTTTTTGTAATAGTCATATTCCTTCAGTTTTTCAGAAATGACTTTATACACTATCAGACTATTATATTGTATTTTCTTGTTACATTTTACCTTAGCTTTCCGTTGGAAAGCAATGAGGTATATTGTATGAACAGAAAAATTTACAATTATTAGACACCAGCAGAATGTAATGCATTTTCTGGCCCGCTACAGCCTTCGTCAGCATTCTTTGTGTCAAACTGGATAGTGATACTTTATAAATTGAATGTATTTAACTCAACTATTTTAACAAATAGAAACTGGGAATTATTTCCTTCTGAAGGTTACTGTATATTATATTCAACATTTTTTTTATTATTCGAATTTATTCTATGAGCTAAATTTCAGTTATGTATTTTATAAAGCTTTTTTGTAATAGTCATATTCCTTCAGTTTTTCAGAAATGACTTTATACACTATCAGACTATTATATTGTATTTTCTTGTTACATTTTACCTTAGCTTTCCGTTGGAAAGCAATGAGGTATATTGTATGAACAGAAAAATTTACAATTATTAGACACCAGCAGAATGTAATGCATTTTCTGGCCCGCTACAGCCTTCGTCAGCATTCTTTGTGTCAAACTGGATAGTGATACTTTATAAATTGAATGTATTTAACTCAACTATTTTAACAAATAGAAACTGGGAATTATTTCCTTCTGAAGGTTACTGTATATTATATTCAACATTTTTTTTATTATTCGAATTTATTCTATGAGCTAAATTTCAGTTATGTATTTTATAAAGCTTTTTTGTAATAGTCATATTCCTTCAGTTTTTCAGAAATGACTTTATACACTATCAGACTATTATATTGTATTTTCTTGTTACATTTTACCTTAGCTTTCCGTTGGAAAGCAATGAGGTATATTGTATGAACAGAAAAATTTACAATTATTAGACACCAGCAGAATGTAATGCATTTTCTGGCCCGCTACAGCCTTCGTCAGCATTCTTTGTGTCAAACTGGATAGTGATACTTTATAAATTGAATGTATTTAACTCAACTATTTTAACAAATAGAAACTGGGAATTATTTCCTTCTGAAGGTTACTGTATATTATATTCAACATTTTTTTTTATTATTCGAATTTATTCTATGAGCTAAATTTCAGTTATGTATTTTATAAAGCTTTTTTGTAATAGTCATATTCCTTCAGTTTTTCAGAAATGACTTTATACACTATCAGACTATTATATTGTATTTTCTTGTTACATTTTACCTTAGCTTTCCGTTGGAAAGCAATGAGGTATATTGTATGAACAGAAAAATTTACAATTATTAGACACCAGCAGAATGTAATGCATTTTCTGGCCCGCTACAGCCTTCGTCAGCATTCTTTGTGTCAAACTGGATAGTGATACTTTATAAATTGAATGTATTTAACTCAACTATTTTAACAAATAGAAACTGGGAATTATTTCCTTCTGAAGGTTACTGTATATTATATTCAACATTTTTTTTATTATTCGAATTTATTCTATGAGCTAAATTTCAGTTATGTATTTTATAAAGCTTTTTTGTAATAGTCATATTCCTTCAGTTTTTCAGAAATGACTTTATACACTATCAGACTATTATATTGTATTTTCTTGTTACATTTTACCTTAGCTTTCCGTTGGAAAGCAATGAGGTATATTGTATGAACAGAAAAATTTACAATTATTAGACACCAGCAGAATGTAATGCATTTTCTGGCCCGCTACAGCCTTCGTCAGCATTCTTTGTGTCAAACTGGATAGTGATACTTTATAAATTGAATGTATTTAACTCAACTATTTTAACAAATAGAAACTGGGAATTATTTCCTTCTGAAGGTTACTGTATATTATATTCAACATTTTTTTTATTATTCGAATTTATTCTATGAGCTAAATTTCAGTTATGTATTTTATAAAGCTTTTTTGTAATAGTCATATTCCTTCAGTTTTTCAGAAATGACTTTATACACTATCAGACTATTATATTGTATTTTCTTGTTACATTTTACCTTAGCTTTCCGTTGGAAAGCAATGAGGTATATTGTATGAACAGAAAAATTTACAATTATTAGACACCAGCAGAATGTAATGCATTTTCTGGCCCGCTACAGCCTTCGTCAGCATTCTTTGTGTCAAACTGGATAGTGATACTTTATAAATTGAATGTATTTAACTCAACTATTTTAACAAATAGAAACTGGGAATTATTTCCTTCTGAAGGTTACTGTATATTATATTCAACATTTTTTTTATTATTCGAATTTATTCTATGAGCTAAATTTCAGTTATGTATTTTATAAAGCTTTTTTGTAATAGTCATATTCCTTCAGTTTTTCAGAAATGACTTTATACACTATCAGACTATTATATTGTATTTTCTTGTTACATTTTACCTTAGCTTTCCGTTGGAAAGCAATGAGGTATATTGTATGAACAGAAAAATTTACAATTATTAGACACCAGCAGAATGTAATGCATTTTCTGGCCCGCTACAGCCTTCGTCAGCATTCTTTGTGTCAAACTGGATAGTGATACTTTATAAATTGAATGTATTTAACTCAACTATTTTAACAAATAGAAACTGGGAATTATTTCCTTCTGAAGGTTACTGTATATTATATTCAACATTTTTTTTTATTATTCGAATTTATTCTATGAGCTAAATTTCAGTTATGTATTTTATAAAGCTTTTTTGTAATAGTCATATTCCTTCAGTTTTTCAGAAATGACTTTATACACTATCAGACTATTATATTGTATTTTCTTGTTACATTTTACCTTAGCTTTCCGTTGGAAAGCAATGAGGTATATTGTATGAACAGAAAAATTTACAATTATTAGACACCAGCAGAATGTAATGCATTTTCTGGCCCGCTACAGCCTTCGTCAGCATTCTTTGTGTCAAACTGGATAGTGATACTTTATAAATTGAATGTATTTAACTCAACTATTTTAACAAATAGAAACTGGGAATTATTTCCTTCTGAAGGTTACTGTATATTATATTCAACATTTTTTTTATTATTCGAATTTATTCTATGAGCTAAATTTCAGTTATGTATTTTATAAAGCTTTTTTGTAATAGTCATATTCCTTCAGTTTTTCAGAAATGACTTTATACACTATCAGACTATTATATTGTATTTTCTTGTTACATTTTACCTTAGCTTTCCGTTGGAAAGCAATGAGGTATATTGTATGAACAGAAAAATTTACAATTATTAGACACCAGCAGAATGTAATGCATTTTCTGGCCCGCTACAGCCTTCGTCAGCATTCTTTGTGTCAAACTGGATAGTGATACTTTATAAATTGAATGTATTTAACTCAACTATTTTAACAAATAGAAACTGGGAATTATTTCCTTCTGAAGGTTACTGTATATTATATTCAACATTTTTTTTATTATTCGAATTTATTCTATGAGCTAAATTTCAGTTATGTATTTTATAAAGCTTTTTTGTAATAGTCATATTCCTTCAGTTTTTCAGAAATGACTTTATACACTATCAGACTATTATATTGTATTTTCTTGTTACATTTTACCTTAGCTTTCCGTTGGAGAGCAATGAGGTATATTGTATGAACAGAAAAATTTACAATTATTAGACACCAGCAGAATGTAATGCATTTTCTGGCCCGCTACAGCCTTCGTCAGCATTCTTTGTGTCAAACTGGATAGTGATACTTTATAAATTGAATGTATTTAACTCAACTATTTTAACAAATAGAAACTGGGAATTATTTCCTTCTGAAGGTTACTGTATATTATATTCAACATTTTTTTTATTATTCGAATTTATTCTATGAGCTAAATTTCAGTTATGTATTTTATAAAGCTTTTTTGTAATAGTCATATTCCTTCAGTTTTTCAGAAATGACTTTATACACTATCAGACTATTATATTGTATTTTCTTGTTACATTTTACCTTAGCTTTCCGTTGGAAAGCAATGAGGTATATTGTATGAACAGAAAAATTTACAATTATTAGACACCAGCAGAATGTAATGCATTTTCTGGCCCGCTACAGCCTTCGTCAGCATTCTTTGTGTCAAACTGGATAGTGATACTTTATAAATTGAATGTATTTAACTCAACTATTTTAACAAATAGAAACTGGGAATTATTTCCTTCTGAAGGTTACTGTATATTATATTCAACATTTTTTTTATTATTCGAATTTATTCTATGAGCTAAATTTCAGTTATGTATTTTATAAAGCTTTTTTGTAATAGTCATATTCCTTCAGTTTTTCAGAAATGACTTTATACACTATCAGACTATTATATTGTATTTTCTTGTTACATTTTACCTTAGCTTTCCGTTGGAAAGCAATGAGGTATATTGTATGAACAGAAAAATTTACAATTATTAGACACCAGCAGAATGTAATGCATTTTCTGGCCCGCTACAGCCTTCGTCAGCATTCTTTGTGTCAAACTGGATAGTGATACTTTATAAATTGAATGTATTTAACTCAACTATTTTAACAAATAGAAACTGGGAATTATTTCCTTCTGAAGGTTACTGTATATTATATTCAACATTTTTTTTATTATTCGAATTTATTCTATGAGCTAAATTTCAGTTATGTATTTTATAAAGCTTTTTTGTAATAGTCATATTCCTTCAGTTTTTCAGAAATGACTTTATACACTATCAGACTATTATATTGAATTTTCTTGTTACATTTTACCTTAGCTTTCCGTTGGAAAGCAATGAGGTATATTGTATGAACAGAAAAATTTACAATTATTAGACACCAGCAGAATGTAATGCATTTTCTGGCCCGCTACAGCCTTCGTCAGCATTCTTTGTGTCAAACTGGATAGTGATACTTTATAAATTGAATGTATTTAACTCAACTATTTTAACAAATAGAAACTGGGAATTATTTCCTTCTGAAGGTTACTGTATATTATATTCAACATTTTTTTTATTATTCGAATTTATTCTATGAGCTAAATTTCAGTTATGTATTTTATAAAGCTTTTTTGTAATAGTCATATTCCTTCAGTTTTTCAGAAATGACTTTATACACTATCAGACTATTATATTGTATTTTCTTGTTACATTTTACCTTAGCTTTCCGTTGGAAGAAGGAAATAATTCCCAGTTTCTATTTGTTAAAATAGTTGAGTTAAATACATTCAATTTATAAAGTATCACTATCCAGTTTGACACAAAGAATGCTGACGAAGGCTGTAGCGGGCCAGAAAATGCATTACATTCTGCTGGTGTCTAATAATTGTAAAAATTTTTCTGTTCATACAATATACCTCATTGCTTTCCAACGGAAAGCTAAGGTAAAATGTAACAAGAAAATACAATATAATAGTCTGATAGTGTATAAAGTCATTTCTGAAAAACTGAAGGAATATGACTATTACAAAAAAGCTTTATAAAATACATAACTGAAATTTAGCTCATAGAATAAATTCGAATAATAAAAAAAATGTTGAATATAATATACAGTAACCTTCAGATGGAAATAATTCCCAGTTTCTATTTGTTAAAATAGTTGAGTTAAATACATTCAATTTATAAAGTATCACTATCCAGTTTGACACAAAGAATGCTGACGAAGGCTGTAGCGGGCCAGAAAATGCATTACATTCTGCTGGTGTCTAATAATTGTAAATTTTTCTGTTCATACAATATACCTCATTGCTTTCCAACGGAAAGCTAAGGTAAAATGTAACAAGAAAATACAATATAATAGTCTGATAGTGTATAAAGTCATTTCTGAAAAACTGAAGGAATATGACTATTACAAAAAAGCTTTATAAAATACATAACTGAAATTTAGCTCATAGAATAAATTCGAATAATAAAAAAAATGTTGAATATAATATACAGTAACCTTCAGAAGGAAATAATTCCCAGTTTCTATTTGTTAAAATAGTTGAGTTAAATACATTCAATTTATAAAGTATCACTATCCAGTTTGACACAAAGAATGCTGACGAAGGCTGTAGCGGGCCAGAAAATGCATTACATTCTGCTGGTGTCTAATAATTGTAAATTTTTCTGTTCATACAATATACCTCATTGCTTTCCAACGGAAAGCTAAGGTAAAATGTAACAAGAAAATACAATATAATAGTCTGATAGTGTATAAAGTCATTTCTGAAAAACTGAAGGAATATGACTATTACAAAAAAGCTTTATAAAATACATAACTGAAATTTAGCTCATAGAATAAATTCGAATAATAAAAAAAATGTTGAATATAATATACAGTAACCTTCAGAAGGAAATAATTCCCAGTTTCTATTTGTTAAAATAGTTGAGTTAAATACATTCAATTTATAAAGTATCACTATCCAGTTTGACACAAAGAATGCTGACGAAGGCTGTAGCGGGCCAGAAAATGCATTACATTCTGCTGGTGTCTAATAATTGTAAATTTTTCTGTTCATACAATATACCTCATTGCTTTCCAACGGAAAGCTAAGGTAAAATGTAACAAGAAAATACAATATAATAGTCTGATAGTGTATAAAGTCATTTCTGAAAAACTGAAGGAATATGACTATTACAAAAAAGCTTTATAAAATACATAACTGAAATTTAGCTCATAGAATAAATTCGAATAATAAAAAAAATGTTGAATATAATATACAGTAACCTTCAGAAGGAAATAATTCCCAGTTTCTATTTGTTAAAATAGTTGAGTTAAATACATTCAATTTATAAAGTATCACTATCCAGTTTGACACAAAGAATGCTGACGAAGGCTGTAGCGGGCCAGAAAATGCATTACATTCTGCTGGTGTCTAATAATTGTAAATTTTTCTGTTCATACAATATACCTCATTGCTTTCCAACGGAAAGCTAAGGTAAAATGTAACAAGAAAATACAATATAATAGTCTGATAGTGTATAAAGTCATTTCTGAAAAACTGAAGGAATATGACTATTACAAAAAAGCTTTATAAAATACATAACTGAAATTTAGCTCATAGAATAAATTCGAATAATAAAAAAAATGTTGAATATAATATACAGTAACCTTCAGAAGGAAATAATTCCCAGTTTCTATTTGTTAAAATAGTTGAGTTAAATACATTCAATTTATAAAGTATCACTATCCAGTTTGACACAAAGAATGCTGACGAAGGCTGTAGCGGGCCAGAAAATGCATTACATTCTGCTGGTGTCTAATAATTGTAAAAATTTTTCTGTTCATACAATATACCTCATTGCTTTCCAACGGAAAGCTAAGGTAAAATGTAACAAGAAAATACAATATAATAGTCTGATAGTGTATAAAGTCATTTCTGAAAAACTGAAGGAATATGACTATTACAAAAAAGCTTTATAAAATACATAACTGAAATTTAGCTCATAGAATAAATTCGAATAATAAAAAAAATGTTGAATATAATATACAGTAACCTTCAGAAGGAAATAATTCCCAGTTTCTATTTGTTAAAATAGTTGAGTTAAATACATTCAATTTATAAAGTATCACTATCCAGTTTGACACAAAGAATGCTGACGAAGGCTGTAGCGGGCCAGAAAATGCATTACATTCTGCTGGTGTCTAATAATTGTAAATTTTTCTGTTCATACAATATACCTCATTGCTTTCCAACGGAAAGCTAAGGTAAAATGTAACAAGAAAATACAATATAATAGTCTGATAGTGTATAAAGTCATTTCTGAAAAACTGAAGGAATATGACTATTACAAAAAAGCTTTATAAAATACATAACTGAAATTTAGCTCATAGAATAAATTCGAATAATAAAAAAAATGTTGAATATAATATACAGTAACCTTCAGAAGGAAATAATTCCCAGTTTCTATTTGTTAAAATAGTTGAGTTAAATACATTCAATTTATAAAGTATCACTATCCAGTTTGACACAAAGAATGCTGACGAAGGCTGTAGCGGGCCAGAAAATGCATTACATTCTGCTGGTGTCTAATAATTGTAAATTTTTCTGTTCATACAATATACCTCATTGCTTTCCAACGGAAAGCTAAGGTAAAATGTAACAAGAAAATACAATATAATAGTCTGATAGTGTATAAAGTCATTTCTGAAAAACTGAAGGAATATGACTATTACAAAAAAGCTTTATAAAATACATAACTGAAATTTAGCTCATAGAATAAATTCGAATAATAAAAAAAATGTTGAATATAATATACAGTAACCTTCAGAAGGAAATAATTCCCAGTTTCTATTTGTTAAAATAGTTGAGTTAAATACATTCAATTTATAAAGTATCACTATCCAGTTTGACACAAAGAATGCTGACGAAGGCTGTAGCGGGCCAGAAAATGCATTACATTCTGCTGGTGTCTAATAATTGTAAATTTTTCTGTTCATACAATATACCTCATTGCTTTCCAACGGAAAGCTAAGGTAAAATGTAACAAGAAAATACAATATAATAGTCTGATAGTGTATAAAGTCATTTCTGAAAAACTGAAGGAATATGACTATTACAAAAAAGCTTTATAAAATACATAACTGAAATTTAGCTCATAGAATAAATTCGAATAATAAAAAAAATTGTTGAATATAATATACAGTAACCTTCAGAAGGAAATAATTCCCAGTTTCTATTTGTTAAAATAGTTGAGTTAAATACATTCAATTTATAAAGTATCACTATCCAGTTTGACACAAAGAATGCTGACGAAGGCTGTAGCGGGCCAGAAAATGCATTACATTCTGCTGGTGTCTAATAATTGTAAATTTTTCTGTTCATACAATATACCTCATTGCTTTCCAACGGAAAGCTAAGGTAAAATGTAACAAGAAAATACAATATAATAGTCTGATAGTGTATAAAGTCATTTCTGAAAAACTGAAGGAATATGACTATTACAAAAAAGCTTTATAAAATACATAACTGAAATTTAGCTCATAGAATAAATTCGAATAATAAAAAAAATGTTGAATATAATATACAGTAACCTTCAGAAGGAAATAATTCCCAGTTTCTATTTGTTAAAATAGTTGAGTTAAATACATTCAATTTATAAAGTATCACTATCCAGTTTGACACAAAGAATGCTGACGAAGGCTGTAGCGGGCCAGAAAATGCATTACATTCTGCTGGTGTCTAATAATTGTAAATTTTTCTGTTCATACAATATACCTCATTGCTTTCCAACGGAAAGCTAAGGTAAAATGTAACAAGAAAATACAATATAATAGTCTGATAGTGTATAAAGTCATTTCTGAAAAACTGAAGGAATATGACTATTACAAAAAAGCTTTATAAAATACATAACTGAAATTTAGCTCATAGAATAAATTCGAATAATAAAAAAAATGTTGAATATAATATACAGTAACCTTCAGAAGGAAATAATTCCCAGTTTCTATTTGTTAAAATAGTTGAGTTAAATACATTCAATTTATAAAGTATCACTATCCAGTTTGACACAAAGAATGCTGACGAAGGCTGTAGCGGGCCAGAAAATGCATTACATTCTGCTGGTGTCTAATAATTGTAAATTTTTCTGTTCATACAATATACCTCATTGCTTTCCAACGGAAAGCTAAGGTAAAATGTAACAAGAAAATACAATATAATAGTCTGATAGTGTATAAAGTCATTTCTGAAAAACTGAAGGAATATGACTATTACAAAAAAGCTTTATAAAATACATAACTGAAATTTAGCTCATAGAATAAATTCGAATAATAAAAAAAATGTTGAATATAATATACAGTAACCTTCAGAAGGAAATAATTCCCAGTTTCTATTTGTTAAAATAGTTGAGTTAAATACATTCAATTTATAAAGTATCACTATCCAGTTTGACACAAAGAATGCTGACGAAGGCTGTAGCGGGCCAGAAAATGCATTACATTCTGCTGGTGTCTAATAATTGTAAATTTTTCTGTTCATACAATATACCTCATTGCTTTCCAACGGAAAGCTAAGGTAAAATGTAACAAGAAAATACAATATAATAGTCTGATAGTGTATAAAGTCATTTCTGAAAAACTGAAGGAATATGACTATTACAAAAAAGCTTTATAAAATACATAACTGAAATTTAGCTCATAGAATAAATTCGAATAATAAAAAAAATGTTGAATATAATATACAGTAACCTTCAGAAGGAAATAATTCCCAGTTTCTATTTGTTAAAATAGTTGAGTTAAATACATTCAATTTATAAAGTATCACTATCCAGTTTGACACAACGAATGCTGACGAAGGCTGTAGCGGGCCAGAAAATGCATTACATTCTGCTGGTGTCTAATAATTGTAAATTTTTCTGTTCATACAATATACCTCATTGCTTTCCAACGGAAAGCTAAGGTAAAATGTAACAAGAAAATACAATATAATAGTCTGATAGTGTATAAAGTCATTTCTGAAAAACTGAAGGAATATGACTATTACAAAAAAGCTTTATAAAATACATAACTGAAATTTAGCTCATAGAATAAATTCGAATAATAAAAAAAATGTTGAATATAATATACAGTAACCTTCAGAAGGAAATAATTCCCAGTTTCTATTTGTTAAAATAGTTGAGTTAAATACATTCAATTTATAAAGTATCACTATCCAGTTTGACACAAAGAATGCTGACGAAGGCTGTAGCGGGCCAGAAAATGCATTACATTCTGCTGGTGTCTAATAATTGTAAATTTTTCTGTTCATACAATATACCTCATTGCTTTCCAACGGAAAGCTAAGGTAAAATGTAACAAGAAAATACAATATAATAGTCTGATAGTGTATAAAGTCATTTCTGAAAAACTGAAGGAATATGACTATTACAAAAAAGCTTTATAAAATACATAACTGAAATTTAGCTCATAAAATAAAATTAGTTTAAGCAAAAGAAATCTCATTAGAGATTTAAGCGATCTAAAATCTGGAACCACGTACGTGTTTGTGTGTATGTGTTTTATATAATACCCCTTTACTTATTCTACCACTGGGCATATGCAACAATATTAACATTATGATTTTATATTTATTTATTTATAAATTTATTGTTTTGTCGCTTTTTATCCAAAGTAGCAGGAGGAGTTTATTTCTATAAGTTGCATACAACATATAAATTTTATTATATTTAGTTTGTTCAGTGTAATGGAAGTGATAACAGCAGCATCATGCTGATGCACATTACGATCTAATGTAGTAGACAACATACTCTCATAAAAGCGTTTATATAACCCGTACACTAATACTCATACTCATACACACATACACTTACACGGGCAGAAACATATTTTTTTTACCATCCCAGCTAAAAGGAATCGTATACACAAACACACACATACAAAGCTTTTGCAAGGGTACAAAAAGGGATGCGTCCCATCGGTAAAAAGAATAAGTAAAGAGGCCTAATAGAAGGCCTTATTTAACAGAAACAAGCCCTCCTCGCCGCATTCCATACTCATATATTTTTTACACATCTTTTAATTCATATTTTTCTTATAAATTTTCTATCCAAAATGTCCTAGTTGGATTAAATTTATGTTTTAAATGGATTTTTGAAAAGTTCACAGAAAAAATATTTTTACAATTTTTAATAAAAAATTCCAATTTTCATTGTAGATTTTTGAACTGTTCCCCAACATTTAAAGCTTATTTAACGAGTTATAAGCGATTTTAATTATTTATGTATTTTTAATATCAAAATACGATGTTTGGTTATTATTCGATTTTTTTGGGATTTTCGCATGAAATAACAAATTTTACCCATAAAATATGTGTGGTCATAAAATAAACTTCTAATTGTTTCTAGTTTTCGTAATCACAATCTTCATAATCAAGAATATGAAATAGCAAAAACTAATTCATTCTTTATTTAAAAAGGTAAGGCTAGGTCGAAAGGAAGACGAAGCATCAAAGATGCAACATCAAACCTAATCATACTTATTTGAAGTTGCATCTTTGATGCTTTGTCCTCCTTTCGACCTAACATAACCTTAATTTAATTCTTAAGTTTACGTCCTGCCAAATGGCATACGAAATTTCTATTAATCATGGCTCTTGTCCACAAAGGTGATTGGCGCTCTTTTAAAAAAATAAGCACTGCCACTTCTCATCCTTTAGCGGATATGGCCGCCATCATTCAAAATATTTCGAGCTAGTGGAATTGGGTCATGTTCGCCGATGAAATATTCGCTTTACCAATACACATAATCAAACATAAAATCCTTTCACAGCTGATATATTAAAACGAAGAAAATATTTATTTTTATCGGGTTCATCCGCAACGCAATGTTAGGTTTACGTAAGTGTACCTATTTATACCAGCGTTTAAAAGCTGCAGTCAAAGTAGAAAAACTGCTTCTCAGTTGTCACTGACAAAAAAAAACTTTTGCTATTACTTTTGATTCATTATTTGTTAACAGTTAACAGTCGCTGTCAATCCAACTGAAAAAGCGAAAAGTTGTACAAAAATTTTTGATTTTTGATCGACAGTTTTTGGTTTCGACCGCAATATTTTTAACCCTGATTTGTACACACTTGGTGAGACAAAGGAACTGGTGATTCGCAACGTATACGTTAACATACGAGTTACGAGGCCTTAAGAGATATCAACAAATTAAAAAACGTTTTAAAAACAATATCAGGCGCAAAAAGAAATGTATACAATTGCTTTTAAGAATGCTGGAAACCAAAAAAAAAAAAATTTTAAAATTAAACAAATTCTTTACCTTCCCAGAGAAGGGAGTAAGGAAGGTCACTTAAAAATTAGACTGAACAACTTCCTTTCTCCCTTCTTAGAGAAGGGAGTTGCGATTGTGTACTGAATATTTTGGAAAGTCTTTCAAAAATTCTTCTAGAAGGCATAATTTTGAAACCATGATATCATACGAAGCGAATCTTTTAGAAAGGAGTATAGAGGACTTCAAAAAAGCCTGCAACTTGCAGCCCTTTCAATATTCACCACTGCGCCTTAAAAAATTTAAGTTAGACAGGAACTAGTAATAAATATTGAGATGTATTAGTGTATTCCTTTATGCAAGTTCATACTGTAAAACATATTTGAGAATGAAAGTAAAAAGTGATTGTAAGTAGTGGTAGCATTAGTAGTAACAGGAGTATGCTGATATTCAGTTTTTGATGTTTTATGCATTCATACGTCTACAAAATACTAAAAAAAACTAATAAAAAAATATTTTCCATGCTTGTTTTCTGTGTTATGCATATTTTTTTATTTTTATTATTTATGCTTTCTCTTTTGCGTTAAACAAAAAAAAAAGACATAAAATAGATTCCGAATGTACAATATTTGATGCTAAAAGCAAAGAAAATATAAATGTTACGGTCATGTGTATATGCATGCATTTGTACAATATAAAGGGTTGTCTTGGACGTATTAAATATGTACATATAAAAAATTATTAGAAAAAAGTTTTGCCATATTCAGAAATAAAAAATTAGCATTATATTATGGTTAACACAATTATTTTTATAACTACTGCAAACATTTTATAATTGAATTAAACTCTTGCTTGGTTATCAGATTGTATTGATCAACAGAAGCTGAAAGATTTTCAATCACTTTGTTTGCTTAAAATTTTCACGTTCTTATTTTTTAATATAAGTAGATTTAAATACATAATTTACGATGTAAAACTGGAAGAATGATATTAAAGGTTATCGCGGGCTGTGAAATTAATTAAAGAATAGCTTTTATGGGTGTATCCATCACATGAATAACGATCATAAATCGATGTGGAGGGTAAAGTCTAAGCTGGGCTGCGAGTCTTGACCCAAGACATGGTTAGTTACCTGGCAAACGCAGGCTGACCGAATGTGCAAAGACAACTATACCAGAAATCCTTTGCTCACATCTGTCATTCACTCCAAATACTTCCAAATCCACAAAATCCCTTTCAGTCAGATGCGTGGGTACATCTCATCATTCGGGTGCTGCTAATTTGGAAAAGACTATGTCGTCCAACACACCAGTTTTACATGTGCCTATTGTCAATATTATCAGATTTATAAGCGTTCAAATTTGATAGTAACACATATGTAAAAGACATACATATGTAAATAAAAATTTTGTTTTTTCCTATTATCAACCCTGTAGGAATTCAAACACATTTTTAAGTAATTTCAAACTGGTTTTTTTATAACCACATCTAGTTGATTAAGTGACTTTTTTCCTTGTCGAAGAAGTCAGTTGGCCATCTTTGCATGACTTTTATACTGACTACTAACTACTTATTGTAGTTAATTAATAGTATAGTCGGTTTATAATAAATTATTTAAATTTGAAGTAATTTTTGTCACATGCATATTTTTATATAGAAATTTATATTTAAGAACATTTTGCATCAAATTGCTTTAAATTATAATGTATAATAGTGCTGAAATAAATACGCTACATAATTTCTAGTACATAAACAGATTTGAATCGTTTTCATTTTTATTTATTTTAATAAATTTGTATATATTTTTTTCATTTGACTTCATGGCATGCTTATTTTACATATTTTGCTTTTATTTGTGTTTTACTTGTGCCTCTATGCAATATGTTTGGTTGATATCTGCATGTGAATTAAACAAATTTGTAGTCACTTGAAAAATAGTTAACTTATAGTTAGTTTTTCCTGCAACTGACTATTAAATTTACTACTGGGAAATAATAAGAAAATTAGGGTGGTCGATTATTCGACATTTTCAAGAAACCGGTTTTCGAATATTTTGACTATATAAATCGGCACAAGCAAACCAGTTAAGAATGATATCTTTCTTTGTTTGTCAACCACTTAAGTGAAACATAACATATGAACCGGAGGTTGGTCCGTCGCCAAATCGATCCACTAAAACGGACAAAATGAATGCTCGAAACATGTCAATTCATATATACTTAGAAATACTATATTTTCTTCATATTAAAAAAAATTGATGGCCGAATTTCGACCATTAGGCAAACACTTGTGGAAATAAAATTACATCTTTACTAGATTCTTAATAAGAAAATTAAAAAAGTGCAGAAATAAATATGCATAATATGGATAACATTGACCTTACTTTTGGTTATTCTGACCATAATATGATTACATATGACCAAAATATTGCCCATATAATGGAACATTTTGACCATAATATTGTTAACATTAATTTTGACAATAATATGGTTCGTTAAGACCAAATTGAGTTAATATTGGCCATATCATAGTTAATATTGATCATATTGTGGTTAATTTTAACCAAATTATGGTTAATTTCAACAAAATGACTGTAAATTATGCATGTGCCAATTTGAATAGTTATGAACTATTGTTTTTGTTTTGTTAGAAATAAGTAAAAATAATTTTAGAAATAATCCCAACAAACCAATAAAATTTAATTATTTATTAATTTACACAAAATGTTTTTAATTTTTTCGTTCTGAAAAGTAGACTTTTGCTATTGAGTAGGTCTACATAAAACAAAATCTTTAACTTTAACCTTTTATTAAAATAAATAAAAATTATGTTAGTTAGTTACTAAAATAGTCCATTTTGCAATTCCAAACGCCATCATATAATATTTATCATTGAGTTTAGGTCAAAATATCGTTGCCCGAGAGTTTTTGTGCTCCACACGCCATTTTGACATTTTTGAGTTAAGAACGCTACCTTTGGTTTTCGACACCAAATTTTTTTAATCTACAATGCGTTTTCGGCTATCTTGCCTGTCCATTTTGCTGTATATCTTTTTAAACAGAACCTTTTTACGTCATTTAACGTTAACAACTTAAAAAATTACAAAAAAAAAATTAAAAAAAACTAAAGGTTGTAGAAAGGCAATTCTCAGATTTTACTTAAATAAATGTTCTTCAGTATATTCAAAATAGCTTGCTCAAAATAAAATTTAAGAACACAATTTTGCAGCCTCATTTCCAAACAGCAATTATAATTTTTTAAAAAAATGTTGACGGAAAAAATTACCAACACCGTTTAACGTTTTTGAAACAGAGAAATTTGTTGTTAAAAAAAATTCAAAAAATTCAAAATGGTAAAATTTCTGATCTAAAATTTTTATTAAATTTTATTTTTAATGCAGACAAAAATTATTTTATAAATAAAATAAAATACGATACTGATACTGACTTTGTAAATAGTTTTATTTTAAATTTTGTCTTTTGTTAATGAATAAATTGTTTTTTTACTAAAACTTTTTGGTGGGTTTTACTGCTTCTTTACTGAAACTTTGCTCTAAAGATGCAAACGGGAGATTAAAATGTATCCTCAAAAGCATATTTTTCAAGCAATTATATGCAATTTCTATCGAGAAGTTTTATAAAAAAATTATGTTAAACTTCAACATTGATTTTCTCAAAATGAATTTTTGGCACAAAGAGCACTTAAACCCCCGGACGACGATAGTTGTGGCAGATACATATATGTTTGCAATATTAGATTTGTTAGTAGATATCAACTCCTCTCTTTAAAAAGACTTTATTCTGTGTACAAAATTCTTTTTCATATTCCGCTGCTAAAATTCAATCAAACATTGTTAACTTGTTTTTATTTATATATCTCTCTCTTAACTCATGCCCCTTGGCAACCTGTTTAAGCGTTACAAAACAAAAAAGCATTCTTTTTAACAATGACCAACATTAAGTGGTTGGTTATGAATTGAGGCCAAATGAACCTAAAAACGTATGACTACTCCATACGGTACAAAAGACTTAATTACCTTCTGTATAATACAGAGTGATCAGCGTCACAACCACACTAATACCAACATCATAATAGACGTCGTCACCATCATCATCATCATTTTTCTGTTAAATGGTAGAGAAGTATATAAAATAACCAAATACGTGATAATGTTGCAACAGTTTTGGAAAAGAAGAACATTTTTTAATGTACAGTGACTCACAGCTTATTTGATGCACTGCATTTTTTTATTTTTAAAGCTCTGTAAAAACAAAACTAAAAGGAGCTATAAAAATAACTTGGATTCATTTTGAAGACAAAACGGTATTATTTAACAAGCAAAAATCATCTATTGCAAAATTAGCTTTCTAACCATTTAAAACTAAAAAAACCAAAAATTGTCCTTATTTTTATCTCACAGCTTATTTGATGCAGTTTATTTTCTACTGTAACGGTACCAAAATGCAACTTCGTTATTTTTTCTGTCAATCTTTTTTTAACTCTAGAAATGTTTTTGGTTGAATTGTTAGTCTAATTTTGTTACATGAAGTGTCAGTTAATAAAAATTCAAATGAGTCCGCGTACAACGATAGAGCAGCGAGAATTGGTTGTAAACCATTTTAAAAATGGCCACTCTCAGCGAAAAATAGCAGAAATGGTTAATATTAATGCTTCCACAGTTCAAAATATCATTGAGCGCTTTATCCGTGAAAATCGGGTTCATAACAAAGGCAGAAAAGCATCGAATAAAATTTTTAATGAACACGACGAGCGACATATTTTGCGAAAAATAAAGGCAAACCCAAAGCTCTCGGCTGCAAAATTGACGTCCGAAGTTAAAGCTGACCTGGGCAAACAATGTTGCGTGGAAACTGTCCGTCGGGTGTTGCGCCAACATGATTTTAATGTCCGAGTTGCACGCAAGAAGCCGTTTATTAACCCAAAAAATAGGCTATGGAGGCTAAAATTCGCAAAGGAACACGTTTCAAAGGAATCTGCGTTTTGGAATTCGGTCATCTTTGCCATCGAATCTAAGTTCAACCTATTTGGGTCAGATGGCATGTCGTATGTATGGCGGAAACCAAATACAGAACTTCACAAAAAAAAACCTAATAGCGACAGTGAAGCATAGGGGTGGCAGTGTCATGGTTTGGGCCTGTATGTCAGCTGCTGGTACCGAGAAATTAACATTTATTGAAACAACCATGGACAAATTTAAGTACCTTCAGATACTTAAGGGCAACTTGTTGAAGAGTGCTGATAATCTGGGTATAAAATCAGATTTTCGATTTTATCAAGATAAGGATCCAAAGCACAAATCCGGTATTGTTCAAACTTGGCTGATATATAACTGCCCACATTTGATGACACCGCCAGCACAGTCACCAGACCTTAACGTTTTAGAAAATTTATGGTCAATATTAGAAACTAACATAAGAAAACACAAAATTTCTAGCAAAAACGATTTAAAAGAAGCCTTTTTGATGGAGTGGGCAAATATTTCGCCAGATATTACAAAAAAACTGGTCGCTTCTATGCCAAATCGTCTTTAATCTGTTATAGATAATAAAGGCTATCACACCAAATATTAAATTGGGTAATTTCCATTTTTTGTTTTGACCTTCTGGAAACCGTAAGTGGCTGCATACAATAAGCTGTGAGATGAAAAAACGATTGTTTTTTGTTTTTTTTAGTTGTAATATATTGAAATGTTCATTTTTGGAATAAAATTAATTTTTTTGATAAATAATAAGGTCGCTCTTTTTAATGATACGAACTTCCTTTTTCAGTTCCTGATAACTTTTTTTTTACAGAGATTTAAAAATAAAAAAATGCAGTGCATCAAATAAGCTGTGAGCCACTGTACATATGTACTTTATTACCAACCATTCATTTTCATTCATAAAAGTACTCATTTAAACCAACATTAAGAAGTATAGTTCCTTCCTGCCTTTAAAAATGTCCACCCACTTTTTCATTCATTTATTTGAGTCATTTATTCGCTAGTCATTTATTTATTCAATCGTTTATAATTTTTCTACTTTTTTGTTACAGTTGCTCTAAGTTTTTCTATCTCTCTGTCTCTTTCTCTCTTTATTACCCTTACCTATGTCTAAATTTAGTTGATGACATTTTGATAAATCCTCTAAATGATGTTGGTAATGAGATGTCAATAAAAATGATATCATTTTTCCTCTTTAATATCATGATTGAAATTATACTTTATATTTCTTTCACTGTCAACGAGTGTTCTATTGAATATTCACATAAGTACCATAAACACTGAAAAAGTCAAATTGTAACTATTCAAATGATAGGAAAACGAATGGAGCAGAAAGTCTCAAAAACAAAACTAAAAATATTCTCTTAAAGTTTAGAGGTGCAAAGTTACAACAACAAAGCTAATACACTTTTTACTAACAAAATTATAGAGTTATGTTTGTAGTTGGACAGCTGAGTTAGGGTTTCTCTTCCTCTCTTTCTATTCTTGTTGTTCTTCTATGTATCAAAACATCTCTACTCAATACTTGAAAGTGTATGTATGTAGGGATAAGTGAATGGAATTCAGTTAATTTTAGCATATCGCAGTTGATCATAAAGAGGGTATTAACTCAAATTATTTACTTTTCCACACGTTATATTCATATCTAACCGCTCTAAAAATGTCGTGAAATTTTGTCTCCTTTTGGGTTATAAAACGGTTGGTTTAAAAAGTATTCTCCACATGCATTTAACGTGAAATTAAAAATTGTTTTGCTTTTATTGAAAATTTTAAAATTTTGAGTTTATACCTTCTTTATGATCAAGTGTGATATACTTACATGTGTATTTAGTAGCATAAGTAAATATATTTGCTTTAGAAAAATCTTTTACTAATGAATTGTAAAAATATAAGTAAAATTGTTAAATATTTTATAAGAGAAACTATTAAGATTTTCTTTTTATTCTTTTGATAGACATTTTGCTTTTATTATGTATAAACTTTTCGGAAATATTTTGACTTAAATTAGTTTTTATTTTGCTTTTATTTTATATTGTGTATTTTTACTACACAAATTTTTTGTTAAATTTAACAAAAATGCTTCTTAAATATTTTGTGTTGCAATGGAGTAGAATAAGGCGACTTTCGGAAGCCCTCTTCTCAAAGGGGAGAAACCCCTGTTTTCAATGTTGTCATCTTAAACCATGCTATTTTTATACATATTAATGAAAAAGTTAATACATTTCAACAGGTTTAAATGGCTTATTTCATTTTTAATAAAGCAATTATAATTTTTTGTTTTTTAAATACAGAATATTGCCTAATTTATTTTATAAATTCTCTATATTTGTTGAATTTTTAGTATTTTACAATTATTTCCCCCATAAGTGATGCTCGAAGCTGGCACAAAACATTGGCAACAATCAAAAGACTTTTGATTTTTATTGCGCACCGAAACGAAAAGCAAAATACTGTGAAATGTGTTGTCAATATTGCATCATGTTGTATTTCTTACAGGTTGTATTTTTTTTAATGTATCTTGTCCCATATCTAAAGTGTTAAGTATTGCATTTTATAGGGCAAAATGCTAATAATATGGCGAATAACAATAATATTGTATAAAAGATGGGGCGCTTAACTGCTGGATATTTTTCTGCTTCGCATATAACTGCTCTTTTTATAATGTTTTCCAGAATTTTTTGCAAAATTTTGGATGTAGTTTGAATAATTTCATTTCAGGATGGTACTTAACTTTTAAACGTACACTATTTTCTTCAAATATTCCTAACCGTTCTTAACACAATTTGTCAACATCGTCCGATATGCATGTGAGATTGCAGAACTAATTCTATAAATTTTTAAATTCAATCCATTTTATGTACTACAGCATATAGAATTATCAGGTTTTAATACTGTACAGCAGAGATTTTTGGTTTATATTTGAACTGGCTGTAAGGGTTTGCGTGATATCGATTTAAATTCTCGCAATCTGTGCATTTTTAAGCCCTTGCAAATGAACTGTAAAATATTGTACGAAAATTCATTTACACAAATTTCATAAATTTGTCATACAATTTTGGCCAGTGTCCGAAAATAAACATTAATAGATTTGTGGAAAACACAAACGCTTTTATTGTTTGTGTAGTAAATCGCAAAGAAAATAATGTTTCGCAGTTTGTCATCTTTGAACACAAAAATAATACTGTATTTATACAACTCAACAAAAGGATGAGATCATTTAATTGCGTTTTGTGTTTTCATTAAAACAAAAGACTTCGGCGTTTTCGCTTTAGCACATTTATGTTCATTTGTTTCCGTTGTTTTTTGAAACTGTTCGAAGGATATGCCGTATCGACTAAGAAAAACATTTACTTTAGTTTGGCTTAGAAAATAAACCAAATATATAGGTTTGCTTCTTAAGCTTTAAATAATAAAACTTGCGAAACACTCTCAGGTGACGATAAAAGAAAAAAATTGTACACAAACAAAACATGTACAGTGTACACATTAAACACACAAGCTATTCGTACTGTGGTCGTTGCTAAAATTTTTGGTTTGGTCATTACTTTATTAATCTAAAGAAGAAACAATACAACTAGAACATTAAAATATAATGTATGCCTACACAACCACTACAATTGTTCACTTTTATAACGGAGTACAGTACATCATATAATGTTCGTTACTTTCTTGAAAATAGTTACGAACGTTATTAATGGTTGTGTTCTAATTCACAAACACTAAAAAAAGATATAATTTCTGGGTGTGTAAGCCGTACGCTAAATAATGTTCTGTTTATTTTAGAAAACTGATTTCGGATCGTAAGTTTGCGGTGTATTTTATGCTTATCGTCTTTTTCAACGAAAAACTAACTACAAATTCTTTGAATAATCTAAGCATATTAGTCTTTTGGCTTTCTTAAGGCAACTGCTTCAGCAAGCCTTTTGAAAATAATTTTAAATCTAAAAAATAATTCTAATTTAAAATTTATTAATAGGAGTTAGGAGTTCTCAAGAAGTTTTTCGTATATGTTGAAAATGCCAAAGGTACCCGGGTACCTTGCCATTCACATAAGGGTTAAATTGCTGAAAAAATAACTGTTACCCTAATTTGTGATTATTTCAAAGAAACTAAAAAATACTTAACATTTTACAAACCGAAAAAAATTTATTAGCCAAAAACTCAAAGCAGATAGAAAAATGGTCCCTGTTGTTGTTAGAAATTTACTGTAAATTTGTTAACCGTACACGTAGAGAAAAAACATGTTTAAATGTGGTCACCTCGAACCAAACTATTTTTAAAGAAAATTTTAAACATATTATGGTTATTATAACCATATAATTATTAGCGACAACCATATAATGGTTAAATTAGTCCTCCATCAATATAAAAAGGCTTAAATTTCCTAAATCCAAATTTTTAATACTATATTAGTACATTTTGGTTTTGCAGCTAGAAACGTTTTAAGTTGCTATTGGACGCACGTTCACATATGCATACATGTACTTTTTTTATAAACTAAAAGGAATTGTTATTGCGGCAGTTTTATTATGTGCTAGATAATTTAAAAAAAACTTAGAGAATATTAGAATATTTCGAAGAAAGTATTTTTTAAATACCTAAGACATTTTCTTATTTTTTCTGTCTAATTTTCTAATTTAAAGATAAACTTTAAATGCAAAATCAAGGTGAATTCATTTTTCAGGTGGCGTTGAAAGCACAGCTGTGCTACTTTTTTTTCCTAATTAGAGAGTGGAAAGTCAAAAGTTACTTGTGTTTTTGACATATCGGCCAACGAAAGTAACAAAAAAATACATTGTTTTGTTTCGACGCCACCGTTTACATGAATTTGCCTTGTCCAAAATATTTTAAATATGTTGCAAACGTATGGATAAAGTGTCCCAATCTTAATATACATTATTGCATTACCTACATAGAACACATAGAAATATGTACAAATAGGGTGTTTTTTAGGCTACATAGAAAAAATAAATTAACTTTAAATAAAAAAGAATATTATTATTCTAAAGAGCAATACATGTTATCACCATTTCAATATGATGATCTTGGCACAGCGCATTCTGTGCATAATATTTTAAGCCACTTTTCATGCCATGTGTTAGGAATAACACAAATAATCTTGCCCTCCAAGACGTCAACTGTTGCTGGACTGGCAGCAAAAATGGGTTACTTAATGTAGGCAAACAAAATACAATCGGGAGCTGTTAAGTCCCACTAGCTTGGAAGCCGACTGACAGGTTGATTGCTGTAAATGGACTTATCGCCAAATTTAAAAAGTCGATAGCTGCCATCGCCGAATGGCAAGTAGCTTCATATTGTTTAAACCAATTTTCGCCCCGAACCAATGTCATCCATATTTCCAAAAAAACAAGTCTTTGATGATGGTGCCGTAACCATCTCCACCTTTCAAGTGAAATTATTTAACAACGCTGTTTAACGCTAACAGCACACTCAAACAGCCCTTCACATCTAACACTATATTAGAGTTAAGGTAAGTAGCTTTATGTCTAGCAAAAACGG
Source organism: Pollenia labialis (assembly GCA_949318255.1). NCBI lineage: Eukaryota > Metazoa > Arthropoda > Insecta > Diptera > Polleniidae > Pollenia > Pollenia labialis. The sequence goes on along the minus strand of OX439142.1, from coordinate 132,783,038 downwards.
GTTTGTACGATCTATTGTGAATTGGTCTCACCACATATGCCGCATTTTTTGTTTATGAACAAACCCGTTAAGCTAAAAATTGTCCTCAACGCTGAACACAATTTTGCTTTAAAAAATGCCTCACTGATTTACAAAGCAAATATTGAAAATTAAGAAGCGTTGTTCAAACATGAATCTTTTAATTATGAAAAGTTTATTACGTTTACTCTTGGCTAAATCCTTTTCTAAGTTCTATAAGACTTCAAAAAAAACCCTTTATCTGAATTATTGTTTTTGCAAAAATTAAAATACATTATATGCAATATATTTAAACAAATTCAAGTAACAAATTAAGACGAATAAATTTTGCAGTTTTGCAGTATTTTATAAAATACTTAAAACGTCTATGTTAATTTGCTTATTTTACATCAAACCACTGATTTTTTTTTTTAATTTGCATCTAACCACTGTGCCGAATGTTCAAAACGACTGCAACAAAGTTGCTTATTTATATTAATGAAAAAAAATGGAGTTTCTCACATAGAGGAAACATTATGTTATTATGTACTAACATAACTGCATGTAAAAGTTGTGTTTTTGTATGCATGTGTGAGTGGTTTTTTAGAAAAAAAAATTATATGTTGCTTTTTAATAAAATGCACACATTTTACTAAATGCACACATTTACTAAATGCAAAGAATAACTAACATAAATACATACAAACATACATGTTTATAAATTTTATTTATAAAAATATCCTTGTGAGCAGCGTTGCCACAACCAAAAACAAAATTGTAACGAAAATCTAAAAATGTAACCAAGCGAAAAATAACCAGAATTTTAATGTATTAAAAATATTATTTTTTTTTTGTACTTCAGGCAATAATATGTCTACTAGTGATGTTACGAATACTCGTTTCGCCGAATATCCTTCTATTTCACGACATTCGTAGTCGCCAAATTCAAGCGAATGAAAATAATGTTAAGAACAATAAAGCAAAAAAACCTGAGTTATATACTTAAAAAACCCCTATTATCTTAACCCTTCGATGTTCTACAACCTTTTAGTACCACTAAGTGCAACTCATGGTCTGGCCAGGCCACGATTGAAAACTCCAGCCAAATAAGTAAACCAAGCAACATTTTTTACTTACTTGAAGTTATTTTAAAATAAAACAGTATTTTTTAATATAATTGTAAAAATATAAAATATCTGTTAAAAAATCATTGCAAATATATGCAGGTATTTTTTTAAGAAGTCATTTTGTAACTTTATTTTTTTCAATGATGTGTATGATTTTAAGTGTTTTCAATGGTCCGGAGATAAAAAAATAGTTGCAAGTCATGAATTTGCATTAAAATTGAATGCTATCGAACAACGTGCATGGAAGGGCACAGTTGCCGTTATTGAGCAGTTTCTTGGCAACAAACAAGCTGACAATTATAAAAATATTGTCGCAGATATGATTTCGGCAAATGGCGAAATGGGCATATTAATATCGCTAAAGATCCATTTCCTTCACAATCATTTAGATTTTTTCCCTGATGATTAAGATGATTAAGATTAAGAGATTGCGGCTATTGAAAAGCACTTTTAAGGACATGACATTACGCATATACTTGGCGAGTACTGTTGGTCTATTTGTCGCGATACTGACACAAATGCTTACAAACGTAAAAATAAAAGGCCTACATTTTTTAAAAAGCATTGAAATTTTTAATGTAACACTTTTTAACTTTAATATAAAAAAATTAATAAAAAAATTCGATTTTTTAACGAACTGAAACCGTTACAAAAAACCGATAACCATATTTTAAAAAAAACAAAATTCAGGAAAATCTGAGAATTGATAAAAAAAATCTATTTTTTTTAATTTGACGTAATACAGACATTCCCACGAGTCTGCCTGCAAAAATTCAGCTCGATCGGATTACGGAAAAAGGGTTAAAAATCGATCCAAAGTCTTTCACACAGGCGGACAGCCGGACAAAAAAAAATCTGACGTGTAGATGAAAATCGCCGATACACGTGTACTTTTACTTTTTCGCACCTTTCCGAAAAAGTATATTTGGTTCATAGGACATAAAAAAACTCGTTTTTGTAACGAGGTGTAAGGAGTATTTTTGATAAATTTTAGTATTTTTTCGTCTAGTATTATTCATAATTTTGGATTAAATATTCCATCAGCAGTTTATCCATTATAATAATAATTTTTATAAAAATATATTCTGATTCAAAAACACTACAGTCGCCAAGATCAGAGCCACCGAGAAAGAGTTGGTGGTGAAAGCACAAATACCGTAAGGTCCATTAAGGCGGAACGGGTAATGCGAGTATTAAAAGAAACAAAATTTTTATTTTCATGTTGAAAAAAGTAACCAAAATGGAAAAATAAGCTCACATTGAAAAATAAGAAACCAAAACGACAACACTGCTTGGTAGTGTTTGTATAGTATTTATATATGAATATGCACTTGTATTTAATTGAGTAAGTGTGTGTGTTAGAATGTGCATTTATACATATTTTCTTTAAAAAAAAGCAAAAAAAAAAGAGGGAAAATAGAAAAGAATCACTTGCATAAATTTGTTCAACATGTAATTGTGCTCGCAAATACACATCTGTTCGCTGCAACACAAGTATTTTATGTTTCTCTTGTAAAAGTAAACGAAAAATAAACACTTTTGGAAATTCGCAGATGGTTAAAATATGAATTAAGTTTTCAGGTGTTTAAGATTTATAATTTGAACCAATGTTCGAAAATAAACATTAAATATCGTTCCTTAGTGTTTATTTCGGTAGATTTGTGGAAAACACAAACGCTTATAGTGTTTGTGTAGTAAATCATTAAAAAAATAACGTTTGCCCGTTTATAATTTTCGAGTGCACAAATAATACTGTTCTTATCCAACTCAACAAAAAGATGACAACATTTAATTCCGTTAGGTTTAAAAAAAAATTACAAATTTTATTGTGTTCGGTTCAGCTTTAAGTGTTCACATTCATTTCAGTTGTGATTAGCGACCAATTGGCTGGTAAAAAAAACCAAAAATTGTTTTCAAAAACAAAAAACATATACGAAAAAACAAAAAGCCAGCAATAAAAAATGTCTACACAAACAAAACACATACACAATAACCCTTCTCAACATATCCTAACCTTTGTGGCCAACGTCATGCTAAAATCCTTTTTTCAAAAGGACATTTATATGAGGATCGGTGCAGTCGATGCCACGATGAAGCCCATTTGTTGAAACTCAAATGAATTTGTTGCCTATAGTTGATTTATGTAACTCAAACCCATTTTTCCATTGATAAATATTTTGTATTATTTTAGAACTTTAAAAGTGTTCTTATACTTATCATTTAGATTAGATCGGCTCCAAAAAAAAGTTTTTGATGTACCCCCTAAAAGATATTTTTGATATGTTTCATGACGATTCCCAAAATATTTTAGTACTAACGATAATCGTGAGTTAAAACGCGTCAAAATGGGGTCAACAAATTTCAGTTCGGTAATATTTTTTCCATTGAATGACCAAATATGATCGATATTAAAGAATTCTTTGATTCTGCATTAAATTATTTCAAAAATCTAACCACAGACTCGAGATAGCGCGATGTTTATGTCAGCTTTTGATGCTTTCCAATTCGATTAAAATGAAAACTAAAATAACTTCACCATTTTTTGTCCGATTTTCATTTCCAATGTCAGTTAGAAAGGTGTTGAGCACCGCTTGGGATATTAGTCAAAAATTAACCCTAAACTGCACTGTCTAATTTTTTATAACAATCACTTAGCAATCAATAAAACCGTACTTTAAAACCACTAAAAGCATATTTTTGTGCAGGAAACACTTATTATTATAGTTAGCTACTTTTAAATAAACTTTTTTATGACCAACATTTTGAAGAGGTCTTTTTATACCCTCCACCACAATTAGTTGTCATTCCGTGTAAAACTCTTTTATTATTCATCTCAGACCTCATAAAGTATATATATTCTGGGTCCTTGAGTGATTCTTAGTTGATTTAGCCATGTCCGTTTGTCTGTCCGTCTGTTGAAAACACGCTCACTTTCGAACAACTCAAAAAAAATGAACAAACTTGGTGCCAAATTGCTTGTAGTTATCCTAAGCAGTTTGGGATTGAAATTCGGTGAGAATTTTGTTACAAAAAATAACATAAATGGTGGAACAAGGCACGGAATGAGATAATATTTTGCAAAAATTTGTTTTATTCGACTGGAAATCACGCTGTTCAATTTCGTGAAGATCCGTCCATAATTTACCCTAGGCCCCATAGAAACCCTACTCTCGGAAAACAGTTTAGTACGCCTAAGACCGTAAGTAAAAATGCTATCATAACAAAATTTGGCGCGACACAGTTTAAAAGTACTAGAAATTACACTGTGAATTTTCGTGATGTCCGGTCCATAATTTACCCTAGGCCTCAAATAAACCCTTCTCCCGGAAAACAGTTTAGTACGGCTAAAGCCGTAATAAATAATGCTATCAAAATAAAATGAAATACTTCACTACTCACACTAATAAATTTCGTGATGCTCGGTTCATAATTTACTATAGGCCCCATATAAAGCCCACTGAGCTGTCGGTGGATGGTATCAAAGATTCGGCACAGCCGAATATAGCACTCTAACTTGTTTAATTTGTTTTTGCCCATTTAAGTTGAGTCGGTCTAATTTATGTGCGCTGTGTCCTTCGCTGTGTGCTAGAGCTAAAGAAATTTTATATTAAAAAAATGGAAAAAGAAACATTAAAAAAAATTTTAAAACAATAACTGTTAATGTCGAAAAGGCTCCAAGTCTGTACGATTTTTTGCAAGCCTTTGACAAAGGAAGCGCATATTTTTGGGAGAGGGAAAGAGATCAGAAAGATATGTGAATTCTTAACATTTAATGGAAAAAATTTTATTTATAGGGCCAAAGCATTCCTTCACTGCGATGCAGGTTTGCAAGGTAAAATATTTACCCTGCATCCCTAAAATTAGTCGATTAGACGCATTCATGCAGAATTCCATAAAAACTTATGTATTACAAGATAATAAAAAAAATTTCTTGTTTGATTTCAATTAAAAACAAAGAGAATTTTTTTTTTACCAAACGAACTAACGTTGTTATTTTTGTCAAGCTAGCTTGTTTAAAGATACGGAAAAAATCGTTTAAATACACATCTTAATTGTTTCAACTAATGATGAGTGCTTACGTATAAAAAATATCGTTATTGTTCTTGGGCTAAAGAATACACAGAAATAAAACAAACAATTGCAAAGAAGAATTGTTCATCAATCTTGAGCAAATACTTTTTGGCGAAATGTCCAAATTATATTCCTTTCGGTTTCTTAGAGGCTTGTAATCCAATCGAGGCGTCTTCGAGTTAGAAGGTCGCTCCTTTTCTTTAAATTGTCCTCGATTTCGTTCCTATCAGTTCCAATTTCAGCGAAACCAGTAATCACATTCAGCGGATTTGGATGTAGGTTGCTGGCTATCATTGATTGTTTCTTCATCTGAACATTTATCTTCTCGATCGGGCGGAAGTATATTAACACAATTGATATCCCCGTCTTCATAACTCCAATTGGCTATTATTCCATCCAACTCCAGGCAAAACCTTTTTAAATCCACAAAAACCCCGAAATTCAATTTTAGATTGTACATTATATATGAAATACTCACCTTTTCTTTAAAAAAATTCAGTATAAAATCCAAAAACACTCGGTAAAAGAAAAATATAATATAGAAGTTTCACAACTAATGCGCATCAAATACAACACAAAGAATGCAAAATATCAGTCAAGTTTCATGGTCAGACTGTAACTGTAACATTTATTGACATTAATTACTCATGGTTATTTTTTTAATTTTATTTTTATTATGATTTAAAAAAAATTATTTTATTAGTGTCTAAAAATATGGGTTGCAGAAATTTACCCCTATCATCGAAGGCGATGGGGTGGTTGTGGAGGCATATAGTTTTTTTTTTGCCAAAAGATGAGCCTTAACATTCATATAAAAAGTTGCTGGAATTTCACCTCTGTCATACCTAAAATGATTTTTACTGTTCGAAAAATCGAACAGCGGTGCGAAATGGGGCTAAGTACGAGTCATTCTTAAAAATGCTCGTACGAATAACACTAAAACGTACTTAAAACAATCCTAAATGGAATTGCTTTCGTTAATCAATTCCGGAATTTCTAAAAAAAAGTATTAAATTCTTAACTTAAGTACAAAAAGCTGAAACGTTTCGTTGGTAGTGCCACTCTGAGATTAAAATTACGTTGTTACGTTGTTTATTTCGTGCCTCAGACGCTTCTTATGATAATAGCCCGATAGGCAACAATGCCTCATGCGCCATGTATTAAAATCTTGTATAACTTTGTAGGTGTCATAGGATGCCAGGGATATAGAGTAACGTTAAGTTTTGCAGTGTCCAATCAATAATTAGCAAACTCGTGCAAATGGATTAAGTGACCACTTGTAATTACTTCAACAATAACTTTGATTCGGTAGACGAAATCCAATGCAATTCCAGCAAAACAGATACATTTAAAAACTATACGTTACTGGTTCGCACATTCCTTTTTTACACAGGTCATATTAGTCTTAGGTGTAATAATTTAAATAAAAAACATCTACGTACAACCAAAACATTTTATGACTTGCGAAAGGGTTTCTATCATACACAAAAAAAACTTTTCAAAATTTTTCACTAATTAAAGCACTAATCAAAAATAAAATTAGTTTTAATTAAAAATGTAATCAATTGAATTTAACGTTTAATCAAGTGAATTAAACGTTTAATTAAGTAAATTAAACGTTTAATTCATACTACTAATTTGTTTACTGGTGCAAATTTAATAAATTTTTTAATTAATATCACAAATTTTTTAATTGAAATCAATTTTTATTTTATTCTGTGTATGTACCTGTGCAACATGAGCAAAAACAGAAAAAGGTGACATTTTCAAAAAATCATAAAAAATGGCGCTGCAACGCGCAACGTTTTTTTTTTTAATTTAAAAGTAGAGATTTCAAATTTTATCGTAACGTATAACATTTTTAAGAATTCAACTGGCTTCACTTTCGAAAACCTATTAATTTTTTTTTTACAAAAACGAATTTTTTTATCATAAACATTTGTAATCAAATTTTTCAAAAAATTTTTATTAGTCAATATAGTCTTTCACAGAAAAAAATATATTGTAAACCTCCCAAAACCGTAAAAAGTCAATGAAAACGCATGCAATTTAATCAACTTTCCTGACTTTAACAGTGTCCCAAAACAAATCTCAAGCAAAAGACTTGAAAATTCACTATACGATTTAGAACTTTGTTGTCTGTCGAGCTGCGTACTTAAATTTTTACATTTCTTAAATTTAATTGTTTGCCTAATGTCCAGCTAGCTTCGCAAAAAACCCCAATGTACGTCGTCAATTATTTTTTATACACAACAACTTAAATTTTGGAACAAACACATGATTACCAAAGTCTGCTATCGAAATGATCACATCACAGTTTAAAGTTAAAAAGCGCCAAGGATAAAAAAGTACTTGAAAACAACGAGCGGGTACTGCGGTATATTTAGTAAGAGAAAGTACTGAAAAAGTACTAAAGAATTGAATTGTTTAACACTGCTAAGAACTATGTATATCGGGAATAATGTTGTTGTTTCATAATTGAAATTCTGTAGGGTGTAAAACGGGCAAGCAAATCAATCATAATAAAATTCTTCTTATACTTTCAATTTTGGTTTATTTTTAGTACGAATTCGGGATTGAATTACCTTTATAATACTTGAATTTGATTTTGAGATTTGTTCAATCTTAGTTTTACTTTAATCAATCTCATTGTCGGATTATTTCAAGTACGAATTCATGATGAGGTATTTCGCGATGGAAATTCAGTACTTGAATTAATCTTTCTGTACTCGATTCTAGAAAATCCGTGAATTGATTTTAGTACGAATGGACGGATTTTTCTTTGGAGTGTGCAAAAAAATTATGGATTACAAACTATAAAATAAATTTCAAATATTTTTGATCTGATCTGAAATCAAAGTGGGAGCTGAAAACGATTTTTTTTTCAATTTCATTGGCATTCTTCAAGTATGGACTTATCCTTAAACTTCGGTTGAAGTTTAGAGTTAATTTCCCGTGTGAAAAAGTTTTTGCGGCGGAACGGGCAAAGTTTTTTGATACATTTTTGTTTTTAATAAGTTAAAAAACTATTTTTCATTGCAATTTTTGAAGTTTTAGTGCATATTTTGGATTTTTTAGCGCATATTTTGGATTTTTAGCGCATGTTTTAACCGCATATTTTTAAATTTCAATCTCAATCCTAGTAATATATCTTGTTTAACAATTTACCCAGCGTAGATGTCCCCATCATATCTGGGATTTTCGGCAAACCGATTTCAACAGACAGACGAAAAGATGGATATCATACGGTCCCAGAATATATAAACATTATAGGGTCTTAGAGAAATTACGAATTCCACCTGTGGTGAAGGGTCTAACAAGTTTTTAACACTTGAATAAAATTGAATCGTAAATGCCTGTGCAATTAATCGGGATTAATTTTACGACTATAATCGAATTGAAAATCCAAGTTTAGAGTAATAAAAACTATTACAATTATGCCATATGGCCCAATTTAATTTGCATGCACTGTATTTTTTTTTAAAGTGCGTGCATGTGTGTACAACTGCATATACGAGTATTTAAGCATAAATTAACTTTGTTATTTTGTTTTTCTTTCATTTTAGTAAATATTTTTAATTTAGTTTGTTTTTTTAAAGTTTTTGTGCACTAAACTCTAAAGTGGTTCTGTTAGAGAAAATAATTTTAAACTGCACTATAAATGCCAGAAAAGAAAATAGACAGAAAGCAAAACATAAGAAATTCTCAGCGACAAGCTTTTGAAGTAATAGAATTTTAGAAAATCTACACATGTTTGATATTTTAATTTTGTAAATTTAAATTGAAAGAAACAACAAACACATTCAATGTTTATATACCCAATAAAAACTTCGCCTACAAAATAATGTGTTATGTAATCAAGAATAAGTAAAAATACTACTTCCAATTCTACTGAAAGAACCAATGAATTTTACAAGGGATGCCCCAAAATGAATGCATTAAAATGTAAGTCATTATTTGTAGCATCTGAAAAATAAGTAGTTACAGAAGTAGTTGTAGTAGTTATATAGGAGAAAGTCACTAAATAATGAGTGAAAGAAGCTATTAATTTTAAGAAAGTAGGCGAAGGTTTTCTGGGTATTTTAATCTTTCATTTCCTGTTTTTTTCTTTTTTCGAAATCAAAAGAATAAAAAACTAATTTAAATATATTAAAAACAGATATTGAAAGAAAAAAAAATTAAATTCGTGATAAAAAATAAATTGAATTTTAAAACACAAATTGTATGTTTCTGAAGGTTGTCTTGTCTTGCTATGAAACTGTTTTGTATTTCAGTATTCTTTTATTTATTGCCCGACAAAAAACAGATTTTTTTTTGATGTCTTAAACTCCCATTAGACACAAGTCTGCCCAGTAGGCTCTCTTTTTCTTTGAATGAGTACAAATGGTAGAGGTTTCACTTCTTTTATTTTTGTTTTTAAGAAAATTACGTAGTAAACCAAAAATGTTTGTTCCTTTGATTGTGTTTTTGGCTTTAGACGATGTAGATGTTTCACACACTTTCAGATTGTTTGTTCCATTTTGGTCTTTTTAGGCCCATAAATCAACTGTTATAATTAAGACATGATTACAAGTGAAATTTTCTTGTTTGTTGCCAGGCTTAAGATAAAAAAAAAGTGGCCACAAGCAATTTTTTCTAAAGTCATTTTGTACCACAAAATAACTACATGTTTTAAGACTAGAATGTGTCCAGTAGTTAGTGAAATGTGTAAGAGTGAGTGCTTTTGCTACTAAAGTCATTATATTTTTTGGCTTGTGTGCATTTTCCATTAGAAGCGTAGGTTGGTCGGTTGTCAGTACGAGTTTTAGGATAAAAGCCAAAACATAACATAATAATTGGTGTAATCAGAAAATGTACGTTGTCCGTACCAAAATTAAACTTTTACTGAAACTTTATTAAATCTTTAGGTTTAAGATTTCATAAGAGATAATTTAAGAATTAAAAAAAAAAGGAAAGTTATTTGGGGATTAAAGGAAATATAATATTTTAATTCTTTTATTTTTCTTTTTTAATCAAGCTGAAAGGGCATACGGGTTATTTTTATTTTCAATTTTTAAAATGAACTTAAATTACAAGAAACCCGGCAAATATTTGTATTTTAATTATAATTAATTGGTAATTGGAAATTTTCACTTGGACATGTGTTTTGCTTATACCGTAAACCTAACAAGACAGACTCGTTACAAGACCCTTGCAAATAACGTATTGTCTTCACATTTTGGTCTTTTTTAGTTTATAAATCAAACCAATTAAATTATTATACCATGAAAACGGTTTTAAAGTAGAAGGAGTGATAAGCTATTCAAAATGGGGACATACCTAAACCTTTTGAAAAATTATGTGTAGACTCAAAGAACGGTAATGCAAAAACATGTAAAAGTCTTGCAAAACTCCTATGTAATGTCGACAGGTTAACAAAAGTTCTGTGGTGAAACCCAAATTCAAATAGGGCGAAGGAGCTTAAAGGACTCAAAAGACCAGCACTAAGAAAGTAATTCTATAAAGAAGCCAGATATATATTCGAACTAAATTAGCTCGCATAGAATCCAATGATGTGACATTGGGGACAAAATACTGGAACATTGCTTGTGCAAATGTCTTATAAGAAACAAAAAGGATAAAATACCAAATCTGAAACTATTTAAGGAAATGGATATAAAATCCTTGCGAAAAGTTTTAGAGGCAACTAAATTCTGAAGCCAGTATTTAATCTAATTTGGGCTAATGGATAGGGGACCTCTCCTTTTAGGAAAACCATTAAATTGGTATGGTGGCAGCGTTATCTAGCCTATTGGACTTAAAAGAATTAAAACTTTGCTTAAAAAATAAATAAATTTTAAACATCATAATTATATACCAGTATTTTCATAAAAAAAAATTTTATTTACAAAAGGTTTAGTGAACAAATTTTTATAGTAAATTCGATTTATAAACTTTTTATGAATATGGGGGATGGTATACATATATTTATGATTGTTTAAAATTAGATTTATTATTTCTTTGTATAGTTTTTTTCTTAAATCTGTTTTTTTGAGTTATTGAAGTAACATTAAAGTTAAAAGAAAAGTTCTCTTAATTATTCAAATATTTCTCCTTTAGAGGCATCATGACAAATTTACAATTAATTCACTTCCCTAAAAGTGATGTCTTATTCTGTAATTCATCCAAGACAAGTGTGGCATATGGAAGAATTTATTAAATTTTTAAACAAAAAATTATACTTTTTGCGGTAACTTTGTTAAATATTTGAATAATTTACACCCATATAAAAGTCTACAAAATGAAAATGTACAAAGAGACTACAAAGTTCATTCAACTTTGTTGTACAAACAAAGCAAAGTTTACATTTCTATAAAGTTTCAAATGTGTTTTTGAATCAGAGATGTAAATGAATCATTAATTTTTGATTTTAATTCATTACGAATTAGCTAAATTTTGAATTAATTCTTTTCACACAAAAAAATAAATTGAATGAAATTTGAGTCAATTGATATGTTTTTCACACAATTTGATAAAAAAAAAAATAAAAAACAATAGAGAAAAAAAACAATGAATTTAAAAGAAGACACACAAAACAATAATGCCAGTTACTGTGTTGCAATAAATAAAAACATTTACCCCCATTTTCACAACTTACCGATAGCTAAAGGTAGGATTTAATCGGCCATATAAAAGGTGTTCCATTATTAAAACTTTACTTTAACCTACCAGGTATAATGCACCTTAATTTACTGTATCGCTCACTTTAGATTAAAGTAAAGTTTTAATAATGGAACACTTTATATAAGGCCGGTTAAAGTCTACTTTAAGTTATCGGTAGGTTGTGAAAACGGGCCTTAAACTGTGATATAATTTTTAAGTTTGTGTCTAATTTAATTTTTCATGGTTAATGTTTTTCATGTTTGTCTACAACAAATTATTGTTCAATGTAATAAAAAATTAATTTCTCTTGTAGGTCATAATTAATTGTTGAAAAATGTTTGTTGTAATAATAATATTGTTAAATATATTTTCTTTAATTTAAATAGACGAATCCCTTGATAAAGTGAACATAACATTTAGGAAACGTTGGGAAAATATGGATTAAATGCATTTTTAATTACATATAGAACTTTAGGCCGTATTAGCTAATATAAAATCTTATTTAATAAACAAGTACATTGGCCAAACAACCAAAATATACACGCAGAGAAAAAATATGGTTAGGCATGGTTACGGCAACCACACTGTGTTTATTGTAACAATATATTGTTGTTGTACACAAATAATTGTTAGTTTTATTAAATATCAGCAATATTATAGTTACTGTAAACATATTAATGTTTATCGCAATTATAAATTTGAGTATTGTTGACCGAAAAATAATTATTTTTCTAACAACTAAATTATGATAACTTTCAAAACATATTATATTACTCACAACCATAACATGATATTTAATAGCCATAACATGATAACTTTATATACATTTATCATAATAAGTTTAAGATGCAATCAAAATATCGTTACTCTAATAATATTTTGGTATCGCCATTTGTAAAATAATTTTGTATCAGTTGTGTCGTGTTTTACATAAACATATCGAATTATTTGTTAGTGCGTGGCTAAATAATAAAAAAATAACCATTAAAATAAACAAGAAATTAAAAAAAAATAAAGAAAAATATTAAAAAAGAAATAACAAAATAACCATTAAAATAAACAAGAAATTAAAAAAAAAATAAAGAAAAAACATTAAAAAAGGGTTGTAGTGTCACAAAATAAAATATCTTTGCTAAAAAATTTTAATAATCTTAAAGTGGTGGAAAAATTTGTGAAATATTGGTGCAAAATATTAACCATTACTGGTAAGTTTTGTGTTATTTTAAGAGAAAAATAATGAAAACTCCATAAAATAATTTATAAATAATTGCGACCTACGACAAAAAGATTACAGTAACTATATTATGTTTTTTATTTTATCATAAGTACTTTTTTCCAACAAAAATATTATGTTTAAAGTTGTATCATATTATACTTTGCATCATAATATGATTACTTCTAAACTTATTATGATTGGCATGACAATAATATGATTACTTCTAAACTTATTATGATTGTCATGACAATAATATGATTACTTCTAAACTTATTATGATTGTCATGACAATTATATGATTACTTCTAAACTAATTATGATTACCATGACAATAATATGATTACTTCTAAACTTATTATGATTGCCATGACAGTAATATGATTACTTCTTAACATATTATGGTTACCATGACAACAATATGATTACTTCTTATCTTATTATGATTACCATGACAGTAATATGATTACTTCTTAGCTTATTATGATTACCATGACAGTAATATTATAACTTCTTAACGTTTTATGATTAACAGGATAACAATATGATTAAGGGAAAAATATAATATGATTTAATAACAATCGTAATATGGTGACTACAATCATGAATCTTATCATAATATGTTGCTCTTAGAATATGTTTACCACAACCATGTTTTTTCTTTGCGTGTAGATTACAAGTTTTCTTTTAAGGAAATAAATAATTATGAATTATTGCTCGTGCTGATAGGATTTTCGCAGCCCCCTACTTATTCAGGTCATATTCTGCCTGCAAATTACAGTACATCATTGGAATTTCCATTCTTATTATTTGCTATGCCTTTCGACGATTATCTCGTACTAGGTGATATCCGAAATGAGTGAAATGCTGTCTGATATAATAAAATGAGTTGGATAACAATACGGGAGTAATGCTTCTTCACATTAACTTACAGCAGTCTCTTTTCAAAATCAAATCAATTCAAATAAATTGAAAATTAATAACAAATTAATTTTTCGAGTGCATTTGAATTAATTCAAATTAAATGGAAATGAAATGCAATTCATTTTACCAATTCATTTGAATTAAAAATGAATTGCAATTCATTTTGCCTAATTCATTTAAATTGCAAATAAATTGCAATACATGTTTGCTAAATTCAATTGAATTGACATAAATTTCATTCAAATTATTTTTGTTGTGTGAAAAGAATTAATTCTTAATTTGCTAATTCAGTGCATGAATGATTCACGAACTAACTCAAAAATGAATAATTCATTTACATCTCTGTTTTGAATAAATAAATACACAAGCGCACAAAAATAGTAATACAAACACACACACACATACTAGCAGGTACAGTTAATGCACGTTGCACAGGAAATTTAGAGTAGAATTTTTCTTCAAAGGTTTTTTAATTTTAAAAAAATAACAAACAAAATATTATAAACTAAGAAATTTTAATTTAATTTACAGGAAAGCGTATAATTAATAAGAATTTATTACATATCACGTATACGACTAGTATTTTTTAGATTTAAAAAATGGTGGCTCAAGAGTTGCATATCTGAAAATTCTCAAAAATTTATACCGTTTCCTGTAAATTTAATTCAAAATCAAGTTTGAAAGTCAAACTTTTATCTATTTAACTATTTATTTGGTAGTTGTCAAATAAAAAATGGATTGAAGTTAAGTTTTCAGTTAAGTTCTATAGTTTCCAATATGTTAAACAAACACTGTATTCTATGAAAATACACTTTAAAAAATTACTTAAGATTCTTTTTACAACAAAAAGCAATATTTATTCAATTGTTTTACATAGAGCTGTCCATTCAAATCAATAAACATTTTACTCAATTTTCCAAAAATTTTTTTTTATAAATTTTTGCAATGTAACACTATAAATATTTAAGCATATGTATTATATGCACAAGAATGTTTATATATTATCTTAAATACATATCTAAAATACATAGTGAAACATGTGCATCATGTACCTACAAGAGTGGATGCACTTGAGGTCACATAGAAAACAGTTTAAAGAAGAAAAATTTTCAAATTCGGCTTTACTGAATCTTGTAAGCCCTTAACCATTGCAGCTTCTTTAAAATTAAATTGTAAAAATTTAGGAAAAAATGTTTTGTAAGTTTTAGTTGAAGGTCAAAATTTGGATTATGATAGTAACTTTTATTTTTTTTTTTTTTAATTTTTTTGTTAAAAACGGGGAAAGTATAAAAGGTATAAAGATGAATTTTATACACGATGTAAAGAAAAACAAAAAACTCTGACTAACTACAAAAATTTTTTTTTTTTTTTGAGTTATGGTGACGTTGCAGTGCTTGCAGATTCTAAGACAAA
Organism: Pollenia labialis; assembly: GCA_949318255.1. Lineage (NCBI taxonomy): Eukaryota > Metazoa > Arthropoda > Insecta > Diptera > Polleniidae > Pollenia > Pollenia labialis. The sequence continues at coordinate 132,767,651 of OX439142.1, read as the reverse complement.
CATATAGAAACTTCAAACGATATGATACACTTAATCAAGCCCTTTCAACCTGTGGTGAAGGGTGAAGCAAAAAAGGAAACTGAATTTAATGCTTTGAATTACAAAAACAGTTGCATTTTTCTATGTGTTCGTATTATTTCTTATCAAATACTTTTTTTTGAAGAAAAACAGATAACCTCACATACAAGTATGAACATATACAGATAATAAAAGCAAATAAGAAATGAGAATTTTTTTTATTCCAAAATCAAACTTTCATGAATGTTAGATTTTTTCTTTCTTTTTAATTGTGAACCCTTTAATTTGGGTTAATTAAAAATCTAAATGGTTTTTATGTTGGTACTAATTTAAACTGGTCAAGTGTATGTTAAGGTAAGGAAAAATTTAACCCATTAATTCTAAATTTAAATTTGTATGTGTTAAACAAAATATCATAATGTGGAATATCTGGCAACACAATAACTTCAAAAAGCTATCAATTTTCAATTTTCATAGAAGAGCAAGAGCCGAAATGTAAAATAAATCAAATCAGCTTTTTAAAAAATAAACTAACTGCCTGTTTAACGATTTCGAACGTCAACGTTCGCAAAGAAAATTATATTTAAAACAAAAAACAAAATTTTTAAATTTGTTATTGTTTCGAGTGTTATTTTCTATGCAAACGTTAACGTTCGAAATCGATGAACAGGCTATAAATTTCTTAAATCCGAAAAACCAAAAACTGTCGAAAAAAATAAAAATGTTTGTAAAATTTTCGCTTTTTGAGTTGGTTTGACATCGATTGTTTACATTAAATGAATCAGATGTAAAAGCAACAGTTTTTTTTTGCCAATTACAAATAAAGAAGTGGAAAATTGCAGTTTTTCTGCTTTGACTGCAGTTTTTTAAACGCTGCACTGTGGCTGAAAATTGGATTTCATACGTCAAAAGTCCAATTTTTTGTTATCACCGATTTCAAAACTTAATGCTATTCGATAGCAAACATATTAGAATTAAGGTATCCAAAAAACTGCATCATAATATTGGAAATTATGGGTGTGGCATGCTGCTGGAACCAATTATTTTATGTTGTTTTAGAAAAAGTTTCCCAAGGCTTTATATTTTAGTTAAGTCCGAAATCCAAAGGCATAGAACTTGTTGGGGTCAAAGGGGTTAAGAGATTTAAGTACCATTATAATGCTAAAAGTGTACTCTTTAACACCCAAATATACTTTGCAACTGCTTGGAACTGTCTGTTGAACACTTTTTTTTCATTTTAATGAAATTACTCGCAACATTTTTTATGCTCTTTTTAATTTACTGAAATATAACACAATAGTTAACGAAGCTTTTGTCTTGAAAAATTATTCTAAAACTGGTGCAATTCTTGAAAATGTCAAAGCCGAGCAGCTTTTAAGTTGATTTTAAAGAACACGGGTCCATAGAGGGTCGTGTGAAGGACGTGTGGTCCTCTAAAACTAAAAGCCTAGGATATTAAATTTTTCAAGAAATTCACCAAAAATATATGAATTTATCGATTGCAAAAATGCTTAATGCAATGGAGGATAAAGGTCAATGAGCAAAAATGCGTACATATAACATTCACCTTGCGTTGGGAATCATGCCCCCCTATTAAAATCAATAATCAAATAATACCTCAAAATTCGCATGGAAAATACCTCGGTATTCATCTAGACCGCCGTTTAACGTGGAAAATCCATATAGAAGCAAAATTAACTCAAATTAAACTAAAAGCCATCCAAATCCATTGGATTATCGGAAGAAACTCTGTCCTTAGTCTCGACTGCAAACTTATACTTTACAACTCCATCTTAAAGCCTATCTGGTGCTACGGTATTCAACTATGGGACACTGCCTCGGCCTCCAATATCGAAACAATTCAAAGGCGTCAAAATAAACTTCTTCGAATAATCACAGCCGCTCCCTGGTATATTAAAAACTCAAACATTCATAAGGATCTTAATGTGCCATTAGTAAAAACTATGATTACAAAATATGCAGTAAAATATTTGAAAAGGCTTGAACAACACCCAAATCCACTGGCTCAGAATATTTTAAATCATGGCGGCCACACTCGCTTAAGAAGAAGAGACACTGCAGCACTCACCGAATCAGAAGAGCGATAAACACCCACATATGTGAACATAAACCGTTATGACGAAATTTTGTCTGGCACTGGCTGGACATATATAATGTATTAAGCGGCCCAAACACTTGCAATATTATTGTATATGATATTCGCCATATTATTTCCATTTTGTCCTATACCATGCAATAAGGCGCACAATGATTTCATTCATTCAATAAAAAAGTGAACATAACCTATAGGAATAACATAAACAGCATTGCACAATGTTGCCACCACATTTCAATTTCTTTTTGTTGTGCAATAAAAATCAAAAGTCTTCTGATTGTTGCCAATATATTGTGATACCTTCGAATATTACATACACATTGGCGATATTATTGTACAATACGTAAAATTGAACAATTTTATTTCAAGTGTATGAGCCGCTTTAGGATAAGATTTGATTAATTATTGTTAGTTCATATTTAATATATGAAGATTCAATAAATAAATAATGAACAAAAAAAAAAAACATACGAGTTCATTGTTTTTTTAAAATTTTCTAAACAATAATACAGCATTTAGAGTTGGCAAAAAATTAACCTGTAGTCGGGACTGTAAGAAAAGATAAACCCACTGTTTATGGTTGTTGTTTATTTTTAAGCATTGATATTGTTAAAAGTAAAACGAGGGCTTATAATTCCCATTCTCTTAACCATTTTATTTATATAATATCTTTAGTTTTTCTAAAATCGTTGGATGTTGTTTCCTGATGATCTGGCCTAAGCAACCAATGAAATGCGTATAGGAATTGCTTATCCCTTCAACAACAAATTGCAGTTTATTAAAAGTATGAAATAGAAATTTGGCACATTTAAACGAAACCTTGCTAATTAATTTTTTGACTCCCAAGAAAAACGTTAATAAATAATACTTTTCATTAAACAATTTAGAAAAAGCATGTTTAAGTGTGATCACAAACTGTAATTTTATTTGAGATTTTTTTACAGTCTCAACACAACTTAGTAGATTTCTATGTCACAATTATTAAAATGGAAGACGTAAGACTTGTGTGATAGTGTAAACAAGCCTTAAGATATGAGAAATTTAAAATTTTTAATTTTTTTTATTCATCAATATGAAGAATCAAAAAAATTTTTGGTGTGGCTTATTCATGTATGATATAATTTGGTTTCTTCGATTTGAATAATTTTTAATAAATTTTTTTATGTCCTTTAGAGATCCTTAACCTACCGCTATATCCACGAAACATCAATGTATAGTTCATTTAAACTTCTAGTCCTTACTTATTTCTAAAGTTTGTCTCAGAAACGTTACCATTTAGGTCTTTTGGTTTGGCTTTAAATAGGACACTTGCTGAAAATTCGTTAATAACTTATGTCCTTTAAAACTTCCAAGTGTTTTATATTTTGGAAAATAGATTTTCCATACCCCAAAAATAACTGTTTTGGGCCCCAAACGCTTAAATTAATGTTTCTTAAAATTGAATTTACATTCAGGTAGCATAAGGTGAAATATGTATGACAAATTAAGGTTAAGCAAATATAAAAATGCATTTAAAAAGCATTGGACTCTTTTTACAAGCCAAATAAAACTGACCTCTCAAGCACATGTTGTGCTTCTTAAATGAACACAAACACACACACACACACACATACATACAGACATATACGCCTGGAATTATGTGAAGGTAGTACATTCAAAATTCTATTAAAAGCGTCTTTATACAAATTTAATTCTTAGCTGGTTGTTTGTTTAATAGAATTGATGTTTAGCTGCCAATTAAATTAACACTTAAACTCGATTTTATAAAAAATAAACATGTAAAAGGATTTTTTAACAACCCAAAATCTACTTTAAATTTACAAGAAGAACAGAAATCAGAAAGAACATTTGGTGCTCTTAACACCCACACGCTGGAGAATGGAATATCTATGTAATTTTTTTTTCGTCTGATGTATTAAACATGAAATTGCTTTAGTGTTTACGTAAGTATATAAGAAGATAATATTTTGTAGATACAAACGTTTAACAAAAACTGGGTTAATGGTTTTATTTATATTTGTAAAATCACTTAAGCTATTTTCCTTCCTATTGCTATAGTATTTTCCACAAAGCTGGCTTTATAAAGAACGTTTTCTTTTTTTTTTCTTCTTTATTTCCTTCTTTCTAAATTACACATACACACATGCAAATGTGTGGGAAGTTGCTGGGGGGGTAGTACGTTCGCCGATAAGTACGTTTAAGATTTGCTTAATGGTATTAGTGGAGAAATGTGTTCGCATAAGAGTTTACAAATCGTTTTCAGCTCATTAGTGTATTTCAGTTAAGTGGCAGTTAGCTGAAACATAAGAAATATATAGTAGTTATGTGTATGTATGTGTGATATATGTACATATATTGTTTAAACACTAAATAGAGCATAGCACTAACATCAATGTTTACATAAGTCAAAAAGAAATTAACTGCTCAAACTATTAGAGAACACAAAAAAAATTGTTTGAAAAAGCAAAAAGTCAACTGATAAGATGAAGCGAGTGAATGAACACAATATTAAATTGTTCACTGTTTAACCCCAATTTAAGGAAATGTTATAAGTATGTATTATTTTGTTCAGAAAAGTAATGTGAACGAATATTCGTAGTAGAGACATTTTTTTAAAGATAAAGAAAAGCAGTAATAAGCAAAATATTCCGAAAACGTTTGCAAAATGTGCAATAGTTCTGTATACACCCCTATGGGGGTGTAGGGATCATCTGAAGAATATTTCACATTTTGGTGTTACATCCTCCCGGTCAATCCAGGTGCACGCATAACTGTGATGCGACAAAGAACTAAAACTAAAAAGCATCTTGAAGTCCTTTGATTTTTCGAGTTCGCAATTTCATCAAAGTGCTTTCTTAGCAGCCTCAAGGAGCAGGTACCGGTCTGGCTGTTGGTTGGATTGCTTTTGTCGGAAATTGCTTCCTGTATATCAGGAAAATTGTCCTTGCAGGAGCCTTGCTTTTTTAAGGATAGCTGTTTTTCATCATTATCCGGTACAACTGGCTATCTTAGCAAAAACTGATGCTCCCTAGGAAGCAGTAATGTATAGGAGAATTCGGAGTGTAGCGCTTACACTTTCAAGAAATATAACATGATTTAGAGAAGCTTATTTCACGCTTTACATGGAACCGCATAAACAAGGCCAGGCAAGCTTATGGCCAACTTCACCATGTGTGGAATTCCCCCCATATCTCTAGTCGCACTAAAATCCACATATTTAACAGCTGCGTGAAATCAGTTGCGCTCTACGGCTGCGAGTCTTGGAACTCAAATCAATGCCATACAAGTATTCATCAACCGTTGCCTCCGTCGCATACTTAAAATTTTCTGGCCAAATACCATCACAAACGAACGCTTATGGACCGAGTGCGGACAAACACCAATTGAGTATGAAATCAGAAAACGGAAATGGCGGTGGATTGGACATGCCCTGCGAAGACCTCAAGCCGACATCACCAGAAACGCAATAGACTGCAATCCCCAAGGCAGCCGCAGGAAGGGTCGGCCGAGCCACACCTGGCGTCGACAACTAGACATCGAAGTAGCCAAAGTCTACAAAACGTGGAACGAGCTGAAGATCATAGCAACAGACAAACAAGAATGGAACATAATCGTTGAGGCTCTATGCTCCTTATAGGAACAAATGGAATCTATATATATTTCACGCTTTGAAAACTGACATAATTTATGTGTTAGTTAAAAATCTGAGCATTGGAAAATTGGCTATTTCAGCGTTTAAAAAGTTTGTTATATATCTTAAATATATGTTTAGAATTAGAGGGTTATACGGGTGTGTTCTAGAATTCTAGCCAAAGTCTACAGAACGTGGAACGAGCTGAAGATCATACAAGAATGGAACATAATCGTTGAGGCTCTATGCTCCTTATAGGAACAAAAGGAATCTATATATATTTCACGCTTTGAAAACTGACATAATTTATGTGTTAGTTAAAAATCTGAGCATTGGAAAATTAGCTATTTCAGCGTTTAAAAAGTTTGTTATATATCTTAAATATATGTTTAGAATTAGAGGGTTATACGGGTGTGTTCTAGAATCCGAATCCACTTAAAAGATTACTTCAGCAGTTTTGGTGTTTTGAATTTCACTCTCACAAGTTTTTATTAGTTTTCAAAACGAATCGACTTTTATTCTAAAGCCTATGGTACACGGAATGTAAAAAGCCACATGCGCATGTGGCTATGACGTAATTTTGTCGGCATCACACAACATGAACTTTCTATTGTGTGATTTGTATACTCACAATACACAGAACGGCTACCGAAAGTCAACACTAATCATTTCTTAATACATACTCACTTTTCCCGTAACTTTACATTTAATTCTATTTTCAACAGATTTTTCTGTAACAGAACAAAACGAAGAAGGAAAAACAATCCACATATACAGACTTTTAATTGAATAGAAACAAAACCGCTGATTCACAACAGATCAGAACGTACAAATTAATTCTGCCTTTACTTCAACAAAACGAAACGATTGCAGATTTTTTTAAGAATTTCGTAAAAATTCAAAATCTATGTACACAATACAAAAAGTGTTTTTTCTCATACCTTTAAAACTTTCCAGAAAAACGAAATAAAATAAAGTTTTTTGGCTGTCTGCGAAATTCCGATGTCAAGAAATATAACGAAACAAAAAAACAGAAGTAAGAAAGAACATGCAAAATCAATTAAAAGTAGATAATCATTCGAAGCAAATTTCGATCTACCAAAGGTTAAATACAATTTGGTTTAAAGATTGATGTTTGACTATTGACTGCCAGCAGTCGTCGATGGCTGCGAGTGTTAAACGGCAAATCCCTCTGAAGATATCGAGTGGTTGCGATTGAAAAGGTCAGTCATGAATGAAAAATTATCAATAAGTTTTAATTAATTTCATGTTGTAAAATTCATTTCTTCATGAAATTAATTTAATGAAAATAAAATTTGATGAACTTAAGCCTAATTAAATATCAAAGTTTGGATTAAAACCATAGAACAGTTCAACAAAATAACCACAATACTAATAATTGAAACAAATTAAAGATTTTTAAGAATTTTGAATTTTAACAATTAAAATTTTCGGAATTAGAGTATCCCATTTAGGTTATTTAATGCAGGAAGGCCGGGAATTTATTTTAAGCTAATAACACACTGCTACAAAAAAACACTTTTTGTCAGTACTTGAAAACCGACCTAGTGGGGGTTGTAGGCATAGGTGAAGACATACAAAAACCGTTTTCAAACATTTTGAAACACCCTCAAAATTTTGAGTTATTTTCAAAAAACTGTTTTAGGGTAGGCCGTAGCACTTTAGTACCTCTAAAGCACAATTTTTTTTATCGATTTTAAAATTTTAAACTGTTTTGAAAAGGCAAAGAATTAAGCTTTTATGAAATGTATTCATAGAAAATATATTCCAAAAAATTAGGTGAGTTTTTCTCAAAATTATCTAATTTTTTTTATTTTTTTTTTCTAATTTTTCAAATTCAACAAGAGTTATTTTAATTTTTTTCAATGAAAACCTATCTTTATTTGCACTTTTTTTTAAAGATAATTTTGTGTAGAAAAAAACGGGATATCATTTGTTAAAATCGGCTTATATTTACAAAAGTTACTAAAGTTTTAAATCACGCAGAAGATCGCAAAAATATGCATTTGTCACAAAATGTGGCTCAGCCGATTTTGGTAAATATTCCATACAACATTCCTCGTTTTCAGATTCATCATCACTTTGTTTATGTTAAGTTTCATTACATTTAATTGCACTTAATACTGGCTTAGTAACAGTTAACACATTATCATACTTAATGCTATCACGATTTTTATATTGATAACCAGTGATGTTTGTTTGGCAAAAATAACAGTCTTGTGGTTTATGGAATATTTGATGATGCCAAATCATTGGGAAAGATAATGGTAATGGCTGGCTTATAACCTTTTCGGACCTAGTTTTCTTAAGCATACTGGAACAGCTTGTACAAATACTTTAGGGTTCATAACATTTGCTAGAAGTCTATGAGCAGTTAAAAACTGTATTGAAGGCATTTACCAAGGCATTTCTTCAGATGCGATGTTTTTTGTCAGCGAATAAACCGCAAACATATGTCTGTCTGTCCGTCTGTTCGTATGTTGAAAACACGCTCATTTTCGAACAAACTTGGTGCCAAATTGCTTGCAGTTATCCTAAGCAGTTTGCGATTCAATTCAGCAAAATCGGTGCAGTTGGACCAGAGCTATGAATCAAAATGTGGAACCATCACCTAAAAAAAATGATAACTTTGTTATAAAAAATAACATAAATGGTGGAACAAGGCACGGAATGAGATAAGATTTGTTTTATTCGACTGGAAATCACGCTGTAAAATTTCGTGAAGATCCGTCCATAATTTACCCTAGGCCCCATATGAACACTACTCCCGGAAAATAGTTTAGTACGCCTAAAACCGATAAAAAATAATGCTATCATAACAAAATTTGAATTGAAACTGTTACTCAAGCTAGTTTAAATTGCTAAATAATTTAATATAGATCTAAACCTCAAACCAACCAATTTTAATGCTGATGCCTGTTTTTATAAAGATAAATTAATAATAAATAGACATCATATAGATATCCCTCCTGAAATATTCAAACAGTCGGTGGAGGGTATTAAAAATTCGGCACAGCTGAATATAGCACTCTAACTTGTTTTTATTCATATTTTTTGCGCGGAGGGAGAAAATACTAAAAATAGGTGTTAATGAAAATTTGAATAACTTATACAATTTTTATCCGATTTGAAAAATTAAGACCATGTTTTGTTAAGAACTAAATTTTCTTCATACGCTAATATAAATTTTTATAAGCTTTCATATTAAAATAAGCAATGAAAAGCTACTAAAATCAAAAAAGTTTATAATTTTCGTTTTTTTTATAGATATTCTTAACAAAAACAATACTTATAATTTACAAATGTATTTAAAGCGTAATCAGTTTTCTTTCCAAACCTGTTAAAAAAAATTAAAATCGGACAAGAACTGACTGAGTTACAGGTCGATAAGTTGACAAACATCACTGAAAACGGTTTTTTTTTAAATAACTTCTGAATTTGAGGGTGTTTCTGAAATTTTTTGACACAATTTTTAATGTACTCAACAAGACCAATAACCCACGCTAGGTCGTTTTCCAAGTTTTTTTACACTGTAGCACCGTGTAATTAAGAACAAACGAAAAAATACTTCAAAAGTTTTATTAGAAACAAAAATCAAGATTACACCTTATTGAGACAAACTCTATCACAAAACAACATAACCGCATTCAGAATAAACGCCCAGTGTCAAAAACGTTTTGTTTAAAAAACAACTTATTAATTTATTTAGTTTATCATTCGGAAACCATAAAAAATGATAATAATAATGATTATATTTAAACAAATCTGAACACACTTTCCTTTCAAGATTAACACACATACATATATATTAATATATGTATATATTAGTGTTAATAAGGTCATAAATAAAATAAAGCTTAAATGATCTAAATAAGCCGAATGTATGTGAATGAAGTTTGATATTTAAGTTTTCGCACATTTAAAAGAAATATCTTAAAGCTTTTTACTCATCTCTTCAAATGAAAGAGAGAAAACTTTTAATATAAATATTGTGCCAGTACCGTTTTATACCCTCCACCACAATTAGTTGCGAAGAGGGTATATTAAGTTTGTCATTCCGTGTGAAACTTTTTTATTATTCCTCTCAGACCCCATAAAGTACATATATTCTGGGTCCTTGAGTGATTCTAAGTCGATTTAGCCATGCCCGTCCGTCTGTCCATCTGTTCAAAACACGCTCACTTTCGAACAACTCAAAAGAAATGAACAAACGTGGTGCCAAATTGCTTGTAGTTATCCTTGGGATTGAAATTCAGCAAAATCAGTGCAGTAGGACCAGAGCTATGAATCAAAATGTGGAACCACCACCTAAAAAAAACGATAAGTTTGTTACAAAAAACAACATAAATGGTGGAACAAGGCACGGAATGAGATAAGATTTTGCAAAAATTTGTTTATTTGACTGGAAATCACGCTGTAAAATTTCGTGAAGATCCGTCCTTAATTCTGTGGTTTTCACGAATAATCGCGTAAGTCGGTTTTTACCGAAATTGAGATAATGATGCCAAAGTGCTACATTTTGCATTAGGTTTTTATAAGTATTAAGCTTTTTTAAATTTAATGTAGTATTATTAATATTTGCTGCTAAAAACAACTTAAGTTTACTGTTTAATAAAATATTTTGCTATTATAACGATTTATGTCGACATACATCGCCAAAAATTGTAAAATTGCTGAATATGTTTCCAAATAAAAAGCATATGTGATGTTATGTTGTTATTCGTGCAAAAAATATGAAAGTATTTTTTGAAAATTTTTCTATTAATAACAACTTATATGTACATGTGCGTTTATTGTTGACTTCTTTAGTTGCAACAACAGCAGATGAGCGGTTGTTTGTAATTTTAAGTCCCGTTTACTGCATACGTTGTGCTATAAGTATCAAAAACTCTGAATATGTCGCCAACTTGTGTGCTAAAAATAACAACGTAAGTCGTCATGTGTGATTAAAATGATAACATTTATTTTCACAAAAATTAACTTATGTGGAGATATGATGTTATATTGCACCCACTTAATGAGGCAATCAAACATATGCATTTTTAATCCTTTTAAAGATTGTGATCCTGTGAGGATTTTTTCATGAAAACTATGTATAATACGTAGAATGTCACTGTTAAGAGGAAAGTAAAGAAAAAAGTTTAAAAAAGCATCTACAGAAGCCGCAATTGAAAAAAATAATTGTTTTTGCTCTCCTGAAAAGTTTGGTTTTAAAACTTACGCGATTATTCGTGAAAACCACAGAATTTACCCTAGGCCCCGTATAAAAACTTCTCCCGGAAAACAGTTTAGTACGCCTGAAACCGATAAAAAATAATGCTATCATAAAAAAATTTGAATTGAAACTGTTACTCAAGCTAGTTTAAATTGCTAAATAATTTAATATAGATCTAAATCTCAAACCAACCAATTTTAATGCTGATGTCTGTTTTTATAAAGATAAATTAATAATAAATAGACATCATATAGATATCCCTCCTGAAATATTCGAACACTCGGTGGAGGGTATTAAAGATTCGGCACAGCCGAATATAGCACTCTAACTTGCTCCTCTTACTATGTCTCAAATTTTTACTTAAAATTCCGACAGTAAATAATTCTTTATTAACAAATTTTTTCTTCTTTAATATACTTTTTTGCAACAAAAAAAAAATTTGGCAAAATTGTTGCCATTTCTGCTTGTGTTTCATTTAACACATTTTTTGGTGGTTAAGAATTCTCTTATTTCCCGTAATAATTTACTGTAATGTGTCACCGGAAAGTAAGAGATTCTAGAAAAGTAAAAAAAACCAACAACCGACAAGAAATGGCTTTAACACACACTCCATTTTATTTTACGAATATCATCTACAATGATGAAAATTTTTTGTTTGACAGGGTTTTTTGCCTACTACGGGCACATACTACAAACAGCATAATTTTGTAGACTTTTGTGCATATGAAATTTTAAGGGAATTGGTTGAAAAACAAATTTTTTGATTCCTAGTTGGAAGTTTATAGGGAGCTTTAAGAGCATAAAACTTTAAAATTGATATTGCAGAAGTCAAAAGACAAACTATTTTTCGATTGCAGTGAAAATTTAAAAAGACTCAGTTAGGTGCAAAATGATAATGAATGCATAACATTTAAACCAGAAGTTAAAAAGTCCATTTCCCAACAACCACGGAGGGTTGATTTCAAATTGATATAGAATTGAAATCAAACTTTTTTTCTCAAACGACAAACGTTTGATAATGATTTGAAAATCATTTGAAAATCATAGCATTCTCAACAAAATGGGGAAATTATTTTCAAATTGAAAAATACCTGTATTTTCAACTTGCTTTCAAACGTAATTCTCCAATGTTTTTCATATATGAATTTTAGTATTGTGTGGAACATAAATGAAAATATTTAATTTTTTTAATTTTAATTTATTATTTATTTAAATAAACTGTGAGATTAACAATCGACACCATAGCCAAAAGATAAAATAATGTTCTTTCCGTTCTCTAACTCTTGCAAAGACGAAATTGGCACCTTTTCATTTTGAGGATTTTAGTACCGCGATCATACAACAAACTTAAAATTTTCGAACTTTTCCGTTTTATTTTTTTTAATTCGTATTCTTAATCATTGGAACTACTTACAAATATTTTTTTTTTTACAAGAAATAAATCCATCACTTCTGAAACACATTTACCTACGAAGTAAATACATATTTAACTCTAATCGCCATTTTTACTGCCTGTTTTTAGAAAATTAAAACAAAAATAAAAAACTCATGTTTACATTTATTTATCGCTTTAGTATTGCCAAGTTAAGTTTTGATTTGAATTAAACATTTAATACCAATGTCAAATGTTTATTTTCAACATTATCAATTTGAATTTAAATGTTATCAAATCAAACATTTGGAAAACGTTTGAGCATTGTGTTTGATACCAAATGATAAATTCATTTCATATTAAAGGTTTGACTTTGCGTTTGTTCGGTTTGTTCTATGAAGTCTACCTGAAAACATGTACTATCAAACTTTCAAAATATTGTTGATACATTTTTTTTTAGCTTATAAACACTGTCAATACATTTAAATACGTCCCTGCTTTTAAATATACAGTATTTTGGATTTATGGTATTAATTAAAATAAATGACAAATTTGAATGGCGAATATTGAGTTTATATCTTATTCTGAATAAACTGTTTTATTCTGAATTTACTAACATTTTTCTTTGGTAAATTTAATAACCAGGGTAACCAGAAAAACACGTTTTATGCGTATTTATTAAATATGCAGTAAAACCCTGAAAATATTCAACAATTTAATAACAGTTCCATTTAATAAATACAATCCTAAAATTTTAATCAGTTAAGCCCAAACTCCATAGTATCTACAGACGAATTTTTGAGATTTTACCCAATTTGGAAACGATGGGCAGGCAGTCAGTCACAAAAACCAAGTTATGTTAAAAGGTTAAAATTCATATAAGAGTAATTTGTGCCGAATATTATCTAGATATTAAGATTCATATGAGATTTTTGCCATAAAAGGATTTTAGGGACAGCCCCTAAATTGTTTGTTTATATTAACATTTAAAAACAAGTTAAAGCTCTTTATAGATGGGAGTTTTGGGCAAATGTGAACTGATTCGAAATACAAGAAACACCTTGGGTATACATTAGACCGGGTCGGCCTCCATACTAAAAAAAAAGTTGTGTCTAGAATGAAAGATATGTCAATAAAGTTTATAAAACAGAAAAAGTTTTTGGCGTTATGAAATAACCCCCCAAAAGTTTGTACAGAGCACAACAACAACGATTTTTGGGGGGTTATTTCTTTTTGTTTGGGGTGTTATTTCATTTTCTTAATTGGGGTATTACTTCATATTAAATAAAGCCATAAAATATCATTATGAAATAAAGCCCCAATATATTTTTTGGGGATTATTTCATTTTTAAATTTATAACGAAAAGGTTTTTTGGCGCAAGACCTTTTTCTTCTATTGTATAAAAAACACCGCCTTATTTAACAAAAGCTTCTCTGTATAGCGTGCCTCCGGCCGGGCGTTAGAATTTTCTCCTCTATGTTGTACCAAGCACCGTCTTCGCTCAGTAAACTCCTTAATTTGGGCTTGCGCTAGGCCTAAGGCGTCCTAAGCTTCAATTAGCGAAGCCGCTATTTGTTATACCATAGAGGAGAAAATCCTTGCGCCCGGCAGAAGGCCGGCTATGCAGAAGAGCTTTAGTTATCGAAGCCGATGATTGGCATATCATAGAGAAAAAAATCATTGCGCTGGGCCGAAGTCTCAACCATGCTATCTCTCATCGCATGATTCCTTAAACCAAAACTGTACAATTAATTGTATTATACATATCGTGCCCTTATCGCGAAAATAACGTAAGCGCCAAAAATCCAATTTTACAGGATGGAGTTTTCTTATTTTATTTAATATAAATTTTCTATGAACTTTGTCGCTTACGATAAAATTGTTCTTGCTATAGGATGGGAACGGAACCTTATGTTACCATGACATTTGAGGATATGATGCAAGTGTTGCCAATAAAGTGATTTTTGCAAAAAAACGAAATTTGGTTAGGTTAGGGTTAGGGCTCGATATTGTGTTCTTATTTCATTCCAGAAATTGGAGTTTTATTTCATATGAAATAAGCCCCCAAAAATTAGGGTATTATTTAATTTCTGTTTGGGGTGTTATTTCATTTCGTTGAGAGTTTATTTAATCTTAAAAATTGGGGGTTAATTGCATATGAAGAACGGTCTCACACTTTAGGGTGTTATTTCATTATTTTTTTGGGGGGTTATTTCATGCCGCAAAAAACTGTATTTGCCACGCCCCAAAATACAGCGCTTTTTGTTTTTTATGTGTAGCGCTTCCATTTAAAGTCCGATCTTATCATATCGATAGTGGCTTCATTTTTTCCTTTGGTGAATTTTCAATTCGACCTCAAATTCTGGGCGCCACTTATGCCATCTCGGATCCTTAGATTTGACAATAAAATTTACATGTTTAAAAAACGCTCTTATTAAGGAGGCTACGTAATTGTTATATGAATCGTACAGGGAGTCGTTCAAGATTAATTCGATATGGTTTGACGAAAGATGAACAAAGTGTAACATTGTAGTTGAAATAATCTTGAAATAATCATGATAGTTTTAGGACTTGCATGAATACCATTCCAAGATTATATTATATCATATTAAATACAATCGCCTACCAAACAGCCTATGCTAGCTGGTATTCGGTTGTGCTGATGTTTGTTGCACTTTCAAATATTGTCGCTTGACAATCGATATAACGATGTTCGCCAAACTGGAAGTACTCCTTCTTTTTAGGATTTAGGTTTTGCGTGCATGTGTGTGCTTCATTTTTAATTAATAATTTATTTATATTTAAATAGAAATGTAAAAAAAGGAAAGGCATATAATTTTGATATATCGACCCCTTTGCGCGAAATTATCGTATGTTAGTCTGGGATCACACTATGAAAGTTTTCTTTCAGAAAATCTGAGTTTATTGGTGAGAGGGGAAGAGAATATGCTTTTCTTTCTCCTCTCTCACCCATAAACTCAGACTTTCTGAAAGAAAACTTTCATAGTGTAAACCCAGACTAACAAAAACCAAATTTTACAGGACAGCCATTTTTATAATTTTCTCTGCGTTCGCTTGCAACATCAAAATGAAAATATACATTCAATTTTTGGAGCACCGAAGTGGAATTCGCCTACAATATTTTGTCAGGTGACGTCTCTTTGAATGTAGAACAAGATTGCATCAAAAACTCAATTTCAAAAAAATTGGCATATACGATAATTTCGCGCAAAGGAGTCGATATAGTTAGTTATCAGCTGTTGCTTACGTAGCAAGCCAAGTGGTATCATGGTTACTAAGGAATCCTTCTATTCCTGAGGGTAGTATCTTAGGCGTGAAACAGCATTAAAAATAAATAGAATATTTTTCAAATGATTAACAAATATATTTTCTTTTTCAATACCATTTCTTGCCCAACTTTCATTCAAGTTTCTTAATGGTGGGTTAGAGATAACTGGTCTATTGAGATTTCTAGCTGCACGCCATAATGAGTAGTCTGATTGTGAGGTTGCATCAAATCCCTTAAGATATTTTTCCATTTACTGAGATTGTAGTAACTTTCTTAGTTCTTTTGTGCAATCTTTTAATAAATTGAGGGGACCTGTTCATTTGCTTCTCCCTTAAAACACTCCTTTTTTTATTCCAGAGACGCTTGACATCTGTATTAGTTTTGATTTTGTTAAAGGTAATGCTGGAATAATAAACAACTTGTTTAAGATAAGTGCCGAAATTAGCAAACAGAAATCGACATTCTACGGTGTACTAAGCGGAACATTTTCTGTGCAATAGCTATGGAGATATTTTTTATATTTTAACCAAATAAGTTGTGTGGCAGACGTCGCTAAGTAACCAGTCCGGAAGCTTCAACATGAATCGTTTCTCTGGAGATGTTTTTAACCGCGCCAATATCGAACACTTCTGGAAGCTTTAATGATCAGTACGAATCACACAACCGCTCGCGACTACGTTAAAATCCATTTTAGAAATTTTATTAAACAAAACTTGATCCTTTTGTGTTGAAAGTCGCGACCCCCAGGATGTATGTTTGTCATGAAGCAATAGCAACTGCTTTTTTTACTGTATACACATCTCTTAAGGAATTCATTAGATGTTGTCAGAGCAAAAGTCTGACGTTTATTCTCCTGTACTTTTTGTATACTCCTTTTATCGAACTTTGTAATGCAAGTAATGTAATATACTTTCTTAATACATTTGATTTTTGACACGTTGTCATTATTATAAAGGGCAAATATTACCGAACCTTAAGTTCTATTTTAAGCTTTTGCGTTCAAAAATTTCTAAGAATTTTGAAAATATTTGTTCTGAATGGTTACCCTAGAATGCAAGGCCAACACAAAGTACATACGCGTACCAATAAAAAAGTTTACGGAAAAAAATTTCCATAAACAATGTCGGAAACGATATGAATTTATACGCACAGTGACACACAGTAAATCCCAAAGTTAAAACATGTTTAATGCGGTAAAGGAGAATTTAGCATTTCCGTGGTTTTGTGCATGATGATTTTTTTTTTGTTGCTTTTTAATTTTTTCAACGTTGTGAATTGAGAGAGGGTGTGCTTATACGTCTGAAAATAAAATGTTTCATGAATATATGTTTACACAGTAAAAATTGGAGTGTGTAAAACACACTGGGTATATTAAAGGCACAGAGAAAAAGGGCAAATAAATGTAAATATACACCGAGTGAAAAATAAAAATTAATCTTACTTAAAAATAATGCTCACTAACGTCAGAACTATTGACTACTTATATTAAAATGACTGATATCCAGAGACCCGAAAACTTTTTATTTTTTTATTTTTTCATTTATCCATATCATATCTTTGTTAATTAAAATTTATTTTCATTTATTAAAAAACAAATAATTATTTTTATTTATCTATAAATATCCATCATGAAGAAAAAAAATGAAAAAATAAAAATCCTTAAACGATAAATATCACAAAAAAAAAAAATCAAAAAATTATTTTCTTTAAATTTTTCTTAACAAAAAATTCTTATCGTTTTCAACCCCACCAAAAAAAAAAGAAATGTTACAAGTTTGTAGTGTTTATCGGTGTGTTTCTACACAGAAAGAAAAACACTAGGGATAAATCAAGTTTTTTAAGCTTACCTTAAGTACGAGTCGTACTCAAAAATTCAAGTACGAATAACACTAAAACGTACTCAAAACAATCCTAAATGGGATTACTTTCGAAAATCAATTCTGGAATTTCTTGAAATAAGTATAAAATTCTTAAATCAAGTAAAAGAAGTTTAAACTTTTTGTTTATTAATACGATTACCGTATGACGTGCTAAATTCTCAGTTTTTCATATTTGATAAATAAACTGAAATTAATTGTTGAGGGAAAGCTAGCTTCTATGCGTATTTCACTGGTTGCTTAGGCCAGCTTATCAGGAAACCTTTTCCAAAGATTTTAGAAAAGCCAAAAATATTATACAAATAAAACCCTAAAGCGAATAAGAATTATAAACACTCACAGCCGTATTCATAAAAAAATCTAAATTCACGTTTAGATACATTTTAGTTAAAAAACATTTTAAGCCTTAAAAAGCTTTTTTTTAAATTCATATTCATAATCAGCATTTTAACTAATACACGTTTTACGCTCTCTTTTATTTGTCACTTGAATCATAATGATGCAAAACAGTGGTTATTAATTCATATTCGTACTCGTGTCTACAATTTTTTTTGTCGTTTCTGAGAAAAAAATTGCTTTTTATAAATGAATAATTGAACGATAGTTTCTCTCTTATTTAACAAAATAAACAGAGTTCAAAAATTATTTAGTAAAAGTGCAATTTAGATGATGATTTAATTGCTGATAAAAAAGTATTCGGCAAAAGTGCAGTTTAAATAAAAAAAAATTTGAAAAAAAACAATATTAAAATTTTAGGGGGCTGAGGCCCGTGGGCCCCCTGGATCCACAAAACTGCCCCGCCCACTTAGTGGAATGTGTGGGTACTCAAATTAAAGGTAATTTTACAATAAAAACGAAAATAATAAAATTTAGGGCTGGGGGACTTTTGGGGCCTTCTGGGTCAAAATAAATGCCACCCATCGTCTCACATCTATGTGTAGGTACTCAAATTAAAGGTAGTTTGCTCACGATTGTAATTATTTTGTATTTTTTAATGTTTTATGCTAGAGTTTTTGAAATAAAATAATTTTGTTTGTAACTAATAGCCTATTTCCGATGTGCTAAAGAATTATTTTTTATGTAGACGGCCTTCGGCCGGGCGCAAGTGGTTTCTCCTCTATGGTAGAATAAAAACCGGTTTACTAACTAAAGTTTCTCTGCATAGCCGGCCTTCGGCCGGGCGGAAGGATTTTCTGCTCTATACTATAACAAAGACCGGCTTCGCTAACTAAAGCTTTTCTGCACCTAAAAGATACTTTAATTAACATAGAGAGAAAAATAATATGCGAATACAAAAATACATATTTGCAATCGTGAGCAAATTACCTTTAATTTGAGTACCCTCACATATCACTAAGTGGGCGGGGAAGTTTTTTGGGTCCAGGGGGCGCCACGGGCTTTAGCCCTGTCAATTCAGTTTTTTGCACGGGCACATGCAAGTATGAATTTTATTAAAGTTATTTTCGGGAACACAAAATTATTAATTCGGGAACAAAAATTATTAATACGATTTCTTAGGAAGACAGTAGAATGAAGCAGTTTGTTTTTTAATTTTTTTTTTCTTTTTATCCACTTACAGCTACAATTCGAGTCGGAAAGAACCTAAATAATTGTAGGGGAATGTAAGAAAAGATAAACTCACTGTTTATAAAAAGAAACTGGGAATTATTTCCTTCCGAAGGTTACTTTATATTATATTCAACATTTTTTATTTTTCGAATTTATTCTATGAAGGAAATA
This sequence comes from Pollenia labialis, assembly GCA_949318255.1. Lineage (NCBI taxonomy): Eukaryota > Metazoa > Arthropoda > Insecta > Diptera > Polleniidae > Pollenia > Pollenia labialis. Next base: position 132,748,371 of record OX439142.1, on the reverse strand, counting down.
ATTCCCAGTTTCTATTTGTTAAAATTGTTGAGTTAAATACATTCAATTTATAAAGTAACACTATCCAAGAATGCTGACGAAGGCCGTAGCGGGCCAGAAAATGCATTACATTCTGCTGGTGTCTAATAATTGTAAATTTTTCTTTACATACAATATACCTCATTGCTTTCCAAAGGAATGCTAAGGTAAAATGTAACAAGAAAATACAATATAATAGTCTGATAGTGTATAAAGTAATTTCTGAAAAATTGAAGGAACATGACTATTACAAAAAAAGCTTTATAAAATACATAACTGAAATTTAGCTCATAGAATAAATTCTCACTGTTTATAGGTGGTGTTTTGTTTAAGCTTTTATATTGTTACAATTAAGATTTTGAGTGTTTATAATTCTTATTCGCTTTAGGGTTTTATTTGTATAATAATTTTGGCTTTTCTAAAATCTTTGGAAAAGGTTTCCTGATGGCCTGGCCTAAGCAACCAGTGAAATGCGAATGGAAGCTAGCTTTCCCTCAACTGGGAATTTAGCACGTCATACGGAAATCGTATTAATAATAAATTTTGTATTCCCGATTTGATAGATTAACATATAGATTACGCATGTTTTAATTTTCTATACACATTAAAAAAAGTCTGGCCAGACTCATGCGTACCGCGAAGGGTTAAAAAGTAAATTTGAACTTGCTTCTTATTTAGTTTATATTTTTGGTTAAATATGTACATAAGTTTTCTAAAGTAAAAATCATATCGGGCATGATGTTGGTGTTTTATCATTCTGTAAGGTGTTATACGGGTAAGTTAATTAATTTTTTTCTTATTATTTTTTTGATTTTTTTCAAGCACGAATTCGGAATAAAATCAACTTTACAATACTTGAATCAAGCGCATTTTAAGATTGATTCAATCTTAGTTTTTCTTAACTCCATCTTATTTTAGGATTATTTCAAGTACGAAATTGGGACGGAATATGGATAATTTAATTATTTTGCGATTGAAAATCCGTACTTGATTCAATCATTCTGTACATGATTCATGAAAATCCATACTCACCGTACTATTAATACCGTTTCGGATTGATTAGAGTACCGATGGTTTAATTTTTTTTGATAATTAAACCGTACCAATATTTTCATAATAAAAAGAAATGTCAATAATTTCCTAAATTATTTGCGTTTTATTCAAAATAAACATCGGCCCTTAAAATTTAACCACCCTTTAAAAAACGTCAAAGTTACAATTTTTTTAAATTAATAAAAAAAATTATCAAAATAATTTTCGTGGGAATACAAAATTTAAGTTAAATGATTTTGTTATTCGTGTATAATTCCTAATTTTTATTCTTGATAAAAACACTGAAATTTACTACAATTAATGTTGGAAGAATTCCAATCAATTGTAGTGGGGCATGTAAGAACAGATAAACTTACTTATCTTTTTGAATGAAGTTTCCTGACGATCTGGCCTAAGCAATCAGTCAAATGCGCATTGGAATAGCTTATCCCTTCAACAGTAACTATCAGTAAAAATTGGAAATTATGCACGACTAACAAAATCTTTAAGATTAAAATTTTGTTTTCTCAAAAATAATTTTTTATAATGTTTTTGTTTTTTATTTATTTATTCAACAAAAAAAAAAATTTGTTGTAATAACTATAAATCCAAAAACATTATATGTGACTTTTTCAGTTAAAAGGGACCTTTGGGCAAAAAATTAGTTTTAGAGCAATTTTATTTTCTTTTCTTATCAAAGGTGTTTTTTAAAAGCTTACTTATGACATAAGTAATAAAGTAAGAAAACTGCGGATTGCTGCATCAGAAAGAGCGTATTGTCTATTTTAAGAATCAACAAAAAAGTAAAAAACGATTTTTCATCCATAGGTCCCTTTTAACTGAAACTGTCACATATGAATTTGTACATCAATTCAACTTTAATGTACAAATCGAAAAAAAGTGGCATCTCAGTTCATTTGGATCTACACAAGAATTTAAATTAAACCAATTCAAGAAAAACCTTGCCGATCAAAATAATTTCTCTCTCAAATGTAAGACTTCAAACTCAATATAAAAAAAATTTGTCCGAACAAAAATATGGTTCGCAACGCATGGGTGAATCGAGCTTAAGCCTCTTTGTCCTTTCTACGCTTTAAGAAACTAGCAAGTTTTCAGAGATATATAACAATTATTCATATAATATCTCCAAGTGTAACCCTAAATTTAAACCTTGAATTAAGGATTGTTACAAACTTTTTATTTGTAACCAAAAAAGAAGCACAAAAAAAAAGAAAAAAATTATCCAGCCTGTCTGTGTGCAAATACGAGGGTTTTTCATTCGATCCGAAAAAGAATTTTGTTCTTGCTGTTGTCACAGACACAAAATGGGAGTAAAAGCGTATAAATTAATTGAAATTTATAACGTTAAATTATATGAATAAATTTTGTTCGCTTAACAAAAAATAAATTTCAAAAATGTAAAAGAATAAAAACGTATTTGTTCCTTGTAAATTAAATTAAAAATGTTTTGCAATATTTTTTTTTTTTAAATATCCTTTTTACAATTCTATAAAAGTTCACATCGAGGAATTTATATTTATTTCATTAAAAAAAAATAATATAAAGTTATTAAAATGTGATGGCTTTATTTAGTTTTTGCATCCATGGCTGGTTGTATTGTTTGTTATGGGGATTAGAAAAATCGAATAATTTGACAAATGCCATTATTTTCCACAGGTTATGTTCGGTCAAAATGATATTTTTTATCGTTGCTATTTTTCAAATTAGATTTTTCCTCTTTATGAAAAAAAAATAAAAATAATAAATATATAAAATAATAATAATAATAAATTTCAAATAATTTGTTAGGTTTTAGTGAAAAGCAAGCCGAGTATTCGCAAGTGTGCATATGTGTATGTTTGGGTGAGTGTGTGAGGGAGATTGTGTGCCTGGCTGTGAATTTTGGCAAAATCATTGTATATTTATGACCTGTTCAAGCGTTAAATCAAACTGTCAATTTTGGCCTATTTTTGTGTCTTTTTTTCTATTTTCACCAATAAACTTTTAACATTTATTATGCTTTTTATGTGGGCATGTGTATGTCAGTAAGTGAAATGCATGTATATATGTGTGTGAATGGATGTATATGGTTTAGTATTTATGTAGGTTGCAATTTCCACAGTTAAACAGTTTATAGAGCAAATATCTATTAAAACAATGGAACTTTTTATATTTTTGTTTTTTTTAATAAAATTTTACAAAAAGTGCCTTTTGTTTTGTTTTACATTATTTTCATTTAAAACGAGAAATTTTGTGTTTTGTTCCATTTGTTGCAAATTTTGTTTTTGTACCAGTATTAGCACGTTCAAACCGTTACACATGGCAATAAATTTGGTTTTAATTGCTTTCTAGTAGCAGCAGAACCAGCCGCAGAATTAGAACTGCTTGCCATTTTTACTCTACGCCATGGTTTGCTACATTTGATATTTTAAGTTGGTGGGAATTTTTTAAAGTTACAAACAATTTTCATTTATTTACATACATCCATCAAATTTTCAAACTTAAATTGTAAAATATAAACCTAATGATTGACTAGGTTAGTAAAGTTAAATTGATGTGAATGATTCCCTCTATGGATAAAATATGAGAGAAATTAATATTAAAAATTAAATTATGCGTTACGAACACTGCTTGCAAATTTAACTTGATAACGACACGTAAAGTCAAAGTTGTGTCTGAATGTTTTGAAACTCTCGCTTTCAATTTGATAACTAGTTTAAACCAGTGTTCGAAAATAAACACTAAATATCGCTCCTTAGTGTTCGGTTCGGTAGATTTGTGGAAAACACAAAGGATGATAGTGTTTGTGTAGAAAATCATTAACAAAAAAATAATACTGATTTTATCCAACTCAACAAAAGATGAGAACATTTAATTCTGTTCGGTTTTTTTTTTAAATCCACAAACTTCATTGTGCTCGGTTCGGCTCATAAATTTCGTCCCTTTTGGCTAGCAAAAAAAACCAAAAATATTTTACAAAAACAAAATACACTACGAAAAAAAAAACAAAAAGCCAGCAAAATAATTTAACACAAACAAAACATATACACACGCAAGCTGTTCGTGCTGCAGTCGTTGCTAAAATTTTTTTTTTTATTTCTTTATCAATGTAAAAAAAAGAAACATTATAGAATATTAAAATGTAATGTTTGTCTACAGTATCACTAAAATTGAACCATTTTTAGCGAAGAACAGAACACCAAATAATGTTCGGGTTTTTCTAAATAGTATAGAAAATAGTTATGAACGGTATTAAGGGTTGTTTTCTAATACACAAACCCTAAAAGAATAGATCGCGTTTTTGTGTGTGTGAGCCGAACGCCACATAATGTTTTGTTTATTTTCAAACTGTGAAGATCATTTAGATATGCTGGTTTTTGAAATCGTCCGTGCATAAAAAACAATGGATTACATTAAAGAACTTTTTAAAAATTGTAAGCAAATTAAAATGATTTTGTTATTCGTGCTTAATTCCCAATTTTTATTCTTGATAAAAAAAACTGACAGATATTTTTTGTTGATGGGATAAGCTATTCCTATGCGCATTTCGCTGGTTGCTTAGGCCAGATCGTCCGGAAACTTTATCCAAAAAGGTTTTAGAAAAACTAAATATATAAAACCAAATAAAACTGTTAAGCGTATAAGAATTAAAAGCAACAGTTCTACTGGTAACAATATCAAAGTTTAAACAAAAAACACCAACAATAAACAGTGAGTTTATCTCTTCTTACATAGGAAAAGCTTATCCCATCAAAAATAAATTTCAGTTTTTTTATCACTGACTGGCTTTATATTTTTTTTTGCGAAAACAATAAAGCAAGTGGTTTTTGTTTTTATTTTGTTTTTTCCTAACCCACTTACAACTACAATTAATGTTGGAAGAATTCCAGTTTATTGTTGGTGTTTTAGTTTAAATTTTGATATTGTTACAAGTAGAACTGTTGCTATAATTCTTATACGTTTAACGGTTTCATTTGGTTGAATATCTTTAGTTTTTCTAAAATCTTTTTTGATGAAGTTTCCTGATGATCTGGCCTATGCCAGAAAAATATTTTGATAATTGTAAGAAAATATTTCAGTCAATTTATTCATAATCTTAAAGTTTCTTTGAAATTCGTTTTAGTATAGATCCAGAAACTTTCGTATATTTTTGCGACTTACTGCCTGTTTTTAGAAAAATAAAACAAGTGATTGAGAAATTATATTAAAAACAAAAGCAAATTTTCGTTTTTTATTTTTTGTTAAATAATGCAAAGTTGTGGATGTTATTGATGTACCATATAGCATACGACACTTAGAGGGATTTGTTCATACAATGTTTGGCAAAAAATATAAGCAGTGCTCGTAGAATGTCTTTGGTTAGCTTAATTAAGAAAAATATAAAGTTTCATCAAAATTGGCCACGACCTCTACCCACCATTTTTTTTACACAAAATGAGCTAAATTATTTTTTTTCTAATGAAAACTGTAAATGCTAAATTTTTTGGAGTCATTTTGATTTGCACAGGTCTTTTAAGCTATATATGTATGTAATTTTAATATTTGGTTTTTCCTATTAAATTAAAAATAATATATTTTAATAAAAATGCTCTAAAACTATTGGTAGTTAAACCACATTTAGTGGATAACCAACTGAAATTTAGTAAAATTTTCATCACACTCTTTTTTATACAAAATTTTATTTTTTTCGAAAACAAATCATGCTTTTCTACTAATGAAACATTTCTCTACAGAATTGCAGCATTAGATTTCTAAAACATAACTGTAAAAATAGACTTTTTGCAAAAAAAATACCACTGCGCGAATCAGACGAATGATTGTAGACCAAGTTCTTTGATTGCGAATGGCAAACGCCTTAGGCTTTTTTTGTGCAACATTAAACCGCTGGTCAATGCCAACAAGCCTGCTGCACTGTGGCTGAAAATTAAATTTCTTCAGCAAACATATATGCAAATTAAGTATCCAAAAAACTGCATGAAAATATTGTGGGTGTTGCATGCTGCGGGAAACAAATATTTTATGTTAGATTTTTGTAAATTTTATCCATCAGAATTAAATTGCCTAAATTTAAACTGTTATAAATAATGGGTCGACATGTTTTTGTTATATTAGTGGAAAAGTAGTCTTTAAGCATTGGTTCGTTACGTCACTGTACCATTTAAACCTGAGGTGTTATTAAAAGTTTCCCTAAATCTATGTTTTAGTTAAATCCTAATTTCAACGGAATAGAACTTGTTTGGGTCAAAAGGGGTCAACGAGATTTTAGTACCATCGGAAAGCTGAAGGTGTCCTCTTTAACCCCATATACACTTTTGCAATTGCTTGGAACTGTCTGTTGAACATTTTTTTTTATTTTAATTTAATTACCCGCAACAATTTTTTGCTCTTTTTATTTTACCGAAATGTAACAAAATTGTTTACAAACGTTTTGTTATAAAAAAAAAAATTCTGCAACTAATGCAATTCTTGAAACAGTCAAATCCGGGCAACATTATAGTTGATTTGAAAGACCACGTGTCGTGAAAGCGACTTATGGTCCTCTAAAATTGATAGCTTCGAATATTCAAAATTTTTAAAAATTCGCAAAAAAAATATATGTTTTTATGAATAGAAAAAAAGTCAGACATAAGCTGACCTACAAAAAATATACTTAAATGTTAAGTTATCTTCTTTGCCTTTAGAGGTGTTCGAATAAAACGGATATTATGGGTTGATTTTTTTACGATTTCTCTAGTTTTTTAATCGGCTGGATTATGTTTAATATCAAACTGTTATCAATAGTGGGTTACAATTTTTTTTATATTGGTAGGAAAGTAGACTTTAAGCAATAGTATGTTGTATTGTTAAATGGTTATGCATTTTTCTATAAGTATAAAATATACATATGTATTTAAAAATATATGTATGCTTAAAGAAATTGCAAATTATATTTACATAATACTCGTACTTCACATAAAAGAAGTTTATACATAACAGCCTGAAACAATGGCAAGATGTTTCAAAAATTTTTTAAAATTTTTAATTAGTATTAAGAAAAACAAATGTACTTTTTTAATAAAAGTACCTTGATCCCTGCTAGCATTTGGTTTTTTTAATCATATTGTTGTTGTTTCTTTTTGAGTAGTTTTGGTGATCCCAAAGCTATTTAATCGGTGACAGTTACACTAACAAATGAACGAGTCATTAATAACTCATCAAGAAGAGTCGTGGGAAGGGTACCATTTGTTCCAGATAAAAGAATCTTTTATAATCAGATAAGACGCGTTAGTGCGCGCGCGAGTTAAGGCACAACCAGAACATGCATGTATTGGCTTAAGCAACTGTCAAAAATCAACGAAAAGTCTGTCAAATGCATAAGCAAATAAAAAAAAGACTTTTAGGTGGCAATAATGTACTTAATATCTATTTAAACACTGTTGCATATTTGTGCAATATTTTGTTTTTTGCGAGTACTTCAAACTAAAAAGTACCAAAAAGTCCAACCGTGTATTTGTTTATTTTATGCTATTAAATATTTCAAGAATTTAAAAATAGATAATTTGTAAGTGTCTTAAAAATAATGGAAAATAAATTAAAATATGTAAAAGTCCATTTTAATTTATTTTATTTGTTATTGTTATGCATACACAGCTGTTTTCGTACGGAATGTGCGTTCGGTTTGGCACTTTGCTTAAGCAAATGACATTTGACGAAACTTGACGAAAAGTATCATTAAGTACATTGTAGCTTGCCATATATGTTTTATATGTATTCGCACAGTTACATAAATTGACGTAAGCGACCTCATTCATGTTCTGGTTGGGCCTTTAAGCTAGAGTTTTTTCAAAGAACAATTTACTTGCAAAATATTTTGAGGCGTTTGTAGAAAAGTTCAAGAAGTGTTCTCTCCAGCAAAATTTTCTCTATCTGTTCAAACGTTACAGATTTATGGCCGATGTAAAACGATTTACAGCCACTGTGCACCGTCGTAATCAAATAGCGAGCAAAACTGTCGCAACACTATCATAGTCTGCATTCATTGAAAATATAGTAAAAATTAAAAAAATAGTGTTTCTACGAATTATGTTTGAGTCGTTTATTGGCGAACGCAAAACGGAAACAAAGTGCGTGTTTGCCAAGAAATTTGTGTGGTTTATTTTGCCTTTTAACTAAATTCTTTTGGAATCACTTAAGGATTAATTATGTATTCTTAGATAAATATATTTCTAGGTGTAACAATTCCAAAAAAATTATTTTGAAAAAACCCTTATTAAGGCTAAAGCAAATAAAAAACATATCACACGATGATAAACCTTTTGTAACATTGACTGTAGAGTGTTATAAAAATGCATTTGTTCGACATAGATTTTCTCACTTTTTCTAAAAAAGAAGTTTTTTTATTTACAAAAAAAAATAAAGTATTTTACAGAGTCAGTAAAGATTTACCACATAGCAAAACCATGCTTATATATTTTGTAAACGGAAACTTTTGATACTGGAAAGGGATTCCCACAAATAATATACTTTCTATGAATTTTTTAAGTAAAAAAGGAAATATTAATTTGAAATCAGTATCAGTATATCATTTAAAATTTAATTTAATTAAGTTGTGTAATACTTATGGCGTTTTCTTTTCTGAGTAAAATGCTGCATTTATTCTGCCTTTTGCATTTTGTTGTTTTCTTTTCTGAAAAACATGTGTTATTTTAAAAGTGTAAAGCGTACTTTTCTGTTGATGTTCCCTTTAAAATTAAAAAAAATGCTGCACTTGATCAAGGCGAATTCAGTACAAGGTGGTGGCAAGTTTCGAGCCGTAAACACGAACAATGCAATACAAAAAACATATGTTGTTGCAGTTGGCTTTGAATTGTTGTAGTCTTGCCACCACCTGTAATTGAATTTACCTTGCGCTAATTGTACTTTATTGTTTTATGCCAAAATTTGTGTTCTTTTGTAAACGTAAAATATGAAACACTTCTTAAAAATTAGGGGAGTATTTAGAAATCTTGCCAAGTCACATGTAACACTTATGCAACACTTTTTTTAGAAAAGAAAACGCCATTAGTTAGTTTTAACTGAACTCGATGAAATTGGACGTTAATGTGTTAAAAAAAAACAGCTGACATTAAAACAAAAATGCAAGTGAAAATATATACAAATAACTCAACTAACATCGATTTGAAATATTCATCATATCAGATTTATTCAAAAGGGAAACCCTAAACAGCCACCATACCTCCATGTTCTTATATACTCGTCTATAAATTATTGCTAACAACATTTTGCGTGGTTTAAATATTGTAACAATATTGTTTTTTTGTTCTAACGTATTCCTTGAAGCTACTGCTGTTACTTTAGCTATTTGTGTTTTCCTTTTTTTATTTTCTTGTTCTAGAATTTGCTTATTTTTATTGCTTTGTGTTGGTCTTAATTATGTGCTCGTTAATTAAATTTCTCTTAATAAACAGAAAGTTTTTTTTTATATATTTCTTTTACTCATTTTAATGCTTTACATTAAGTCAGGTTTTTATAATGGTTTGTAAGGAATTAAAATTAAATAATTTTAATGATTAATTAACAAGGGCAAGATTTATTTAATTTCGAGAATGTTTTGCCAGGTTAGTTAAGTTTCGTTATTTGATATATTTTTAGCATCAAAAAATATTTGTTAGCTTTACCTTTAATTAAGAAATTTGTTAAGAACATGTAGGTTTTCTTCTTTTTTTTTGTCATATTCCTACAAAAATTTACTTACCATCAAATATCCTTACAAAAACAATGCAAACAATGACAAGGTTTCTTTTAAATGTGCTAAATTCCCATTTCATACCATTGATAAGCTGAAATTTATTGTTGAAGGGACCAAGCTATTCCTATGCGTATTTTACTGGTTGCTTAGGCCAGATCGTCAGGAAACTTCATCCAAAGATTTTAGAAAATAATGAATTATCAGCTTGAATATGAACAGTTACCGAATAACTAATAAAAAATGTACATAGAAAAAAGTGCCTAAGTCAGTATCGCACCAGGGCAAATTACAGCTTCTATAACTGTCAGTCTTGCATCTACTCGCAAGACCTCGTCCTTATTATTAAATTGGCAGTAATGAAACGATTCGACACAACACAAGCACAAATTCTTATATTTCAAAAGGGCTTAATAAACCACGCAGATGGCTTGGCAAACATGCAAAAATTTTACATTTGTACAAATGTTTTGTGTTGATAATGGAGGTTTTAGCTGTTTGAGCAAACATTTGAAGCACGTTTATAATTTGGCAAACATGTTGAATATTTGTCCAACCTTTCGTGGGGGGGGGGGTAGTGCCAAATGTAATTTTTTCAGTGACAACTTTTCAGATTTAGGACGTCTAAGACGAAGCAAGTTATGCGAATTTGCCCGAACCCTTAGTTTTCACAAGATTGTAAACAACAAATACAAGTTTTTATAAATTCAGTTTTATTGCGTTTCTATGTTGAAATTCCTAAATATAACAGTTTTTTAAAAATAAATAAAAATTGTTTAGTGAATGTAAATATGCACTTTTTAGCATGAAAACAAAGCGCGACAAATAGGTAGCTGTAGCTGTTTTACAAGATATATTTTTAAGCAAATAAGGTTTTAACAATGTGAATTAAAGTTAAATTTAACGACAACCAATCACTTTGCCTAACGATTAAGGAATGTCGGTTCTTTACGACTTGAAAATTGCTTTTTTACAACTACAAGAAATGTGCGCTTTTTCAAGGCTTGGGAATTTTTCATATTTTTTAATTTTTGACAGATTGAGACTGCATTGTCTTGAAAAATAAGTAATCGAAGGAAAAATGAATAAGTAATTAAGCGACAGTGGCGTTAACAAAGCATAAAAATCATTTTCAGGCGTAAATTCAAATTTCAGCAACACTGTTTGCTACAAAACCACTCCATACTCCATGCCGCAGCACTATGGTCATTTAATGCAACACTAAAGCCTAAAATTAATGTTTCCACGACATACGATTGTGTTGTATATTTGCAAACAAAAACATAAACTAACAGCCGTACCTAAACAAGAGCGGAAAGCGTTTTCTAGCCGGCAAAAAATCTCAAGTCCATACAATTTGTATAAAGCATCCCTTAATAGTGCGGCGTCACACTTTGTAATTGGAAAATATGATTTTGACAGCGCGTTTAATAGTGAAGTTTGCCGCAATTATTAATAAATAATGACAATTTAGCGGTTTTTTGCAAATCTAGCGGTTTTGCCTCTTCTTTTTATGATGAATTTATTAAACAAGAAAGTTTCCACTACTATTTGTGACACAACGTTTTAGGTATGTTTAGGTATGGCATATCAGCGTAAAAACTAAGCAGAAGAAAACGTTCCGCCTTCCCCTCTTGTTTAGGTACGGCTGTAATAAGTGTGTATTGAAAATGGTGAGAATCAGTCAATACAAACATCATTCTGAATTACAGCCCTTGTGCCCACAAACCATCTTATTATGTTTGCAATAATATCAAATTTGTCCCAGAAGCATTTAATTGATATCGACAAAAGCTTTTAATGCAATATATTTCTTATGAGTGTTAGTATTGATATAAAAATTGACGACGATAACTTCTATAGTTGCTTTTGTGTCTTAGCAAAATGTGATGCTAGGAGGTTGAGAATTGGCCATAAAACCAACTAAAACCCCCTCCTTTTAAACCGTTTTACACGAAAAATCTGATAAAGACGTAGATATCTAGATAATATTCGGAACAAGGAACTCAGTGTAAATTAAACTCTCTTTTTGATTTAAAATGTATTTAAACTAGAAAATTTATAATTCAGTAAACATTTAAACCATCTCTTAACGCATAAAATTGGGCGTTTAGACTACCAGTACAAGCCGTATGAATTTGATAACGTTTATCGCAGTGCTGCCACATTATTATTTTTTGCACTACATATGATATTAAGTTTAAACTACATAAAAATTTAAGTTAAGTTTAACTAAACCAACGTTTAAACATGCATTGATTTATTAGCTATTTATATAACTCTGTTTTCCTACGTCTATTATTGCCTATGGGTACCAAACAGTGTACACTCTCGGAAGTTTGTGTGTAAATTCTGTAGTGTAGGGTATGAAATGGTTGGCTTGACCAACTGTACTTTGTTACTTGTTGTTGATGTTTAAGTTTTGATCCCTTGCCAACTGAGCTACGTATAAATACGAACTACTGTGTTGATTACAAGATTTTACTTTCTAAATTATTGTATGGTAATGCTGCGAGTAACGAATTGCTATAAAAGACAATACGTTATTAACGGGATTACAAGTAAGTCTTTATTAAAACTTACTAAGGAAGATAGCTAATACAATATTGAGAATTGTTGCAAAAAAAAAATGTCCCTGGGATTTGTGAAAATAATATTAGGACAAAAAGAAGAAACTCCCGTTCACTAAAAGAATAACTAATCATTAAACTAGTATATTCAGAGCAAAAATGAAGAAAATGTATTGAAGTAATCAAAAAACGTTTTTTCTTTAACCCTCCGTCATGCACATGTTTCGGAAGTCACATATGTAGCGCATGTATCTGGCCAGATACACTATGTTTTCGAACACATGTATATAAAAAAAGCTATTTTAGTGATAATATTACATTTTTATATTATTAGCACGCCAGGCTGATGCATATTTTCTGTTTTTTCTTAGTACATGCTAAAACAACTACACAGAAAAAAAAATTAACAGGAAATGAAATTTCTTAATTTCACACAAATAAAAAGTTTTAAAGTTTATTTCGATTAATTTCAATTTAAAAATTACAACAGCTATAACAATGCAGAGTACAAATATAATGCAGTTCCAGTTGATTTTAGTAAACAAACGCAAAAAAAAATAAAAAATGCAAATAAATTACATTGTTCATCATACAAAATACAAGTGTATCTGGCCAGATACATGCGCTATTTATGTGATGTGTAGATGGAAAAATCCACAAAAATTATTTATGTTTTTTTTTTAATGTTTTATTTTATAAAACAATAGCTAAGAATATTTGTAGAGGGTACCTACGTTTCCACATGCAATTAATTACTTGCAAGTAGTGTATACGTATAATCAACGAAAAATCGAGGAAACAGCCGATTGGCTAAAAGCACAAAAATTGTGTGAATGTAAGTGAAAAAGTGTGAGTGTATTGAGTTTTTCGAACTTGCACTTGCATGTGGAAACGGGGGGTTAATTAGAAATTTATTTAAATTAATTTGTTTTAATAAAAATTCTAACAGTGATTTTCTATTTATTTATAAGGACTGATTTTAATACAAATACATAAGCTATTATTGACACAATGACAGGGTGTATTGAAAATAACAAGAATTGACCCATCCTTTAAACAAACCCCTTTCAAATCGAATATGGACATAAGGTCAGTTGATTTAAGAATATTATGTTTATATAACGAAGGACAGTATGTTGGTATTTAAATTAAACCCAAAAATGCCTTATTGCAACTTTAATTATAACAACTTAATATTTACCGAAAAAAAGGTTCTTGTAATAAAATATCTTTTGGGGCTCACAATTGAAATCAAGGTGACAACACCTTCTATAGACAATCTGGATTTTTAAAACACTTTTCTATAAAATGCTAACATAAGACATTTACGATCTTTATTTATTTTACATATACTTTGTAATTAGTGTTGCAGTACATACACTATACCAATAATTTCTTAAAATAATTTATAAAATGTTTAAAACAATTTCATTTAAAAGGAATTAAAAATTTAGCAAATTTCTTTAAATATAATTTTAAAATAATTCAGCAATGAGGAAATAACTAACGAAAAAAAATTTTCATTTCTTCTCTTAAATGTTAAAAAGGGCAGATGGCTAACTGAAACTTAAAGAAGGTAAAGGAAGGGTAGGAAATAAAGTAAAAACCCATTTTATAGCTAATAAAATACAATTGAAACTTAAATCTTCCGTAATAGAAATAAAAAAAATACCAATATTAAATTCTACCCAAATAAAACGAGAAGAAAATAGAATCAAACCTGAAACTTAAGAACCCATAAAGAACCCACAACACCATTTTACAATAATAAATTATTTCTTTTTTGGTATTTGCTATGGATGGGTTTTTTTTAAAGGATTTTCTTTTATTTTACTTTTTGTGTTGTAAGAAGATAAACATGCAAGTCTTTATCTGCAAAATGTAGAAAAAGAAAAGAAGATCTGAGATGATAAACTTTAATTTTTTCCTAAATTCGGAAAAAATGTGTGTAGGAGTTTATTTTAAATACATACTTACGTATGCAAATGTTTTTTATGTAATCTTTATGTATATAAGTACATACATATTTACTTTATGTGTTTATAAGTTTGAGGCAATCAATATTCTTTTGTTGTATCTTGTAAGAAACGTTTTTCGTTCTTTTGTCATGGGATGCATCCCAGAAGATTAAAAAATAAATCGTTAAAGAAAAAAATATATATTTCAGAATAAAATTTATGGCATAGTTGACATAAATAACAAAAGTAAATACATACATTCATACATACATAAATAAGTACATCCACGCAAAGAAAAACATGGTTGTGGTAAACATATTCTAAGAGCAACATATTATATAAGATTATTATTGAATAATATTATGACTAAATATATTCGTAATATTACATCATAAAAATTTTTCCTAAATCATATTCTTATCCTGCTAATCATAACACGTTAAGAAGTAATAATATAATTGTCATGGTAACCATAATAAGTTAAGAAGTCATCATATGATTGTCACAACAATGAAAAAAATTAAAAAAAATTTAAATTTTTTTTCATCGATTTTTTATTTTGTTGCACTCTACAATTTTTTTTTAATGAACATACAATTTTCTTATTTATTTTCTTTCAAATTTTTTTTTTTAGTGGGCATTTCTTTAATTGTTTAACCACTCACAAACAAATAATTCGATAGGCATATGGGCTACTTCAAATTTTTTGAGCACCTGCTGAAACCGACATACTATTGCTCTTATTTCGTTAAGTTTTATGAATTGAAAAAAACGTTGTACAGGGTTTGGATGACTATACTTGAAGGATATGACGTGCAAAGTTTTACGTTGAAAAGTCCTCACCTTAAGAATTGGTGGTCATCTAAAATTCGAAAAATTAAAAAAACGACTTGAAATTTGCAAGAGTTTTTCAATTCATTCCGTTTTCTTTGTAATAGTTTTAAGCTTTCAGATCCAAACCCATACAAAATATAGTCACTAGACTTGGAGGATATATCCACTAAAAAAAAATTTGATATCGCTGCTGGGTGAAAAGTTGCATGGTGTTTTAAAGTGAAACCAAAATTTTCCGAATTTTGAAATTTTTGAAGATTTTACATAGAGTTTTTGCGCTGTTTAATAAAAATGAGTTTTAAGCGCAGAATTAAAAAAACTGCGTAATTTTATAAAGTTTGAGGTGCATGAAGTTGGTGTCAGCGCACCAATAACTTATCACGGACATCACAAACTTAAAAGAAATTAGCGTAAATTTTTTAAAAATGTATCTTTTTTGCGTCTGACAATCTGAATTGCCTTTTAAGTTGGCTAGTGTATTGCGTGATGTGAGTAACTTCGTAAAGGGCACCTCCGAGGCGAAAACGCACTTTAAAATTTTTAAACGCAAAAATTTTATGAACTTTTGAAAATTTTTGCAAAAAAACAATTTATTTTTAAGTTTTTTTTTATATCAAAACATGTCATGGGAACATGTTTAGGTATCTAAATAGATTCTTCGCGACGGACTAAACTGATAAAGTGCAATTTTTTCAACCCTGGCGCGTGCAACGGCAGTTTTTTCCAAACACATTTCGCTTTGTGACAACTGAAGCGCTGTATCAATTCCGCTCAAACGTACATCGAATAGAAGACTTTACTGAGCTTGATACTAAAATTGAAAACGCACCAAAAAATTTTAAGGATTTAAAATTTTATGGAGGAAACAAAATGTTTCTAACCTCAAAAAGCATCCTTGTATGAAATATTTGATTTGGTTTCAGATTATACATTTTAAAAGTTTTTTTCCCAAAATATTGCAAATTATGTCTTATACTAGCCGTAATTTTGTAAAATGTTTAACAATTTTAAATAAATTTTTATATGCATACACGATCAAAAAAATTTTTTTATATTTTTTTTCCAGTGTATTTTAAAAAGTATTCAAGCTTTTACAAATATTTTAGTGTGCTAAGAAAGCCCTTAAGGGGTATTATCCACACGCGTTATCCTTTTTCAATTTTAACAAAAACTGTAATTTTTATATTTTTGTTTTAATTTTTCACTTTAAACCGCAGTAAAATTTGCGCCGTGTAATAAAAATGATTAACGCGAACGGATTTCACATGCTCAAATATCGGTTTATACACACGCAAATCAACATTGATGTCAGACAAAAAAAAAAATTAAAAAAAAAATGTCTAGGTGTAGTAAATTTTTGAAGTTGCTCATATATAAATCGAACGAAACAACTGGTTAAAATTTTATTTTACAAAAGGCGATAACAAAATGTAATTAGCGTAAAGATATTTTGTTGGCATCTTTAATAGATTATGAATACACTAATAGAAAGTAATTATGTTATGACTATTAAAAACCATGAAATGGTTGTAAGCTTTTTTGAGTTGTTAGAAAAATTATTATTTTTCGGTCAAAAATACTCAAATTTATAGTTGCGATAAACATTAATATGTTTACAGTAACTATTATATTGCTGATAAATAAGAATAACAATTTTTTGTGTACGACAACAATATATTGTTGCAGTTAACATTGTGCAGTTGTCGTAACCATGCGCAACGATATTTTTCTGAGTTAACAATTAATAAAAAAAAAAAAAAATATTGCGTAAGGAAGTCAAATATGGTCTGGACAGACAATGTAAGACATATATGGTTTAATCCGCCCTATATATTGGCAACACAACCATATTGTGGTCGCTCATCGTAACTAACGGGTGGTTAAATTTTAAAGGCCGATATTGAATGTGCATCACACCTAAACGTCAAGTTTTCTACTGCATTTTATTTTACATTTCTCAATTTCAGACTAACTCAATTTGAATCATGAAAGATTCACAATCGTGTAACGCGTTAAAGTTATTCAGGCTTATAATCAAAATGGGCATTCAAATCAAAACGCATTTCGTACATTTCATATTCAGTGACGAGACACACCTTTAGCTCAGTGGATTAGTCAATAAGCAGAATTCCTGAATTTGGGCGAATGATAATTTAAGAGTGATTGTCGAAAAGCCAATGTATTCACAAAGAGTGACTGTGTGGTGCGGTTTATGGGCTGGCGGCATCTTCGAGCCGTATTTTTTCCAAAATGTGGCCGGTCAGTTTAGTTTTGTTAGTTTTGACTCTAACAGCGTCTCAAATAGCTTTGATATATTAGATAATAAGCTAATAGGCCTATATGACACAACTTTTGTGTGATCTTTTCCAGGCTTAAGTATTGTTAGGGTGTATAATGGGGTTACCTGGTTCTTATAAAGTGGCGCAAGGGCTATGGCACAAAAGGAACGTTGTCCGGGAATCCTCAGTTGTGATCCTCAGGAGGCTAGTTGACTGAGTCTTACGCACTTGTTGTTTTGGAAAACAACCCTTGTTCTTATTGGCTCAATACGTGGTTGGTTGTGGCAGGTCGTGTCTCGCACACTTGTGGCTCAAATAAAACAAACCCTTATTTCGTGGGCTGAATGGCACTATGACGGTGGCTCGGTGTTTTCCAAACGAAACACACTTTTTCACTTCTTTTTGTAAAATTAATCACGATTTTATTTTGAATGATTTTTTTATTTTAATTTTGTTTAGATTACAAAAATGGTTTTTTTTTATCACAATTTTTAGTTTTATTTAAAAAAAACACTTTTTAATTAAATTTTTTACTTTTTAATTTGACCGGCGTCTGGCTGGTTGAAGTTTTTGAAAGACAGTGATTATCATTCTTAAGGTGACGTTAACAGTCAGCTGGGCTACATACAACATGGGGTGTTGCCAGATGCCAACACCACATGTAGTCCAGTTGCACACGATTAAAATACTGGGAAACATTAACGCCCATTTTACACCAGCAACCACAAAAATATGTTTACACCAGCCAGACGCCAACGGGTATCATCGTTACTTAGGAGACCTTCCAATTTTGAGGGTAGTATTCAAGGATTAAAATAGCTGTAACTCTTCCCCTATATCGTCAGATATATTTGGGGCAAATACGCTTTTCAAATAATTAACAAACAGGTTTCCTTTTTCATTATCATTTCTTGCCCAACTTCCATTCAGGTTTCTTAATGGTGGTTTCGAGACAACTGGCCTTTTGAGATTTCTAGCTGCACGCCATAATGAGCAGTTTGATTGTGCAGTTGCATCCAGGCCCTTAAGATATTTTTCAACGGAGGCCGTTTTCTGAGACTGCAGTAATTTTCATAGCCTTTTTGTACTCTCTTTTATTAATTTCTTAAGTTGAGGAGATCTGTGCAATTGCCACTCTCTTCGCACTCTCCTTATTTCATTCAAGAGGAGCTCGACAATTGTTTTGCTGGAATGTTGAACAGCTAGTTTAAGATAACGCTCAAAATTGACAATAGAAAACTCCACATTCTCAGAATAGATGTTAAGGCTTGTAGGTCTACCTATCAGTATACCTACTATTAACAAACAGTTTGGGAAATAAAAATTAGTTTTAACCACACTCTCATACAAATAAAAATCCCCATATTAAATTCAAAAATTAAATTTTTTAGAGGATACGGTCCATATAAAAACTTTCCTCACATTTTTCTATGCAATAAATCATTAATGTTTGGTTTTTGTTTTTTTTTCAACATTCTCTTTTGTGTGTTCATTTTGTTTGTCTTTTCTAAACCAATATAGAATAAACTTTCTTCTTTTTTTTTAATTTAAACCAACAGGATATGCTTCACTTAAACTATCCTTGAGGGAACAATTATGTATGTTTGCTAGAAAATCATGTTTGCATGTTTAAACTGCTGCTGCTACTGATAATGTTGCAACAGAACAAAATATTAATTACGATTTGAACAGAGAAAATTATAAAAGGAATTAATAATGGAAAAAAATCGATAAAACAGATACATATGAGACAAATTTTATGATTTAGTATTCTAAATGAAGAAGATGAAAGTAGAGGGAACTTATTTTTAAAATGATAAATTGCGAATTAAAATGTTAAAGAGAAAAAAAATTAAACTTGGGTTAAGTAAAAAGGTTTTTGTTACAGTTGGCATATCGTCGTTCGCAAGTTATTGGGTTCTATCTATACCGATCTGTGTCATCTGTCTGCTCGTATCTTTTATAGTTTTCGAAATACCTCCCTTAGGATGCATATATTAAATATCGCTCAACTGAGGAACTATTAAACATGGTTTAAGCTACTATTATGGTAAACAATAAATTTCAATATAAAAATGGGTGGGAGGAGGAACACTTATTTTTGCAATAGGGGCAGGGGAAATGGAACCCACCATAAGATGCCAATATTAAGTATTGCATATATTAAGAGCCGCTGCACCCATTTTCTTGAATTTTTTTTAGCAGCATCTTCTGAGCCCCGAAATTGAAATAAGATAGCAAGAGGGGAAGTGGTACCCCCATAGGATGCGAATGTTAAATATCGCATATCTTAAGAACTGTTATAGTGAGAATGTTCAAACTTGGTCACTCATATAGTAAACTACACATTTGAAAATAAAAATGAATGGGGAAGGCACAGCTGGAGCAATACCCCCATAGGATGTTTATATAAAGCGTGATCCATTTCGAGGTTCCCTACTTTTTTTAAGAAAACAAAACAGAAAATTCAAATTTAATGGGGAATGTTTATTATCATTTGAAAGAACATTCTTTGGCATTTATTTTTTGAAGATTATGTCTGTCAAATGTTGGCCGTTGCTACGTCGCAGATGGTCCAACCGTCGAGTCTAATTTTCGATGACTCGTTCGGGCATTTCGACTGGTAACGGGCGAATGACACGCGTGATGTTTTAATCCAAGGCCTTAATCGAAGCGGATTTGTGAATCGAGCCTCCACGGTCTTCGTGTACACTCTCAGCTACGGCTGCTACATTTTCTTTACAACGTCCTGGACGTGGTCTATTCGGTCGAATATTATCCAATAATGAATGCTGGGTCTCAAAATGGGAGATGGTGTTGCGCTCAGTAGGCCGATTATGTTGACCATAAGTTGAGCGAAGTGCACGAAACACATTCCTCACAGAACGTGAATGTTCGTAATAAAGTTGAACGATTTGTAAACGTTGTTCAGGCGTAAGTCTTTCCATTATGAAATGCCAAACAATACTAAACAAAAATAACATGTCTGCATGACACGACTCACACGTGATCTGTCAAAAAAAGGCTATTGAAAAAAGTATCTCTACTTGGATCAACCATTATATCAATATCGCGTTGCTGAAGAACTGTCTTAGCTAGAGTCTTCAAACGTGTTTAGCGCCACTATTATAGTGAACTATAAATGTTTAAATAATAATCGGCGGGTTAGAGGAAGAAAGAGCAGCACCTCCCATAAAACGAAATTATTAAATTCCAAATATCTGAAGACAAAGCTTTATAGGATCCACTCTTATGGTAAACTATACCTTTCATTTAAAAAATTAAGGGGTTAGGTGCAGGAGGAGCAATCAATAATATCTAAGTAAAAAAGCGTATGAAATCTTGTTCCCTATAGACTTCTAACCCGGCTCTTAACATAGGCAATTAATATTTTATAATTTTTAAGTGCGGGTGGTACCTCTCCTACAATGACAATAAAGATTTCTTCATAGTTTGAGTACTGTTACAGTGAAGGTGTTCCAATTTTTTACAAATATCTTAGATAAAAAAACACAGCATCTTCCAAAAGTAGGTTCAATATGAAAAGTAGTCATGGCACCTCCCATACGAACACATGCGATTTCTGTATACATATCAGCAGAGCGGGTTCTGTAAAAGCAATAAAATTTGGTACAGAATGCTTTGTTACCAATACACCAGATCTGTTTTAAAAAAATGTTACTAATTGTATTTCGATGGGGTAGCAAAGCGCACCGGGTTAAGCTAGTATTATATGAAATAAAGGTTCTGTTTCGTGAAAGCACATTGCTCTTCATTTCTCACCGTAATTTTTTACATTTTGTGCAATATGCTTTAAAACAAAAGGAGTTTCGCAAATAAGTGCATATAGAACAAAGCTTTTTTATAAACGCTTATTACTCTTTTTCGAGGACTACAATTTATTTACCAAAAAAGAAACTCTAGAAGTTTCCTTAGTAAGAAGGTTGCGACAACTTTTTCGGTTCAGTTTTTTGTAACTTACAACTAAACTTTAACAGCGATTTACCAAATATATATTTTTGTCATGTGGGTGTTTCCAAAGTAACGGTCGTTAACGATTTTCGGAGATTTTTTCAATAAAATTCCAACCTACCCAAATATGCCACGAGGATTGCTACATTTTGGACTAACGAAAGTTCAAGCAACGGAAGCAACTGAAAGAATTCATAAAAAATGTAATTTCAATACTTTTTTTGACCATTAAAAAAGTAACGGTCGTTACGTTATAAATGTGCTGTTTTCAAGTGTCGGAAACAAGCATCATGTATTGTAAAATTTTTCGCAGGATATGTCAAGTAAAATATTTGATTAAATTCTTTGAAATGATTATTTTTAGGAATGGATTTATTTTCAACCAAAGAAATTAGTTACCGAAAAAAATTTTTTTTAAAGTAACGGTCGTTACATTTTAATAAGTTAACAGTTTTTTGTGTTTGAATTCATTTATTATGAGTAACTCAAAGTAGCATAATTTTGTTAGTATAAAGAAAATTAAAGTTAATCTTTCGGAAAATTACAGATACATTTATTTTGTATAATAAATTAGCGGAAAAAAATTCAAAATAATAATTTAATTTTTGAGCTATAAGTGGTCATATTCTGTAGAAACACCCATATAGAACACAATAACTTGCGAGCGACGATAATTGCAAGTACTAAAGTCGCAACAAACAAAACAGAAACTAAAAAGTAGTTCATAGATAGTTAGAGATCTTATTCATAATTCATAACTAGCTTAGCAACTGCTTTCATCTGATTGAAGAAATGCAACCATGCACATTGGCATGAAGAGAAATCGAAATATCGATACTATTTTGAACGATATATACTGCATTTAATTAAAAAGCTCATTCAGCTATTAAAAACATTTATTTTTTTAAAAAAATCACACAAATTCTAAAAAGGTAATTTTCTGGTTATAGTTTTTATATAAATCAATTAAAATGGGGGCTTGTAAAAATATAATTTTTCAATAAAATTTGGTGACCAAAAACACATCACTAGTTTATTTTATTTTTTGTATGGGTGTTTTTGGACGCAGAATAAATGGCTGCAAGTGGCAAATGTAATAAGGCAAGTTTATTTTTTACAAAATTGTAAGAGTATTTACAGTTTTCTGTATTTAAACGTGACACAAATTTGTTGCCAAAATTGTCTTGCTATTCAAATAAATTATAAGAAAATATTAATCAGCTGTTCTTTGTATGTATTAGTTAGTTAACATTAAGTTACAGTTTTACCCAAAATTAAGTGTAAACTTTTTCTTCTGAAAGTAACTTACTGTGAATAACTTAAATAGGTACTTAAAAAAGTTAACACTTAGTGATAATTTATGAAAAAGCGCCATTATTTTTTTTATTAAACATTAAATTTATAAAGGGTAATCACGATGGTCATGGTGCAAATTTGTAAATTTGCAGTGCAAATTGTGATTAATCGTGAGCATACCACTTTTATTTTTTGTGCAAATGTGCTATTTTTCTAAAAATTTATTCTGGCAACACTAAAAACTGTTGGAAGCACTGTAAAAAATCTTTATTTGTTTACAATTATTTCTTTGTTTACAATTATACACAAGTAAATTAAAATAAATGTTTTCTTTTTAAATTATTTAATTCTCTATTTTTTAATAAGACCCACGAAAATGTTAAATTTATAAGCTTCCTTAAAAAACAATATGGCGCCAAATATATTCAAAGTTTACGGTTTACATTTGTTTGCAACTGAGCACATATGCACTTCTAATTTTGCTCATGGAGCAAATTGCAAAAAGTATATTTTTGTTGTTGTGTATTTTTGCATGCATTTGCATTGTTTGCACACTTTGTACTACCCATCGTGATTTCCCTTATATATTTGAAATATTTTTATGAATACACTTATAAGAATTTAAATGTGATTAAATAGATTTATCGTAAAGTTTTATTAGTTTAATTTTTTTTTGCCACAGCTTCTCCTTGTTTTAATATTTTTTAAAATATTTTTCAAGTTTTTTTTTGTTCTGTTTTATGTTTTAATAATTAAAATTTGTAATTTTAAACAGGCTTCAATGTTTTTAAAGTTATAAAAATGAGAATAAATATTTGTATGAACAAGTTCCCAATAGTTTAAAAATGCTCAGTATTAGGTTACCCAAAGTCTGGCTCCTAAATTTACCTTAACGTATATGCCGTTTCTTTTTACTTAAACTATGATCCCTTCCTAGAAATAATTGAAGAGAGTAACCAAACTGTTACACTTATACAACATTCTCCAGAACGGTAGGGTATGTATTGTTATATACGTAGGTATGTACATGTGTCTGTGCGTATATATGTATGCATGTTAATTCCTTTCTGTCACTCAAAGTCATGTTAATTTCTCTTGTTATTCCTTAAATTTTTTCATTATGACCCAATAGATGTAATAAAAAATCTTGTAAAATATTTAAACTCACCTCAAAATTTGTAGAAAAAAATGAAGCAAAGAAAATCTTTATGGCATCATTAAAGTAACAAAATAACGAGTACGAGAATTTCGCTTCACTGGCCATTTTGTTAATAAATCATTTACACTTGACAATGTCAGATGGAAAGAAAAATAAAAAAAAAAGATGGGAAAATAAAGTGTAAGTTATCTTGAGTTTTGTTTCCATTTTGTTGTGATAAGTTACAGCATTCGTTTGTATTTTTTTTTATTTCAGACGTCAGATATTTTGCCATCACCAAGACTTTATTTTAATTCAAGCGAAAGAAAAAACTCGTAATAATACAAAAAAAAAAAAAAATGCAAGCACAATGAAAAATTATTTTCAAGAGCAAACAGGGTAGTGGTAGCTTATAAAGAAAATTATGTAAAATATTGTATGAAAAAAAAGAAATCAGTACGAGAGGAAAAAGTTGAGGAAAATTTAATTAAACAAGTTTAAAAAGTTTAGCTTAGTTTTCACTCCAGTTTGCTGCAGTTTAGAAGGTCAAGATAATGCTGATAATTGTAAAAAACCAATTTACATCAAGAAGCCATGACTATATTATGATTACATGTTGCCGGTAACAATTGTCTGGTAAAATAAAAATAATATGTTTAAATGTGTCTATATCGAGACATTACCGCAAAAAAAAAGCTTAAGCGACATAATTTAAAATTTGCGTTTTTTTTTAATAAATGTCTTTATTGGCAACACTTGCATCATTTCCTTAAATGTCATGGTCACATAAGGACCGTTATGATTGTAAAGCAAAAACAATTTTATCGTAAGCGAGAACCTTCATACAAAATTTTTATAAAATAAAATTAAAAAAAACCTTCTCCTATACCATTTTGTTTTGCTAATAATAAAACGAGCAAGAATGTTTAACTTTACAGAAACTGCAACAAAATTAGTTGCTTCATATCTAGGTGATACGTCCCAGATAGTTGCCAAAAATGGTACCTTTCTAAGCCTTTGAGTACATAGAGAGGAGATCCCCAGGGATCTATTCTTGGCCCACTTTTGTACTCACTGTATGCTAATGGTCTTCCCTTGCAAATAAAATAGTCGTTTATTCAAATGTATGCTGACGATGTCCAACTTTATTTGAGCTGTAACAGAACATCAGTTGGTCCTGTAGTGAATAAACTTAACCACAATCTGTACATGATTTTTCAATTGGCTTCCGCAAATGGATTACGATTAAATCCAAACAAGTCAAAATGTCTTATAATCTGAGCGAGGTCTAACACTGACATTATATATGACATAAACGTTAATATTGATGGTACTGATGACATAAACGTTAATATTGATGGTACTCGAATCGAACTAGTACTTGGGTGTAACTTTTAATCGTGCCCTTACAAAGTCGGATCATATTAACCAAGTATGTGGCAGAACATATGCTATGCTAACAAGCCTTTAGTGTAGTCAGTAGATCGTTTCTGTATTTCTCGCAACGTAAATTTTTTCACATGAAGTGTGAAACAAAAGACTCCATCGTTTCTCGATTTGTGAGAAAAAAGTGTTTCTGTATTTGAATGCGAAAACTTACAACACAGATTCTGTTTTAACTGGAATATTTCCAGTAATTAAGTGTCAAATAAAAGCGAAACGTCCACAAAAGAAATAAATATAATAAAAACAGGGCAGCCAGATTTAGCTATTTATCTTCATTTTACGATTTTTGCCCCGATTTGCTGATTTTTTTTAAAAAGACGAAAGCAAAAACAAAATCAACAATATTTTATAACTTTGTTGTAGCTTTCTATAAAAATTCATATAGAATTTTTAAATTTTAAACACTTCATATTTTGTGGCGTCGAAAATTTAAAAACAATCACCCCTATCGTGAATAATTTGTTCCTCGTAATTTTCCCCCTTTTCACATATTTGCGATCATGAAAGACTCCCATGAAAATTAGGTAATTCAAAAAAGAATAATAACGTGAAAAAATGTTCACGGGAAAAAAATGTTCACGATAAGGGGAATTTTAAATTTTTTCACGTTTCCCTTAGATTTTTTCACTTTATTATTGCTAGGGAACGGAACATGTATGTAAGTAGTTCCACCTATAAATCGAATATTAAGTGCTAGATCCGTTAATAAGGCGCAAACCGATATATTGGTCAACAAAATGCAAAACAACAAGTCGATTGTCTGCGGATTTGTGAAGATTTCGAAAGAAGTATTGCCCGAATTTTGGAAAATATTTTACTACATAAAATTTTAGAGGTGCAAAAAACTTACGTTGTAATCAAACTATCCCTCTAATACTAAATATTTTGCTTTAATATTTCAACTTTTCTTTAAAATATAAACGTGTATATTTTTGAACAAAAATTTCATTGATTTTAAATTTCTTTTAAACTTTCTTCTTTTTTTACATTCATTGGAACTGATAGCGTGAAAAAGTTTTCACATAAGATTCACCATTGCTTTTTTCCCTTCGAGGGGAATGAAAATTTTATGGGAACAAAAATTCCACTTGTTATTTACGATAGGGGTGAAAATGAATTTCTGTAGAAAGCAACAACAAATTTGTATATTTGATATTCTTGGCTTATACGGACACCTTTGTGCCAAACCATTATTTCGGCAAGAAAAAAAGTTGTTTTTCTATAACCAGTTTATTTGGGAACCGATTTTTTCAATTTTAACCACCAGGTATTCTATTAAGCCTATTTTAGGTGAAAAAGAAAAAATAAAGTTAATAATTATAAGAATAGGTAAATTATATAACTTTTTAGATTTTTAGTTATAGAGATTTACCTTTAGCAAATTACAGAATACGGCAACTGGTCTGCTGCGACTATCCCAAATAAACAAGATCTTCCAATTTAACCCCGCTATGCCAGGTATTTGCTGCACTTTTTTTCTCCGAGAATGGTATAACGAGATGTGAAATAGTCCCAAGTTGTATCCCTACATACCACGATAACGACACTCAAAAAAAATATCTTCGATATATCGATACCTATAAGCAAAATAAATTTGAGTTCAAATAAAAATTGTTATAAAAATATTTAAAATTTATATTAAAAAGGGTTATGTGTTGTTTCAAGATGACAAGGAAATGGTTGTGTAGTAAAATTTATATGAAATTTCTCAACACAATCAATTGCCTGTCACCTGGAAACAGCACATTAAAAACCAAATAATTAAATTTGAATTCATTATAAAATCTGTGGTCATAAGGAAAAACCAGATACCTCAATTTTTTTTAAAAACGGGAAAACACACTTAAAGTTTTTAACATATTTTGCTAATTATATAACATGAATTTATGTAACTACTGCAGACTCAGAAAACGGCTTTTCTGGAAAAATATCTTAAAGAAATTGATGCAACTCCACAATCAGACTACTCATTATGGCGTGCAGCTAGAAATCTCAAAAGGCCAGTTGTCTCTTAACCACCATTAAGAAACTTGAATGGAAGTTGGGCAAAAAATGATGTTGAAAAAGGAAATCTGTTTGTTAATAATTTAAAAAACGTATTCACAAAAGATTTGAGAAAAGAGAAATCAAAAAGGTTATTTGTGATTTCAACCCCAAGAAGGCTCCTGGTTTTGATAAAATCAGCAACAAAATGCTTTTAGAGCTACCCAGCATAGCAAATAAAATTATTCTTTTAATTTTTAATGCAATTTTTAGCTTCGAATACTACCCTCAAGAATGGAGGTCTCCTTAGTTACTATGATACCAAACCCAGGAAAAGACCACACAAAAGTTGAGTCATATAGGCCTATAAGCTTAGTTTCTAATATATCAAAGCTCTTTGAGAAGCTGTTAGCGTCAAAATTTACCCCAATTTTAAATAAAAATAGATGTATTCCTAACCACCAATTGGGCTTTAGAAGAGAACACAGCACAAATGAATAAACTCATCGTATAGTAAGAAAAACCTTTGAAGAAAGAAAATATTGTTTCGCTCTCTTCATCGATGTTTCTCAAGCTTTTGATAAAGTCTGGCATGAAGGCTTGTTACATATATTGAAGCTAAACTTGCCAGTAAACACACACAAGCTGTTAGAAAGCTACTTAGTCGGTCGAAAGCATATTATTAAAGAAGGTGATTATTTAAGCTCTCCTCAGCTTACTGAAGCTGGGTCCACTTTTATACTTAATATATACCTCGGATATGCCAACAAACAACTACACCCAAACTTCAACATTTGCTGATGATACAGCTTTTCTAGTCGTGCACGAAAACAGTCAAGAAGCATCTGGATACCTACAGGATCATAAATTTTAACTCGAACTATGGCTAAAGCAATGGAGGATAAAGGTCAATGAGCAAAAATGCGTACATATAACATTCACCTTGCGTCGGGAATCATGCCCCCCCATTAAATTCAATAATCAAATAATACCTCAAAATTCGCATGTAAAATACCTCGGTATTCATCTTGACCGCCGTTAAAAGTGGAAAATCCATATAGAAGTAAGATTAACACACTGCCTCGGCCTCTAATATCGAAAAAATTCAAAGGCGCCAAAATAAACTTCTTCGAATAATCACAGCTGCCCCTTGGTATGTTAAAAACTCAAATATTCACAAGGATCTTAATGTTCCATTAGTTTAAACTTTGCTTACGAAATATGCAGTAAAATACTTAAAAAGGCTCGAATTGCATCCCAATCCACTAGCTCGGAATATTTTAAATGATAGCGGCCACACTCGCTTATGAAGCAGAGACACTGCAGCACTTATCCAATTAGATGAGCGATAAAGATTTCTGTTTCTACTGAACTAATTTTTAGACACCAAAACAGAATTTTAGTTATCTTTTTTTTCGAAAAATGGAGTTATCTACTTTTTCCTAAAAACTTTTTTTTTTCAATTTATTTTAAAATTTTACGGAATAAAGCTTTGTTCACAATCAGAGCAACAATTTCGTTTTTTCTTCTATATCATTTCTTCCCAAAGTATTTCATATAATTTCCTCTCATTCTATAAACGAAAATATAACTAAAGTTTTTTTTAAAAATTTGAATCAACGAGAACTTCAGTAACAATTTGCATAAAATTTTTTCTGATGTTTAAAACACTTTTATTTAGTTTTGAATGGAAATTTTAACATAAAAAGTCCTATATGTACATAAATACGGAAGCAATTTTTTTGAAGTTGATGTTTAATTATCTTATCGTCCACCGACCAAAATAGGCGGCAATTTTGTCACACAAATAAGCGATTAGTGTTAATAATTTTACTGGGCAATGGATTTACATTCGCCAACTTGGTTTAATTTTCAATACAGATAATCCGGAGGTCGATGGGGTACAGGAGTTTGAGCTTAGTCAGGGGTAGGTGGAGGGTCATACTGACTAGCAGGATTAATAGAGTAGTCAACAGAGTGGCGTCAGCAGAGGGGAAGCGACACAGACGCATAAGCAGAGTTTTGTCAACAGAAAGTTGTCAGCAGGGAAGAGAATTCGAAGAGCGTGAGATAAGGAAACCCGAAATAAACAACGGATGCAGGCAGTGTGATGAGAGTTTACCGCTAGCGGTTCCATCCAAAGTAGAAATGTAGCGGCTTTAGAGCAACATTTATATACTTATACGCGGGCTTAAAAGGAGGTGTATTAGATAATGAAGGGCTCTTGGGTTTTTGACTGCAAGGTGAGACGTTGTAACAGAGCTGGTAAGAATAGCAAATACAACTAAGTGAAAAAAATACACAGTGCCATTAATTAAGTAGGGGCATTGGTAACACCAATTCCCTGATAGTGGAGAAGAAGCACTGGTTTTACAACCAGTATAGTGAGTAGCATTTACATCCGTCTTATCTGTGCTGAGATTTACATCCAGTCTTGAAGGAAAGTAGGGCACTGATTAAGGGCTAAGCGGTAGAGATTTCTGAGGTTATCCAAAGTGAACGTAGGGTAGGAGTAAGAGGGCAGGAGTGGTAGGGCACTAGCTCTAGTTACAACCAGAGCAAGAGCTCCCCGGAAACCTGGTGTGAACCGAAAGCAACCTATATAAAGCGTGTTAAAGTAAAAAGAAAAATAAAGAAATAAAACCTGTGTAGATATGCACTATATAAATTTTTAGGATTTCAGTATTAAAAAAAAGTTTTAAATTTGCTTGCAAACACACGCACAAACATATATTAATAGTGGTTGTGTTTTCCCTGCAAATATTATTGGACCACCTGATCCAATTTCATGAAATGGACTACTCAATGGACTGGTCCGATGTAATGCAAGCATGGACCATGTCATTGTTAAAAAGTGTTTGTAGTGAGACGACATGACTTCGTTTTTTAACGACATGTTTTCGTTTTTAAACGAAGTTAAAACTAATCCTCTTGTGTACACAATGG
The DNA here is from genome assembly GCA_949318255.1 of Pollenia labialis. Classification (NCBI taxonomy): domain Eukaryota; kingdom Metazoa; phylum Arthropoda; class Insecta; order Diptera; family Polleniidae; genus Pollenia; species Pollenia labialis. The sequence continues at coordinate 132,718,174 of OX439142.1, read as the reverse complement.
AGTAGTTTTAAAACTACGGTTTCTTAATGCAAAATGTGTGTGGTTGCAAAATAAATTGTTGCTCCATTATGCACACCAAGTGAAAATATTTCTTTGATTGCGAACGAAGCTTTAAGGTAATTTATGTAATGATTTGATGAATAATATTAACTATTTGATTCAGCACGTAAATTTATTAGTTATTTACGAAAACATGGAAAGCAGCATTAATTCCCAAAGTAATTTTTCGTTATGTCGTTTTTAATTCCCAATTTTAATTCTTGGCAAAAATACTGAAATTTATTGTTGAAGGGATAAGCTATTCCTTGCTTAGGCCAGATCATCCGGAAACTTCATCCAAAGATTTTAGAAAAACTAAAGGTATTAAGCAAGTAAAACTGTTAAGCGAATAAGAATTACAAGCATCAGTTTCATTAATTCCGCTACTTCGTGAGCGTCTCCTTTCCTTTCGAGGACATATGTAATTATCTGACAAAGTTTATTATTCTATATGGAAAAAACGACCAGTTGTATAACAAAAAAGTACCAATTGTTATTCTCAATAGTTATATTCATACCAGTTAATGAACATAAAAGTACCAAAAAATGTACTCACAGGTACTTATCCATTCAGGACGTTGCATGGTGAATTTTATGTTTAAAAGTAAAATATTACCTATAATTGAGGATATCAGCGCAGAAGTGGTGTAACGTACAATTTAACTTGGTTACGGCTCTGGTGTAAGATATGTTCTTAGCACTGTTATTTACAGTGCAAGAGTCGAGTAAGCCAACTGCTTGTATCCAATACAGATGGCGCTAGAAAGATAGTTATTGCACGGGCCGTTACAACCATTTACTATAGTGCAGTATTAGTGTAAACTGCCCATTATCTCATTATAGGTAGTCTGGGGATACACCACTTCTGCGCTGATAGACTCAATTAAAGAAAGAACCAGTTGTAAAACAAAAAGGTAAGTAAAGGATTTTAGATTTTGGTACTTTTTTCTCCCAACTAAAGTATCAGAAAATGCAATATTGTGGTGGGAGGACACGAATTAACGGTCGAGTATCGAAAATGTACGGAATTCGCATTTGGACTTTTTAGATTCGTTTAGAATGTGACATACATATATTTTGAAAATCGATGGGATGACAAAAAAAGTTCCAAAATACAGGTTTCATCCGTTTACTCCTTAAAAGAGTCAGATTTCAAAAAAGTCCGCTTATCTTTCTAATGAACAACGAAAAGTATTAAATTTTTGTTTTAACTCTTTTAGTTCTGGAGATATTAAGTGACCGAATTTACCCGTTATACCTTTTCTTTCTTCTTAACATTCGAATTTTAAAAAATCCCTTGACCAAATTTCAAGTTTTTAGCTTCAAACCTTTAGGGTGTGCGATGATGAATCAGTCAGTAACGTTACAATTTTATATATGTAGATAAGCCGATAAGTTTTTGTCTAGTTTTATGCATAAACTAAATTAAAAGGTTTACCATTTATGATTTGCCCTTCTTGATTTTATGAATTTTATCGGCCAGTTTTTTTGGAAATAACGTTACACTCAGTTTAACATAGGTAAAATTTGGGTATAACATGTCGTTGCGCTCGTAAACAAGCGGAACTGCATGTCTCGAAATATAAGATGATCTAAGGTATCTTTTGACTTCTTCTTAAGCAGAATCATAACTTGGGATGGAAATCCTTCTCCCATTCTCTTGTAATTTTTTCACAAACGCTCTAAACGCCAGTTCTTGTTTACTTATCAGAACTTGTAACCACTTGTTGCGGTGAACGTGTTTTCAAAACTTTTTTAAAAAAATACAGACTTATTAAGCAGCTCCACAAGACTTTATCTCGATACGACTGAAGTCGTTTTTCTTTTAAATATTCGAGCTTTGTATCGAGCGCCAAGAATTGTTGACAAACAATAGATAGAGCTTTAGCTAAGTCAGCCGCTAAATTCTGAGACTCAAAACTATTCTCCATCTCCGTTGATTCGTTTATTAAATAAAACAAATTCATTATTTTGTTTTGATTTTATGCTCTGCTTTTTAATGTGTTATTTCGGTAAGTGGATTTGAGGTGAAAAACCAACCATGGTATTATAATTGTTTAACATATTTAAGTTATTATTAACCATAACATGTTTCGAGACAACCAGAGTGTTGTTGATACCTGATAAAGGATGGTAAAATTAAACATTATACGTTTAAAATTTTCTTTAAAAATAATTTTGTTTAAGGTGACCACATTTAAACATGTTTTTTTCTGTGGGTGTATGAAAAAGTTATTCAATGCTTTATAAGTTAACGTTTTAAAAAAATAATTTTTTTAATTTCTAATATGCAGTTTCTTGTCTTAAGAAATCACTGCAAAATTTAAAAAAAAGCCTTAAATATTTATATTAATGTTTAGCTTACACTTAATTTCCTTTTATTATCTGTAATGATTTTTATTTACAAAAAATGTCCTCAACTTAATTTAAACTCTCCAATGGGCTTTGTCACTTACCTAAATGACCCCATTTCTTGTTACCCTCTTTTAACAGTACGATTGTTAAGGAAGAAGGCAAAAATATTTCCCTTAGTTTTCAACTTAATATTAACAGAATTTCCCCCCATAGTTTGACATCATTTAAGGTGTTCCTTTAAAATGCTGTTTGTCTTACGATACCATATTTCCAATAATTTATTCATTTACACAAATGAACATCTTTTTGTCTTCTCTTGGTACATTTCCTTTTATTACATGATGACGGATACATTACAAAGCGAATAAAAGGGAGCGACTGAATATTCATATTGTGCGCATTTTTTAATTTTTTTTTTTGTTTCTTTGTAACATCCAGGAAATAAAAAAAAAAGAAAATATTAAGCTTTTAAAAAAGTTCACTTTAAAATTGGTATCTGTAGGCTTCTAAAATGTCTGTGGCTTATCTTAAGTTTAAGGACTAATTAACATATTTTTCTTTCGGCTGCCTTTAAAGAACAATTTCTTGTCTGGCGTTTTTGACAAGGAAATACGTAAATGTTTCAAAATATTTTTTCACTTATTTCAGCTTGGTAATTGCGTTTAGGAAAAATTATTTTAAATATCTGTCATTAAAGCAAAATATTGCTTGAAAGAAAAAACTTTTCGTAACACACAAGTGGTTAAAGACCATTTAAATGTTCTCACCTTTTCTCAGCTTTTAAGACAGTAGTAACAAATCCTTCGAAAATTAGACTTGAAGACATGCCTAATTTTATGTGGTTTTATACTTTTACACATTTTTCTAAGAAGATTTGTATGTTTTCTAGTTAATAGAGTCTTTAGAGTTCATTTTACAAGATTTCTAAGCTGCCATTCTTTGGTATAAGAACATGCAGTACATCAACACTAACACCAACTTTGACAACAGCAGGAGTACCAGCTGCAAAGGCAACAACCTTGTCAATCTCAGCAATATGTAAATGCGGTTGTAAGTTAACAACTAATATCATCGTTGTCGTCGTCGGCCTTGCGAGTTGTATACTAATGAGAGACTGACTGGCTGACACTTTTGCTACTTCCTCCTAATTTAAATATTAAATTTCTTTGACTGGGAACGGTGAAAAATAGCGTGAAATAAAAAAAAAGATCTTCTATAACAAGAAAATATGCGGAATATTTATAAGTATACAGGGAAGTTTCGCAACGGCAGACGTTTTATTTCATGAATTTCCTGCCATTAAGCATGTGGTAAGATTAAATGCTGAGGCAAAAATGTTGTAGTTATTTTTTCTCTCTTATAATTTATATTTAAATAACGCAACCTACTGTTTTGCTACAACTCACGAGTTCACTCATACGTATTATAATTTTTTAACATAAACATTTTATGTTACTTATACGCATGAGTGTTTTAATAAAAATATTATTAGTTATACGCTTTGATGGATTTCCCTTATAATTTACGTTAAAATAGCAACAGTTTATTCGTTGTTTAATTCAAATAACACATTAAAAATTTAATATGCAAAGAATTACATTTGAATTTTTGAATCCCAGTTTTTATTACGAAAAAAATCGTTTACATTGATTACACAAATCAACACACGAAAATTTTCAAGATTTCTGTTTATTGTTTTTGGTTAAATTGAGAGTGCTGATATTAAACATAATTTAAGCCAATTTTTTGCATAATTAATATTTCACTAACGACTTCACAAACCTTAAAGTATTTATAAAAAAAGGTATTTTATGTTGTTTGTTTCTTTTCTTAAGCTCTATCTTTTTTGGCCAAAAGCTTCTCTTGGACACGGTAGAATTGAATTTAATATTTTTCAATCCCAGTTTATTGAGGGAATCACGTGAACAATGTACTTTAACCACTGGTTCCATTAAAGAGGTTTAACTCAAAACTGATAAATTTTTAGTAGAGGCAAAAATGTTTTTTTTAACATGTTCTTTAATATCGCAAAAAGGGATAAAACTGTAAGTTTTTTGGCGACCACTTTATATCGCTTACTTGAAAAAAGTTAACAAATTTATAAAAATGCAGTTGACCCATTTTAGAGTAACCGTGCGATATTCAAATTTTTATAAACTATAAAATTTATTTAGCAATTTAGTTTTAAAAAACAAATTTGGGTTCTAAATTCTTGTTTAACCCTAGAAGGCTACGTGTAGTTTTTTTTTATAATTGTTGCTACACAAGCATCCAGTGAGGTAATGGTACCAAATTCAACAAGTGCTTTTTCAATAGTTTTTGAGCAAACGCAAAGAGATGAACAATGAATTTCTAGTCGTGTAACATATAAAATACAAAAAAAATCATCTTCAAGATCAAAATCGCAAAAAACTTAAAAAAATTCGATTTTTTTTACCTTCTTCCCCTGTTCAGTTCCATAGGTAGCAAACCGTTCAAAATTCAAGAAAACAATCAACCACAAAAATGTACCTATGGGCGCAGTAAACAACTTTCTCGAACATATGAACATATGAGCGCTTAGGTAGCCGCAAAAGTGAAAAATTTCCCGAAAATTTTACTGTGTGTAATTTTTTAAGTCATGGAAAAATAACCATATACGGACAATAAAAAACCAAATAGGACCAAAAAAAAAAAACCCGTGTCTCTCAGTTTTGCCCAAAGTCATGCACTTTTTTTACGGGCTCTTAAAGATTTAGGGCCTCGGTGTCATTTTTGCAAAAAAGTGATAATTTTCTCAGGCTCATATCTTGCAAACCGTTCGGAATTTTGATTAACCCTCTGAGACAAAGTTGTAGCTCTTGCCATAAGGAACAAAAATTGTGAACAAATAAAATCAAAAAAACTTTACCTTCAAGATCAAAATCGCAAAAAAATTTTATTTTTATTTATTTTATTGAGACCTTAGGTACATTTTTGTGGTTGATTGTTTCCTTTAATTTTTTACGGTTTGCTACCTAAGGACCTGAACAGTGGAAAAACGTAAACAAATTTAATTTTTAAATTATTTTGCGATTTTGATCTGGAAGATAACTTTTTTTAGATTTTAAAGTTTAACAACTTTTGTTCTTTATGGCAAGAGCTACAACTTTGTTTTAAAGTGTAAATCAAAATTCCAAACGGTTTGCAAGATATGAGCCTGAGAAAATTATCACTTTTTTGCAAAAATGACACCGAGGCCCTAAATCTTTAAGGGCCCATAAAAAAAGTACATGACTTTCGGCAAAACTGGGAGACACGGGTCTTTTTTTTGGCCCTTTATTGTTATTAATTTAATTTATCGAATTATCTCATCCTTTTGCTCTTGAACTGTTCTTGGCTAATTGACGCACACTTTTTCTTTCAAATATCCCCAAAGAAAGAAGTGTGAAATCAATGGCCAATTAACAGCGCAACGAAGTGAGATAACACGGTCATTGAAATTATCGCGCAATAACGGTATTGTTTCGTTGGCTGTGTTGCAAGTGGCACCATCCAGTATCCACAATTTCTGGCCACAAGAAGTCCTTTATCATCTCGCGATAGTAAACAAAATTTACGATAACTGCTTGGCAGACCTCATTTTCGAAGAATAACGGTCCGATGACCGCACCAAACAGCCACTCTTTGTGGGTTCATCGGCTTTCCAACAATTACTCGTGGATACTCATTTGCCCAAATGCGTCAATTCTTCTTGGTAATTTGTTACCTTTAGGACGACTTTATTATTTGGATGTAAATTTTGAAGCGAATATTTGTTTATAGACAAATGGGTCTTTAAGCCGTATAACAGAAGGTGTAAATCTATGTTTAGTTTTTATAATATCAGCTGCGAAGGCGGCTAAACACTGCTAATCTTAACAGGCATCTGTATCTAAATAAGGGATTTTACACAATACGTTTTTTTTTCGACAGTGACAGATTGCAAAAACCTGACAGTTATAAAACTTTTTTCTTCTTGATATGTCAGTTAAAAAGGCTTTGGTAATTTTTAGTATGAGCAGCACTTCTGTTAAAACCGCACTTAAATCTAATACAAACATATGTGGTTTTTTTCTTTTTTATATATTCAAAAGTTTTTTGCTTAATGTAAATCTAAAATATGTAAATTTGCTTACATTAACTTTAAATTGCTTCACAATAAATATAATACACATATGAATATTTACATTAACATCTAAAGCTTAATTTACAACAAAATAATACGCATTAAATAAACAACAACAACAGCAAAATAATATAAAAAGCTCAGTTCGATATTTTCTTTTACTCTGAGGTACAATGAAATGTTTTAAACATAGTTTGAAAACATTTAATGGCATTTTCTATAAAAAATAGAATTGTATGGAATGCTGCTGCTTCTGCTGTTGTTACAAATATTATACGGAATATTGGCAATTTATTTGTTTTTTATACACTCCAATAAGCACACACAACTAAACAAACTTATACATATGCAGTAAAAGCTACCGCAGGCGGAAGCAAATTTTGTCTGCTGATGGGAGATATTTGTCTACGGGATGTCAAAAAGGAACCTGAAAAACCATGGAGATGAAAAATCGTCCACATAATTGAGAAATCTGAACAACAGAAACTGTGTGTAAGTGGAGCTTTCACTGTACTAAGATAAACAGATATTTATTGTTAACAAAAGATTGAGTAAAAATGAAACAAAGTTTTTATCAAGACATGGTACAGTGAGGCCGAATGAAAAATAAGAAATTTATTGTTTGTGCAGGTTGCAATTTTGAAGATATTTAGATGAAGATATCGGCACAATGCACTTTTGTATGAGTTTTAAACCCAATTTCATAACTTTGTTCTGGCGGGTCATAATTGCCAATGGGTCCCAAATAGGAAAAACTTTCATAAATTTGTTCTTATATACTGTGCTGTTGGGTAACATAAGGTCGGCCTGGACCGACTATACGGTCGTACTTCATTAAAATTATTTTAATAAAAATAAAATAACATCTGTTTAGATTTTAAATACTCTTTTTTTAAACTAGTCCCACTGTTAATTCTTGTACATCACAATGAAGGATATGAAGGAATGGTAGAAGAAGATGCCACATTTTGCTTAATATACTCATTTTTTTGTGCAATTATTGAACAAGCTTTCTTCCGTTTATGGCGTCAATAATTCGATAGGATATATGAGAATGTGTGAGCTAATGTGTGTGTGTGTGTACGTGTTTTTGTTTTTTTTTTTGCATTTCATTGAAATGTGCTTACATTTTTACCGAAAATAAAAATAAAAATAAAGTTTAAGTAATTCAAGTTTTTACCTCATTGAATTGTTAATTTTCTGATGGTTCATTGAAAATAACCCTGCAAATATTTTTGGACCACCTGATCCATATTGATTAAATGGACTACTCCATGGAATGGTTCGATGTAATGCAAGCATGGACCATGTCATTGTTAAAAAGTGTTTGTAGTGAGACGACATGTCTTCGTTTTTTAACGACATGTTTTCGGGTTTAAACAAAGTTTTAAAACTACTCCTTTGGAGTCCAAAGTTGGGTTCTATGGTCCTGTCGTAGGACATCGTAATGTTAAATAGACCATGCTTTTTCCATACGTTTGGGTTACTTTTGGACTAGTCCTAGTTCCTTGTGGGCTACACTTTACACGCGTGTTTGGACTAGTCCTATTATTTGCAGGGAACATATCCTCACATATACTCACAAATACATACGTGCTTCAACGCAGTAAAATGTTGCTTTTAGGAATAAGAAGCGAAAAGTGTAATATTGTTATTGTTGTTATCGTAAATGAAATGGCAGTTTGTTGAAAAGTCATAAAAAAGTGATATACAACAATTTTTTATTGTAGTTTGGTACTTTTTTTATAATCTTTGTATCAATGTATGCGTGTAATGTGTAAAAGTATTTATATTTTGTAACATGTTGAGAATAAACTCCATTATATGCAGTTTTTATTTTTTTTTTTTGTTGTCTCTGGTTTATTTGTAATTTCTTTAACAAAAAATCACTCAAACGGAAAAAATAAATATAAAACTTGATAATTCGTCAATAAACTTTTGAACATAAAAAATGTATATTAAGAATAAAAGCACAAATGTAACATTGAATATCACAAAATTGTTGCTTAATTGGCAATAATTAAGTTGAAAATCAAAATATATTATTGTTACATTTACAATCTATGGCTTATGTAATTAAAATCAAGCTTTTTTTTAATATCATTAGGAGAAAAATTTATATTTTATATATTTTATATGGGTCATATGACAAATTATAGCCACGATTATTTCTTTGTTGGTGGTAGTCGTATTACGAATATCTGTAATCGTGTGGCTGAACATTTGCCTTTGTCATGCCATTCGTATTCGCCAAATTCAAGTGAAAATTTTGCGAGTATTTTGCAAATACCTTCAAAAAATAAATTAAAAAAATGTTAAAAAATGCATAAAATTATACAAAAATAGTAATTTTTAATATTTTTACCCACACCCCAATAGTTGAGAGGGTATTATGTATTTGTGCTAATGTGTGTAACACCTTAAAATATTTGTTCGTGACCCACCTTAGAGTATACCGATCGACTCAGAATCACTTTTTGAGTCGAACTAACGATGTCCGTCCGTCCGGCTGGCTGGAAAGCTGGCGGGCTGGCTGGCAGGCTGGAAGATAGGGGGAAATTTCTTACTCTCAGAAACTATCAAACCGATTTTAATGCTAGGAACACAACTGGGACGAACGACGAATTTCGTTCAGCACGACGAATTATTCGGAAGAAGTTCGCTGTATAAATTCGTCGTATGAAACACAATAACGACGAAAAACAAAATGGAAATAAAATATTTTGTATTAACAAGAAATAGTGGTACCATATGAACAAAAAATACTTCACAAATAAAACATTAAAAACAACTTAACTAAAATACTTTTTTATTGTTAATTTTTTTCAATTTGTATTTTATATGATATTCAGTTAAAATTTTAAAATTTCTAAAGTAAAAAGTAACTTTATTTACTAAAACACTTACCCAGTACTGATTTGTTCGTCGTTCGCCGGCGTAAGAATTAGAATTAAATCTATTTAAAGCTTGAAACGTCCGGCGAATTTTCGTCGGCGCCCTGATTGTGTGCATTTTCATATACACAAATATTTTTTATTTTTGGCGACGAATATTCGCGGCCAAAAATTCGTCGTTCGTCCCAGTTGTGTTCCTAGCATAATGAATTTTAAAACATTACATAGAACCATATCTATATGGACACAAAAGGTATGCATAGGACCCCAAGCAGAGGTAGGGGGCAATTTCTGCCTCTCACAAACTTTCAACCCGATTTTAATGAAGTTAATAAACATAGATAAATCCATATTTATATGGACACATTAGCATGATATGTTTTTAAATACTGGACTTGACCGACTATACTTTCTTACTTGTTTTTTTAACCTCCTTGTCTTTTACGCAAAATTATAATCATCTTTTAGTAATAAAATATTTTGAAACTGTCATAAAAAATGCAAACTCTTATTTGTTCATATCATGTTAAATTAATAAGGTAATCTCAATCTCAGTAGAGCAATACTGAACTTTAAATTAAAAGTTTTGAAGCATTTTCTCTATCAAGCCTATTGCGATGTGGTGTTTAAATAAGTTCCACACCACTACATCTGACTTGTCAAATTTCCACAGCAAAGTACATACATGTCGTGTGTTACCTTTATAACATTGCTTCTTTAAAAGTCAGATGCAAAGTCATCTGACAAAATTTCAATTAGAGCATGTTCTATTTTCTTCTGACAAGCCTTCTGGAATCAGCTGTTGCAGAAGTCTATGCCGGGAAGAAATCGGCAGCGGAGGTAACTATTGACGGAATCATTAGCCGGCTGAAGTTAATTTTACAATACCGATATATGCATCATCAATTCACCATTGAATAGAAATTATGTACATATATTTATAAAAAATGTTTTATTATAATATCATAAATTGGTATCTTCAAATTTAAAGAAAACAATTATAAGACGACTGAAGTTTTTACGACGCAAGTAAACATTTTTGTGCCGGCAGCACGATATTGTGAAACCGAGAATTACTTTGGTTTCTGCAATAACTATGCGAAAAAAAACAGAGAAAATGTCAAAAGCAAATTACTTGTACGTTTGTGCCCGAATATTATAAACCTTCTGTAAAACAGCAATTTTGACAGAAATTCACAATTACATGCGACTTGAAAAGTTAACAAGTCGGATGTAAAAAAAGTATCGTCTACATGCACCTTTAACACTTTTTCTCGCTCGGAGAACTCGTTGGTTGTGTAACTAAATTTTGCGTTGTGTATTTTTCTTTATTTACTCTCCCCTATGTCAGTTAAGTTCATTAAGGCTAGTTTACACTATCACACAAGTCTAACGTATTCCACTATACTTTTTTTTTTTTTTCAATAATATGTATATTTATTTGTACAAAATATTTACATTTTAAAATTTGGGCCTCAGCGCCATAAGGGCATTTTTGAGGCAAGTTGGCAAACATTTTCTTAGCTGTACAATATAAAAAGTAAATAAATCTTCTTATGATTAAAAATTAAATTATAATTATAGTTACATATGTACATATTTACAAAAGAAGCATTTCCATTAAGCCATATAAATATTCTTTGCATTCTCTTTTAAAACTTGATATTCGCTCAATAGATTTCAAATTAGCAGGTAAGTTATTATAAAGATTACCACCTTCATAATCTATACGTTGCTTTCCAAACGGCACCTTGGTACCCTAAGATTTGATACATTTCTCGTATAAAAATATGACTGGTTTTGCAAAAAAGGAATTATATATTTACCTGTTTCATGTAAACTCTTATAAACATACAATATAACCTGGTATTGATATAAACCATAAATTGGTAAAATAGTTTTGCTTCCTTTTTTGTATAATGACACTGTTGAAAAATTTCTTGGTAAATTGTAAACAATTTTTGATGCCTTATTTTGCAGACATTGTAGAGATTTTTGAACTGTATTATGTTTATTAGTAATTGAAATGTGATTGTAACTAAGATTTGATTGTATCAGACCGTTATAAATCATTAATTTTGATTTTTCACTTAGTTTATTTTTGAACTTATATAAAATGCCAATGGCCGGAGCCATTTCGTTCTTCACCTAATTTATATGTAAATCCCAGCACAGATTACTCTGCAACGTAATGCCTAAGTTTTTAATCGAATTAGTTTCACTAATTGATGTACCATTTACACATACAGAAAAGTTGTTATTTAAACTTGCTGAGTGGGGTCTAAAACGCACCAACTTTGTTTTTTCAGAGTTAAGCAATAAACGATTTAAGCGAGCAAATTCCACTAATAAAGCAGTGTCTCTTTCAATATTTATTTTCAGAACCAAATCATACTTAAAAGGGTAAAACAAGCATATATCATCTGCAAACATGAATAATTGGCCGGTTAGATTCAAGTTTTTCAAATCATTTATGTAAATGGAGAATAATAAAGGACCAAGACTACTTCGTTGCGGCACACCATAATCTACAGAACCCAAAAAACTTCTATGCTGTCCAATTTGAACAAACTGTTGCATGTTCATGAAATAATTTTTAAACAATAATAATTCTCGCCCTTGAATTCCATAAAATCCTAACTTTTGCAGCATTATTTCATGATCGATAAGATCAAATGCCTTTGAAAAATCAAAAAACATCCCTGCAACTCCAGTAAAACCGTCATCTAAGCCTTTGCAAACATACCTTACTACATTTAATAGAGCGTCCTGCGTACTAACCCCTTTTCTAAATCCAAACTGATATTTGTATAAGTATTTATTATGCTCAAGATAAATCAATAGTCTGTCATACAATATTTTTTCAAATATTTTATCTATTGTTGAAAGCACAGCAATCGGCCGATATTCATCCTCAGTAGTTGCATTGACAGCTTTCGGTATTGGTACGATCTTATGAACTTTTAATTCCCTAGGGTATTCTTATAATTTTGTTAAATATTTCAACTAAAATAGGTAAAATAACATTTAAACATTCCTTTACCATTTTTAACGTAATGTTGTCAAAGCCAGGGCATTTATTTGCATTCATATTTAAAACAATATTACTAACATCCTCCATATCTATTTCATTGAGAACAAAGCGGCAACTTGGTGCAGTAAGTGTTCTTAAGGAATTAATTGAGTCCCCAGGAATGATATTTATTCGACTTTTAAGTTTTTTTACTATCGAAATAAAGTAATTATTGAAACAGTCTACTTTTACTTGTTCATTTAATATTAAATTGCCTTGTGAATCATTTAGTTTTACAACACTTTTTTTCGATCTTTGTTAGATAGAAATCTAATGAGTTTTGTTGCGACTGTCAAAAAATTTAATTGAGCATTACAGTTTATATTCACACTAGGGAGATTGATTATTCCATTTTTTTTTAAATCCGGCTTTCGAATATTCCGAATAGCTGCTATTTATAAAAACCATGTTTTCGGTTTAGCTTTTTAAAAATAACCGGTTAACCGGTTTTAATTCGAATACCTTAAAATACGAAATCAAATTAGGTTTTATAATAAAAAGATAATTTAAATAAAAAAAAAAACCATTCACGAAGGTAAGAAACCAATAAAATACATAGATATGACTTAGGGTATGTTCAGACTTAACAAATATTTGACGATAAAATCCAAAAAAACACGTGACCAGTAAACTAATCAAACTTAAGCTTTATTTTTAAAAATTTCTCTTTATTTGCTAAACTTTATGTCTAAGATGATAATTGTATTTACGTATAATGTAGTTAATAAACCGTTTAAAATGTTTACTCCAGCCAAAAGTTTTGCAAAAACAAACAATTCTTTGAGAAAACTAGTGGTTACTTACGTATAGGACATCAAATATTTAATTGGTGTGAACATCGCTTTAGAAGTTTTGAAAAACTTTGAAATTTAATAAATTTATTACTTGAGATATTCTCAAAAATTTATTTTAAATGAATTTTAATTTGTTGGTGGTTAAGTATGTCTATATGAATTAGTAGACTTCAACCATATTTTTGAAAAGTTGCATACAAAACTTTTTAGCAAGGATTATATATTTCAAATTATTTTGCGTCAGCATTATAGAAACGAATAGTTATATAAACATGCGTTTTGATAAAAAAATCCTCGGCAGCACAATTTGCTAATATTTCACCCAATGATACATTTTTGACAGCATATTTTTGTAAAGTATTATTTGCAGTCTCTTAAGAACTACTTGGAACAAAGTCAAGTTTTACTTGGCGAATATTTGTGTCAAGCTTGTAGACTAATGGCCAATTTTCAGGATTGATATTAAAACACATTTATTTTTAAATTCGTTTTAAATACAAAATTCTCTTCTTCACTTAAAACTTAAGTGAAACTTAAGTCACCGATGTGGTACACTTAATTTCAACTTAAGTTTCCATTGAAATATTTTTGCAAGGTGGCCTCAATATCACAACAATACAACAACAACAACAACAGACAAAGCATTAACAGTCAGCTGTTTTTTAGACCACCTTGTAAATAATGACACTTTTTTATATTTTTTTTGTATTTAGTAGTGCTACCATACTTTTATCTTAATTAAATAAGACTTTTCAAATAAAACTCAAAAAACCAATCTGTTTTAAATACGATTTAAGTTTGTTATGAAAATTAACTTAATATAGATTTAAATATTATCCTAAAAATTCGGCATAATTAAAATTGATTAATACCAAAAAGTAATTTAAATTTTTGGGAATACAAAATTTAAATTTTCAAAAGATTTTGTTATTCGTGCTTAATTCCCAGTTTTTATAATTGATAAAAACACTTGAAATTTATTGTTGATGGGATAAGCTATTCCTATGCGCATTGAGAATTAAGCACGAATAACAAAATCTTTTGAAAATTGATTAATACTTAACATTTTAGGTCCATTTAAGCACCATTGTCTTTTTAATCGGCTCGATATTATCACCAGAGTTAACATCTTTATAAAGTTATATATAGTATTTAGAAAACTGTCAAATTGCTAATTACTTTATTAGCTGAACTTGTTTTTGTAGTATTTTGAACTGTTTTGGGGTTTTGTTACAAGAACACACGCTTATATAAGCGATTTGTAGTTACATAAACCATTTTGTTTTGACATTCTTAAAAAAGTGCTTAAGTTTGCCCAATATTCAATCAGAAATATACTTAAATTACAGGTACATTCATAAACACAGTAAGGAAAATGTTAAACATTACTAAAATAAGCGGTTTATTTAACCAAAATATCCGGTTAATTTAATATACCAAAAATTGATGTTTTTAAATATTCGATTTGGGCAAAACTTAAATAACCGATTAAAACCGGTTAAATACTAACCGTTTGACCTCCCTTATCACACTATCAAACATGAACGTGCTTTCGTTAAACTGCAATCCTGACCATATAAAAGGTACTTTTGTTTGAAAAAATTTAAAAAAACGATGAATTCAAATTTTCAAATTTTATTTCGTAATACTTGTCATTGCATTCATACGTTTACATTTTACTTCAGTTTTTGACATGAATGAATACAAGGTAAAATAATGTTAACTAGCCTTAAGTGGCATCAGAATGCAATAATAAAATTGAAAACATTAGGCAGTGTGACAGTTTCTATATTCTTCACCACAGGTGGAAGGTGCATACATAAGTTTGTCATTCCATTTGTACACAGAAAAAAATGTTGTACCAGTAAAAGCGTTAATCAAAAATTAAATCAGTTTTAATTAAAAATTGAATTAAGTGAATTAAGTGAATTAAACGTTAATCAAGTGAATTAAGCTTTTAATCAAGTGTATTAAAAAATTAATTGACAATATTCATTTGCACCAGTAAACAAATTAATAATTTCAGTTAAACGTTTGACTAACTTGATTAAACTTGATTAAATTTTTAATGTAAACCGTTCAAGTTTGCTATTGAAATGCAGCTAGATCGGTCCATAAATTACTGAGATATGAACAAAAAACTACGACTGCCTCAAATTTTACCATTAAATTGTTAACTTTTTCGGTATTTTTGGAGAATTAAAGAGTCAAAGTTTCCAAGTTAGATACCACCTATCTAAAAATTAGGCGTGGCATTTCCCATACAAAGACATTTTAGATTTCCGTTCATTTGGAGAACCGCAAGAGCCAAATTTTCTAAATTAGGTACAAGCATTTGGTAAGAGCATAGAGGGATTCAATTGATCGTATGACTGATGGCTATATGTATCTGCATGACGAAAGCGCAAGTCGGAAAAAATGCCTATGTTATTTATCCAAACATACATCAATTGATATGCATTCCCAAAGCGAAAACCTCTAGCATTAAAAGTAACATCAGATAAATTTTTTAGTGCACTTTCTTCTTTCTGGAAATTATTCCAAATATCTTGGAGCGATTGCGATAGAAAAAAAAACGCGTGTCTCTGTGTCCGAAAATCCTCTTTCTTTCAAACATGAAGCAAGTAATTTCGGGTTCTTTTTTTTGACAAGCTTAAGTCACGATGTAAATCATTAAGAGCGTGTTGACTCAATATTTGTATCACCTATAGAATTTAAACTCAGATTTAACTTATAGCAACAGTTCTACTTGTAATAATATCAAAGTTTAAACAAAACAACAACAATAACATAATTGTAGCGGGAAATGTAAGATGAGATGAACGCACTGTTTATTGTTGATGTTGTTTTGTTTAAACTTTGATATTATTACAAGTAGAACTGTTGCTATAAGTCTTATACGTTTAACATTTTTATTTGGTTTAATATCTTTAGTTTTTCTAAAATCTTTATGGATGAAGTTTCCTGATGATCTGGCCTAAGCAACCAGTGAAATGCGCATAGGAATAGCTTATCCCATCAACAATAAATTTCAAGTGTTTTTATCAATAATAAAAACTGGGAATTTAGCACGAATAACAAAATCTTTTGAAATTTAAATTTTGTATTCCCAAAAATTGAAATTACTTTTTGTCAAAAAAAATATAAAATTTTTTAACTTAAAATTGACATTACCAGATTAATTGTTAGCACTGTTGCCAATTTTTTTAGTTTTTGATCGAAAGAAACGGTTTTTAACTTTTTTTTTTGCGATTTTTAACTATAATGACGGTTTTTTGTGGGGAAAAAACGTGCGCAGTATTGTTTGTTTTGTTTACATTTTATCAAATTGGAATTCTTGTTCTTTCTCGCATTTGTTGTTTCATTCAGTCAATCCTAAAAAAATCCAATACAAAAAATAGCAAGTATCATAACACCTTTAATATTATGAAAAAACAAAACCTCATATTTTAAAAATATTTTTTATTTCTTATCAAAGTAATTTTCGGGATACCATAATTTTTTCATTAATAATATTTTGTTTGTTGTGCTAAATTTCAAATTTTTTTTTATTTTATCACCAACATCTAAAAATTCTTTTTTTTACAAATTTATAAAATTATATTTCTTTTTGTATGTCAAATAAATATTCCAGACGCCATTTTGTCTGTTACTAATAAAAAGAATAACATTAAAATCATTCAAAAAGTTCAATTTCATACATCGTTCAACATCATCAGTATCATCACAATAATGTATCCAAGAATCTTTGTTCGCATAAACATCTACATAAACAAAATCTAAAAAAAATACTATAAAATAAATCAAAAAACAATAAAAAATATTCACAACGTCTCTCATAACTTGGCTTTAGGAAATAACAAAAGAGAAACAAAAAATAGAAATTCATTATGTTGATGTGATGCGAATACAAAGTAAAAAAACGTTAAGGAAGCAGCATAAAAATTCAACAAGAAGCTGATGAAATGAAAAGCAAAATGTAGATTTTAACACGAAATGGAGAAAAAGCCAAGTAAAAATGTTATGTTCAATTGGATATGCCGAATCTTTGATACCCTACGCCAAGTATTAAAATTTTCCAAGAGTGTACTTTACTTAGGATCTCTGATAAATTAAGAACCAATTTTTATAAATATATAAATTTTTTTAAATACCAATGCTTTATGTCATCTTATTGACTAACGCATTTTATGTAGGCTCTATTACCTCTCTTAGGAGAATAAGAAATATTAGGGGACTTATGTGTCCAATTATTTTTTTTTTTTAATTTTTTATTTAATTAATTTTTTTTATGAAAACAAAGAAAACAAAGTCATTCAGTAAAAAACATAAAAAATTAAAAAAAAAATTTATTTCAATTTATAAGGTCTTATCAATATTTTATAGACAAAATCAAAGTCGATAGTTATGAAAAGTGAAAAACAATTTATGTTACCGGTAAAGCATATTGGAACTTAACAATAATAAATCCTATCAAAGCCCAGATCATTCTTATTTCTGGGGACTGGGGATATTCAGTAATATAATCATCCAAAAAAATCGATTTCAGCTCTGCTTTTCTTATGAAAACATTTAACCTTTCCGTTAACAATACAGGGGGCGTATTAAAAAACCTAATAAATCCTCACTCAGCACTTGTTGTGGTTTAGAGTATATAAAAGATACAATAGAAAATAAATTATCGGTAATGTTTAAGAACTGGAAATTTTAAAACCGTCCCTGTAATGAAAGTTCTTTAAATTATACATTTTTGTGTTCTACATTCTTTGAGTACTATTTATTTCAACAAGAACAACTCTTAATACCAGGAAAAAATGCGGAAACAACTTGAATTAAAAATCGCGTTTGACTTCAATTTCACTTCATTTTTAGAAAATGCTTGTAAAGGGTCCGCCAAATAACTTTTATTTTTTAAATGCTATAAAAAAAACCACTGAATATCACGTAGCGCCGTCCTGTTTAAACCAAATGTTGCCAATATCCTCCTCTTCAATTTTGGTGAACAAAAATTCGTTCAACATAGCCCGATAACGCTCGCCATTCACTGTAACAGCCACTCCTTGCTCATTTTCGAAGAAAAATGGCCAAATTATGCCTCTGGACCAAAATCCGCACCAAACAGTGACTCGTTTTGGGTGCATCGGCTTTTCAATGTATGCGTGCCCCAAATGCGACAATTTTGCTTGTTTACATACCCGCCAAGATCAAAATGAGCTTCATCCAAAATCCGTACGCAATTTTCGCACACATACTGCAACATTACCATGATTTTCAAAGTAATGTCGCAATATTTCACAGCGTTGTTCAAGCGTATACACAACCATATTCGTTCAGCGGAAGTATAAAACTAATTATCTGTCAAATCAGACATGAGCTAAGCGTTACCATTCACGAAATAAGCGCTAGTTGAAAAAAAACGTTAGATGGCGGACCAGTTATTTTATTATTTTGAATATTTTAAGTCTGGCCATAAAGGTCTAAAGTCGAAAACTAAAGTTATTCGTAATGTTATATTGAAAATTATTTAAAAAAAACTTAAATCAACCAACTATTTAATGCAAGAAACATTTCATGACTTTTATTTATTTAATTATTTAATTGAATTGCTCCATACACAAGACTTAGAGTCTTATTTTGCAGTATGGAACTGAGAATGTGTAAAATTATAAATCAGTAATTAATTAACAACTTAATAACTAATTACAATTTTATATATAAAGCAAAACCAATTAAAATCAAATAGAATTTAAATAATTTTAACATATGTATGTACTTTAATCTCAAATAATTATGTTTCAAATTGTTATGCTGAAAGTTATGGAGTATTGAATTCCAGAGAGATACTGAGAATATGAAAAAATGCCACTCCGAAATTTAAATTTTCTATCCGAACGATCAATACTAAGTTTGCCGTACAGATGATCAGGTTTGTGGGTATATATTATCTTATGTAAAAAAACTTAAACTCTCATGTTCAGTAGATTATTTCAAGAAAGGCCTTATAGCCGAGATGAAAACAAAGATATACTAGAACGCTTATTAAGTCCATACGTAACGGACTATGCTATTAAATGCAACTTTCAATTTTGCTTTACTAATTCTATCACATTTAGCAAATAGGTCATAACCGTAAAGTAAAACGGGCATCAGATAAGTTTTGACAAGTAGAATTCTTAATTGTAAAGGTGTACAATGCTGGGTCCGCCAAAGAGTTATTATCATAGAAAAGGTGCGACCGCAAGCATAGTTAATTTGGTTCGACCAAATATATACTTCTCCACAATACCTTGTTGCTAGATTTATTTTTACATATTCCTCCAGAAGGCATTTATAAGTCTGTTCGAGATATAGAACTGTCCTACGTTGTACGTATTGCGAAAGTATGGAATTCAATAGTTCCTTATGACAGCAGAAATTTTTCGCTTTCAAATGCCCAATTTAAAAAATTAATTTCATCCCTTGTTGATAACTTTTAGCTTTTACCATATAAATTTCAGTGACACTGTTTTGGAAACGCTTTAAACAAAATATAAGACTTTTAATTTTACCAAAAATTCATATTCGTGGTAGGGAGGAGTGGGTATAAACTGAATCAAATTTATTACTTATAAATTTGTGCATAAATATTAAAACTATTTAATTATAATACATTGCACAGAAAAAATTATTAGTAGTTTTTTTTATCAATTTAAACGTATTTAAACTTAATTAATGTAATAATTGGATCAATTATTTTTTTTTTGTTGAACGAAAATTAAAAATATAATTTTGATTTAATTAAAATTTTAGTTCTTTTGAAATAAATTTTGAATTAAAACAATAATCAAATTACAAAATATTATTTCGTTCAAAATAAAATAATTTAAACTTGTGTATTTGTTGTTGGAAATTGTCAAAATTAATCAACACATTGTTTGAAATGGCAAAGTTTTTTGATTATTTTTTTAATTAAAATTATTGAAAAAAGAATATTCAAAATATTAAATTTTTATAATTTTTAGTAATCAATATAATCGTTTTGGTAAAAGGTGCAAAATCAACAAGTGGGTTGCTTGATTCTATGAAATTGGTATAAAATTGGTGATAAGAGAAATATTTTTCTGGGTGTGAATCCCATCAATGATAGAAAGAGAAAAGTAAAGAAAAGAAGTATAAGGTGGATAGAATTAAGAAAGTTAGTAGGTATTACGTATAACTATCTCTATAGTCCCCCAAACAGAAACAACCGCACTATTTCCCTGACAAACCCCAGTAGATCAGCTGGATTACATCCAGCGATGCACCCCAGTTCGTCGTGAAATCTATCTCCTAGCCACTTCTCTCTGAGTGTCTGAGACCATGCGTTCTAGGACAATGGCACAATATATGCTCGATAGTCTCCAGCCCTTCAGAATAATCGCACAACCTGCAGAAGTCCGGTATGGTGTTGTCCCATCTGCCCGTAAAAGCCCTAACAGGACAATGACCCGTCAAGAACATTATAAGTGTTCTAAGACCACCCCTGTCCAATCACAGTAGAACCCTGGTTGCCCCCGCGTCTAATCGGGGCCATAGTGCCATAGACTCCCTGCAATCCGTTCTGTTCCCCAGGATATGCATATGTATCTACATAGCAATTACTGCCAGCATATTTTTCTGTAATCAATTGGCCTTAAGTGGCTTCAAGATTATTAAAAAAATTAACAAATATTAAAATAAGAGTGTCATTAAAAAATATTCCGAGATTCTTAGCAGATTTTACTATTTCAATTTGTTGATATATTGGGAATAATCGGGTGTGTTCTAGAATCCGAATCCACTCGAAAGTGGATTACTTTAGCATTATTGGTGTTCTGCATTACACATCCACATGTTTTTATTCGTTTTCAATTAGAGTAGATATGGGTTGGTGAAAGTAAACCGAATCGACTTTTATTGTAATATGTGATAACATTTTTAACAAAAAAATTAATATTGCTTTTAGCTTAAAATCTTCTTAATCCAACTTAATCAAAAATATATCGTTATCTAAAACGCAAAAGGCCCTTACTAACCCTAAATTTAAAGTCGACGTTTTCATTGATATTGATGTAATTATACCAAATTTTTTTAACGATTTTTATGTTATTTTCAGACAATTTGTTTCTTTAATCGATTTAGCGATCTCTTAGTTTTTGGGTTTGTTTAAAATTTTGCAATTTTTCGCGAATTTTAGCCATGTTCGCGATATAAGCGATTTGGTCGTGTAAGTTTTCTGATTCTTTACAGGTCTAACGATTTATAATAAATGGTTGACTTTGCTTTCATGCCGCTGTTTGCAAATTTTTGCGAATTTCCTTGAATTTAGCAATTTTTACCGATTTTTTGCCATTCCTTATAGTTTTAGGGACTTTAAATCAATTTTATGGCTGGTTTGAAATATTAAAATTTTTCGCGAATTTTCGCTATTTTTGCAATTTATTTTTTTGTTATTTTCCGACATTTTGTTTTTTTTAACCCATTTAGAGATTTCAAATAAATTTTAGTGTTTGTTTAAAAGTTTGCAATTTTTCGAGAATTTTAGCCATGTTAGCGATTTTTTTGTAATTCTTTACAGCTTTCACGATTTTTAAAAAATATTAGACATTGCTATCATGCTTCGGTTAGCAAATTAGCGATCATTAGTTCAACAAAAGTGTTTTCGAACAAAAACTTCGAATACACAAAAACATGCGGATTTGAGAACACCAATTTATGAATTATGCTGATTCAAAAAATTTTTCGTTTTCAATTCGAGTCTAAACCTAGAACATACCTGTATATTTTGTTTTAGAAGTCGCCTTTGAATAACTATGCATTTAGATTTTTTATGTTTTATTTCCAAACTGTTTGCCGTTGCCCACTTATAAATACGTTGGAGTTGCTGATTAACACACTCACAATATTATTACAGTAACGGACTGTAGTTTATTTAAGAAATATTCCGTTCAGTCATTTTTAAATAAATAAACATTTAAAATTCCAAGGAAATTTATTTTTAACTGATTCTAACAGTTATTCAAAAAACTAAGTGCATATTAATACGGATTTTCAGTTGCAGTTAATTTTGTCCGTTGATTAAGTTAAATTCTTCTTTATGTAAAATTAAATGAAAATGTAATTTAAAGCAACGAAAAGTTCATTTAATTTTTACTGTCAAAAATTCAACCGCGAATTCCGTAAAAACAAATCAATATTCAGTTATCTTTTATAAATTAATTGTCAAAAAATAAACTACATATTCCGTAATAACAAATAAATATGCAGTTATTTTATAAAATTTTACTGTCAAAAATTCAACACCATATTCAGTAAAAACAATTAAATATTCAGTTATTTTATATAATTTAACTACCAAAAATTAAAATTTTATCTATAAAAAATGAATTGCTTGTTTTGTGTAAGCAATACCCATTTTCTATTTGTTAAAATAATTTAGTTAAATACGTCAAATTTTAAAAGTAAAATAATTGCGAAGCCATATCGGTCATGCTGCTGGTGTCTTATAATTGAGAGTTCTTCTGTAAACAACGTGGTCAGTACAACAAAAGTAAAACAAACGTTTGTAACTGGTGTCTGTCTGGTATTTTTAGAAATTCGGCTCTTTTGTGGAGTAAACGAAAATTTAATAAAATAACTGAATATTTAATTGTTTTTACTGAATATGGGGTCAATTTGACAGTAAAAAATTGACAGTAAAATTTTAATAAATAACTGAATATTTAATCGTTTTGACTGAATATGGTGTTGAATTTTTGACAGTAAAATTTTGCAAAATAACTGAATATTTATTTGATTTTATGAAATATGGTGTTGAATTTTTGACAGTAAAAATTAAATGAACTTTTTGTTAAAAATAAATGAAAAATAGGTAGACCGGTTTTTAATTGAACTTTCATTTATTTTATATTACAATTTCAGTTAATTTTACGTACAGAATATTGTGAGTGCAGTAATAATGCACTGGTCAAATAAGGCATTGGTATAAAAATGATCGTCATCCGCTTACATTCTTACATTACAATTTGTTAGGACGGCTGGGAGGTCATTAGGGCGGTCGGCTACTCTCAGTTGAAATGGTTGGCCACAATTGTGGCAAAATATACTTTGATATAAATATCATCATATATACATATACTAAGAATATTTCTCCCACCAAAAAAAAAATCAAACATACAATAGACCCATGAGGTACCCCTCTTGTTACAAGCAGTGCCCTGAACTTCTGGACTCCGGTTTCAACATGCTGATAGCTGTTATCCAAATATGTTGACAAAAAAACTGAGTTTGTAATAAAAAATATTATGATTCACGGTATCAAACGCTTTTAAATTATCCAAAAGTATAAAAAATGTAGTCTCGCCATCATCAAGATTCTTTCTTATCTCCTCCGTAATGCCATCTAAGGCTGTTTAGCAGCTGTTTTTCTTTCTGAGCCCAGATGGACGATCTGCTAGCAAGTTATTGTTATCCAAGAAACAGGTTATTTGTTATGCATAATACGTTCAAATACTTTAGAGATAAATGGAAGAATGGCTATTGGTTTAAAATCGGAACCAGTTTTGGGTATTGGAACGATTTTAGCTATTTTCCAATTCGAGGGAGGCTAAAATTTTGTTAAAGAAAAATTATATTATTGGAAGAAGTTGAGGTAAAATAATTTTTAGAAATTTTGGATTAATCCCGTCCACTCCTATGGAGTTGGATTTTATAGACAAAAGGCTAGATAAAACGTCACACTGGTCTACTGCAGCAAAAGAAAAAGAAGAGACAGTATTGTTATTCGAATGATAATTGTTATAATAATTTGATCTGCTTTAACAATGGGGACATTTAAAAACTTTTTATTGATTGCATCGGCATCAATTAAACATGGTTCTTGGTATGTAGATACACCGATACCAACTTCGCGTATCGTTTGCCATGTTATTTTGGAGCCAATAGCGGAGTTGACCCTTTTAATCGTTTTATTTGTTTTTCTTTTAGCAGTCAGATAATCTTCATTTAATGTCGTAGCCTTAAATCTTTCCCAACGTGCATACGCAAAATCTCTTTAATTGATATAACCTTTAATTTCAGGAGAAAACCAGAAAACCATTGGCACAGTAAGATCGAAGAGATAATTTAGGTTTTGCTCCAGAAAAGAGAGTTGGGCATCTATTGAATACAAAGAATAAAAAATATTCCAATTGATATTAAAACATTCTTCCTCGAGTAATCTAAAATTTATATTCTTGAAATCTCGAAAAGTAATTCTCTCAACCGTTTGATATAGATGAATGTCCAAAAAAAACCACATAAATTAATAGGGACTTTATAAAAATATGGCCCGCAATAATCTTAGACACTGAAATGAGTGTAATATTGAAACTTAAGCCTGCTCTTCTAATCTCTTGATTTTCCAACGGCCTTGAAGTAATTATAATTTTGTTGCCACTGTGCGGCGGAATGTATAAAAATATGTTATAAAGCAACCGGATTTTAGGACCATAATAAGAAAACCTCAACAAAGAATAAGAAATAACAAAAAAAAATATTAAATATTTAATTTGTATTCGTTATTATGGCAATGAAAAAGAATGGAACACTCTAGAAAAAAAAAACACACTAAAGGATATCAGCGAAAATAAACAAACGTGCTCCAACAATAAATCTTAAATTTTATAACAGTATGGGCTTCATATTGTTAGTATTTGTATTATTTCACCACTAGCCTTCCAATTATATAACACTAAAGGACCACAACTATTCTAGTACGACTATTTCACATTTCTCTTTGGATGCACAGGCAGCAAAAAGTTCTTATTTAAATTATTCTCAAGGAAAACGAAAATAGCAAAAAATTATGCGACCACTATGGCGTCACAAAAAAATTAAAGTAGAAACAAAAAATTTTAAAATACGAATAAATTTAAAACACTAACAACTTTTTTCGTTGTTTTTGTTATTATTGTTGTTAGTAGTAAAGTAAGTTGAAACGTTTTAAATTAAGTTGAGAGGTGATATCCCAAATGTTTTTTTGTTTTATGTGAATTCAAGAGAAGGTAACCCAAGGCAATGGATATACAAAATTTCAAACTGTCCTCAATTCTTTTCGAAATAAATTTAACATTCTTATAATAATAATAAATTCTAATTATTTTTATTAATTACTTTTATAGTGTATTCTAAACATCGAACATCAAAAAGCAGGTTGCCTCATTAAAAAAAGAAATAAAGCATATGATTCTTTCAAAACACCCAGCAGGAAGCCTGGGTTAAGTGTATTTTTTTTTTGTTGGTTTTTTTTTGTGAATTTTGTCTTTGCGATTTATTAATAGAACTACTTAACTGAACTAGTAATTCTCTAATTCTAGAATTACCACAAAAGAGGCTTAACGTTAGATGTAAGAAAAGAATTGGATCATATCGTGCCATCGATCATCAATTGGTTATATCTTAAATTCGCCTTAAATAAAAGCCGTTAAGCGCAACTCAGCAACCAATAGAAGTCGATTTAATTTACATAAATAAGCTGAAAACACTAGATTCGGTTTTAAATGCTCTAACGCACTTAAAATCTAAAATGCTTACTTCAGCCTCTTATCTCGCCATAATAGTGACGCATATTAGAATGAGGTACAACTCGCTTTTACCAAAACGGCGAAAGGCAAATTAGGATACGCTAAGAAAACAACCAATCCCTGGATCTCTGTCGCTTCACGGCAGTGAAAATAAGTGTTTATCTAGAATAAATTACGCTAATTCATCCCAGACTATACAAGAGTTTCAAAGAAAATGGTGCTAAAAATAGCGCAAATTGCATGTCAAACTGGTCGTTATAAGACCTGTACCGGATTACAAATGAGCGCTTTAACCTAATTCGGGTACGCTGAATCCAGAGGTGCTTACCGTGCTTTCAAGTTAGGTCTTGTATTCGTGATATACCGTTATTAAGAACCAATCCCTGGATCTCTGTGGCTTCACGGCAGTGAAAATAAGTTCATTTCACTCTATACAAGAGTTTCAAAGAAAATGTTGCTAAAAATAGCGCAAATTGCATGTGCAACTGGTCGTTATAAGACCTGTACCGGATTACAAAGGAGATAACGGGTCACAACCACAACAACATAAAACCCCAAAAAATAAAGAAGGAGAAACCCTAAAGATCAACAGACAAAGATATAGAAGAAGTACTACTGCGACTTGGTGTCGTCTGCTTCAACAAACACGATCCAACTTTGTGATTACGATCATGCTGCACACACAAAATATAAGAGAAGACATCATCCCATAAACGCCGATTACCAAAGAAATTTCTGCAGGAATTAAGCGTTTAAAATCTGTAAAGCCAGCAAGACCTGATGGAATTTCACCTGAACAACTTTAATGTTCTGATCACTAAAACTGGAGTTTACTCTCCAGGAAATATCTCATGCAGTAATCTACTTGCAGTATGGCATGTGACACCTTTTAACCACATCAATAATATCTAATTTCGGCAAAAGAAATTATGTTATCATACCATGATATGGAGTATAAAAATAAGATTGGATCACTTTTTATATGTTTTATTTCAAATTTAAAACATCAAGAAATTATTTTTCAATAATAGTTTTGAGTAGAGGTTTTGACATTTGAAGCAAAGCCGAGAATATTGTTGTAAGAGTCAAATCTTAATCTTAATAACTGTTTTTTGCAGATCACCGTTCACATTACTCTCTTACATTGCTTAAACATCAAACCACCCACAATTATGCACCTTAAGGCCATCAGAATGCAATACAAAGAGTTAACCAGTGGAAAGAAGTTTTAACTGACACCGTGATTGTGGATATGAAACGTTTTTCAGATAAAAAGATTGTATAAACTATAAATATATATGTAATTTAATATAAAGGTTTCTTGAAATTTTGCTTGAAAACTTTTATTATCAATATATTTGATAGTCTAAAAAAAATAATTCCGCCTTTCCAAAACGTTTTTTGATGTCTTAAAAAATTATTATTTTGTAACATACGGCGTTATTCGTCCTTCCCTTTTTTTTGTTTTGAATTTTAAACGAATAAGTTCCTTAAATTACAGATTGCTTATGCATTTTTAGTTTGTTAGTTACATGGAAAAATAATTTATGTAAAACAAACAACAAGTTTTAAAATATCAATTTTTAAAATTTTTAAAAAAATTTATTTTTTTTGGTAGAAAAGAAAATATTATTAGATGATATACAAATAATATTCGCGACAAAGAACTTTTAAATTACAACATAATTTTGTTCTGCCGGGTTCATGAATACCCATGGATCCCAAAGAAGCTGCGCTTTCGAAAAATAGTTTTTAAATGCTGTGCATTAGACTATCATATGGTCGGGCTTGAACAACTATACTTTCCTACTTGTTTTGCATTGATATTGTGTTACACTTATCATGTAACATAAATTCGCCTTTGTATATACTTTTGTACTTTTTTTACCTCTCAGAGATTAAAAATTCACTTTATGCTAAATTAAAAGAACTACACCAGAAAAGTAAAAGAGACAAAACTTTAATTTTTTCACTATCACAAAATACAAAAAAAAAAAAAAAAACAGGGATACATTAAATATATTTCAGTAATTCAATATTTCAATAAAACCAAAGTTGTCGTTAATTATCAAAATAAAATATTAACATTTTGTGGAACTTTCAAGATGGGTGTATGTATCTACTTTAACCAGATACATACTCGTACAACCAAAAGTATCTAAGTATGTGTCTTTCATTGTGAAATGCTTTAGAGGTTATTGTTCATATTCTGTATTTATTTTTGGGCGTTTGCTTGCTGGTGTAGTTGTGTTAAGTGTCATAATAAAAATACCACAAAATGATTGTAATATTTTCATGCAGATACCCGCAAATACATAAGTTTGTTTATTTGTTCATATTCATTCTTGGCGGATATTTATTTGGTAAAAGTTTTCAAAGTAGTGGTTTTAAATTATCACATACCAAATGTCCAAAATGTTTATTAGTTTTTGAAAACAAATTTTTACCGTGGGAATGTGGCAATGATGATAAGAAAAGCAAAAATGAGTGATAGTTTTGCAAATGTGTTTTTTGCAGAATTATAGACTACATTTTTGCAGTAGGAAACAGTACAAAATCGTTTGCTAGAGTGTGAAATAATGAGAAAGTTTTTAGTTTTTTATTTCAACAAACCTTAAGCTTTAGAAATTTATGGACCATTTTTAAGCTTAACAATGTTTAAATTAAATAATCACTTAAATATTTATTTTCCAAATTACCTTTGCCTTAAAAAATTCCAAGAAACTTAAAACAAATAAAACAACAACTTTCTTTGAATTTATTTTTTCTTATTTCTTTATTTGCCATTTTTTTATTACTCGTACTGGTTCAATTCAATAATAAATAATTAATTTTTTTTTTGTTTTTAACTTAATTATACAAATTTAAATAACAATCACATGTAAGTATTTTTTACCAATTATTTATTTACTTCCACTATTTTTTTTATAATATTTTTTATGTATTTTATTGAGTTAATAAAAATTTTTATTGAAATTTTCTTTTATATCATTAAAACTAATTGATTTATTATAATTATTGTTAAAATAATATTTGCCTCTTGTTTTATCTTCTTCTTCTTCTTATTTTTATGCTGAAGTATTTTTCAACGTTTCATTTAAAATTTACAATACACAGAAAAAATTTGAGTTTTTATGTATGGCTTTGTGTTGCAGTAAACTGCTTAAAAAATGCACAATGGGAAAAAACAAAAATACAAAGAAATAAAATAAACTTTATAAATCAATTGAATATTTATAATAGTATTGTAAATATTTAAGTGTTTTAATCTAGAATCGTGGAAATGTATCTAGTGTTTAATTGAGTTAATTTGTGTTAGCAGAAATTTAAAAGAGGTAATTCATTAAGTTCTTCCAGGTATTCGGAAAATGTGTAATTTTTTTAACCGTAGAATGCATAGCCCATAAATACCACACAAATCCACAACCAGGGTTACACGGGTACCCCATTGTAATTTTTAATAATTTTTAGCTTAAAAAATATTTATTTAAACTCCATTAAATAAACATATAAACAAATTAATTAAGTAGCGAAATGCATTTAACAAAATTAGTTTTTTTTAATTATTGCAACAAAAAACTGATGCCAAAAAGTATAAATGACGAATCCTTATTTCCTCTCCGTACAACACATAACAAACAAACAAACAACGCACAAACGCTTAACCATTGCAATTTTTGTCATTTAATCTTACAGAAAAAATATTAAACTGCTTACTAAAAATATTTAAATATAAATATTTAAAAATCTTAAAACAGCTCTTTACTCGCTCATTTTTTCATGTAAAAACTATTGTGTACACGGACACCCCGGTTATGCGTTTGCGTAGATGTTATCTTTGGAAGCTAACAGTCAATAAAACGACTCAAAAATACTTGAATTTCCTAAATCCGAAGTTTTAATTCTCTGTTGTTATTGGTTTTTCTGCTAGAAATGTTAAAAGTTGCAAGTGGACACACGGATAACCGGTTATACATTCTACGGTTAACACAGAATAACATACAATAAATTTTTCAAAATTGTCCACCAATTAAAGCATTAATCAAAATTAAAATCAGTTTTAATTAAAAATTTAAGAAAGTTGATTATACTTTTAATTGATACTATTAATTTGTTAACTGGTGCAAATTCAATTAATTTTTTAACTAATATCACAAATTTTTTAATTAAAATCAATTTTTATTTTTTCTGGAAACTTTTCCTGCATCAAGTAAAATAAACAAAACTAGGCAAATTATTGATCTTGTCACAAGTTAAATGAGATGACTGTTTCTATTCCCCGCTATAAATGAGTATTTTTTTTAATTTTCTATAGAAATGAAGATTTTTAATTTAATTTTTTTAAAAATTACAAATATCGCTATACGGGTGATAAGTGAAGTTACTCCAGAGGAAAGGAAATGGAAACGAAACTAGTAATGGGACCGGATTTTGTGCGGTCTGATGCTATATGTTTTAGTTACTTTATATGAATAAGATCTATCGTAATAATAGGGTTCACTCGGGACAATATCTGCGACAGGCCTTATTTTAACAGAAATTTAATGTGTCTGCTTAGGATGCTTTATGGACCTTTTACAAAGTGTCAAAAAGATGCCAATAAACCCCCTCCTAAGGCATTGCCTTGTTAAAGTGATAAGTTCCCTTCGTATAAAATGTTAGAACCGGAACCGCTCCCTATAACTTTAGAATTGTCACGTGACAAGTTTGTTGCTAATTCCCTTTCCCAAAAAAATATGAGTTTTGAAATAGAGAGTTGTATAGTTACAATTGAAAATATTATAATTGCTAAATATTTGAGAACAATATTTTAAAAATATGTGACCACTACATTGATCAAACATTAGCATTTTCTTTAATATCCCTGCGAGAAAGTTGTGTCAATTGTTCTTAAAGCACTAATTCCCGTGACCAGTGAACAGGGTTTTATAATAAAATTGACCGAATTGTGATAGTGGAAAACATAATCGTGGTGACAAAGTGTAGATAGTCAAAAGGAAAAGAAAATTACTCCAGAGGTACACTTGATACAATATCTGCGATAGGCATTATTTTAACAGAAATTGAATGTGATCGGCTTATCCGATCCAAAGTTATGCACAAAAAACTAACTTAACTTACTAAACTTTTAAATGCTGTTTTATTTAGTAAAATTAAGCTAAATTAAAGATAAGTTTATATTAAGAAAATAATGCTTACTTTAAATATTTGGCAAGTGTGACCATAGCTTTATTTTCTCCACTGAAGTTGTCAAAGTTTATTTCCAATGGCATCAGATGGTCTTGTTAATGAAATGCAGCTAATAATTTAAGTTTTAAATTCGAAAAGTATATAAAAGAAACGTATTTAAAGGGATGTTGAAATATTCCAGGGCCCATTCTTGAAAGAAAGTGTATATTAAGATGTTGATTTAATAAAACGAAACGACAAACGCTTATAAAATTTTGCATGAATACAATAAAAATATCCCAGTATTTTTCATACAAAATAGACGCAACGCTTAGCATTTCGTCTTAGATTCGTCAAAGATTCAATTAATATAACCTTTAAATATATGACCAAGACATTTCTAAAAGGAATTTCTTAAAATCCTACTAGATAATGTAATAAGAAAGCTTAATATTTCTAGTGTGTTTATATTATTGCACCGATATAAAAAATGTTTAGTTTTGACTTTGTTATGATATTAAAAAAACAAAATCGATTGTTTAACTAATAGAATTCCGAATTACTAAGGAAATTAATATTTTCAGAACTACTTTAAAATTACATTTTGTCAAGAAAATTATTTAACAATAAAGCAAATTGACTTTTATCTGAAAAATTAAATCCTTCTTTTAAATACTGTAATTCTATAAATCAACAAATAAATCTTCTGTTTTAAACTGTAAAAATTTTGTTTTTGTTATTCGAGTGTGTGTAGTTGTGCTAACATTTTTTATTGATTGAGTATGTGTGGGTTTATTTAAGGTGTACAGTGTGTACTTTAAATGAATTTATTTAATTGTGTGTATCTCATATGCATACAAACGAACATACTCAAACCAATTACATTAATGAATTGATTTTATAACCATAGAAAATTGTTTATGTAAATATAAAAATACTTCAAGTATTTTGTAATTTTTTTTTTTTTGTAATTTAAGTAGAAACTATTTTTAGAGTTTTTTTGGCTACGCCGAATCTTATATACTCTTCACGCGATAAGAATACAAAATTATATAAATGCCGTTCTTTAGATATAAAAATATCTTTTTTGTGACATGCCACCATTCTAATCCCGTTCATATTTTGTCGGATATTGTGTGTGGATAACCAAGATGCTTGCACCTAATTTGAAAACTTTACTCTTTTTATCCTCCAGATATACAGAATTCTATAATGTCTTTGTACGGAAGGTGCTACGCCCATTTGCTAAGCCCCCCTTTTTTAAGAGACACTTTTTCTCTTACCGTACCTTAGATACAAATAAATCTATTTTGTGCAACGCCCACTTCTGTACTTACGCTTGTAGCTGATTCGGAAATGTTGGCTTTTGCTGTTATCCAGATGTATATTAAAAAAAATCATCAAAGTTATTTTCAGGAATAAATAATTTTTCATTTATAAAACTTGATTTGTTAAGCTAAATTCCCAATTTTCATTCTCAATTAATACACTTAAATTTATTGTTAAAGGATAACCTTGCTCATATGCACATTTCACTAAATTTGAAGAGCAAACAAATCTGGAGTACATATAAACACCTGGTCCTCATCATATCTGGGGTCTTTGTAAAACCGATTTCAATGGACAGACGGACGGACTGATGGAAATAATGGTTTCTTCTCTTCTGCTCAAAAGAATCCAGCATATAAAGGGTAAAAATTACATACGGAATGATGAAGTTATAAATACCCTTTTACCTTCGGTAAAGGGCATAAAAAGCAAAATAAATACGTAAATATGTATAAACATTTATAAAATAAATTAAAAATACACTTTTACTTTTTTATGATTTTGTGTGACAAGACTTTATTACGTAAAAAAACGTTTGTTTGTTTTTTAACTCATAATTTTTGTTTGTTTTGCTGTTTATTTTTTTTTTTTTTTTTTATAAATTATTATTTATTTATAATGGTTTTTATTTGACCATATCAATTATCTTACTAACGTATGAATGTATTAAATTTTTAATTATTTTATTTTTATATTCCATTTGAAGTCATATTTTGTCTGTTTTGTTCGCTTTTGTTGTAAATGTACGTTTTATATTTTGTTTTTATATTGTTTGTATTTTATTTTATAAATATAAATTGTAAAATTGTATGCTTTGTATATTTTTTTTTAAGATTGGCTCCATTCCATGTTTTTTTTACCATATTGGAGAGAATTTCGTTTAACAAAATAAAATTTTATCTTTCTTATTTGAGGTTACGTAAAATTTTTTTGGGTGATTTAGCTTTAAAAAGTGGTTATTCAGTGGTGGAATAGTTTTTAAAAAAATACCTGTCAAAAATAGGCAAATCTATATTTTTTCTTACATTTTTCTGTAAAGAAGACCCATTTCTCTCAAATGGTCACCGACAACAAAACTTATTTAAACGAAAAATCTTTAAACATAATACGAATACTTTAAGCATATTATTGTTTCCGTTAAATAGGATTGTTTATTGTTAAAATAGATATAGTTACCTGCAAACAGGGTTGTTGAGTCGTCCGAAAAAAGTACTAACTTCGACTCTGACTCCAAACACTGAAATTTTTTAAGTGCGACTCCGACTCCGACTCACTACTACGACTCCTACTATAATCTTGATGATCAATTTATTTGAGTCTCAGTGATGCTAAGTTTTATTTTTTCATTACCGTACGGCCTTCTAAAAATTTGAGTTTTTGAAAAGTAATTACCGTACGCAAACATTAATGTGCCGTTCCCAAATGACAGGCGATTGATTATGTAGTAAAATTTATATGAAAAGCACTCAGTCCATCGCCTGTCATTTGAAAACAGCACATAAAAGCAGTATTCATAAACCATTTATTTAAATTTTAAATGTGTGTTAAGAAGATAATTTTTATTTTGGAAAAATGTTTTTAAATTTTGTATGCCGAAAAACTTTGGAGTCGGAGTCGCGAGTTTTTGTGGGTACTACGACTCCGACTCCACAGCCCTGCCTGCAAACATAAACATAGTTAAAATCCAACCATAGTATGTTTCTCTTCGAATATGGCTACCTCCGAACATACTGTTTTTCTGTGTGCAGGTTAACCGCCCGGTAATCAGGAATTTTCTGAGAAAATTTCAGGCAAATTTGTTCCCTAGTTTAGAAGTGTATATGGAACAATCAGGCAACTAAATAAACACACATTCCAACGTATTTTCCTTCTTATTCACACATAAAAAAAGAAGATTTGAGAGTGCTAATCTTTTCAGACTTTATCTCAAAATTTCACACGAATATTTCTAAAAGTAAAAACAGTCTTTCCAGGCCCTTTACACCATTTAAAATATTTGTATTCTTATCCATTATTTGTCTATGAAATAATCTATCATGTGTTTGATAAGGTCGAGTTAACCGCAATTTATAAAAGCTTTTTAAAATCCCTTGACTCTATCATCTCGCCCATCAAAGATCTACAACAACCCTTTTCCACCACTGCTTGCTACATGGAATTAAGAGAAAAAAAAGGATTTAGATTTTATAATTCATTATTTCATTTTATATTTTGTGGTTTACTATAGGCAAATTATTAATTTTATTAAAACTACTTAAAAGATTTAATTTAACATTTTATTTTTCGGTTTACTTTAAATAGCATAGACATTAATAGTAGAAGGAAGGGGTTTCCTGGATTTTACTTTAAATACTAAAGTTTTAAGTTATTTTTTAACTTTTAATTCCAAATTTAGTTTGGGAGTGCAACACTAGGCTTTTATTAGGGTTTACATATTAAAACTAGACTGACAAAAATTATACAATGGTTTTTGTTTTGGGGTTTTGTTAAGTTAAATTTATTTAACAACAAATTCTTTTAGCACTTTTAAAGGATTGACTACATATTTTTTATTCAACTTTTTAAGGGGTTTTTAATAAATTTTTTTTTAAACGATAGTTGGCTTGTTGGTTGAGTAAAAGTTGACCTAAATTAAATAAAAAAAAAAATCTTAAGGAATCATTTAAAATATTATTTCTATATATTTTTAGAGTAAAGAGTTAGAAAAAGGTAATTTTTCTAGGTAAAAAAATTCCTACTTTTTACTTTTTTGTTATTAATATCCATATTGCATTTTTTTTATTAAATTTAAAAAAAAAATCAAATTTGTTAGGTAGATTTTATTTATTCTTGTTGAAGGAGGATAAGTACGTTTTTTTATATTTTTGGCACTCTGCTTAGAGCAGTTTGTTTTAAGTTTGTTCTTGTAATTATATTTTTTGACCGTTAATATTTAAATGTCTAGAGTATGTAGTAAAAACTTATGGTCTACCCACTACTCGTTTCCGTTTCCCTTTTAATTATTTCTTTCGTGTTTTGGTTTGAATCAGTTCCTTTTTGTTTTATTATTTTCGTTGCTTTTACCGTGTAAATGCCTACCTAAATATTTATTTTATTTATCATTATAATTCATTTTTTATTTTTTGATTTTTCTATTTTTTAATGTTTTAAAAATTGTATTGAATTAAAAACTCCTCAGTCAGTTATTGTATGTTTTCTTTTTTTTTAAATTATTATTTTAGTTGGTATATTGAATTAGTCTGATGCATTAACTGCCATTAACATCGACAGCAATTGGTTGTGAACAAAGTCCTGCATGCAAATTATTTGTGAAATGAGCTGGTGGTGATGCTGGAGGTGTTAATGGGGAAGCATGAACTTTGCCATTTGTTGTTGTTGTTGTTGGAGAGGTTTCTACTGAGGCAGTCACTTCCAGTGTGGTTGGTGGTGGTGGTGGTAATGTATTGTAAAAATTGTTAGACTCTTCGCTTTGTGGAGACTCTGCATTGCCGTTGGTAAGCGGTGGTGGCAAATCTTTTAAATTGAATATTTCTGGAGGCGGTGGTGGTGGTAAGGAATCCAGTTGTTGTTCACTTAAATCGCTATTTAGTTGTTCATCTGTGGTGGGTGGGGGTTCAGGCAAACTCATTATACTATCAAAGCCGTTATCCATTTCGGTAAGAGAATTGGTAATGCATTCAAGACCTGCATGTCCATTTTGTAATGGTTGAGCCTTAACTTTTGTTTCAAGATCGGGTAGATCTGATAAGCCGTTTGTTACAGACGCTTCCTCCAAATGAGTTGTACCATTTAAGGTTTCTGCATGATCCTTTTTAATATCGAAATTATTTTCCTTTTCAGAAACTTGTATTTCACCAGCTTCTGTTACGCCATTACTATGAAATTTAATATTGCCATTTAATACTAAGCCATTTTTCATGTTAATAGTATTTTCATTTTTCTCAGGATCTGGTTCCTTGGCTTGCGCAAAATCATTTGTTTCTAAACCATTTAGAGAATCTCTAAGTAAATGATTATTCTCCTCTTCTGCGTTCTGCTCTTTAGATTCATTTCCATTTGTTTCAATATTTTCTTTTACTAATTTCTTATCAGCCGTTTCAATCTCTACAAAATTTAAAATACTATTTTCACAAGGTTCTACTTCTATTTCAACCGCCTTAATTGATCTAACATCGTCCTCAGACGCTTCATTATCGGTAAAGTTGTCTGGAACTGCAAGAATAGCAATCCCATTTTTATTATTAGCGGCTAAAACTTCTTCCTCCGCAAAATTAGCTGAAACCAAATCTTTATTTAGTACTGGAGGTTCAACAGGAGGTAAAGTTTCAATATTAAGAGAATATTCAACTCTGGGAGGAATGGTTTCACTCCCATTTGGTCCAAAAACAGATGATGGTTCTGCTTTTGCTGCTGATATAATAGGAGATAAACTTGTCCCTTCTGAGGAGTTTTCCATTTCAGCAGGTGTTATATGCACTTCTATTTCAACTGGTATGGCAAAGTTCTGTATTCTTATGGAAGTCCTTAAAGGTTCTTCGGCATTAGCTTTTAAATCTGGTTTTAATTCGTCATTGCAAATCTCTGGATGGCCTTTTCTACTCTCATCTTTATAAATCTCTTCAATTAGTGTCTCTTTTGCCAGTAAATTTGGTAATTTTTTTATTTCAATAGCATTTTCTAGCTTCTCAAAAGCTGTATCATTTGTTTTTTGTTCCGGTGAATCTCCTGAACTAGTTCTAGAACCTCGTTCTTCCGGCTCCTTAGTGGTATCTACTATATCTTCTTTATCTTTGCTTAACTCTTCTTTCCTACCAGGAGAGTGTTTTAAATAATGATCATTTCCCGGATTACGATCATCGTCTTTGATATCTTTCTCATCGCACTTCAAGACAGCATTTCCGG
Source organism: Pollenia labialis (assembly GCA_949318255.1). NCBI lineage: Eukaryota > Metazoa > Arthropoda > Insecta > Diptera > Polleniidae > Pollenia > Pollenia labialis. The sequence goes on along the minus strand of OX439142.1, from coordinate 132,680,933 downwards.
TGGGTGTTACAGGAGAGTAAACATTTTGCTCTACTACATACAATTCCTGATTACCATAACAATAATCCTTATTTGAATCACAAGATGAAGTTGTACTCAAATCGGACTGTGATAACCCAGTGTTGGCTTTATAAGCCAAGCCCACAATTTCATCTTTTTTATTCTCATTTAGGTGAGGAGAGTTAATTGGTTCTTCAACTTCTTCTATCTGATGCAAACTTCTAGGTCCCTCTTCTTGATTTTCTGATGGTGGCGAGTGTATTTGTACCTTTTCATTATTAATACAATTCTTCTCGTTAGTCATTTTATAGGCCAAACCGCCATTATTGTGTTTTGTATCAAACATAGAAAGCATTTTCTCATTGCCATCAGTTACGGGACTTTCAGGTATATTTTTGGAGTCTATGCCGCGAGCAACTTCAACCACAAAAACACCATCTTTATTATAGTCCATCTTGGTTTCTCTAGCTACTCGGGAAATATCCTTTAAAGTTAAGGGGGAGAGAAAATTTGTTATCTGTTATATTAAATAAGTTAAATAAAAGAATTTTTAATAAGTTTAAAGAGTTTTGAAGAACTGTGTTGAAAATAGTGAATAATATATAAATATTAAGAGTTCGGTTAAGAAGGAAATGAACACATCTAATGATTTCGTTAAAGAAAAAGCTATCGAAGGATAATGAACATAGAATGTGAAATATGCTATTTTATAAATTTTACATGTAAGAGGACAAAAAACTAAACTATAGTGAGGTAATTAACCGTAGAAAATTGTATTTTCAGATGAAAACAAAATAAGTTCCATCGTAAATGGGGTAAATGGGGTGTGTTTTAAGAAATTTACGGCGTTACGTCCTACACAGAAAAAATTCTCGCAAATTTTTTACTAATTAAGGGGCTAATCAAAAATAAAATCGGTTTTAATTAAAAATTTTAATCACATTCATTTAGTGTTCAATGAAGTGAATAAAACGTTTAATCAAGTGAATTAAGCATTTAATTGATACTTTTAATTTGTCTACTGGTGAAAATTTAATTAATTTTGAAATTAATATCACAAATTTTTTAATTGAAATCAATATTCACTTTTTCTGTTTACGCTCTTTCGACGCACGATCCAATTGTATCCCTTGCATTATTCGACAAAACCATGCAGCCAAGGCTTGCCGATAAGTTCGTCGCAATTATGCTTATGTCATTAAAAATAAAAGTTTCTCCATTTTTTGTGTTTACGACAAAGACAATGTTACACACATAGAAATTTTGTCGTATTATGTTGCTTGCGAAAATCATAATACGAATCTGTAAAAACGCCTGGTTGTCGACTACGAAAACAATGATCATAAACATAATTTTGAAGAAAAGTTTGAATAAAAAAAGTTAATATTTATACATTGCAGAAACAAGTGAAGATAAAGTTCGCAAACACATTAAAAAGCAACAAAACGACAAAGTGGCAGGTATTGATGGTATTCGGGCTGAGTTAATAAAATCTGGTGGTGACGCACTAATTAAATATTCCTTCTATCTATTAATAAAATCTGTATGAAGCCAGGAAACAATGACGACCGAATGTAAACAAGGTATAATTATCCACCTACGTGAAAGGGTGGCAAAATGGATTGCTCGAAGTATAGACGTAAAACGTTTTTTTTGTATATTATACAAATTCTTTGCTTCTAAATTGAATGGAAGATTACAAAAATGTGCTCACGACAACATCGGAAAGTATCATCTTAAGTCAGGCAAATCCACAATGGCCCACATTTTCGTTATTGGACAAGTAATTGAAAAATTCACTGAACGAAAGATTGATATCCATCTCCTATTCATAGATATCAAACAAGCCTTTGTACAAAGATGACTACACAAATATGTCGTGTGTAAAAAAATGGAAACCTTTCAAGATATTTTGAAACTTTAGTTGGTGTTAAGCAAGGTGATCTGCTTGCCACGATTCTATTTAACTTTAATTGGAGTTCGCCATTCGAAAAGCTGGAATTGAAATCAATGTGTTTATATTTCGATCAAATCACCACAAATTCTTGCTTTTGCCGATGATATTGACCTAATTGCTCGAAATATAACTACACGCGAAAAAAATTTCAATTTCAAAAACTTTAAAAATGCGGCCAATATGGTTGGCATGGACATAAATTCAGCAACGAGGAAAAATATCTAAATAACATAAAATCTAGTCATAGTATAACACTATTTAACTGCTGCTTTGAATCGGTTGTATACCCACTGTAGCATAGTGCGCCAAAATCGGTTTGAATCGGTTGAACCTTTTAAATATTTTGGCCCAAGCATAAATACAACAAACGATTGTAGTCAAGAGACAGGTGAACGAATTAAATCTGCAAATGAAGCTTTTGGATGGATGTATAGAATACTGGGATCAAATCTAATAACAAAAACACCAAAAATCCGCTTAAACAAGACGCTCATCCTACCAATACTTATACTTGCTGCGAAAACTTGGTCAGTCAAAAAATCAGATAAAAGAAAAATCGATGCTTTTGAAAGAAAAGTCTAAAGACGTTTACTAGGGCTTATAAGGGAAGAAGATGGATCATATCAGACTCAGATATAACGACGAGTTTATTCGTGAATAAAATGATCTCACTCTAAGTAAAAAAAAATAGAAAATACAACAGCTAAAATGGGCAGGACACATTATAAGAATGAACCCAGATAACCCAACACAGAAAATATCAATACCAAACCAAATCGGAAGACCCAAACAATGTCCACTGTACGAAACTTTCGAGACTTTAGATTTAGAAGTATAAAAGTTATTTTAAAATAATTAGAACAGACAATTTTTAAAGCCTCTAGAATAGGTTGCGAACTATAAAAAACAGGCTGACTCATACAAATTAGCTTAGATTTAATTGTGATATAAAGTCCGGGTGGGAACTTCAGGCGGTTATTTTTCGGGGGCAAATGATGAGCTCAACAGAAATCTTTGATTTTTCACAGGGCAGAGTAATAGGCTTTGTACACAGACTAAAACTGACATGGTGATATATGTAAAAATTAACCTTGGACTTTTTTAAGATACCATTTTAAATATTTCGGCTCCAGTTTTGACCTCTCGTGAGCTGGACCATTTCGAAAAAGGATCTATTTTTTTGATAATTTGACATTTTGTTTCCTTACCAACATATACAAATTGGGTATCATAAGAAAGGCTTTTTTAAGTCGCGTCCAACTGTATATACAATTTGTCCAAGGACGATCATCCATGTCCTTTTTTTAAGGATTTTCTGCAAAAAAACGGTTTTTTATTTTTTTGTTCGAGGATGCTTGTAATAAAAATATTAAATTAACATATTTTAATCTTTCGTCGATTTAATTAAATACGTGTTTCCGCTTTTTTGAAAATTCGCGCTAGTTCGCGTTTTGACAAAAATGCAATGGGGTGGCAACCCTTCGTTTTAAATAGAGCAATATGGGTATCAAATTTTTTCTTTTGCCAAGTACATCATCTTTGTATGTAAATAATTAGATGCTTCTTACACGGTGCTCTGGAATATATATAAATGCAATTTTGTAGTAACTCTAATATGATAGCGGATGTAGTTTCTATATCATGTATGGATGAAAATAGAACTAAAGAAAGATTTAAAATAGTATCTTAAAAGAGTCCAAGGTTCATTTTTAGAAGGGTACATAGAGCACGAATTTTGCTTCCATACAACTTGAGTCGCTCTAATGTACATATATTTTTTATAGAAATTTTTAATGCGGACGTTAACGTTCGGAATTGTTGAACAGCCATCTACTTTGAGTTAATATTTAAAACATAATGACGAACAATTTAAAAAAGCTGTATTATTCAATCTGTGGAATTTTGACAAAACGTCTTAAGTCAAATTAAAAAAGTTGAAAACAAGGTTGTTAATCATATGAATTTTAATTCAAAAAAAAACATTTTTTTTACGTTTTTAAAATTTTGTATTAAAAACGAAAATTTTCTTTAATTTTGGTTTATTTTTTTATTTGATAAAATAGTTTTTTTACCGAGTTTTTTTAAAAACCTTTTCGCTAACTCATCTCGACTTCAAATGTTTTGTTAAAATGCCATAGAAATTATTTTCAGCTCACTATTTTATCAACTTGCGTACAAAAAAAAACCTTCTGAAAATATTAAAATAATTTAAGTTCTTCAAATCTCCATATAAAACATTAAGTCTCAATTCACATTATACGATTTTTGTCGTTGCGATTATTGTCGTTTCCTCTTTGAAGTCGGTCTGATGTTTACATTGTACGATTTTTGTCGTTACGACTTTTTCTTTTGCAACCGAACTTCAATACATTTTTCGTTAAATGAGAGAACAATGAGAGAACGAATGAGCGAACAAAATGAATCGAAGAGTACACTCGATTCAGTACCCCTTTTAATTCCTTTCTCCCCTCTCGACCGTAAGGTAAGAATCGCAACGACAAAAATCGTATAATGTGAATGGGCACTAAGTAAAATTACAAAAGTAAATAAAATAAAAAATAAACATCAAAAGCTAAAAACATGACGTGCACTTGTGTTTTTTTTTTTTTTTTTGAATGAAAGAAATAAAATGAAATCCAAAAACCGTCCAAATATCTGCAATTTTGAACATTAACAGCACACCAATACACATACACAATAAGGGACACAGAATCCTTTTTAAATAAAAAAAAAAAATTTAAGCAAAAGTTTCACCTAAGAAATGTTTAAGTTCGTTACACTGTTTCAGAATTTGTTTTAACAACAATTATTTACATCAAGTGGCTTTTATTCGACCTTTTCGTTTATGTTTAAATAAAAATGCTTTTATTTCAAGCTCGAGTTGAACAACAGATAATGCAGAGAAAGAAACAGTAATTTTTTAAAAGTCCGTGGTCAATATAAATTATTATTTATTTACAAGCCCAGAAGATGATACTCAAAGAGTATCGAAATATCGGCAAATAATAATATAAAATTTATTTTCCATACTGGCTCGAGCTTTAAATAAAAGCATTTTTATTTAAAAAATTATTTACATTAAATGGAAAGTTAAGGAAAAAAAATTGGAAAATTTTATAAAATTTATATAATACAATAATAATTTGTGGTTAGTAAAATAGTAAGTAGTAAGTGGGTAGAAGTAGTTAAAGTACAACAGTAGTAGTATTTTAGTATAGAGTGGTAAAATTAATTATATATGTATATATTTTAAATCATTTAATTAATTCTTTAGTACTTCGTAATACAATTCAAGTATAGTAGACATTATGCCAAAGAGTATATTTGTAATTTTGCTGAACTCTACTTAGAAAAATTAAACTAGACAACATAAATATATTTATTTAAAAAAAAAAGTACGCTTACAACAAAAACATCTAAGATTTGTATTTTTATTTTTGACATTTTCAAAACGAATAGAACACAGAACACAAAACAAACATTCAAAAACGAGAGACAACGATTTAATTTTTTTTGCTTTGCATTATCAAACTTACATTGCGCTCTTCCGTCTCTACTATTAGGAGATTATTTTCCAAAGTCATTTTAGTTATTGAACCGTTAGGACCAGGCATTTCAACATCGTCATCATCACCAACACCACCACCATTCTCATTATCAACATCACCATGGACGGTATGTATTTGATTACTTGCTGATGCCATTGCTAAGGGAGATGATGCTGATGGAGGTGGTTGTGCCTGTTTTTGTGTTATTGGGGACGACAAAGCTAAGGAAAGTTTTAAAGTACCGTTCGTTTTGGAAACAGTCGCAGAAGTAGGATTGGTCGTAGCAGTATTGGTTTTGGAATTAGTGCTCTCTAAGAGGGGAGAGGGTTTTTCAGACAAAAACTTAACATTACTATTTGTAGTGGACGGTTTATTGGACGTATCTGGATGACTTTCTAGCGTATCCTTATAACTATTTGTGGGAGATGAGGATGGTTCATGGACAAACTGTAATGGTAAATTAGAAATTAAAGAAAACGTATGAAATTGTTATCTAATGATTTAAATTTGTGTATGTTTTCTTCTAATTTTCTTCAAATTTACAAAAAAAAAACCAAACTCATTAAAAGAAATGACATGCCTCTTGTTATGCGAGTGACAATGTTTTTTCCAATCAACAAAATTGTCTGGTGATGATGTAAATTAGCCTTTTCGTATTTCTTAAGTAAATGGAAAATGTATTCGATTTCATTTATTTCTTGTAAACAAAACCAAACAAAAACAACAGAAAAATTTCAATTAAATCTGATAAAATTTAACAACTAAAAAGTAAAAGAAAAAAAAATAGCGAAAATATGTTTGTAGCTAAACTTCAATTACCTCGCCTTTTTCGACACCATCATCATTTAAAGCGCCTTTTGTTTCAGTTTGATCCGTATATCCTCCATTGTCTGGTAAGTTCGAGTGATATTTTTTGTACAAATATCTAATTATAAGAAAAAAACACTTATTGTTTTAAGACCTTAGCTTTTTTATGTTTGTTTGGGATATTAAAAACTTAAGGTAAAACCTTGCACGCGTATGTTAATACAACGAAAACGATTGCTGGAATTTAATTTATAAATTGTAATTCTAGATAAAAATCATTTATTGAATTCACGTTAACACGCGTTTCTCAACATCAATTAAATAGAAGTTTTTTTTTTTGATAAGCGTATACAAAATACCTATTAAATTTAGTTAATAGGATTAATAAAAAAAAAGGTATGAATACAAACCCAAGAGAGATTTTTTTTAAGATATTAATGAACAAACAAGTGTAGTTAATTAGGGTGATATGATGTCTCACGTAATTAACTGTAATAACAGTTTCCCTTAATGACAGCTACTTGATACATTAATTAATTATTTTTCTTTATCTCTTACGAATAAAGCTCTTATTGACTTGTAAGTTTTTCAGGTAAAGATTTTTAACTAGCAAATCAAATCAAATCTCAGTTACACGGTAGTACAAATGGAAACATGGAGATTATGTTGGGGCAACTTCTGCTTTGCTGGTTTCTGTAGATTATGAAAGGGTTTAAAATTATTTAAATCGAATCGGTTTTGTGTAATAACGGTTATATTGAAAATAAGTACTTCAAAAATCATAAGTTTATTGTGATTTCAAAAAATTTTCCTTCAACTAAAAAAAAGGTTGAGCTGTCAAACGAACTGCCATATGGTGGTAATTTTTTTGACATCAATGAGCAGTATACTGTGACAAATCACTACGAATAGATTTACGCTTGTACAACGCTTCCAAATTATCGAAACTCACCCTAAAAATCATTCGTCGATTCGCGCAAGTTATTGACGTCGGACAGCATGAGATACCGGCCGAAATGTTGGAAAGAGTATGCCAAAATTGGACTAAGGGATGGACCATTTGCGGCGCAGTCACGGTCAACATTTGCATGAAATAATCTTCAAACATTAAATTATATGGACCGTACGTACTATCGATTGCTGGTATGATATCCTTTTAAAAGTGTGAAATAGGGGTTTTTATGTTTCAAAGCAATGCTAATCTATACTTATAAAATTGTAACGTTACTGACTGACTCACTGACTGATCACTCCCCAAATCGATCGACTAAGACGGGATTTTTGGAAATTTGAATATTTAGGGGGTAAAAAAGGGTAAAAACTGGAAACAATTTGTACTAATCGTTGTTTTTTAAAAAATAAGCGGACTGGTGTCTGGTACTTTTTTGAAACTCGGCACTTTTAGGAAGTTAACGGGTAAAACCTGATTTTTGGTACTTATTTGGCATTCCATCTATCTTTTAAGGCAATAAACATAGAAACAAAGTTTATACCACATTCGAAACTTATAAAAAAAATACGAATTTGGTACTTTTTCGAAATTTGAACATTTAAAAATCGTCACTGTTTTTGGTACGTTTTTTACAAAACATTTTTCTCCATTCTTTGACATTTTCGTACTAAATTATGGGCTCCCACTACAATACCACCAATAGAACAATAGTACCAAAAAACGGAAATACGGGAAATTTGATATTTTCCTTTAACTTTTTGGTTCTACAACTGGTATTTTTTTAATTGTCGTTTATATTGGACCTTTAAACATAAGATTCAACATGCAATGCCCTGAGTGGATAAGAATCTATTGCGGAACTGTTTGGTACTTTTTGTTCTTTAACTGGTCCTTTTTGAATTTCCGTTAGTTTTGGACCTAGAAACATTAAATTCAAGATGCAATGTCCTGGGTGGATGAGAATCTATAAAAGTGAAATTTTTGTTACGAATCCATAAGAGGGAAATTTTTTTTGTTACTATTTTGTTCATTAACTGATACTTTTTGAATTTTTCTCCATCTATCTATCTACATATATGTACATATATATAAAATTGTGACGTTACTGACTGATTCATTATCGCACATCCTAAACTCCTAAAGCTAAAAAAACTGACTTTAGGACTGAAGCTGGCCTCTCGCCAAATCGATCCCGCTAACCTCAAAAATCCAAAACTAAAAGAGGTCCAAAAAATTTAACAGATGTCTGGTACGTTTTTTAAATTTTGTCCTTTTGGAAAGTAAACGCGAATAACCTGTACATATTTTGGAACTTTTTTGTCACGCCATCTATATTTTAAACCAAAAAATTTTCCCCATTCTTGCATGCCCACTAAAATATTGAAATTTTTGACACATAAATGGGGAGAAAAAAGTATAAGAAGGATAATACGGGAAAGAAAGGAAACGCTAACGAAGTAGCGGGTTAAATGCTAGTAAGATATAAAATTTGTGTTTAAAACATAAAAAAAATCAACCAATTGTATTCGGGACTGTAAGAAAAGACAAACTCACTGTTTATTGTTTTGTTTAAGCTTTGATATTGTTACAAGTAAACCTGAGGTTTATAATTCTTATTCGCTTAACAGTTTTATTTGTTTAATATCTCTTGTTTTACTGAAATCTTTGGATGAAGTTTCCTGATGACCTGGCCTAATCAACCTGTGAAATGCGCATAGGAATAGCCTATCCCATCAACAATAAATTTCAGTTCGTCAATAGTATGAAATGAGAATTAAGCACATTTAAAAGAAACCTTGTTGATGAATTTTTTTCTGTTTACAATAAGTGGTACTAAAAGATTTTTTAGAAACTCTGACAAGAGTATAAAAATGATTGCATGGAGATGGTTTCCGGTCTAGAAACTGCAGCATCTATCACAGGAGTACATTATGAATAAACAAGACGATTCCAAATCATATTACAAGTTATAGCATGTAGCTTAACTTAACTCAATTTAAAAAAAAAATTCAGTTACGTCAGTTAGTAAAAACAGCGACAATATATCCAGTAGGGTTGGTCACTGATGTATGAAGAAAAATAAAAGTTCTCGAATCATATTCTATTAGCAATATTTTTTTGTATTACGTTAAAACAAATAAAAATTGCAAAAAAAAAATGTTAAAAAAGTCTCATCTTGAGCCCGCGCAGGAGCTCCTTACAATTAAGTATATTTGAAAAAGGTAAATTTTTTAAATTTTAATAATTTATTTGCTATCAATTATTATTAATTAAAACTAAAAACATTTTAAATTAAACTTAAAAAAAATAAAAATTTGGTTCTTATACAACATAAAACAACAAAATAATTTTTGGTCACATAATCTTGTTTACTGTCAAATCCGGGCATCTCTCGTCTTGATTCAAGTTTCGTCTATATTAAACCATATCTTGACTTTTTTAGCGCAAAGAGTCATGAATGATACTGACACTATTTTCACAAACCTAAAAGTCGTTAAAGTACAGTACTATGCTTTTCTGCAAAATTTAACAAAATTGAAGGTCAAAGCGCGGATTCTTACACTAAAAATAAATTAATAATATTTCACAGGGATCAAACTCAGACAAAAATACAACGTATTTACGCTATTAGAAGTCGATAAGAGAAAATAACCCACCCTAATGTCCAGTATTCGACAAAAATGGAAGCCAAAGGTATTAAGAAGAAATTTGTACTAATATTGTTTAATTTATAGTAGCTTATAGATTATAATTAGCTTTTGATTTAAGTATATATTTTTTTCTCTTATTGGCTTCTAATAGCGTAAATATGTTGTATTTTTGTCTGTAAAATATTATTAATTTATTCCAAATTTTTAATATTTTAATCAGGCTTAAGTTCATCAAATTTAATTTTTAATAAATTATTTTTATAATTTTTATAATCTGAGGAGATCTAGTGGTTGCGATAGAAACATGTCATGGTAACCAGCCGCCTGGGTTCGAATCTCAGGTCAGTCAAGAATTAATGATTATCAATAACAATTTTAATTAATTCAACATTTTTTATTTTTTCGAATTTATTCTATGAGCTAAATTTCAGTTATGTATTTTATAAAGCTTTTTTGTAATAGTCATATTCCTTCAATTTTTTTAGAAATGACTTTATACACTATCAGACTATGTTGAATATAATATAAAGTAACCTTCAGAAGGAAATTATTCCCAGTTTCTATTTGTTAAAATAGTTGAGTTATATACATTCAATTTATAAAGTATCACTATCCAGTGTGACACAAAGAATGCTGACGAAGGCCGTAGCGGGCCAGAAAATGCATTACATTCTGCTGGTGTCTAATAATTGTAAATTTTTCTGTACATACAATATACCTCATTGCTTTCCAACGGAAAGCTAAGGTAAAATGTAACAAGAAAAAGTCATTTCTAAAAAAATTGAAGGAATATGACTATTACAAAAAAGCTTTATAAAATACATAACTGAAATTTAGCTCATAGAATAAATTCGAAAAAATACAAAATGTTGAATATAATATAAAGTAACCTTCAGAAGGAAATAATTCCCAGTTTCTAATTTTAATTAATTTTCATGTTGTAAAATTCCTTTCTTCATAAAAATAATTTAATGAAAATTAAATTTGATGAACTTAAGCCTGATTAAAATATTAAAAAATTGGATTAAAACCATAAATAGTTCAACAAAATAACCACAATTCTAATTATTATTAATTTATTTTTGGTGTAAGAGTGCGCGCTTTGACCTTCAATTTTGTTAAATTTTTAATATATCAACAGATGATTGTGCGTCAGAAAAGCATATTACTGTATTCTTAAGTCTTTTAAGTTCGTGAGAAGCATCCATGACTCAATGCGATAAAAAAATCAAGAGAAGGTTTAATAAAGACGGAAGTTGATTCAAGAGGTGAGGTGCCTAGATTTGACAGTAAACAAGATTGTGTGACCAAAAAATGTTTTCATTGTTGTATCTTGTATTAAAAAAATGTTTCAGTTTTAATTAATAGAAATTGATAATAAATAAAATATGAAAATTTAATATATGTACTTTTTTTCAAAAATACTTAAGATGTGACATTTTTTACCATTGTTTTGCAATTTTTATTTGTTTTACGTAAAATAAATAAACGGGGAAACCATAAATATGCAATTGCATGTTTTTCCTTGTGCGACCAATGAAGGCACAAAAACTTTATTTTGGCATCGATTTGTAAGTGCATGTTTTTGCATATTTTACCGTTTGTAGCATTTTCGTGAATAATTTAGTTAAACGAGCATTTTTGCAGCATATTTTAAGTTTATAGCGCATATTTCGACTTTTTAAGGCATATTTTGATACATGTTCAATTTTTTTTTTGATGCTTATAGGAACTTTTGCAGAAAATACATTTTTTTCGAAATTCTGTTACTCCAATTTTGCCATCTACATTTAATTTTTACTCTTAAATTGTAATACAAATTAAGGATCAATGTTATGCTATGTGTTTAATACATACAAATGTAGACCAATCTTTAAGTATGCCGATCGACTATTTTTAGGTTTTTTTTTAATTTTGTTATTAAATTGTTTAACCCTTCTGCATCCCTTGGATATGTGCCATTCCTATGATCCTTTGAGTCAATATGACATAACAATAAAATGTAAACAAAAAAAAAACAAAAATAAAAGCGGTTCTATTGATTATTTGACGGAAAAAATTATTGATCGATGATTCTGAATGAAGATGCCTCAATTCAATTATATTCAATAGGAAAAAAATGTTAAAGTGGAATTAAACTTGCAATATCGCTTGTTGGGTCAAAATTACCCAAAGGATATTAAATGTGTGTAAATCGTGTTTTTAAATGTGGACGGGGGAAGAAAAATTAAAATTTTATTATTTTCATTTACCAAAATTGGGTCAAATTGACCCAAGGGTATATTTTTAAACTTTTTGAGAGAATATTTTCTAGTTTTGACTGCATATTTCATGTGCATAAAACGTGTTTTTAAAGCATTTTTCTGGTTTCCCTGCAAATAAATATTGCTATTAGAATATGATTCGAGAACTTGTATTTTTTCTCATTTCTCAGTGACCCACCCTAATATACCTATTAAACCAAAAATATCCAAGAATACTATTTGGACAGTTTAAAAAATGTTTTTTTCCAGTTTTTACCTTGTAACAACTCGTCTTGTCCTAAAAAAGCCCAGTGAATATTGGGACTAAAAAATTTACCTGGGCCAAATGTTGGCATTTTCTGTCAAGATCTAAGTTCGAGAATAAAAAATGGACATTTCCAGCTAAAAGCCAACTTTTTGTAACGTAGCGCCCGATGTATTATAAATTGTTTCTCAAAAAATTGTATATGTATAGTTTACTAGCTCTACATTTAGTAACAAAAGAGATAACAATTGAACAACGAAAATACAATATTTTTGGCAATCTGGCGTTACATTAAAAAAGTAGACTTTTCGCTGAAAATGACCTTAAAACGAGCAAAGATTTATAAATTTTATAGCTTGAAAAATAAACCTGTATTAGTCCAAAGTTAACTAAAAAAGGTGCTAAATTCGCACTCTTATTCAGTTTTGTTATGCAAGTCAAAATCCACTGCCTTTTTTTAGCGTCACGCCAGCGCAGATTTTTGCTTATATCTGCAAATCCACTTAAACTCAACAAAAAATTAAAATGCATTTTTAACTGCCTACAACTTATGTTTCTATCAGTCGAAATTTTTTTTTTAATATCAACCTTGTTTTCGAAGATTTTACATTGATTTTTTTCTGTGTGTACTTAAAGCGAGTCACGTAGAATCCGTTTCATTCTATATATTGCTTTTTCAACTGACACAAAAATGAGTTCTTTGATGAATGATATTGTATCAAGACCGATATCGAGATAATCTAATTTATTTAATTTTACTTTATTTATTTTATTTTGTATTTTATTTCAGCTGATACACAACACAAAAAATCAAATTAAAACAAATCCAATACAAACGGGGCAAAGCTCAAAAGAAAACCTGTATTTCAACTTAGTTGTTGGTTGAAAAACCGATGTATAAAGTTCAAAAGATGTCACCCGCCCTTTAGGTGGCATTTATACGATGATTTCTAATACATGTCATTTATTTAATTTTTTGTTTAAGCTGCTATAAATCTGTTTTTATATTTTCATGATGACTTTTGTAAATTAAAAAAAAACAGAACACAGAAAGAAGTGTTTATAAATATGTCTTGAACCAAGAAATTTTTGTATGATTCTCGTCTAAGCCAAAAATTACTCACTTATTCCTATAAGTTAAAATTGTCTTGTTTAAGAAACGAAATTGATTTCTTTAGAAAATAAACTTCTTAAAGTGTAAGAACAGAACAAATTTCTGTTTTACACCTCTTTCTTGTCTACCGAATTCGTCTACAAAAAAATGTCTTGATGACATGTCTTAAAAATCGTCGTATGAATGCCGCCTTAACCTTAAATTTTCTAAAAAGAAAGTCCCAATAAAGCACCCAAAAAACCCCTATTTAGGAATAATATTTCAAGCATTCTGTAAATCAAATTGCGAAAAATCTTAAAAAAAATCCAGCAATTATTTTCACGTGCAAAATTATTTATGACACAAAATCAAAAATGGGATGTGAGAAAAAATTAAATATTTATGTACCTTAAAGCCCAAAACATACTGCAGGTAACAACAACGGGCAATATAACTATGAACAGGCCAATAGCCAGCGAAATTAAATTTATTATGTCTTCTAAAATGTAGTGTGTAAAGAAGAGATTTGTTAAAGGAAGAAAAAGTTAAAAGTAAATTTGCAGCGATTAAATGAAAGCAAAGACAATTAATATTTAAGAAGTTTAAGAAACACAAACGACTCATTAGGAGCATTTTTGTGTATTTAACCAAGCATGTCAAGATTTTTTGTCGGTGTACTTACCTGTGTTTTTATCGTCTAAATCATTGGCATCCTCCATAACGGAAAATGCTGTTGCGTTACTCATACGTTCGCTTTGAGTGGAATTTGCACTCATGAATGGTAAGGAGGAATTACTCATGCTTACTTTGCTTAGAAAGTCTTTAAAGGACGTTGTGTTTTGTTCGTTACTGGCAACGTTGATGTTGCCACCACCACCACCACCACTGACTAACAATATTTCCCCCGAGTCTTTAACATCTGCATTTAACTCATCTTTGCGCATATTATTTACGCCATAGTTGATATACAAGTGTGCATAGTCTGCAACGTGGTTTGGTTTTTGCTGCTGTTGCTGCTGTTTTCGCAATTTTGTCAAGAAGGTGGATGAGTAGGTGGAGAAAGAAGACTTTCCATTTGAGGCTGGATTGCCAAAGGGATATGAACCTTCGACACCATCAAAACCCCCGTCAGCGCTTTCGTCTATAAGGTCACCACCATACTGTATTGATGACTCGTCAACTCGTTGGTTGTTATTGCTGTTGCTGCTGGCAACGTCTACATCATGGATGTTATTGTTGTTGCTGCCACCGGTTATTGTATTCTCGTCTATGTCGCTGTTAAACAAGTTGACGTTGTTGTTGCTGTTGCTGCTATCATTGTCGTCGTATATGCCTGAGCGATGCAATTGCGCTTCGTTGGGCATGAAATCGATTTCTTTCAATTCAATCTGTGGTGGCAATTCACCGATAACAGGAACCCCAATAGAAATTTCCGGCAAAATTGCTGGTTGTATTATAACATCTGCTTGTGGGGTGGCCAAATTGTGTGGCTGATCTGGAGCATATGTTGTAGTGATAATGGAATCCGGTGACTGCTCCACTTCTATTATTGATTCCCCCACGTAAGTTACATCTAAAGGTGGTGAGGGTTCATTACGATTGCGATAGATTTTTAAGGAATCTGCATGATTACGACTAGGGGAGAGTATAATGTCTTCTTCGTATAAATGATGTGGATTTTGTTCTTCTGGATTATTTAGACTGGGGTGTGTGCTTGCCATATAGTTTGCTGGGAAAAACTGTGATTCCAATTTGAGCTTCCTCTCTTCATTGGCGTTTTTGGTGGAGGGTAATGATTCCCCTACTTTAACCTCAGTGTTTGAGATATAAAATATTGTATCCGAGTCCCGATCAAATTTAGTTTGATAAGGAGGCGGAGGTGGTGGGGGAGGAGGTGTATTGTACACTTCCTTGTCAGCAGTTATAAATAATTCATCAGTACTTTTAGATTTGCCTTTAAAGGTTAAATCTGTTATATTATCTGTATCTATGATTTCGACCACCAAAATCTCGTCATTCCTTAAGTCCTTGCCATTTCCATTGGAGTTTGTGGGTATTTTAAGTTTGATATTATTATTGACTTTGGTATCGTCATATGACTCCTCCCCTATTCGCTCATTGTTGTTGTTGTATTCCGTTTGTGGGTATGAAAATTCCAAGTCCTCACTTTCGTTGCCAAAGGATTCCGATACATTGATATGTATTTCTATAGCTGCTGGTTCGGGTTTCCCCGAGGCAACTTGAATAGTACTATAATTTATCGGTTCATGTGTAGAAGTTTCGGTACGATCTATAACATATTGCGTGAATCGTTCTTGTTGAATTGTGGCAACTGGTGGCCTAGTGGTCTTTCCTAAAACATGTTCGTCATCATCAGTTTGCGTTGAGTGGTGTTTTGATTTAATATCTTTAAAATTTGTTGATGCAACAATAGAATCCATGGTGGAATCATATACCTCTATTTGTATATCCGATATCTTTGATTCAGTCTTTTCTTTTCCTTTGTCACCTAAAAGAGGTTTTTCCTTTTCTTCCGAGGTGAAGAGAGTGTCTGCTTGTACCATTGGAGTTTTAGTAGCCACTAAGTCCATAGTATGAAATATAGTTGTAGACAAAACTGAATGTGTTTTTGTTTGCTGTTCAGTTTGTTCTGAACTCTCCAAAGATGCTGTATTTAATTTGGTATAGGAAGTTATTTTAGAAGGATCATTCAGTGCATTCTCTGTGTTAGACTCTTCATTTCGAAAAGACAATTTTGGAGTTTTGGAAAATGTAACTGGCAAATTAGAAAATGGTTCTGCAGCTTCTGTAGAACCGGACTTGATCATATTTACAGCTTCTACTTTTGAAGTAGGGGAAAAATACGTATTTTCTTGTTCTACTGCTGGAGATGGTATCGCTGGGGAAAATTTCTTATTTACCTTTTCTTTCGTAGACTCTTTTATATTACCTTGTTTTTTGTTCTTGAAGAAAGTTTCTACATCTTGTTTATTTAAAGGCTGGTCGGATTGCATTTCCAAACTGTCCTTGTCTGCAATAGGAGAGCTATTAACTTTGTTAGCAGCAAATATATTAATTTCCTTAGTTTTATCTTCTTCTGTTTCAGTAACTTCTTGTTTAGCTTTCAACTCTACGAAATTATGCTTCCGTAACAGAGTTTCCATGTCACCTTCATGTTGAGTTCTAGTAGTCATGTCATTGTCTCCATGATGTATTACATGAAATGTTTTCTCTTCCATTAAAATTGGTCCTAAATAGCCATGTTTTATGGGCATTAATAAAGATTTACTTGTGACTGTTGTTAAAGGACTAGAGGTTGAGGAGTAAGTGGTATCACTGACATCAATGCCTTGTGTTGTTAGAGGCATAAGTTTGTCATTAATTATGGAGTCCTTTACATGAACATCTTGTTTATTGTGGAGTAAAGCCTCCACATAATGTTTGTCTACTAATTGTTTTTTCTTAATATTTTTTAAACCATCATGACCATTATCATGTTGTCCCTCCATTAATAACGAGGGTTGTTTCAGGTCGTCAATGGTTTTCAGAACATGTTTTTCTAAGTCTATTAACTTTAAAACTGCTTCGGTTGTTGTCATTGTTAATGCGGCTAAATCAATTGACTCGTCAGGTGATTTTGTAGATGTTTCTTGGTATTCCGGACTGGTTTTCAAGGTGGCAGATGTTTGTTGTTGTGTTGTTGCTGTTAAAGCGGATGGTGGTGTCGGTAATAGGGCTTTTGTTTCCCTTGTTGTCACATCTTGCACTTTAGTTTGTGAAAACTCGTTAGCTGTTGCATTATGTATTGACTCCTGTGTAGTTTCCGTAGTTATATATTGTACAGGATTTTCAGTTGACTTGAGTTTATCCTTGGATTGCTGCGCTGAAATGGTTTCAGTCGTATAATCGCTATTATTTTCTGTTTTGCTTATAGCTTTAGCTGGGCTTTTAGCATCTTTATTCGTCTCTCCATTAATGCCTTCCACTACATATTCTGTTGCTTGCTGCTGTTGTTCATTTTTAGTCTTACTGCTGTTGTCGTCATTACCATCGTCAACAAAAACATTTTCTGTTACTGTCGTTGTCATTGTTAACGGCAACTCTGATGTAGTTGTTGCTTCTGCATTGTCTGCTATTAGGGTGACTAAAGTGGGAGTGAAAATCGCAGCAGGAGCAGTGGGTGTGGTAAATGCCATTGTTTCTATGGTAGTAAACAAAAGATTTCTCTTTTCTGTTGTAGCAACGGGTTCTTGTGTATATCTGTCATTGTCATTTTCATTTTCTATTTTAATGACGTTTGTTTCTTTTGAATTTTGTGTTTTCTTCTGCGGCTGAGAGACAACATCATTTGTTTCTGTTTGCATATTTATTAAAGCGTCTGAAGTTGTGACTGCATCCGTGTCATCATCATAGTTTAGAGTTGTTGTTATGTCCTCGAAATCCTTGGATTTTAATGTAGTAGACATGGCTGTTGAATAACTTAGGTTATCATTTAAAGTTATTGAGAACAGTTCCGTCGTAGCCTGTGGTGATGCAGTAGTGAAAATCTCGGTCTGTGCAGTATTAACTTTAGGAGCAGTAGTAGACGACATTTCTCTTAAACGATATAGGTGTTCTGCTGGTAACGAAGTTAACTGTAAATTGGTTTTAGTTTCAATATATTTTGTTAATGTAGGAGTAACTGGAGCTGTTTTAAAAACTTCCAACATTAAAGGGGTAATTGTTTGGTCCATTGAAAATAACGCTGGATTTGTGTCATGCTTTAGAGATTTATCTTGGTCTTTTTTGCTTTCCCGAGATTTATGTGAAATCTCTTCCTTTGAAGTTTGTTTAGCTAAAGGTTTGGTTAAATATGGCAATTTATCCTTCTTATTATTTAATGCTTGATTTTTAATAAATTTACTTTTAATAGGTTTCTTAAACCCATCCATTTCTTTAAATGATTTTGCTGCATATTCTGGTTTTGATGATTTCTTAGAACCCATAGTTTGCGGTGTTATACCAATTTCTGAGGAGGTTACGATTAAAGTGGGCGTATTACCCTGAACTCCTATGGTCAAGTGATGGGTGGGAGCTGAATGTGTATTATAGCATAAAAATAAAATTAAAAAAGTCAGCATTAAGCTGCTAGAAACACTTAATAATATCATGGTGTCTTAATTTTTTTCTATTTTCAATTTAAAATCTTAACATTTCTTTGCAAAAGATTAATTTGTCCTTTTTTCACTGCACCCAAGTTCAATGTCAAACGATTTTCTTTTATATTTCTAACCATTCATTTTTAAGCTTTAAAGTCTCAAAGTATATTATTTGTGATGCTTGCCATACAAAAATCACACAGAGTAGAACTGCTTGAAAAGTCAATCAACTTTAAGCCATTCTAATACTTTCCACTTGTTTTATTTTACTTTTTTTATTATTTATTTCTTTTTTTGAAAACTTTTTTAATTTAAAAACTTTAAAACACTTTTCACTTTTGCCAGGTAATCCTGGGGTCCTTGCAAAAGCATCAAAAAAAATTTGAATAATACTTATGAAAACATAAGTCCTCTTAAAAATTTAGTTTAAAAAAATTATTTGCACTCTTCTTTTATTTTAAAGTATTGACACTTCCGTTTTGTTTTGCTTTATTCTTTTTGTTTAAATTTGGCATTTATTCTTCTTAATTTAATTTTTGATTAAAACCCTTTCTTATTTTAATTTGGCACATCAAATAAATTTTAATTTTCTAACACTTCCTTTCTTTTTTATTCACTTTCAACAATAAATTTTTTGTATAATTTTCTTTAATTTATTCCCAGTTTAACTAAGATTTTATTGTGCGTTTTTTAAGTTTATTAAATTGAACCGAAAGCTCCAAGGACCCAACACGTACTGTGAAACTTCCTTAACATACAGCACACTATAAAGAATATTATTTCTTGTTGTGTGTAGACTTCATGGCTTTTGGAGAATGGAACATTTTGAATAAAACATAAAAGCTTACTAGCGGCATAACAATCATAAAGAATATGAAAGAAAAGCTTTCGTTGAATTTAAAATTTTTTTTTCTCTACTCTCTTTTACTCTAGCAATTTGTAATACAAAATGTGAATGTTTTTGTTTGTAACTGTCAAAAAGTTGACTTTGTTATGTTTTATTAGCGATAAGAATTTAGTGAGAGTAACAAAAAAAAAAAAAGCTAAAAAAAAACATGTTGCATTATGTTCTTTACTTTCAAAAAAACACTTATGGAATTTTAACTAGTACAAGTCGACACCAGAAATTGGAACAGCAAATTTAAATCTTAATTTGGAGAAAATGAAAGAATGTTTTTTTATGAGCTTGTGCTTTTTTGCAATCATGACAAATAACAACTTATGATTATGAAAATTTATGTATTTATGCATGTAAGTACATATGGGCTTAGTTAGCATTAAGCCAAATGTTATGTTTCAAAGAGATGAATAAATTAGTGTTTGTGTTTTAAAAGCACGATAGAAATATGAAGGCATGGCCTCAGTGTTGTCATTTGCCAACTTGATGTTCTAAAAGAAATTTGTTAGCGCGCCTTGTAATGTATTCCTGGTCTAAATAAACCATCTTTTGTTTAATATTTATTTATTGAATCTTCATATCGTTATCTAAAACGCAAAACGCCCTATCTAACATTTTGAAAATTATACTGGAGAAGCAAAACACTATTTAAAATGATAAATTGACAAATTGCCTTAAACTGCTTACAATTTAATCATCTTCCATCTTTCTTGTAAAACCTGCCAGTTATTTTGAGAATTGACAATGTTGGATATTATGCAAACTGTTACACAGAGAGAGAAAAACACTCGGGATAAATTAAGTTTTTTACATTTTATTTAAGTACGAATCGTACTTTAAAATTCAAGTACGAATAAAACAAAAACGTAAATAAGACAATACTAAATGGGATTACTTTCGAAAATTAATCCCGGAATTTCTTAAAATAAGTACAAAATTCTTAAACCAAGTAAAAAAATAAACTTTTCGTTAGTAGTGCCACTCTCAGAGTAAAATTTCAAAGTGAACGTTTTCATCTCATTTAACTTCTCAAAGTTTGTTGTAGGCACACTGTTGCCAAATTTTTTTTGTACATTTGCTGCCAAATCGAACTTCAAAATCGCTAGAAACCGCTAAATATTTAATTTAGCGAGATTTTTTTTAAAATGCCGCTAAAGCCTAAACAGTTTTAAAATGTTTATACATATAAATCACTTACAACTACAATTCGAGTCGGAAAGAACCCAACCAATTGTAGGGGAATGTAAGAAAAGATAAACACACTGTTTATTGTTGGTGTTTTGTTTTGGCATTGATATTGTTACAAGTAAGACTTTGAGTGTTTATAATTTGTATAATATTTTTGGTAATTCAGTATTTCGGTTACAACTCAACCATTTTTTAACCGATTTGATAGACTTATATACCAACGTGTTTAAGAAGAAATTTAACATTTTCATGAGTTATAAAGCTTGGACTCGGGAAGATCTATAGTTCCCGAAAGTGGGTATTCAAAAAAAATTTTATATTGGGAACTTTTTTGTATCTGAACCGATTTTTCTGAGTTTTTTAGAAAATATGTTCTACTAAAAATTGCCGATGTTTTGATATATAAGTCGTTTCCATAGGTCATATGACAGCCCTAAAATGTAGGTTTGTGTACAAATTTTAATGTTTTTTGCCCATTTTTTGGATTTTTTTTCTCATATATGCTGACATGTTAAAGGGCATATTTCCATTAATTTTTGTAATAAAAGTTGGACTCGGGAAGATCTATGGATCCCGATAAAGCGTATTTAAAAAATTATTTTGGTCTTAACTTTTCCGTATCTGAACCGATTTTTTCGAGTTTTTCAGAAAATTGTTTCTAATAAAATTTTCCGAACTATTTTTATATAAGGCGTTACCATAGATCATATACCAGTCAAAAAATTAAGGTTTTTATGCAATTTTTTATATTTTTTGTGTGGGAGGTACCACGCCCACTTCTCCAATCCCGCCCACATTTTGTGGGATGGTGTGTTTTTATAACCTCAATGTTTGTACCTAATTTGGAAACTTTGGCTCATGCCGTTCTCCAGATTTACAGGAAAAAGTAATAAATATACAACAACAACTAGGGATTTTTGGGAAAAATTAGAGGCAGTCGTGTTTTTTGCTCATATCTCAGCCATTTTTGGACCGAACTGGCTGAATTTTAATAGAAAAATTTTACTAAGAATACCCGACATAAAGATACCCCAACCAAGTCCTCATTATATCTGGGGGCTTCGGAAAACCAAAGTTATATATACCCTTTTTAACTTCGGTGAAGGGTATAAAAACGATCTGATTGCTGCGTGTAGAAACAACAAAAACAACAGAACAAGACGAAAACACATTATTTTCATTTTTTAAAAGTAAAATTGAGAACTGTTGCTTCTCATATCGGGAATGATGCTGGTGTTTAATAATTAAAATTCTGTAAGGTGAGAAACAAGTAAGTTAATCAACCATAATTAAATTTTCCTTCTATTTTCCCTTTTGGTTTATGAGTCAAGTGCATTTTAAGATTGGCTCAATCTAAGTATTACTTAAATCAATCTCATTTTCGGATTATTTTAAATACGTATTCGGGATTGAATATGGATAAGTTAAGTATTTCGCGATCGGACTGATTTGAGTATGGATGGATTGATTTTTACTTTGAGTGTCGTTAGGTCTTTAAGAGTTTATCACATAATCTTTTTTAGAAAGGCCCGTTGGGTTTTTGTTAATAAATTCGTTAATTTTGGTCGAAAGATTCTAACATTTTCTGGGGTCTTTTACGTTGATGAAGTACATCAGAAAAATTAGATTTTTATTTACGGTTAGTGAATTTTGCGTTTTAGGTAACGATATCTTCTTCTATTTATATATATAAAGCAGGATGTGTGTATGTGTGTAACGTATGGACTCCAAAACGGCTGGGCTGATTTTGAGGAAATTTTCAAGGAATCTTCAGAATCTTCAGAATTTTTTGTCAGTTGTCGTATTTCCGAGGACAAGGTTTTTACGGGAGAATTTTGGAAAATCCCTTCGGAAAAGTCGGAAAATTTAAAAAAGCGAAAATCGAGATTTTGTGTGAAATTATTCCTTAATGGGTTACCAAATCAAACAATAGAAAGTTCTTAGTGTAAATCATAGAAAATTGCAGAAAATGCGAAATGCGGAAAATCTCTCAAATCTCTCCGCAAAAATCGGAAAATTGGAAAAATCGAAAATTGATTTTTTTGTACGAAATTTTTTGTTAAATTATTCCTTAATGGCTTTCCAAATGAAAAAATAGAAAGTTCTCAGCCAAAATCCGATAAATGGCGTTATACGTTGACTTAGACTTTGCGCAATCTGACAGGTGTCATTTTGGCATTTAAAATTGGAAAAACATGGTCTATGGGCGAGGCGAAGTTTGCCGGGTCCGCTAGTATTAAATATAAACTAACAATAACACAACTGAATTTAATGAAGAGTTATCAATTGATTTGTATTAATTTTTATGTTGTGAAATTCCTTTCAAAATTGGATTAAAACCATAAACAGTTCAAACAATTACCCACAACTGATTGGTTTTTGGCATGCTGAAGCCGAGTATGAACTCTGGTTTCTTCCAGCACGTCAAATTTATCAGACAAAGGTCCATTTGTGTTTGACGCTCAAGACTTCTTTTTCAGCCGCCATGCAGAGTCAAGCGCAAGTTCAATTGAAACTATTTTTATTTATTATAAATGCCGAAGTAATAGTGAATCAAATCTAATATTTTATTGAAATTTAAACGATTTTCGCCAATTATTGTCTCTTCAGAAGATAAAAAAATGTATGGTATAATTTTATGTCCATTTGATTACAAACATTTTAAGCCACAGTGAGCTGAAATCGGATAAAAACTTAAAGTCCTATATAAAGAAAACGAAAACACTAGCATTTAAATTTACTAGCATGTTTGCCGTGTGTAAGTCTAATTAATAAAATGGTATTCTAATATACACATACTTTATTTTATGTCCTCCCAGTGCGGGATAAAAAATTTACGCATCACGATATCTGTTCACAAATGTTGGTGTTTGCGCTCTCTTCTAATCTAATAAGTCCTACAATATATCTTCTCTTAAAGCGATTCAGTGCCCCGCAACTGAATACCGTAGCACCAGATTGGTTTTAAGACAAAGTTATAAATCGAGAGTAAGCCGTCTATATATGAATTAAACAATACGTATATGTATATACCTATATTATTATCACACTTGGGTATCGCTTAAAATTGGTAATATCGTAATTTTCAACAAAATTGAGTGTTCAAGTATGTGCTGACGAAAAATAATAATTCCTATAATGCTGTTTATAGAAATAGTTTAACGTTAAACAAGTATAGATGTAGAAAACTATATAAAATATTGCTAATTTTTTTATATGACAAACCTTTTTTTTCTATCTTGCTTAAATTTTCACGTGAATAATCGATATTATTATTGTCCAAGAAATTGCAAGTTTTTATTATCTCTCCAATTTTCCCAAATTGAGTAGATAAAAGTATTTTCAAATAATTTTTAGGGTAACCCCCACATTGATGCACGCAGAGAAAAAACATGGTTGAAGTATGGTTAAAAAAAACATATTTTGGTCGCTACAATGGCAACAAACAAACTTTTGTTGTTTTTAACAAAACTTTTTTCATGATTGATAATATTTTGTTTCAATTTAACTTCAAATATGGTTAAATTTAACAATATAATGTTTTAATAAAATAAAGCTACAACTATACACTTAAACATATTATGGTTTCCTTAACCATATTATTATTATGGTTAAATTCATCCATTCAAAAGCTGTAATCATAATATGATTGCCCCTTAACATGATATGGTTAATATTTAATAACGATAATATGTTCGAAATTATAATATTTTAAAACATTGTATGTTTAATTTTAAATATAAAATAATATTTTCAAAAAGCAACAACATTATGGTCGTTGGCATTTTACTTGGTTTGCTTAAAATTTTCATTAATTTTATTTTAGTTGTTGAATAAAATCATAAATTTACCCAGAATAAACTAGTAGAACAGAAAAGATGGTAATGAAGGTCGTCACAGGATGAAATATGAATCAAATGGATCTTTTATTAAATTATAATTTGACGCTTAACAAACAAACGAAAAATATATGACATAAATAACCATAATATGATTAACATTGTCCATATTATTGTTAATTCTGACCATAATACTTTTTCATTTGTCAAAATTCTGGAAAATTTTGACCATATTATGTTGATTTTGAACAGAATATGTTTAGTTTTGACCATTATTATGGGTTTAAATGACCAAAATATGATTAATTTTGACCATATTATGGTTGATTTCGGGAAAATATTTGTTGATTTTAACCATACTATGGTCATATTTAAACATAATATGGTAGCCTGCAAGCATGAAATTTGTTAAAATGCAACCATAGTATGTATGTTTATGCCAATTAAGTGAGTTTTTTCCTTCCACTGTTCATAAGATCTTTCTCTTTATCCTTATTTATTTTCAAAATCGCAGGACCAATTCTGTCGGAATAAAATCCGCGAGGATGCATGTGATAAATGTACTTCGACTTCAACTCCGGTACAAAAAGCCTCACTCCGACTCCACAGCACTGGTTTAAAGAGTGAAAATCGTTCCTACGTATTAAATTATGGGATCTCACACCAATATTGAATTGTTTGATACTTCAATGGAAAGAAAAATCTATCAAAAAGAGGAATACGGGAAACTTAATTTCTTTTTTTAATTTTCCTTAGAAACACTTTATTATAGGTGCAGGGTCCCTAAAAGAGGAAATATGTTGTTACTTTTTTTGTTCTTCAAATGATACTATTTGATTTTCCGTAAGTAGTAGACCTAGAAACTTAAAATTAAATATGCATGGTTCTGAGTGAATAAGGATCTGTAAGTGGATTGTTTTTTGTAATTTTCTTTCTATAACTGATACTGTTTGAATTACACAGTACAACACATGATTTCGGGACAAAATTCTGATAATTGCTTATGAAAGTAGACCCAAAAAGAAGAACTTCTGCATCATTATCGTATAGGGGAGTTTGTCACGTTTTAGGCTCTTTTGTTTGTCATAACTCGAGAACCACTTGTCCGAATAAGCTGAAACAAATTTAAAAATTAAGAATTACCATTTCTTTAATCTGTTCATACAACGTTTCGCTACAGTTTGGTAGTTATAAATAAATGTATGAAGAAAAAACATATTTTTTTCCCAAATATTTAAATTTTTTATTTTTAATTCATAAAAAATCCAAAACGGTAAAAATGTATCAAGTCCTATTACTTTCACGTAAAGTCGCATAACCTATGAACGAAATGAGACATAAATCATGTTAATCGATAAACGCGTTTCGCTTTAATTCACGATTAATTAAAGGAATGAATTTCAAAAATTTGCTCGAGATATCCACAAAATTCTTTGGAAAAAACATAGATGACTTTTTTATTGATTCTTTCTTTTGCATGAAAATAAACATTCCGATTCATATTACAGCTATTCTTACACAGAAAATATGCAGTTTTTATATGTTATCTATGCATGGAAACAAAATTTAGAAAATTTTCACACAGTGTCCAGACTCGGAGGTTAAGGTGTATCGGTACCAGCAGGGCGTTCAACTGGAACTGTGGCAGTTAAAGCAGCAATGTATACTCTTGTTTTCAATTTTTTTCTGAATAATTCAGCACGAGCATTTATGCATGCGTAGCACCAGGATTCCAGTTACGTCTTCCACCCAAATTACTGGCTTCATAAAAGAAAACTGCCCACCTTTTCCATGTATCCACATTATAAGGGTATTACAGTAGACGCTCACAAATTAGAGCTTTCAGTAATTCGAACGTCCAGAAGTTAGAATCAGTGTTTCCAATACATTAAACGCTCTAAAATTCTTATTTAAAATTCTTATTTCAGAGCGATTTTTTTTTTGTTATTTGAACACAAGAAATCCCCAATTTATTTTTATTTTGTTTAACCCTTATGTGAATGGCAAGGTACCCGGGTACCTTTGGAATTTTCAACTTAATTTTTTTTTAAATAAACAGATGGTCCACATATCTAAAACTTCTTGAGAACTCCTAACTTTTTAACAATTTTAAATTATAATTATTTTTAAGCTTACAAATTATTTTGAAAAGGCGTTGTGAACCAGTTTTCATCTTACACCCTTAACGGTATGGCAAGGTACCCGGCCACCTTCATACAGTAAATTCCACATAGCTACCCGGGTACCTTGCAATGCTGTTAAAGTTGTTTTTTCCAGTCACATAAGGATTAAACATAATCACAAAATGTATATATGTGTTACCTATTTGTTGTTTTTGTCGCATTTATATATGTTTCTATTAAAAAGTGAAGGTGTATCATTAGAAATGAAAAAAAAATAAACGTAAAAAACACTTTATCATTGGAAAGTCAAAATATAAGAAAAGCTTGACAAAGGCGTTCAAGGGAACCGATTACACCTAGATTTTAATGTTACAACATCTTCAAACAGCTTCATCAAATCACACAGAACAGCAATATATGTATAATGCTGTTTCAAACACATATACATATAAAAATAAAAAAAAAATTTAGTTTTGGGAAGTAAATATACTCAATTTTGTATTCGAGAAAAATGTCCAGAAATTAAAATAATTCAGAAATTAGAATTTCCTTAAAAACAAAGCGGTTATAATTTGCGAGCGTCTACTGTATAACAATTTTTGCACACTGTGTTCGGCGTAAAATTTGTACCACTTAAATCTGCTTCATCAAAATAATGACAATACGCTGTTATGTATTCCTCCCTAATCAATTTTTTCGATCCAGTTGGCCTCTTTTTGGGACGATATGACCACAAACGTAACAAAAATTATCCAATTGTGGGCACTTGTTATTTTCCATATTTGGAAAATATATTTTATGTTTTGTTATTATTTACTTTTAAAATAATAAAAAAATCGATCAAAGAGCACCTATAAATACTACAAATATTTCAATATTTTACTGGCAGGTACTTATGAAATATGTTTTCGAAACATTCCAAAACATGAGCACTCATAAATGTGGGATCAATTTCTGTAAAAAAAAGCGTTCAGGTAACTAACGGAAAAACTCAAAACATTTTCCTTTTTTCCTTTTAATTGTCCACTCACATTTATTAACGCTTATTAATTTGCTACAGCAATCATAACAATCAAATAACCTTTTGTTTATTACTTTTTTTAATTCTGAGAATCATAAAAAATGTCCTCAATGTTTTTTCCAAAGAATTTTGTGAATATCTTGAGCAAATTTTTGAAATTCATTCCTTTAATTAATTGTGAATAAAAGCGAAACGCTTTCATGGATTTTAAAAATCTGAAACAAATCTCAAAAATAATTTACCCTATAAGCTTTTAAATCATGCTTGAGCACCCATTAAAATCCAAAAAAAAAAAATTGTATTGGACACACTAGTTAGTGTGTTTACATTTTTATTGTATATAATTTTATTTTCAAAAAGGTAACCTACTGGCATTCACTAAAGAACACTTAAAAATTTTAAAAAACAAAAAAAAAACAGTTTATAATATTTTAATTTTCGTTCTCAATTATAGAGGCCACTAAAACCATGTAATTATTATGGTTATAAAATCATGCAATTTAAGGGTGCTTACACTTTAATTACACCTGACCTTACTTTACATCCATCTTTGTCAAAAGTCCAGAGAGCTAAAATTATCAAAGTGTTTTTTTTTAACATAAAATATGGTTAAACAAACGAAAAATTGAAATGGACATAAATATTTCACTTTCAGCTGGGAATTTTCTAAGACGCAAACCAGAAGTATTTAAAATCAAAACCTTTTTAAAATAAAGAAAAGAAAGAAATATAAGTTACCCTGTATGAAGTGAAATTAAGGGATGAGAATTTGTGTTTGAAATTATTTATTTTAGATTACCCCGTTAAATTTTATTTCTATCAACCCTCTAGCGTAGAATTTAAAACAGCAACAAGGAACAGGATTTACTCCTGTAATCGATAAAAAAGTGTAAAATACTTTCCTGGTGGTGCGTAGGCGAGTTTGCTTTATTTCTAAATTTAATAGAAAAGCCTTTAAGGCATCAACGCTTTTAAGTTTAAAAATAAGTTTTTTTGGTTTTGGTCATTGCTGCAATGTTTGCAAAGCTTTTATATTGTAAAAGCTTTATCGTGAACAGAATAAGATGTTTCCAAAGCCAATGTGCTTAAATTTGCTGAATTTATTTTAACAAATAAAATAATTCATAAAGTTTGTAAACGGGGGCGTTATCCAGCATTTCATGTGTAATAAAGTCACTAGAGAAAGGGCTTTTTATTTCTCTCATTTCTTCTTAATTTCTTTCTGCTATACAGAAAAACTAATGGGGTGATTGGGTATGGCAACTGAACATAAATTGCATTAACAGTTGCCGAAAATATACAACAATTGGCAACTGATGCCGATTTCAGGTGGCAATTAATAAATATTTAGGCAACCTTTAAGTTTTGATGTCGATTTTAAAAGTAAAAAGCCGCAAAAAGGTAAAAATTAATATATTTTTTAATTTTAAGCGTTGATCGGCCTTTTTTCTGATTACTCTAAATATTATATTTATGGTGTTTTCTTTTCTACAAAAAAATGTGCCTTTTTCAAAAAAAATTCAATTTGGTGTCTTTTTTCTTCAAAATTTTGCTCCCGAAAAGCGTGGATTGTTTTATTCTAAAAAACTCATGCTTTTCGGGAGCAACATTTTTTAAGAAACAGACACCAAATTGCATTTTTTTAAAACAAGGCACATTTTTTTGTAGAAAAGAAAACACCATAATTTTCTATATTTTTTTTTCATTTTGTAACTTTTATTACTTATTTTTTTTTTTTGCCGAACAAAATAGATAAACTTTCCACGGTAAAACAATTTGGCCTACTAGTCTAACGAATTGAACGGAATCTACCTATTGAAAACTGTGGAGATATTTCGCTTGCCCGATAAATTGTGTTCAGCCTTTATAGTATTTTCTAAGAAAGTCACAGCATCTTTGACAAGACGAAAATATACCCTAAAAGTTTAAAATGATAATATAAGCAAAATTAATCAATTATGTATACACAAAAAGTGACATAAATAAAATTTTTTTTAATTTAAAATAAAATACTATTTTAAAAATAGTATTTTCGAAAGACAAAAGGGTAAAGTGTTGTATTCTTGGTACATGTCGTTAAGACATCGAAATAATGTTATAGAATTTTGAAAATTACAATGTAAGGCATATCCCAAGACTACAGAACGATTTTTGTATGCAAGTTTTTTTTCTCAAATTTTTACTATTTGTGGATATTGTCGTAAAAGTCACGGAAAACGATATTGATATGATTCATTTTTTTTCTCATTATTTATTTATTGAATCTTCATATATTAAATATGAACCACTTTCAGGATAATATTTTTTTAATCGTTTCAATTGTTTGCTTCTACACGCGTCTCTTTCCAGATCATTTACCATAAATTTCTTTTCTTTTTTTTAGGTTGTTTGATAGTTTTGGCTAAATGACATTCACTTTCCCCTATAGGTAGCTCCAAAGAAAAAAGCTGAGGCCATTAAATCGGATTAATGGTGACCAGGTAAAATAAAATAAATACTATATTATTAACTCGACAACCATTTTTCGCTATTTAAAACTAAACACATTATCCCCAACTTATTCGTCGTTTTCGAAAAAAAAAAAATTGTCTACGGCTCACCTAAATGTTCAATAATATCATGGACAGCCCTCGTTAATTAAAAAGCTGAACTAATCAACGATATTGTTAGAGTACTAGTTGCATTTCGATCTCGAACGAAATGTTAATATGATCAATCTTTGTGTTTAAAATAAAATTTAATAAATTTGCTTCTTTGTTCTAAGCTGAGTCCTTTTATAATAAAATTCTCAAGCTTTTAAAATGTACTGCCTGTTTAACAATTTCTATTAAAATAAAAGGATGTGTAAGTTTTCGTTTTGTTTAAAGAAATTTAAACTAAAAAAATATTTCCAAACCAAAATCTAAAAATAACACTTAACCTTTCAAGCCATATTGCCGCAATGACTTGCGATTTTTAAATTCCGTAAATTTGTATCAGAAAACCTTCGCTTCATTATGGTTTAATTCATCCATCGAAAAGCTATAATCATATTATGGTTGCTTCCAAACATGTTATGGTTAATTTTGAATAACAATGATATGTTTGAAATTATAATATTTTAAAACATTGTATGTTTAACTTTAAATTTTAAATAATATGTTTAAAAAGCAACAACATTCTGGACGTTTGCATTTTACTTGGTTTGCTTAAAATTTCCATTCATTTTTTTTTAATTATTGATTAAAATACATAAATTTACGTAAAATAAAATAGTAGCAAAGAAAAAATGGTAATAAAGGACGTCACAGGTTGGAATATGAATCAAAGGGGAATAACACCAATCAGGAATAAAAAATTAAATAAAATTTAATTTGACATTACAAACAAATAAAAAAAATTTGATGAAATGAATAATCATTATTTGATAACCATTGACCATATTATTGTTAATTCTGACCATAATATGGTTACTTTTGTCAAAATTCAGGAAAATGTTAACCATAGTATGGTAAATTTTAAACATAATATGGTTAGTTTTGATCATTATTATGGTTGATATTAACCAAAATATGGTTAATTATGACCATATTATGGTTGATTTCGGGAAAATTTTTGTTGATTTGACCATACTGTGGTTATAGTTAAACATAATATAGAAAACTGCATACATAAACATGGTTAAAATCCAACCATAGTATTTTGTCTTAGAATATGGTTACCTCCAACCATATTTTTTTCTACGTGTGGAATTTGTAATTTCTTTAAAATGTATCTAAGGCCCCACAATGTCCATCTGACCTTCTGTCTGGGCGTCTATCCGTCCGTATGTCCGTGTGTATGTTAAAATGGATTTTCCGAAGACTCCAGATATGATGGATACTAGAGTGTTATATATTTATATTGCATATTCACCGTTTATGTTTTCTGTTGAAATAAAGCCAAATCGTTGCAAAAATTGCTGAGATATTAGCAAAAGATCACGACTGCCTCTTATTTAACCTATAAATCTCTTGTTGTTGTTTTTTCTTTATATCTGAAGAACTACAAGAGCCAAAAATTTAAAATAATTTACATGCATCTTGGTAATCAATAAATGCCGTTTAACACTATCACACAAGTCTTACGTATTTTGACGAAAATGCAACTCTGATCTAATTATTGTTTGAAAATTTTCAAAAAAAAACGATAACAACTTATCATGACAGGATGTTTTATTTTTCAAAATACATAAGACTTGTGTGATAGTGTAAAGTAGCTATAAGATTGACTATAAGATTGGCGACGTGGGCATTGGCACTTCCCATTCAACGACATTATAGATTTCTGTATATCTGGATAACGGCAAGAGTCGGTTTCAAAATTAGTTGCAAGGTTATCAATACACGCCATCCGACAAAATTAAGGCGGGATTGGAGAAGTCGGCGTGACACAAAATAGATTTATTAATATCTAAAGAACGGTATTAGTATAACTTTCGATTGTTACCGCACCATGTTTAAGGGTATATAGATTTGGAGTAGCCGAATGAAGCACTCTTAGGGTCATTATTACAACTTGGCGGTAGCTAAAGTTAAGATGAAATTGACAGACGGTAATGTGTTCTCTGACAAAAAGTGTCCCATCTGTCCGATAACAGCTTCCGCCAAGTTGTTATAATGGCCCTTACTTGTTTTTTTTTGACTCCTCTACCAGAATCTATTAATTTATTTTTTTTTAAAGTGTAATTAATAATAATTAATTTATAAGCTAAATATTATAACTTACACAATAGTTTTTGGGTAAAAGATCTTATCATAAATTTTAAAAGATTTTATTACGGATTTTAAAATTTGTAGTTGGCGCAAATCAGATTAATCAATTTTTTACCATGGTTTAACATTTGACGCTATATAGTATACTTGTCATCGTAAAAATGTGTACATATTTATCACTGTAAAGACATTCTTGCTATCGTGTTTTATAACATACTAGAAGTTTTTTGTTGGTGAAAAATATTTAGATTTCCTAAGTATCTACCACCAAAATAAATTTTAATATTAGAACATATCCATATCCAATTACACCTGAACAACTTTTATCAACTTTTGCACGCTCTATTAGCAAATCGTGAAAGAGAACATTAAACACGCACAAAATATTTCATAACAACAAATTTTTCGCATTAAATGTACATTTGCTTACTATTCTAATAGATTGAATTGACAAAAATATAGATAAGACGAATATGGGTAATTCCATGTCAAATCGACCAAGAGTGGGACCCGACCCCTTTCGATTTGAATGAAATTTGGTGAGAAGGTTCCTTTTATCCTATAAGGAACATATATGAACGAAAAAAATTTTTAAAATTTTTTTTTCAAAAGTTACGTCATATTCAAAATGGCATAATTTCGCCGAATTAGCCGAATATGTTGAGTTTATTTTTTCTATATCTCAAAAACTACTGCACATACGAAGATGATTTGTATGTCATTTTAAAGAGAATACTTGGGGCTATAAGCAATATATTGAAGAAAAAATTTTTTTTGGAAAAAATGTAATATCTGCAAAATATTAAATTTTTAAAATGGACTAAGTCAAAAACCTAATTTTTTTTTTGCCTAATTTTTTTTTATATAATACCTCAAACTGTTCTTTAAAAATCCTAAAACTTTGAAGGAGGTGTTTTTTTTTTTTTTTAGATATGAATTTTTTTCTTTCGCAACCTTTGAAAAAATAATCTTAAAATAGAATTTTAATATTGTAATTTTGAGCAATAACTACACTGTGCTAATTGCAAAAAACAGACCAGCCGCACAATTTGCATTTTGCCCTAATTGGGGCACGCTGAATCCAGTGGGACTTACCGTTTTTTTAGATTGGCTCTTGTTTTCAAGAATTACCGTTATTTCGAAAATGTAAGAGGCTGCACAGCATATATTTGCGTAAATCAAAAACGGTTTAGTTTATTGAAATAACTAAAAAAACCGAAATTCGGCAATAAATAATAAAGTGGGGTTGGTCATACATTTGACCCATCTAGGAGCATCCTACGCGCGCTGCAGGGGCCAAATTAAAGAATTTTATTAAACCGCAATATTTGCATGGTGGCACGTAGGATGCTTCTAGATGGGTCAAATGTATGACCAACCCCACTTTATTATTTATTGCCGAATTTCGGTTTTTTTAGTTATTTCAATAAACTAAACCGTTTTTGATTTACGCAAATATATGCTGTGCAGCCTCTTACATTTTCGAAATAACGGTAATTCTTGAAAACAAGAGCCAATCTAAAAAAACGGTAAGTCCCACTGGATTCAGCGTGCCCCAATTAGGGCAAAATGCAAATTGTGCGGCTGGTCTGTTTTTTGCAATTAGCACAGTGTACTTATTGCTCAAAATTACAATATTAAAATTCTATTTTAAGATTATTTTTTCAAAGGTTGCGAAAGAAAAAAATTCATATCTAAAAAAAAAAAAAAAACACCTCCTTCAAAGTTTTAGGATTTTTAAAGAACAGTTTGAGGTATTATATAAAAAAAAATTAGGCAAAAAAAAAATTAGGTTTTTGACTTAGTCCATTTTAAAAATTTAATATTTTGCAGATATTACATTTTTTCCAAAAAAAATTTTTTCTTCAATATATTGCTTATAGCCCCAAGTATTCTCTTTAAAATGACATACAAATCATCTTCGTATGTGCAGTAGTTTTTGAGATATAGAAAAAATAAACTCAACATATTCGGCTAATTCGGCGAAATTATGCCATTTTGAATATGACGTAACTTTTGAAAAAAAAATTTTAAAAATTTTTTTCGTTCATATATGTTCCTTATAGGATAAAAGGAACCTTCTCACCAAATTTCATTCAAATCGAAAGGGGTCGGGTCCCACTCTTGGTCGATTTGACATGGAATTACCCATATACAACTCACCCCAGCAATTGCAGTAACTTCATATATGTCAGCTGAAAATAAAAAAATTATTAGTAATTTGAATATTTTGTATACAACACAAAGTTTGTAAATGTGTGCATGAGTGTGAACATAAAATTTGCATATTTTTAAATAAAAACTCAAATCTCACTCTTAACTATATGCGAGCTGGAAATCAGTAGACTTATGTAACTTATAATCAAAATTATACAAACGCACACACATTTATTGATTAGAAAAAAAAGAATGTTATTATCTGACATTTGTTGTAACTAAGCACTAACACATACACAGCCGCCCTCAACCACTTCGCTTCCCCTTTAATATTAAATCTACTTCAAATGATATCGAATGATAAGAATGAAAAATTCAAATAAAATTACAAATTTTCTATTTTCTGTTCTTATTTGTATCGATACTCGTATGCAAAATACATGAAAATAAAAACATTCAATGAGATGTGTAAGTAGTAAAAAAAGAAATATCTACAAATAATACTTGCCACCATTCACTCACACACTTCTTCAGTTACAACGCATTCTAAACTTACAACCCTCCACACACAAAAAAAAAATAATACAAAACACGTAAATATTTAATAAAGACGTATGTATGTATGTATGTATGTATGTAAAAGCAAAGAAACAAGAACACAAAGTTAAATAAACTAGAAAATATTACACACGCACTTTGTAAAGTGGCGAACAGCATCAGCTGCTACCTTGACAACTGCTAGTATTACTAGTAATCAATGAATGAACGAGTGACTGAATGAATAAGTTTATATTGTATAGTAAGATTTAGCTTATCGTTATCCAAGTACAACAAGATGCGTTAGAAATTGACACGTAACAACAGTCAAGATGAAAAAAAAACTGAAACGCGAATTTTTATTTTTATAGATTTTTCATGCACGCATATCGATATGGGCACATTAAAATTTTACAACCTCCCCCATACTAGCCTGCTTTAAAGAAGGCAATCTGAAAATTACTTTTAGTGTTCAAACGGAATTAAGTCTTCAACTTCAGGAAAAAATCCTAAGCCCATATATAAGGCACATTAACAAGGTAGACTCATCAGAGAGAGAGAGAGAGAGAGAGCATTGCAAAAAAAAACCCGACTTGTCTCCATATAAAACAAAAACAATTTAAAGCACACACACGAAATTGGACAATTGGGGTATTATGTCTATCCCTCTAACACTACTAGAGTATTCACTCGATTAATCGTTGTTCGATTAAATTAGGAAGTTTTCCGCCATTATTTGATCGAATAATTAAAAAAGCCAATTTCGAATAATGAATAACCATTTTCAAGCTCGAACTTTTTTAATATAAAAATATTTGTTTTTGGATCTTTAACTGTTTATGATAATGTACAACTAAATTACATGTTTTAAACTTCTAAATTTATTTTCATCGCACATGTGTTTGAGCATATTTCAGACCCTTTTTAGATATGGGTGTATGAGACACAAATTATGTATATCATTATAAACGTAAAATTCCATACGTTAGAAATTTGGCTTAAATAGCACATTTTTCATATAAACTACAAAAATTTAAACAATTTATTACTGAAATTGAAATCAAAGTTATTTTAAAAACTTAAGTTTATTAAAAAAATCAGAAAAAAATTCGGTGATTTTAAAAAAAAATTTAACTGAGAATGTCCATAGACTTCAATTTCACTCGATTGAATAAATTTCTTTTAAAAATTTTCCATAACTGGAGGTGCCAGTCTTACAAAAAATAAATAAAAAATTAATTTAAAAAACAGGCGGGACACAATTGCAAATTATAAAGTGAAAAAAATTAATTGTTCCCGCCTGCTTGTAAGCATAACTGTACTAAACTTTGGCTTTCAGACACATTTTATAGTCTGTTAAACCAAAGTAGTGTAAACATTGTTTATAGTTTGTTTTAATTTAGTTTTCCTTGATCTTGTTTGAGGGCCCAAATCGTCTCACACTTGATTGAATGAACTTTCGTATCGAATAAAACTTCGTCACGTGTCAAAAATGGGATTGCGGCAATCGAAAGCTTTCGAATCGAAATTTGTTTAAAAAATGTAATTGATTTTATGCTTGTATATAAACCAGCAGTGTTAATAGTGACTTCGGCTTAGCGGTTTTCGGCGCTTGTCAAAAAGAGCAACGCAAAATTTTAAAAAATTCGAAAACTGTAGAAATTCGTAAAAATTTTACAAATTTAGGAAATTTGCAAAAATAGCGAAAATTCTCGAAATTTTTAATATACATATGTATCAAACTAGCCATTAAATTGATTAAAAATCACTAAAAGTACAAGGAATGGCAAAAATTTGATAACAAATTTGAAATTAGCGGAAATTCGCAAAAACTTGCAAACAGCTGCATGAAAGCAAAGTCTAGTATTTATTAAAAATTGTTAAAGCTGTAATGAATCAGATAACTTACAGAAAAAGTCACTGATATTGCGAACACGGCTAAAATTCGCGAATAATAGCAAATTTGGTAACAAACCTTAAAATTTATTTGAAATCGCTAAATCGGTAAAAAAAAAAACAAAATTTCAACAATTAACGAAAAAAAAAATTACAAAAATAGCGAAAATTCGCCAAAAAAAATTGATTAAAAGTCCATAAAAGTATACGGAATGGAAAAAATTCTGTAACCTTTTTTAACTCCTGGACACTGTTTCTCAAAACTACAAGTTACAAATCAACAAGTTAAATTTATTTAAAACAAAATCAAAAATTTTAAAATTATTGCTTTATCTAATGTTTTTTACTTGCAGATTTGTAACTTGTAGTTCTGAGCAACTTCTTATTATTCGTAAAACTTTTTGGCTTTCTATTCACAAAAATAAATTCTAAGAGCTCCCATGTAATTAAAAAAATTGCTTAAGGTTATACTTTGGTAAAAATTTTATCTTTCTCATATTATTAACAACAATTTACTACACTCGTTTCCCCTTTGTTTTCATTTAGTGCTTTCCCAATAAAAAAATTGTGTAATCTTAAAATTTTGTTATAAGTATGCACACTTTTCAAACCTCTCTCGCATTTCAACCTGAGCACAGTAACATATAAACACTAGAAAGTACTAGGCAGCTAACATTACAGTCGGGTTTAAAGAAAGCACGAACAGATAGGGACTCCAATACCACCAACTATTAATATTCTTCTACTTGTATTTGTTGTAGTTTTTTTATTTTACTATAGCTGGTGTTCACATCCCACTGGGGGCTCGTAATATTCTAAACAAAAGAATAAAAAGTTATGTCACTCTAAACAACATATGAGACCATCATCATTTTTAGTATAGAAAAAAGTGTGTTCGGGATGTAAAGTAGGTTTATTTGTGCATATCGGTGTGTGAGCATGAGTATGCGTGTGTGTGTGCATGCATAATAAACTTGCATAAAACAAAGTGGCCAATAGGAACTATTACTTCAGGTTTTTCTTTGTCATAACGACCGATTCAAATGTTAACCTTTTTCACAACAATATGAAGCTTTTACTTAAACCACAATATTTATAAATTAAAAATTTAAGCCAGCTACGAACAAACAACATTTATGTGCAAATAAACACGACAATGACTGTATATTAGGGGGCGCCTTATTTTTCATATTGCTCCCCTTCCCCTCCGCCTAGAAATGTTCTTCCCATCAACAAGACTATCACCTCTTTTCTTCGAAAAACGATTTTCGCTGGCAAAAGAACATCGACTATGGAATGTAAATTTTGAAGTATGAGTTGAAAGCACTGTCACAAATTTCGTTGCGCATCGAATTTTTCAACGAAAAAAAAATTTACATTCGATATCTGCAACAGTTGTACACAAATTTTCGTTTTTTGTTCGACAGTTTTTGGTTTCGACTGCAGTTTTTAAACCCTGTTAATAATGATTTACATTATTTACATTAAAAAAGTAGAATTTTCTAAGAAATTAATTTTAATCGATTAATTGACATAAATTGTTCGAGTTATTCGTTATTCGAAATTGGCTATTTTGATTATTCGATCAAATAATGGCGAAAAATTCTTGGAAACTCTAGTAAACAGCTATTGGACAGGCTAGTTTTCCTTATGGAACAAAATTCTTTTTTGACAAAGTGATTTGCATAAAAGTTCAGCATATAAAAAAGTGGGGTGAAATCCAATAGAAACTAAATTGTTTGGCAACAACAATAATTTATTTGTGGTCACGTTTAACTTCAACTTGATTTTTAAAATTTGTAAATAAAGATATTTGTATAATATTTTTAGCTGGCCTTAGCAACCAGTGAAATGCGCATAGAAGCCAGCTTTCCCTCAACAATAAATGTGGATTTGCCAAAGATAAAAATTAATTTTATTTTTGTAAAAATTTTGTCATTAAATAATAATTTTAGTTATTTAATGTAATGTAATCGAAATGTGTACGAAAATATTTTTCTAATGATATAGAAAATACGAAATAAAACTTGCAATAAGCAATAAGGAAAGTCTAATAGGTCAAGACATGCCATACGATACCCAAGACCGCAGTATTTACAAACAAATTATCGGTAGTCTACCCTATTTGGGTCCAATTGGCAACCATGCAAATTATGGTTTGAGGTTAAGGATTGTATTAAAAATGTTTGGGCCGAAAATTATCTAGGTATCTACATACATCCATGTGAGATTTTTTCATAATATTAGGATGCGGGACCTATTCCCAAATTTTGATGTGGGACCTATTCCCAAATTTTGATGTACCAGAAAAAAATTTACCTATATTAATACCAGCATTTTTAAGGAAGTTATGGGACTAAAGATTATTTTCTGGAGTTGTATTTGCTTGAGAGCTATGGCCAAATAAGGACCGATTTTAACAAAATTTGATAAGATGATTAAGATTGCAATGAAATAATTTTGATCGTAAAGACATTTGTATGGGGCTATATTACCTTCTCTACCTTTAGTGGTGTGGGTACAAAAAACATCAAATATTTCAAAAACAAATATAAATATTTAAAATTTTTAAGATCTATTCCACCATACGTGGAGAGAGTATTATGCCATAAAAATTCTGGCTATAGACCTTTGATGTTCACAAATGTTTTGCAGCTATGTACAATGTACATTGAACATGCATACATTTGTGAGAGAATTTTAAAGAACAGTGACACGAAAAATGAAGTGCCTAGATTTTCATTTAAATCACAAGAAATAGTTTTTTTTTTTGTTTTTTACACATTTTTAAAAACAAGTTCAGTTATAATTAACTCTCAGTTATAACTGTTAAAATATATTGTTAATTAAAGAGTAAAAGAGCTTGGTGAAATTAGCCGTTAGTGAAGTAAAAAAATGAAGAAAATTCAGTGAGAACTGCGAGAATATTAAACAATTTAAACTAAGAATTGTGTTCACGGTACAATTAATCCTAGTTCTACAACGAGACAAGAACGCATGTATTTTGTTGGTAAACTTGATGGATTGTCATAAAATATCGGGCCATAATTGCAAAAAAAAAGCTTAAGCGACAAAAACAAAATTTTACAGGAGAAGGTTCTCTTTATTTTATTTCATAAAAATTTGTTATGCATTTTTTCGCTTGAGATAAAATAGTTTTTGCTATAAAATCGTAACGGTACCGTATGTTCATGGTCACACATTTAATCAGATGATGCAAGTGTTGCCAGTTAAGTCATATATAACAAAAAAAATATTTAAAATTCTATCGCTTTTTTGCAGTAAATAACTACCATTTTAATTGTGACATAATGTAAGGTTCGTAAACAATATTCTGCTGGGCAACTGAAGTTACCTTCTTAATTAAACCATGACTGTATCTAAGAAAATTCAAATAAAATCCTCTTAATTTATGCTTTTATGACAGTTTTGTAAAATCAATAAAATATTTTTTTTTTATTTCAGCATCAGTTATTTTACATACTGTATTTGTAAGTGTATCAACACAAATAACGTAGACCCGCCTTTTAGTACACCGATCAACTCAGAATTTTTTTCTTTTTCCATCTATCAATGTCTGTTCATTTTTGTAGCTGGTATATCCTAACCATGGCCTTTATTTCAAGATTCGATTAGGACAATTGGGTCGACTGCTGACCATACTAGTCCTTATTAAATGCTTAACAAAATAAAACAGAAATGTCAAATCGTCTTGTTTCTTAATTGTACTGTAAAATTTTACCTAAAATGTTTTTAAATATTAAAAATTCTTCTCATTTCTTATCCTTTTCGCTTATTCGTTGCTAAATATTTAGGAACTAAATGCAGACTGAGCGACTTCCCTGGGACTTAATTGTCTGAAATATATTCGAAATTATTTTAATCAATAGAAGGAAGTACCCTTAGTTATAGAAAATAAAACTGGTTTATAAAAGGTTTATTTAACAAATTTTCATAGAAAATTCGCTGCATAAGCTTTTTATAAACCTGTGCCCAAGTTCAGTAACTCACGCGTCGAGAAGCTTTTCGATTGAAATGTGTGAAATAAAACAAAAATGATATATGTATATTAAAACAAACAGCTGTTTTTCTCACAAAACTGTGACTGTAACTTTTTTTTTGGCGAGTACTGCCTGTCACTTAAGGAAATTATTAGACCCCTTTCACACTCGGCAAGTTACTTGCGCAACTCTTGGTTTGTAGATGTCAGCGGTAAGGTCGGGGTAAGGAAAAAAAAATTTTGTACAGACTTTGTTGTTGTCGGCAAGTAACTTCGCAAGTGCGAAAGGGGTCTTATATAGAAGTAAGGTACTAAATAATGAGTGAAAGAACCAATTCATTTTAAAAAAAGTAGGCAAAGTTTTTATGGGTAGTTTTAAAGTCTAACATTTTCTATTTAAACCTTGTTGTGAATTCTTATAAATTTCCTGCAGGGTATTTGCTAAAAGTTACAAGGGTTGCTAGTGTTGGCAAGTTTTAAACCGTAACAGTAAAACCTTGATGAAATCATTTAACATTCTTTTCGATTTGTAAGAACGGCAAGTATGTTCATACAACCAACATTCAGATCAATGTAAAAATAAATGCAGCAGTTGTGTTTGTGGCAGTAGCAAACAGCAGTTATTATCCATGTTTACGCAATTTCATTTATGCCAAAACGACATTTTAATGCTTTTTTTAGTCTTTTTATTTTTTATTTCAGCAGCTGTAAAGGGCTTTAGTGTAGCAAATTTTTATATCAAGTTTTAACAAGTTTTTCTGTTTTTTTATTGTACATTTTCCTCCTGCTTTTATTGTAAGTAATACTAAAAATAGAATTTCGAATAGCAAACGTACTTTCAAAATACATTGTTGTCTGTAAGTATCACAAAATATAACGATTTTGGTTTATTAGTTTTAATAGGTTTTATGATCAACCACAAAAATCTCCTTTCATTTTTGGCATTTTATAATCATCAATGATACTGGAGTCAAAGATACGTGAAGGATTTTTAAATTCGATGAAACAAACTTCTATTAGATAGAATAAATTCTCATTTCTCTTTCCTCGTAGGTATATGCAATACATATAAATACAATCAAATTGAAAAATGTAATAAGAAAATTTAAATAGGCACATCCTTTCACTTTCTGCTTTACAACCTTTACCTTTACAACTGACAGCTACAGACTCTGTTTCACTTTCGTCTTGGGCTATAGACATCTGTAAACATGTAAAAAAAAGTGTAAGTTGTACAAACAAACATAAATATTTTCAACATACAACTGCAACCAGAACAGATTTATAAGTGCTTCTGTCTACCTTTATTTACACGCACACACTCACTTACACTTGCTTCTGAAGCATTACGAGTAAAATGCACTATCAACCCTTAAGGCTGCAAGTCTAACCCTTTTTTGTTGGTATTGTAAGTGCTGTTTCTTTTTTTTTTTGAATTGAAAACCTTGTGCCAGCAGACATGTCTACTTTATATTTTTCGCGTATATTTTCAAAATCATAGACCATACTATGCTACACTTCTGCTTATTTTTTTTTTTTTTTTTTTGAAGTGCATCTTAAGATCTGAACACTGTTGGTTCCTTGATTGTTTTTTCTGTTCTTTCCAGTGTTTTTGTGCTACCCCTTCAGTAACTTGCTTGGATTTTTTATAATTGTTGTTGGTAACCCATTCATGCTTACAGCAGTTTGCTTTCTTGCCTTTTATTTTGTTGTTGTTTCTTCAAGTAGCCTCAGTTGCAGTTTCCTACTTTCGCTTACATTTTTCTTACAAACTGAAAAAAAATGCGAAAGAAATGTATGTTTGGTTGTTTGTGTAGGCTTTTACAATGATGACGACTACTTGAACTTTTTTCGCAACTTATTTTTTAAAAAGCAAAACTGTTTTTCACAAGGTCCTTGTTGAAGCATGATATCTTTTTTTTTTGTTATGTCTTCAGAGTTTCAAAAAAATACGATGGAAGTTTGAAAATTTTAGTCATATAGTGTCAAATATGACCTTAAATCCGATTTCATATAATAATCTTAAAAATTCTAGCTTACAGAAAATAAAAAGACAGAAAAAGAAAAAACCGAAAAATGTACTTTAGACTTCAAGAAAAATTCTTGACAAAAAGTATTAAACACAGAAGTTAGGCAGAACATGCAAATCAATTAAAATAGCTAATCATTCACAACAAATTACGATCCATCAAGTTTAAAAACATTTGGTTTAAAAATGGATGTTTGACTATT
The DNA here is from genome assembly GCA_949318255.1 of Pollenia labialis. Taxonomy (NCBI): domain Eukaryota; kingdom Metazoa; phylum Arthropoda; class Insecta; order Diptera; family Polleniidae; genus Pollenia; species Pollenia labialis. The sequence continues at coordinate 132,637,655 of OX439142.1, read as the reverse complement.
GACTGCCAGCCGTCGGCAATGGTTTGGTTACAATCGAAGCATGTAAGGCAACCTGTCCGTTAAAGCCTGGGTTAAATTCCTAGTTCAGTCAAGAATGAAAATATTATCAATAAATTTTAATTAATTTTATGTTGCATAATTCGTGTTATAAGATGCCTTCATAAAAATAATTTTATTTAATGAAAATTCAATTTGATGCACTTAAAGCCTGATTAAAAATATTAAAAATTGGAATAGAAACATGAACACTTAAATAAAATAACCCAAAATAATTACTAATTCTAACTTTATTTCATAAAAAAACTGAGACAATATTCTTCTAAAAGGACTTAGTTATTTTTGGATTATACAATTAAAATCGATCTTTAAGAAAACATAAACAATATTCGTCGACTTAAAGTCAGACACATGACTCCAAGATTAATGTGGGTACCGGTAATGATGAAACAAGTAAACACCATAAGCAAATGATGCCTCTGCTAACGGCAGTGTATGCCTTAAACTTCCTTTCTTTCAAAATGGAGGTCCTGCATTCAAGCTGATCGTCATTCGGCAGCGTCAAATTAGCCACCAGGTCTCGGGGATAAAATCATTCGCCAAACCGTAATCTTAAAGATTTGCATAATTTTAAACCTCATTTCTCCTTCAATAACTGTCAGCTGGGCAACTTTTAAGTTCTTTCCTTAAAAAAAAGGTGTTTGCATATTACACAGAAAGAAAAGCACTTGGGATAAATCAAGTTTTTTATGATAACTTTAAGTACGAGTCGTACTCAAAAACTCAAGGACGAATAACACTAAAACGTACTTAAAGCAATCCTTAATGGGATTACCCTCGAAACTGTATCCCGGAATTTCTAAAAATAAGTAGAAAATTCTTAAACCAATTAAAAAAAGATTAAACTTTTCGTTAGTAGTGCCGATCTGAGAGTAAAATTAGTTGTAGAACAAGCTTATCATAAGAAATTTCCTACAACTTTACAACAAATATGATTACAAATGCCTTATTCTCGCTATAGTTTTGTAAGTGTTTTGGAGAATGTTGTCCCGTTATTTGACGCGTCCCTTAAAATTGTAATATTAGTTAAAATTTTCAGTCTTTGAGTTTGGTTCCAAAAGTGAAGTGTTTTAAATTCTTTAAACAGTGCACAATTCTAAAAAAAAGGTATAGAAATAATATATAAATAAAAAACTATTTGTAAAAATGCCATATAAATTTAAACAGAATGTTCGTAAAGAATGCAATCTTATTTAAGTTTAGAAGTGTATTTTTCTGTAAGCTTATTCCAATATTAGACTTCTTAGCTTACATTATATTATATACAAGTAATATTATCGCAAGGGATCAGTTTTCATTATTAAATAAAGCCTTTAAAATAGTAATCACAACACTTTTCTAATCTTAAAGCTTATGCTAGTAAGCTTGCTACAAGTCGTTTTGGTTTGTTGGGCTAGGCTTAAGTTTCTTCAATTCGCCACTTAAGTCGATGGTTTTGGTGACACTGCCGACCAAGTTTCTGCATTTTTGTCTGCCTTTGGGAAAAAAAGAAAAACAGACACATTTTAGCTTGTTCTTAATTTTTATACGCATACCACAATAGTGGAAATGATATTATACGCTTGTGCTGACAACAAAATTATGCTTTTAGAGTCGATTTAACGATGTCCCTCCGTCCGGCTGGCTGGTTGTCTGTCCGTGTAATCTTCTGCGTAAAGTACAGGACACAATTTCTAATTTAATTTTAAGGTTAGGAAAAAAACAAAGCCTAATAAAAATGGTGGGAGTCGGCCTATAATTTCACATGTCCCTATACAAACTTCTTTCCGGAATAGTGTGTGTGCCTATAAACCATCCTATTACGTTGTTATTTACATAAAACTAGGACCAGACTTATTTTATTGCAATCTAAATCATCATACCAATTTTTGTCGGAATCGGTCCATATTTGACAACTACCTTATAAATGTTGGTATTAATATAACAATTGGCGACAATAACTTTTACGATAGCCACTTTGTCAATACAAAATTTTGCGCTGGTGGTTCCAAAATCAACCAGAGGTCCCATATAAACTTTACTATGTACACTTATAAAATTATTACAGTAACTGATTGTGGGTTATTAAATTCGTTTTCCGTACTTTTTACAGTAACTGATTGTGGGTTATTAAATTCGTTTTCCGTACCGTAAATAAAATATAGTTATTTTACGAATAATTTTATTTTTGAACATTAATGTTTGTTAATCAAAAAACAAACTACGAAAAAATAATGTTTTTCCGTATTGATTTTATGTTGTTTGATTTTTTGTCGGTTAAAATATATTTTTTAAACGTAAAAGCTGTTCGATTTTACGGAATATTCTGTTTAAAAAATAAAAAAATTAAAAATGAATGTGAAAATCATTTGTTTTAAATGAAATGTAAATGATCCGTTTTTTAAATAAATTTTAAGTTGTTTAAAATGAATTTTCGTTTGAATTTAACTACATAATTTTTTGAGTGTATGCTCTTTTATTTTAAAGCAAAATTTTGGTACAATTTATCTTAATTTGTTAACAATTTTGCCATTAAGACGGTACAATTTAAGAGTTGTCAGATCGCAACAGTGCTTCCTATGGTAAATTACGGACCGAGCACTGTAATATTTCTAAATATATAAAACTAAATTAGTTTTTTAATGAGATTAGTTCACATTTCGATTCATAACACTTTGCCTACTGAGCCGATTGTGATAGATTTCAATCTCAAACTGCTTAGATGAACTAGTTGATGCTTTTTAAAGGGAGTGTGATTTAAACAGACGGACAGACAGTCCGACATGGCTAAATCGCATTAGAAATTCTCAAGGACCCAGAATGTATATGTATAATTTATGAGGGTATTAAAATATAATTTTTTGATTAAAGACTATTGCTAAATTTAAAATCAGCTTAATTATAAATTTTTTAGCTTTTTATTTTATATAAATATTTAAAATTTTTCATATTCTTAATATTTTTAAATATCAACAAATCCACCTTCATTAACGTTAATTAGGAACCGATGCCCCACATTTAATCATTTTAATAGAAATAAAAAAATGCGAGTTTTTTTTCTTATTAACCCTTTTGTCATCAGTACAAATTCATAAACTTGCCTCGTATAATAAAATAAGAACGGCCCAAACCTTGCATTTTAACAATTGTCTTAAAAGTTATGCTACAAATATCGTATTTGCACCTCTCGAACGTCCTTCAGCCCACAAAAGACCCCAATTTAATATACATACATTACTCCTGCAAGCAAACACACGTAAGCAATTGTATGTATGAGCATAATCGTATGGGCTTCACTTAAAGTCTCGTCTTTTGTACTCACTGACACAAACACAACACTTACACTAACGTTTGTGTGCGTACTTCATGTATGCAAACTTACCTCATACATATCTACATATATGTGTGTGCATACATACATAAATACGTTTTCATAAACTTTTGCCTAGTAGTGCAAGTGCATTTTTATATGAACCCATACCAAATAAATAAAAACAAAAGGCAAAATGTTTTACAAAAAAAAAACAATCTTTAATAACATGCGACGATTTCTATGTTGATGATGACGACAATCATTTACATTTCACTTTCTTTGCCGTGTGTTATTTTTAAAGAACAACAGCAACAACATATAGAGTATAAAAACAAGAACTGCATAAATATGTACATGTTCATGAATGTATGAACATGAAAGTATGTAAAATCTTTATGGTTTTACACAATTGTATTTGAATCGTATCACTCGTATTCCCCTAATGAATCTGTGATTTCTAAAAAAGTGTATGTTTGTAATTTTGTATACTTAATTTTCTAAATACCTTCTGCCTAACACGTTAATGTGCACAAACACCTAGATGCATATGTATGTATGTGTGTAAAGACCACATGGATATTAACATACATAAATATGTACGTGCCTACATGCGTTATGAATTTGAAATGCATCATTGTTCTTATTATTGGTTGGATAATAAAACAGTTTCTGAATCAAACCCTGTGTTTGTTACAAAACTTTTGTAAGGCTGGGATCACACAATTGATGGTTTTTTTCAGAAAGTGTATGTCTGTTAGTGAGAGGGGAAGATAATATGCTTTTCTTTTCTCCTCTCTCACCCATAAACTTAGACTTTCTGAAAGAAAATTTCATAATGTGAGCCCAGACTAATGAACTCATAACTGTATTTAAAATTATGATCTCGAATTTACAAACTTATTTTTTATTTTATTTAAAAAGAGTTACAAACACAATTACAAATTATATTCTAAATTAATTAACCGAGCAATAGTAACGTTGACATTCAAGCCCGTTGTAGTGAAACATACCAGAGTCTCTGGCAGGAATATAGCCCGCAGACTGAGACTAGCTCACTACCAACTAGCCTACCGGGGCACCTTTAAAAACTTATGAAATTGGCATTTTATTTACATAATTCTAGGATTTAGTAATTTAAAAAGTTTTAAATTCAGAACTTCCATTCACGCAATCTATTTAGTTAATCATTTAAATAGATAAATATAACCACGGTCACACGTAACAAATCAGCATTTTCACAACTCTAATATAAACACATAAATAAAAAACAACAACAACAACAGAAATAAAAGTTATAGCAAAAGCAGTGTTCGAAAATAAACATTAAACATCGCTCCTTAGTGTTCGGTTTGGTATTATAGTGTTTTTGTAGTAAATAATTAAAAAAAAACGTTTCTCTGTTTGTCATCTTTGAGCACAAAAATAATACTGTTCTTATCCTATTTAGCAAAAAAAACCGAGAACATTTAATTCCGATCGGTTTTTTTGTTAACCACAAAACATCATTGTGTTCGGTTCAGATCATAAGTGTTCGTTCGTTACAGGTGTGCTTAACACCCTTTTGGCTGGTAAAAAAAAAAAATTTACACAAACAAAACACACACAAGTTGTTCGTGCTGTGGTCGTTGCTAAAATTATTTGTTTGTTAATTATTTCAGCAATGTAAAAAAGTAACATTATAGAACATTAAAATATTTGTTTTGTTCTGATTTAAAACGAAGAACCGAACACTATATAATATTCAGCTCTTTCTTGAAAATAGTTACGAACGGTATATGGGGCTGCGTTTATCTGCACAAGCACTTAAAAATAGATATTGTTCCTGGCTGTGTAAACCGCACGCTAAATAATGTTCTGTTTATTTTCGAACACTGAACAGAAGTCGTGAAGTGCTTTTTGTTAGTTAACGTGTTAGTTAACGCGTGCTGTTACTGCTTAATTTTTTCTAAAATAACGCTCATTTGTTCAACATTTAAAATAAAGTTCAAATCTCTACTTAATGGAGCCCAATTGATAACGTTACAACACAGGAGCAAGGCAACTTTTGTATCCACCTAATATTAACACGTAATTTTCTTACTCTCTATTAGTATGTCAACTACTAGGGTTTTAAATCTAAAATTTTCCGATGTTTTAATATGAGGAATTTTAGAAATTTCCCAGTAAAATTTTTAATTTAAATTTTAGGATTTAATCTTCCTTTCCATAATAATATTCATCTTAAATGTAGAGCGGCGCGATTCAACAAAGAGTAAAACAAGCCGGAAGATAAGGAACTTCTGTGGCCCTTTGTTGTCGAAACAGATCTTAAGCAATGCAAAACCCTCAATTTCTTATGCAAATTTTATAGCTTAAAATGACAACTAATCAGAAATCTTTTCAATTTTTACGTAAGCGTTTACAAAAAATTGCTGATGATGAGGATTCCCGAAAATTAAAAAAAAAATGAATGGAAAAATACAGTTAAAAGAACCCTAAACACATACAGCAGGCAAATGGAAATACATTAATACGTGTATGTGATCTGAGTGAATCTGTGTATGCATTTGTGTAAAAAGCATTTGGAAATCGCAACTTACCTTAGAGTTTCATATTTCTTAGTTACATTTTTCTTATTTTAGTAGTAGCAACACTAGTGATGGTGGTGTTAGAAACAAAAATGTAAACAGGAGTAAAAATGTTTCTCTATTATTTACTTGGTATCCCTTTACAGCAGGTGTGTGAGTAAAATACATATTTACATATAATGCATGCTTGTTTGTATGCTGGCATGTACACATTTATATGATTGTGTATTTGCATTCATTTTTTCTTTACTTTTGTGAAAATTCAAGTGCATGTCGCCGTCGCGTTAAGTGCTTTGTTGGGGTGTTTTATGTTTTTTTTCGCTTTTGCTTCTTTTATATTTTGTATTGCTTTTTACATGACTGGCTTGCTTGTGTGCGTGTGTGTGTGTTCAATTTAACTTGACACAGGATATTCAATAACTAGTAGTACGGGGAATTCCCTTACAGGACATGCATTTTTTTTCTTTCTTTCTTATCGGTTCCTACATATACATGTTTTTAAAAATGCTGTGCTTTATTTTTTTTTATCAAGGATATTGTATTTATTGCTTGTTAGTTGGTGGTTGATTCTTTGATGTGATTGAAAAAGAGTTTTACGACACTTTATTGAGAAAGTAAAATAAATATGAATATAGAAACAAAAAGTTGTTTATTTAATCGCTTTTTGTATTTTTAAATTCAAAAGTAGTTATTTGTGCAATATTTCATTTTCGTGCAATTTAAGTTGATAAAAGTTTTTAGTATTTTTTTCAGTACATGAAAATTTCAGTTTGATATTTAAAGTTTAATTTAGAATCCAGAAGAAATATGTGTATTAACATTGACACCGATTATCCGTCAAAAATTAGAAATTGAAATAAAATTCTATTTAAAAAAAAATACATTCTCAAACTCTAAACAATTATTTTTAATTTCCTTAAAAGATGATTTTTAACCCTATAAAGTTCCCCCTTATTTCCTGTCTATATTCTTTAAAATTTTATAATATTCATGGTTATTGAACTATATTTTCAAGAGAAGATGAGGACATACAGGAAAGTGATGAAAATAGATTTTGAAAACGTGTTCAGTTTCCTTTCCTGCGCTTTTGCATACTTTAACAAATATCTTAATACAGTCGACTGTTGATTATTTGAAACTGGTTTATTGAATCTTTCGATAATTTGAACTGTTCTCCGGCTCCCTCAAAAAACATTTGATCAATTAAAAAAAACACATGCACATGGAAATTATTTGGATATCATTTTGCACGTCGACGCTCTATAATTTGAACTGTTAACTTGTTTGCGTAACGTTTTTTTTTTTTTTTTTTTGTTTTGAAACAAACAAAACTGGAAATCATCGTATACGTTGGTTTCTGTGCAAAAAAAAAATTATTTTAAAATGTTGTAAATTTTTTTATTCTTTTACATTTTATAACTTTGTTTTTTTATATTTTTCAATATCCTAAAGACGTAACGCAAAGGAGTTACGAAAATTTAAAATTCAAATTAAAATTTCCTTTTTTAAAATACATAAATAAAATATTGACAATAAGCTCGATAAAATAGCAAGTAATTTAAAAATTAATTCAACAAAATATTAAATAGGAAAAAATAATTCAAAACAAAACTTAGATAATGAACGGGTTAAAAGAATTGTAGATTATCAAAATAATTTTCATGGGAATACAAAATTTAATGTAAATGATGCTTAATTCCCAATTTTTATTATTTGATAAAAACACTGAAATTTATTGTTGATGTGATAAGATATTCCTATGCGCATTTCACTGGTTGCTTAGGCCAGATCATCAGGAAACTTCATCCATAAAGATTTTAGAAAAACTAAAGATATTAAACCAAATAAAACTGTTAAGCATATAAGAATTACAGAAACAGTTCTAAGTCGAAAGTCAAAAGTCGAACATCAATCTTTAAACCAAATGGTATTTAATCTTTGGTAGATCGAAATTTGCTTTGAATGATTATCTACTTTAATTAATTTAGATGTTCTCTCTTACTTCAGTTTTTCATACTTTTTGTCAGGAATTCCTCTTGAAGTCCAAAGTACATTTTTCTGTTTTTCGTGTTTTTGTCTTTCTTTTTCTTGTGGACCGTTTTCGGCCCAACTGGAAGGACAAATGTTAGCAAAGAGCTCATGCCTTTGCTGTTAACAATAATTAGTATTAATTGTGGTTATTTTGTTGAACTGCATATTGTTTTTAATCAAAATTTTAATTTAAATTCCTTTCTTCATAAAAATAATTTAAAAACAAATTAAATTTAATGAACTTTATCCTGATTAAAATATCAAAATTTGGAATAAAACCCATAAACAGTTCAACAAAATTACCACAAAACTAATTATTAAGTTGGATTCTTTTAAAAGTTTGAGTTCGGAGAACAAATGTCGCCATTCAATGTTGATCAATATTTGTCTGTCTTTTTACTATGTAAAATTTTATATTAACAAAGTTAATCGTTAATACGAGCGCTTACTTATAATTTAACATAGTCTATTGGGTGCCCAGCTTGTTACAATTTGCCAGAAACAGAGTATATCAAATAGAGTTTAAAAAAAATTCTTTGAAAAAAATCGGGAAAAAAGTATTAAAAATATCGTTTTATTGTACATTAGTATTGAAATTTTTAATCGCCAATACGAGCGCTTAATTCGAAAAATGACTAGCACCATTGAATTCAGCATACTCAAATTTGCTTTGCTGGTAGGGTGGAGAGCGTAGCATCTTACAAGGAAAAACAAGTGCGTCAAAAAAATTTGTATTACTGTCGAACGTAGGGGTCGGGTCCCCTTTTTACAAATTTCAATTTTAATTTTTGCAAATACTATGAAAGGCTTATTAGACCAATGACATTTACTGTTTGATCTTATATATGATATATCAATGTTATGCCCTTAGAAGCCATTTCGTACCAACCTAATGTACCACCCTAATAACAGAAAATGAAAGCTCGCTAAAGAACTTTTGCTACGGAAGTAATTCAATAATAGCCGTAAATCATTATACTTTTGCTAAAGGTATTTCTATAATTCCTGCAGAACAGTCGGCAGTCTGGCATTTAAACAGAGGCGGTGCAAGCCATAAATGATTAAAATCTGTCTACAACTTTTGATTTTATTTGTATGGGATCGTCCCTAATCAGTGGAGATAAAGAGCAAGTTTGTTTTGAGAAAAGTGCAAAAAACTAATTGAGGTCGGTCATACATTTTATCTGCCGAGGGGCGACTCCTGGGCAGTTATGGGGCTTTTTCTTCAATATTTTTCCAGTCTGTATTAAAAATGTTCTATGCGGGCACCCTTAAGAAATGGAGATAGCGGATAAATAAGTTCGAAACAAATGATTAAAAATAAAATAGGTAGTAGGGTTGGTCATACATTTGTCCCATCAAAGAGCACTCTACGCGCTGCAGGGGCCGAATTTAAGAATTTAACCATACAAATATTACGATGTAATAAAATTCTCAAATTTGGTACCTGCAGAGTACGTAGGATGCTTCTAGACATGTCATATCTATTACCAGCCCAACATTATGTTTCATTTTCATCAATTGTTTCTTACATTCCTACCAGCTATCACCAATTTTCCATACAATATTTTCAATACAGACTAGAAAAATATTGAAGAAAAAGTACTATACGTGCCGAGGAGTCGCTGTATTCTGTAAACGCCTAAAGCTGAAGGTCCACACCATGCGTTTATGCGTCTGTCCTTTTTATGCATCTGACAAAAAAGTAGAATCAGTGTAATTGTATTTGACAAGTTACAAAGAAAATCGCATAGAATGCATAGTTGTATCAACGCATGAAAGTAGGTTTACTTTCTACTTTTGTATCCGTCGCATGTGTGGTGAAAAAAAGTCAGCTGTTATTGATGCCCATGGATGACAATTCATATTTTAATTTCAATGTTATCGATAAATATGTTTGTGTGGTGGATTACTTTTACTATTTTTTGGCATTAAAAAAGGTTTTTAATAAGAGAAAAAGCTTTCGTAATAAAGATTGTATAAACTTTAAAGAATAAAATACATTAAAATTAATTTTAAGCACAAATTTACCACGAACAAAATTGCCATTCTAGTTATCGATTACTTTTATGTTGTGTATATTATTTTTTGAACAAATGCCATGAACTGGAAACTTATACTGTGATACTGTGAAAAATCACGAATATTTTTATAATTAAAGCTTACTCCTCTATGAATTCTTTTGAATTAATTCTTTAAAATTGTTTTTAATAAACAAACATGTTAGCCCAACAGCTGATAAAAAAAACAAATTTGGCGCATAAAACGCATGACATGTAACTTGAATTTAGAAACGCATAAAATGCACAAAAAGTATCATACGTATCTACGCATGAACGCAATGTGTGGACCTTCAGCTTAAGATATAATGAACAATTTAAAAAGGCGACCCCTACGTTCGGCAAAAAAGACAGTTTTTTAAACCTCCTAGCTAAAATATTTTATATTAGAGGGTGTTTGGAGAAATTTTTTTTGGGTGCAATCTAGTGGCCAGCTTGTTAAAAACTTGTAAAAGAGTTCTTGCACTGTGTCGTAAAATTAAAATATTTGTATTTTGGAAAAAAATTTAAATGAAAATTTTGTCCCTGATTTTCCTAAAATCCAATATTCAAATTTAAATAATTTTTAAATTTAAACTCTTTAAATTACAAAAATATATAAACATAAAAAAGAATCATCATCAAGTAAAATCCCTTTTGAAAAATTTCAAATAAAAAATGTAATAATAAAAAAAACAATTACTCTTATTTTAATGTGTTCATATGTTATGGAAAAGGAAGGAAGGCAAAAAGGAAAAGGGTTTCCTTTGTTTTATCGATCCTACTCATTTATTTAAATTTCTATTTTTCACAAATACATATACACGTACATACGTACGTCTAAGCAAAAGTATGTAGTGCGCTAAAATCTAAAAACACATACCTACAACTATTTTAAAATAAGTAATATAATGTAATGTATGAGTAACAATGTTTACGATACGCACAAATTATCTGACATTTCACATACATAACAAAAAAAAAAAAAAAAAACGCGATGACCATCTAAACACAACAAATAATATAAAAAAGGAGCACAGCTTCATAATGTGAAGAAATAAATGATTCTACGAATTTCCTTTTTTTAAACCGTCTAAAGCATGAAGCGACATTGAAAAATGTATTTGTCGTATGTACATTCATGTGTTAGTATGTTTTTAATATTCATGTGTGCGTTATGGCTAAATATGAATTGGACTTTTTGTTCATTTGCTTCTGTTGTAAAATCCCCAAATGCGTGTTACATATCTAAATATGCAAACATAGCAGCTCACATCAAGCAGCTGACCACACATTAAATAATGTAGAGCTGCGGAAATAATATGACGCGCAACTTTCTAATTACACGTACAAGTTTGTTGTTGTTGTTTTTTTTTTACTTTTTGCCTTTGCTTAGATACAGATACCTTCATACGTATGCGAGATGCCAGATTCTATATCTAAGTACATGAATGTTAACATTTTGTGTGTTCGATGTAAAAACTACCCAAAGGGACGCGAAACTTTCGTTACATTTAGCCAGCCTGACTACCATCCATCCAACCAGCCATTGATTCATCCGTTCTTTTACTAATTCTAACATTCATTCATATGCAAAATAACGTCAAATACACAAAAAGGATTAAAAAGTACGCGTAGTACTTAAAAAAGTAGTTGGGGTACTTGGTGGAGGTTATAAAAAGGGTCAGTTTTCCTTTAATTTTTTGTCTTATACTTTTTTGGAAGCAAATAATACTGGCGCAAAACTGACTGACCACTATTTTTGGAGGGTTATTTTATTTAAAACATACTAGTTTTTTAGCGATGGTGTGAGTTTTTTGCAGAATCCTTTTTGCGCTCTAAACTTTGGGGGGCGCTTAACAAATTCTGTACGCTTTTTTTATTGATTAGACAATTATATGTGTTTACTATGGGTGAAGCTTTAACTATAGAAACTGTACTTTTCTTACATTCTGTGTTATGATTGTTTAAACAATGTCATGTATGTAAAAATGTTCTCCCCCTTTGTTTTTGGAAAATTATTGTACATCTCGATATAAAAGTGCTCAGTTAACCCTAAAATCTACACAATAAATGGATGTAATGAAACATAAAACTTATTATTTTTAGTTAAGATAAAATCAAACGAACACAAATTTGAGGACAGTTCTTACAGAATTGATTTTAAAATTTTAAAAATATTTTACATGGAGTCTCTCATGCTCAGTTTAAATGGTTAAAAGTTAATTGTGTATAAAAATGCTGCACTAATCCTAAATATTTTTACCCAGAAAAAAAACCATGTTCGAAGAGCAACGTACTATAATTTGATTTTAACAATGTTTATGGTTGCAAGTATCATTTAATATGACCATAAAATGACCAACATTACCATAATATGGTCAAAAATAACCATAACTCGCTCAAAATTAATCATATTTTGGTCAGTAGTTATCATACTTAACATATTATGTCAAAATAAAACATAATATGGTCAACATTTTCAAGAATTTGGGCAAAAGTAACCATACTGTGCTTAGAATTAACAATAATATTTTATTATGGTTTTTTTTATTTAAGTGCCACGTTGTAATTTTATTTCGTTTTCTATACCTTTTAAAAAAGTTTTTTAAGCTTGACCATATCAAGGAATAAGCATTTTCTGCATGCCAAAAACTAGGAATTTTGAATTTTCTGAGAAGAAAATTCTGCAATTTTTGAAAGTGCTAAAGATGAACTAGGTTTTAAAGAATTTATAATTTAAAAAGTTCAGGTTGCAGGATTTTAATATATTCCAAAACGGAAATTGTTCCTCAAATGTAGCAGGGTTGTAAGGGAGAAATGAAAACGATAAACAATCGACATCGTTTTATAGCTGTTATAGAATACAAGTTTTCTATTGAATTGATGACGATGTATTGTAGTTATTTATTTCTTGTACTTCAACCACTTTCTACCATTTACAAATTAATTTTTTTTTCACACAATCAGCTTAAATTTTCCTATTTTTTGGCGTCCTTTTGTTATAATGTCAACCTAAGTGGGCAACCAAATTTAACGTATTATATAAGCAATAATTATCTGCGAAAATTAAAAAAAAATTTCGTGCAACATATCTGGCTTGAAATCAATTTATACAAAAAAGTGTTGTCTACATTTAAACCAACACAACTTTGACATTTACTGCAATATATATCGCAATTTTATCGTTGTAATAGACAGGGGGTAACACACAACTCTTGCGATCTATGCTAAAAGTTACATGGAAGGTTTCTTACGCAACTTCAAGGAAAAGTTTTGTATTTCTTCCAAATAATCTTGTGTGAAATTTGTATGGAGCCAAATAGATTGATTAAACCGTAATTAACTTTACATTTAAAGTTAAACTGTAGCCTACCTTATTTCTAAAGAAATGTCGGTCAAGCGGAGAAGAATGTTAAAATCTTTTTTTTTATTGTCTGGATATATTGAAATCACTTAACTCTACTTCATTAACAAAAATCACGATTATTTTTTTACGGAAATCAAATTCTGTATCTACTCAAACGAAACTAAGAATTATTTACTTCGTTATGGCTTCGAAACCTGGAACGCAGTAAGAATCGAAATTGGGACACTTGGGACAAAAAGCAAACCATTGCGGCATGAAATACGTGAGCGGAAATAAAAATAGATCACCCAAACGGGACAAAGAGGTGACATTACCTTACAAGCATTATAAGCGAGTCATAGAAAAGGTAGACCAGCTATAAAGTGGAGACGAATAGTGAAGGCAAAGGTGCTGCTTTGGGTCGTAGGTAGAATTAAATAAAATATTAATCATTAAGTAGATCGGAATTCAAATATTTTGTGTTGGCCCTATGTTCCTCTCGTGAATAAGCAATTAATAAATAATAATTTCTTTTCGTTTAAGTATTTGTGAGGATATATGTAAATCTATCTATATATATACATATGTAAATCGGCAAAGACAAACCAGTTAAGAACAGTTTCCTCCTCTGTTTGTTAACCGATTTGAACAACAAATACACCATTTGAAAATTAGTTACCTACAGTGCACAGTATTTATTTTTTTAAATCTAATAGTGTTTTCTTTTCCACAAAAAATATCACATATATTTAAAAAATGCAATTTGGGGTTTGTTTTAAGTTTTAATAGTTATTTTTTCTATTATTTTATAGTAAAAACAGAAGATAGCTTTTTATTGTTAATGGAAGGTTGTCAGTGACATACGATTTAAATGGATTTGGTGTTATAAAATTGTTTTCGAAAAAAAAACGCCAAATCAAGAAATCGTAAAAAGTTGGTGTTAATAAATCGGCAATCTGGCAAAGTTATATTCAAAAAAATAAACAAAAGAAATTGGAATGTCGTCATTCATTTTGTTTATTTATTTATTTAATATCAATCTATTAACAAATTTGGGTCTTTCTATATTTTTTTATATATTGAAGAACAAACTTTTTGTCAGTTGTTAAAAACAGGGCCATCCAATTTTGTGTTTTGTTCTCATCAAATAAAAAATTCAAAATTTAGTATGTTTTTTTGTAGAAAAGAAAACACCATATGGAAGTTATACTATGTTTACACTTGGGTTCTTAAACGCGTTTAAGCAACTCGAACGTGTTAAGCTCCAATCATATCAAAATCGAGATGATTTTCCATACATTAAAGTGATTTGTTAATCACTTTAAATTGATATGTTTACAACTAAATCACTTCATTAATCACATAGAATCCACTGAACATACCACAAACTGAGTACTATGTAGAATCGGCCAAAATGAATTGAACAACCGGCCCCGATTTCTGCTTAATGTTTTTATTTTTTTCCTTAAGCTGGGATCACACGATTGCCGCAAATGCACATATGACACAATTTTTATTGTGCTTTATTGACGCACAATAATGAAATTGCACTAATCAAATATTCTGAAATCACACGATTGCCCTGTTTTAAACAAATTTAATTGCCGCTAGTTGGTACAAAGCGAAATGGTTACAAAAATTGCCGCAGCACACTCACACGATTGTTCTTACTTGTGTTAACTGCGAAAACAGCTGTTGTGGTAGCTTCTTTATTTGTTTGAGAGTTCTTGTTGGTTTGTTCATTGAAAAAAATTAAATTTGTATCATTTACTTAAACAAATTATTGTTGAATAGTGTTATTTAATTTTTTTAAGACATTCCAAAAACTAACAGTCTGTTCAACAATTTCGTAAATTTAGTTTCGAATATAAAAATCTTTAATAAAAATATTCGTACAGAACAGCTAAATATGCTTGTGAACATACATACATACATACCTAAAATAATTAATTAAAAAAATTTAAATGCAAAATAAATAAATACATATTTATTTTCATTATTTATTTATTTATTTATTTATTTTCATTACCTACTAAAAGAAACACAAAAAAGTAAATCTCTTAAAAAAGGCAAATATTGCCGCGTATTGTGTTGTTTGATTGCCGCACAAGAACACAATAAATATTGGTGCATTTTTGTAATTTTTATTGACGCGCGGTTGCATAGCAAACAGTCACATGATTGCCGCACCAGGGTTGCATTTGATTGGCAAAAGTAAGCACAATATTGTCCTCGATTGGTACATGAGCCATTTGGTTGTGCGGTCACACGATTGGGGTATTAAAAAGTGTGAAAATTGGTACATTGCGGCAATCGTGTGATCCCAGCTTTAAACTATTCAAAAATTTTCACAATTTCATCATTAATATGTTTAAAATAATCTTCTGATAACTTTATAAAAGTATTTTTTTTATCAATTTTTAATACATTAAAGAAATATAAATTTGTTTGTCTTGTTTTTTTCTTAATCATCTGTCATCTTAGTCCCAATTTACACTAGGGACATTTCTTGCCGGACAGACGAAGTTCGTGGCGAGGGGTCGAAAAGGTAGAGTGTGTAGTACATGACCATCTGTACTGGACATTTTTTCATTTCTCTTTCTTACTTTTCGTAGTTTACATACAAGTATTAATTTCTGTCAGACTTCTAATGTTTCATATGTAAGCGCTTCAGGTAAGATTAAAAGAGAATTCAAAAAATGTCCGGCAAGAAATGTCCTTAGTGTAAATTGGGACTTAATCATCTCAAATGTAATGTGAACGGCTTTGATTAACTTAATCAACATTTTGCTTAAACGCGTTTAAAAACTCAAGTGTGAACATAGAATAAAAAAGAGTACAAACTGGTGAATTCTCAAACCTCATATCTCCTAAGCTAAAAGGGATACTTATTAAATTATGGGATCCCACTACAATATTAAAATTTTTAATAATTCAATGTGGAGCAAGAAGCACCAAAAAGGGGAAATACTTTCTTTTACTTTTCCGTTCTATATGTGGTACTTTTTGAATTAAAAAAAAAAACTGTAGGTGCAGTCCCTAAGTGAGTATAAGAAGACAAATTTTGGTACTTTTTGTATGTTCGTTAATATTTCAGCTAGAAAAATAAAATTTAACATGCATGGTTCTGAGTAAATAAGACTATGTAATGGAGAGCCTTTTGGTACTTTTCGTTTTACAAATGGTACTCTTTTAATTTTCGTTATTATTATTACACCTAGAAACATAAAATTAAACATGCAATATCATGATTGTGTGAGAATCTATAAGGGGGAATTTTTGGTACTTTTTTTGTTCTTCAAATTATTCTATTTGAATTTCTGCTAATATTGGACATAGAAACATAAGATTTAACATAAAATGTCCTGAGTGAATCAGAATCCGTAAGATGCATCTTTTTGGTACATTTTCGATCCTTACCTGGTACATTTTGAATTTTTATTAACACTGAAATTAGAAAGATAAAGTTTCAAATGCAGAGTCCATCCAGAGTGATTAAGAAACTATAAGAGGAGACTTTTCGGTACCTTTTTGTTTTACAATTTGTACTCTCAGATTTTTTCTATGTTATTGAACTTACTAAATTTAACATTCACGGACTTGAGTTGAATATAATATTTAGACCGGAGGTTGGCCCCTCGCCAAATCTATCCGCGAATACAAAGAAAAAAGGTCGAAACATGCCAAATCATATATACTTATATGACTGGTCGAATTTCGACCACAAGGCAGGCACTATTATTAGTTAAGAGATAAACGATTGTGTATAGTTTGCAAAACAAAATGTAAATTTTTTAACTGTTTATTATTAAAAAGCCTAACAACTACTCTGAGCTAAGATTTTCCAAATAAGTCTATTGGATTTATATTACAAAGAGTCTATTTAATACATCCCACAAGTGCACAATTCCCCTTGCAGCATGCTTTTTGTTTAAAAAGAAAACTGAACTGCACTTTGCACAAGTTGCGACATCATTAGACAAAATAATTACCCTTACCTGTCAATATAGTGATGCAATTGTGGCCTTAAGCACAACCATATTTATAAACAACTCATTTAGTCATATTTCTAAAAAGCCTTTTTCCCTACTTTAAATCTAACATGTACATAAGTATGTGTGAGTGTATATTACATCCATCTCATCTAACTCGACTAGATAATAAAGAATACAAAGTTTTTAAAACCCCCAAGAGTTTAAAAGGGTACCATATTTGCTACCACGTTTGCTGCTGAGACTCTAAAGTGCAATAGGAAGAGGAAGGGGTATCTAACAAATGCGATGTGTGGTTGGGTTGACATAAATGTAAGTGTTTAGTAGTCGGCGTCTAGTCATTAGTCGTATACAATTTGTAAAATACATTTGCGTATGTATGTGTTTGTAATTAAAAGTAAGAGTAGTCGTAAAAAAGGAATATTTTTGTTTGTCTTTAAAGGTTTTTTATAAACAACATTTTTGTAAAACTTTTTCCATTCACCTTTTTTCGAGCATTTATAAATTTTTTTCTAAATATGAGTTTTTTTTTTTTTTTGTCATATTTTCCTTAGTTTTTTGTTAATATGAGTAGGTGTTCAAAATAAATGAGCTCTGGCGTGTGTTAGTGTGAACTTAAGCGAGCTTGTATTAGTGTTACATAGTGGTATTGGGCATCTGCCCAATTGTAATTAAAAATATATTTATGTTTAGAGAGACTTTTCGCAAACACATACGAGTACATGTGAGTAGAACAACAGCAGCATAAAAATGTTTGCAATTATTTGAGTTTTCATACCGAAATTAAAAACGAAAAAAACAGAAAACAATTCTAAAAATATAAAAGTTTTGGATCCCTTTTTTAGATAAATAATTTTTTTTTATTTCAGACAGTAGGAAAATTAGTAAAAAATATTTTGAGGAAAAAAATTTTAGTCAATATCAAAGGAACACGTATTTACATGTAAACATCAATTACAAATTGGAATATGTTTGACCGTCACTTTTAAACGAACCAACATTTAAAACTACTCTTAATTAGTAATTTTTGCTCCACTGTATTTTTGTTAACTTACTCACATACTCAAAAACACTTTAGCATTAACCGTAAGGGTTGCAGGAAATATTACTTTTACTTGTTTGTATGTATTTGTGTACGTGTATTTTCTTTTTTTCACATTTCTGCTTTTTTGTTTTGTTTTTGTAGTTAACCATTGGCATTATAATGAATTTGAAATTTATAAAACAGACAAAAACAAAAATAAAAAAATCAGGAAAAAAAGAGTAAAGGTTGTAATTTTTTCATTTTTTTCGTATTTTTTTCCTAAAGCATATCCATCCCAAAATGTATTCTATAAAAAATTTGTTTGTTAAATTCTATTCTTCAGCCCCTCATCTATTTGACATCAGAGTAGACTACTACTTCAATTTATTGTGCTCATTCTTCGTATGTGAAGATGAAGCTGATGTTGTATTTCGTTTCTAATAAAACAAAAGAAAAGAAGCATCTTAATATGAAATATAATGTGACACATGCATAAGTACTTTGTTAATTTTTGTTCTCTATATTGTTTTAGATTTTTTTGAAAAAAAAAACAAGAAAGAAAAACATAGAAAAACAAAAGATGCTTAAACATTCAAGATAGTATTGTCTTTGCAATGTCTAGTAAAATGTGTTTTTATCCTTTTATTTCTCTGTTCGCCTCTATTGTCCTTTGCAAATAGTCTAACTCACACTTTTACTTTTTATTGTTTCAATAGGCAATTTAGATGCAAGACTTTTAGCATTTCATAGAAAGTGACGTTTTTTGCTGACGTTAATAGTTTGAGGGGGGCAGCAAGTCTGTTGTTAAATGCTTAATATTGTTGCATTTTGTCTAAAAGCATTAAAGATATTAAAATATAAAGAATATTTTTATAAAATGTTTTAACTTTAAATAAGACAATTGAATCACTGCCGCGAAAAAACGAGCAAAACAAAACCTTTTTAGCCGGCAGGATTATTTATTTTTTAATTTTTTTTAAGATTATTAAAAATAATGTTAACAAAAACTATTATGTTTACACATTGCAAAACAAGTTCGCTAGAACCATATTTTGTTAGTAAATTACAACGTTCTTCCACTAGCTGACTCTTTATAAGCATTTTTGGAGGCGTTAAGGTGTATAATTTTGGGTTATTGAATGTTTAGACAGAGTAAGAGAGTAACGTTAACGGTTATCTGCAAGAAAACCGATTTAGCAAAAATTGGCTTCTTCAACGTTGTTCGCGGCTGTGCTTCAATTTATAAATAATTTTTTTCTAAATAAAATAAATCAATTAACTATCCCGATCTTAAGCTTACCAATTTATTTATTTAGGTTTTTAAAAGGTTCATAGAAAATTCGGGTTTTCTTAGTTGTAAGGCCGTTAAAATCTAAACTGGATATTTTATAGTCAAAAAATAACCTCATCTCCCATTTCTTCAGTCTTCAGTTTAACAGAAATTGCTACAAAATATGTTTCTTCGTAGCTTTTAGACTGATTTTCATATGATTATTGCAGTTGCAAATGGACAAAATTGAAATAAGTTTTCAAGTGAAGACGCAAGTTTCTTCGAAAAGGCCCATTTTACTAACCCATACATATGGATGGCTCAATATAAAAAAGGTGTAACTTTGTTCTTTGTAAATTAAAATTTTCTATTTCCAAAAATGACTTTTCAATTAGTTTTTTCTTACCCTTCTTACACCTACAATTAATGTTGGAAGAATTCCAACCAATTGTAGTGAGGAATGAAACAAGATATAAACTCACTGTTTATTGTTGTTGTTTTTGTTTAAGCTTTGATATTGTTTCAAGTAAAGCTGTTGCTTATAATTCTTATTCGCTTAACAGTTTTGTTTGTTAAATAGTTTTTCTAAAATCTTTGAATGAAGCTTCCTTACGATCGGGCCTAAGCAACCAGTGAAATGCGCATAGGTTATCCCTTCAACAAAAAATGTCAGTGTTTTTATCAAGAATAAAAATTGGGAATTATACACGACAAAATTTTAATTTAAAAGATTCTGTTCTTTTAAATTACAATTTTTTATTCCCAAATATTACTTTGAGAAGAAAAAAACTTAAAAATCTGTAAAATTAAAGAAAAAAAAGGTTTATGTGCAATTGTCAATGAAAAGATGCCACAAATTTTACACTATAACCCATAAAATTAAAAGCAAGATGCATTTATAATTTTTCTTCCGGAGTAAAAAAAGAACTTAGTTACGACTTTTTAATATTATTCCATCGATACATAAAAAATATGGGGCAATCCTTTCAAATCGGATAGTTTGGAGAACAATATTTTTTGATTCACTTTATTTTTAACTGTGTTGACGTTCCTTCTCAACAGCACATTTTAGCAAATTTTCAATAATATCGAAAAGTTGCGGAAAAAAATCAATGTTTTATATATAACAAAATGATGAAAATCAAAGAGTGTAAACAAAATTTTTAAAATACTAACTGCCTGTTCATCTATTTTCAAACGAAGACTTCGATCGCATAACTAACATTTAATACAAAAACAAATAATAAAATATTGTTTTTTTGTTTTTTTTTTACATGTTAGTTAAGCGATCGAAGTCTTCGTTTGAAAATAAATGAACAGGCAGTTAATCCAGAAAATCGCACCCAAGCCCACTGTGCAAATTTGTTTTTATTTCTTATTGGATAGCAGACAAAAAAAGCAAAAATACAAAAGAAATATACTATTTGAACTAATATTCTTTATTTGAATATACTTTTCTTATATTTGAACAAAAGCGAAAAAAATCTGAAAATTTGCTGAAATGTGCTGTTCAGAAGGAACATCAACACAGTAAAAATAAAGAAAATCAACAAATATTTTTCTCCAAGCTGTCCGATTTGACTTGGATGGCCCCATATATATATATAAACCTTTAGAAAGATTAATTGTCTGGCAAAACATATAAACCAGTCAGTTTTTGGAGAATTTTTCATAAAAATTTTGCTAAAAAATCAATCGCATCATAAACAAATATAAATTTTATAATACTTTTTTCTTGAGTTTCATATAGCAGAGATCGTAACAATTAAGACATTTATTAAAAATATCTAAATATAATTGAATCATTTATTTTGAAAAGGGCTCAGGTACAAAAATACAAAGTGTTCATGAAACACAAAAAACTCTTATTAATCTCATTAACCATTTCGCTCCTTTACCCTACGTTATAGTGCCATGGCGATTCTTTTAAAGTTTAAACAGAATTATGAAGTAAAAAAATAACTTGTTGATTGGTATATAAATAAGTTTTAAAACTTTAGTACAACTCCATTCGTTCTACAAATTTTCAATATAAGAAGGTATTAAGAAGATGTGATCCATTATTGATTTAATTTAATTTTTAATTGATCGGGACTAAACTTTTTTTCAAGCCGTTGCACATCTTCCTACTAAACTAATTGTTTAACCCTTCGTCTTACTCATGAGTCTGGCCAGACCTTTTTCGATTTTAAATGTTATTCTAGTATATTTAAAACACAGTTTCAGGTACCCTTCTAAAATTTAGTTTAAAAAGCTGAAAAATATAACCTGGGGTATAATCACCGCATACGATATCGAGCAAAATTGATCGAAATTATTTATTTTGGTATCATGAATATCGATATAGAATGAAATTTATTGAATTTGAAATAATAGCATTCGATATCGAGTAACTCGACATTACATTTCTCGAGTTTTCATTCGATACGTCAGTGTCTATCGTATGCAAAAATATTCGAAAGTTTATTCGATACGATAGTATCGAATGCGGTGATTAGATCCCTGGAAAGGATATATAAGGAAACTTATTCGAATATTTTACTGCACACATCACATTCGTAACACATGTGGTATGGCCAGACCCATATATATTTTGTATAGAAGATGACGTATTTTTAACTTTCTTTCTTGCTGTTTTTTATTATTTTTTTTGTTAAACTATCTATTATTTATTTATTTTTATTAAGCACACAAACTATTAGCTCCATCTAGCTCTACAATTTAACCCTCCCTATTACACATGTTTTTTAATTTCACATTCGTAACGCATGAGTCTAGCCAGACCCAACAAACTTTTGAATATATAAAACCAATTTTTTTAACTAATTGTTATATTATAAACATTTATAATTTAAATAAAATTTTAAAATAAAAATTTTAAATATGAATTTGCAGCCGTCGCCGTTGATGGTATAGTTTTATGCGGCTAACATCAAAATTGAACCTGCGGCTAACAATTTTTGCAACAAAAACTCTTGCGGCGTCAAATTAGATCGGCTTAGGACTCTGGTGTGTAGTAAACAAACAAAATAA
Organism: Pollenia labialis; assembly: GCA_949318255.1. Classification (NCBI taxonomy): domain Eukaryota; kingdom Metazoa; phylum Arthropoda; class Insecta; order Diptera; family Polleniidae; genus Pollenia; species Pollenia labialis. The sequence goes on along the minus strand of OX439142.1, from coordinate 132,615,001 downwards.
AATTTATTTGTGGCTTGCGTCTGAAAAATGGAAAATAGTCAGGAAAGATCTAATTTAATTTATTTATTCATGGATTAGAATTAAAAAATATTTTTATTTTTGGTAAATATTTATTTTTTATATTTGTTTTAAATCAGCTGACTTAAATTTAAAATAGCACACTTAATTACGAGGGGTTGTTCACAACAGTCGTATACATATGTTCATGTTATTATTTTATGACTTATGACTTTATGACACCTTGTGAATCCCTCAAATATAAACCCAATTTTACAAGCCAATTTTAACAGATTTAAATTGTCAACAGTTTATTTTTCAGTAGGTCTGTTCAATAGGAGAAAATAATTGAGTGAGTATTTTCAATAATTGTTACTAGAAAGTGTTCACGTACTGGAAAAACATTTGTTAAAAATTTCTGATAGAAAAATTTTATTCAACCATAGATTACATATTGGGAATCCTCCCAACATTAATTGTAGTTGTAAGTGGGTTTAGAAAACAAAAAAAAAAAAAAACAAAATCATAATTCCCTATTTTTATTCTTGATAAAAACACTGTAACTAATTGTTGGGAGATAAGCTTGTTTCTAAGCGCATTTCACAGGTTGCTTAGGCCAGATCATCAGGAAACATACTCCCAAAAAAATTTTTGAAAATAATATTTTTGACTTTTCTGATGATCTTAGGCCAGAACCAGTGAAATGCGCATAGGAATAGCTAGCTTATCCCATTAACAATAAATTTCAGTGTTTTTTTCAAGAATAAAAATTAGGAATTAAGTACGACACATGGAATCTTGTTCATTTGATTTACGTAGGAAAAAAGGGAAAAACATTTTTAATGGCTACTCGTAGGTTTCCTTATCCTATTTCGTTAATAGCAACTTGTATCATGCCTCCAATTTGACACCACTTGGTGTGTAGGGAACAGGAACAGCTGAAGGTGACTCAAAAAATGCGATTTGTTTTAAAGGAGATTATTTTAGTAGAATAAAGGATTTATGCAGTTTTTATTTTAAGTCTTTTGTTACTACGGCTATTCGGAGATACGTGTTGAATTTGATCAATACTTTAGCAATTGTTCTGTGCTCTGTTATCAAAAATTGATTCCCGTACTATTACCAACTATGGAAAGATTTTTAATTTGTCGTCATCTAAATCTTTTTATTGGAAAAAAAAATTAAATAATTCCTATTGACAGTATTGGACCGATCTGTTTAAACTAAAAATCCAAAAATTGGTATTAAAGCCATACAAATTTTTGGTCAAAAATGCAACAGCACCTAGTTAAGTTTTTTACTTCAAATTTAATTTACCGATTTATTTATTAATTTTTCTTATTATTTACAATCTGGTATGTTCTTGACTGACAAATAATGTCTCTTGGCATTCATGCTCATATTCTTTTTGAACAGATAATTTTATATAAAATGTCATATTTCTTTTAAAATGCAAATAATAATTTTAATATTAAAATAACAATTGATCTGATAAATCAAAGAAAAACAGGTCTTTGAAGTGTCTTTTCATAAATGTTTTTTGTATTTGTCACATATTTAAAGTGTTTTGGTTTTTTTTAATATTGTTGCTGTTTCATGTTTGTTAGACCACAATACACTTGCCAAACATGTTTTTTTTTTATTTACAAAAATATATTAAAGAAAAAATAATAAAATGCATATAATTTTGATGGTTGATAAGATAAAGTTTTTAAATTGCATTTAGCCGAAGGGTTTCTAAAATAAAAATATCTTTGAACAAAACACCAGCAAAACAGACACAAATGCATTTATTGTTTTGTGTGACTACAAGTGTTACAATATAAACAGAGGAAAAACATTTGTAATAATATCCTAAAAAAAATACAGAAAGAAATTCAAATAAAAAATTCAACTTGTTACAAATAACAAGAAAAAACACCAAGCAACAAAAAAGAAACATAAACACACATTTACACACACTAACAGCAAACAAGAGTAAACCCTGCAAGTAATATTGGACCACCTGATCCAATTTGTTTAAATGGACTACTCCATGGACTGGTCCGATGTGATGCAAGCATGGACCATCTCATTGTTAAAAAGTGTTTGTAGTGAGACGACATGTTTTCGTTTTTAAACGAAGTCAAAACTAATCCTCTTGTGTATACAATGGAGTAGTTTTAAGACTCCTCCATTGTTGTCCAAAGCTGGGTTATATGGTCCTGCCCTAGGACATCGTAATGTTAAATAGACCATATTTTTCCATACGTTTGGGTTATTTTTGGAGTAGTCCTAGTCCCTTCTGGGCTACATTGTACAAGCGTGTTTGGACTAGTCCTATTATTTGCAGGGAAATAACAGTGACAAAATCCTTTGAGGTTGTCAACTGCAATTGCAACTGTAGTTAAAGGGAATATGTGGTGTGGCGTGACTGTAGTGAATTTCTTTTGCAGTTTGGCGTCAACACAAAACACAACAAAGCATTCTAACATGATTTTAATTACAACAAATACTCAAAAAAAAAAGACAATTATTTATATATATAAATAAAAAACAAGTGTTTACCAAAATGATGGCAGCAACAACAAATTCACAAGATAATGCATCAAAAACAATGAACACTCGCTCGAACACATCCACACGCATATGTCGTGCAACAACAGCACTCACATTTAGGCGCCTAAAAGTATGCACTTTACAAAGACTTGTGTTTTTAGAAAACAATTTCACAGCCAAAGAAGCAACGCAAATACTCGTGCAAAACAAGAATTACAAACATCAACAAAAACCAGAAGGATGCGACAATAAGACAGACAATTGTGCAAAGCAAAAAACTCCAACAACTACAACAAATGCATTTTAAGTTAGCTGCAAGCATTTGATGTCTTCTAGCTATTGAGTACAAGAGGAAACACAATTTGTTTTCCAAGTTTTTTTCTTTCAATTCTTTTTAACATTTTGTTTTCGTACAAAACTGTTGGGTTGTTGGCTACAAAAAACGAAGATGATTTGGGGTTTTATGTATCCATATTTTTTTTTTTTGTACAATTATTAAATATTTAACCGCGATTTATTTTAGAGTTTTAGTAAAATTATTGTGGCAGTGAAGCCTAACGTAAGTCCCCTTAGAATGCGACAAAACCAAAGCAACTATTGTTGGTTTAACAAAACAATACGTATCAAAAAAAAAAAAAAAAGGGTTCGGTCATAAAGCAACTAACCGAAAAAGTCAAAAGAGCTATGCAAATACCAAAAAAAAATATACACTCAAGTAGAATGAGGTTTCAACTTATTACAACCTCAAGGTACACACACTTTTATTTGCAAGAATTAAAAAATATATTTTTCATTTTACTTAAAAAAAACATATAGATGCTTAACTAAATTATATGTATTACAGCGGTGTATAGGTAATAGTAGTTAACACTCAGGAGGGACCTTTGCGTTTTCTTCGTATTACAAAACTTTTTTTTCTTCTTAAATTTTTGTGTAATTTAACCAGTCGGAAAGGTAAAATGAAAAAACATAGATGAAATTGCTTGCAAAATAGTACAGTTAACTTAAGGAACAGGACAGCGGTTATTTAGCTGGAATACTACAGGGATCAAATATTGTAGAGTAAAAAATATTTTTTAATTTTAACTAATTGCATGGCGATTAAATTATGATGTATTTATAACGTATGCATGTTCAGAGATACAGAAACTGGTTCAAAGTGGTCAATTTAGAATCATAGTTTTCATGTAACAAGAAAGATTTTAGCTGATTATATTAGAAACAAGATCAGGAAGAGTATAATATGTACTAGAGGGATCGAAAGGTTATCATTCTGCCGGTTTCAAGCGGTCATTTTAAATGTGCATATTTCGAATATTAAATAAACCGGTTATTTTGGTATAATATGCCGGTTATTTTAAAAATGTGGGCTTTATATACAATTTTGAACTTCTTCGTAATTTAAGTAGTTTTCTAACGGTTATTTTGTGCGAGGTTCTTGATACATCTTATGTATATTATTTTATAAATGAAAGCACGCACATGTGTGCATATGATGTAGAATGTGTAAAAATTTTCCAAACACTTAAAAAAAGTTTTTATTTGTTATACTAAACAGGATATTGTGTGCGAATTTCAATTTCGAAATGCTGCAACCTTTTATTTTTTGAGTTTTGGAAAAATTGCAAGAGTCCAAAAATTGTGGCAGGGGGTGCGGTGCGGTGGTCAAATTTGAAGGAAAATGTAAAACAATCTACAAAACGTCCCATGACTGCCGCGGAATAATGCCCCAGAGGAATGAAATATGGGACTGACCAGCATTAATTTTTTGTGTCCAACATTTGTTCCGAACATACCAATCCGCTATTATAACTTCTTAAAGGGGCTCCCATACAAAGTTTAAAATTTTATAATATTGAAAAATATTGGCCACCACCGCTCCTAAAATGCCTCTAGACGGGTCAAATGTAAGACGGACGCCGCTTAAATTTTCATCCCCAACATTTGTTTCTATCTTCGCTATCTCAATACCATAGATGGGGGTAGTGCACTCATTTTGCAGTTGAGACTTAATGATAGTGCAAAAAAATTGCAATAATTTTGTTGATGTTGAGGGATGAATTGAAAATTTGCAGCCTCACTAAACATGAGTGATAGTGATGTTAAAAAAATGTTTCACTCAAACAAAATGAGTTTGAAAAAAAAGCAACTTTTTTTTTTCTTCACTCATTTGAGTGCAACTAAAATTGTTGCACTAAATTTAAAATCAACAATTTCTTTTTTCTTGATTAAAGCTAATAATTATACCGTTATTGACAAAATTTCAATGGTTTTAATGTTCGTTGCTTATGCACATCCTCAAAAGAAATCAAAATCCATGCACATACAAAGTTAAATTTTAGTGAGACAATATTGTATGCAGCTTTTTTGATTGCAAGTCCAAATTTTGCACTATTTGAATTGAGTGCAGATTTTTGCATTCACTCTACGTTTAGTGAAAAATATCACTAATTTTGTTTAGCTGTAGTTAAAAAATAGTAATCATCACTATAGCTGGTAAAAAAGAGTGCAAACTAATTTTTTTGCAGTTTTATTCAGTGATAGTGCACTACTTTAGGCGTTAACATTTTGATTAAACAGTTTGTTCAGATTTCAGTAATTATTTTATTCTTAATATTTTTTGCTTTTCTTTTGCCTCTCTATGACGGATAAACTTTAATGGAAGGCACAAAACTCCTGGGTTATGTCCCATCATACCAGCATTAAAGTAGTTTTTAGTTTCTGTGGACATTTTTAAATAAACCATTTTCCAAAAAAAATTATCCAAACTTGATCACTTACCGTTTTTTTTTTTTGAGAAAACTGAACTCGATGTAATTTCTTTTAGTTTTTGTTAAAAATTTCGATGTAAGAAACTTCATGTGAAAGAAAAACCATTATTTTGTTCCAAATTGCTGCCAACCTATTTTTCCTGGAAAAAACTATAAAAATATGCATATGCAAATAGCATGAAAAACTGGGCCTAGATATAATACTACTTTCTTCACAATTGATGGCGTATGATAAATTTTAACTTTTAAAATAGTGTACATACTCCAGAACTACATTAACCCTTCGTTCGATTGAAAAAAAAACAGTCTTTGTTTTTAAAACGCGTAATAAGCCAATTTATGCCGGCCATATTTTTTTGGAAACAATTTAACAATATGCAAAAGAATAAAAAATTTGCCCTGGTTATTAAGGTGCATGTAGACGACATGTTTTTTACATCTGACTTGTCAACATTTTAAGTCACATGTAATTGTGCATTAGGGTGTCCCAAAAAATATTTTCTTTATGATTTTCATTGGTGCTCAATCAAAATTTAAAAGCTTATAGGGTAAAGTATTTTTGGTTTTTCTTTAAGAATTTTCGGAATAGGTTTAGAGGTCGCGCAAATGGAGTTTTCATAAAAAACCGGAGTTTTCGGCCCATTTTTTTAACTTTACTGATAACTTGGTTAATACCACGGGTTTCTGCACTCCTGAGGAAACAGTTTTAAAGAAAAGTATCCAAGCTTTATTCCTGTGTGAAGAACTTATAAGATTTGGTGATGAGGTTACTCATTTAGATACCTTTAATTACAATTTTTCGTAATTTTTTCAAAAATTTTGTAATAACGCTTTACAACTTTTTAAGTTTAAATGAAAACGAAAACAAACTAATGTTGCAGTTTGAAAGACAAATTAATTCTTATTAATATGAATAAACAATTTTTAAATTTGTTCTTATCGTTCCTGAGTTATACCCGTTTTGACCTTTATACCCAGTATATGTTATTAAAAAATCTTTGCAGAATTTGCATTTTTGTCGGCGGTTTGGAGGGATCAAGGGCATCTATCATTTTTCCCACAAGCCACACATTTCTTGTTTTCACAAAATTCTAGTAGATCTATTTTGAATAAAATTACACATTTTTTAACGATCAAAAACAAAAAAAAAAAAAAAAAATTCTTACCGGTACGTCGACGAAAACTTTTATACATGTATGTGACGCGCAAAATATAAAGGGACCTAAGGGTAAAAACCGGGTTTGTTCAGGAGAGCCATTTTGGTGTACCACCACTTCATAAAACGCGCATATCTCTGGGAGGGAACACTTTTGGGGCATGGGATTGGTCTGATTCGATGCTCAGATGTTGTCGCCATCAAAAAATTGATTTTTTCCCCCTAAGGTCCCTTTCACTATGCGCTGCCACATATACAAGAAACTTTTCTATTTGATTCGTCGGTCAGCTAACTCAAAAAATTGTGTTATGTAAATTTATTATAGCGGAGAATACACATAAAATAGAAAGTGAAAATGACAGCATGTAACGATTTAGATCAATAAATGTCAGAAGTTAATGACAGTTAAAACCCAACTATAACATTTTATGGAAATATACAATAATTATAACGAAAAAAGTATCACCATTTTTAAGGTAGAAACTATAAAAATAGTGTAACTCGGAAACTGTGGAACAAAATTCCATTTTTGTTTTTCTTAATTGTTTAGAACTTATCGGTATTTAAAATTGCGTCACTAGTTTTTATACCTTTCATATAAATTTGAAAAGAAATAACCGGTTTTTTACAGAATTTGTTGAAAAATTACAAAAATACTTAATATGTGGAATCGTAATGGACAAAAATATAGCCGGAACTTAAAGTTTTTGCATATTGAAATAAAGTTTGGGAAATTTTCTTTAGATATATTCGGTCAAAAAATTAAATAAACGTGTTTATTGACAATGTTATGAGTCAAGTTTGAAAAAAGCCCGAAAACTCAGATTTTTAACAATGACTTGAATTGCGTGACCTCTAAACCTCTTCCTAAAAATCTAAAAAAAAATTCAAAAATACTGGACCCAATAAGCTTTCAAATTATGCTTGAGCCTCTGACAAAAAAAAATTTTGGGACACCCTATTGTGCATGTCTGTCAAAATTGCTGTTTTACATACGGCTTATAATATTCGGTCACAAACGTACATGTAATTTGCTTCTGACATTGTCTATGTTTTTTTCGCATAGTTATTGCAGAAACCAAAGTATTTCTCGGTTTCAAAATAGCGTGCAGCCGCCATACAAATTTTTGTTTACGCCGAAAAAGTGTTCAGCCATCTAAACATTTTTTCTTTAAATTGGAAGATACCAATTAAGGATATTATAATGAAACGTTTTTTCTTAATATATGTACATAATTTCTATTCAATGGTGAAATAATCATACATGTATCGATATTGTAAAATATTAACTTCAGCCGGCTAATAATTCCGTCAATAGTGGACGCCGCTGCCGGTTTCTTCCCGGCATAGATTTCTGATGTCAGATGGTTTGTCAGAAGAAAATAGAGCACGCTCTAATTGAAATTGTCAGATGACTTTGCGTCTGACTTTTACAGAATCAAAGTTAAAAAGGTAACACACGACATGTATGCATTTTGCAGTGGCAAATTTGACATGTCAGATGACAAATACATGTCGTGTACGGTCGCCTTTAGCCTGTAAGCAGAATGAAGTTCCTTGGAGTAATCCTGATAACTTCAAGTAAAGTATACAATCTCTCACCATGTTAAATAGTTGGCTTTATTTGTAGCCCTAATAAACATCAGTGAAAACTTTTAATGCAATTTTTAAATATGTACCTGGAGGAGACGAATATTTATTGGATTTCGACACACTAAAAGAAATCTTAACTTCGTTCTTTGGAAGTCTAGCAAATTATGTCTGCTTTCAAAAAAGCGAACTTAGAGTGCTTAGTGCCCTATTTACTGGGCATGTATCCTTAGATACAATTAGTTTATATAAAGTTATGTCAATAATGAAGATTCTGCAAGATCCAACTTTCTTAGTTACAAGATTATAAGCGTTTATTTTGATTTGTTTGATGTATGTTCTCTCATCTGGCAGAAAAATTGGCTTTGTACATATTTGCAAATGTCGTAGAGTATGCCGTCGGCTTAATATGCAAACTTACTTAACCCACTTTTTATATACATAAATTGATATTTTGATGGCGAAAGATACGCCTCGTCGACCATCATAAAGTTTTTCTTCAATTTGAGTCTTGAAGTGCCTAAAATCAACTATATTTTCGGTTTTCCTATCAGCTGCAAATATAAAAAGTTTTTTGTCTCCCCAGTAAAATGGGCTGAAAGGGAGTTAACAGGTTTCATTTTCATAGAAATTTATTTATGGAAATTTACAAAAATTTTAATGTATTCTGCATAAATGAGCAAATGCATTGCAAAAACGTATAGCCTTTGTACATCAAAATAAAGTTTGGACATTTTTCTTTTAAATTATTTCTTCAAAAGTGAAGAAAAACGTGGTTTTTGACAAAGTTATGAAGAAAACTTAAAAAAGGCCGGCACAACCGAAAAAAATCTCAAAAATAAGTTACCCTTAAAGCTTTTAAATAACGCTTGATCACCAAAATTGTTTTTATTTGGACACACGTCATCGTTGTCTATCGTTGTGGTGGCAATACTTTTTGCGAATGCTGGTTGTGCCAGGCAAAATTGCATTCAGGACTACTACAATGGTGTCAATCCACATGATTCTAAAATAGCAAAAACTTTTTATTTTCTGCAAATTAATTTAAAACAGATATTAAGAGCAACACAGAACATTTAAAAAAATGTACAGTACCCAATAGATTCGCTTTTATTTCCGTTAAATTTATTTTGTTTGCTTTTTATTAGTCGTATTTGGAACTCATTATGAATATTTTTTAAGCCATTGTCATTATACAACGTGTGTCGGCCAGGTGTGTTTACAAATAGCTTTTAGTTTATTAACATTTATAATAGGATTTTTTCACTGATCAACATCTAACATCAATGTTCGAAGATGTTAACATCTTTCCATAAGATATACATACGGCTTAAAATCAACATCTTTAATAGATGTTCTTATCTCATTTTATTCCATTTTACATCTTTCGATTATTTTACTGTCATCACTAGAAAATTGGCAATAAGTTATATTATTATTGTCGCATCACTGACAAAAAGACGTTTGTTTTGAAAGCAGTGCTACCATAAGTCAAGTTTCTATGTTTTTGAAATGCTTCTTTTTGTTTAATATTTTTTTATATTTTAAAACGAATTCAATTTCAGATACATTTTTGTGTTTCCGCTTACAATTTTGCCACTTGTGTAGAAAAATTTTTTTTGAATTTGTTTTTTTAATGGTGACATTTTTGTTTCACATTTTTAGCAATCTTTGATGGTAGATGTTAGATGCTGATCAGTGTAAAAAGCCAATAAGTAGACTCCTAAAACTATTTTGTTTTTCGTACTGTGCTTTATTAGGTTAAACTTTTTCTAAGCATTTTCATAACTAAATGCAAAAATCAAGAAATTTTAAATAAAACTCTTACAAATTTGTTTGCAAATACTGAGGTATTGGGTATTTTTCTTTTTACATTATTTTTACGACCTGTTAATATTTGTTTGCATCGTGTATTAAATTGCACAACCACTGGGCCCCAATCAAACATTTTTTTTTTAATTTTTCGGCAAACGAGCTTATCCAACAACTTTGTGTTTGCACGAAATCGACAAATGCCCCAGCAAAAGTATCGGTTTTGTTTTGCAGATGAATTTCTTTGAACAAAATACAAAACTTTTGCTTTAAACAAGTGTCCCAGTGCCACGAAGTTTTAATTTAATTTTCTTATTAAAAAAAAAATATTTTCTTATGTTTAACAAAAAATTTTAGTAAAAAAATACTTTTTATAATGTTTTTTTTTTTTGTGTTACAATTGTTATTGTTACCAAGTTCTTAATATAAAAACACAAATTAAAACACTACTCTTTTTTTAATAGTTTTAAATAGTTTTTTAGTTAAATTACAAATATTTTATTTTTAATTTCGTTACTCACTGTTTAAGTACCAAAAAAATGAATTATACACAAATTAAATTAAAAAAAATATAAATTAAAAACATGCCTTTTAAAACCAACAAAACATTCTAAAGAAAAATATTAAAAATAACCTAAAAAAATAAAATGGTTAGGTGAACATAACAACACCAAAACTACAACATTAAAAAAACAAGCTTGGTCCACGATGCCCACCCTGCTCTCAAACTAAAACACCCAAAAAAAAGAGAACAAGTACCCATCAAGAGACCAGCATCAACATAAAATTTTCATTTTATTTAAATGTAATTATCTGCTTGAATACGAAAACAAAAAATCAAGCTCATCGTGATGAGTACAGAAAAATACACAGAGAAAGACACACACAAACACGAGTGTAGATATGTATATTTGGTGCACATTTGCACATACTTTAGCTCACATGTATAGAAAATAAACAAGTCAAATAACCAAAATGAACGAATGCTTACACATACATCCATACACAACTTTCGCACACATTCACGCGTAAATAAATTGTTAAAAAAGAACTAAAAAAAAATTAAAAAACAAACAAGTTACAAAAAAATCACCAAAAAATTATTTAAAAAAAAAGTTGCTAAAAAAGTAAAAATCGACCAATATGCAGGCGTGGCTTTTTTTACTCATTGCATTTTGTTCAACGCACTTTTTTAACTACTCTGTCAAAATAAAACAAAAATGAAAAAAAACCGGAAAAAATTGCAATATGCAATTTCGTTGCAGTTAATGCATGTTTTTGCATTTTCGGCTGCAGACAGTAGCGTTTAACAGTGGGATTGTATTAAAAAAAATAAATTGAATTGTAATCAAAAATTTTAAAGAAAACCCCAAAAAACTTTTGAAAGTCTTATTTTTTTATTGCACCTATTGATATGCGACAAATTTCTACAAATTTACAGTTTTTAAGAAAATTTATTTTTTTTAATTTTTGTTAAAATTCACAATCTTTTTACGTTTAATGGAAATTTTTAGTTGTTGTTTTTTGTTTGGCTAAAGGTCATATTTTAAAATTATAAATAAAAAATCCACAAATTTTTTTATTTTTAATATTGTTTTTATCCGATTTTGTTAATTTTACCAATAAATTTCAAAAAAATCTTCTGTTGTTAGAAATTTTATGGAGATGATTGAAATAAACTTTATATTTCTTTTAGAGAAATATTCAAAAATGAAGTGTTTTGTAGAAAATTTTAAGTAATTTGTATTAGATTTTGCTTGGGCGCTTATTATATAAAACGCAACGCCAAAGGATTACATTTAAAAAACCAATCATAAATATTTTGTAATTTTATTGTTGCTTTCTGCAGAAATTCATTTACCGTTTTAAAATTGTCAACGCCACAAGCTATGAGGCTTTTGGAATTTTAAAAGGCAATTTTATTTTGGTCATAATTTTTTCGTATTTGAACTGATTTTTTCCTAAAGGTTTTCGATCTTTTGATTTATATCCATGTATCCATAGTTTCAAGTTTTTATAGCATAAACAAAAAAAAATAAATAAAAAAACAACAACAACAAACAAGGGATTTTTTTTAAAAACTTAGAGGTAGTTTTTGGACAAAAAAAAAAGAATAAAAAACTTAAAAATATACTTTGGACTTAAAGAAGAATTGTTGAAGAACATGTAAATCAATTAAAATAGATAACAATTTAAAGCAAATTTCGATCTACCAAAGGTTAATTAGAATTTGGTTTAAAGATTGATGTTTGACTATTAACTGCCAGTAGTCGTCAATAGCTGTGAGTGTTAAACGGCAAACCCCTCTGAAGAGATTGAGTGGTTGCAATTGAAACATGTAAGGGTAACCTGTCCGTGAAAGCCCGGGTTCGAGCCCCGCGGCAGTCAAGAATGTACAATTATCAATAAATTTTATTTAATTTTCAAGTTGTAAAATTCCTTTCTTTATAAAAATAATTTAATAAAAATCAAATTTGATGAACTTTAGCCTCATTAAACAGTTCAACAAAATAACCACAATACAAATTTTTATTAAAATTTTTTATATAACTAAATGTTTAGATACATTTTTTGGTAAAAACAGTCCACTAATACAAATAGCTAATTTTTAAGCACTGTGCAATTTTACTTGGGTAATGGTGATGCATATGAAAATATTGCTTCTTTAGACCGTTAGGCCCAGTGATTATGCCACCAATGATGTTGATTTTTTTTTTTTTTTTTTTTTGTTTTGCAAGATTTTTTGTAGTTTATTTTATTTTTTTTAACATACATACATGGGAAAGTGCATGATTTTTTTTTTTGTAAATTTTAATCCTTATTTTGTATGCGTGTCTGCGAGCAACTCTTCTTTTTTGGTAGGGCAACTAAAAAAAATACATTCGTTGCTGTTTGGTTTGGTTTGGTTTTATTGGTGTGGCTCTGTAAAAATAAAACCTCCAAAAAAAGTTTAACATAAAAAAAGGAACACATGAATCGGACAGTTTTTTTTATTGGAAAAACTCCACCTATAATAAAACCAACCAAACACAAATGCGTTAGTTGCATAAACATCTACAAACTAAGTGAACACACACTGACTTCATGGACAGAGTGCTCCTCTACCTTAACAGCCATTCCCAGAGTACATGTGGGCTTAAAAATGCTCATGCATAAACAGGATGTAGCATGTATTTTCCATTAGGCTCCTCAAACTAGGCTGCACTTTTCAATTTTTTTATATTTTTTGTGAATATTCCTCTCTCTTATATTCTTGGTTTTATTTGCAATCAGGCCCACGCATGAAAAAAGAAAAACTGAAAACCGTTACAGGCTGCATTTTTAAATGCATTTTTTGGATTTTCTTTTTTTTTATCTTATTAAACACCCTCTTCATTATCACTCACCGAATACAGGCAAAATTGTACTCGACCAAAGTTTTGAATTTCTTTTTTACTCTGTAATTTTTTTTTCATTTATTTTTTCTTTTTGTTTTACATATAAAGATTTTAATGATTTATGATTTATTGTAGGAAGGAAGAGGACTAGGGAATCAATTTACCACCACAGCACTGCTTAACATCATTATAATGCTGTAACATAATCATTAATTTAAGGTTTCATATTAAACAAAAAACGTTTTATTTTTTTGTCTAACAGAAATCTAATTAAGGGATTACTAAGTTATGTACTTCTCTTTAAAAATCTTTTTTAATTGGGCTTTATTCTTTTTTTAAGCGTATGTGTTTATTTAGATTTGCAGAATAAAGTAGAAGAAACTAATTGAAATAAACAAATTAATAAATTTCAAAACATCATAAAAAATCACCGACGGTATTTGAAAACTTCAATGAAGAAAAATCTTTTAAACATTTTTTGTACCTCCTACGTTTTTGTCATATAATTCAGAACTATCAGAGACATGTTTCTATTTAGATCAAATCAATAAAGATTAGAGTGAAACATGCAAGTCTTGTTTGGAGTTTTATTTTTTTTATTAAAAAAAAATTTTTTTAAAGAAAATGATGGAAGTTTGACTACAATAAAACAATAAAATAAGCTACTCAAGTTAGTATTTTAGTATTTAGTATTTTTAGTATTTTATTTAATTGTTTTCCAATACAACAAGATTTATAATCTTATAATTAAACTAAAGGATTTTTAAACATTTTAATAAGTTTACAAGAACATAATAAAGATATATAAAAAATTATAAAAATTTAAAAATTTTAAAATTAATTATACATAAATTAATAAAAATATTAATTAATAAAAAACATGAAGAATCAAAAATCAAAGTAGAAAAGTGTTATTGTGCGTAATACTTGAAGAGTTCTTTTTTAAAGTGCAGAGCGTTGCTTATAAATTGAATGGACGACGGTAGCGTGTTCCAAAGACGGACAGAATGAACATAAAATTGCCACTCAGATATTAAACTTTGATGTCTGATGTGTATAATGTGATTTAATCTTTTAGAACGTGTAAATTGAATTTTCTCAAAAAGGTATGGTGGTTGGCGGGTATATACGATTTTATGTAGTAGGATCAAGGTTCTTATTTTTAACAAATTATTTATTGTGACTCCATAGAGCTTTTTCGCGTACTGAGAGATATGGTCATATTTTCTCAAATTAAAAACATATCTCAGTATAGAGTTATATGTGGATGTAAGTTTTTTTAGAATTCGTAAGTCACAGCTGGCATATATTTCGCATCCATATAATAATGTAGGTATTACACATGATTTCGCAAGTAGAATTCGAATATTAAGTGGAACAAGAAATGACAATAATTTCCCAAATAATTTGTGTTTTATTCAAAATCAACATCGGCCCTTAAAATTTAACCACTCTTATATTAAAATAACTTGAAAACGGTTGACCATATGTAGCTTAAAAAATTCGAAATTCGGCAACTGCAGTTTAAGGAATATTGTTGAATTTTTGAAAAAAGGAAAATTAAACAAAAAAAATTTTTTTAGTTCCTTAAAAATTTTGGTCTGAAAACATTTAGCAACATATCGTTCATGTGTGATTAAAACCAAAAGTTGTTCACTGATTGTAACGAAACAAACCTCATTCCATTCAAAAGTTTGTAAAGCTTATTTTTTTTTAGGCCAATGCCGTGATTTTTGTGGTATTTTATAATTTTTATGAATTTTAAAAGAACAAAAAAAAAATTTTTTTTTTCCAAATTTTCTTTTTGTTTCAAAAATTCAACGAGATCTCTGAAACTACTGGGCATATTGAAAGTGCCTTAATTTTGTACACAACGGATTATCTCAAAAAATAGAGCTTATAGAGAAAAATGGAGATAAGATTTGAAATCAGCGACCTTAAATAAGCAAAAAATTTGCAATTAAATTCCAGACCGCACAAAAAAAGTTCAAATTTGTCAGTGTAATCAGATTTTAAATTTGTAAGGATTTGTATCTTTAATTTAATACACTCCGTAATGAATGGAGAATTAAGTTAGATTAGACGTGAAAAATAACTTCGCACTAATGCCGCTCATTCTTTCTTTCGCATAGCCGAACTGCTTCTTAGATCTTTGAAATGATTTTTTCAGATTTTCGGATATTCTTCTTTAATATTAGTTTTTATTTGTGGCATGCCCTAAGGCCTATTTTTGAGCCATTGGCTCTGATTGTCAATTGCTTACATTAAATAGAGATCTACTTATTGTGTCGAAACAATGCAAATCTTTATTCAAATTTTTTGAGTTCTATATTTATACTTGACCCTGAGGTCAAGGTCATTATCCAAAAATCTCACTTAGTGCTGAAAATATTTTTTAAATTTTGTCATCGCTAAAAAGTATAGCGTTTCTTTTATTTTTATGAACAAATAAATTCAAATTGTTTATTGGGCTTAAGAAAAAGTAAACTTAACGAGAATTGAGTAGAAGGTGAGGTCAACTCTACAACAATACTGGTTCTGTGGTCGGATTGTCAAAAATATTGCTTGTAAAAAGGTTTGTTTACATAGAAAACTAGTTTGTATACAAACTTTGACAGGTCGACCACCGAAAAAAACACCATATGTTGACTTGACTTCACCTTCTAGTCAATTCGCCTTGAGTAAACTGCGTACAAGAATGAAAATAGAACTGTTATGTTATAAGCATAAGACAACGTTTGTTGTCACACTTATCGGATAATATTGTAAAAAAAATCGGTTCATCTGAAAAGGACCAAAATGAGTTGGTATACACGAGAAAGATTTTAATGACATGATTGAAATTTGTAATAGTTTTGACAATTTTATTTTAAATATATTATAATGTAACATTAAAAAAAGTTTTTATATTAAAAAAAAAAATGAAAATGTTAGATAATTTCAAACGTAAACTTTGTATTACATTCATAAAAAATAATTTTGAAAAACTAGCACTTTTGTTTTCAACTGTGGAACAATTTGGCACTTTTTTTTGCACTTTAAATTTGAATTTGTCTGCCAAGCTTGATCAATAGTATAAAAAGGGAATTAAGCACATTTAAACGAAACCTTGTCAATAAAACTTGGTTTGATTAAATTAATTTTTATTTTAATCGACATGTTAAGCGAATCAATAAAAGGTTTCATATTTTTTTATATTAAGTTTTTTTTAAAGTAAAGTTTTTATGTTTAAAAATCCGGCTTTTCTTTGTATATTGTAAAATTTTAATGGCCGCTTTCACCAATTAACTTAAAGATCAATTTATGTTTAAAATTCGTTTTTTATATCAAATAAAAATAAAATTATATGAAAAATTATATTTAAATATTCAATTCATATTTAAATAGAATTGGTGAAATTGACCATAAGCAACGAGAACTTGATTTTAGTACAATAGAGTTAAACAAATTTTTTTGGATGTATTTAAATAACTTTTAGTTCGCGTTGAGTCATTAGCTTTGAGCCAAATCTGTACTCAGAATTTATCCATAACATCTGGTTTTCGAGATATCTGCACTTAAATTTTAAAAATCCCCGTTTATCGCTATATTCCAGACATAAAAACTGCGCGTATTGATCTTTAACTTTAAAACCAGATATCATACCAATTACCTTTCAAATAAATGTTTAACCTTTGTAATTCTTGATTTTTCTCTGTTATATCGTAACTTAAAGTTTGAAATATCCGACATATCGCTATATTCATGTTATTTTCACCATTAAGGGCATCTACACGATGTCTTTTCAGACATGTCTAACAAAAATGAGTTTTCATGTTTGTTCATATGATATTTCATTTTTTGAAATATGAAAAAATAGAATATTAGACATATTACACCGTCCGACAAAAAAAGAAAAAAATTGTGAGACACGAACCGGATGATAAAATTGTGAAACTATACATTAAATGGAGAAAAACAACGTTTTCAGTTTTTCATTTCGTGATCCTGTGTCCTTTTTAAAGGACTTCAAACTTTCAAAGAAGAACACTTTTAAAAAAATATTTTAAAATACTTCCGCGGATCCAACAATGCCAAATTTGATGTCAAAAGAACAAGAAGAGCTGTAAAATATTTTGTATTATTTTTATTTTATCCTGTCAGGATCAAAAGTTGTCAAAAATGTCCTTTAAAATATTTATCCTTTAATATCCTTTAAGATTGCATGTGGTATTCAATATTTGGTCCTTCAACGCACTATTTGTTTTAAAAAAAATTATTGGAAATCTAAAAGGACATTAAAGGATAAAAATTTGAAAGGACATTTTTGACATCTTCTAATCCTAAAAGAATAATAACAAAATAATGCAAAATATTTTACAACTCTTCTTGATCATTTGACACCAAATTTGGCATAGTAGGATGAGCAGAAGTATTATAAACCATTTTTTTAAAAATGTAGTCCTTTGAAATTTTGAAGACCTTTTAAAAGGAAACAGGATCAGAAAATAAAAAACTGTGAACGCAGTTTTGCTCCATTTAATCTCTAGTTTCAGACTTATGTCATCCGGTTCGTGTCTAATATTGAGTGTCGGACGGTGTTATACATGAAATCAGACATGTTTGGAAAGACATCATGTAATCCTAGGTCGACACTAAAGATAAATATCTCAGCAGTTGGCAATAACGTCGGCAGAATAACAGAGCAATATTTTTTATTGCTCAGCTTATGTTAAAGGCATGGCAAAACGAGTTTATGTCAACTCATAATTTGAACGAAATCAAAGAAGAAGGTGCAGTGTAAAAACTGATGCCATCTTACAAAAATTATTTTAATTAATATACACAAATTCTTTCTTATTCGACTTTATATTTTTAAAGTCTTTTTTTATATAAAAATATTAATTATTATTAAACTAATTTTTTAATTAATATTTTTATATAAAAAAGAACTCAAGCTTAAACAAATTAATATAAATAATAAAGATCGAATTAGAAAAAAATCATGTTAATAAAAAAATGTAAGAAAAGATAAACTCACTGTTTATTGTTGGTGTTTTGTTTTGGCTTTGATATTGTTACAAGTAAGACTTTGAGTGCTTATAATTCTTATTCGCTTTAGGGTTTTATTTGTATAATATTTTTGGCTTTTCTAAAATCTCTGGAAAAGGTCTCCTGATGAGCTGGCCTAAGCAACCAGTGAAATGCGCATAGAAGCTAGCTTTCCCTCAACAATAAATTTCAGTGTATTTACCAAATATGAAAAACTGGGAATTTAGCACGTCATACATAAATCGTATTAATAAAAAAAATATTAAGGGGGTAATTTTGTTGTTCACTTCACCTTGCGTTGAGAAAATTTTCATATAAAATTTTTTGTATTTTCAAAAAATTAAAAAAATTTTATATGAAAATTTTCTCAACGCAAGGTGAAGTGAACAACAAAATTACCCCCTTAATTTTTTTTTTAATTCTTTTACTTCAGTTATAATTTGTAACCATTTCACAAGCCTAATTTCTTTCCTACAAAATTTGGTTCTAGTTTTTTTTTTGTTTTTTCAATTGACAACCAAATTTGATGTTTAATGATAGCAACAACTGTCAACGAAAGTGGACAAACAATTATTGCAACATAAATTGCCGGCAATAATTATGTACAAAAAGTGCTGTCTACATTAAAGGCAACATAATTTTGACATTTACTCCAATATATGTAGCAACATTTATCTCTGGGAAAGGTTTTTTATAGCATGTTCAAAAAAAAATGAATGAAACAGACATGTCCGAAAAGACATCGTATAAATACCCCATAAGTTAAACTAATAATCTTAAAAAAAATTTTAAAAATATAAAAAACTTAATATTATTTTATTCTGCGAAGCACTAATGATACATTTAAAAAAATAAGCGCAAAATTATGCGCTACGCAATAAGACATACAGAAATGCAGTAAAGAAGGTGAAAGAACTCTCAACAACTTATATAAAAAAATAAAATTTCAAGTGCTACGGCATTCCCTTTCTACGAAGCAGGTTTGTAAGGGAGAATACTAAAAAATAACTGTACGTAAACATTCACAACCGTATTCAAAATGAAAATTTGTGTACTCTGACTATACTCCGCTCATCGAGTGAGTAACTGAAATGTTAATTAAGCTTAATCACCATTTAGTCATGAGGTTATTCAAAACACTTTTAAATCGCCCGATTAAGAAAAATGTGTACATCTCTGTTTTAGTTAAATTCAATTGATAGAAATAACAAATTGACAGCAGTTAATCAGGAGTTAAAAAGTCTTTGATCATTCGATAATCATAGTTTATTAAAAAGTGTTTTGAATAAGAAATCCTTAATCAGGGGATATGCAGTAACTAAATTTTTGTTTTGAATGCGGGTGTCAGTGTGTAAGGCCGATCGTTACATACAACAATTTATATATGCACTGTATAATGCGCTTTATGTGTCAAAAATGTATTGCTTCAAAGTGGGAACTCGCCATATAAAATTCATGTCTTCCGTCAGCGCAATGGTAAGCGAAACGTTTATGTTTCTCCCTTACAAACCTGCTTCGTTGGAAGCTCCATTTGTTATTGGGCAACCTTTACTTTTTAAATTGTTGTAAAAAGGTAATTCCATGCCAAATCGACCAAGAGTGGGGCCCGACCCTCGTCGATTTTAATGAAATTTAGTGAACGAAAAACACTTTAAACATTTTTTTTTTTCAAAGGTTATTTCATATTCAAAATCATAAATTCGCCGAATTGGCCGAATAAGTTGAGCTTATTTCTTCAATATCTCGAAAACAACTTAACATACGAAGATGAAATCCAGTTGAGATATTTTAAAGAAGGAACAAGATACAAAGGCTAAACATTTATTTTCAAGGTAATTGGAAGGACTTCCAGGATTGCAAATTTCTCGAAATTTTTAAAAAATTAATTTTAACTGCAGCCACATTTATGTTACACGTTGGTTATTTTTGTATTGAGTTTTCCTGACATTTTAACAAAAAAATGTTAAATTCTGGTTGAGCCTTGATTCTTGACACGCATTCAAAATGCTTGTCCCTTAGTTATTAAAATTTTTTTATTAGTAATAAAAATTGTGTTTGCTAGTAATTTTGGCAGAAAAATCTTCCGCACCTAATGCAATTTCTAAAATCTAACTGATAATTTTTTATTGCATTCTTTGTCCATTTAAAACCAGTTAGGCTAGTTGGTAGTGAGTCTATCAGTGCCGAAGTTGCGGGATCGAATCCCGTAAGAGACTCTCTCTCTCTCTTGAGACTTTGTGGGATAGTGTTAACGGCTTTAAGTAGAACTATTTGGTAATACAATCGTCATGTGTAAATGAAACTCTCTCAACAAGTTTTCTCATGTTGTTGATTATGTTTCGGCTAATCTAACACTTGTTGTTTTCGTTTTAATAATTTATTATTAGAAGATGATGTATAAAAATTGTCTGTTGAATATGTTTTCTATTCAACTGCTGCTAAGCAATAGAATAATAAAAAAAGAATTAATTATAACCTTGGACTTGTCTTAAACATTGAAAATATTGTTTATACATTCAAATTCTATTATTAAACGTCGACAACAAGGTCAATAACAACAACTCAATGACGTTTACATGGCCATTAAATGTGTTAAGTTAAAATTTAGAGAAAAAAATATATATTTAATTTAATAATAAATCCTGTTGAAAGATTAATAAATAAGGAATAAATTAATAATTTGAATGCAATAAATAAGCCATTATTTTGGTATAATTAAAAATTTCTTGCATCAAACAAAACCATTTCCTTCACAGCAATTAACGATAATTTTCTAAAGTAAAATACACTTTTATGGTACTTAATTCTTGTTATTTGTCGTTGTTTTATATTATTGTATTTAACAAATATAATTTTGTAGTATTTAAAAACTGCAATTACATTTTATTTTCCTGCATTACTAAAAGTGGCACTTTGTCTTACACACTTGTACTTATAATTTTCCTTGTTGTGCTCTCTTTAATAATGAACATTTAAGTACCATTTTGTTTAATGGTTTCCTGATTTAATAAATGCAACTAAATATGAATGTATAATTATTTTAAGCCCAACGAGAAATTTGCTTATTTCGAAGAACTTCGTTTTTTTTATAATAACATAATTAATCAACTTCTTCAGAAGTTATAATACAAACAAAATTGTAGGTGTAGAATCGGCTGAGAAAATCACATTCCACGTATTAGTCAGTAAGTGCCCCTTGCTTGTCTATCAGCTCCGGGGTTGCGAGTTTGATTCCCGCTAGAGACTCTAGTTTCTTACCTGCATGAAAGCGTAGAGCTTCGCGGGATGAGCTTAGGGAATTGAAAAAAAGGAATCCAAGCTATTTATCGAATTGCAAGGGCTCATTGCTACAGAGTCTTCCGCTAAATCTTTCCCATATTTGTAACATGGATGTTTTCACAGCAACTCATGCCACATAAAGGTGGTACATTATCGTTCTTTTTATGCCCACACCACATTATTAGAGAGGGTACTATGCATTTGTGCTGATGTTTGTAACACCTTAAAATATTGGTTCTGGACCCCCGGATCGGCTTAGAATCATATTTTCAGTTGAATTAACGATGTCCGTCCATCTGGATTGCAGGTGGTCTCTTGTAGGTTCCTAATTAACTATTGGCCCCATATAAGTCTCATATGGATGAAGATATCTTATTTAAGAATTTTAAGCTCATAACTCAAATTTGTTTGGGCGGGTCCAAAAAAGGGTACACTAGCAAACATTGTTTCTATATACTGTGGTGTAGGTCCAGTTTTTTTTGGTTGTTGTCCAGGTGCCAGCTAAAATACAATTTATCCATTAAAAAAATTTATTTAATTTTAAAAAATTACTTTTTTAGTAACTGTAAAACTGGTGAAATTTGCCGCAAATGTGAAAAAAAGAGTTTTGATTTGCCGAAAGACATTCCAATTAATAAGATACGGTCTATATTTTCAAAAATGTATTAAGAAAACTGTGCAAAGTCCTTTTTGTAAAAGAGCTGAAAGTAATTTTAATTATCTTTAATCACAAGAATCCATTCCTTTCTTGTGAGAAACAAGTATTTTGACCAATAAAGGGTAGAATTTTAATAACAAAACATTTTGATAAAAGTTGCAAAAATTTCCAACATTTTTGCTTATAACTAAAGCAAAAAGTTATTTAATTTTGTAAATGTATTTTTTTAACTTATTTAAGTCACAATACGAAAATAACTGCTACAGAGGATTTTCAGATTGCATTGTTATTGTTTTCGACTAGAAATGTCAACCATTTCCTAGCAAAACATTGTTAAACCAAAACAAATCGGCTTGAACTGTCAAAATCAGCGACCTTTAGTAAATTTGGCTAGAAATATCGAGCCCTAATAGCAAAAATGATGAAACCAACCAAAAATAAAATTCTACAGGAGACGGCTTTTTTTAAAATATTTTTGCTTGAAGTCTAGGGTTTCGTTTGAAATTGCTTTTGCTCTTATTTCTTAACGGCACTTCCCAGAGATTTTTAGAGATGACGCAAATGATCAAAAATTAGCGATTTTCATCAAAAAACAAAAATCTTTAATGTTGTTGGTTACATCATTTTTGCTATTAGGGCTCGATTTATGTATGTACATAAGTATTTCAAATGGCGTAAGACCGAAAGTAAACTAATACGTCCTTATTTTTATGTTGTTATTTTTTGAAAATGACTTTGTTTTTACTTTAAGTACATTTTAAAATTGTCCAGATATTTTTTTAAAATCCATGTAGATTTTTCCTATTGTCCAATTATTTGACTTTTAGTATCTGGCAATCCAAGACTTCACAGTCTACACTTGCTTGTTTTTTGATGACATATTTCGAAAACTAACCTTTTGAATTTACGAATTAAACAAGTTTATAATGTTGTAGATGTGCTAAAAAGTTGTTTTCGGTATTGTGCATTTCCACAAAAATGTTTACTTTTGATTCTTCGAACAATAAAGTGGTTTTCTCGGAAATTCTCGTCGCCCATGGCTAAGTGGAAAAATGGAACTTAAAATGCACGAAATGGATTTGAGAAACACTCATGTATTTGCTTTATTAAGTCGTATTTGAGGTTCATAAAATAATATCAGATATTTAACGCTGCTGCTCAAAATTAAGGCCATCTCGCCTTAATAATTCCTTCAAGACTCAGTGGCACTACATACTGTAAAACAATTCCTATGAATAAATAATTAAATAAAAAAAATGAGGATGACAGAAATGTCATTGAGGCGGAAGTTTCTACTACTTATAAAGCTCGGGCACCGAGTTATATATGAACATATTAATGGAAAGAAAAAGTTGCCATTGCAACTGTATCACATATTTGTACCACATTTAAGGTAACCCCAGAAAGCCGGATATCCCTAAACAATTTTAGGACACAATTGCTAGCTGGAAAACCATATTACAGATGACCTAGGCAAACAAAGCTGTCTTTTGAATGTTCCTGGCCTACAAAAAGACTCAATCTCTCTTTGTCCAGAATTCTATGGTCTAGATATGATGCGGGAAAGACTAACGCAGTCACATCGGTCCTTAAGAACTGGTTTTTGCTGGGCCTAAGTGATATTGATTACAGAAGAATGCGAAGGAGGAAGAGATTATAACTTTTTTTACAATTTACTTTTTTAACAATGTCCTAGTCTTCGAGATTTTAGGATAAAGCGTTTTGGAAGACCAGTATTGCCCTTTATAGGTATTCTATCTGAGGTAAGCATTAGGTCAGTTATTTTTAATTTCGGGAATCGAAATGGTAAGCAGCTGCAATATGGTCAATCTGTGTCTGTAACTCATGTCGAAAACTATCAAAAGAGATTACGTCGTTACGTTATAAATGCCTTAATATTACCTTCGCAGCTGATATGAAATTAATGTTTGTTGTTTGCAAATGAGCTTTGAAAAAACTAGTAGTAATATTAACACCGAGCTTGTTAGTTTGTTAGTCGTTAATCGTTACTTTTTTACACGCATTTTGTTTTTGTATATTTATCGCGCTGCCGGATTAACATTTAAAAAATTAACGACACGGCTCCCCTGATAAAATAGTTGTTAGTTCGTAACTCACAATCAGCTGTTGCATTTTCTAAATAAATATAATAAAAAAGTCATTTGTGATACATTTCTAAAAAAATATTGTGTCTTGGCAATTTTCGTGTACCTAAATTGTAATAAATTGTGTCAGAACAATAAATCAGCTGTTTTACTACGAAAGTTACCAGACTAACAAAGTTTCAAAAAGGGGGTCGTTCACAGTTGGTGGCTTTAACAAATTAACAAGCTACCGAGTAAAAAATTAACAAGTTCGGTGTGAATACCACTAGTATATTCTACCAAAATGTTAAAAGCAAAATAACTAAACAATGAAAAATGTGCTAAGAACAAAATAATATTATCATTATTCTATGCTTTTTGAATTTTTTCGAGAGTTTGTTTGACAGTTCAAAGCGGGAACTTTTCTCACAAAAATACTACAGACACACTTTTTCTGTAAATTGGCGAGTAATTTCCTTACGTGACAGGTAGTACTCGCCAAAAGAGTTTTAGTGTGAAAAACAGCTATTTGTTTCAATAAATGGCAGTTTTGTTTCATTTCACACATTTCAATCGAGAAGTTTCTCGACGCTAGAGTTACAGAACATGGTGAAATAATTAGAAGGTGGCAGCACTACGGAATCAATTATTTTTTGCTCAATGCATGGTGAACTTCCTTTATGTCAAAATTATTTGTTTTTTTTTGAGGTAATGCCACTTAAATACATTTTTAGTAGATGAAAGAAATTGTTGGCGTTGGTTTGTCGAGGCTGACGAAAACCCCAAAAAGGAACGTGTTATGAATTATGGAGTAAACTTTCATTGGAACAAGCGTACCCATGTTTCTACTAAGTAGAAATTGTTATTTATTTGTTATAAATACATCAGAAAGAATAAAAATAGTTTTTTCATGAAAACGAAGTAGTTAATCAAGAATAATTTTGTCCAATTTCAAGTGATCTATAAAAACTTTAAAATAATTGTAAAATACATAATCAGGGGCTAATTCTGGCAGTCGTGATCGAATACAACACAGCTGAAGGGTTTTATTTTATGTAAAGATGAACAAATTATGTGTAATTATGTATAGGTATGTTGTTTTGTGTGATGAGCTACCAGAAAATTTAAGACTAATTTCTATTAATTTGTTTTCAACTTTTATTTATAAGTTTTCAAGTAGCATAATTTAACGTCGTGCTATACTCGGCACATAAATTGAAAAGGGATTATCAAATTCTGTAAAAAAATTTTAAACTTCGTCCATGTAATTCTTTTTATAACGTTCATCTATAATCTTTATTGTTTATATTCAGTATAGGTATGCAATAAAACAATACATTCATTCTTAAACTGATTTTTGTAAATTTTTACCACCACTATTCTATTTAGTTTATGTCAGTTAATAAAAAGAAAAAATGAAGTTCACAGATTATAAGAATTGGTAAAAATTAGAGATTAATGGGTAAGAATAAGAGACAACCGCGTTTTTTGCTCATATCTTAGCCATTTGTGGACCGTTCAATTCCGCTGCTCATAAGAATCTAATATGATCTACAGAGTTTAAAATTAGAATTGCAGGAACTTCAAACTTAAATAAAAACCAACCTTTTTTACCTGTGGTGAAGGTAGGATTGCCAAACGGCCTGGAATTGGCCAGTTTTTTGGGTGTTGTCCAGCTTCCAGCTAAAATGCAATTTATCTAGTCAAAAAACGTTATTAAATTTTGAAAAATTACTTTTTTTATTAATTATGTTCATTATTGTTTAGAACTTAATCATATACTAAGAAAGAATTTAAGGAAAAAATTTCTAATTTGCCGACAGACCTTTCAATTAATAAGATACGGTCCAGTTTTAAAAAATGCGAAAAAAATAACGTACAAAATTTATTTCAATTGATCTCGTTTGTTAGTCATGCCAACAAGCAGTACTTTTTGTGCAAGGATTAAATATTTCGAATAATCTTTGCTCACAAGAATTCCTATATGACCAAATAAAGACTGCAATTTTATTAAGACTAAATTTTGAAAATAGTTGCAAAATGTTTTAAACACTTTTGCTTACAACTAAAGTAGTTAAGTTATTAAATTCTTCAAATAACAATAAAAAAAAAATAGATTTGTATACTATACGTATGTGTGGCTAAACAAATAGTTATCTGCCATGTTCTGGAAATCGGATTCGAGTGTACTCAAAGTCAAAATTTTAATGATTCTGATATTGCATATCCTTTTTTTCTAACCAAATATTGACCACACATAAAGCAAAAATAGCTTAAATATTTAGATTTAGCATGAAAGTGGCCTTCTGTCAAACAAATAATTGTAAAATTGAAGTGTCAGCATTGACTGTACACACAGAAAAACTAACATGGAAAAATGTTGATTGAGATTCATAGTAAATTTCTGCAAAAGTAAACCCATTATTTAAATTTATCATTATTTCATATTAATTTTAAATGAAAAATATTAAAATAATCATAAATCACGCGTATTTAATATTATTCACTGTTAAAATAAATAAAAAAAATATTAAAATATAAATAAATATGGATTCAATATTGAATTCATTTAAAGACCTGTTTTATATTAAAATCAAAAGTTCATCTTGTTAAATTAACATGCATAGTTAAGTTTGTTAATTTTTTTATTTTCATTCTTAAAATATGTTATAAAAGGAAGACATTTCCCGTATTCTTTTAATTAAAATTATTTAGTTAAATAGAACTTCAAGTTTTCAAAGTAGAATGATGACGAAAACCATATCGGGCGATTCTGCTGATGCTTCTGTTGACAAAGGAGAATACAAAATAAGTAAAGCATGTGTGGTCAGTGTATTGAATTATTTTAAAATAAATGCATATTTTGTCTCTGAAGCGTCTTCACACTTTTATAACACACCAATTTGATTCGACATGAAATTCACGTTTTTTCAACTTGAAATAACTTTTAACGTGATTCGGATTGTTATTTCAATATAAATGACACTTTGCTCTAACTTTACTGCAATGTTAAATTAACAAGAATTATAGTTATTTTAAAAGAAAAACATTTGTTTGCAAGTAATTGTAAAATCAGGTTGAATTAACATGAAAAACGGTATCAACACCGAAAAAATTTAAATCAATCTTGTTTTCTACGTTTTCAACTTGATTTTTTTCTGTGTATACACATATTAATTTTAATAAACTTTTAAAAACAAATTTTTTACTTTTTTGTATCAAAAAAAAAATGTCCCTCCCCTAAGACTCAAGCTGGATCCGCTCCTGGATACAATAGATTCATTGATATCATGTGGTAGAAAAAATATTTTTACAGTCACCTTTGCGTGTTTCACAATTAAAAGAAAAGTATCCTGTTTTGAACCTTCCACCACAACCTGGTTGCAGGCAGTTGAGTATTTTGCCAAACATTTTTAAGAATTAAAAGAAGTGGTAAAAAATTTTAACGAAAACGATGCAGGCGCTATCAGAAAAGGTAAACAATCTTTTTAATATATACATATAACATAAAATATTGAAAGTTATATATGCTTTTGAAAGTGGTTTGTTTAATAAATGTTTGTATTTAATAAATAGACTATCCCTGAAGATGTCGCCATATACCGACGAAACGTTGGTAAAATTGTAACTGAAAAAATATTGTTTTAATTACAAAGATATTTTAGGCCTTATTTGCTTTAAAACAACAAAATCTAGAATATCAATTCAAACAAAAGAAATTCAACAAACAATATTTTAAATGTACCTATTAAAAAGGCTCAATAAGTATGTATACACTTAAACAATGGGTTTCTAGTCGAGACAATAACCAAACTGCAAGGGCTTAAATCATTGAGCATCTCGGTTAAACTCGTTGATGACGCCGTCATTAAAGTAACAAACGGAGAAGGTCAAATCGGCGAAAATATAAAAGCCAAACTTGATCATGTTTTAGAAAAGAATGCTGGATTTAAAAAAGTTAAAGATATTTTTAATTTACCTTCCAGTAAAGAAAATATTGTAGATGGTCAATATTCTTGTCCACTTTTAAATATGCACCCTTTACATGCGTTGATGTCGATCGAATATTTCCAATGTTAAAAACCAAATGGAATGAGTTTTACGTTTGATAACTAAAAAAAACTAATTTATCAGGGGTGTGTTGGAAATCGAAAACGTCAAACGCAAGAATTTTAAATATCGTTTTTTATTAAGATTTCTGTAATAAAAGAAATTAGTGGCAAATATAACAAAATTTATCAAAATTAGATTAAAAATGTATTAAAAACAACTTCCAAATTTTTGCGTTTTAAGTTTTCGATTTCCAGCACACCCCTGTATGTATATAAATAAATCTTTATCTACTACTTTATAACTGAATTGAATGTAATTGATTTTTTTTTGTTTAGTTTTAACATTTTTTTTGAATTAATAAATGGTTAAATAAATATATTTTTAATGTCAAAATAATTTTCGTGGGAATACAAAATTAAATTTAAATGATTTTGTTATCGTGCTTAATTCCCTATTTTGATTCTTGATAAAAACATTGAAATTTAGTGTTAATGGAGAATTAAGGAAGAGATAAACTCACGGTTTATTGTTGATGATTTTGCTTAAACTTTGATATTGTTTCAAGTCGAACTGTTGCTGTAATTCTTATACGTTTAACAGTTTTATTTGGTTGAATATCTTTAGCTTTTTCTAAATCTTTGGATGAAGTTTCCTGACGATCTGGACTAAGCAACCAGTTAAATGCGCATAGGAATAGCTTATCCCATCGACAATAAATTTCAGTGTTTTTTATCAAGAATAAAAATTGCGAATTAAGTACGAATAACAAAATCATTTAAATTATATTTTTAATGCATATTTTTTAATTTTAATTTTAATTTTGCATATTTTGCGATTTTTAGTGCATGTTTTATTCGCACATTTTGTGATTAAAGTGCATGAACTTCCTTGTCCTGATTATTACTAACTGAAAATGTACTATTAACTGCCTGTTTTTTTAAAAAAGCGTAAACAAGTGAGTGAGCGAGAAATTTTATTGAAAACAAAAACCAATTTTCGTTTTTTTATTGTTGTTTTCAATATAATTTGTTCTTCACTTACTTGCTGACGTTTTCTAAAAACAGGCAGTAGTAAATCTTGTGATATTTAGCCAGCGATATGTCAAAAATTAAGGAATTTTTTAGGAATGCTTACAATAAAATGAAACAGATCGTCAAGCTGATACGTACAACCAACTAATATTATTTTTAAAATTTAGCAAATTTACAAAATTATCTTTCAAATATACATACATGAATATATAATTTTTTTTGTGACTTAAAAATTTCTTCAGCTGACTAAAAAATTTCAAGTTAACTTCAACATTAAAATTGTTCTTATTCTCCCAACTATGTGTGGTAAGCACATCTAGTGGTTGTTACTCTTGCGAATTCAGGCAAAAAGTTTTTTCTTAATGAAAAGAAAAATTTAATTGATTTTTTTTTGTTGCTCTTGGTGTTTTTATTCTTACTTCTTTCGTTGGTTTTTCTTTTTTGCTCATCATAATTATAATTCATTAGTAGCGAACAAAACTCTACAAAATAAAATACAATAAACATGCATATGATGTAAATGTATGGGAATAAATGTGCGTGTGTGTGTATATGTATAAAAACAAGTGTATATCCTATTACTTCCATTAGGATATGTACCCATACATACATACATGTATGTTTATGCATATGTATGTCTGCTTTTTGAATGGGTGTTAAATTAGCATCTTTGTCTTTTTTATTTAAGAAAATAATTTTTACTGTTTTTTGTTTTCTCTTTTTTTTTTGTTGCTTCTTCATTTATTTCTTTCTTGACATTCGTCTTATTAGTATAGTGGTTGTCGTGGTTAATTTTTCAAGTTAAGTGTAGTCAGTCGTCTTTTAAAAATCCTCTTACTACTTCGTTACAACTTTGTTTCCTTAATACCGCTAGGATCCATTTGCTTTAAGAAGTGTGTATGTGTAAGTAAACGTATAAATTTGTATGCGTCTTTTTATGAGCAACTTTCACTTGTTTTAAAAGTAATAGAATTAAAATTAAAATTTCTCAAAAGCGCCACATACTCGAAGCCAGGGTTACAAGTAAATTTAAAGTTGAGGAGATATTGGGTAAAGTGAAAAGCTGGTTGACACTTTATGTATCTTGTTGAAATATCGAACTTGCTCATAAAGGAGGAATGCACCCATTCCAGCTTAATGGGTATTTAAAGACCCAAAAAATATTAGACAGCAAACAAATTTTAGCAAAGGCCAGGTAAGAGATAATTGCTGCAACTTGCAATTTTATCTAAAACTTGAAAAAATTTTAACTGTAAAATCTTTTTTGCATTTACTTTTTATAAAGAAAAAATCAAGTTTTCTTTTATGGGTTAAAATGCTCGAAAAAAGTGTTTCCAAATTAAGCACAATATTAAAATTTTAAAATGCCCACACAATCTAAATAGCTTTACGATTGGTTAACACACCTGTATCTCAATTCTGTAACTTTTTGACTTTAACTACCGATATCGTTAGGTATAGGGATTCCAATAGCGGTGTAACCGATACCGAAATACAGGTATTACCGTCTTAAATCGAATACCGAAATTGGATTGAATAATATGATATAATTGGAAAATTGTTTAATTCTTGGGGCTTTCTGGTGCTTTGTATTTAGATATTTTGATTCGAGATTTGAGCAATACAGAAAATACCGAAATCTTCGGTATTGGAATCTCTAGTTAGGTAACGATAAATCTCGGTAACTTTAACGAATTTATTATTCTCTATTTTAAATAAACAAATGCATTTTTGTTTAGAAATATAAACGACAAATATTAGGAAAAATATAAGACGGTCAAAGTAAATATTTTTTTTTAAATTAATAAAAATATAAAATAAATTTGCTTGTAAAAAAATTATTTTAACAAAACATGAATGAAAACGTGTAAATATTGATTATATTTCTAAACAAATATGTTAGTTTCATATCCATTTATACTTAGGGAAGGGAAAAAGTTCGTGGTGCCTGAGCCAATCTAGCACAACATTCTACTCCTTCTTTTCACACCCACACTACTGTATGTGAAGAGGATATTTTGTGTTTGTACAAATGTGTGTAACACATTTAAATACACCTTTTAGTATACGGATTTTCTTCAGGCTGACTGGTTGTCTGTCCAAGATAACCTTGTGAGTAAATTACAGGTCGCAATTTTGAAAAGAATCTCAAATTTGACACATATGCGTTTATTGCCTTTTCAATGGCGGAGAAGCAGTTATTTAATTTGCATAACCCATATGCAAACTTCTTTCTGGAATAGGGTTTTTTGCCCATTAACCATCTTGTTTTATAGACATTTGGATTTAATTAGGTACAAAAATATTTTGTTGCAACCTAAATAAATCAGCAAAACAAATTTTATTATAATCGGCCTATATTTGACCACAGCTCCCATACGAATACACTTATAATAAGTTACCTTAATAACATCTTCTATGTTATTTCATAGTGGTCATCATAGTTAAAAGAAGTATATATATAGATAATTTTGGCACACAAATCTCTTATGCGAATGTTAACCTCACAAAACACTCATTTAGGCGGAAACGTGATTGCCCACATACTGCATTGTAGGGTCGGGCTTGATCGACTTTATTTGCTTACTTCTTTGTGTTAAAAATTGGCTTCTTTACTGTATATTTTTAATCTGTTAAAAGTAAAAGTTGTCGTTAAAAAGTTACTGAATTTTAGAATTTAGCAGTCAATAACCAGTTCTTAATATGATTACTTTTCCATACTGCAAAAAACTGTTTTGGCGAAAATAGGAGCAAATTTATATTTCTAAGATTTATTTGAATATCATTCAAATTGCCCACAGTGCCCAATAAATAGGCCAGCTAGTGCTCTTTGTTCACTTTTTGCAAAAACGAGAAAATTACCTGTTTCCACTGAATAAAATTACAAATCCTTTAGTAATCCAAAAAAATTCATCTGTAAATTCTCGTGGCGTCTTCTTAATGTAATTACAAGTTCTTAGTCCAGTTTTTTTAAATAAAACAACTAAACGGTAAAATTTGAAGCTGAATTTTTGATAGTACAACGAAATCCCCAATATGTGAGAGCATAAGAAAAAACGTTTCAAAATAAAATCGATTTTATTTCGCGACGGCTTTCTGTGACAAATTTGTATGGAAAATTGAATGAAAAAATTTGGTCTCGACGCAATTCTTAAGGCCCAACTATAATATCATCATATGATTTCAAAAAAGCCCTCAGTTACAAAAAATTCAAGGTCTACTTTTTGATCGATTATGATTCACCGTATCGAAATAAATGTTCCTTTAAAAAAGTTCTTATTGCAAACGCCACTCAATAAATAATAAATAACATACACAAAAAAAGAATATTTTGTGTTTATACCCACACCACAACAGTGGAGAGGGTATTATGGATTTGTGCTGATGTGTATAACACCTTAAAATATGGGTCCTGGACCCAGCTTA
The DNA here is from genome assembly GCA_949318255.1 of Pollenia labialis. Taxonomy (NCBI): domain Eukaryota; kingdom Metazoa; phylum Arthropoda; class Insecta; order Diptera; family Polleniidae; genus Pollenia; species Pollenia labialis. The sequence goes on along the minus strand of OX439142.1, from coordinate 132,582,198 downwards.
AAGTATACCGATTGACTCAGAACCAATTTATGAGACGATCTAACGATGGCCGTCAGAAGATAATTTAATAAAATTTGGCTTATAGGTTCTTATTGGCACAAGGACGAAGCCTATTGAAAATGGGCCATATCGAAGGACCACGAGGGGAGTTAGGGCGCAATTTCTGCCTCTCAGAAACTATCAAATCGATTTTAATTAAATTAAAAACATAGATAGATCCATATTTATATGGACACATAAGCATGATTCTCCATGGCTCCCGAATAGGGTGCACTGTCGTAAATGTATTTTAAATACTGTAGTGTAGGGTATAATAAAGTTGGGCTTGACTGACTGTACTTTCATACTTGTTTTATTTTTGCTTATCAACACTTTGGAAAATTTCACCAATTCTATTTAAATAGCAATTCTTATTTAAATGTACCGAAAAAATTATTAGTAGTTTTTTATCAATTAAAAAATTATTTAAAAAGTACATCAATTTAATTAATGTTATAATTGAATCAATTATTTTTTTTTTTTTTTTTGGTTAAAAGAAAATTAAAAATATAATTTTGGGTTAATTAACATTTTAGTTGTGATTAAAATTATTTCGTTTAAAATAAAATAATTTAAACTTGTGAAATTGTTGTTGGAAATTGTCAAAATCAATCAACACATTGTTTTGAAACGGCAAAGTTTTTTGATTTATTGAAAAAAAATATTAAAAATATTAACTTTACAATTTTTAGTTATAAATATTATCATTTAGGTAATGGGTGCAAAATCAACAAATGGGTTGCTAGATTCTATTAATTTGGTGATTAGAGACAATTTTTAATTTTTTCTGTGTTTAGTTTTTCATATAATTTTATTTTTATTTGATATGAACAACGAATTTTAAACATAAATTGATATTTGAATTAATTGGTGATATCGGCTAGTAGTTGTTCTTTGTTGTTGTGTTTTAATAAGAGATTATTTGCTTTGTTTCTTTTTTTTTCTAAAAAAATGTTTTTAAAAATTCAGGTTATTTTTAGTTTTTTGCTTCTCCCGTAAAATTAAATCAATGTAACTTGGCGCTTTTTTAAAATCAAATGATGATATGCTTAAGTTGGCTTAAGCAAATGTGAGAATACACGTAAAACATATGTGTCAAACCCATATTGAACTTTAGGAAATCTCAATGTTAAGAAAAAACAAATTAAATTAAAAAATGTTCCGGAAATTTTTCACTTTTGCGCCTACCTAAATGGTGTTAAAAATTATTCCTAACAAGTTCATATGCTCCAGAAAGATGTTTACTGAGATCTTAGGTTTGCTACCTATGGACGTGAACAGGAGAAAAACGTAAAAAAATCGAATTTTTTAAAGTTTTTTGCGATTTTGATCTTGTATGTGACCTTTTTTTATCTTATATGTCTACAATTTTAATTCTTTATGACAAGATCTACATCTTTGTCTCAGAGGGTAAATTAAAATTCCAAACGGTTTGCACGAAATGAGCCTGAGGAAATAATCACTTTTTTTAAAAAATTACACAGAGGCCCCAAAACTTTGGAGGCCCATAAAAAATGACATGACTTTGGGCAAAACCGGGAGACACGGGTCTTTTTTTTGTGTTTTATTAAGTAGTTTTTTCCGTTCACATTACATTTGAGACGATTAAGATGACAGCTGATTAAGAAAAAATAAAACAAACAAATTTATATTTCTGTAAAGTATTAAAAATGGATAAAAAAATACATAATTTAAAAGATTTTTTTTTACGTTCATTAAGTTATCGTAAGATAAATTAAACATATTCATGATAAAATTGTGAAACTTAGGAATTATTTAAAGGCAAAATAATCACATTAAGAAGAAATCGTGGTCGGTTGTACATGTGAAGGGTACGTTCATGTTAACCGAGTTTATATTATACTAAATTTGAGGTATGTTCAGAGGATTCTATGTAATAAATGAAGTGCTTTAGTTGGAATCATGTCGAATTAAAGTCACACTCATCTTTTTGATATTTACAGCTGCAGAATTAGGCGTAGTAAGTCCGCTTGGATCGCATATGTGTAGTTATAGCAGAGCTGTAAATGAGTCATTCTTTTTATTTTAACTCGTTTTTTTTTTTAGCGATGAACCAACACTCAGGGGATGCCCCCTATATATGCAGTGCATTGTGTTGATCAGGAAAATAAGGTTTGGGAAGGAGGAAAGAGGGAATAGTGTTTGTGGACATTTGACTTGAATCTTAATAAATTATAAGTACCGGGGAAGACCTCTGCGGGAAGTTTATTCCACATACGGATAGTTCGACTGAAAAACGAATTTTCTCTATAAAGCGTTGTGCGAAACACAGGACAATCGACTACAAACGGATGTGATCCACTGGATGAGCGAGTATTACGAAGAAATACTCGGGCGGGAGGAATAAGTTCACTTATCTCAGTGGAACACCTCCCATTGTAATATCGATAGAAAAGTGTCACACAACCCACATTCCGACGATGCTCCAATGAGTCAATAGAGTTGGATACCCTACTGTCATTGATGAACTTCACCGCCCTCCTTTGTACACGGTCCAGAAGGTTCAAAATAGACTTTGAAGCCCCTGCCTATATGTGGGAGTTGTATTCCATCTTCGGTCGGATATATGTAGGTGGCATAGATAGTAAGGAGATCGGATGAAGTGAAGTAAGTCTTGCACCGTTTTAAAAAACCTAAACACTTGAATGCTTCTTTCGACACTTTAAAAACGTGTTTATCCCAGCGGACATCGCACTGTATTCTCATGCCCAGAACATCAAGAGTATCCGATTCTTCAATATCAATGCCACCCATTACTACAGATGACATAGTTGGTCCCACGGCCCGTCTGTGGGTCAACATACAACATTGGGTCTTGCGTGCATTAAATTCGACCCTATTCGCTTGACCCCATTCAGAGATTGCAGCTAGGTCCTGATTAAGAGTGTCATTCATATTCTGCCTTTTGCCCCCAATCTCAACAAGGCTTGGCTTATGATCGAAGGAATATGAACGACAAATGTTGCTGTCATCTGCAAAAGAGTAGATAGGATTTGAAGTATAACTAAGAAGGTCATTAAGAAATATAAGAAATAGCGTAGGAGAAAGGACAGAACCTTGCGGTACCCCTGAATTCAGCTGAAACTCGTTTGATGCAATCCCATCTATAACAACACGTATAGTGCGATCACTGAGGAAACTCGATATAAATCGAGAGAAATCATTACCGACACCAATTGAAATTCAAATTATGAAATCAAAAATGAGTTGCAATCAATCAAATTCAAGAGCAGATCTAGCAGTTGGAAGTTTTTAATACAAAAATTAAACACCCGAACACAGCTTTGACAGCAAGAGATGTTGTTAAGAATCAAAGTTGCTAAGATCTTAGAATTCGATTGAAAAATTTAAAAAAAGAAATTTTTAACAATACACAAATATGAGACATTATTGTTAAACCCACTTTTAATAATATTTTCACACTATTAAATAATAACAAAAATTTAAGATTCTTTTAGCGAATAAACAAAATTTTTCCATTTTGATAGGATTTTCGCCTATACTAATAATTTAATTCCTATTCTGCCGCCACCTGACAATTCCGTTCCAACATAAAGTCAATTCAAATTTTTATCAATTGAATTGAAATGAATCTGTAATATGGATTGCAATTCACTTTAAAAAATTCATTTGAATTGGAAGCGAATTAAAATTCATTCTACAAAATCATTTGAAATGAATTGAAATTTTTTTGTGCCTAATATTTAAATTGACTCAAATTTAATACAACTGATTAATAATTCAAAATTTGCTAATTCAGTGCATTAATGATTGCGCGAATTATATCAAAAATTAATTAATTAATTAATATACAGCTCTGAGTTACAGTGATGATTTCGTGCCAAAATCATACGTTTTATGTTAAGAGCTTTCGATAACTCTTGGTCTAATTGAGCTGTTAGAATTCCCGCAAAAAAGTGTGAAATTTTAAAGGAATCTCGAAAAATAAAACAAATTTTGCCAAGAGAATCCTTGGTTTGAAATTAGTGCCATAGTAAAAAAAATTTTTAATCCAAATATAATAAAAAATCTCATAAATAATTTTCGTATTAAAATTTGGGTGAATAACTAAACTTTTGTTCGCGTCTTTTCCGCGAAATTTTTCTTGCGTAGAATTTCTATTCCCAATTTATAATAGCAAAGTTTTTAAAATTTTTAATTGTTATCGAAAGAAAGAAAATAGTTTTTATAAAATTTGTTGCTAAAAATCTCTTTTTAATAAATCCCAGAAATCACTTTTTCCCCAACATACACTAATACATCTACAGCTTTTTTCGCAGTTAACAAACACAAACAGTTACATGTGTACTTTGTGCGTATATTGGTTATTATATAAAAAGCAAACAAATAAAGAATAGTAAAAAAATCTAAAGTAAAATAAAAAGAATAAGAAAAACCCAACTTATTCTTTAAAAATTCTTTTTGTTACCAAGAGATTTGATGTATGATGCTGGAGTGGCTGCTGCGTGTGGCATGCTTATTCGCATATGCGTCTTCTTACAACCGCAGCGGCATAAAGCATATGAATGTCAAAATGAAAAACAGAAAGAAGTAAAAGGGTAGTAACAGTTAGATGGAGGCTGTTCTACTAATTTTTCATTATGTGGGCAACATTTGTGGTTTTAATTTCTTTGTCAAAGTTGTATTAAATGGTTGCAGGGAGTTCTTCCTTTACTTATTTGTATTCTTCTCCTTCTTCTGTCGCCTTTGATGCTCTAAATAAATGTGTGTATATTTAATATGTAAAATTTTTTTGTTATAATTTTGAAAAAATATTGTTAAAACAAACATACACACACATACTGATATCCTCATGCATGTATGTGGTTGCCACATAGAAAGTTTAGTCGTTATATAATAATTTTTTTGCTAAAACGAAAAGAATGTTTTAAATTAAAAAGTAAAATATAAAGTTACATGAGTGAAGGAAACAATGTAGAAACTGGCGAATTCTAGCGATTAAAATGTATTCGGTTTAAGTTTTCATAGTGTATTTTAAAAATTTTTGAAATAAGAATCAATTACTTTATTTTTTTACATATGTTATAGTAATGCTTTAAGAGAATTGTATCAATGCATGTCCTCTTCCATGTTTTTTTAAGGAAATGCATAAAGCGTCATAAGAACTGTTAGAATTAATTGTCATCTCGAATTTTTAATTTTGTAACGAATGAGTTTTGCAACTCAGCTACTCATATAGTCAGAAAATGGCTAATTTGTTAACCCTGTTTTTGTTGTCTAATATTAAAACTAATTAATTCATGGCTAACGAAAATTAAAAATAGCTAAATCTGGCTAACAAAAGGTTAACGCCCTAATTATATTAAATGCAAGGCAACGCCAAAGAATTACATCAAACGCAACAAAAAACTCATAAATATTTTGAAATTTGTTGTTGCTTTCAATGTTATTCTTTGGTGTTGCGATGCGTTCTTCATAATTAGGACTTAAATTAAAAATAAACACTAATGTCTTCATAAATTTTCTGTTAAGATCAAAAGTGAGTATGAGTAATATTTATTATTAATCATACGCATGCGAACGAACAATATCAAGTATGTGCCCTGGATAGGGTTGACTGATTCCAAGACTCAAACAACTGGGCAATAGAAATATTTCGCTTGGATTTTGAAAAAATAACTGGACAATTTTAAAATTGACTTAACTATAAGAAAAAGGCAAATTTTATTTAAAAAAAACCACATAAAAAGCAAGGAAACGTAACATTTAAAATTAAGTCTTATTTCATATTACAAAGTTATTTATATATATCAGGGCCAATTCACTACAGGTGGCAGCGAAAAGCCTGCTGACTGACAGTTTGAACCAATTTATTTTGAGAAACATGTTTTCTTTAGAAATGTTTTACATTTCGATCCGTAAACACTTACAATGCAATGTTTCTGTTGTTTTTGAATTGTTGTAGAATTGCTGCCACCGTATATATTAATATATTAATTTAAATCACATAAAAAAGTACATATACATATATCAATGAAGATTTCTCGGTAATTTTTTTTTTTTTTTTTTGAAAATTACGGTAGTTTTTTCAGATTTTCAGATAAGTTCTATTGAAGATAAGCTGTACTCATATTATAAAGTATATTAAACTAAATAATTTAAATCGATTGTAATTTCACTCGGATTCGATTTCCAAAAGATGGCTGACAACTAGTTGTTTAGCCTCATACATATACGTATTTTGTATTATTATTTGCAGAGTTTAATGACCCTATTACTTTAGTTGTAAGCAAAAATGTTTGAAACATTTTGCGACTTTCATCACAATTAAGTCTTAATAAAATTTTATCCTTTTTTTCGGTCATAGGAATGGTTTCTTGTGAGTAAAGATTATTAAAATTACCTTTTGTCATTTCCCAAAAAGTATTGCTAATTGAATGTATAACAAACAATTTATCAATTTATATAGATTTTGTACGTTATCTTTATCGCATATTGAAAAACTGGGCCGTATCATCAAAAAAGATTTTTTTTTTACAATTTTTATCTTAGTATACGATTTTGTCCCGTACAAAATATTAATTTAATCAATAAAAAATATAATTAAAATAAATAATTTTTCGAAATTAAAGAAATTTTATAACTGGATAAATTGTACTTTAGCAGGTACCGGGACAAGACCCAAAAAAGCCGGACAATCTAGGCCATTCCAGGCCGTCTAGGCAACCCTCCAGCTCCGGAGCAAGAGTAAACGTACAACGACTTTCGCAGTGTTTAACAGCATGCTTTTTGGGACAATTTTGTAATCTTTGGTTTTGGGTGGTTTCTTTATAAATAAAAAATTGTGTAAGCAAAAATTAGGTCCATCTCAGCTAATTTTAATTTGTTAGGGCAATGCATATTTGTCAAATATATCTTGTATCAAAGTATTAGTCAATATAGGCAGTTCCAGCGAAAAGTTTACTTTTTGTAACGTAACGCAGAAGTAATTTAAATTGTTTCTCAAAAAGTTTTTAATGTATTGTTTACTTTTTTTATATTTTGGTGTAAAGTGAAACTAGCTCTACATTTAGTAACAAAAGGGATATCGATTGAACAACATGGTCCGAAAATACAACCTTATTTGCTTTTCGCTGGAAATGCCCATATTAACCTTAAAACGAGCAAAAACGTTTACATTTGATAGCATGAAAAATAAATCTATATAAGACCAAAGTTTACTAAAAAAGGTTTTATACAAAACGTCTTGCTCAATTCGCAGTCTTATTCAGTTTTGTAATGCAAGTCAAAATCCACTTCGGTTTATTTAACGTCACACCAGCGCTTATATTTGCTTATATCTGCAAATCCTTGGTATCGATTGCTGTAATTTTTTTTCTGAATATAGTGATTCTTAATTACTTTGTATACATAAAAACCCCTTTTGCAAATTTGACTTCTTCATTTAATTTTTGTACATTTTGTGGTACAAATATTATGACACGTCAAAATGAAAATGCCCATATAAATTTGATAAATATTTCTTGTGTTAATATTAACCTGACATTTGAAAAAAGCCAGCAGCAGGAAAAAATTTATTCAATCAACCCTTTAGCCTAGATTTGTTCACTTCAGAAGTAAAAAATGGCTTATATATAACGGGTCCGCCATCTAACGTTTTTTTCAACTTGTGCTTATCTCGTGAATGATAACACTTAGCTCATCTCTGATTTGACAGATAATTAGTTTTATCCTTCCGTTGAACGAATATGGTTGTGTATACGCTGGCATCCTCATCGATAAACCAAAGCGTAAAAAGCCAAAAACAGTGCGTACACCCGAGAATATTGCTGCTGTGGCAGAAAGTGTGCGTGAAGCGGCATCAACATCAATTCACCGTCGTTCTCAACAATTGAACATATCGGAGACATCATTGAGACGAATTTTGCATAAATACCTTGGTATGACGCCATACAAAGTCCAATTGGTTCAGGAGTTGAAGCCAACTGACCATCCAATGCGTTTTCGCTTCGCTAAGTGGGCCTGCGATCGACTTACAGAAGATGCCGATTTTGCCAAAAAAAAATCAACTTTTCAGATGAAGCTTATTTTGATCTTGGTTGATATGTAAACAAGCAAAATTGTCCCATTTGGGGCACAGAAAACCCGCACGCATACATTGAAACGCCGTTGCACCCAAAACGAGTCTCTGTTTGGTGCGGATTTTGGTCCAGAGGCATAATTGGGCCATTTGTCTTCGAAAAAGAGCAAGGAGTGGCCGTTACAGTCAATGGCGATCGTTATCGGGCCATGTTGAACGAATTTTTGTTAACAAAAATTAAAGAGGAGGATATTGGAAACATTTGGTTTCAACAGGACGGCGCTACGTGCCACACACCCGAAGCTACACTCGATGTTTTGCGCCCTGGTTTTGAAGATCGCATTATCAGCCACAGAGCTGATGTCGTTTGGCCACCTCGGAGCTGCGATTTGACACCGTTTGACTATTATTTGTGGGTTGCCGTCAAATATAAGGGTTACGCCGACAAGCCAGAGATAATTGACGCTCTAAGGACAATATTCGTGAAGCCATTGGTGAAATACAGCTGCACACAATCGATAATGTGCTTACAAATTGGACCGATCGTGTAGGCTACTGCCAGCCGAGGCAGCCATTTGAATGAAATTATTTTCTTTTATTAACCGGAAGGTTTGTACTTTCAAATAAAAAAAAAAAATTGAGAAAATATTCAGTAGTTTTTTTATAGCATTTTCAAAAAAAAAAAAGTTAGTTGGCGGACCCTTTACATTTAGCAGTAAACAAAATATATAGTTTTTATATAAGATTTCAATTGAAATACGTTAGCACTTTCTTTGTGCGGATAATTGAAAAACGGACAATGGTTTAAAGCAATGATTCCACACTAATTTTTTCTTCACGCACACCTACCGTATGCGGAATATAGAATGACCCAGTATCAGTGATAACAAATTTTTTATTAAAAGATCAAAGCTAATCAGCAACTGTTAATATACACAACTTAAGCTTATCTTACAAAAAGATATCAGAGCAACAACGATGGCTTTTTTCATATTTTGAAACACCTTTGTGTATATTTTCGTTAGCATCCATTCTATTTGAATGATAAAATCTAGACAAGTTTGCCTGTTTCCTATACTTTTTGATAGATATTCTTTTTTTTAAATTCGCCTAAAAAGTTTTAATTGGTCTCTACTCATAACCTAAAATTTTAAAGTTGCCCCATTACCCGATTTCAATGTTTGATTAGATATGATTGGTTTTCTGATACAGCTAGATTTGCGTTGCAATACTGGCTACTCTGATGTACATATGCTACGTATTTCTTTACCGTTTTATCTTTAATACAACATTTATTTGCAAACGCATGATAAAATGTTTTAGTACATCCGGCAATTTCTGCCTCCAACATCGCTCGAGTTTTGTAGCACTGTATAATATCTTTTTACCGGATTGTCGTTTTCTACTAAATTGTTTTCCACTTTCAAAAGCTTATGCTTTCTCATAAATTAAAGATAATAATAATTAATTAAATTTCAAAAACTAAAATTTGCAGAACTGCGTTATTAATACTACAAAATATTTAATATATTTTTTTCTTTCTTTCTTTCTGCTTTCCAAAAAAAAAAATAACAATAACAGATATTCCATTTAAGGTTTTTGTATGCTTTTTCATATGTTTTGATAATTTTCTTGAGCTTATTTCTTGTGTATCTTAACTTTTTCTATGTATATTAAAACGTGCTCCTTTGGTTACTTAGCCCTATGAAACTCAACTATTAGACAAAGTTAGTTAGACACTGCATTCAGATTAAAATCAATATATATATTGGTTTATAAATTAAAAGATTGATTCAATATTTGTTTTAATAAATAATCGAATACTTGTAATATTCGGTTATTTGAAATCACTAAGTACACAGAAATAGAATATTAATAAGTTGCCTGCCCTCCCATCTCAAATCGTTGTGCCTAAAATTAAACTTTCAATTGTTTCAAATATTTTTCAATATTTCGTTATTTCTTTCAATTAAGGTTGTTTTTTTTAATGCAAAGATAAAATTTAAATAAATTGTTAGAAAATGTTGTTGGTGGTTCATATTAAAATTGCAGAATTTGTCTAAACAATTTTTACTTAAATTTGATATTTTAAAATTAAGCTTATTTAAAATAAAACAAATTTTTAAAACTTTGTTTTTGTTTTAAATGTATTATTTCGCACATCGCAAACAGACGTTTACATTTCTAATTTTGAAAATTTGTTTAGTTTGAAATTTTTTATTTGACTTTTTTAAGATAACTTAAAATAAAAATATTTATTAAAAAGATGGTAATTAATTTTTTCAAAAAGAAGTCAAAACTATTAGAAAAATTTGATCGAAAAAAAAATCGATTTTAGAACAATAACCGCCTTGTTTGTTACTTACAAATTAGGCTTTTCACAACATCTTATTTAACCGTAATATTTTATATTAAAATATTAAAAAAAAAATTTAATAAAAAGTCAATAGAATAAATTTTAATTTACACAAAGTAAAGGGTGTGCAAATTTGAAGTATCATCGGTCAATGAAAATCGCTACACTGAAAGAATTTTCTTCGCAATACCAATGAATTTTGACATTAAACCCAAGAAAAAACTGTTTGTAATGAAACATTACATTAGAATAATAATGAATATTATTATTAATTGGATGAATACTTCAAAAAAGTAAAAATTTTTTTTTTTATTTTGTTTTTTTTTCTTTTTAATTTTTTTTATTTATTGAATGTTAAAAATAATTTTTTTTTCAATTATTAAAATATGTTGCATTTATAAAAAAATGTTTGATTTCATAAAGTTAATGGCAAATTACATTAGATGTATGAAATTATTAAATCTTACATTTTTTAATTAACAATTTATTAATTTTTTTAAGGAAACTATTATTTTGTATTAAATTATGAATAAAGTTATGTTTGTATATTGTTTTTTTATGTTCACAATTAAAATTTTTGGTTTACTTGGACAAACTTAAGTTTTCATATATCCAATGAAAATTTTTAACGTAATCACGAAATCCCATGAAGCGATTTTAACGAAAATACTTCATTGTTACTATGAAATTTCATTTAGACAATGAACATTTTCATTTAACCAATGAAAATTTTTTTATGAAAATGATTCATTAAATATATGAAGCATTTTTCTTTCAGTGTACATGGATATGATCCAAAGCTCTTTGTGGCGAAAAATGTTTGGTTTAGACGGGAATAATTTGTGGTTTCTACAGGATGGTGCCACTTGCCACAAAGCAAGAGAAATCTTTTGAAAGAAAAGTTCAAAAAACCGCATTATTTCTCATAGAGGAGGAATGAAATGGCCATGAAGATCGTGCGATTTGACACCCTTAGACGTTTTTTTGTGAATTTTTTTTATCGAAAGTGTACAGCAATAATCCCAGAACAGTTCAAGAGCTTAAAACCCACATTATTGAGTAGATATCAACCATTAACAATACTTTATTAAAACAAGTGATTGAGATTTTTGCTAAAAGATTAGGATTTAACCGAAACCTAATTTTAATAAACTGAAATAAAAAAAAACACTTTTTTTATTAAATTTAAAATGATACCTCAATTTTGGACAACCTTTACAATTAACCTTTTAATTGAAAAGGCACAAACAACTCAATTCGTAAATACAAAAAATTATTTTGTTAATAAAAATTGTTTAAACACAACAACTATGTTTAACAATGAGGTGGTAATATTTTATATGTGTCACAGTTTCAGTTAAAAGGGACCTATGGATGAAAAAATCGCTTTTTACTTTTTTGGGGATTCTTAAAATAGAAAATAGAAAATAGCTTTGAAATACACCTTTTATAAGAAAAAAGGAAAACTTGTTAACTTAAAAATCCTTTTTCTCCAAAACTCATTTTTTGCCCATAGGTCCCTTTTAACTGAAACTGTCGCATATATAAATAATACTTATATAAAATTTTTATTAACAAATTGTCATATAAAAATAATACTATGGTCGTAACTCATTTGAAACAAAAGATACATTCAAAGGTAAATTTTTTAGCAAAATTTTTAAAAATTCACATTAGAAAAACCATAAGAACTTATTTAAGCCACAAATATAGACCTGGGTACACTGTCATTAATAATCGGGTTTTCAGCAAGACCTTTGTTTTTTTAATTGTGGCAACACCAACAGCATGATAGTTTTGACAATCAGTTTTTGACGTACTCGTAGTAGATGCATTGGCAATTGTTGCATTGAATTCAATTTCGCTCGAAAATCGCATTAAAATCATAAAAATTCACTATGAAAATTGTGGATCTGTTAAAGTAAAATTTCATAAAACTCGTGATATTTTCGGAAAACATAATCGTCCTGCTCAGACCGCTACTAAGAATTTTGTCTTTAAATTTGAGTCGACAGGCTCAACACCAACGCATGTTCAACAGGGTCGTTGAACTGCAAATACCGCAGCCGTGAGCCACAGTTTGGAAGCAGATCAAAATTTGTCAATTTCTGGACGCTCTTACCCGTTAGGGTTATCCAAAACCACCACATGGCGAATTTGGCGTAAGGATTCGGCTTTGAAGCCTTACAAGGTAAAACTGGTGCAGGAATTGAAGCCGGCTGACCATTTACATCGCCGTAGATCCGCTCAGTTCATTTAGGAACAGCCCGCTAGTTTTTCTAAAAAAAAATAATTTTTCAGTGATTAAAAACTTTGATGAAAGAATCGTCATCTGTCAGCGTGCTTGTTGTTGACATTTGCCAGATATAATATTTCTTTCATAATAACCGAACTTTTCTCTTCGTAATACAATAAAAATTCGAATCATCTTCATCTAAATTTTTTTTAGAAAACAAAGTTCTTGTCGAAAAACCCCGATATAAGACGAAGTCTTAACATCATTAACAGTTTTATTTGAAAAACTAGAATTAATAACAGACTTGTTAAAATTTCTTGGTAAATCATTAATTAATTACTTAACTTACCTTGTAGATTGATTTAATTTCATAACAATCAACACAACGTTTTATTTCATTGCAATTTGTTGTCTTTTTATTTCAGTCGATATTAAACAAATCGAAATTAATTTTTCAAAGTTGTGAAAACTCAAATAAATGTTTTATGCCCCCAGACATTTTCTATGATATGCCTATTATTTTCTACAAATAAAACAATTTGTTAATATGACTACTTAAAAGCGTCTTTATTGAATAAATTGGTAAAAATACTTTAAAGATTTAACAAGTTATCTTCAATTCCTTAATATTTGTATTGATTTTCTTCTGTGTAGTAAAACAAGTTTTGTTTAAAAAGGATGCCTAAGTCTCATATTAGTATTATTTAAAACGTATTTTCTTTATACGTATCTTCAGTTAACGAAATTCAATTACATAATAGGATTTAAAAGCTTTTGCAGATGATTCTTTATAAAGTTAATTATGTAACTACTTCTAAAAATTATTCTTAAGCATGACCTTATTTTAATCACAATCCATTTGAATGCTATTAAATGATGATGTATTCCACATTCATACTAATTCTAAACAACCCAAACTCCAACACAATGTCAAATATAAAAGCCGAACATGTTACCCCTACCATACAAAACTAAATTACAATGTTCTGATTGGTTGGCAATGACTATAACATACATTTAATATAATTCTATGTGTGTATGTGACTAGAATAAAAGCCAATCAAACTATCGCATAGAGTTTAAACAAATCTAGGACATACATTCCTTGTGCGCGCACCCCGCACTAACTAAACTACCTACAAATGTTTATAAATGCCAAAATGCCAACAAAAACTCATACGAACAAATACAAGTACAAAACCCCTAAAATATTTGCTTCTACTTATACTGCAACCAACAACATACAACGGTACGTGTAGTATAAAATTGTACAAAAGCTGTTTTAGTAAAAAGGCGTACACTTAGTTAAACCTCCCGAACGGAGCACCGAAAATAACCGACCGACTAACCGAACTTAGCTATACAAACTATGCTATTCTCTACAAATACACACACACACACACATACACCGAGCACACACTCATGGCAAACAAATATACAAGCAAACAAAAAAAGGATTCTCTATGTACAAAATTCCGTCGGCAAAAATTTTCGTTTTAGTAACAACAACTACAACATGACAGTTCATAAATAATTGTTGCTTTTTGCCTTTTCTTCACATAGAAAACGAACGAACGAATGAAGAAAACATACACATGCATGTGTGCGATAGAATGAAATGAACGACGAAGAACAAGGTTTTTATGTTGTTGTTGTAGTAGTTGTTGCTACTGTATGAACTAACACTATGACCATGATTATGACTAGAACAAGCACAACTACTACTACCTAATATGACGTTGATTAGATGGTTGTAGAAACAAGGCTAGACCAAAACTTTGTGACTACGACTACGACTGCTATACCACAGCAACAACTACTGTTTCGTTTCGTGCAATCGTACACATGCATACAAGGACGAAGTGTGTACATACTGGCATTTCTATAAAACTCATAGAACTAAAGAAATGAAAGGAAAGGAGAAAGAACATTGAAGCGCAGTGATAGAAATGTGCACGTTGAGTTTTCTAAGCATGTCATTGGTAGTGTAGAACATTTGCAATGACTAGTTATTATGAATGGGGTTGCCATGTGTTTGAAAATTACGTATGATGGTTGAAACTAGTGTTAAATATTAAAAATGCAGATATTAAAATTTTTCCATCCATAAAATGTATAAATAAAAGACCTAAATTAAAAAAGCAAATTGATCATTGAAAAATCTCTATGATGAATACAAAACTACATGTGTGCAAATGCACAAAATATTGATACAGGATGGCACAGAATGAGCTTAAACTTTTTTTTTATTGGGTAATTTTTTCAATCAGCTTTTAAAAATTATATCTTGCAAGTGATGTCCATTTTCTGCTCGTACATACTAGATATTTTAAATATGTTTTCCATAACATAAAAATTCGGATGTTATGTCAATGATTTAATATGGAATGTTGGGTTTTCGTTGGGGGATGGTTCTTGGCCTGTTAACAGACACTTTTCTCTCTCAAATATCCCCAAGAAAATTATCACGACCTGTTAAATCCGATGACTGTGTGCAGTGGCTCCATCTTGTTGAAACAACAAGTTTTGATGGTTTTGGTCCTTTCGAAGGATATACCGCACAAAATATTACACTTAAGTGGGTGTAATAATCATCGTTACACTGATGTTGAACTGTTCGTAGTTTAAATTATGCAGTTTTGCTTTTGATGAGCTTCATCGCTCCCCATTAAATTTTGAATAAAGCCTGGATTTGATTCTGCTTTTTCACGGAAACAAATGGCATAGTCAAGCCGTTGGTGGTAGTCTGTCGTCTTCAAGTCAAGCACAAGTTGAACTTTATGAACGCAGTGGAAAAACATGTTTCAATATGGTCACTAGTGTATTTAAAAAAAAAAAAAAAAAGTTCTCCCCTTCAAAAAAATTACATAAAAGCAAAAACACTTTATTCAAATGGTTAATAGTAAAAAATAATATTAATAATATAAAACAGTTGGTAATAAGTACAGAAAATACAAAAAAATTAAAAATTATTTTTTCCAATGATTTTTAGATTCTAAAATACAAATTTTTTCGAGTTCGCTTGTAGTCCCTCCATCAGTTTTACTACAGCACGTTCAGCATTTGTCAATTAATGAAACTTCGGCCAAACAGTGCATCTTTAAACACTTAATTGCCTTCTTGCATTTTGTCTTGGTGAGTGAGGTTTACAGTTCATTGAAGGACGCTTCGTTGTAGTGTTGCGACTGGAACCAAGAATTTGCCCATTCATAGCAGATGAAGTCGCATGCTGTACTGAGGATGTGGCGCCACTCTGGCATCAGAAAAAATTCTATAACGGCACATTTTGCCTGGTGTAAGCTTGGGAGTTTCTTCCAGCTGATTCGGGCGCATCGAGAAGTTGTTTTGTAATGACGATATGTCTGACATAGTTAATACAAGAACTTTAAATCATCTCGCCATCCAGGGTTCTCGTCTGTGTTAACATCATCTGTCGCAACTTGAGCCTGAAGAGCGCCATAGGTTTCTCTTAATTTGTCAATGAAAGAATAGTTGAGTTCTGGTTTGCTCCTTGGCTCTAAAATAAGAAAATTCATGACATGCTTCAGAAGGAGGTCGAGCACATGGTGCTGACAGCCAATGTATTGTGGCTTTTTCAGCCCTTCCACAAGACGTCATCCTGTATCAGCTCTACAATGCCGTGCAAACGACCCTTATTTACTGCTGTCGTGTCGCAAATTATCATGCAAATATTTCCCCAAGCATCGTATTCATCAATTAGCTGATGTAGTTACTTGTGAATGACCGCGAGTTTGATTTCGGTTGTAGTATTTTTCAGCAGAACTACTTGATTCACTTTACCTTGGGCTCTTTTTCCATCAAACTGAAGACAATAGGGATCTTTGCTTTGAAGTGTTTCAAAAATGTTGGCTTTCATTTGCTGTCCTTCTGAGATAACTCGTTTCCAACCACCCGACTGACTTGGAACCGGCACATCATGACCCTGTTTAGAAATGGTTGCAAGAACGTTATGTGCTTTATGTGTAGAAATGTTGTTTTCCAGTACCAGTAAACTTGCTGTTGTAGTGATTGTTCTTTTGTATTTCGGTTTGCATTCCGAAGAAGATGTCGTGGAAGAAGAGCTTGGAGACTTGGGTGAAGAATCGGAGGCAGATTCAGAGACAATATCATGTGTGGGTTGCGATTGAGAAGTATTGGTTTCAGCTTGAGATACTGATTTGTATTCTTGGGAGAATTGATTCCAAACGGGCTTGTTTGACCGTTGAATAGCCAACCTTACCTCTACTTTCAACTTGACTCTGGTAGAACTCTTTTTCTTCCGAGCATTTCCATTCTTCATTTACGTTGGTGGGATCAAATAACTGAGAAAGTGTTTCAGTGCATTTGTCAGACGGTTACTTTTGGTTGTTGTCATTTAAATCAATCAGACGATTAAGTTTCTTTCCAATGAGTGCGCGGGATAAAAGTGGAAAGTCTAGAGTTTCCCTCCAGAACAATTCTATATTCGTTATCATATTTTTGATTCAATCCAATCGCCGTTTCTCGCTGTTGAACAGACAAGTGAAGTTCCTAAGAATTTGGTTGTTTGTTAGTTTGGAGAGCTTTTCAACAGATGGAATATTTGGATCCCTTTTCTGTTTAGAAGAGGAAGGTAGATTCTTCGTCGAAGTATACCTGTTTGCCTTTACATTATTCTTAGTATGGCTTGCACTGAAAAGATAAAAAAAAAAAAATATTAAAAATTAAAAAAAAATGGGAACTTTTTAAAAAAAATTTTAAATTTGATCTTACTAATGTCATCTGAATGCAGATATTCCTCGAATTTAAGGTGTTTAATTTTTGTAATGTATAATAATAAAAATAGTAATCACCCTAATGGTCAACTCCAACAAAACTTTTTTTAAAGAAAATTTTAACCTTATTATGTTTAATTGAACGATAATAATGTCATCGACAATCATATTATGATTAATAAGTCCCTCATTAAGAAGCCACTTCCATATTATGGTTGCCTCTGAACATGTTATGTTCAAATATGACAATAATTTGTTTTTAAATTAACAATAGGTTTTCTTCTTTTCCAAGAGCAACATGCAACCATGCTATAATAATTGTTAAACATATTTTAGTTATTGTTAACCATAACATGATCGACAGCCATAATATGATTGTGGCTCCCCGATGGAGGACTAATATGATTAAATTAAACAAAATATGGTTAAAATGTTTCTATGCCGTTAATGTGCCAAATTATCTCATATTCTTAGCTTTTGAATTGTTGCTGGCTTATCGACGTACACTTTTTCTTTCAAATAACACCAAAGAAAAAAGTCCAACGGTGTCAAATCACATGATTTTGGCATACACACATCGTCCACACACTCATATCTTCCAATTCGGGCCATAAAAAGTTCGTTATCATCTCACGATAGCGAACACTATTCACAGTAACTGCCTAACCGGCCCCATTTTGGAAAAAATACGGCCCGATGATGCCGCCAGCCCATAAACCGCACCAAACAGCCACTCTCTGTGGGTGCATTGGTTTTTCGACAATCACTCTTAGATTGTAATTTGCCCAAATGCGGCAGTTCTGCTTATTGATGAATCCATTGAGGTGAAAATGGGCCTCATCACTGAAGATGCCGATATGCATTTTGATTTGAACGCCCATTTTCATTATAAGCCTGAATAACATTAACTTTAGGTTTAGGGGTGGCGCCCATTCAACATCGGTCCTTAAAATTTAACCACCCTTAAGTTGTTGTTGACCATAATATCAAAAATTCTGCGGTCGTGCTTGAAGATTACATTCCTACTTTAAAAGTAATATGTGAATGAAGTTGAAAATAACGCATTTTTTTTAAATTTTTTCGCTTTTTTATAATTTTCTTAATTTTCTTCTAAACCAAAAATGCGGTCGTCACGCACTACCGCAAAATTTTTAATTTTTTAGTCATTAACAACTGTGTTGATTCGCAAGACATAATATTCAATTTGTACCGCGGTAATTTCCTTAATTTCCGTTTTAGGACAAGTGACGGACACTCTAAATAGCAATTAAGGTAGCTACCTTTACTTTATACATATTAATAAATTTTTAAACCTTTTAATTTTTTAACAGGCAATTAATTTAAAAAAGTAATATTCATTTTAATAGCTGATTTTCTTTTGAAATTGAAAACATAATCAATCATAGGAACACTGAAGAAGAACCATCGTATTCATTTTGATCAAGCTTTTTTCAACCCCAGGAACAGCGTTGATTTATTAAAAGAAATTTTTATATATTTTGTAAAACATTTTTCATTTTTGTTACTTTCCTGATCATAAAAAGCAACAAAAAAAAAAAAAAAGAATATATTGTATACACGAGTATAAATATCGATAAATTCAATAATAAAATTAACTTAATGTTTTTAAATGTATATGCGATAATGCAATGAAAATGAATTTTATCAAATGTTATGGTCTTTTTCTTCCTCTATATGGATGTGTATAATTGTGTCATAAAAATAAGTAGAAAATGTCAAAATGCCAAAAGATGTTACCGTTTTCATCAAAAGTCACTTGCACACTTACTCTGTATAATAAATACATGTACAAAATAAGAACAATTTAAAAAGGAAACGTTACATACTTGCACACACACACACACACACGCCCACTAAACATTCATGTAGCCATAAGTAAGGAACATTCCATTAACATTTTTATTGCAAATTTGTAATTTACAATTTGCATTTTTTTGTTTTACAGCCGTTACATTTTTTATATTCTTCGCTCTTTTTTTTCTTCTTGCGTTATAAAAAATGGCGATAGAACGTAATTTTGAAATCATAAAAATGCAACATTTTGCCGACGATGACGATAATAATAACATTTATGCACACTTACACATACATTCAAACTCATACAGCTACAGGCACTAGGCAGCAAATATATTTTCCTTTGCTGCTGAAAAACATAAGGACATCAAAATCATGTAATGTAATTTTTTTCTAATATATTAAAATGGCCATATAACAAAACAATAATGTTTGTTGTACAATAATGTGATCCGGCGATGTGATGTTCTGATGATATATTACGTTATGATTGTGTGTATGTTCCTCGTGTTTTCTATTAATGTGTGTGTATTTGTAAGTATTTAACGACTGCATAAGACTTTTATTAACATTAAATAATATCGGAAGCAGCAGCAAACCAGGATAGTAGTGGTACTTATATTTATATGATTGTATTGAAAATCAATCTAAAATATCTATACTGTT
Organism: Pollenia labialis; assembly: GCA_949318255.1. Classification (NCBI taxonomy): domain Eukaryota; kingdom Metazoa; phylum Arthropoda; class Insecta; order Diptera; family Polleniidae; genus Pollenia; species Pollenia labialis. The sequence goes on along the minus strand of OX439142.1, from coordinate 132,562,270 downwards.
TTTGGATGTTGGTTAGGAGAGAAATGTATTTCTCATGCATGCAATAATATTCAAATTTTTTTTTAATATTTTCATCATTTTCTTTCCAATATAATAAAGGCTTTGTGTATTACTCTGGTTGACATTGGCCCTAATTGGGTAAAACGTAAACACAACGCCAAAAATTACATGGAAAGCAAAAATAAAATAAAAAACAAAATCATAAATATTTCATAATATTGTTGTTGTTTTCTACAGAAATTCATATTGAATTTTTAAAATTTCAAACGCTGCATATCTTGTGACGTAGAAAATTTTAAATCGGAATATGAATTACTGTAGAAAGTGACAGCAATATTAAGACAAACTTTAGACATTGTGTTTGCTTTCTATGCTGTTTTTGGCGTTCCGTTGCATTTTACACAATTAGGGCCTTTGATTTCATCTCAGTACCTTTTTAGCCAAGTTGTCGTCATTTCTATATGATTTATATATTATTACCAGGGATGAGATTTTCGTGCACTAAAAAATCGAAGATATGCGCTTAAAATATGCACTAAAAATATAAAAAAAATTTGCACTAAACGTGTACAAAATTTCCATAAAAATCCTTTTTTTAATTTTACCAAAAACAAAAATATAAAAAATTCAGTCTGTTGCTATTCAAATATTTTTAAATACTAATTTAAATTTATTTTTCATTCAAATAAATAAGTACTGTTTTATTAAAAGTAAAACTTTTCCTTCTACTTTAAGAATGCCAATGCAGTTTGAAAAAATTTATTTTCTGATCCCATTTTGCTTCCAGATCAGACCAAAAATATTTTTTTTTTTAAATACAAAATTTGTTTTGCAAAACGTTTTGGATTTTTTTTGAATTTGTAAGGGTATACTTTCTTCAGCATTGTTAATTTTATTTTTAATAAGATTTCTGTATGACGTGCTTAGTATCCAATTTTTTATTTTTGATAACCCTTTCAGACCCACCCAGCACAATTGTGTTAGGTTAGTCCGTTGGAGTTATTCCATTTTCATTGAAAACGGACAATGTATGCACATTTTTCGTCATATCAGAAATAGTGATACTTTCTTTGGGTTGGGCTGGGATGCGAACTCGGGATCAACTTCGTTTTTCAAAAGTTCTCCGTAGCTCTGCCCTCTACTTCACTACGGTGCCTATTTTTCTTATAACTTTTTCTAAATAAATATCTTTTAATTTGCAATAACAATGTATGTCTTTTATTTTCTATTTTTAGCTGGGTCTGTACACAAATACACTGAAATTTATTGTTATTCGAGTCGGAAAAAGCCAACCAATTTTAGGGGAATGTAAAAATACTATTCTAGTTCTAACACTTTATGAATAAAACCTGTCACTTGTACATGGGGTTGTCATTGGAGGGGGTCAATTGACACCATTTGACAAGCCACACATCTATTCTCAATGGACGTGCTTAGCGTCAGTTACTTAAATGTATTATTATTTTAATACAGTGAAGCATTATTTCAAGTCCTAGAATAAAATTCAAGAACCAAATTTTAGAATGTACCAAAAAATGTGTGACAACATCGGTGGCGACTGTACTGTAACTTATAGCTTTTTCTACCTTTTTGTTCTTCATAAACCAGGTAAGGGATTGGTTTTTCTTTCTGGTCAAGAGTCCTTTTTTTTGTACTTGTTCTATTTTCACAAATCGCAGGACCAATTGACACAAATTTCCCGCAGGATATTTATAGAAATTTATTTTCAACTTCGCCTAAAAAGTTTAAATTTGTGTCCATTCGTGAGCGTCCATTGTAAAGAAGTTCCCATTATCCATGATACGATTCATGGCCAGCCTGCAGCAAACAAATTTTGTAACAAAGCCCGTATAAGATGTTTGGTGATAACTGACTATTTTTTGAGACTGCTGGAACGGGTTTCTTTGCAGATTTGACTACCCTGATATGTGCTACGTATTTTTAACTTTTCATTTATTTGCCAACGTATGGTAAGATTTTTAAGTATATCTGGCGATTTCTACCTTCAACGTAGGTCTAGTTTGGTTGCATTGTATCAACAATTTTTACCGGATCGTCGTTTTCTATTAAACGGTTTTTTAATTGAGAAAACTTTTACTGTCTTGTGAACAAAAGATTTTTCATTTTAGATTTTTAGAAAAGTGACGAAAATATTAAAATTTTCTTTAATGAGGATTATTTTCACAAAATTTACAAATTAACCAACGACCTTCTAATTCGTTGTATGATATTTTTTCTACTTATTATCAATTTATTGAACTGATCTTTAGCCAAATAGTTATAGGGAAAGTGAAGTTACTTTTTCCATATTTGGTTTTTTTATTCTATTTTGTTTTATATTCGCACTAAATTACTTGATGGTTTAAACCCAGTCCATATTTCATTCCACAAACGTTAAACATGTTTTTTCATTGCGAGTAGAAAGAAAACAATCGCCTAAATCAGAAACATTTTTAAATAAAGCTGAAATCTTTTGAGGGGACGTTGGGAGATGTTAATAATTAGTAGGACATATAAATTACGTTTTTCAATTCGGCTGATGATGTTATTTTAATCAAACCTTCATTATAATAATCACAAAAGAAATAAAGGTTTAAAATTGTTAAGATCAAAAGTTCTGAAAAACAGTAAACCTATTTACCGCGGTAAGGTTTTCATAATAGTTTAGACAATAACAGCCGTGTTCATAATGGAAATTTGACATGAAGTTAGCACAAAGTTTATTCAAAATACACTTACCAAACTCTGGCTAACAATTTGCTAAACTCTTGTAAACGAGCTGCCCAGCGTTTGCCAACTTTGAAAAGCAGCCTTTAAATGTTAAAAATTTTGTTTTTTTCTATTTACATTGTTTTTTTTTAATTTACTATCCTTTTTTAATTTATTTTAATTTTAAAAACTTTATTAAAGTTTTACTTAAAAATTACAAAACCAGCGATGATTTGTGCAAAACGTGTTGCATTTTTGAGTAACATAATGTGGCAACTTTAAAATTCAGAGTTGATTTATTAAAAGTAACTTCATGGAGTAAAGTTTGTAATGAATTAATTCTATGCTAACAATATGCTTAGATTAATCGGCATTCCATTAACAGCTCGTTGTAAGTAGTGTACAAACTGTGACTAACTTTTTCTTATGAATACGGCTATAACTGTTGATTTTCCATAGAATTTCTCTGCTCTTATCTTTAATTGAGCTCTGCACTGGATGAATCCAATGTGCTACACAAAAAACATGAAGGGTTTTTTTCCTTCTCTATTACTTATTATATTAAACTTTTTAAAATGTGATTTTCCCTTAACTAATATTTTTAACTGCAATACCAACCCAGCAAAAAATTTGACATTATCAAAAGAACGACTTGCCACATAGTGACTTACCTTTTGAGTCGCCAAGTTTTATCGCTCGGTTACCAAACGCATTACATTAGTTCATAAAAATATGAAGTAATGAAAGAACTAATTTTTAAACAGTATAAGAATGCCTGAAATATTTTAACTGTAAAAGTAATTATGAAAAGAAAATTATACGAATATCTGTATTACCTACATTATTATTTTGTAAAATAAAATTCACTACTAAATTCTTTTAAAATTAAAAAAGTAAGGAAAGTGATCAATTCTGAGGTACTTATTATTTTAGTCTTAAGCCTGGTACTCTGTTCAACATTTCACGTCAAATGCTGTCAAACCGCATATGAAATAAACTTGTTCGGAATATCTATGAAATATTGTTGATAGATTTGTAATCTAATCATTTTGTGAAAAAGTTCCGAAATGTTTCTGACAACATTTTTTTACAACTGCGAAATAATGTTAGCTGCACTTATTTCACGTGGAATTTCAAGCAAAAGCAAAATAGTATGAACTGATTATTAAATAAGAAATAAAAAATTGATATAACACAACCGGGAACAGATTTTTATCCATATTTACTTTCTTTTTTATTAAATTTTTTATAAAAAAAAACTATTTTAAGCTAAATACATGTGGGGTTTGTTTTCATACGCAAAACAATGTCGCATATTTTGCAGGAACAAAACATCAAATTGTACAAACTCGCATGATAGGTAACATTGATACATGTCAAAATTTTCATGTGAAATAATTAATGTTGCTCAACATTTTTCACAAATTCGAACAGAGTACTAGGCTTTATGCCTAGAAATAATAATTAATATGGTAATCCAGTTGAGAAGTCGTTCCGACTAAAACGCTTAATTTCACACTCGATTATCTTTTTAAAAATTTTTTCCTGGGAAATAATGCAAAGAAACCCGGCAATGGAGCAATTCTCCATTCTACAGTGGGCCACGAAGGCAATTTTTAATAACATGTCATAAAATTTGGCTCATTTATACGCTGATTCTATCTCGTGTGGTATAAAAAAAAAAAGTAAATGCCTATAACAATAGCATTACATGTACAAAAAAATATTTTAACTCACTCCTTTTCCCCACTCCAAGCCGACGTATGATCTAACAATATGCCTTCTATCGTCATAGCCAATATTTGAGCGTATAAAATGAAAAGTCATAAAATTATGAAAGCAACAACTAACTACAACATTCTCATCTTTGCTTTTTTGCAATTTGATGTTAGGCTATCGCTTTTACATCATCTAGAAGAAGAAAAAAAAACAAAAATATTATAATAATTTTTTTTTATCCCTGGAGATGTAAAAAATAAAACATTTTTCTTCTTTTTCTTTTCATTCCGTTATAATTTAATTTTTTATTATGCCCATGATTTTTTACTCTCACAAAGCTCAACAGAGTCTGTCCACTGATGCGGCCGATATCTACTGCATTGTGTTTGCTCCTTAGAGTTTATTTGTTTCTACATTATTGTGGTTTTTATTTCCTAAAAAAATAAGAAGAAGAAAAAAAAAGATATCAAAAATTGGTAAATTGTCTGTACTGGCTTTATGTATTACTTTGGCTCATGTTCTTCCCTATTTGGCTTTAAGATAACTATCTTTGGTTTTATTGACTTCTAGTTATAAACATATTTGTGCAGCTTTAAATAACAAAATGGGTTGTAAAAAAAAGAATACGGTACTTTAGTAATAAATAGAGGGCTGACAATGGAAACTATTTTCAAGCTGTAAATATAAATTAACTCTGTAATTTAATAGATAATAAAAATATTACTAAAGTAGTAAAGTGTATGAGAAATATCGTCGTTGCTCCGACAAAATCAGCTATGTGTTTTTTCCTGGTTTTTCAGGACAGCAAAAAAACCGTTTTATGTGGTTACTTTATCACATATTATTAAAGTGAAACGTTTAATTGAACAAATGTTAACATTGCTTTAAGTATTTCGTGAAATAAAACTCGACTTATTGGCCATTGGGCAGCTATTACAAATTTTTTCGAAAAAACTACACATAACTCATTTTGTTGGAGCATTTTTAATAATATTTTTTAATTTTTTTTACACATAGCTGTTTTGGTTTGAAGAAAGAATGAATATTTTAATTTAAACTTAGCTTATTTTAAGCAATATCTGAGTTAAATAAGGAATAGTATAAAAGTTTTAGGACTTTAAAGAATTGTAAGTTTAGAAAAATGTTGAAATGCCTGCAGATATAGATACCATTCTACCTAGATTAGACAAATATGTTGAATCCGATAAATCGGACATATAAATGAATTAATGGGGACTAAGGAAGAATGCCTCGCCCAATTATGACGAAAATAATGACCAGTCAGGGCTTTGCAAAAAAAATTTTTCAGTCCCTTTGATACACCACTTTTGTTTCTTTTAGATGACTTTAGAATTTAAGACATCATATATTTTTACTGCAATCATTCTTTGACAAATTGAAGTTAAGAAGTAAACCATAGTTGATTTGCAAATTTGATAGCTGAATGCCCACTGGCATCTTTACAAAAAGGACAATGTGTTTCATTCCCTAATTCCAAAAAAAGTTGTGGCTTATAATGGGTTAATGCTAATTAATTTTGGGACAATAGCCATAAGGAATCTATTTAGTATTTCAAAAAATTTTATAAAATAGAAAATTGATAGCAAATGATTTAAATTATCATAAAATGCGTGGTAATCTTTATGCATATATTTTTTTGAGTGACTGCATATAGAAGTATACTTCTATATTTTGGTGGGCACCCATAGCAAACATATTTCACAATATGGTCAACTCCAACAAAATTATTACTAACGAAAAATTTTAAGCATATTGTGGATTATTAACCATAATATAGTCACCGGCAACCATAATATGGTTAAAGTAGTTATCCATCTAGAAGCCAAACCCATATGGTTTCCTCCGAAAAATAAAATAAAACAACTGATTGAAGGTTGTTATGTGGTGTTGTAAGTGAAGAATATCGAAAATTAGTTTTTCATTATATTTGGGTTTAATCCACATGGGATGCTATAGAAGCGTACACAAACAGGTTTGTCGATAGATTGTTGATATGTTATTAATTAATTAGGAGTTACTAAAACAATTGCAAATAATGTAAAACTTAATTAACCAAGCAATAGTAACGAAGACCTTCAGTACGACCAGATACTCTGGCGGGCATCAAACCCGCAGCCATCGCTCTAATAGAACAGCTTACTACCAACAAGCCTACCGGGGCACCCTTTTTTAACATAAAATAACTGAAATATTGGTTTAAATATATATGTTGTGAAAAACAGTTAAGTGAATTTTTACACATAGCTGTTTTTGTACGAACATTCTGTATATGGGTTACACATACATAGCTACTTTTGTTAACTTCTGAGCCAGTAAAGATATCATTAAACGGTTTGGTGGGTAGATGTATCATTAACAAAGGTTTCAAAGGGTGTAATAAAAAAAATTTCAAAATTTTGCACATAGCTGATTTTGTTGGAGCAACGACGATATGGCCAAAAGATGAAAAGGACAAAACATATTTGCAGTTTCGTGTCATTTTGATTGCTTTTTGTATTGAGTTTATTTTTATAAGATTAGATGAAAATGAACTCAAAGCATATTTATTGATATTATTTGGCAATGCCGAAAAAATGATGCCTTGCTAATTAAAAAAGAGTGTATTAGAATTTACGAATCCACAAATTGTTTTGCCTAAAATGTAAGCAACATTTTATTTATTTATTTATTTAGTCTATGGATTACCTCCTTTCAGACAAAAATTACAAAATTTAACATCATCTATTTAAATATAAAATTAAATTCAGTTTGATAGTATTAATATTCAAATTCATATCAATAATACTGTACAGATCATTAAAGTTTACACATATTCGACGAAAAGGGTCAGCATTTGCATAATTTTGTTGAAAGTATTCAATTGATAACGGCTGGTAATAACGTGTAGGGCGTTGTGGAACATTAAAAAATAAACTGTTTAACAGGAACTCCGAGCAAATATTGCCTTTAATTAGATTGATAACAAATATGACATTCAGCATTGTTCGGCGGCTTTTTAAAGTTGGTAAATGAATCTCCAATAACCTGGTTCTATATGGAGGAAGATATATAGATGGATTTGGGTAAGTGCTCCGTAATATGAATAGCAGAAATTGTTTTTGGACAGACTCAATGCGATCACTATGAACGTTGTAATATGGATCCCAAATTATTGAGCCATATTCGATTATAGGTCTGACAAGTGCTATATACAACTGTTTTGTTATAGATCTGTCAGAGAATTCCTTTGACCAACGTTTAATAAATCCAAATACACCACGAGCTTTATTAGTACACATGTTAATATGTTCTAAAAAAGATAACTTAGTGTCAAATAATACACCGAGATCCAAGAAAGCATTAACAACTTCCAATTTGTGATCACCAATAAAATAGCAGCCAATAGGTCTAGTTTTTCTGGAAAAACGTATATGTTTGCATTTTTTTAAATTTATATCCAATAAGTTTATTTGGCACCAGTTGAAGAATAAATTTAAATCCATATAAAATAACTTTTTACGTTCACCTATCCCTCGATTAAGAGTAGATCTAAATAATATGTTCGTATGAGAAATCGTGTAAATCGATAAAAAAAAGACCCAATTATGATTCAATTTAAAATTTTGTTAATAAAATTTATTTTATTGCATTAAAGACTTGGTTAGCAGTAGTGTGTCCCAGAACTTTTTTTTTTATTTTCATGGGTACTCAAGCATAATTTATAAGCTTATAGAGCAAAGTATTTTTGAGATTTTTTCCCGATTTTTCGGAAGAGGTTTAGAGGTCGCTCACGTCAATTATTTGCCAAAAATCGGGTGGGCCAGCCTTTTTTAAGTTCTCTTCATAATTTTGTCAAAAAATACGGTTTTCTTCACTTTTAAGCAAATAATTTGAAAGAAAAATGTCCAAGCTTTATTTAACTGTACAGAGACTATAAGTTTTTGCAAAGCATATCCTCATTTATGCACCCTACATTAAAATTTTTCGTAATTTTTCCATAAATTTTGTAAATAACGCTTTACAACTTTTAAAATTTTAATGAAAATGAATCAAACCGAAAACGCGGCTTGAAAAATCTCTTAATTCTTAACAATTAAGAAACAAATATTTTTAAATTTACTCATACCGTTCCTGAGTTATACCGGTTTTCAGTTATGTACCCAGTTTATAATATTATTACTCATACCCAACAAACAAGTTAAAATCAAACGTTTTGTTTTGTTTAAAAATCATTTATTGGGGTCCTTACGATATAGTATATGCCCTGCAATAAATTCTGAAAATCAGTTTCAGATGTTGTGACATTGAAGTAAGTGTTAGCCAAAGCCAGACCTCGTTCTGCAACATCATTTACCACTTGTAAATGTTTAACTTTGTTCTTTGCATCTTGAAATGACTTGTTGGCTTCCCAATCTGGATCTGCTTAAAAAATAATTATCGGTTTTAGAAATTAACCCATGAATTTGTTTATTTTTAAGGTTGTCTTCTGTTAAAATTAACTACTTCGGTCTAGTTACTTGGCGTAGGTAGATTATTTGCCATTCAACTCAAAGTTTTGGTGTAAAGTACCACTGATGACGTAGAAAATTTTTTAACATGGCGCGTTCAACTGCTTTATTAATAATTTTTTAGATATCCAACTGCTTTATAAGACTAAGATAATTGAGAGAAGCGTATTGAGGGCATTGAAAGAGATACCAGTTTTTAATATTTATTTTTAAAATAAATTAACTAAATTCTATCAAGGCATCGAATTTTGAATTTTCTTTGCAAGATTGCAGGGATTTCGAAAAATGCATTAGTTTAAAGAATATATAATTTTCTTCATCCAGCCGTCCTGATTTAGAGCTAAGATCAATCACCCAAAAAATAAGAATTCATCTTATTTATAATCTTCTCTTGGTTGCTTGTCTTCAAGCTGGCCTTTGTTAAAATGCTCAAATCTTCATGTATTGGCAAGGGATAACACTTAGATCAACGTCACTACTTCTGAAACTAATTTAAAGAATTTATTGCTGGACATATAACTACATCGTAAGAACCGTAATTAGTAATTTGTAAGCAAAGCAAAAGCATGGGTATGAGCATGAGTAATAATATCATAATTTGGGTACAAATCTGAAAACCGGTATAACTCAGGAAAGATAAGAGCATATTCAAAAATATTTGTTTCTAGTTTACTAAGAACAAATTGGACTTTTAAACCTCGTTTTTGGTTTGTTTCATTTTCATATAAATTTTTAAAGTTATAAAGCGTTATTTACAAAATTTATGGAAAAATTACGAAATATATAATGTAGGGTGCATAAATGAGCAAATGCTTTGAAAAATTAAAGTTTTAATTTAAAGTGTTAATCAATCTTAAAATGCGATTGATTCAAGTATTATAAAGTTGATTTTTTCCTGAATTCGTGCTTGAAAAAATCTACAAAAGAGATTAGAAAGAAGAAATTATTATGGTTGATTTACTTACCCGTTTTACAAATTAAAGAATGATAAAACACCAGCCTTATGCCTGATATGGGTTTTACTTTAAAAATATGAACTAAATGAGAAGAAAGAGTTAAATTTTACTATTTAAACATGAAAATAATTTCCCAAGTACTACCAAGTCTTAATTTTTGTGATGTGTGTGTTTTTTTTTATGAACATTTTTGTAAACAATGTAAGCAATGCTGAGAGATGAGTTACAAGAGATTAAAAACCGCACTTTGTAATTTTGCTCTCAGAATGGCACTGCCAACGAAAACTTTATTCTTTTCTAACCTGGTTTAAGAATTTTGTACTTTTTTTAAGATTTTTTTAGTACGTTTTAGTGTTATTCGTACTTGAATTTTTGAGTTCGCACGTCTTTAAGTACGAGTATAAAAAGTATTAAAAAAACTTAATTTATCCATAATGTTTTTCTTTCTGTGTATTGTATTGATTTTTTAATATATATTTATGATTCCTTTGCATGTGAATATGAAAACTGGAAATCCTTTTTTAAATTTAATGCTAATGGTACCATACGAAAATACACGTTTGGAAACATTCGTCTACTTGAAATAATTCTTGAACGTATATAAATATTACAGTTATTAAAAACTATTTTTGATAATTTTCAAAAAAATAAAAAAAATTGTTTTCTAAAAAAATATAAAAAATAAAAATCGTGTAAATTGAGGTAATTTGTACATCCCTCGGTGTACACGAAAACCAAAAAATCATGTAAAAGTGAAATCGTACAACAAAACGTATCGTGTAAATGTGTGTATTATGATTATCACTATGACAGTTATTCCTGTGGTTCCTAAAAGTTGCTCTCTCCTTTAGTCTTATTTGATGCAAGGTGTTTGAAATCCCTCCAGTTGAGAGCGCTTCTACTTATTTCTGAATTAAGTTGGCATCTCCAGGTGTGCGAAGGGCGTGGTTAACCATCAGGATTCCAATTTAAAACCAGTTTTGATGTGTCGTCGTGTGGCTTCTAAATCATCTGTAGGTCAGAACTTTCTAAATATAATTAAAAGACAGCGGCTGAAGAATAATTTAATTGCTTTAATACCGTCCGATTTCGTATTCTAAGATTCGCAGGCGTCATTGCATTGTGCTCATTGCACAGCAATCAAAAATGCTTATCTTTCTACTTCTCAAGATGGTAGTGGACTTCTATGCTTGTCGTTAGATTATTATTACATTGATTTGCCTTAAAATTCGGAGAGCTTAATCATCACTTTAACTGCAGTTTTTGTCAGTATTCTGCCAAGGTAACAGAAAGTTGCAGACATTTTTAATTGTCTACATTTTTAATAATACCAATTTAGTTTGGTTAAATGCTTAGAATAATTAACAAAATAACTTAAATCGTATGTGAATTTAAAGAAAAGTGATTTGTTAGTCTTTTTTAATAAGTAACCATATGATTTACCTTTTCTGATTTTATGCAAGATTAAAAATATGATTTGAAATTATTATCTTCGAAATAGTTCCTATTATTTGCTTCCATCTGACGTGCTCTTTTTAGAGCATTTTCCATAAGTTTTCCCTGAATTTCAGGTCGAAGCACTCTCATTTCTTCTTACTTCGATATTTGCTAGAAATAATTTAATGATTCTAGGCTTATTACCCTTTATTATCCTTTCGCAAACCCCAAAGAAACAAAACAAAAGCTGTTAAATCGAGCGAACGGAACTTTTAGAAATCCTTAATTGCTGAGAACGTTTACTGGTGAAAGTTTAAGCGATTATTTACATCATTGTGGACTGCACGTGGTCAATCAGATTACGAAAGATAACAACCAGCTTCTTACTGTTGAAATCTCTGTGCAAGAAGAAAATTGTTTGGATATTATGTGCATTTCTATCATAAAAATGTGTTTAACAATTTTATGACATTCCGATGACTGACTTTGAAATTATCAAATTTGCACCTGAAAACCACTACTGATCACTATAAACTTTTATACTTACTGGTACATGCACATGCACAGAAAAAAAATTAAGACAAACCAATTGTAATATGGAATACAATATTCATCAATACAATTAACTTTGTAACTGAAAAGGCAGCAACAATTGAATTTGCAAAAATAAATAAAAATTAGAATTGTGGTTATTTTGTTGAACTATTTATGGTTTTTAATCCAAATTTTTAATATTTTAATCAGGCTTAAGTTCATCAAATTTAATTTTCATTAAATTATTTTTATGAAGAAAGGAATTTTACAACATGAAAATTAATTAAAATTGTTATTGATAATCATTCATTCTTGACTGACCTGAGATCCATCTGAGGAGATCAAGTGGTTGTGATCGAAACATGTCATGGTAACCAACCGCCTGGGTTCGTATCTCAGGTCAGTCAAGAATGAATGATTATCAATAACAATTTTAATTAATTTTCATGTTGTAAAATTCTTCATCTGAGGAGATCAAGTGGTTGTGATCGAAACATGTCATGGTAACCAGCCGCCTGGGTTCGGATCTCAGGTCAGTAGCAATTTTAATTAATTTTCATGTTGTAAAATGCCTTTCTTCATAAAACTAATTTAATGAAAATTAAATTTGATGAACTTAAGCCTGATTAAAATATTAAAAATTTGGATTAAATAAAAATTTTGATAATTAAAATGGTAAAAACTCAACAAATATTTTTAACAATGAGTTTTTTATATTGAATAAAATATTTGTTAATAAGTGAACATCATGTTAACAAAATATTTTATTGCTAATTAATTTAAATAAGAAATTTCATTTTGAGGGTTGTTTTTAATAATTTTTTAATTTTTTACTCTGATATGCAAAATTGTTAATAAGACAAAATACAAACATATTAATAAAGAAAATTGTTAAAAATATTACAAAAGTTTTAAAAAATTTTCTTCAATTACTTAATATACTACATTTACTCATTGTCTTATAAAAGATAGATTGCAAATAAATAAATTTAAAAAAAAATGTATAAAAAAAAACGTAATTTACAAATGAACATTTATAATACAATTTAAAAATAAATTACTTAATAAGTTTTGTTATTTTTTTTGTGTGGTGAAAAGTAAATAAGAATAGTTTAAGCATCGTTTACCTTTGGCCAAACAACTTTTATTGACACAACCAACAAGTGTTTCGAGCGAATCTTTTGTGGTTTGGGACTTACTTACACTTGAATTTGGCGAATACGAATGTCAAAAAATTGGCGAATATCCGTATAAGGAAAGTGCATAAATATCCGCTTTAAATTTGAGTTTTTATTTGTATTGCACAAATTTAAACAACCCAGATAAGAAAACTTTAGCTCTTTGGGATAAAGCCGAAACAGAAATAAAATAAATGCTTGCCATTTTTTTTTATAAAATCATTACAGAAATTTTTTTATTTGATTTTTAATTTGTTTTTTTTTTTTTTGTTTATTCTTCTCCGCAAAGCTGCTGCAAAAACATTTATTTGGCCATTCTAATTATTTTTATCTCAAACAAATTCACATAAAATTTCGCATACATGAATGTTAAAAAAAGTATAATTTAGATTCTCCCCAAACAAATTTGTTTAAAAAAACATAAAGACAAGAAAACATAAAATTAAAAAAAGATGTGCCACATGATAATAAATTTATATTATGTTTGTTTTAATATAATCACACAAAAATACAAATAGGAAACGTAACTTACCAACACTACTAATAAAATTATATTTTTTTATATCGTTAAGTTCGCTTAAATGTTTTAGCAGTAACAAATAAAAAGTTAAGTCCCTTTTCTAGCTTCTTTATTGTTGCTGTTGCCATTTTTATGGTTATTTTAACTTAAATTTGAATAAAGCGTGTTGCACTTAAAATAATGAATGCTTATTTTTATTCTTAATGTGGATATGAGAATTAAGTATGTGATAGTGTGTATGGATGTGTGTGTGTGCCTGAAATGCCTTTAAATCGCTTCACATTCAAATTGTAGAAAATTGCATTTACACATCTTTTTACATTCTTATTAAGGATCGCAGTCAGACTTAACAAGAAATATTTTGATACGCCTGGCACAGAAATCAATTTATGTCGAAAGTAAAAGTTATTATGTATTTTTCTTCGACCAGAATTAATATTTAATTAAAAGTAGCTAAAACAAATATAATCGGCATAGCGGGATTAAAAGCCATTTGAATGGGTATGATTAACAGGTCTTAGGTTTATAATAGGTCTGTTCCCGTGCTCAAAATTGGTATCGCGTGGGACCGAAATTTCGAGTACGCGAACGATTTTTAATTATAAAGCAATCGCAATTTTGAGGACGAGCTAATTTATATATTTATTACATAAGCTCAGAAAGGTTTTTGTTTTTTAATGACTTAAGCTGGGAATACACGATAGCCGCAAATGCACCAATATGACACAATTTTGATTGTGCTTTATTGACGCACAATAATTAAATTGTACCCATCAAATATTCTAAAATCACACGATGGCCCTGTTTTATACAAATTTAATTGCCGCTAGTTGATACAAAGCGAAATGGGTACAGTAATTGCCGCAACACAGTCACACGATTGTTCTTATTTGAGAACTGCGAAAACAGCCGTTGTGGTAGCTTTTTTATTTGTTTGGAAGTTTTATGTGGTTTATTCATTAAAAAAGAAATTTTTATTTCATACTAAAGCAAATTTTTGTTGAAAAATACATGAATTTCCAAAAATTAACATTCTGTGCAACAAATACGTATGTTACCGTTCGCATTAAAGTATCCACTCGATTAATCGTTGTTGTATTTATCGAGGAATTTTTCCGTCATTATTTGTTCGAATAATTAAAATGGGTAATTTAGAATAACGAATAACTCGAACAATTTATGTAAATTAATCGATTAAAATTAATTTCTTAGAAAATTCTACTTGTTTAGGTTAAAAATATTTTGTTTAGATTTCCAACCTTAAAACTAATTAAATTGTTACCTTTTCCATTTATTTTCATTACTCATACTTTTAACCATATTTTAGTCCATTTTTAGATTTTAGCGTGTGTAACAAATTATGTAAATCACTATTAACAGGGTTTAAAAAACTGCAGTCGAACCAAAAACTTTCAAACAGCAAATGAAAATTTGTGTACAACTTTTCGCTTTTACAGTTAGTTTGATAGCGACTGATTACGTTGTATGAATCAGAAGTAAAAGGAAAAGTTTTTTTTTGCCAATGGCAAATGAAGAAGTGGACTGCAGTTTTTCAAATGCTGACTATAAACGTCAAATTCCTAAAAAAAAATCCATCAGCAGTTATAAATGTGTTAACCATGTACTGTCAGATTATGGGTTACCTGTTATTACCTGAACGTATCTTCTTATAGGCTGGATGTGTACGTTTAAGATATCATTAAATCCGTCTTAAAAACCTAAGCGTCCTTGTTTGAAAACGAAGTGTCTGATTTTTGTCGTGAAATAGTAATACGTTAAAAAAAATTAGCCAAACCTTTAGAGTAGAGTTTAAAAATAAAGGAAATTTAAAGGGATTTACAAAAAATATATAAGTTATCAGCCATGTTCTGGAAACCGAATACATACGAGCGTAATTGGAATGAAAAGAATTAAAAAAAAAATCGTTTTTAAAAGTTTATAAAAAAACCGTTTATATAGAATACATTGAATTCTAATCTTTACTTCTCTTAAAATCAGGAAAACACTTTTAAAAAAACTTTAACGGACAATCTCCATCAATTTCATTCAATTTTAAGAAAAAATAAATTGGTTTAAAATGTTTTTCATAACTGGCTGGTACCTCTCAACTCTCTTTTTCTGTTTATTAATAAAATAAAAGTGAAACTTAAAATTGAGATGTTTGTTTTTTCCAATTGGATAAAATTATTTGAATTCTTCGAGTTATTCGAGTAATTCGAATAATTTAAAACCTTTATTTGATTAATCGAGAAAAAAATATTTATCCCCTTATGTTTTTAAACAATTTGAATTTTTTCAAAAATGTTATATTAAAATTTTTTCCACGAGTCCGTCACGCTATTTAGAAAATAATCCCCTTAGATTTATAAAAAAAATGCTTTTTACTAATTTGCATAGAAAACTGGTTTCATAAATCTTTTGTAAGCATGAAATATTTTTAATAAATAAAGTATTTTAATTTATATTAACCGTATTGACAAAACCCCTTGTATCGTTGTATCAATTGTATGTTGTATTAAAATACATGGTTCACTATTGGTTTTTTATACAACATACAACATACAATAGATACAACGATACAAGGGATTTTGTGAATACGAAAAATAAGTTAATTTTCATATAAACTTAAGTCATTTTTAAATACAGATTGATTTTTTGAGTTTTGTTTGGAAAATCTTTCTTAATTAAGATTAAAGAAAGATATAATATGGTATACTGAAGAGAAAAAATAATTTATAAAAAAGTGTAATTCAAACAAGAGCTGACTGTTATTGCTTTGCCTGTTGGTGTGCTAATGAGGGCACCTTAATAAATTATTACAATGGAAACTTAAGTTGAATTTAAATGTATCAGCTTGGTAAATTAAGTTACATTTTAGTGCTAAGAGTAGAACAGAATTTAGTATTTTAAATATTTATGTGATAACCTAAAAATTTGCCGTTAGAGTTCCAGATAAATCTCGTTGGCGTATACGTACTCGTTGAATTAAATAGATACTGTTGATACGTCCCATATGCGTTTTTATAACTTACACCACAATAGTGGTGAGGCCATTATGCGATTGTGCTGATATGTGTAACACTAAAAACTAGTATTAGTATTACGAGTTGGTCTAACGAAGCCGGTCTGTCCATCAGTCTAGCCAGTAGCTAGATTAAACCTTTTTCATCTTGCTTAGCTATTCAAAAATGAGATTAGCAATTAGCCATTTTTCAACTTGTTTAGCCATATAATGTTTTTTGCCGTTTTTCTTTTAAAATAATAATTTTTATTTTAATTTGTATAAATTTATTAAAGTAAAATAAATATTTTTAACAAATAAAAAGCATTTAATTTGAATTACAACTTTTACAAATATTGAAAATGGCTCTAAACGATGATGATAAAATATATTTCAAGATAAAGGAATAGTATTCCAATATTAAATTTGTAAAATACATCAGCTCAGACAACACTGTTTCTTTCTGGTCGCAAGTACTTCAATATAGAGATGCAGGGCGGCAAAAACAATTTTTAAAAAATTTCAGAATTTACTATAAAGATGCATTCACTTCCATGGTCTTATGCTGAAGTAGAGAGGGTATAGCCAAGTAAACATCGTTAATAGTTATTTGAGAAAAATTTCGGTTGCATTTAGCAACCGTAAATTCTATTTGATCAGTTAAGAAAATATAAGTGGAGAGGGTATTTGGCAATTGTGCAGAGTTTATTTAACGGGTCGCAATTACGTAGATATTTTGGAAAAATTTGGCACATAGGCTTGTTGAAAATAGAACGAATTTGTCTGAAATTTTCTGTATCCCCCATTCAAGCTTCTTTCCGATATTTTGTGTTTTTTGTGTCTATGAAACATTTCATTATGTTGGTATTTATATTAAATTTATTCCAAATTTAGTTAAATGCAATCAAAATAATCTTACCAAATTTGATTGAAATCGGACCATATTTGCCCATAGCTCCCATATAAATACTACTGCCGAGAATAGATTTAAGTGACTTTCTTATTAATGCTGTTATTAACAAAAATAATGGCGATAATAACTCTAACGATAGCTACTATTTCATGATGAAATGTTGTTCTGGTAGGTCCAAAATTAACCATAGGTCCCGTATAAGCCCCCATCCTAAAATATTATGTAGATGAAGATATCTAAATAATATTATGCTAGTAGTGAGCTAGTCTATCAGCCCGGGGTTGCGTGTTCGATTAACGCCAGAGACTCTGGTTTCTTTCCTGCAGACAAGCGTAGAGCTTCGTGCGGATTTGCTTATGGAATTAAAAAAAAAATAATAATAATGTAAAATGAGATGAACTCACTGTTTATTGTTTATGTGTTTTTGTTTAAACTTTGATATTATTACAAGTAGAACTGTTGCTATAATTCTTATACGTTTAACAGTTTTATTTGGTTTAATATCTTTAGTTTTTCTAAAATCTTTATGGATGAAGTTTCCTGATGATCTGGCCTAAGCAACCAGTGAAATGCGCATAGGAATAGCTTATCCCATCAACAATAAATTTCAAGTGTTTTTATCAATAATAAAAACTGGGAATTAAGCACGAATAACAAAATGTTTTGAAAATTTAAATAAAAATATAATTTTATTAAGGCGGGTCCATGATTTCCCAAGGGTCCCAAAAAGGGTACACTAGCAAAAGTGGTTTTTATATACTGTGGTGTAGGGTATCATGTAGTCAAGCTTGATCGACTATGCTTTCTTACTAGTTTTTATTGTAGATTTGAAATCAAAAGGTTGGGTAAAAGTTGTCATGATTATGAATTACCTTCAAAATACTTAAAACTAATTATTCCCATGAGGTGAATAACAACGGCATTGAATTTAAATGCTAAAATATTTAATTTATGCTTATTTTTATGTAAAAAATTGATCTCAATTAAAAATTTCAATGCAAAAAATTGTTAATAGATTATGTTTGTTTTGTTACTGATTTTAATGTGTTTTTATTTAAAAAGTTTTTAGGCAACACTGTTTCTTAATGCAATATTTTTTAGAAATGTATTTTCTTAATTTTCCAGCTTTGAACTTTCAATTAAATCAGAAAAATATATTTAGATTTATGAAAAAAAGGCTTATTAAAAAATAATTAATAAATAAGGCAGTAAAACTCTTAAGTTTCAAAGTTCCAAATAAATCTCGTTGGCGTGTACGTACTCGTTAAATTAAATAGATATTGATCATACGTCTTTTCTATATGTTGTTAAACCTTGCTTGCTTTTTGATTTACAAGGATTTTCGCCGCTTGTCAAGAATCAAGAAAAAATATATTTTATCAAGAATTCTTAAAGCAAACAAAAAAAATACATTTTTTTTAAATTTGCTTACAGTTTTCTTTAAACAAAGCTGTGTAAGAAGCAAATAAATATTTCATCATTTCACTAACCAAAAATCCCTTTTCTCAAAAATATTAAAATAAATACCAAATATAGTTTTATTTAAACAAAATAATTTCTAACAATTAGAAACTGGGAATTATTTCCTTCCTAAGGTTACTTTATATTATATTCAACATTTTTTTTATTTTTCGAATTTATTCTATGAGCAATATTTCAGTTATGTATTTTATAAAGCTTTTTTGTAATAGTACTATTCCTTAAATTTTTCTGAAATGACTTTATACACTACCAGACTATTCGATATTAGCAATTATGGATTATTCGATAACATCTATTTAACTTCCAATAATCAACTAAAGAAATATTATCAGGTAGATTCAGAAATCTGCTTTAACTTTAGGTTGTGTCTATATAAAAATCTTTATTAAAAAAGAGTTTCCTTTTTATCTTTTCGTAACATGCATTGCTGCCAATGACATATTATTTTCCTTTGAAAAGTTTTCAATATCGCTCCAAATTTCATCAAACTTATAACGTTTATCCTTAAATAGTTTAAGGGTAGCGGTAATTGTATCATGCACAGAAAAAATTTAATATTTTCACTAATCACCAATTTTTTACCGAATTCTAAGAATCAAGCAACCCATTTGTGGATTTTGCACCTTTTACCAAAATAATTATATTGATTACAAAAAATTTTAATAATTTAATATTTTTTTTATTTTTTTCAATAAATGATATTTTTAATTGTATTTAAACATTTTTTTTAATTTCTTGATATTCTTTTATTAGGCTTGAGTTCATCAAATTTGATTTTCATTAAATTATTTTCACTAAGGAAGGACTTTTTTTACAACTTGGAAGTTTTATTGAAATTTATTGATAATTTTTCCTGGCTGACCTGAGATTCGAACCCGGGTTGATTTTTACATGTTTCAAGAATCACCACATTCTATCATCAGAAAATCTTTGAGTTCTAACCACTGCACCACTGCGGTGCCCGCCAGCCAACAGTCTTAAATAAATCTTTTAACCAGTAGTACTGGTGGTTCGAAATTTTGCTGTTATTATCATTTTAAATTTCAAATTACATGTCGCCTCCTTTCCTCTTTTTTCGTATCCTTTCTGTCAAGACTTTGTCATGAAAACCTGAATAAATTCGTTTATTATGTTTTTTGTCCACTTTCGTCGACATTTTTTATTTGTACAAATTAAAGAACAAATGTAAACATTAGAGCCTGTGCCATAGTTATTTTTAGGCACAATTTTGATTTTAGTTGAACTGTTAATTTTTTTTAATTTCTTGATATTCTTTAATTCGATTTGAGTTCATCAAATTTAATTTACATTAAATTAAAATTAAAATTAAAAAAACAATGTGTTGATCGATTTTGACAATTTCCAACAACAATTTCACAAGTTTAAATTATTTTATTATCAAAGTTATTTTCGGGAATACAAAATTTATTATTAATACGATTTCCGTATGACGTGCTAAATTCCCAGTTTTTCATATTTGATAAATACACTGAAATTTATTGTTGAGGTAAAGCTAGCTTCTATGCGCATTTCACTGGTTGCTTAGGCCAGCTCATCAGGAAACCTTTTCCAAAGATTTTAGAAAGGCCAAAAATATTATACAAATAAAACCCTAAAGCGAATAAGAATTATAAACACTAAAAGTCTTACTTGTAACAATATCAAAGCCAAAACAAAACACCAACAATAAACAGTGAGTTTATCTTTTCTTACATTCCCGTATTAATAATAAATTATTTTATTTAAAACGAAATAATTTTTTGTTGATTGATTATTATTTTAATTCAAAATTAATTTTAAAACAACTAAAATGTTAACTAACTCAAAATTATATTTTCGTTCAACAAAAAAAAATAATTGATTCAATTATTACATTAATTTAGTTTAAATACTTTATAAATAATTTTTTTAATTGATAAAAAACTACTAATAATTTTTTCTGTGTGAGCTTGTCCAAGTTTCGCATTTTCCGTTTGAAAAAATTTGCTCAAAAGGTTTATCGTTTGAAGAGCAAAATTAAAGATAAAACAAGTTATAGTGCTATATTCGGCTACTTCGAATCTTTGTTACCCTCCACCGACAGTTATTATAATTGCGGTTGCGGTTTAGACATATATTAAATTTTGACTGACAATCAGAAAGTTGTATGCTTTTATTTAGCAATTTTAGTTAGCTTGAGTAAATTGTCATGACTCGTAACAGCTTAAGCCGAACTTATATGATTTTCAGGAGGGGTATTTATATTGGAGCCATGGTAAGTTACGAACAAACCATCCCAAAATTCTGCAGAGTGAATTCTGCTAATAAAAAACATAAATTTCGAAACAGCGGTGAAATTAGTTTTAGCGTTGACAATGAATTTCAGAATGCTGCTTAATATGGTAAATTATGGACCGTATATCACAAAATTGCATAACATTTCTTCTGGCGATATGAAACTAAGTTGGAAACAATTTTAATTTTAGGCGTATTTTATTAATTTACCAGAGTGGGCTATATATGGGGGCATATAGTAAATTATGGATCGATCATCACTACTGTGAAGTATTCAATTTTATTCGGATATTTATAACGGTTTTAGGCGTGCTAAACGAGTGTAGGGCTTATATGGGGCCTAGGATAAATTATGGACCGATCTTCATAAAATTTTACAGTTTGATTTCCAGTTGAACAAAATGAACTTTTACAAAATCTTTTATCATTCCGTGCATTGTTCCGCCATTTATGTTAGTCTTTGTAACAAAATTATCAATTTTTTAGGGTGGTGGTTCCAAAATTTAATTCATAGCTCTGATCCTACTGAACCGATTTTGCTTGATTTAAATCCCAAACTGCTTAGGATAACTAAAAGCAATTTGACACAAAGTTTGTTCAATTCTTTTGAGTTTTTCGAAAGTGAGCGTGTTTTCAACAGACGGATAGATGGTCAGACGCACAGACTGGCATGGCTTAATCCAATTAAAATTACTCCAGGAGCTAGAATATATATACTTTGTGGGGTCTGAGATGAATAATAAAAAATTTTCACACGGTATTTTTTATGTTGTTTTTTTCAAAGAAAAGTTTTTTCAAAAAAAAGTTTTTTTTTATTTTTTTCCAAAAATTTAAATTACTTTTTGATAATTTTTCCAAAATGTTTAACTTTTTTGTTTGATGGTAGATGGTAGATGTGAACAATGACATTGAGTGCTTTACATTTTCTACATCTTTGACGGTAGATGTGGAATATTGATCAGTGCAAAAACCTATGGAAAAAAGTTGTGTGCCTTCAATTTTGGTCAATGTGACTTCTAATCATATTAAGTCTTTTCTGACCAGCAACCACGCTAGAAGTAGTTAAGCTGAGAAGAGAGTTGAGTGCCCAGGTAGGCTATTTCGTAGTAAGCTAGTATAACAGTGCGGGGGTTGCTGGTTTCCTGCAGACAATCGTAGAGCTTTGCGGGATTACCATAAGAAAAAAAATTTGTTGATGATTGTTAATTTCTTCCTTTGGAGGGCAATCTAATCCATATATAAAATGAAGACGTGCCCCAACAGTATGAATACATAGAAATACCATTTCAATAGCGACTCTTTAAATTTTTTTAATAACTAAAATAAATTTTGAACAAAAATTTTCTTGTTGCAACCTCATATTTATATGAACTGGACTGCTTGATAAAATGGGCTACATATAACATGGTCCAATGTAATGCAATCATGGATCATGTCATTGTTAAAATAGAGTTTTAAGTCAAACGACATGTCGTATTTTAACGACATGTTTTCGTTTTTTAACGATTTCTTAACTAGTCCTCTGGATTTACGTTTGAAAATGGAGTAGTTTTAAGACCATCTTTTTGCAATACTTTTGGGCTACCTTTGGTCTAGTCCTAGTCCCTTATGGGCCCTATTTTACATGCGTGTATGGATTAGTTTACATATATGTATCTATATATATATATATATATATTTATACATAGCTATGTATGCATATTTATATCGCTAAATAATTTTTATACATTTTTTTCACAAACTCATTTTTTAATGTAACTATGCGTACACACAGTCAGTATAACAGTATTGACGTATCCTTGTGAACTTAGTAACCCAAAATGGCAACGACAAGAAGTTAAAAAAGAAATAAAGGAAAATATTGTCAAAGAACAACTTTTTAAGACAATAAGAATTTTTGTTTAAATAATTTCCTCTTTTTCCCCGAACCGCGACTAAAACATGCGTAAAAAAGGATAATTGCAAAAAACAACGTAGAATATGTGCCATAAACGAAGTTTTGGTTTTAGTTAAAACACATTCTAGAAGGCATATAAACAATATTTTTTACATGCTCGCATATAAAGTTTAACTTGTGGCCCCGTCCTTCTTGTGTTTTGTTTTGTCCCAGGCTTTCAAGTGAATGTGTACATTTATTTGTAATAACATAATATTTAATATTATTTTTATTTTATTTTTATGAGATACTAGAGGACATTATAAAGCAAAAGTTATATTTTGTAGAACAAATACACATACTTTCGTTCAAGCCACCCACATAAACTTTTAAAACAGCGTTTAGTTAAAGGTGGTATGCAAAGAAGATTTAACAGAAAATGTTCAAGTAAAATATAAAGCTTTACCTTTCAGTGAAGTTTTGCTTGAATTGGTTTATTTTATTATTTGATAATCTTATCTTGACTTAAGATGTTAAGTCAATATGCCATAAAAACAAGGTGGAGTACTACAATCGGCTTTGCCGAACTTTATATACGCTTCTCCTTGGTGCGATTAGAAGAGATAGTTATATTTTATCTTTATATAAAAATAAATATTTTTCGTGCACAAAGAGTGCAAACATACCATATTTTGTGCATGTAAAATAATTACATGAAAATGGCTCTAGAAGTACCTTAAAAAGAAAATATTAAATTTTCCAGTTTTCAGACCAATTTCCTCAAGTAAAACAGTTGATATATGCTAACTATTATAAAGACTTTTTTTTATAAAAATAAACAATAAAAGACGATTTTTATCAACATTTTATTTTTCTATCCCGGTTGAAAATTCTGAGGAAATGCCCATATTTAATTGGCTTACAGGGTGGGCCAAAAGTCACGCCTGCATATACAAATTGAATTGAAATTCGTCTTTGGTGACAACTGGTAAAAGTTGTTGGGCCAATTGGATTTTGTATGGATGCATGTGTAAATGACGTGATAAAATGCGTCGAAGTGATGTTCAATAGATGCCCAGTCTTTGCGTTGACGTTTCTGGATATTAGTGCTGGGAAAAGTCGGACACTGCACCTTGTTGTCGGAACCGAGCAATTCAAGGATTAATTGCGGTTTGGCTAGGTGCATTTCTGGTGTTGAAATAATTTCGTTGCGTCAGTAAAACTGAATTCTTATTGGAAAAGAAAAATTCTACTACTTTGGTTCGTTGCTCGGACGTTAAATTTTGCATGGTGCACACGGTTCGATGAATAAACTCTAAACTCAATTTTTATACGCAGGCGTGACGTTTGGTCCACCTATAACGATTTTTTTTAAAACTTTCAATAAATTACATACACTAAGGACACCATTTTGCTACTAAACCCACGAAAATTCAAAAATAATTTTCGAAAAGCGCTCATCTCCGGAAACTGTAATGCCAATTTTCTGCTTTAAATATTACTTTAACTAATTTTTTGTTCTAACTATAATAACATTAACAGAGGCCTACAATTTTAGAAAAAAAAATCTTCTTCAAATGTCAAATGGTTTCAGAAATATTCAGTTTGAGGTGTCTCCTGAATACTTTGTATATTTGTACCTGCACCCTTTTCGAAATAAATGATTCAATTGAATTACATTTAATTGAAAACATAATTTTAATTTTATTGACTTTCTTTATTAAAATTTGCATTTGAAGAAAATTTATATATTTATTAAATTATAATCAGTTATTAATTATTAAATTGTTCGTACTTAATTTGTTCTTAACACCAAAGTTCGTACCAAATATAATTGCGTGTAATAATTATTTTAATTTCTCAAAATTACATTCAAATCTTTTACACAAACAAGCAATTACCAGTTAAACATTTACAGTGCTCGTAAAAAAATCAATAAAATATACACAGAATAAATTATCAGTAGTTTTTTTATCAATAAAAAAAAAATTGTTTTAAAAGTAAATATTTCAACTTAATTAATTTTTTTTTTTTTTTTTTGTTGGAAGAAAATTAAAAAGATAATTTTGATTTAGTTAACATTTTAGCTGTTTTGAAATAGATTTTTTAATAAAATATTTATTAAACAAAAAAATGTTTTCGTTTAACCCTTCGATGTTCTACAACATTTAAGTACCACTAAGTGCACCTCATGGCATGGCAATTTTTTTCTTTAATTTCTGTAGATGGCGCCATTTCTTTTGATTTTTAAAATGCCTACTTAAGCGTATATCAACCTCGTAGAAAACTCGGAAAGTTACTCGTAATTTCTGGTGAATAAACCAATGCTCCTTCAAAACTCTCTATATTGCTTGGCATTTCAATTTTTAAAAACTGTTTTAATAGATTTTCTCAGAATTTTGATTTTGTTAATAGAGGCTATTTTACACTATCACACAAGACTTACGGTCTAATTATTGTTTGAAAATTTTCTAAAAACAATAAGAACTTATTATGACAGGGTTGTATTTTCTTCACAAACCTTACACTTGTGTAATAGTGTAAAGTACCCATAAGCGGTGTTTGCAAGTTGACTACTCATATTTAAATGAAAGTGAGACGGTTGAATTTACTGACAACTTTTCTCCATCTGAACTTTTAGCGTTCAAATATGCTCCAGATACATCTTGCGATGTTGAAAGCGTGACTTTCCATTTATGTATTAATTTTTGACAATTTGAAGAAACATGCTTTTGTAATTTACAATCAAAACTTTATAAAATAAATGTTTCTTAAATAACAACATGTTTATTTTTGTCAGTTTTGACATTTTGTGCCATTTTTTATACTTTTTCCCTGCACATAACAAAAACATAAATACATGCAAAGCGAAGTTGCTTTAACGATGTCCAACTGTCCGTCTTTTTTTCTTTATTGCTGGAGAACGGAAAGGCCAAAAGTTTCAAAGTAAGGTACACAACATCCGGCGAAATGTACGCGGTATTGGCACTAAATATATTTATTTAGATCATATGAACAGCGGTATTTACATAACTTTCTGTTCTTCTTATACCATGGTGAAGGATATGTAAAATTCGGAATTGCCTAATTAAGGGCCCTTAATTGTTTTTATATTCATTCCTTTTCGGTCTTTTTTAGTGAAATTAAAACTGCATGTTTTACAGCCGGGTCTTTGATTTTTTAATCATTTATTTTATTAAAAAGTTTTAGAACTGTATAGTACAAATAAATTTGTATTTTGTTGTTTATTGTTTGCCAAAATTTTCGTGTTAGCGCTTTTTTCCTGTTTATTTCACTAAAATAAAAGTATCAAGTCAAATAGACATGTATGTGTTTTACATTGCATAATTATTTTGAAATATTTAAGTAATTCGATTAAATTAAAACTCTTATTTGATCAATCGAGCAATATTAAAATTTAAAAATCGATTAATTACTTACTCGAACAAAACCTAAAGTCAAATAATTGGACACTCTATTCCCCACACTAGAAAGGTATGACAAAGGCTTCGCCTGTGTCCTCGATTCTGTTATGATATTTTTTTTTTGCACTGTGGTGAGAATTTGTTTGAAAATCCAATAAGTGAATCCATTTGAAAAGACCTTACTGTCTTTCTCAATTTAAAAATCCCTTTTATTCGTTTTTCGATCACTTTTATTCGTTTGTTCGAAAATAAACAGAACATTATATAGCGTTCTGCTCGCACACTCAAGAAAGATATTTACTTTTTTAGTGATTGGGTAGACGCACACAACCCCTAATACCGTTCGTAACTATTTTTAGGAAAGAGCCGAATAGTATAAAGTGTTATGTTGTTTGCTAAAACACCGAAAAATTGTAGTGATACTGTACACAATCATTATCAGGGGTGTTCTGGAAATAGAAAACGCACGAATTTTAAGCGTCGGTTTTAGTAAAATTTTTGTAATAAAAGAATGTTATGACAAATATTTCTCTATTAAACAGAATTTAACAACAAAAAATATAAAAATTAGATTAAAAGTGTATTAAAAATAACTTCCAAGTTCTTGCGGTTTGCGTTTTCGATTCCCAGAACACCCCTGTATATTTTAATGTTCTATAATGTTTATTTTTTATATTGATATAGAAATGAACAAATAAAATATTTTAGTAACGACCGAAGCACGAAAAGTGTATGAGTAGTGTATATGTTTTGTTTATGTAAAATGAGTTTGCTGGTTTTTTGTTTTCGTTTTCTTGTGTGGATTTTTTTTTTAATTTTTGGTTTTTTTTACCAGCCAAATGGGACGAAAATTAATGAGCTGAACCGAACACAATGAAGTTTGTGGATTTAAATAAAAAACCGAACGGAATTAAATGTTCTCTTCTTTTGTTTAGTTTGGTAAAAAAAAAACAGTATAATTTTTGTGTTCGAAAGATGAAAAACAGGCAAACGGTTTTTTTTTAATGATTTTCAACACAAACACTATTAGCGTTTGTTTTTTTTCACAAATCTAGCGAACCGAACACTAAGTAGCAATATTATGTGTTTTTTCCGAACTCTGGTTTTTAATTTGTTTTATTGCAAAAACGAACAAATTTGTATATTTTTACGTTAAGCGCAAAAGGCCCTGACTTAACAGTGATTCTGATGTATTAAATCAGCACAAATGTCCATAAATTAAGAATCTTCCGACCTAAATTAGCGATTTTATTAACAAAAAACTAACAATCCTGACGGCGGTAAAAGGCCTAACTAACCGTTTGTGAAATGTCAAAACAACTGGAAGGTTTTAGTGTAAAATAATTTATTTATTGAAGAAAAATAAATTATAAACAGTTAAAGGCAATTTCAAAATAAAACTATGCTTCTTCTTTTTTATCGTTTTTGCTTCTTCTGTAAAATTTTTAATTTGTTTGTTTCTACAGCCCAAAATAATTAAGTTTTATAGTCAGTTTCGATTTGAAATAACTTCGAAATGCAGAATCTGACTGTAAGCGAATTTTTTTCACGAAAATTGTTGAACAATTTTGTTGAAAGTTTTTCGCGTACAATCTTTAAATAAATACTATGTACCTCTATGCCCTGTGCCCAATCCCTCGTTCGTTATAATTTGCTTTTTTAATGTTTGATTTTATTTTATATAATTTTTTTCTTTAAAAAATACACGTCTTAAGCAATAAAATTCCTATATACGCTCATAAAAATTGCATGCATATTAAAAATTGTGTTTGTTTAAGAAATAAAGGTTACAAGCGACAAAAAATTTCAAAAAAATGTTTAGGAAACCAACCCATAAGCAAAATGACAGAAAACTGTAAGTCTACAGGATGTGTTGTCATAAGTTAGTATACCATAGAGAAAAGAACACTGAAGCACAAACACACGCATTGTGTTTTTTTTTAGTTCCAAGCTGGTGGTGGTGGTGGTGCTGTTGGTAGATGGGGCAAGAGGTAGTTCTTGAACGAGGTTTATTTTTTATAGGCCAGATAATGACATTTTAAAGCGTGAGTAGGCAAACATGTTTTACAATTTTCTGCATTCTTTTTCTTATTTTTTTTTTTTTTTGGCTTTTCTAAAATATTATTATGTTTTATGCATAAAAGTAGTAAAAATAAACATAGGAAGGGAATAAATGAAAGAATGGAAACGTACATAAATATTGTGTAATAAAATTTATAATCTAAAATTCATAAAATAAAGTAAAACATGAAATTAGCACTAAACAAAATGAAATAAAAAAAAAATATACATTTTGCAAGGAGAATAAAATTAAAAAAAAATAAATATTTAGATATTAAATGGAAAGTAAAAGATTATTTTAAGTGTATATGAGATTTTGATTGTAAAGTATTACCTATTGGGGTAATAAAACTAAGGAGGAAAGTTATTTTATAGCGAAATATGAATAAGTTTTATTGCTGGCGTAACAGATGGCAATTTTAGAAAATGTTTATTAAAATAAAAAAAAATAAAAAAGAAAAACTAAACCGTATAAAATTGACTTTAATTTAATATAATGTAATATACTTTTATGATTTAAATTAATGGAATATTAATCAAGGGAGAAGTTTGCAATGCATTTGAGTATTTTTTGATCAAAACTAAGTATACTCACAGAAAAAAGTAAAGGCAGCCTGTTCGTCAATTTCGAACGTTAACGTTCACATAGAAAATAACAAAAACAAATTTTCGAATTTTGGTATTGTTTTAAACATAATTTTCTATGCGAACGTTAACTTTCGACATCGACAAACAGGCTGTAGTAGTATTTTTTATCAATTAAAAAATTATTTAAAAAGTATTTAAATTTAATTATTGAATCAATTTTTTTTTTGTTGAAAAAAATTTAAAAATATAATTAAATAAAATAAATTTTGAATTAAAAAAATAATTAAATAACTAAATAATTATTTCGTTTAAAATAAAATAATTTAAACATGTGAAATTGTTGTTGGAAATTGTCAAAATCAATAATACATTGTTTAAAACGGCAAAGTTTTTTGATAATTTTTTAATTAAAATTAACCATTATATTTACTGAAAAAAAATCTTCAGAATATTCAATTTTTATGAAGTTGGTATAAATTTGGTGTTAGAGACAATTTTTAATTTTTCTGTACCATGACATAAATAATGATAACTAGATATGTTCTGGTCAAGAAATAGTTAAAAAAAAACGTATCGCTGCGAATAAAGTGCAGCCAGTAACTTTATACGATTAGTTTTTTACATACAAAAAATAAAACATTTTTTGACCTCACACACACTATTGTTGATTTCATCGTTACTATTTTTACAATTAATTGTTTGTATTTAACCATCAAATGCTTACATTCCTTGAAGCTTTTAATATGGTTGGATGTAACATTTCAGTTTTTCTCTTGGTTTGTTTAAAATTCTCATATTCGTTTTCCTTTAATTATTTGTTTATTGTTGTTCATACACATTCCGTACCGGGTTAACCGAAGGGATGCTGAAAAATGGATAACATGCAATTAACTTCACTGTTAAGTTTAATTAGAACACAACTTGTAACAGAAAAAAAACGATATAAAACTACTCTTATTCAAAATAAACAATAAAAAACAACACGCAATTCGCCCGGTACAACTTTACCAATCTGTCAATTATTTTGGCACAACTTTTAAGCACATTTAAAGACACACAAAGAAATTAACGAAAGCGAACATGAAAAACATAAACCATTTTGTATAACATTTCGGGTTTGAGTCTCTAGTTTGCCTTTGCACTGCTGGCAATGACTAAGGCTTATGAGGCAACCCAGTATTCAACTCGCCTTAATTTTAACCTGAATTAAAAAAAAACACATTAAAAATAGACTTAACTTTGACCATATCGAGATATCAAACAAAATTTTACAAGAGAAGGTTTTTTTATTATAAAAAAAAGAAAACATACTAGAAATGGCACTTGAGTTAAAATTGTTTTTGTTATCAAATCATACACAGAAAAAAATAAAAAAGTTATTAAGTAATTAAAGAAAATTTGTTAAATCTTTTTAATATTTTTAAAAAATTTTTTTTAATTAACATGTTTGTAAATTGTTATATTAACAATTTGTTTTTTTTTTAGAAAATAAATGTGTACATCATAGAAAAAATATTTTGTGTCAAAAAAAAAACAAAACATAAAATAAAAAATTCTGTATTTTCCATTTTAAATCTTTAAAAGAATGAACGATGTGGCGAATGTTCTGAAATTTTACCAATCTATATTTTATTATTTAATTATTCATAAAAAATTTTTAACGGGTTAACTAAAAATTCTAGTTTTCCAAATAATACTATTAATGATGGCAAGATTCCGTTTTGTGTTGATGTCAGAAACTCATAGTGCATTGCATGCAGGACTATATTTGTTCCTTAATCAGTATATTTATATATTTTTGTGATGTAATTTTTTATGAATTTTACTAAAACGTTAATAAAAACCACTTTTAAATGCATCTTTAATTTCAATTTAGTTAGTAACAAAGTAATTTGTTAATATGAAAATTTAGCAATAAAAATTTATATTTAATTGTTAACAAATATTTTATTCAATATTACAAACTCATTGCTAAAAATATTTGTGGAATTTTAACAATTTTCAATAACAAAATAGATTTGTGTATTTACATATTCAGTTGATGGTGCCTTTTCAATTCAAAAGTTAATTGTATTGACGAATATGATATTCAATATGACAATTGATTTGTCGTAATTTTTTTCTGTATAACGGTAGCTTGTATGATCATAAAATTTTAGAAGATAATGCAAGTTTTGCCAGTTAATTATTTAAAAAAAACCAAATTGAAAATTATGACGCTAGAGCTGCTTCTGCGGTTATGGCTCGATATAATGGCTCATTTTGACAAAATTATGGTTCATCTTGACAATGTAACTGTTATTTTTTTCAAAATTACGGATGATTATATGGTTAATCTTGGACATATTATGTTTAAATTTTACCAAATTATGATTGATTTCGACTAAATTATACTTACTCTAAAACGCATTATCGAAACAGTACAGGGTGGCCCAAAAAGCCCAAAGGTCTTGAATTCCTTGTGAATTTTTAACTATTATTTTTTACTTTTTTTTAAATACTTTCTGCCGGAAGACCTGGGGAATAAATCATTCCACTAGACATTTTGCGTAAATTTATGGAAAAAATTAAAAAAGACCCGTATGGGCAATTCACCAGTTGCGTGATATAATTTTTCATATTGAAATTAAAAATATTCCCTGTTAATATACTGTACGGTAGTTTTGACGTAACTGCCTGTTGCTGTGTTTAAGTGCACTTATGTTTTAACTGGACAAAAATAATAATTTTTGTTATTAGTCTTTAAAATACCATACAAATTCCTTTTTTTAATGGACTTTCTATACGAGCCCAAACTGCCCAAAATGCATATTTTCTGTAATTATTCTTCAAAATGCTTCTTTACGTGCGTTTTATGTACCTGCATATTTATTATATTTTTGGGCAGCTTTAAAATATTTTCATATAATTCATCAAAGTAAGCTGCCTGCACACATGAAATAATAGGGTAGATACTATTCACATCAGTATCCAATTTAAAGTTGACAAAAGCTTACAGCTGAACAACAGCTCAAGAAAATGATTTTTTGATCCTGAAGATGGTCAACAAAGTTAACCGAAATATTGGGAAATTTTTATTTAAAAATTAGTTTAACTCATGACTTAATGCCTAACAAAAGAAACAAACAATTTTAAAAATATATCAATTAATTGATAAAAAATGTTTTTTATTCTTCTTGTTAAACACTACTTTAGCTGCTCTTTTAAGCTGGAAGCCAAAAGTTAGATTAATAAATTTAAGTTAACAGTATTTTTGATTTATCTCCACAGAAAATCGCGCAAATGAGACTGTGCAGCTAAGTCAAAATTACTGTATTAAAAAAAATTTATAATGACGTCTTAAATAAAAATTTATAATAACCTCAAACCATTTTGGGCCACTCTGTACATAAATTTTTATTCTTTCAGTGTTCTTTGGACATTTCAAAATTCTATTAAAAACAATTTGTTTAATCTTAATTTCTAAATTGAGTTTGCATTTGGCAGTACAACTTATCCATTAAAATCACCTTTATACAAAATAATATTTTACACTTAAAGTTATAGGATTATTTTTAAAAAGTTGTCATTAAATTTTTTGAATACATCATTTTTTCCACGATATCTCTTAACCAAAATCACATTGACATTTATTCAACATTTAAGTTTAATTAGAAATGCCTTTTCAAGCGAATAACCTCGTCGATAAACATTATCGCAGGCCTCATAAAAAGTAGCCAAAAAAAAGAGAAAAATCAAATTGAATTTGCTATAATACAAATACACTCACACACATGCACTTAATAAGACACATACAAACATACTTAATCAATAGCAAATCATTAATGAAAAACAGTCTTTTCAATGCAATCAGAGCATACAAAAAAATCCAGTCAACCAAAAGAAAATTAAATAAAAAGTAAACGACGAATTGCCAGTTTTGCCAACAAAATTTAAAAAAACGCAGTTTAAACGAGTAAGTAGCCAAAAGGGAGATTTAGAGTTGGTTAATGATATATTCAAATATATTCAAATGCAACAAACGCAATACCACAAAATCGAATAAAAATCCAAAAACAAAAACAACAACAGACGAGTATGAACAACTTTAAAACACCTACAAACACTGGTTACTGCGTGCAAAAGCAACGATTATAAAATATTACGCGCCATGCAATTGTCAATTGTCCGATGGTGACCAAAACATCGACATTCAGAAAAAATGTACAAACACTTGCACAGGACAAGAATGTCTGTAATCAAAAGCCAAAAAGAAACACCAAAAAAAGAAAAAGTGAGCTTCTAGTACTCACACGCACCCATAACACATGCTTATAGACTGGTATATTGTTAAATTTGTTAAACTGATGCTAAATAACAAACGACCCACTTAAGCATTAAAAAAACAACCACCAATACCACCTCAACACTCTACATGCCACTTGCAACAACTCATTACATTACTGCAACACCCAACAACAACAGTTTATGCAAAATGCAATTCAGCTTAACTTTGGACCAGAGCTTAACCAAAGAGAGTGAGTAGTGAAGAAACTCAGACCTCCTTTTTTATTATTTTTCGGTAAACATCCAAAAAAAAAGTAGGAGTAGGCCTTTTTTTGGAAATATAGTAAAAAAAAAAACATCACAAAATTTACAAAAAGTTGCATAAAATAAAAAACAAAAACTTTACAAAACCTAAAGACAAACAACAAAATTATAATAATATTCCAACAACTGCTGTGGCATACAACAACACTGACTGACAATAAAATATGGCGTCTGTAAATTTTTTTTATCATTATATATAAAAAAAACTGCACGTACGGAAACAAAATAAAATAAAAAATATAAAAACATGTAAAAAAAAATTATAAAAAACCTACAAAACAACCAAAAAATTTGCAAAAATAAAAATGCAAGACCCACCCCATGCTTCAAAAAAAAAAAAAAGAAGAAAAAAAAAAAGAATTGCCTTAAAAACGACATCAATGACCAGGCCACATATCAACATAATGCATCAAAAAAGCAAACACACACTGTGCGATGAAAATTTAAGGAAAATCAGGAAAAATTAATTTTTTTTAGAATTTAGCTTTTTCTAAGCCCTCACATTTTAAGCGTTGTAAGTATTTACGCTTCTTTATGCGGTCTTAGCTAATAACCAAATTTTTTTACAATATTATTTAAGATTAAACTGGCTAAATTTGCTTAACAGTACGGCAACCCTAAATTTATAGTGCATAATCCTCCTTTTTAAAGCACATTTTTATACTTGTCGACTTTCACAAGTTGAAATTGGATAAAATGGTGGCATACGGACTTTTCTATTACCAGCAGAATCATAGGAGGGTAGGATATTTATTATCCGTTTGATTCAAGACCCACCTGCAAGTATACCGATCGTCTTATAATTACTTTCTAAATCGATCTAACGATGTACGTCCGGCTGATAGTCTGTCTGTACATGGAACTTTTGTGCGCAAAGTACAGATCGCAACAACAAAAATAATTTCAAGGCGTCTGGTACATACAGGTAACCCTCGACTTTCGCGGTCTGTCGGGACCGAAGAAAGCACGTGTAAAGCAAATTCGCTTAAAACAAGGTTCAGGACTGGTACAAATTCCGTTTATGGGACCAGAAATTTAATAAATCAAAACATGAGATGCATACAAAATTTCATTTTGGGGCCTAAAAACCGTCCTAAATCAAGAACACATATATATTTTTGTTTAAACTTTTTAAAAAAGGATATTTCTTTATAATGAAATATACAAAGCTTTGTTCAAGGTACATTTACAGAAGGTAGACTCGTTATGGGACAGAAATATGTATGAGCCAAAATTTTTACATTTGTGTTTCAAAATGTTTTTTTTTTTTATATGGAGACAATTTTGACAAGTCGTATAGCTATTTTATAAAATAATTGAAAATAGAGAACAAAAAAAAATAATTGAAATATATTAAAATATTTAAAAAATATAAGAATATTATGTCAACTGTAAAATAGTCAAAAAAAAATAAATAAATTATTCCGAACAGGGCGAATTTACACCAGGTGGCCGTATCTTGATACGTAAGCAACAGCTGATTACTAACCTTGTGTCAAAATGATATACCGTTCATGTGGTTCTGGGGAATATTTACTAAATTTTATAATATTCGCTTAAAATCATGAAATTAAAAACTTTTTATTATTAATACGAGTTTCGTATGACGTGCTGAATTCCCAGTTTTTCATATTTGATAAATACACTGAAATTAATTGTTGAGGGAAAGCTAGCTTCTATGCGCATTTCACTGGTTGCTTAGGCCAGCTCATCAGGAAACCTTTTCCAAAGATTTTAGAAAGGCCAAAAATATTATACAAATAAAACCCTAAAGCGAATAAGAATTATAAACACTCAAAGTCTTACTTGTAACAATATCAAAGCCAAAACAAAACACCAACAATAAACAGTGAGTTTATCTTTTCTTACATTCCCCTACAATTGGTTGGGTTATTTCCGACTCGAATTGTAGTTGTAAGTGGGTTAAACGAAAAAACAAAATTTAAAAACAAACTGCTTCATTCTACTGTCTTCGTAAGAAAACAACAAAAAAATTATATATTATTGTATTTCAAAACAAACAATTTAATATTAAAAAGAAAATGAAAATTTTGTTTAAATTGTTTACTGCAGTGTTGTATTATTTTTGACACAACGTTAAAATACTTAACAGTGTTGTAAACGTTTTCAAAATAAGACCACCTTGTATGAATTCGCCTTGATTCCGAATATAATTATTCGGAAGCATTTGAGCACATCAAAATTGTTACTCTTTCCTTTGATTGTCTGTGGCCGGCAGAGGCAGAATTTTTTTCCAAAACATGATCGTTTTGGTATCGACTTACATACAAAGCCAGTCTCGTCGGCATTGAATACTTGATGAGAACTATACCCACCTTCCATTATTATTTGCTTAAGTTGAGCTGGAAATCATTCTGCTGCATTAAGATCACGAGAAGACGACTCTTCTTAAAGTTTTGAAACCAGCCGTTGTTAGCCAAATATTTCTTTTAAAAGTAAACACGTATGTGAAAAAAATGAAAACATTCAGCCGGAAAAAGTTTATCAATTGAAAAAAATGAGAAATTTCGTTACAGTTTCATGATCAATTTGCCTAAATAGCGTTTTAATGAAATATTCGTTTACAACCTTTTTTACTCTTCCCTATTCAAAAACCGTGTAATTACCCAAACAACAAAAACTATACACTACAACACATTAAAGGCCGGCAACAAATATATAAACATTAATACACGCATGTAAAATAAAATAAAAATAAAATAAAAAAAAACTAACGCGACTGACAAAATAAAAATAAAAAAAACTCATTCAAAACACCGAAAAACAAAAGAAAAAAATTTATGCACAAAAAATAAAAAAAAAATACTAAAAAAAACCAACAGAACTAAAAATATTTTTATTTTCAATCAGCCAATAAAAATTCAGCCATTATTGAGGCCCGTTGTTTTGTTTTATTTTATATTTTTTTTAATTTTTTTATTTTAATGCTTTTTTTTTAAATACGTTAGCAAACCATCATCATCATCGTCAGTTGCAGCCAAAAACTTTAAACAACTGATACACACACTTATACAAATTACGCAGTAGGCTCACAGAACTATGCAACACACAGGCAAAGACACTCATTAATACAAATACTCAATTACACTCACATACGTGAATCCCTTAGAAATCTCACCATAGTGCCTGCAATTTATTGGGAATATACACCACAGTTGGTAAAACTGCATTCAACACTAACATGTGTATGGAAATGTATTGCACAAACAACACAAGCAACTCTGACAAAAATGCATTTCTCTCAGTTGCAGTTGCTGTTTGCGAAAGCAGTTCAATGCAATTGCCTCTGCCGCGTCAAGCCGCATGGTTTACTTTTTTTTAGTTTATTTGTAACACTTTTTCGTTTTTCTTTTACACACACACACTCACATATGTATGTTGGTTTGTACACAAAAAACAAAAAAAAAAGGAATCAAAACAAAACCAAAAAATGAAAAACGTGTAATCAAAAAATAAAACTAAAACATCATAACGAAACGCAGACAAAGTGGAGAGAGTGAAATGACATTACAAAACAACGCAATGATGAAATAAATAATCGGCGAAAAAATGGTCATCACACATGGAATACACATGACATAAACACAGGCATACATAGAAATATCTACGCACAAAAATGAACCACAGCATCAGACCGGGCAAAGGAAAAGTATGAACAATTTTTATTAAACATTCATGCATTTTCAATGCAAGATTGCACAGTGGAGCAGAATTTTTAAGCTGTATATGATTAAAAATACTAAAATGGCAAATTTACCTTAAAAAACTTTAAGGATACGGATTTAAATCATACCAATTCTTCGTTTTGTAGTTAAAAAACAAAATAAGCAAAAAAAATTTTTCTTTTGAGGATTTATAAAAAAATATTACCCCAAAAATGCGTAAAAGGCTTGTTTCTATACTTTTCTGGTAAAGTTCGGTAAATTAAGAATATTTCGAGAAAAAAAAAGTACCGGAACTAAAAAAAAAAATTATCACAAATGGAAACGGCAGATCTTCTTCAATATTTTTGTGTAAAATCAAACCAAAATTTTTCTTTAAGCGTATTTTAAAAAGATCTGGCAGTTATATGTATCCTTTGTATGTCGCTTCATAAATAGATCCGCGTTAGAACGTTTGCAATTGTATAAAAAGCAAAATTTGCGCATTTGGAAAAAATTAACATAATTGTGAAAAACCTGAGCCATGATTTCCTAATTTTTTATCGTGGAATGGGGCTGAAAATATGTTAAACATCTTCATAAACGCATCACTGCACTGCAATTGAAAATTTAAATGTTTAAAAGTACTTTGCCATATTTTCTCGTATGATTCGGGCGGGGAGTGCCGCCACATTCCACATTATCCAAAATCAATACTTAGCCAAATCAAGATCGTCTGATTAAAAAATTTGCATTATTTTTGAAAGACTTTGGTAAAGCATTGGCTTATGAGAATAAAGCAAAAACTTCTTACTTTGGGTATTGGGATCACTAACCAGATTACATATACCAAACCTCTTCTGATTTGCAGTGAACAGTTTGAACAAAGTTTTATATGTGTGGGTTTACTCTATGATAGTATTCTTTCAGAAAGTCTGAGTTTATTGGAGAGAGGAGAAAGAAGAAAAGCATGTTCTTCCTTTTTCTACCAATGAAATAATACAACTTAGAAATGCTTTGATTCTTGCTTTTAAAAGAATTTAAGCAAATAACTTTACGTAAGCCTCGTTCTTTTCTAGCCAATAGGTTTCGTTTAGTGTATTCAGTATAATATCGTTATCATAACGTATCTATAATATCTCTGCCTGTTCTCATTTAATGCATCATTTCTGATTCTGTATCTTCTTGTTTTTTCGGCGACCCGTAATACTAATTTTTTTAATTGTTGTATCCTCTACAGCTGACCACACACTATTGCTACAATTCCTCCACACATGACGAACAAATCACAATAACCCTTAACGTCGCAAAGAAAACATGAATTGGGAAGCGGACGATGCAAAAGCACTTCTGATAATTTATTGAATACAAAAAAGATATTAAAAAAAAGAAGATAATTAGAGACGAATATAAAACAACCCCGCAATTGATACAGTTTAACGTTTCATTGTACACTAAAATGAAAAATGTTTAAAATGTTTACGCACAAGCCTACTAACACATCCATTAGATCACAAGAAATTGAAAATTTGCAATTGCAAATCACAAGAAATTAAAAATTTTCAATTACTTTAAATTGTAAATTTTTAGTTACTTGAAATTTTAATTGAAAATGTTTAAATACTTGTAATTTGTGCGCGCACAGCCCCACTAACAAGTAACAAGTCGTCGAGCACGTACAAATCAAACGCACAAATCTCTGGTGTGTGGGCAGCTTAAACGGCTCTTTTTGGGCACATACAAATATGAATGTTAGAATAAGCTTAAGATATGTAAGTTGTCACACTTTTAGATTTTAAATCTGTGTCATTTTGCCCA
Organism: Pollenia labialis; assembly: GCA_949318255.1. Taxonomy (NCBI): domain Eukaryota; kingdom Metazoa; phylum Arthropoda; class Insecta; order Diptera; family Polleniidae; genus Pollenia; species Pollenia labialis. The sequence continues at coordinate 132,523,019 of OX439142.1, read as the reverse complement.
AACATCTTAAGTTTTTTAAAAAAACTAAAATATAATATTATAATAATAACTAAATAATAATATAAACAAAAAAATTTTAAAAACGTAAACAAAAATTTTTTGAATTAAAATGTGTATGGTTAACAAAATTTTGTTCAACTTTTAAATTTGATTTGTTTTTTTAAAATGCCATAAAAAAGGAGTTTGTGTTTCATTATTAATAAAGTCCGAGTTTTATTTTTTACAAAAAAAATATGAGATCTTATTTAATAAATGCAATTTGGTGCTCGTTTCTTGAAAATCTTTTGCTCTCTAAAAGGGATCTTTTATTAAAATATACCCCTTTACCAATGGCATAAGGCACTGCACTTTTCGCCACGTATAAATCGACAGTGTTGTAGAAGGTTAATTTGTAGCGGTTGTTTATGACGACGGCGATTGTTACAAAGAGCGAAAATTTAACAAATTCGAAAACATTTCCACAAATGCCGAAACTATAAGAAATGGCAAACATTTGGTAAAAATTACTAAATTTTCTAACATGGCCAGAGTTTAATATCTCTTAAAAATTTAAATGCTGTAAACTTTACAGTGTAAAGAATCAGAAAACTTACAGGTAAACATCACTTATATTGCAAACATGGCTAGAATTCGCGAAAAAATGCACAATTGCAAACAAACTCTAATCTTTATTTGAAATCGCTAAATCAGTTAAAACAATATAATGTCGGAAAATAACATAAAAAGCGTTAAATAATTAGCTATAATGATGAAGAACAAACTTTTTGGCAGGCATTCCACTTTTTCATATCTTGTGTTTGAACAAATTGAATTATTATACGGCTGGCAAGACATATCGTACATGCTTTTTTTTAGAAGGCGATATATTTTCTATAGAAAAGAAAACATCATAAGTATTTTCTCTAAAATTCCACTGTGGCACAAAAAAAAATTTAACATACACATATGCGTAAGTGTATGTTCGACTGCATTTTTAAATATACACTTTTTTCACATAATGTGCTAGTGCGTGTATGTGTTTGTTTTGTTAAAAAATAAAAATGGAACAAAAATAAAATTAAACACACACTTACTCACATACACACCGACAAGGACAAAATAAATAAACTCGTTCATATCCTAAACTCCAAATACTTGTTGTGCAATTGTGATTTACACTCACGCATAAACACATAACGTATGTATGTATGTATGTAGGTACATATATACAAATGGTTTTACACACATTTCCACATGTGTATATGCGTATGTATTGATTTTAATTTTTTTATTTTTCGGGTGCGCTCCTAAATGCTGGAATGGGGAAAAGTTAACAACAAAAAGGTGTATTTATTACCGACTCTATGGAAGTTATTGTGTTTATCAAAATGTATGTATGGACATATTTCTGCATTTAGGTTTATATGTATGTATGTATGTCTGTATGTTTTTATTTAAATATTATGTTTGACTTTGTTGTTATTGCATTAAAAAAATATTGTTTAATAAAAATAGTACAGTAGCGTTTTACATCAAACGCAATTTTTGCGAGAAAATTAATACAATTGGGCAACCTGGGCGTATGAGGAATTTTTGCATTGTAAAGTTTTTGTAAGCCTTCGTAAATATTTGTCATACGTTTTTTTTTTTTAATTATTTAGAGGTATGTTTTACTGAATTAGAATGTCTGTTTACGGCCAGATTTTGACTTTTTATTTAAAAACGTATTTAATAAGTTTTTATTAAAGCTCAAGTAGTATTTAAAAACAGTTGAAGTTATTAAGTACAACTTCATTTTTCTAAATAACAAAAAAAAAAAAACAATTTAAAAACAGTTGTTTAACCAATAGAAAGAAATTTTATAAAATTTATATATTCACATGGTGGTCTCAACATTTTATTGTTGTGATATGAACGCCACTTTGCCAAGAAAATACACAACGTAATCTTAAAATGAGCACCATACACAGAAAGAATTATTTACTAAGTATGGATTGAAACAAGAAAATGTTGGATGATTCTCGTCTACGCCAAAAAACTCTTATTCTAAATATATTTGTGGCTTGGTTCAAGAAAACGTTTCGGTATTAAAAACATTTTTACTAAATACGAATGAAATAAGTTAAAATCAAGAAATGGTTTTTGGATTTTCTGGTTTTAAGAAAAGTATGTAATTGATTACTTTACAAAAATAAACTTCTTTCCGTGTAGGCTATTTTGAGTAGTATCTTGATTCAATTGAAAATGAATAATGACCTCGAAGCGAAACTTTTGCAGAATCATTGGAAAATTCAATTTCGTATTAAAACAGAATTAAAATATAAATAAAATTTAAATACGAAGAATTAAATCTAGGGGTAAAAAAAGTAAAATACCTAGTGTAATCTCCCTTAACGGATACCATCCTTAGACGGATTCTTTAGACGGACATTGTTGCCTGGTCCCATCAGGGATCGTTTCAAAAAGCAGTGAGCTCTTTTGAGAGGACATTCCTCTTATTGAACACTTTCCAATGTTCCCGTCGGTGTCCAGTCATGAGAGATTCCACAACTAAAAACATAGAATTAGTTTTAGTATTTTACTTTAGTGTGCAAGCACATGGTTTAGAGAAAAGTGTAAAATTAACCGAAATTCCAATGCAAATATAGCCTTCAAACCAGTCCAGTTTCGAATATGTCTAAAACAAGACCACCAATACTGTAGCCGACAAATGCAATGTTAAGCTTTCGTATAGTTTTTAAGACTTCGTAATATTTTGGTAGTGTTTGAAGCTTCGTCGTTCAGAGCCATATCAGCCCAAATGGTTCGTAGTGTACGACAATATCACCACATTTCAAAAGCTTTCATTCCACTAATATTTGAAACTTTTAGTGTCCATTCTCGACTGCAAACAACCTCTGAAAATCGCCAAAAATAATATACACACTGACTTTAAACGCACCTCATAAGACACTTTAGACCCTAAAAAAAATGTTAAATTCGGGCTTCTTTATATTTATAATAACAGACAGACCCATGTCTATCTCACCGCTCCTGTTTTCTGCGTTTAATTTCTACACACACGAAAACGAAATAAAAAAACACATCATCTGTATAAATTTTGTTTAATTTTTTATTTAACTAACACATTCAAGTGGGGCAATTGAAGGATGGTTTATTTTTTCAAAACACTGCCTTGCATTCTCCAAGTATTCAGAATTTTAACTTTATTTTTGTTAAAATAAAAAATCCATTTATAAAAAATTACAAAAACTCATTTAGATTTTTTAAAATTTTTTTTCTTTTTGTTTTTCTTTTTTTCCCATTGACTGCACACAAACACATACGATAAGAGCCCAGCGCTTACACGATGGAGAGAGGGAGCCAAAAACGAACTAATGGTCAGTCAGCTGGTATGCGAATAAACACAGCCGAAACAACAACAGCAACAATATAAATAAATGTTTGCCTTTTGGCCGCAACAGAGATGTGATGATTGTGAATGCAGGCAAAGCAGCAGTGGGCTTACAGGGACCAAATAAGTTGGTAAATGCATTTCACATGTGAACACCTTTTTCTCCCTAGAAAAACTGAGCACATTCATGTGTATGTATACAAAATGGAAGGAGAATGGTAGAAATATTTTTTTATTCACCAAAAAATAAAAATAAAAATTTTTAAAAAAAATGTAAAACAAAACAAATGCTTTTTTTCTATTTTATTGGAAGAAAAAAAATTGCAATATTTAAATGTAGAATAAATGGCCGGTGAAGTAAGGAGACAGGAAGTTGAATAACAACTACAAAAAAATATAACGTATTTATATGTGCATAGAGTGCGTGCATTTGTGTGCGTAAAGAGCGGGATTGTGTAGCACACTCATACACATTTACAGATTTATTTAATATATAAAATAAAACTGGCAAAACTCCGCCCTCTGTAGAGGATTTTTTGGGCAATTCACGAAAAAAAATGTGGAGGTTGGGATGGCCAATATAAAAACATACAAAAAAGCTTTCGTATAAAAAAAGTAAAAAAAGTTTAAAAAAGAACCTAATAAAACTAAAAAAAACAAAATTTCACCAAAAAAGAAATGCAGCGGATCTACAGATACACACACACACATGCACACTCATATGTATAGAATAATGTATTTGAATGTGTGTACTAATTTAAAATGCAGCAGTATCTACGCACACAATTATATAAACATCAGTTTTAATGCACATACTCACACGCACGCATACCAATTCATATAATTCTATGTATGCAAAAATATTCAGACAGACATTTAAGTATAAAGTTTTAATAGAATACTTTGACCATTTAAGGCAATATGAACATATTTTTATTTTAAATATTTGGGAGCATTAATTGGAAATGGTTTGGATGGGCTGAATATTATCGCCTCTAATAGACCAAAAAAAAAAAAACAAAAAAACGTTCCAACCTTTGGGCTACACTGTCGTTAATATTTTCGACTTAAACAAATAAAAGTCACCGGTGCGTGGTAAAATTATTAGCAAAAATATACACAAATAATTCAGAATTAAAAGCACTTTTCATACGGCATAGGAACTAAAGCAAATTATTGGAAGCATATCCCAAGCCTTCTTAAAATCGAAGGTAGACATTAAACGCTAATGTAGAAATAACGTTCCGCACATTCATTCCAAATATCGTGTTGATTTTTCAAAAATGTCCTCTCTTTGTTATTCTTCTTTTTTATCCATTAAGAATAAATGAAAAAGAAACACACAACTTTCGGTTGTAGTTGAGGCCAGTATAACAAATTATAATATGTTTAAAAGTACAAAGTTATAGTTTATTTTATATTGCTAAGTTTGCTTAAAATTCTCACATGCTTTTTCTTTTAATTATTGAATTAAATGATGAAAATTATAAAAAAGCAACAACCAGTAAGACCCAAGAAGGCTGGAAAAAGAATTACATGTAGAGTTTACTTCGCTGTCCGTTAAAGGACTAATGCCAAACACTAGAAATATTCCCCAGTTATAGTTTTTAAGGTATAAATTCTCAAAATTTTTAGCAGGGGAGTGCAGGAGAATTTCTAAAAAGCACCAGACAGACACCTGTCCGCTTGTTTTTTTCATAAGAGAGAGAATATTATTGCCTACTTACCCTGTTACACAGGCTTGTTTTAATTTTGTTGTACTGACCTCGTTTGTTTACAGAAGAACACACAATCATAAGATACCAGCAGCATGACCGATCTGGTTTCGCAATTATTTTGCTTTAAAAATTTGATGTATTTAACTAAATCATTATAACAAATAGAAAATGGGAATTTGTTACACAAAACAAGCATGTCGTTTTTTAAAGATAAGTAAACACAAATTCTTGGTAGTTAAATTAAATAAAATAACTGTATATTCATTTTTTTACGGAATTTGTAGTTAATTTTTTGACAGTAAATTTACTTTCAAGATTTCGACAAAAGCTGCTTCTATTTTAAACCAATGGGTTTTAAATATTTTTTCCAAAACTGTAACAAGTTACTTGTTTGGCACAAGGGTTATACCGCATTGCAGAGGAAACTTGTGGCCAATTCGATAATATTGCAATTTTTATTTAAATGTATCCCTTGATTCCCCTTCCACAGCAGCCAGAAGTAACTGGCTACATGCTTCAGAATTCGATTCAAAAAACTTTTATTAATTTAAGAATGTTAGAAAAGCTTGTTGATACAATTATTATGCAACTAAAAAAGTAAAAGAAATATTTAATTAAAATAACATCAAAAGTTTGTTAGCACTTGTATTTTCCTATGACGAATATATATACTCAAGTCAAGTTAATTTATAATGCAGAAAGTAAAATTAACAGTGTGGAAGGAAGAATAGTCTGACAATTAAAAAAATCCAAATCCAAAACATTTTGCAAAAAAAAAATCAAAGATTTCAAAAAATAAAATAAATTTCCAATATTTTTGATCTGATGTGGAATTAAACAAACTAAATTTTAAATTAGTTATTTCCAAAAGGACTTGGATAATTTTTATAATTGGTGTAACATTAATTTAATGGAACTTAACCTTAAAAAATGCAAGCTCATGACTTTTCAAGAAGGCGTGTCGCTCTTGGTCACTATTATATCAGTGGTCATAAACTGGAGTCAGTAAATAGTATTTTTGATCCTGGTGTTTTTTTGAATAGAAAATTAAACTTTAGTAACTGGCATTGCTTTTAAGTTTTAATGTCGAAAAATGAGTTCAATGGAACCGGAAATCTTTATCATTATTTTTCACAGAATTATACTTTAGGCTATTTCGGGCAACAAATGGCAAATCAGTAAAAAGTCGGCCAATGCGTTTCGACTTCAGATTTCTGACGACACAATGTGGGTAAAATTAACTAGACTTAAGTTGAAGAAATATTAAAGCTGAAACCGTGCGTTAAGGCGAGCAAAACTTTTAAATAGTCTTTCATGTTGTTTCCAAACTTATACGTTTTTCTTTTGTATTTCTTATATTGACGATGGACAGCTTAAACTTTAATAATATTGAAAACTGGGCGCAGTCTTATTAAATGAAATCAAAGTTAACTTATTATGCTTTCTCACTGTTTTCGGCACTGATAAACTGTAAGTTAGTGCCACTAAGTGGCAAAAAAACTATACTTTTAGTCAAAAGCTTTAAAAGAAAATTCGTGATATTTTAAATTTTAAAATTTAAGCGTATTTCAAAAATACATTCTGTGGATCTCCCGCAAAGTTTTTCCGAAAATAAAAACACGACAAACACTTTTAAAAGTCACACTACTGTCACACTATTTAATTAATAGGGTATTCAATTAATCGATATATATTCCTCTTACTCCCACTGGCTGCACTCATTCTTCAGCATATATTCATGTAATTTGCCTACTTGCCTGAGACGATAAGATCTACTTAAACCATTAAGCCTTCATGACTGGGCGCCTTTTCACTTTATCTAGTTTTCAGAGGAATCTGAAATGCCATTGCCCGAGAAAAACTTGGTCTAGGCCCGGAAGTAGTGAGCTGATTGGACATTCAAACAGAGGAATCGTTAGTGGTCACTCTCGAGTGAATGACAGTCAGAAAAATTTCCGCACTACGTGCACCTATGCTGAAAGTCCCAAATCCAAATTAATCGATCATTTGTATTAATCGATAAATCGGGCGAATAGCTATTCGATTTTAAAATTTAATCGAATAATATTCGAACAGTTAATACTGTTCTTATTCAACTCAACAAAAAGATGAGAACATTTAATTCCGTTTTTCTAAACCAGCGGTTCAGCTCATTAATGCTCGTTTATTTCTGTTGTGCGAAGCGCCCTTTTGGTTGGTACAAAAAACCAACAATTTCTACAAAAACAAAATACACATACAAAAAAAACAAAAAGCCACCAAAATAATTTTACACAAACAAAACATACACCCAATACATTCACAAGCTGGTCGTTGCTAAAATTTTTTGTTTCTTAATTTTTGTATCAATATAAAAAAGAATTATTATAGAACATTAAAATGTAATGTTTGTCTACAGTATCACTACAATTATTCGGTTTCTTATCGAAGAACAGAACACTTAATAATGTTTCGCTCTTTCTTGAAAATAGTTGAAATAGTGTTCGTCTACACAACCCCAAAAAAATAGATATCGTTTCTGGTTGTGTGGGCCGAACGCTAAATAATGTTCGAACACTGTAATAAAAATAAAAAATAGCATTAACATTTTAGCATATCTTTTAAAATTATCTTTCAAAAAGAGCCCTGCGTGAAATTTGTGTCAATTGGTCCAACAGACTGGTCCTGGGATTTGTGAATATACAACAAGTACAAAAAGAAAGGACAAATGACCAGTGAAAGAAGAACCAATCCCTTAACTGATTTTAGTAGACCAAAAAGGTAGAAAAAGTAATGAATTACAGTACAGTCGTCAGCGGGGCTGTGACACATTTGTTGGTACTTTTTAAAATTTGGTTCTTGAATATAATTATAGGACTTATTTTATTGAAATACTACATTGTATTGAAATAATACTACATTGTATTGATATATTACTACATTGTAGTAACTGACACTAAGTACGTTCATTAAGTGACTTGCCAAATGGTGTCAATTGAACCCCTCCAATGACAACCCCATGTAAAAGTGATCGGTCTTATTCATATAAAGTGTTAGAATTGGAACCGGTCTCTACCACCAAAGACCTATCACGGGACTACTTTGGTGTCAGTACGCTTCCCTCTAGGGAGTATACAGCTTAAATATTTATGTTTCAAACGATTTCTTTCTTTTGTTGTGATGAAACGTGATTTAGAAAAGATTCTTTCACTTATTGTTGATGTTGGAGAGATTGAAAGTAAAGCGATATAAAGCATATTCAAATTCTCTGTTCTTTTTCTTGTCTTTTCTGAAAATTATTAGTCTTCAATTATTTCACTTGAATCCCTTTTAATTTTTTTTTAACAATTTTAAAACTTTTAAAAGTCTTGTTAAGGTGCAATAGTGTGAAAAACGAAATTTTTTATTAATCAATTAACCGAAATAAACTATTCGAGATATTCGTTAATCGAAAATAAGCAAATTTTAAATACTCAAACAATTAATCGCCCAAATATTAGTAGTAATTCAGCCGAAAAATAAGTAGTGTTTATTTTTCTCCAGCGTTACTTGCTAACATACCAAGTAAGTTAAGTTTTTGCTGCGATATAATGTACATTTTCGAACACTGGTTATGACGCTATTTAAGTAAAGAATCGATATCTTTTTTTTAATATTTGTTCTAAAACATCAAATACACATTTCTGCTCTTAACCCACTTTTATTATCTAAAAATATTTCTTCTACCTAATCCACTTTTATTTTCTAAAAATATTTCTTCTCTGTAATAATTTAAAACTATTAAAATACTAATTTTGTGTTGTTTAATGTCATACCATTGCAATACGAATTTAAACACTTTAAAAAAATTTCATTTGTTTTTAAACATTGTCCATTAGAAAATTATTACAATCGTTCAGTCAAAAATGTTTTTATTTCTTAAACTTTTTCAAGACAAATTAGTATTTTAAATATGACATTTAAAATGATTTATGGTCTACAAATTTAAAAGTCTTTTGAACAGTTTATAATGCAAAAACTTATTTCGCAAATACTTTTCGCTAAAAATGCTGAAAAATTGTCTCTAGAATTTTTCAAAAAAAAAACAGCACACACAATTGAAAATTCAAATGAAAAAGAGGATGCTGTGTTTAGAGGCACTCATACATTCTTTTATGATTTATAAATAACTTCTCAGCCACTTGTCAAATCAATGGAGCATTATTCATTATCTTATTCGAGTGCGTTTGCTTGGACTGATGATCATTAGTATTATCAAGAGAGTTGCAGCATCACTTAAAGAAGCTGTCAGTGTTGTAGTATTATGATCATCCTCGTCACTTTTGGCACTATAAGAAACAAGTTCATCTACATGCTGAGTTTTTAGGAAAAATAAAAAATTTTATTTTTATTGTTTAATTAAAAACACATGCATATGTATCGTTTGGCGTTGACTTTTTTTTTGCAAAACCTATAGTGCTGGATATTTTGTTATGGGTACTGACTGCTGCTTGCTGAAAAAATATTTGATGAAAACAAGTTCCTCTAACAAACACTTAAGTTTTGATAAAATACACTGTTATGACTTAAGTTTTCTTAACAATTTTTTATAATTTGATTAATGCTCAAAATAAATAAGAGTTATTAAAGCTTATTTTATAATAAACTATTTTTAATTTAAACAGTTCAATTTCAGAGTATTCATGCATTGTTTCAAACAAAAATGTCTTCCCGAAAATATTTTTTTAAAGATACATTTCCATTAATGATTGAGAGAGAGAAAAACAATGTACTACTGGCAAATCTTTTGTACGGCAAAATTAGTGATAACGCCATTACTTTAATTACGCTAACTGTTCCTAAAGTGACATACATGCTTACATGTGTTCTTGTGATTTCTTTCAGAAAAACAAATAATAATGAACTAATATCTAAATCTATTATCAAATGTAAATGTAATATCTTACGAAAAAAAAAATCTTAAAATAATTATTTGTATTTATTTTTTTTAATGTGAATGTTTGCTAGGAAATAATGAAATTAAAACGAAAAAAAAATAGTTTTTACTTTTTTCATAATTTATTTTTAGTTTAGTGTAAAATATTTCAAATCTATTTTGTTTTTCATACAAAAGAAAGAAGATACATATTTTATTTGATATAGAGAGCAAAAAAAAATGTTGCTTTAATTATACTAATTATTTTCAAATGCAAAGGCTATATCGCATTCTTTCATTCGTACAAACATACAGATGTATGGCATATTCGTATGCCTATGTATCATCAGTTATTATCTAATATTTTTCTTAAATGTTTTTAGAAATAATTCAAAACTTTTGGCAACTAAATGAATGAATATTTTCTTAAAGGTGCAAATTTGGGGAAAAAAACAATGAACTTTTTTATTGCAACGAAATCACACCTTATTTGTACATACATATATGAATGAATGCGGAATTTGATGTCAACAAAAAACAGGCACCAAAAAAAAATTTACTTAAAAGCAGCGATGAGATCATGAGTCATCCGCACCATTTTGATTAGTGACGGTCTTGGTGAGATACGTATGCTCTTAAATATGACAAAAAAATAAAAATTGTTTAACTTTAATAAAGGTTTAAGTAGCAAATTTACTATGAAAATTATCCTTAATAAACGTTTGCTAAATTTAAAAATTTATGAATACGGGGGTTAGTCATTAAGTGATAGCGTAAACAGCTTTTCCTGTATCGTTTTCAAAATGAGCCTGTATTAAAAATATTTCTTTTTATTTAGTTTATATTATGAGTATTATGTATTTCAACTCCATACTCTTAAAATCATAAAAAACTTCGGGCATTTAAAAAAAATTATTTTAAAATGTTTTAGCTGTTTCAGACTTGCGACATGCCCCTTCAAAAATATTCGTATCTTCTTTCGGCTTTCCTTTGAAAACTCGTATACGTAGCATTCCTTGTTACAAGATTAAAGCTACAATGGTGTGTGTGAAACCAAAGCAAAGTACTTATGGGAGTAATATTTTGACACTGTTGAGGTGAATAAAATTTCACTAGCCCTGGTAGATTAGATAGTCTTGGCAATTTTTATACACAATAAAACATTGCAACCGTTTCACACACACCCTGAATATCAAAAATTTTACGAATCATATTAAAGATGAACATCAAATTGTTGCGTGCTTTTATGTTTCCTGCGACATTGTTTACCCCGCATGCGTCTCCTCCCACATTGCCAGCAAGCTTCTGTATCATGAAATATTTCTGTGTGACATGTCTCTATGGATTGCATGTGTTTCATACCTTTACTTCGTTCAACATTATAAGTAACGTGCAACGCTTTTTACGCGTCATCCAACAAGTAAAAATAAAATGTAATTTTTCAAAATATGCCGATTTGTTCGACGCTGCTTGTGATGCTCCCAAAAGTAGAAATGAAACCTAATTTTCGCATTCAATTCCTCAAGGTATCCAACGCAATTGGGCATGTAACTTGCTACTTTAAAAAAACACAAATTCTACTTGTACAGTTGCGTATGCAGCGAAAATGCGTAGAATGCATGCTGTGGACCTCTAGATTCAGTTGTTATGGTGGCATGTCATAACATGGACACTATGACACTCCAAAAAGTGTCATAACGTCGACGGACATTATGACACTTTCAAAAATGTCATAAGGTCCCTAATTACTAAAGAAGTTAAATACAATATGGTCACAACCAACAAAACAATTTTTAAAGAAACTAACTTAATCATAATATGGCTGTCGGTTACAATGATTTGGTTAAATTAAATATATTATGGTTAAATTTTTTTTTAAAATGGTTTTGTTTCTTTTTCTCTGGGTGTATATATTAAATATATAACGAAAACACTTTTGGGCTGAAGGATTTTTTTCTCTATGGTATAACAAATAACAGGTTCGCTAACTAAAGCTTATCTGCACAGCCGGCCTTCGGCCTGGCGCAAGGATTTTCTCTTCTATAGTGTAATAAAGACCGGTTTCGCTAATTAAGCTTCTAAAATCTGCCTTGTTTTCGAACGAAGGCCGACTACGCAGAGAAGCTTTAGTTAGAAGCTTTAGCTAGCCAAGCTGGTGTTTGTTATACCATAGAGGAGAAAATCCTTGCACCCGGCCGAAGGCCGGCTGTGCATATAATTTTACACATTTTAATATTTTTTGGTTTTAAGTTAAGTTGTGGACATTATGACACTTTTAAAAGTGTCATAAGGTCCATGACGCTGTGACACAGGACGTTATGACATGTCACCGTTTTTATACCCTCCACCACTAATGGTTTATTAGGGTATACTAAGTTTGTCATTCCATGTGAAATTTTTTAATGTTCATCTGAGACCCCATCGTACTTGATCAACCAGAGGGTATTTTTTCATTTTTCAGAAGAAATCGACACGTAATATTCATATCTACCCACTGTAAAAATATCCATGCTATTTTTTCTACTTTTTGGTAATGAAACTCAGCAAAAAAGAATCATTTGCGTGTCAAATTGTTTGTAGAAGTTTAAGATTTAAATGCATCATAGTTGGCACAGGACATAACAAGTAATGAATCTATATGTAAAACAACCTGCCAAAGAATTTTGGTGTAAAAACTAGCCAGAATTTTCATTAAATTTTGTACAAGTTCGTTTTGTATGCAAAATTTTTGTGACGATCCATCCATAATTAACCATGGGCCTCATATAAAGCCCACTCTCGCAAAAACTTTTAGTACGCCTATAATTCCATACAAATAGAAAGCACACTACTAAATTGCGTAATTATTTCGCAATAGACTGTAATACGCCTAAAAACTAGCGAATTAAAATATTGGGAGGACAGTTTTTATTTATATTGGCTTACAGTTTTAGGATATAAAGCTCAATCCTCAAATATTTCTACTGTGGCTGATGTAAATAAAAGATTTGGTGCAACCGAATAGAACTATTTTTCTTGGTTTGATTAATATTGATAAGTTTTTTAAATTCAAAAGTTGTGTAAAATTTTTTTTTTCTTTTTTTTTTTTTTTGTTTGGAAAAAAGGAAGATAACTTACTTTATTTTTTAAAATAACATTTCAAGAAAAAATCCATTTTAATTGCTAAAAATATTTTAAAATTTTGTTTAAGTACATACCAAGCAAAAACAAATTTGGGTTTTTTGAAGCACTTAAGAGAAAAAAGCGCATAATCGAGCCCTTCAATAACAGAGCTCATACACAGCAGTAATTGATAAAGAATTAAATAAAGAAATAAGCTGCTATTTTAGTGCTGACAACGATGATGTCTTAAAGCGAAAAAAAATATATATTGGTTAACGAAAATTATTGAAACAATGCATTTAAGCAATTAAAAGCAAACATCAATGAATATGTTTATATAGTTAGCCCTTAAAAAAGTGCTTTAGGAGTGCTTCGATTGCATGTTAAAAAAGCGCTTATTGTTAGCAGAAAATAGTCCTCCAAACCGGGAACGCTCAATACAAAAATCAGGCACCCCATCAGCAGGCTTAAAGCGATTTGAGGTATGCATTCATGCTCCTTTTGGAGCACATTTTTATTAATGAATGGCCATATACAGAGAGTGTAAACTTGTTAACGTAACTATGTAAGTTATTCACAGTTGGTTACTTTTAGTACGAAGAGCTTGCTTTTTAATTTGGTAAAAGTTTTTACTTAATGCCAACTAGCTAATTCGTTTTATTATTTATACGACCAATTTTAATTTTTCTGCAATAATAAATAATTAACTTACTTTAGTCTATCTCCTACTCCAATGCGTCTAATTTTATTGCGTCAAAAGGGACATCCTATGTTAATAAACAGAAAAGAAAATAAACTTGAGATGTGGGTCTGTTCAAATTTGTATTTAAAAGGTTTATTATTTTATACTTTAACTAAAAAATTACTTTTTTATAATTGTAAACAGTTTACAAAGACAATTTTTTGCCCAATTTCTTTTTATAGGAATTTTAGCAAAGGATCTGCAACAACATATTATCAAAGAAGCTTCTTTGATACTGTAAAATCAACAAGTTCCTGCGTTCCCACTAATGAGAAGCTATTCGATTCGTGTTAAAAAAAAATATATGAATCAGTAATTCGATTGATCAGAAATTTGATTAATTAAATTCTTAATTAATTAATAAAATATTATTTTTTTTTGCTGCAGGCCTCACACCACACACTGATTCATTAAATTTACGTATGTATTGGTTATATTTTGTGTTGCTTAGCACATCAAATTCTGGCTATCAAACTTCGTTTTAAAAATGGTTGTAATAATATGTACATACATATCGTTAGCTAAAATGCAAAAAGGCGTAACAAACAAAATATTCAAAATCGTGTTTTTGATTGATTATTATTTTAATTATTATTAATGTCATTGAACTACATGTCTTCACAAAATTTTACACTTCTGCTATCAAAAATTTCGATTTTATTAAGAAAAAACAAAAAGACGTACCTACACTCACAATATTATTACAGTAACGGACTGTAGTTTATTTAAGAAATATTCCGTTCAGTCATTTTTAAATAAATAAACATTTAAAATTCCAAGCAAATTTATTTTTAACTGATTCTAACAGTTATTTAAAAAACTAAGTGCATATTATATTAATACGGATTTTCAGTTGCAGTTAATTTTGTCCGTTGATTAAGTTAAATTCTTCTTTATGTAAAATTAAATAAAAATGTAATTTAAAGCAACGAAAAGTTCATTTAATTTTTACTGTCAAAAATTCAACCGCGAATTCCGTAAAAAAAAATCAATATTCAGTTGTCTTTTATAAATTAATTGTCAAAAAATTAACAACATATTCCGTAAAAACAAATAAATATGCAGTTATTTTTAAAATTTTACTGTCAAAAATTCAACACCATATTCAGTTAAAACAATTAAATATTCAGTTATTTAATATAATTTTACTACCAAAAATTAATTTTTACTTATCTATAAAAAATGAATTGCTTGTTTTGTGTAAGCAATACCCATTTTCTATTTGTTAAAATAATTTAGTTAAATACATCAAATGTTAAAAGAAAAATAATTGCGAAGCCATATCGGTCATGCTGCTGGTGTCTTATAATTGAGAGTTCTTCTGTAAACAACGTGGTCAGTACAACAAAAGTAAAACAAACGTGTGTAACTGGGTAAGTAAATAAAAATATTCTCCGTCTCTCGCTTATAAGAAAAACAAGCGGACAGGTGTCTGTCTGGTATTTTTAGAAATTCGGCTCTTTTGTGGAGTAAACGAAAATTTAATAAAACAACTGAATATTTAATTGTTTTTACTGAATATGGTGTTGAATTTTTGACAGTAAAATTTTACAAAATAACTGAATATTTATTTGATTTTACGGAATATGGTGTTGAATTTTTGACAGTAAAAATTAAATGAACTTTTTGTTAAAAATAAATGAAAAATAGGTAGACCGGTTTTTAATTGAACTTTCATTTATTTTATATTACAATTTCAGTTAATTTTACGTACAGAATATTGTGAGTGTACAAGTGTGTTTATATCATAAATGAAGAACTTCGTAATTACCCATTTTTTTTTTTCAACAAAATATAATGAAATGGTTTCCTTTGAAAATTGTTTAAAGAATTCCATGGGCGACTCATTAATGCCTGTTTTCTGACATGTTTATAGTTTTCATTTAATAAAGATTTTTGCCTCTTCTGTAAAATTATATTTTTGTTAGTGACGCCTTTTTGCATTTTAGCTAACGATATATAAAACTGGGGCCAAAGTATGGCATTCGATATCGAACTTAAATGGAAATTTCGATCGATATCGAGTGCCGTAATTTGGCCCTTGGATTTTTATGAAAATTAAGTGTATTTTAATTTAACGTTTCACAACAATTCTCAACAAACCGTACATACGTGTTAGTTTTTGTTACCAACACAATAACAAAAATGTGAGTTTGATGAGCCAATTTGAGGGCGATGCCGCTTTAATTAAAATATTGATTAGTTTATTAATCAAATTCTTTACTTATCAATTATTTATTATTTTGATTATGGTGTCATATGGCATGACATTACTTCAGATTGACCCTGCTTTTTATGAACTTAAATTTGCATCAGGTTATCTTATTCAATACAACAGTTTTTTTTTATTAATTTCTATTATTATCCAATTGAAGAATTTTTTAATAAGATTATTTAAACTTCATTAATAAAAATCCTTTTTATTGATTTAATCAGATCTCTAATTAAACGCAAATATAGATAAAGCAATTAATAAGCATTATCGTTAATCAAAATTAACCGACTAATCACATCCTCGTTTTTGCACAATTGTAAAATTTTATAAAAAATATTCATTGACATATTAGTAATCCACTAGCAGAGAAGACTATTACAACTTCTTGTCCCGTACCGAAATTCTGTAACTTTTAAACGACAAAAATTTGTCGTTAAGTACTCAAATTCGTAAGTTAACGATAATTGTCTAGCTATTTTGGAGCTATTCTGTAATGAAATTTTAAAATTTTTTTTCGGTAAACAATATCGGTATCTTACGACAAGAAAAAAGTTCTGGTTAAATATTAACGATAATAAATGTACTGTTAACAGATTTAAAATAAATAGTAAATAAGCCAATTCTAAATGCAAAACAAGTGAGAAAGTATAGCCGGTCAAGCATGACCATATGATACCCAACACCACAGTATTTAAAATACATATATTGCCCCTATCTCCCCTCGTGGTCCTATTTTTTAAAAAATGCATAGCTTATTTGTCCATAAAAATACGGATCTAGCTATGTGGGCCCAAAGACTCAATGCGGAAAGCAGCTTGTATGGGGACTATAAGAAATTATGGACCCTTTTGAATAGGCCTGGTCCTTGTGCCAATTTGAAACCATGTTCCAAACTTCATCCAATTATCTTCTAAACTGCACAAAGTTACATGGACAGCCAGCTAGCCGGACGGACATCATTAGATTGACTCAGAAAGTGAGTGCATAAGAAAATGCATAATACCCTCTCCATTATTGTGATGTGAGAAAAAAAGTATAGTCGAGGAAGCCCAACAATAAACAGTATTTGGGACCCATGGGAAAGTATGATTCCGTCAAAAAAAAATTATGTTGTGAAGTTAGGATCCACATAAAATATTCAATGCCAAATACTATCTAAATATCAACTGCTGTTGCTATGATCACAACCATGATATGACATAGAAACTATTTTAAAAGTTACTTTTTATAAGCTTTTTTCAGGAGCGTATTTGTATGGCAGCTTTGGTTAAATATGGACCGATTCCATTTAAATTTGCTATGCTCATTAAGGTTGCCATAAAATATTGTTGGTCCTAACTAAAAATAAATACCATAGCGGTTTTTGGACACCCTATTCCGGAAAGAACTTGTCGCACAAGGTTAGCCTAGACAGACCACCGGATGGAAGGACAAACCTCGTTAGATCGATTATACAGGGGTAGAAATGTGTAATACACATAAGCACAAACACATAATATCGTCTTCACATTAAGTAGAGTGAGCGTAAAAAGTATGAGCAGAATGTTGTGCTCGAGTGGCTCGGGCACTTTGAACTTTTTCCCTAAATACAGGGTATCTGGTGGCAAATTTATATTTTTTAATACGATTATCTCAAAAAGTCATAAACGGTGCAGAGGGAGGGTGGCGCCGTTTGAATTATCCATTATGCGGATTTGTCAGTCACGATGTCGCAGTGGTCGAGTGAGTATCGCGCGTTCGCTGTGGGGACATTTTTAAGAGTAATGATTCTTACATAATTGCTCGTCGACAATTTTGTTCACAGTTCATTTTCACTTAAACGGCCACGTCAACTGCCCCAGGGCAACTGTTTGGCCTGCCCTATCCCCGCATGACATAACTGGACCATTTTTTTCGAAAATTTTCGAAAAACAAGGCTCCGTTTTGAACAGCGTGTTCAACTCGACCGAAGACATCTGGATGACATACACAGAAAGAAAAACACTCGGGATACATCAAGTTTTTTGCGTTTACTTTAAGTACAAGTCGTACTCAAAAATTCAAGTACGAATAGCACTTAAACGTACTCAAAACAATCCTAAATAACCGGTTTGCTTATTGTGTGTAGAAAAAACAAATTAAGAAAAACACATAAATATACATATTATTTTCATGTTTAACCCTCCGGCTTGCGCATGTTTTGATTTTCTTTACACATGGAAAAAGGTCTGGCCAGACTCATGTGTACAACGAAGGGTTAAAAATTAAATTTGAACTCATGATACTCATTTAGTTTATATTTTTGGTTAAATATGTATGTACATAAGATTTCTAAAACAAAAACCATATCGGGCATGATGATGGTGTTTTATCATTATGTAATGTGTAATACGGGTAAGTAAATCAATCATAATCATTTTTTCTATGTAATTTCTTTGTTTTTGTTCTGTTCAATCATGAATTCGGGATAAAATAAACTTTATATTACTTGAATCAAGCTCATTTTGAGATTGATTCAATCTTAGTTTTACTTAAATCAATCAAATTTTCGGATTATTTCAAGTACGAAAACGGGATTGAATATGGATAATTTAAGTATTTTTGGATTAAAAATCCGTACTTGAATCAATCTTTCTGTACTTGATTCAAGAAAATCCGTACTCACCGTACTATTAATACCGCTTCGGATTGATTTGAGTACGGATGGATTGATTTTTCTTTTGAGTGTACTCTTTGAAAAATTAAATTCGCAATTCCATGCTATCGTTCAATGCTCTTAATAAAACTTTGTGTCAATTATTAAGTTTTTTATTTAAGTTTGAAAATATAAATCTGCTACCAGACGCCCTCTATGCAAAACATTCAAAACTAACCCATTGAGATAAGACTTCATATTTTTTAGCCGATTGATGAAGAAGTTTATATGCCCTGAATATTCTTTTACACCACTTTGTACCACTTACTTTTTGCCAATTTATACTTCCTGAATTTAAAAGGTCCAACTATTCTTAAAAGGTTTTTATTTTGGAATTTTTGTAAATTATCGCTATCGTGTATTGTTGTTCATTTACATGTTTTTAGTAATTTTTTAGAAAATGTTTCCAGAAAATTTTTCTTTAAAGTATAACGGATATAGGCCGATAGAACGCTCAGGATCGTTGTCGGAGTTCGAAAAAAGCCATGTTCGGTAAATGTTCGCCAAACACTGAACATGTACTGAATTTTGTCGCATGGTAGATTTTTATCTATATTAGAAACAATATTTTTTTATGATAACTTCATTGATTTGAAATCACCCAAGAAAAAATTAAGTTAATTTAGTAAATGTATATTAACGTAAGTTTAACTAATGATCCAGAATAGCATGAAATTATTATTGATAAGGAACATATAGGTAATTTGATGTAGCCCTGAAGTTTTAGAAAATCATATAAATATATTTAAATTAAGGTATAAGGCAAAAAGGACCGCCGACAAGCGTTTTAAGGGAGCAGCTACTTATTGTACAGGACAACCGAAGAAGCAATTTACAAGGCAAAATGCAGAAAAATTATTTTCTGCCTGTTCTGAACATCAGAAGATTTCAAATCACTTGGGATTTTTCAATTTTAATTGTGATTTCAAAATGTTTTGAAAACTACAAAAGATTTAACTTAGTTTAATTAGAAAGTAATTTTAAACCGAAGGCCACTTAGGTCACCTCTTGTGATTTCAAACCACTTTCTCAAAAAATGATTTTCAGAACATGCCTGAGTAAAAAATATTCAATACAAGTAAATTAAACTTTTTCTCTATGCTTTATGTGTGATGGTCGATAACAAAATGCAAGGCTTACACTATTAAAAATTAACAAAAATCAGTAGGATGTCTTATTATTG
Organism: Pollenia labialis; assembly: GCA_949318255.1. NCBI lineage: Eukaryota > Metazoa > Arthropoda > Insecta > Diptera > Polleniidae > Pollenia > Pollenia labialis. The sequence continues at coordinate 132,503,118 of OX439142.1, read as the reverse complement.
TATGCACTTATCGTGGCATTATAGTTTTTTAGCAAAAAGACAAATCAAGCCAAACAAAAATATTTTAATTAACGTCTTCTAAAAAATATATTTTCCCACTTAACGTGCACCCACTGTTGATGATGCAACATATGTGTAGCAACAAAATTAGCAAGTTTTTCAAGTCATACCATCTTTGGCAATTTTGCAAGCAATTTTGTTGTTTCGTTACACCGACAGCATTGTTCTTAGTTTTTTTTAATATTTTTTTTTTAGAACAATGCAGAAGTACAATTTATATTATTATCATTTTATATTATAAATAGTTTTAGCATAATAAAAATATATATATTTTTTTAAAATATAAGTATTTGTACTATAGTCCTGCGCCTACCACACTGCGATCTCTTTCCCTTCGTAGCCCTGCATCATTTCATCTCTTTGTCATGTGGCAAAATCATTGCTGCATTGACTCTTTGTCATTACTTTTCGGTATCTCTTGAAACTTATTTTCCGTCAAATTCATGTATTACAAATCTCTCTGAAAAATTATTTTAAAATAAATATTAAATTTTTGTTGTTGTTGTGGTCTAGTGCGATTTGTTTTAGAACGTTTTCAATCAGTGCAAATGTGTAAGTGTAAATATGCGTGAGTGTAAGTGAGTGACATATGAAGGGAAGAATCATGTTGATTTAAAAAGACGTTGATCTGTTTCAACAAGAATCACTCTGGTCGCTGCAACATTCGCATAAACATACCATCAGGTTGTTCCGTTGTTTAATTTTATTTCAAGTGTCAGTACAGTGTAAGTGTTGAGAACACCCAGTAAAACGCCTAGTGAAAGATATTGGATTAAAAACTTATAAAAGAGTTAAAAAAATTAATTTGAATCCTTCGTCCTGTTGCTTCTTTTAGTACTCTAAACAAACGCCAAAATGTGTGATGATGAACCCTCTGCTCTTGTCGTAGACAATGGATCTGGTATGTGCAAGGCTGGTTTCGCTGGTGATGATGCCCCACGTGCCGTCTTCCCCTCCATTGTGGGCCGCCCACGCCATCAAGGTGTAATGGTCGGTATGGGTCAAAAGGATTGCTACGTTGGTGATGAGGCCCAGAGCAAACGTGGTATTCTCACATTGAAATATCCCATTGAACACGGTATCATCACCAACTGGGATGATATGGAAAAAGTATGGCATCATACCTTCTACAATGAATTACGTGTAGCCCCCGAAGAACATCCCGTCTTGTTGACTGAGGCTCCATTGAATCCCAAAGCCAATCGTGAGAAGATGACTCAAATCATGTTTGAGACCTTCAACTCACCCGCCATGTATGTTGCCATCCAGGCTGTATTATCTCTTTACGCCTCCGGTCGTACCACTGGTATTGTATTGGACTCTGGTGATGGTGTCTCTCACACCGTACCCATCTATGAAGGTTATGCTTTGCCCCATGCCATTCTCCGCTTGGATTTGGCTGGTCGCGACTTGACTGATTACCTGATGAAAATCTTGACCGAAAGAGGTTATTCCTTTACCACCACTGCTGAACGTGAAATTGTCCGCGATATTAAGGAAAAACTGTGCTATGTTGCTTTGGACTTTGAGCAAGAAATGGCTACTGCAGCTGCCTCTACCTCTTTGGAGAAATCCTATGAATTGCCTGATGGTCAAGTTATTACCATTGGCAATGAACGTTTCCGTTCACCCGAAGCTCTCTTCCAACCCTCTTTCTTGGGTATGGAATCTTGCGGTATCCACGAAACTGTTTACCAATCCATCATGAAGTGCGATGTTGATATCAGAAAGGACTTGTATGCCAACAATGTTTTGTCTGGTGGTACCACCATGTATCCTGGTAAGATTTTTAATATCTTCTATTTGTAAATTCTATTGGTTAACGTTTAATTGTAAACTTCAGGTATTGCTGATCGTATGCAAAAGGAAATCACTGCCTTGGCGCCTTCCACCATTAAGATTAAGATCATTGCACCACCAGAAAGAAAATACTCCGTATGGATTGGTGGTTCCATCTTGGCCTCCTTGTCTACCTTCCAACAGATGTGGATCTCCAAACAGGAATACGATGAGTCCGGCCCCGGCATTGTCCATCGCAAATGCTTCTAAGCATTTTCTATTGATTTTCTTTTTTATTTAAGCGTAAAAGACATGATTTATTAACATCTCTAACACCACAAGGCAACATTTGGGTAACAACCGTAGCTTTAAACTGACAACCAACCACAGAAGAGCTGCTGTTGCGCTTTGAAAAGAAAACCCCATCCACTTCAATGCCACACAAATTTGTTTATGAAATGTCCTTTTTTGTATATTTTTTGTTCATTTTGTTTTGTAAGTAATAAAAAATAATAAAAAAAAAAACAAATATATTAAAATACATGGTTGAAATTAATAAATAAAAAAAGTAATAACAAACCGATGTGGAAAAATTATCACAATGTGTTTCTAATTAGTCAAAAACACACAAAGAATTTGCACAATTAAGATTTTAGTGTTTGGTAGAACAATCTTGGCATTGCAGGTGCTCTGAAATTCAATTTAATTCAATGCCATTAATTTTGCGTAGGCGCAAGGGAATTGTAGACTAAAACTCCTTCGAAATTTTTGAAAATTTGCCAAATTTATTTTAGCTTGACTAAATTTATGTTGTGCGGAGCAAATATAGAAACAAGAACTAGGTGCTTGTATTATTTAGTTTGCAGTGTTCTTTTAGGTTAAGAGATCTATTTTAAGACCTGGGACATAGCAGCATAGAGTCTGGTGAAAATTTTTAAGACAAGTGTGTCGAATAGTTTTTTATAAAGACAAGTCCTATTAAAGTTTCACGTGGGAGGTCTTATAATTTGATTTTGTAAATATACTTTTTGCCAACCCATTTAAAGTTTGGAATGTTTATCAGTACAAACTTCCACCTAAGAATGTGTTGCATTACAAGGCCATGACTTCCTCTAACAGAACCATATAAAACATTGTTGCTCATAAAATATTTATCTTAAACTCGCCCTATCTTTTGTTTTGTGAGAAATCATAAGTACAAAATACATTTTCTTTTAGCAAGTATGGCACTAAATTGTTTTTCACATTTTTTTGTTTTTCTTTCTACCAAACTGCTTGTTTACGCTAATTGTTTTCGTTTTTTTAATGCTGAACTTTTTGGTATAATATTTTTTCTTAGCTGTTTTTACTACTGTTACAAATATTACGACAAAAAAGCAGGAAAAAGAAATATATTTGTTATTTTCGCTGTTTTATTGAACCATTAAAACGCATTTTTACAGCTCAGTTGGAAACTAAAAATAGAGAGAAAAAAATGTAAAAAAGGTGAATTTTTTTAACAGTTTCGGAGCAGTAAAATTTTGGGATGATGGCTACTAGATGGTCTATTGAAAAATAAAGATTTGGAAACAGAAATATTTAATGGCCGAAAGAAATAATAAACAAGAAGTAGTTCTAAAGGCGGCTTTGCCGAATCATATGTACCCTTTGCTTTAAGAATAACCGAGGTACACAATTAGGATCGTCAAGCGTTTTTTAACATGCAAATTGCCAATATATTTTCAATAAAGCAAACCGACCTACCGATCTCGCAAATAAAATTTTTTTAGAATTCGCGTTTTAAATGTTTGTTGCGTCTGTGAAAATGAGAAGTTTTGTCATAAATACGCTTTCCGCTCTTATTTAGATACCCCAGTAAAAAATTTACTTTTTTGAGTTTTGAATGTTTGACCTTATTTTATAAATCTAGTACTTAAGAAATTTCGAGCAAAATTTACTTGTGTTTGACATAATTTTCCATACAAAACAAAATCTTCTAAGTTTTCGTTATTTTAACGAAATAAAACTTGATTTCAATTAAAAAATGTGTGATATTAATTAAAAAATTAATTAAATTTGCACCAGTAAACCGTCAAGTATTTTTTGATATTATGTATTAACATTTTCTTTAAAAAGTTGTTGATTTAAGAAACCGTTTAATTAAATTTATTAAGTTTTTAATTAAAACTGATTTTATTAATGGTTAATGGTTTTATTTAAAAAAAATGGATTGAATAAAGTATAAATATATATATAATACATGATGAGAAATAAATCGTTAAAAATGTGTTTAAATACACGTATGTGTATTAATTTTACATTTGATTGATTTATAATAATGTTTTTTTTTTCTATTTTAGTATCTAGAAAACTTAGAGTTGATAGAATGGACTCACAAGTTTCTACTTTCAACCTGTTGTTTAAGTTATTTTTTTATTAATTCTAATTTTGAAAAAAAAATTGTCAGCACACGCACTGTTGTGCGGAAGAGTTAATACATGCGCTGCTTATTTGTCTAAATTAAGTTACAATTGTTAATTAAAAGCAATTTTAAAGCTGCCTACTGTATACCAAAAATGGTTAGCATTTTGTAATTTTTTTTTTTTGTAATTGTATGATTTATCATTCGATTTACTTTCTAACAACTCCAATTCGTTAATAAAAGCGTGTGTCATTTATAACATATTTAAATAAAGATATGAGATCAATAGCGGTAAAAAAGTTGTCTTAAAACGCTTTAAATAATAATGCCGATCAACCCAGACTGGCATGGAAATTCAATGAACACGATACAAAACAAGTCATATACAATACGGTTCAGTAGTTGAAATTGTCTGGATACAAAATAATCACCTGATCAATCGAATGAGGTTACATATCCAGGGGAATGTTTAAAACAAAATTGATATGTTTAAGGGAAAATATGTGAAATTATGCATTTAAAAACAAAAGTAATTCACTTACAAAAAGGGGCAAAAGTCGCAAATAGTTGGAAAAATTGCAAAATTAGACGAGTTTGAAAAAGTCGCACAAAAAGTGTCAGGGCGTCAAAAAGGTTGCAAATTGCAACTAAAGTCGCACAACGGTAACGCTGGTCGTACCTACATATACTTTGTTGCATTGTCCATTATCGTTTCCCTTACAAGGTATTTTATAAACTGCATTCGACATTTTGCACTTTTAATATACATATTTTTTTGTTTAGAATTCTTTCTCGCCCCATTTTTATTCGAGAGTTTAATTGGCAGTTACAGACACACTTTTTCTGTAAAATGGCGAGTAATTTCCTTATGTGACAGTTATTACTCGACAAAAATTTTCCATGCACAATTTTGTGAGAAAACCAATTGTTTGTTTAAATTTATAACATTTTTGTTTCATTTCTTGCGTTTCGATCGCAAAGTTTCTCCACGCAGGACTTAATGAACATGGGCACAGAGTAGCATTTAAGCAGAAGCATGTTCACGTGTGATAAGTAGTTGATAGATTTTTTGACGACTCCCGTAACAAAACTCATTCTACCTTACAAAGTATTCTGGAATTCGTAAAATGTGTGTTCTAGTGTTAAGATCGCTTTAGTTATGGAACTGTGTTTTTCAATATAGTGCTAAAAAATGCTTCGCAGTACAAGAAAAAATTACATATTAATAAAAAACTACATATCTATTTTTCTTAAACTAGTTCCATGAGGGGAGGTAGGGGTCATATCTGCCCCTATTCCCTATTCATCGTGATTCTACCGCGACGACAGGTAGGGCAATTTTATTTAAAATATCCCCTTTTAGATTGGCACATAAGCTCTACGTTTTTCCAAAAATAGGACCATAGGTAGGGGATAGAGCCACACACAAAGGTCTAGGCCAAAAGCTAAGTATTGCTGGTTTGAACTTAGTAAATGACTGTTTTTTTCACGGGCAGATGTATATTATATATTGGTTGCATTTGTTATAATTTTATGAATCACACAACAAAGAGAACACTTTGTGAATTCCGTAATTTTATGTAAATCATATAATAACTTTAAAATTACATTTCTTTAAAATTATACAATTTTAATACTATTCCATGTACAGGGTGGCCCAAAATGCCCGACGGGGTTTGTGTTCATAATAACTTTTTATTTTAGACATAATTTTTAAATTTTTATTATCAATTCGTCGTCCGAAAGTTTAAGTGCTCTATACGCCATTTTGACGATTTTGTGTTAAGAATGCCACCTTAGTTATCGACCCCAAAATTTTCAAATCTGCACTCAGTGTTCGGCTACCTCGTCTGGTGGCTGAGATAAATCGTGTCCATTTTGCTCTATATCCTTCAAAACAAAGATTATTTCCGAAATTTTGCACTATATTCCATTTAGTGGCGTATAGAGCAAAATTTCAATACAAAACATGGAAATTGATTGCTGGTGAACATTTTGCTCTACGTGGAGCTAGTATTGTTTAATGCAAATATTATTCAGTATATTTTCTCTTAGAAAGAATTATTAAGAATATATTTTCTCTTACTCTTTAAAAAAAAGAGGGAAAAAGTAGAGTAAAAACATTATAAATTCATAATGAAAAATAGCGATAAAAATTACTAATGAAAGAAATTTCACCTAGACTAATGAACTTGTGATGACAATTTATGTATCATAATCATTATTTGTGTGTTAAGCTTCAGAATCTCTATTTAAGAATGTCGTTTGTACGACTGCATTCACAGTGCTTTAGATAAGTATCTGAAACGTTTAGAAATTCACAGTATTTGGTCAATTGGTAAATTTTTGAAAAATTTTGAAACAAATAAAATAAAAATTAAGGTTATAGAAATGAAATCCTCAGATTTCAAGAATTTTTTTGTTCTTCCATTTATTAAAAGAAAAGTTCTTCAATACATACAGAATAACTTGTTTACAATAAAATTTAAAAACTCAATATTTCAGCCTCATTTCCAAACAGCGACTATAATAAAAAGTTACCAATACCGTTAAATATTTTTGAAACACAGTTGAACATATTTAAAAGAAAAGAAAAAATTCAAAATAAAAAAGTTTCAGATCTAAAACTGTTAGTCTGAATTTACACGTTTCATCTTTTGATGCTCAACTTCTTTTCAATTCCCTTTTAAAGATGCCAATGTATTCACACGCAGCAATCGGTTTCATCTTTTTTCGGTACAAAACAATTTTATTAATAGCGAATGAAAGAGAAAAAGAAAAGAAAACAAATTACATGCAGCCATCGTTGTGCATATGCCAACGAATAAAAACACAAAGCGTACTGACGGAGTACAGGCATATCCGCACTAACCCCCTTTCTTCTTTCTTCTCTCACCTAAATACATAGGAGTTGAGCATCAAAAGATGAAACGTGTAAAAGCAGACTTAATCAATTTTATATCTGAAAAAGACAATTTTGTTATAATAACTTTTTAAAATGTATCTTATAATAACTTAGGAATAGTTTTTATTTAATTTTTTTTTTTTTAAATCAATAAACTGTTTTTTATAAATAATTTTAGAAGTGGTTTATTGCTTTGTTAATGTCATTTTGCTCTACGTGTATGTATTTGCAAGAAAATATGACTAAGGTGGCGTATAGAGCAAACAGAAATTTTATTACCATTAGAAAATATACCGTTGTAGATGCGATCTTGAGATAAAAAGTATATATTCAGTTTTTTTTTTTTAAGACGAATATGTGATATAAAAATCAAAAATTCCTATCGAGTAGTTTTTTCAGAAAACATTTCTGTACCTTCCAAATCGATTCTCTCAAAATGCAATTTTTGCACGTAGATCACTTAAACTTTCGGACGACTTAAATCTCGCCATTTTTTGCTTCGCATATTCGTTCAATCATAAAATTTTTACAGTAACTGATTGTGGGTTATTAAAATCGCTTGTATGCGAAATAATTCGTTCACCAAAGATGTCGCGTAAAAAAGCCATTGTGTCGCATTGTTCCCTATGGTTCCATCCTTTTGGAACCATACTTGCGAATGGTTTTTCACGGCTGGCCTTTAAGATGTTTCCAACATTGCCCGATATCTAATACCAGTGATAAAAACGGCGTACCGTGTTCTTTTCCAAACAAATATGGGTAAATTATCCTTTCCGACGAAACACCGCACCAAACAGTAGAATAAGGTAAGTGTAGCGCTGTTCAACCGCTCTTGGATTGTCCATAGCCCAAATTCTGCAGTTTTGCCTATTTATTTGTAAAAAAAGGCTTCGTCGCTCGATTATTAAGTCATAAATAAAATCATGATTTTTTCTGCTTTTTAAATTGCATAATTAAGTCGTTTCTGGTAATCTGTCAGTTTTGATTCTTAGACAAGCTGTATTTTGTATGGAAACTTTTGTATTGTATGCAAAATTCTCTGCAACGCCCTCGTTAGAAGACAAGCTGCATAAAACGTCTCCTGGTTGATGTTTCTCTATCTTCCCGAATACTGTCCTGTACCCTTTCAATATTGTCATCGGTGTGCACCGTTCGTCGTTTGGCGGTACCAGAAATATTCATTACTGCCCCTTCCTGTAGAAAATTTGCAACGAGACTGTTTATTGTTGACTCTTAGAGTCTGCCTTCAGACATAGGGTTCAACTACTTTGGCACGTTGTTCAGTTGTGTACTGTTCCATTTAAAATTCCCCAAGCCTTCTTTTACAAAATACTGAAAAGAAATATAAGAAAAATTATATTAAAAAAGTTATAAGGAATTCAAGCCCCTTCGGCGATTTTGGGCCACCCTGTATATTTTATATAGTCCGTAAGCTAAAAATTTAGCAAAATATTGTACATACTTTTCAGGAAAGATTAGATTAGAGTTTAAATTCGGCTTTCAGAAAAAATCTGAATATTTTCATTTAGTTTACTACCAGCACAAATGATGTATTATTTTCTGGCACAAAATGTTGCCAATATATTTTGTTACACTTATCAAGAGTTACTTACACCCTCATAATGTTTTACATTTTTAACGATGACAAACGAAGTTGTTTTAAAAAAACAGTAGACGACACCACTTAGCTTTGGCTTTTATTATTTAAAATATATTAAGTAATACAAATTTGTTTCTTTTCACTACGAATCCCCTGAAGAAGTGAACATAAAATTCACGAAACGTCAAGAAAAATGAAGTAGAAAATGTTGCATCTTTATTTTCACAAATGGAGTTTAGGCCTCACCAGTTAAATATATGTAAACAAATATACAGATATAAACAAAATCATTGCCATTTTGTAATTTTCTTTTATGTCGGTTCTAAGCAATACAAAACACAAACTATATTCAAAAAAATTTTTTTTAAACAAACGATTACAAACCCGCTGTTTTAAGAATGTTACATTTTTAGTCCTTTGATTGATTTGAGGGTGAAACATATTGCATATTTCTGGTTTCGTGGGGCAACATTATTAGAAAAGAGCACGTTATACATCAACAATATTAATTTCTTTAAGAAAATCATTCACAGAAAGGCAAAATGAAACATTTATACTAGAAAATAAATGATCATGAGAATTTTTTTTTTTTTTTTAAACCCCAAACCGAAAACACCAAGCGTACTATCCAACAAATTGTAGTACAACATTCAGTCATGTCTACTTCTGCAACTAAAATCTATTAACTGCAAGTTTTGGAAACTTTTCTTATCGTAACTAAACTAAAAATGTGCTTACAAAAAACTGCAAACTGCACAAGTATAAAAAAGAAATTATGAGTAACTAAGAGCTTGTAAAGCAACAAACTTGCAAAAATTCTATCTTCAAACAACAATTTTCTTTATTTTAAAACCTTTGGCATAAAGGAAAAAAACAAATAAAAACAACAACATCAAACAATTTCACTAGAGGCCATAAAAAAGCACAAAATTTTTAAGTGAAATATAAGGAAATGTTTGTAACCCACAACAGCAGCAGCACGGCGCAGTTTTGTCGAATATTGAGTTATATGCGTTATTTAGCATTTACTAGAGCAATATAAAGGTAATAACAACCGATGTTATTACAAGCGACACTAATAAAAAAACAACAAAACAAAAACCCCGAACAACGACGAATCAACTCCCAATTGAAAAGGAAAAATCTGCAACATGAAGAAGTTAGTAAAACGCAGTTAAAAGTACAGTGAAAAGGAAAAGTGAAAAAGGAAGTGCGTTAGAAGTTCATGTAACTAGAAGTTTTTCTAAGGTAAATATCAAAGGCCCAGAAGCTACGTCTAAACGCCACTGTAAAGAAACTGCAACTTCAAGTTATTTTTGAGTTTCCTTTGATGTTATGCCATAGACTCCTCTGTGAGAGGAAGCACATGACGCAACCATTTTAAAACTAGTTTGAAACAGGGTTTAAAAAGCTGCAGTCAAAATCAAGATATTGCTTTTTCTTCCACTTTTTGATTTTTCATTGGACGAAAATAAACCGTTGCCTTTACTTCTGATTCATAAAATGAAAACAGTCGTAGTGAAGGCAAAAGCAAAAAACGAAAAGTTGAAAACAACAAAGAACATCGGCACTCGACATGTTCGGAAGTGTTTCGTTTGACAGACTGACATGTATTATTTAAAAAAAAAATACGGAAAAAACACAACGTCCCATCTTCGGTAACTACGGGATTTTTTAAAAGTTTAATGGCCGTTTTCTCATTACACGATTAACTTTTATCCAATCGAAAAACTGCACATTAAAGAAATTTGGTTTTCTCAATGTCTCATTTGCTTCTCTTCTGTCGCAAAGCTAACCAGCACTCATCTGCCGATTATTTATTTTCCTTTTATTTGCCGTACAGATAAATTCAATCAGCTGACTCACGACTTTTACATGTATTTTGAGAGGTGTTGCCAGCTTAAAACCATGTATTTTGTCGGTATATTGAGAAACCCAAAATTGTTAACAGACAGTTTATCGGTCTAATAATGTCGACATTAAGTAACAGGCAGTTTGACGGTACATTGAGAAAATGGCCATCAGTCTGTCAAACCAAACACTTTCGAACATGTCGACTGCCGATGTTCTTTGTTGTGTACAACTTTACGTTTTTTTTTCTTTTGCCTTTACTGCGACTGTTTTCATTTTATGAATCAGAAGTGAATGCAACAGTTTATTTTTGTACAATGACAAATGCAGATGTCGAAGTTATAGCACAATCTTATGACTTTTACTATCTCAACTGCAGCTTTTTAAACGCTGGTTTGAAACGCATTGGAAATCAGTAGCATTGCAACCGGCGTGCAGGAAACGCGTGCTTGCGTTTCATCTGGTTATGTTGCAGGGTGTATGGAAAACGATTTAAACTGGTTTCAAACGGGTTTTGTTGCAGTTGTATCTCACCGTTTATTCTGGGCCCTAAAATATCTAATTCAATATCAAAACTAAACGAAATTTTGTTGTTTTTTCCAAAAATGTGGAATTTTTAATTTAAAATTTATAAGCGACGAAGAAAACATGTGAAAAAAATAACAACTGCTCGTCTTTTTTAATTTTTTCATTTACATTCGTAACATTCAACTTTCCTGAATCTTGCCGCTTTTAATATGCATTAACTTAGGCGATTCTTTGCATACTTCTAGGAACTCTATCCAGAATAAGTTTCTCACTTTTATTTCTAACTCTTAAAACCCGCTAATTGATGTTTATAGTGCACTGAACTTGTAGGGTATAGGGCTATCATTAAAGGCATCATCACAATGTTCGCACTGCCAATCACAAGGTTGAAATGAAATAAGAGGCTGTAATGCATCCCAACCGCTTCCTTTTTTGCTTTTAAAAATTACTGCCTTACTCTACTGCTGTAAGATAAGGCTTACAATCCTACAATAATTAAATGCGGTGCTAAATACTAGAAGTGAAGCGCTGTTTATTCGTTTTTTTAAAATTACATTGTCTACTGCTTTATCGATGTAATGATATCATTTATTCTTTTGATAAAAAATAAAAAAATTTAACTTAATATTTCAAAAATCATATATAATTATTATAAAACTACAGCAGAGCTTCCACGCGAGGAATTCCAAACAAAAATCATGTTATATTTCATAGAAGCGTAAGCGCTTCACTCCGAACTCTCTCTTACATTATTGCTTCCGAGGAAGCATCAGTTTTTGCTGGGTAATTACTTCAGCTCATGGCCCAATTAGTAGGTCTGCTTGAAACGCCTGCTGATTTTTGGCAGAGTTGTGTTTTTAATAATAATGCATACCCATAAATGGGCAAAATGTTAAAAGTTGTTCTCATTTTTTAACGCCATTCTGTTTATTTAAAAATTATTTACTTTTTAAATATGATTTTTGATTTAAAAAAATTATTTTTCGTATTGTGAAAATAAAAAATAAAATTGAATTATTGTGACAAAAATTGTGAACAAAAACTTTAAATAATTATAATAATAAAAAACAATAGAAGTAATAAATAAAAAACTAAAAGGCGGACACAATGGAGAACATTAATCGTCTTCTTCCCAGCAGCACCAATAGATGCCGAAAGTGGCATGTTACATGTTACAAGCATGTTACAAACTCTGTTTGGTATAAACGATTCAATAAACAAAAATTAATCTGGAATAATCATTTGAACAGCACATTAAAGACTGCTTACTTTCCTCTGCCGCCTGTATATGGTTGTAAAGAAAACAACATCAGTGCCAACATTTTTATTTCAAGAACAGAAGAGAAATTTCCATAGACGAAAATGTTGACCAAGGGACACTGCTTCTATATCTGGTAAAGCATTTCCGATGTTTTCTTCACGCCACTATACAGGCGGAGAAGGAAAGTAAGCAGTCTTTAACGTGCTGTTCAAATGATTATTCCAGATTAATTTTTGTTTGTAACATGCTTAGGACATGGCACTTTCGGCATCATGGCGCTGCTGTATCATCACTGGGGAGGAGATGAAAAATGTTCTCCATTCTGTGCGCCTTTTAGTTTTTTATTTATTATTTATATTTTTTATAAAAATTTAAAACACAAACAGCAAATTATGGTAGTATTTTGCAAAATATAGAAAAAATCTTCCCATTGTCCTTTTGTTTTCATTTTCTTAATCGCCCAATTAGTTCTAAGCACTTTTACCAAAATTTCGATTGAAAATTTTTCATTTAACAAAATAAATACAATGTTTTCTAGTAATTTTTTAGCAACGCTTCTCCCGGGTATTGTTGTACGACCACAGCATGAATAGCCTGCATGCATATTTTTTTAAGGTATTTGCTACGCAAACACTATTAGCGTTTATGTTTTCACATTTCAAAAGTACAGAATACTAAAGCTTAGAATAAAATGGTTATTTTCGAACTCTGTTATTTTAAGTAAATCATTGTACGGTAGGCAAACTGTATACGCCGTAACTCTTTAGGAGCAAACGAAACATTTTTTCCATCGTTTGTTTTGGAAATTTTGTAAAAAATTATTCGTGAGTGGTGTCAGTGCCAAAAATGCTCAGTAAGGCTTGAATAGACTAAGAAATGCTTGCAAATCATTGCATTTAATAAGTACGTCATCAAACAAAATTGCCGATGTTGATGTGAAAAGCAGCCAAAGGCAGAGCTTTCAATGGACCCTTAAAGATGTTCTGTTTGGTGCGGCTTGACGGCCGACTGCATCATTGGACTGTACTTTTCAAGAACGATGGATATGGAAATATTGGATTTGGTAGACATGTGATATCAACAAGATGGTGAAACATGTCACTTGGCACGCGATACCATAAACCTTTTGAGAGGCGAGTTTTGAAGAAGTTCATTGGCAAACAAGATCGTGTGATTTAAGCCTAATAGACTATTTTTGGAGTGGATAGTCTCTCATGAATAGAGCTAGAAGATAATATTATAGCTGTCATAGGCAATTAACTGGTCGAAATGCTGACAAAAGTATGCCAACACTGGGGCTCACGGGTAGATCACCTACGGCGTAGCAGCGGGCAACGTTTTTATAAAATAAACTTTATATTGCAAATGACAGGCATTCATTTATCGCTCCAAATAAATATTTAATTTTGCAAAATTTGGCAATATTTCAACGCTTCGCTCCAAAAATGAATCTTAATAACTTGTTTATGACATCGTGAAAAGAACATTAATTACAGCCTAATATCCCAAAACCTTAAGGTTCAGAACCCTAGCCGACACCCTTTTATTTCAAACTTGAGAGGCGTGATACTTTTAAGAATCATTTACATATTTCGCAATTTTTATTTTACACTGTATTTGCAAACTGAGCTGACACAAGCAAAGTTGTGTTTATAGTTTATGTTTTTAGGAGGTTAAGGTTTGAGTTACTTTTTTGCAATTTCGAGTTTGAAAGGTTTCTGTTCGGGTCATGAATTTACCATTTTACAATCTTAAAAACATTTTGTTTATTTCAATTTGTATATGTGTGTGTCTCTGTGTATGGGAAAACACCAACAACATCTATCTCATCATCCTTAGAGCATAATTTTTTAACCAAGAAAATAATAACGCTTAAACTTTTTAGTATTGTCATTAAATTTGTTCGTGTTTGGAGTGTGTGTGTGTGTCTGTGTTAATGTATGAGCAAGTTTATATGGGAATCTTAGAGTGTGTGAGTTTATATGCCGCTTTAAATCATGTTTTGGTAGCGTTTTTAACTGCAAAGTACTATGTTTCATCAGCAATATAATAACTACTACACCATTTCCAAAATGTGGGCTATTTTCAAAAGATTTTAAAAGAAAGTCATTCTGTAATATACACATCTTCTACAGAATAAAATTAATTCAGAAGTCTTTTTAAACCGTTTTGTGTTCACAAATTTCCAGAATTTTTGTTTTTAGGGCACCAGCAATTTTTTTTGGAGAATTATTAGAACAAATTTAGTTCTAATTATTAGAAATCTGGCTTGAAACCTATAATTATTGGCCTCAGTCTGAAAGGTAACCGTTTACAAAACTTCGTATTAACAATTGAAAAACTTATGTTAAAAAAAAATATAAAGGATGGAAATCATGCATGTTTCCTTCCTTACTCAGCCCAAAAACAAAGTCAATTTGAAAATCCCCTTGGAAATGTTGTAATTGTAACTGTGTTAGTGTTGTGCATTTAAATGCCTGTATGTGTTAGTTGTTTCAATTTTTAATACTCTGCGGCATCTTATAACCGTTAGCTTGTTTCTAAAATGTTACTGTTGTTATTTGTTGCTTTATTTAATGTTATCGTTCCTGTTACTACTGTTGTTTTTGTTGTTGTTGTAGCAATTTTTATTTAACATTTTAATGTATTACTATGTAGTAAAGGATGGTTGTAACTGTGTGCTGTTATTCTTCACTTTTAATTCTTTTTTTTTCTCCATTCTATACAATTTTGTTTTGGTTACAAAATGTCTATAAATTTCGATATTTTTTAAGACTTTTTTTATAGAACTTTTTTTTTATTTAGTTTAAAGTTCAAATTACGGAAATTAAAAATGTAACGTATTTTATAACTTTTTTAAGACAGACAGCCACTGGATGAGGGGAGTGAAACGTGAAGTTGAAAAATAAATTTAGAGATGTATTAGATCAGAGGTGTATTGTTTAATAGAAACTGATATTTTAAGATCTAAAATAGACCGATTGTTTTAAGTCTTAAAATTGAATAAAATTTTTTCTTACTTTGCCGCTTTTGAATCATTGTTTTATTTCAATTTAAGATTTTCCAACTTATTGCTATACATTTTCTATTTTATTATTTCAAACATTTTTCCGAATTTGCTTCTACTACTCAAATTTCAGTTTATAAAGTTTTTTTCCAGTCCCTCAATATTTCACACACTTTTTGCTTAATTTGACTCATAGAAGCAAATTCGAAAAATTGTTTAAAATAACAAAAAAAAAAAATGAATAAATAAATTTTTCTAGAATTTAATCTATTTCAACGATTTTAACATTTAAAACAAAAACAAAATTGGATTTCAAAAAATTCTATTTTAAGGAAAATTTGTATAGAATTGTACATATAAAATACATTTAAAACCTTAGTTATTTCTTATGAAGACGGCAGTAAATCTTTGATTTTTTATTTTTTTAAAGGTTTTCTCGATTAGTCTGTACCTACACCAATAAAAGACAAACCAGTTTTTTTACTGATACTGCCACAAAACATTGATTCTTATGAAACAACCCACACCAATTAAGACAAGTCCAAAAAATCTTTGACAACCGGTAATCAGACAGCAATGTAAAAATATTTTTTTTGTTGTCTTTTCCGTTTTTTGAATTGTCTTAATTGGTTAGGTTCCATCAGAAAGCATTCAATGATGTGCAACGAGGTTCGCTTCAGTCTGTTTTGTTTTACTCTGTGTTAGTATGTTGTATCAATTAATACAACAACCTAATTTTTTTCTGCAACCAATGTTTTGTCTCAGAATTAGTCCAATAAAAACTGTTTGGTTGTGGGGCTTTATTTGGAGGCGTGTCTTAAAGTGAGCTTATTAAAAGCTCATGGACTTTCTTGGCAAATAAAAAAATTGCAAATTTGGGGGAAGAATTCGAGATGGCTTAAGTGGAGCCCAGAATTCGAGATCGGATTAAAAATTCATTAAAACAAAAATGAAGCCACTATCAAGCCATGAACTACGATATGCGATATGAAGAAATCTAACTTTGAATGACAGCGCTACACACAACTTTTTTTCGACCCACCCTACAGGTAAATACACTGATAGAAAAGGCGTTATCACGCTGATGTTTTTTGAAATCAGTACCATGACATGACCCCATGACACTTTTCATCGTTGTGGTGTCAGCCTTAGCATCACTTGGCCAAATGATAATCAGGTGAATTTATGTCATCAATGGGATGACACATCGGCATCAAGAATTGGTGAATCGCAGTCAGTTTAATAAAAGAAAGCATCAGTGCGATGACACTGTAACATTGGAGAAAGGGCTCAATAGATTCAATTTAATGAAAAACTGTAATATATGACTACTTTTTTGCAGATTTAGTTTGTTAAATTTTTTGGAATGTTTTGAAATATTATAATTTTAATTTAATTCCCAATTATTCCCAATTATTTGGTGATGGGATAAGCTATTCCTATGCATATTTCACTGGTTGCTTAGGCCAGATCGTCAGGAAACTTCATCCAAAGATTTTAGAAAAACTAAAGATATTAAACCAAATAAAACTGTTAAGCGTATAAGAATTATAAGCAACAGTTCCACTTGTAACAATATCAAAGTTTAAACAAAAACATCAACTATAAACAGTGAGTTTATCTTTTCTTACATTCCCCACTACAATTGGTTGGAATTCTTCCAACATGTTAACCTAAAACTTTTTAAAATTATGTTGATTTGTTTTACCTTTTTTAATCTTAGACGTCTTTTTCCGCACTTTTCAAGCTTGGACGTTGTTCAGTTTTTTATTCCAAACTTTGCTCTCTAATGAGGTTTCTACTCATTTTAATCCTTCTACGTCTCTGCCTAAGCCGTTTACCACCCACTACTAGTGATCTTAAATTTTAAGTATGCTTGATTGTGTATAAAACCAGTTCCGTTTCGCTGCTCTATCGTAAACATCAATACACTTTTGACGGTTGGAATGTGTACATGTGTGTGTACGTCAGTAAGATTGTATGAGTGCAAATGTCATAAAAGCCACAGTTATAGCGCATCAACTTATTGCGGTGCTGAGCATTCTGTTTTTAATATCATGGGCGTTTTAACTTCTTTTCCTTTTTATTTTTCAACAATTTTATATTAAATCGTAAAGTTTAGAAACTTTGTAATGGCAGCAGCAGTTAAAATCCAAGAAAACAAAAAAAAAACGTAACAGCGTTTTTTTCTTACTAAATCTGAATCATAACTAAAATAGGCAGAGTTATAAAAAATAACAATAACAACAAGCTTTATAAACCTACCATGTAATATTTTATCATTCATCCGACCATTCAATCATTCTTTCAGTTCCTTTCTCGCTAAAGTAATTCATCTCTCTATGTCAGAACGATGGTCATAATCAGCACTTTTTAATGGGTCTTACATGAGCAGCTGAAGGTGTAGTCTTGTTCACTGGCTCTATGGAAAAACTTTTTTTAAAGCCATTACTTTGTTGTATATTGCTTACTCTTATTACTCTATATAATGTTTATTTTATATTTGTACATATTTTTTATTTGCGTGATTTTTTTCTTTTTTGTACTTTCTTTTTCATGGCCTCAAACAAACACATAAAGGAAGTAGGAATAAATCTAAAGAAATGAGCAGAAACTGCATTAAATACTTATGTATTTGTTGCTCTTATTGTTGTTTCTGTTGTGAAATAAATTGTTGTTTTTGGTTCGCTGGCTGATGGGTTGGTTGGTTGGTTGTTTGGTTGGATAATCTTGAGGCTTCTTTGTTAAAGTCATAAACTTAAAATAATAATAAAAATTATTTGCTTTCTACGCAAAATATTTCGAAATTCGATTAATAGGAAAAATGTTAAATATAAAAAAGGAAGATTTTTTCAAGAGCTGCATACTTTTTTTGCGTAAAGAAATTTGGCATACTTCACTACAACCACCACCAACCAGCATTACACCACCCATTCTTTGTAGGTACTTAAAAAATTAATGGCTAATCAAGTTCATCATCATATTTTTTTCTGGTATTCTTTCGTTTTCTTTTTAGAATTTATTTCTTTTCGGTCATAAAGACATGACACTACTGCCATTAAAAAATACATAATACAAATGAAGAAATTCGTATTTAAAGTGGATGCCCTACAGCGGGTCAATTGCTTACTAATGGCGTGTTCACTAGGACGAAACACTACGAATGATGATGGTGAAAGTACTCAATACATTTCACATTGCTACTTAATACTAAAAAGTTTTTAAGCAACTTTCAAAGCCAAACACTACTTTTTTTACGTTTTAATTGATTATGTGTTAAACTTTTTACAAACCTTAAATATTTTTAATATCTCTTGTAACTTCGTTCTTTTTTTTTTTTGTTGTTGCTAGCTATTTGATAAAGGTTATGTGCATTTTGTAGATGTATTGTTGGGCAGTATTGTTTTTTAAACAGAGTTGTATTATAATACAGAGCTACTAAATTTTCTATTGAATTTTGTTGAAAAAAATACCACTAATTGAGTACTGAAAAGACTACAAGCACCCGATACTCAGTACACACTACTCAATAATGTGCCGGCCCTAAGTCACAGGGTATAATTTATATATCTATCTATCTACAAGTTTTATATGCGTTATTTCATCACTTGTATATATATAGTATAGTATATATAAGTGAAGGCCAAGAGCACGCCGAACCAGAGGATCTCTTGTGCAGCCCATGTGTTTCACCATGTTAGGTTTAGGCTGCGCATAAGGTCCATTACCCTGTCCGGTGAAAGATCATAAATATCAGTCGGGCCCACTATTTGTCCTCGAAAAATTTCCGCCTAGAAGTCCCAAGGTGGGATATAAGCAGAGCAGATGTTCCGACGTTTCGTCATCCATCCCACAGAATCTGCATATTTTGGTAGATGTATTACACAACTTAAACTGGTGATATCTAAAACCACAGTGCCCCGTTAATAGGCGAACAAGCAGTCTAAGTTCGGCTTTCTAAAGCACCAGAAACCTGCCTGCCCTGCCCCGGGATAGTGTCAGAAATCTTTTGGACTGTCTTAATCCAGAAGTCGACGTCAATGCGTGAAGGAATTCATGCTTGGACGTTCTTCTAACATCCCCCTGATGTGACCCACAGGGACGCCGAAGAAAGGCTCCGGGCCTATAAATGGACGATAAGCGCCCCTGTTTGCTAAGCAGTCAGCCCTTTCATTACCCGCATGGCCCTAATGGCCGGGAACCCAACACAAATTCAATTCATTGTGTTTCCCTAACTCATTCAGAGACGCAAAACAGTCTATGACCAGCCTGGACTTTATCTCCAAAGAAGAAAGTACCCTAAGAGCGGCCTGGATATCCGACATTATATGCAGTCTCAAGCCCCTTGCCCTCCTCCTCAGACATTCCCCAGGCGCATACGATGATGGCGTAGATTTCCTCCTGAAATATTGAAGGCTGTTGCACCAGTATCACCGTTTACCTGTTTCGAACCATCCGTGAACCAAACCTGGTCCACGCATTTACGCCACCAGGAATTGGTCCCAGTCAGGTAAAAAGACATTAAAATTCCTTTACAATGCCAGACTTGGCAGCATATGATCACCCACCACAATGGATGGATCATTCCTAATGATATCCAGGGTCTGCATGTGCCCCACCAAGTCACCTACCTTATATTCAGCAATGCGCGGCATCCTGCTAGCACCCCTGCAGGCTTCCTCCCTTATAGAAATGTGCAATGGAGGAATGTGCAGGACAGCTCCCAAAGCTTAAGTGGGACAGGTCCTTAACGAGTATGACTCTAGCCCAGACTTGTTTGGTCTTAGTCCACCAAGCCAGGCCAACGTAGGACAATATTGGTCTAATAATCGTACCAAAAGACCATTGGATCATCCTGGGTTTCAGCCCTAATGTATATACTTAGGTATTGCCCTTGTTGCCCTTCTCGTGATATGGACCAGCTGTGCGTTCCAGTTGAGGGATCTGTCCAGAATGATCCCCAGGTATCTTACCTCATTAGAGAATCCGATAACCGCTCCGTTAAGGGTCGGTTCTTCAAGTCTCAGAACTCTACGTCTGGTGAATATTAAGTCCTTCTCTCCCTGCACCAGCCAAGTGTTAAGTCCACGACCCATTGTATCGCCTCCGAAATCGTCGCGTCATTAAAACCGATGCCTTCTCAATCGTACTCACAACGTGATGAAAGGCGGTCACCGTTGACCTGCCCGATTGATAGGCAAACTGAAAGCGGTGTATCGGGGTTTCCGATAGATATTTATCTCTTTTGAATCTATCTATTAGTTTTTTCATAGTCTTCAGGAAAAACGAGCTGAGGCTTATTGGTCTGTAGGACTTGGACAATTGTTCAGACTTGCCCCCCCCCCCCCGCCCGCCTTGAGTATAAAGACCACTTAAGCCTCCCTCCATGGCTCTGGCACGTGGCACGCCAGTAAGCTGGATCTGAAAATCCTATTCATTTGACAATTGATAGCCCTCCCCTTTGCTAAAGGCAGCATCCGGTCCAGGATATTTGAAAAGGCTAAATTTGGATATAGCCCACATCACGCGTTTCACATCAAAGATTCTACTCCCCAACCTGAAAAGGGCAGAGAATCTGGAAAGTGGGTCGCAATTAGGAGCTCACAGGTCTCCTTTGGCGACTCAGTGGACGTACCATCTGGCCACTTAAGTGTGCAAAGACCATTTATGTGGTTTTGAGAGTTCCCTTTTTGTAGCCTGAGTGATTCAGGAAGGTGGCCAATCTTGCCACAATATTCGCGCCAAGTTGACCTCTTGGACTTCCTGATTTCCTTATTATAGTAAATGAGTGTAGCTTTTTAGACGCTCCACGCACCAGTTTCCTTAGCTTTGTTGAATAAACGTCTGGCCTCAGACCCTCCACATACTCATTCCACCAGGGAACATCCCTCTTAGGCCTGTGGATCTGGAGTCGACAGCTCCCTTCGAAGGCCTCACGGATATTCGTACAAAGTATATTGGATTCAAAATCAATGTATATAGGACTTGTAATCGTGACATCGGACAAGCTCTCAGTAAGAGCCAGATGATACCGAAATACGCTTGAAACAACGTCACTTTTTAGAGTGGTGGATATATCAAGGGCACTTAAATACTTATGGCGAAAATCAGGTTATTGCCTTTGCAAAAAACGAAACGGCAATTAAGGAGTGCACGTAATAATTTTGTTCAGGTCGAACAAAAAATAAAATTTAAAAAAAAATACCAAAAATGTTAACGAATTTTTATTGAAAGATCTCTTTATTTATATTTGCAACAGTAGCGCTTTTCATCTACACTCAACATACCCACCAAATTCCATTAATCTATTCACATTTATTTCCTACTTATTTTCCTTTTTGATAAAGTGAATTGATATTACGACAAGTATGAGAATAAATTGTATTATAAATTTTTATATTTGTACTTTAACTTTTCTAAATTTATGTTCACATAGTTGTAAATTGTAAAATAAGATGTATGTGTTTCAAAACAATCCGCCACCACCCAAAACGCACTTTTTGCCCCAACTTTTAAAAAAACATTCCCGTTACCATTTCTCATTTATCTGATACACATTTACTAACTCAAACTCATCCAAACAAAACTCAGATATAAAATAAGCAGGACAGGTTTATCAAGCTTTTTGCTTGAAAAGATAGGATTTTTCATGTATTGAAAATTATTCCGAAAAATGTAATATAATTGAATATTTTGCAGTAAAACCAATATTGGAACTCCTTTGGACTTATTACTAAAATTAAGAAAATATTATCAATACAAAAAGAAAAAAACACTTGTCATTCGGTTCTTATTTCGTCAATAGTTCGTCGAATGTTGGTTGGCTTATCAGCATAGACGAGATATTTGACGTACACCCGCAAAAAGTTGTCCAAAGGTGTCAAATTACATGAGCGTGGTATCCAATGTCCATTTCTTTCGATAATTCGGTTTCACGTGCTGTATGGCAGGTTGTGCCGTTTTGTTGAAAGCAATGGCGTTCGCCATTCATGGTAATGTTGGCACCGGTGTCGCATTTAATGACACATTTGCCGATGACTGCTTCAAGATGTTAAACACACAAAAAGGAGACTTTTTCCTGATGAAATAGAGCCTTAAGGTAATGAGGATTTTGCTCTCTCCAAAGACAATAATTTTGCTTGTTTACATACCCGTTAAGCCACATATGAGCCTCATTACTGAAGATGACTTAACAATGAAATTCTAGTTCAACTTTCAGTTGATTATCCACCCATTCACTGACACAAGATGCAATTAATGGTCCGCTAGCATTTATTCTTGCACCAATTGGATCTTATAATAGATGTAGGCCAAGATTTCTACTCGAAATATTTCAAATAGTGTACGGGCATTTGAGTCATCTTTCGCACTCTCATCTACAGCGGCGATTTATTCTTCTCTACGCTCGTTTGGATGAATAATATCAATAAGAGTAAATGAGGTCATGAATCGATCCATTGGATTAGATTAGAACGAGAAACACTGGGGATAAAAAGATAAAACTTTTCGGTGGTAGTGCGACTCTGTGAGTAAAATTTCAAAGTGAGTGTTTTAATCTCATTTAACTTATAAAAGTTTGTTGCAAATACTACAACAACACCACACAAGTAGTTAAGAAACGATTTTCTTGCTGTGTGTAGAAACAACAAAACAACAGAACAGAACAAAAAGAAAACGCATTATTTTCCTGTAAATATTGATAAATCTTGCTTCCCATTTAGTTTATATTTTCAGTTGTATATGTACATTAAGCTTTTAAAGTAAAAACCATATCGGGAATGATGCTGGTGTTTTATAATTGAATTTCTGTAAGCTTTAAAATTGGTAAGTCAATCAATCATAATATAATTCTCCTTTTTATTTCACTTTTGGTTTATTTCAAGAACGATTTCGGGATTGAATCCACTATCTAATACTTAGATCAAGCGCATTTTGGGATGGTTCAATCTTATAATTACTTAAATCAATCTCATTTTCGGATTATTTCAAGTACGATTTCGGGATTGAATATGGTTCAGTTAAGTATTTCGCGATTAAAAATTCGTACTCGAATCAATCTTTCTGTACTTAAATCAAGAAAATCCGTACTCAACGTACTATTAATACTAGGGATGCCAATCCCGAAATCCCAATCCCGAAAAGCCCGGGATTTTCGGGATTCAGCAAATCCCGAATCCCGGGATTTAAATTTTTTTAAACCCGGGATTTTGGGGATTTTGTCAATCCCGAAATTGTTAACTTAATTTTTTTGTTCAACCTTTTTTTATAAAAAGAAATTCATTATGACATTCCCCATGAGAGGATTTAATATTTATTTGATTAATTCTGTTAATACTGTCAATGAAAACGTTAGAAAATTCTTCTTTGTTGCGTTGTTCAATTAGAATATTAATTTTTTTTTTTATTAAGCTTGAATGAACTGAGGTAATTGAATCAAATATAGCTTTTATGGTAATTATTTTTTTTATTGAATCAAGTAACACATTGTTTAAAATCGTACGTTCTTTTTTGTTACATATATTTTATTAAATTAGTCATTAAATAAGAAAAGTCAAAATTTAAAGTTTTTACAAATTTAAGTAATATCAAAAAGTAATTTCAATTTTTGGGAATACAAAATTTAAATTTCAAAAGATTTTGTTATTCGTGCTAAATTCCCAGTTTTTATTATTGATAAAAACACTTGAAATTTATTGTTGATGGGATAAGCTATTCCTATGCGCATTTCACTGGTTGCTTAGGCCAGATCATCAGGAAACTTCATCCATAAAGATTTTAGAAAAACTAAAGATATTAAACCAAGTAAAAATGTTAAACGTATAAGACTTATAGCAACAGTTCCACTTGTAATAATATCAAAGCTTAAACAAAACAACATCAACAATAAACAGTGCGTTCATCTCGTCTTACATTCCCCGCTACAATTAGTTGAAATTCTCTCAACATTAATTGTAGTTGTAAGTAGGTTAAGAAAAACAAAATAAAAAACAACAACAACTTACAAAAGATGTTGTCAATTAAGTGTTTTTTAGGCCGTGCACCCGCCTGTTTATTATCAAAAAGTAATTTCAATTTTTGGGAATACAAAATTTAAATTTCAAAAGATTTTGTTATTCGTGCTAAATTCCCAGTTTTTATTATTGATAAAAACACTTGAAATTTATTGTTGATGGGATAAGCTATTCCTATGCGCATTTCACTGGTTGCTTAGGCCAGATCATCAGGAAACTTCATCCATAAAGATTTTAGAAAAACTAAAGATATTAAACCAAGTAAAAATGTTAAACGTATAAGACTTATAGCAACAGTTCCACTTGTAATAATATCAAAGCTTAAACAAAACAACATCAACAATAAACAGTGCGTTCATCTCGTCTTACATTCCCCGCTACAATTAGTTGAAATTCTCTCAACATTAATTGTAGTTGTAAGTAGGTTAAGAAAAACAAAATAAAAAACAACAACAACTTACAAAAGATGTTGTCAATTAAGTGTTTTTTAGGCCGTGCACCCGCCTGTTTATTATCAAAAAGTAATTTCAATTTTTGGGAATACAAAATTTAAATTTCAAAAGATTTTGTTATTCGTGCTAAATTCCCAGTTTTTATTATTGATAAAAACACTTGAAATTTATTGTTGATGGGATAAGCTATTCCTATGCGCATTTCACTGGTTGCTTAGGCCAGATCATCAGGAAACTTCATCCATAAAGATTTTAGAAAAACTAAAGATATTAAACCAAGTAAAAATGTTAAACGTATAAGACTTATAGCAACAGTTCCACTTGTAATAATATCAAAGCTTAAACAAAACAACATCAACAATAAACAGTGCGTTCATCTCGTCTTACATTCCCCGCTACAATTAGTTGAAATTCTCTCAACATTAATTGTAGTTGTAAGTAGGTTAAGAAAAACAAAATAAAAAACAACAACAACTTACAAAAGATGTTGTCAATTAAGTGTTTTTTAGGCCGTGCACCCGCCTGTTTATTATCAAAAAGTAATTTCAATTTTTGGGAATACAAAATTTAAATTTCAAAAGATTTTGTTATTCGTGCTAAATTCCCAGTTTTTATTATTGATAAAAACACTTGAAATTTATTGTTGATGGGATAAGCTATTCCTATGCGCATTTCACTGGTTGCTTAGGCCAGATCATCAGGAAACTTCATCCATAAAGATTTTAGAAAAACTAAAGATATTAAACCAAGTAAAAATGTTAAACGTATAAGACTTATAGCAACAGTTCCACTTGTAATAATATCAAAGCTTAAACAAAACAACATCAACAATAAACAGTGCGTTCATCTCGTCTTACATTCCCCGCTACAATTAGTTGAAATTCTCTCAACATTAATTGTAGTTGTAAGTAGGTTAAGAAAAACAAAATAAAAAACAACAACAACTTACAAAAGATGTTGTCAATTAAGTGTTTTTTAGGCCGTGCACCCGCCTGTTTATTATCAAAAAGTAATTTCAATTTTTGGGAATACAAAATTTAAATTTCAAAAGATTTTGTTATTCGTGCTAAATTCCCAGTTTTTATTATTGATAAAAACACTTGAAATTTATTGTTGATGGGATAAGCTATTCCTATGCGCATTTCACTGGTTGCTTAGGCCAGATCATCAGGAAACTTCATCCATAAAGATTTTAGAAAAACTAAAGATATTAAACCAAGTAAAAATGTTAAACGTATAAGACTTATAGCAACAGTTCCACTTGTAATAATATCAAAGCTTAAACAAAACAACATCAACAATAAACAGTGCGTTCATCTCGTCTTACATTCCCCGCTACAATTAGTTGAAATTCTCTCAACATTAATTGTAGTTGTAAGTAGGTTAAGAAAAACAAAATAAAAAACAACAACAACTTACAAAAGATGTTGTCAATTAAGTGTTTTTTAGGCCGTGCACCCGCCTGTTTATTATCAAAAAGTAATTTCAATTTTTGGGAATACAAAATTTAAATTTCAAAAGATTTTGTTATTCGTGCTAAATTCCCAGTTTTTATTATTGATAAAAACACTTGAAATTTATTGTTGATGGGATAAGCTATTCCTATGCGCATTTCACTGGTTGCTTAGGCCAGATCATCAGGAAACTTCATCCATAAAGATTTTAGAAAAACTAAAGATATTAAACCAAGTAAAAATGTTAAACGTATAAGACTTATAGCAACAGTTCCACTTGTAATAATATCAAAGCTTAAACAAAACAACATCAACAATAAACAGTGCGTTCATCTCGTCTTACATTCCCCGCTACAATTAGTTGAAATTCTCTCAACATTAATTGTAGTTGTAAGTAGGTTAAGAAAAACAAAATAAAAAACAACAACAACTTACAAAAGATGTTGTCAATTAAGTGTTTTTTAGGCCGTGCACCCGCCTGTTTACTATCAAAAAGTAATTTCAATTTTTGGGAATACAAAATTTAAATTTCAAAAGATTTTGTTATTCGTGCTAAATTCCCAGTTTTTATTATTGATAAAAACACTTGAAATTTATTGTTGATGGGATAAGCTATTCCTATGCGCATTTCACTGGTTGCTTAGGCCAGATCATCAGGAAACTTCATCCATAAAGATTTTAGAAAAACTAAAGATATTAAACCAAGTAAAAATGTTAAACGTATAAGACTTATAGCAACAGTTCCACTTGTAATAATATCAAAGCTTAAACAAAACAACATCAACAATAAACAGTGCGTTCATCTCGTCTTACATTCCCCGCTACAATTAGTTGAAATTCTCTCAACATTAATTGTAGTTGTAAGTAGGTTAAGAAAAACAAAATAAAAAACAACAACAACTTACAAAAGATGTTGTCAATTAAGTGTTTTTTAGGCCGTGCACCCGCCTGTTTATTATCAAAAAGTAATTTCAATTTTTGGGAATACAAAATTTAAATTTCAAAAGATTTTGTTATTCGTGCTAAATTCCCAGTTTTTATTATTGATAAAAACACTTGAAATTTATTGTTGATGGGATAAGCTATTCCTATGCGCATTTCACTGGTTGCTTAGGCCAGATCATCAGGAAACTTCATCCATAAAGATTTTAGAAAAACTAAAGATATTAAACCAAGTAAAAATGTTAAACGTATAAGACTTATAGCAACAGTTCCACTTGTAATAATATCAAAGCTTAAACAAAACAACATCAACAATAAACAGTGCGTTCATCTCGTCTTACATTCCCCGCTACAATTAGTTGAAATTCTCTCAACATTAATTGTAGTTGTAAGTAGGTTAAGAAAAACAAAATAAAAAACAACAACAACTTACAAAAGATGTTGTCAATTAAGTGTTTTTTAGGCCGTGCACCCGCCTGTTTATTATCAAAAAGTAATTTCAATTTTTGGGAATACAAAATTTAAATTTCAAAAGATTTTGTTATTCGTGCTAAATTCCCAGTTTTTATTATTGATAAAAACACTTGAAATTTATTGTTGATGGGATAAGCTATTCCTATGCGCATTTCACTGGTTGCTTAGGCCAGATCATCAGGAAACTTCATCCATAAAGATTTTAGAAAAACTAAAGATATTAAACCAAGTAAAAATGTTAAACGTATAAGACTTATAGCAACAGTTCCACTTGTAATAATATCAAAGCTTAAACAAAACAACATCAACAATAAACAGTGCGTTCATCTCGTCTTACATTCCCCGCTACAATTAGTTGAAATTCTCTCAACATTAATTGTAGTTGTAAGTAGGTTAAGAAAAACAAAATAAAAAACAACAACAACTTACAAAAGATGTTGTCAATTAAGTGTTTTTTAGGCCGTGCACCCGCCTGTTTATTATCAAAAAGTAATTTCAATTTTTGGGAATACAAAATTTAAATTTCAAAAGATTTTGTTATTCGTGCTAAATTCCCAGTTTTTATTATTGATAAAAACACTTGAAATTTATTGTTGATGGGATAAGCTATTCCTATGCGCATTTCACTGGTTGCTTAGGCCAGATCATCAGGAAACTTCATCCATAAAGATTTTAGAAAAACTAAAGATATTAAACCAAGTAAAAATGTTAAACGTATAAGACTTATAGCAACAGTTCCACTTGTAATAATATCAAAGCTTAAACAAAACAACATCAACAATAAACAGTGCGTTCATCTCGTCTTACATTCCCCGCTACAATTAGTTGAAATTCTCTCAACATTAATTGTAGTTGTAAGTAGGTTAAGAAAAACAAAATAAAAAACAACAACAACTTACAAAAGATGTTGTCAATTAAGTGTTTTTTAGGCCGTGCACCCGCCTGTTTATTATCAAAAAGTAATTTCAATTTTTGGGAATACAAAATTTAAATTTCAAAAGATTTTGTTATTCGTGCTAAATTCCCAGTTTTTATTATTGATAAAAACACTTGAAATTTATTGTTGATGGGATAAGCTATTCCTATGCGCATTTCACTGGTTGCTTAGGCCAGATCATCAGGAAACTTCATCCATAAAGATTTTAGAAAAACTAAAGATATTAAACCAAGTAAAAATGTTAAACGTATAAGACTTATAGCAACAGTTCCACTTGTAATAATATCAAAGCTTAAACAAAACAACATCAACAATAAACAGTGCGTTCATCTCGTCTTACATTCCCCGCTACAATTAGTTGAAATTCTCTCAACATTAATTGTAGTTGTAAGTAGGTTAAGAAAAACAAAATAAAAAACAACAACAACTTACAAAAGATGTTGTCAATTAAGTGTTTTTTAGGCCGTGCACCCGCCTGTTTATTATCAAAAAGTAATTTCAATTTTTGGGAATACAAAATTTAAATTTCAAAAGATTTTGTTATTCGTGCTAAATTCCCAGTTTTTATTATTGATAAAAACACTTGAAATTTATTGTTGATGGGATAAGCTATTCCTATGCGCATTTCACTGGTTGCTTAGGCCAGATCATCAGGAAACTTCATCCATAAAGATTTTAGAAAAACTAAAGATATTAAACCAAGTAAAAATGTTAAACGTATAAGACTTATAGCAACAGTTCCACTTGTAATAATATCAAAGCTTAAACAAAACAACATCAACAATAAACAGTGCGTTCATCTCGTCTTACATTCCCCGCTACAATTAGTTGAAATTCTCTCAACATTAATTGTAGTTGTAAGTAGGTTAAGAAAAACAAAATAAAAAACAACAACAACTTACAAAAGATGTTGTCAATTAAGTGTTTTTTAGGCCGTGCACCCGCCTGTTTATTATCAAAAAGTAATTTCAATTTTTGGGAATACAAAATTTAAATTTCAAAAGATTTTGTTATTCGTGCTAAATTCCCAGTTTTTATTATTGATAAAAACACTTGAAATTTATTGTTTTTATTGCACGAATAACAAAATCTTTTGAAATTTAAATTTTGTATTCCCAAAAATTGAAATTACTTTTTGATAATAAACAGGCGGGTGCACGGCCTAAAAAACACTTAATTGACAACATCTTTTGTAAGTTGTTGTTGTTTTTTATTTTGTTTTTCTTAACCTACTTACAACTACAATTATTGTTGAGAGAATTTCAACTAATTGTAGCGGGGAATGTAAGACGAGATGAACGCACTGTTTATTGTTGATGTTGTTTTGTTTAAGCTTTGATATTATTACAAGTGGAACTGTTGCTATAAGTCTTATACGTTTAACATTTTTACTTGGTTTAATATCTTTAGTTTTTCTAAAATCTTTATGGATGAAGTTTCCTGATGATCTGGCCTAAGCAACCAGTGAAATGCGCATAGGAATAGCTTATCCCATCAACAATAAATTTCAAGTGTTTTTATCAATAATAAAAACTGGGAATTTAGCACGAATAACAAAATCTTTTGAAATTTAAATTTTGTATTCCCAAAAATTGAAATTACTTTTTGATAATAAACAGGCGGGTGCACGGCCTAAAAAACACTTAATTGACAACATCTTTTGTAAGTTGTTGTTGTTTTTTATTTTGTTTTTCTTAACCTACTTACAACTACAATTAATGTTGAGAGAATTTCAACTAATTGTAGCGGGGAATGTAAGACGAGATGAACGCACTGTTTATTGTTGATGTTGTTTTGTTTAAGCTTTGATATTATTACAAGTGGAACTGTTGCTATAAGTCTTATACGTTTAACATTTTTACTTGGTTTAATATCTTTAGTTTTTCTAAAATCTTTATGGATGAAGTTTCCTGATGATCTGGCCTAAGCAACCAGTGAAATGCGCATAGGAATAGCTTATCCCATCAACAATAAATTTCAAGTGTTTTTATCAATAATAAAAACTGGGAATTTAGCACGAATAACAAAATCTTTTGAAATTTAAATTTTGTATTCCCAAAAATTGAAATTACTTTTTGATAATAAACAGGCGGGTGCACGGCCTAAAAAACACTTAATTGACAACATCTTTTGTAAGTTGTTGTTGTTTTTTATTTTGTTTTTCTTAACCTACTTACAACTACAATTAATGTTGAGAGAATTTCAACTAATTGTAGCGGGGAATGTAAGACGAGATGAACGCACTGTTTATTGTTGATGTTGTTTTGTTTAAGCTTTGATATTATTACAAGTGGAACTGTTGCTATAAGTCTTATACGTTTAACATTTTTACTTGGTTTAATATCTTTAGTTTTTCTAAAATCTTTATGGATGAAGTTTCCTGATGATCTGGCCTAAGCAACCAGTGAAATGCGCATAGGAATAGCTTATCCCATCAACAATAAATTTCAAGTGTTTTTATCAATAATAAAAACTGGGAATTTAGCACGAATAACAAAATCTTTTGAAATTTAAATTTTGTATTCCCAAAAATTGAAATTACTTTTTGATAATAAACAGGCGGGTGCACGGCCTAAAAAACACTTAATTGACAACATCTTTTGTAAGTTGTTGTTGTTTTTTATTTTGTTTTTCTTAACCTACTTACAACTACAATTAATGTTGAGAGAATTTCAACTAATTGTAGCGGGGAATGTAAGACGAGATGAACGCACTGTTTATTGTTGATGTTGTTTTGTTTAAGCTTTGATATTATTACAAGTGGAACTGTTGCTATAAGTCTTATACGTTTAACATTTTTACTTGGTTTAATATCTTTAGTTTTTCTAAAATCTTTATGGATGAAGTTTCCTGATGATCTGGCCTAAGCAACCAGTGAAATGCGCATAGGAATAGCTTATCCCATCAACAATAAATTTCAAGTGTTTTTATCAATAATAAAAACTGGGAATTTAGCACGAATAACAAAATCTTTTGAAATTTAAGTAATATTTAACTTTAAAATAATAAATTATTATAAAACCTTCATTTGTAAACTTCTTTTAAATGCGTTTTTTTTTTTTAATAAATGTCTATAAAAAGCATTTATCTCTTAATTTTCAAAAATCCCGAATCCCGAAAAATCCCGATATCCCGTTAAATCCCGGGATCCCGTAAAATCCCGGGATCCCGAAAAATCCCAGGATCCCGGGATTTGATTTTTTGTAATCCCGAATCCCGGGATTTGCGAAAACCAGTCCCGATTATCATCCCTAATTAATACCGCTTCGGCGGGAGTACAGATAGATTGAATTTTCTTTTAAGGCCAAACAATTATTAGTGTTACATAACCCCCCGTATTCAAAAACGGATATTAAATTAAAACCTTTTTTAAATTTGAACAATTTTTATAAATACAGGCAAACATGTTTAATATGATTGGCGGTAACAAAAATATGGTTAAATTAACCATTATTTATTTACAAATTTTCGTTAAAATAGTTTTGCTGAAAAAGTCTTTTCTCTGCGTGTATCCCATTGATCTGCGCGACAATTGATAATTTTCAGAACACATTTTCTATATCTTCAGTCAATAGTTTAGCAAAAAAAAATAAATAAATAACAATAAAGAGTTTTTAATTAAGTTTTATAGTATGCATATTTAATCTTTTTTGCATATATTTGAGCATATTCCTTTGGTTTTTGTTTAAGCTTTTTTTTCTTACATATTTTAAACTTCTTAAGTGCGTTAAAAAACTTACCCTGATAATAAATAAGTAACTAAAAGTGAGTAAAATTGTATAAAACGCGCGTACTATCCCTGTAAAATGAAAATTTATTGTTGCAGTTTTTAAGTATTTTGATTTTATTTTTACGTCATGACATAAACTGTTTAGATGAGTTTTTGTTCGCATTTCATATTAAAACATCCATCCAACCAGCCATACAGAAATATTTAATGTTACGAGCACAAAGTATTTCTTGCTTTTTTTTTTTTTTTTTATTTTTACTTTTTTATATTTTTAATCGAAAAATTTTTACTTGAAATGTTTTAGGTAAAGTAGTAAAAACTTTTTACTACACAATTTACTACGGGCCTGCTGCAAGAAAAAGAATAAAGAAATGAAACGCAGCAAAGTAGCAGAGAAAGAGAAGAGTGGTATTAATTTTGCATGTGGTATGGTGGAGCTGTTATTGGTGGTAAAACTGACTGGCCTATTGCCAAAGGTTTTCTTAAGGTAAGGGTTGTTGTAATCTGGAATAAAACGTTTGCTTTTTCTTAATTTCCTTTGAGCCAATATGATTTACTATTTAACATTAAAATACAATAAATGTATAATAAAACATTTGGACAATTTATAGTTTATGATTTTGTGAAATTTCATCCCCTTCCTTTTGCTATTTTCATAGCAGGCGGCTGCTCTTTCTTTACTGCTTCCCAGAGATTCGCTCTCAAGCGAAATGAGGAAAAATAAAATATTGCAATAAACCTTTTGCAGGAGATAAAAATTTTGGTTTTATAGTTTCTACGTGAATTTAAATGTTATTGGCAAAATGTAATTTTGTATTAGAATTAATTTTTATTTGCTCTTTTTTTGTTGAACATATGCGCCAAAAGGACATTCTGGGAGCAGTAGCAAAATTTTACAAACTAAATTTGTTTGAATTAGCTAAAATGAGACTAATGAAAGGAGTTGTTATAGACATGAAGTTCCTGTTACATTCATTTCTGTTTGATTTTAATTAAAAGAAATAGCAAATTTAGAACAAGCAATATCATTTTAATTACACAACTCAACAAATTTTCAACTTTTGATTTTATCTGAGGTCGCATCATGTGATTATTATTTCTTGCCATTGATGTTAAACAGTTCCTCTCACATCTTAATTTCCGGATAAAGAGCCATATCTTACATGTCGAATTGATAACAATTTCATTAACATATTTATTTTATGATTTGTTTTTATGTTAATTGAAAGGGAATGTATTTTGCAAGTGGCGGACTTTCCTCGAGTACTGAAATTCAAAGGCGTCTCCCATAGGGCTCCAAAAGTAATTGGCGAGCGTAGCAGGCTCCCATCTACCATGATAGTAGTTTCGAATGCAGCGAAATCGTTCTCCTTGTTCGTCACTGACCGACCCCAAATTTTTTGGTGATAAATGTCCATATTTTTTGTTTGCTTGTATCGAGCCCTAATCACGAAAATAACGCAAGCGCCAAAAATCCGATTTAAATTTTGTAAAAAATTTGTCGCTTACGATAAAATTGTTCTTGCTATAAAATCGTAACGGTACCTTATGTGACCATATCATTTTGGGAGTTGATGCAAGTGTTGCCAATAAAGTCATTTATTAAAAAAACGTTTTTAAATTTAAAATTTTTTTTATAAAAGTATCTTAATAAGTGCTTTTATGCAAAAGCCTTTTAAAACATTATCCCGCACTGCAAAATCATTTCGGTTTTATCATTTTGTAAGTAACTTTCAACGTTCTTCCACTAGCTGGCACTTTTTATGCCATTTTTAAGGCGTTAAGGGGCCTAATTTTGTGTTATTTGATATTTAGAGTGTGTTATAGTTAAAGTAATATTAACGGTTATCTGCAAAAAAATAGTTTTTGCTAAAAGGGGTCTTTACAATGTTTTTCGCGGCTGTGCTTTGATTGTTTTAATTGCTCAATATTTGGAAAAGATTTAAGCAAAAATAACTATTTGCAAACAAGGAAATAATCTGTCTCTAATGGAATTTTTTATTTCAAAAATCTTTTCCAAAAATATTCTGGCTCCAAATTACCATGAATCTCAAAGTTTTCAAAATGTACGAGTGCATGTTGTCGCTTAAATAGTCTTGAAACTTTTTAAGTTTTTTTCTGCCGAACTTAACTTCTTTTCAAACAAGATCTAATATAACGATGTAAATCTTCCAAATATGTTGAAAGGGTCAGAGAGGATTTCGATGCTACCAATTGTATTAGGTGGCACGTCTTTTAACAACATATTTTCTGAATTATACCGTCCAAATATAGAATCAAATATGTCTGATGCAAATCCAACTAAATTTTCAAAAGGAATCCCTTTTTCTATAATTGTGTTTTTAAATAGCTCAAACATTTTTTTGCAGTGATGATCCACTCCCTTTGAAATAAAAAAAAAAGTAACCGGGATTTTTCGTCGTTATAATAAATTGTGGCAAAAGCTAGTACTTAATGATCCAACCAGTTTTAGTTCAGCTCTCTTAACGCTTCCATTGTTTAAACTAAATTTTTAAGTTTTGCCAAGAATATTAAACCTTTTTACTTCTTGTGACAAAATGACAACAAAAATTAGTGGTACAAACGTCAAAATTTTAAATAACACATAAATTTCACATATAATTAACTACACATGAGCTACACATGAAAAAAAAATTACACATGATATGTGTAATTACACATGATTTGGCAACACTGGATATTTCAGAATCTAAATACAGAAGTATTGAGGGTATTTAGCCAAGTAAACATCTTTAGAATTAATTTAAGAAATATGTTACATTAAGCAACGTTAATTCGATTTTATCAATTAGGTTAACATTTTTCCCCTTTTTTAATTTTTATTGTAGATTTGGGCTCAAAAGGTTCAGAATATTTAAAACTAAGAGGCACAAGTGATTCCTATGAATTGTACAATAACGACATCGAATTTATCGACGATTTAATTTTTTTAATGCTAAAATATTTAATTAAGTTTATTCTTATGTAACAAATGAATCTAAATTTGCAATTTCGTTGTAAAAAATTGTTAATGAATTATTTTTGTTTTGTTATTGAATTTTACTGTGTTTTTACTTAAAATAGTTTTTAGCTAATTTTAACCCATTTTTCCGCAAATTTAGCCATTTTCATTAATAAAGTTTTGCAACAAGTGTTTGGTGGCCAAAAACTTGATTTACTTTTAGGGGATATTTGTTGGAATCTGCCGGAGAAAGAAGAATCATGTTCACATTAAAACTTAAGCTTTTAGTAAAAAAAAAATTAAATTTTATTCTTGAAGTTTTGTCAGGTTATTATGAAAACTAATATTTTTCATCTTTTGTGAAAAGTTATAATCAAAAGTTGCAAGCAGATTTTAATCATTTTTGGCTTGTTTTGTTAAAGTTAAAGCTTCGTACAGATGCCGTCTGTCAGACTGTAGTCAAATCTAACAATATTGTCAGTAAAATTTGTTTTAAATATTTTAAAAACGTCTGAACGGGAAATTTTTGTTTAACAACGTTGCCAGAAAAAGCACTGACAGTCCATTATAACAGCAAAATTTTTCTTTGACAGTCAATTGACAACACATTGCTAGATCTTACATTATTGTACATGCTTAAGCTAAGAAACAGTTTGCACCACGGATTTCAGCGTACTCGAATTAGCCTATCTCGCCTTGTGCCCCACTTGTCAGAACAAAAGTACATTTAGAAATAATATGAACCGGGTCAGATATTTTTTATTATTGAGTAGTGATATTTTTATTAAACCTAAAAGTATGTATAACTATTTTATCTTTTTTTTTGTGTGTAGTGGCACCAAAATTTTCAAATTAAAGAAATTTTAGTTAAATTTCTGTTGAACAAAATATATAAGACCTAAAGTAATTTTACCTGAGACCACCACTAAATATAGACCGCCAGTACCCAGTAAAAACTTATCCTACTTTTTCAAAATGAATAGCTTCTTTCATTCATTATTTGGTAGCTTTCTTCTATAACTACTTTTGTCTCATTTTGAGACATCGCTTGTTAAATTCATTGTTTCTTTCAATAAAACTGTAAGTAGTGCTTTTATATTTTTCTGATTAGTCAACACATTATTTTGTAGGCGAAGTTTTTACTGGGTACTAAGTGATTTTATGGCAATATCAATTGCCATAAAATTTTTCGAAAAAACTAGACTGATTTGGTTTTTGTTTAAAAATAAAGTAAACAGCGAGGACGCTTAACCTTTACTTCAACAACAACATACCCGGGTATGTTTTCAATTTAAAAACTCTGTATTTCTGAAAGTGGGTATCATAGGGCTCTGAAATTTCATGATATC
The DNA here is from genome assembly GCA_949318255.1 of Pollenia labialis. NCBI lineage: Eukaryota > Metazoa > Arthropoda > Insecta > Diptera > Polleniidae > Pollenia > Pollenia labialis. The sequence goes on along the minus strand of OX439142.1, from coordinate 132,466,415 downwards.
CTCAATAGAAGTGTTTTCTAAAGTTTGAATAAAATTGGACAATTCAAACCATGGATGTATTTATTTTTTCATTCCCCTTACGTTAGCCGCAAGTAACGTCGAGGAACTAACAAGTTTTGTTTGTTGAAAGCAAAGAAAAAATGCACAAGTCTATGCTTAAACACGCGTTATTTTAAGTATTCATGCATAAAAACAATTTAAAATAGGAACAAAACGCAAATAAAATACAAATAAAACGAAAAAACAATAAGACGATGTGTGCTCGTATACCCGGGTATGTTTACTGTTGATGTAAGTATAATTATATAGTATAGTCAATTCAGGATAAATTATCACATTTAATTTATGTATATGTGGTAACGTTTATCTCATTGACAGAATTTCTCGAAGACTTATTTGAATTAAAGTGATCTTTTCGGATCGGGGCCCTTTTATATTAAGTTATGGTAGTCCAACGACAACATTTTGAAGTATCTCAATATCAAAATCGTGTACAGTGTAATCTCCCTTAACGCACTCCTAGCTTTTTTCGGTAGACAGTGATCCCCGGTTCCCCCAGTGCTCTAAAGGAAACCATTTAGTACTTTTTATAGGACAATCCCCTTGCATGGATGCATGTTAGTGGAGGCTTCGGTATCCGATTATAAGAGATTCTACATTTTAAAAAGGGGTTTTAAGGTATTGACGAATCCAATGAGGTGAAAATGTGGCTCATTACTGAAGATGATTTTCTTCGAAAGTATACGATATGCATTTTGGTTTGAACGACCATTTCCATAATCATAAGGATAATTTGTTCCATACATAATTGAACCATAACAATATTATCATAATATAAAGAAATGACAATAATTTCCAAAATAATTTGATTTTTATTCAAAATCAACATCGGCCCCTAAAATTTAACCACCCTTTATTAACAAAGCATTCCAGGAAGAATTTTTTTAGAAGCTTTTTGATGTCAATAAAAACAGTTTTTAAATTTTAAGACCATATGAAACTCTAAAGTTTAACTTAAAACAAAAATTATTAATCAGTTGTCTTTAAACATGGGTATAGATAAAATAAATGTGTTGCAATTTAAATATAGTAAGTCCAATTACACTTTCCGCTCAGCCTCCCCTATTGCCAAGGAAAAACATCTCTTTCACTCCCATCATGAGCCTAATACAGGATACACAAAAAAAAGCAAAAATAAGAAGAAAAACATTGAGTCCTGAAAAATGCTGACACAACATACTTTGGTTTTTATTTCCTAGAATGCAATTCCAATGCAATCGAATGCAAATACAGCCACAATCTCAAATGATAATGCTGGGCAATGAATTAAAAAATCCGTTTTTAAAATGTTACACAGAAAAGGCAAACGTTGAAAAAATTGCAAAAAAATAATCTGTTTTTTTTTAAAGAACAAACTAATTAAAAGCTTTACTTCAACCGAACAAATATTTAAATATTTTAACGTTACGTTTATGCATTTTTAAAATCAATTAAATTAAGTTTTATTTTATTTTTAGTTTTCTATACGACTGTAAATATATAGAAATTGCAAAATAAAATTGATCAAAAAAAAATAAAATAAAAAATAAGAGAAATTAAAATAAATATGCACAAAGCATTAAATTAAATTTAAATATTAACATTAATACAAAATTTTGTAAACAAAATTACAAAGAAGAAATAGTAAATACAAGCTCACTCTCATATCCATATGTACACTCACACAGCTTAGCCTTAAAATTACTGTTAATGGAAAGAGTGGGAGGGGATCAAATAATCCCTGACAAGGACTTGTTATATTTTGTGATTATTTTTATAACTATGTAGTAGTTTAACCATGAGGAAAATTATTTGCACAAAAGAAACATTTTAAATAAATGTTATATTATTTTTTTCACAAAAATAAACACTTTGAATAGGAAATTAAAAAAAAAAAAGTTTACTAAAATAAAAAAAATACTATTACCCTGAACTATTACTCGCTTAATGGTCAAACAAAAATTTAACTGATGCAAAACACTGAACACTTGTCCACGGTCAGCTAGTTGAAAAGTTAAGAGGCCACTTGTTTTTGTTACCCAAGTTCGAGTTACCATTTTTTTCTCACTTCCTTTTTTGGTCATACAGTAAACAAATTAAAAACAATTTTATTTTATTAAGCTAAATCATACATAACACTTGCTAAAGCTCTAAAAAAAATGCCAACAAAACTACATAAAAATATTTTTATTTCACAACAAATTCATTTATTTTTTTTTTCAGTATTTTTATGCATTTTACGAAATATTGTGGCCAAGCAAAGACATAAACAAAAAAACATTCTAGTAAATCAGCAAAAAAAAAAACAATACAAAAAAGGTAAAATAGTATATTGTTGAAGTAACAAAAATCTGTTAAAATGCTTAAAACCCCAGCAATAATCCAATTTATAAGCTAGAATGAACGTCATGCCATGAAAAAATATTTGAAATGCAAAAAGAAAATAATTCTATGATGATGACGATGATGCTGTAGTTGTTGAAAATTCAAAACGTACTGATACCAAAATCTAACTGATATCACGTTACACTTGTACGTAACACATGTTTGAGGCTTTTGGAAAACCCTTAACATCCATTTCTACTACACTGGCTCTTATGCAGCCAGCCTCTTGCTACCCAGTTAAATGCCTGTAGCACTTAAATAATTTTACCATTCAACGTCATCATTGTAGCAGTCATCAACGAAAAATATCAAATCTATGAGCCCAAGGTTAAAAAAAATAGAAATTGTTAAGGAATCCAACTAAACGGCTACACATATGAGTTTTAGTTTCGATCTGATTTTAGTAATGCCATGCCAAGCGGGGTTCGTTAGAGAAGTTTAAGATGTTCAACTAACAATGCATTTTTATTAAATAAAAACTGGTAGTTGTGGTTCATTTTTAGTACCCTCCACCAAAAGAATATTTATTTGGACTATGGAAAATGCATCGGTGCAGCAAAGTGAAATTGCAACTATTTGGGACAAAATTTTTCAGAAAATTAGAGTTATTTTCAAAATAGCCTAAGGCCCTTTTTCATAACTTACCGATATCGGCCGTATAAAATGTGTTCCATTATTACAACTTTACTTTAACCTTTTTTACTTTGTCGTTTACTTTAGGGTAAAGTAAAGTTTTAATAATGAAGCACTTTTTATAAGGCCGGTTAAAGTTTACTTTTAATATAAGTTGTGAAGTTTATTTTTCGAATGTATTCAATGAGGTTAATATGAACATATCTAAAGCTTCAATGTTAACCAAACTTTTCTTATGCAATAAAAAGTATGTGAAATATTGAAGAAATAGGACAATTACATAAAAGCTTTATTAATTTAAGATTTACCTCATTGAATACTTTCGAAAAATAAATATGTTGAATATTAATTAGAATTGTGGTTATTTTGTTGAACTATTTATGATTTTTAATCCAAATTTTTAATATTTTAATCAGGCTTAAGTTCATCAAATTTAATTTTCATTAAATTATTTTTATGAAGAAAGGAATTTTACAACATGAAAATTAATTAAAATTGTTATTGATAATCATTCATTTTTGACTGACCTGAGGTTCGAACCCAGGCGGCTGGCTGGTTACCATGACATGTTTCGATCACAACCACTTGATCTCCCCAGGTGAATATCATCAAAAAAAAAAGTATCTCATGAAAAGGAATAATTTTCAGATTATATTTGTTTCACCAATTCTATTTAAATACCAGTTCATATTTCAATATAATTTTATTTTTATTTGAGATAAAAAACGAATTTTAAACATAAATTGATAAATAAATAAATTGGTTAAATTGGCCATAACTCTGTTTCTTTTAATTAAATTAATTAAAAAAAGTTTTACTATTTAAAATACATTTAACAGTTTAAAAATAAAACTATTCAAAAAAATATTTGCTAAGCGTTTTACTCGGTAACAGAGTTGTCAGATAGATTTCGACCTTTTACGCCAAATTCAATGTAAAAAATCGCCAAAATCGTCAAAGCCTTAATCTTTTAGTTTTAAATTATTTATTACTTAAATCGCTGAAATCCGCCAAAAATTAAAAAAGTCGCCATGATAAATTCTTATTCCTTCAATATTTTCCAGGAATATTTTCTATGCACTATCAGAATTTTTCGTTTTGTATAATTCTGATAGAACATAGAATATATTGAAGGAATAAGATTATTAAAGTATAAAAGCTTTTTAGGATTGTAATTTGACTTATACTTTGTTCAGATATACACCTTAATTGAGTTTAACGCAATAAATGACATTATTGAGCTCAATGGTCCATATAAAATTGCAATTTAGTTATTGCTCGATTAATACGAAATTGTTAAAAATATTGAGGAAAATTAAAATGCGACCCTGTCGCAAGTGTGTTTGGAATGCAAAACACAACTTAGTGCCGGTTCACACACGTCAAGTTTGTCTCGTCAAGTCTTGAGTTTTTAGGAGAGAGGGGAAAAGAAATGGCATTCTCTTTTCCCGATAGTTTTTCAAAAAATTTAAAAATACGATTTTACTATCGTTATTATTGGAAATGCTGATATCGAAAACGATATCAGAATTTAATGGAAAAACGATATTATAAGGAAATGTACAATTAAGTCCGTAAAAACTATCGTTTTCGATTTGAAAACGATTATCACTTGTGATACTTTCTATCACCTATATGATATCGTTTCGATATCGTTACAATATCGCTTGGTTTACTGGGAAGCGAGGATGAGTATTTTTATCAAAGAATTGTGTTAAGTGATTTTACTCTCGTTAAATGGCTACGTATTTCTGTCCGTTAACGAATTACCATTACATCCATTTAAAAGTAACGATTCGTGACTTTTACACGATGGCGGAATCATCGGATCTTATTTCTTTCGAAATACGGTGAATGGAGATCGCTATCGAGCCAAGTTGACTGAATTTTTGTTTCCAAAAATTAATCAGCTAAAATCAACGACATTTGGGTTCATATATGGTTTAGATATTATTGAAAATTAACCTTATCAGTATTCTAATTGGGTGGGTGCCAAAGTTGGAAATCAACTATAAAAAACCCAGCAAAAAATGTTTAAAATATAATCGAGTTTGGATGTCAGCATTTTAGGTGAAATGATTTTTTTTTAAATTATATTATAAAATGTAACAATATTACGATTGGCATTTTAGAGGCTTGTTGACAAAATTTAAACAAAGTTATTTCAATATATTTATAATAAATTTTATTTAATATTTATAATAAACGTCAAACTGGATTACAATATTAATTATGGTAATAATTGAGTATTTTCTTAAATTTTTTAATTTTGAAAAAAGTCAGTAGTAAATTTCTAGCACAAAATAAAAATGTTGGTAATACAGAAATTCATTTATTTCCCTTTTAATAATTCACAGAAAAAAATATCAAAAGTTATTTAGTAATTAAAGAAAATCTGTTAAAACTTTTCATATATTTTTAACAATTTTCTTAATTAACATGTTTGTAAATTGTCATATAAACAATTTCTTTCATTTGTGGGTGAACTTTTTTGATAATCGCGAAAAAGTAATACCATTTTTTTTAATTAATTTTCAGTGGTCTATTCGACTATACTAGGTCTATTTTGATATTCGCAAAAAATGTAAAAAAGTTAGAGCCCTAATGTGCATATGTACCTAATGTACGTATCACCCATACTGATTAATTAATGAAAATATTCAGGGATTTTCGTTAATTGATGGTGTTTTTATTATTTTTAGACAAAATAAAAATGTGTGAAATTTCACCCGAAGACCGTATACGAAATTTAACCCTCATACGTTCCTCAAAATAACTTGTAGGAAAGTTCTTGGGTGAAATAATAAATTAAAATCATCCATAATATTCAATCGGATGTAGGTAGCTTACATGTTTTTATAAATGGGTGAAATTTCACCCGAGGGACTTTTTCGTAATTCTTTAGATATACCAAAATACAACTTAATGCTATTAATGCAAAATTAAATTTAAAAAACTTGAAAAAATTCTCATTGAGATCCAGCAAAATGTTTAAGAGATATTATATTTTAAATGATAAAAAATCTGGCTTAAGTTCTTCAAATTTAATTTTCATTAAACTATTTTTATGAAGAAAGGAATTTTGAGAACATGAAAATTAATTAAAATTGTTTTTGATAATTTAAATGATTTAAATGTATTCCCACGAAAATTTTGTTGATAATAGCAAGGCCCATTGAAAAGGTCTGCGCAAGAAGCCTGATGATCATTGTTTATGTTCTTTTTAGTTGTCAAAAGTTGTTTACATTTTGCTTACATGTGCATGTATACGTTTTTTTACATTTATGGTATGCCACACATACACGTTTTTTCCTTTTGCTTTGTATATGTGGTAGTAAATTTTTGACAACTAAAAAGAATCGTTTTTTTTTTTTTGTACAAGTAAGCAGACCTTATAGATGGGCCTTGGATAATAGTTTTTGATAATCTTTCATTCTTGACTGACCTTAGATTCGAACCCAGGCGGTTCGAAAAAACAGAGGTAAGGGAAAAACATGTAAGATCAATTAAAAATGGATAATCATTCAAAAAAAGCAAATTTCGATCTACCAAAGGTTAAAATACAATTTGGTTTAAGGATTGATGTTTGACTATTGACGTCAGCAGTCGTCGATGGCTGCCACTGTAAGACGAAAAATCGCTTTGAGGAGATGTGTCAGGGTAACCAGCCGCCTCGGTTCGAATCTCAGGTCAGTCGAGAATGAAAGATTATCAATAACAATTTTAATTAATTTTAATGTTGTAAAAATTCCTTTCTTCGTAAAAATAATTTAATGAAAATTAAATGTGATGATCTTAAGCCTGATTAAAAATATTGAAAATTTGGATTAAAAACCATAGAAAGTTCAACAAAATTACCACAATACTTATTATTTCATTTATTTAATAAATAATGCGGTATGACGAAAAATCCCTACATTTTGGAGATTATAAAAAATCCGTCCGATTTTCCCTACGTTGCTATTTTAGTATCAAAAATACCTACATGTAGGAATTTTCCCCTACTTATGGCAACACTGCTCCTAAATAAAATACCAAAACTTTTCAAACTATCCCTTAAAACGTTATTGACTCCTTCAACATTTTTTTTTTTTTGTTATTACACCAATAAGCCAGTATTTAAGCAACAATAAAAAAAAAGTGTTAGTGTTTTCAAAACTCGTGTCAAAAAGTACTCTCAACTTGTCTAAAATGCCACATAAACAAATCAACAACCCAAACAATTTCATTCAAAAACGATGAAAAACCGGAAATCTACAATGACTAGGAAATACAACAAAAATTTGCAATTTTAATAGAGTTTAACAAATTGAATGAAAAAACCACGACACTTCTTAAAACAAAAATACAAAACGACGGCATTGACAGTAATTGCATGATGAAACATACATCATGTAAACATATTTGTAGTCATAAAGAGACGAAAGGTCTTTTAACAAATATGTTTGTATTTTTGCATACATATTTCTATAACAGCAGACAAATAGAACACACATCTATAGATTGCTACAAAGAAAACTCAAAAACCACACACAAAATTTGGTCAAATAACAAAAACAATGGTACTAAAATAAGAAAGAAACCCCTGAAAAAAATCCAACTCAAACTTCAATGTAAGAAAAATAAACTCATCGAATGATGCAAAAAACAAAACATCCCAACTCAGTTATGACATCACAAAGAAAAACAACGTTCACGATATTGCATTTTGCAACAAGAAGAATTTAAAATACACAAAAATTTACAAACATGACACTTGTTCTACTTTCTACCTTTCACAACAACCAACCCGCCAGTCAGCCAACCATTTGGCCACCAACCAAACTCCAAAAACATCATCATTCTCCATCAACAATTCGATTTTTCTTTACCATGTTCAAAATGAGTACGCGCAATTTATCTGAGCGCCTAATATTTTTGAGTGCAACACCAACGCCACCACCAACCGTGGCCACCAATTGTGTGACACCATGTGAAAAACAAGTGATTGTTTTTCTTTCTTTGAGGGACCCACATTTGCATTCAACTCGCAGTAAACACTACAGAAGTTTGATCTGCGCTTTGCTGACTGAGCTCCATACCAACAACAACAAAAAAATCCAAAGTTTCTTTCTTTTTTAGAATACAACGACATTCGACCATGGCCAAAAAGAAACTGCAACAAAGCAAGGACGAATTTTTTGTGTTACCAAAAAATATATTTTTCGGTTGTTGAAGTACTTTGGTTTTTACGTTTTTCTGAAAATAGAATAAAAAAAAGCGTTGGTTTTTTCTGACGACTTCTCTTTGTTCTTGTTGGAACATTTCGCCAGCAGTTTGGAAATATTTTTCGTGGGGCGATAAAAAGAAAAAAGAAATGTTTTTACAAAGAGGTGTAAGAACTCACATTGCGATAAGTGGTTCAAAATTGTTTCTTTTTGTGATGAAACTTTGCTGTTGTGCAAAAAAAACAAGGATGCTTTAAAACAAATTATTACTGCAAATATTTATGAGACCAAGCGACTGATTTTCTGTTATTAGAAATGTAAATATATTTTAAGAACAACTTGTTGAAGTATTATATTGTCGGAGAAGTATTTGGAGGATGTGTCTATGTTTGTGGTATTAACATGTTTTTGTTATTGATAATGAAGTTATACATAAGGACAACATGTTATATTTGCTTAGTGATAAATAATTTATAAAGCTTAAGAATCTTTAACCAAGATTTAAAGACTTTAACATATATGTATATAAACGTTCCCGTCATTCCTATAAGGAGCATAGGACATCAAGAAACATGCTCCAATGTAATTTATCTTGTGCAATGAATTTTATTTCTCCCCAACTTTAGTTCATGATAGATGCTTCATGTATGTGAGGACTCTCAACTCTTCGGCTATCGTTAGGACTACAGTCATTGCCACATCAGGTGAAGTCGTTTGCGAGTCTTCGTAGAATACCGCCGAGCCAATTACACTTGTGTTTCTTAATTTCTGTTACAACTGATAGTGGCTATTCTCGGTCCATAATCTTGCAAACACTTGCAACTTTTGGATACCTCGCGATGCAGCGTTCCATGTTCCACAGCCATAGAGAAGGATTGATTTCACGAATGCAATCACGGGGATGGGAATTCAATATGCATTTCAGCATACCAAAAGTCTGTCTGGCTTTTATGGCATGGTTTTTGATGTCATCTTTAAAGCCACTTTACCCAAGTAGCAGAATAAGTGAACATCGATCTTGTCTCAGAAAAACCTACCTCTTTAGTTTTGCTAGTATTTATCTTCAGACCAGCTTCATTTGTTATCTCTACCAGTGTCTTGGCTGTCATATCGTTGAAGCTGTTATGTTATTCCAATAAAATAAATCATAGAACTGAATTTAAAACCCAATTTTAAATAGTCCCAGAGAAATGTATCATAACACTGGTATAATACTGTACCTGTTACAAAAACACTCCCTTTTAATAAAGCAAGTTTTTTCTCTGGGTGTACTAATAGAAAAAATGTATAACTGAGAATCCCCAAAGATATTTTGTAGATTAATATATTCTTACTAAACAAAATAAGTCATGCAACAGCAAGCTCCAGAAAATATAAGCTTTCACAAAATATAAAAAATCCATCTACGTAAAATATGTTCCAACTTCAATACTATAATTTCCCTAAAAAAATCTTATTAAAAAAAAATATCAAAATATGTAAAATATTTGAAAGTGTGCCACAATCTCAAAATAAGAATAACAAAATACAAATAATAAAATTCACACACAAAAAAACACATGCAGCAACAGACAGAAATAAGGAAATAATGTTAAAAAAAAACAATTCAGGACTCAATACAAGTACACAGTAATGCAGGTTGGCTGGTGACAATCTATACATAAAACTTCAATGGGTACAGCACAAAAAAGAAAAAGTGTCTTTGCATAAACGAGTCAACAAAAAATGCCGGTTACTGTTGCTGCTCACATTCTCTATTGTTGTTGCTGTTCGACAAAAGAAAAAGAAAAACCATCAGCATCAATACAAAAATTAAAGTGAAAAAACCCAAAATATTCGCTCTAAAAAACCAACACTTGAAAGTAAAACAACCAATACAAAAACAGCCAAAGCAACAAAAGCATTAAAAAGCAGCAACAACAACAACAAAAGTAGTCGTATTCTTTTTGCCCACATACTTATGCATTTACACACTTGCATACGTATAATTGCCAGGGGTATGGGTTGTTGGGTAAAAAAGAAAAACTTCTACAAAAACTCCTCCAAAATTTCCACACACAGAGAGCTAGAGAGAATCAATGAGAAAACGCACACACACACACACACACACTTGCTAAAATGCAACAGTGGTGACCACATGTGTGTTCGACAATAAAATTAATAAAACAAAACATATTGTGACACACATTCTAGTCCACACAGTGAAAAAAGTAAATACAACGACTTTGAAAATCTACACAGATATGTAAATTGTTTGTGCATTTGTAAAATAAAATATCGAAAAGAAAATGCAAAAGGAAGTACAAACACAATATCGCTTATATTAAAAAAAGAGTATTTACACTCATACTGACTTGATACCAGAGTTTGCAATACAAGAATAAACAAAACTTAACCCCCACTATTGTGTTTGTTTTTAAACACAGTCTTTTCAGGTATACGTAATAAAAAATGTCTAAAAGGAAGAAAAAGTTTTTCGTCGAAAATCATTGAATTTAGAAAAGGGATTCACAACACTTAGGTAATGGAAATTAATGATAATTTGGTTTTTAACTCGTTGTCTTAAATCTAACTGCTGCTTATTGCATGCGACAACATATCGCCCCATTTAAATCAATAGTGTCATAATTCAAAAATCGTCTTCCCAAAAGGACCCGTTTAAACTTTAAGCAATAATTCATAAATTAAAATATCGTAGTTACACAAAATATATTGTTTATTCTGAAAAATGTACGACGATCTTGGCTCTGTGACCTAAAACTGAGATGCTATAATTGAAAATATGGCCCCAAAATTGTACATGAAATTGAGGATTTTGAAATTTCGGACTGTTAAACTTGGAATCTTGATACTTGGGATTTTAGTTTTTGGGCATATAAACCAAAATTTAAAATATAATTTGCTTTGTGTTTTTTTTTTTCATTAAACTTGTTTGGGGTAAAAATTCGTTAAACATTTTGAGGTGAGTTTTCATAATGAAGAAGTCCCCCAAATTTAGGAACATATTTCATTATATTTTTAGGGCTATTTTTCATTTTGCATGAGGTCATATTGCATTATGAAAACTAGCCCCAAATTTGGGGTCAATTTTAATTTTGTTGGGCCAAATATCTCGTGGTCATATTTTAACGCGTAATAACAAGTAAAATAACGGCACATTTAATCGTAATCGGTAAATTTCCAACCATTTAGAAAGAATTTTTTGCTCAATATCAATAAGGCGTTTTAAGTTAAACTTATAACCAAACGGGACATATGATTTATATTAAACATACACATGCCATCAAAGTAAAGTATACGCCCTGATGTACTTATAATCTAAATATTTATTTGCATTTCTCGATTTATAACGTATGTTTTTTTAAAGTTATTTGATCGTTGCCTATGTGAATATTTTAATTTTAAAAATCTATAATTTAAAAATCAACTAAGAGAAGAGGATTTAAGTAAGATTTTTGGCCTGCATACACAGAAAGAAAAACACTCGGGATAAATCAAATTGTTTACAATTACTTTAAGTACGAGTCGTACTCAAAAACTCAAACGTTCTCAAAATAATCCTAAATGGCATTACTTTCAAAAATCAATCCCGGAATTTCTTGAAATAAGTATAAAATTCTTAAATCAAGTAAAAAAAAAATGATTACAATTTCCGTTGGTAGTCCCACTCTGAGAGTAAAATTGCAAAGTGGGGGTTTAAATCTCATTTAAGTTTAAATTTATGCGTGCATATTCTTGTGTTTTTCAAAGTTTGTTGTAGATTTACAATAACCCAACAACAACAGAACAAGAAGAAAAAAATATATTATTTTTATTATCAAAGTTATTTTCGGGATTACAAAATTTATTATTAATACGATTTCCGTATGACGTCCTAAATTCCCAGTATTTTTATGTTTAAACCTCAGGCTTACGCATGTTTTAATTTGCTACAGACATTGGAAAAAAGTTTGGTCAGATTCATGTGTACCACGAACGGTTTATAAGTAAATTTGAACTCTTGCTTCTCATTTAGATTATATTTTGGTTAACTATGGACATAAGATTTCGAAAGTAAAAACCATATTGGGCATGATGTTGGTGTTTTATCATTCTGTATGGTGTAAAACGGGTAAGTAAATCAATCATTATAACTTTTTCTTTATTATTTCTGTTTTTTGTTTTTTTTCAAGCACGAATTCGGGATGAAATCAAATTTATAATACTTGAATCAAGTGCATTTTGAGATTTATTCAATCTAAGTTTTACTTAACTCAATCTCATTTTAGGATTATTTCAAGTACGAAATCGGGATTGAATATTTCATTTAATTTCATTTATTTACGTACATATTTTGCGATTGAAAATCCGTACTTGAATCAATCTTTCTGTACTTGATTCAAGAAAATCTGTACTCACCGTACTATTAATACCGCTTCGGATTGATTTGAGTACGGATGTATTGATTTTTCATTTCAGTGTACAAGTGTTCTACCGAATTAAGGGTTTTGGTGCATTAATGTTTAGGTGGATAAAATAACGTTCAAATATTATCTTTATATCTTATTTGTTTGGTTTTAAAACTAACGAAATCGACCTTAAATTTCGCCTAGTGCCCATACAAATGTGCACCCAGAAAAAGGATTTTGCCGCAACGGTGATCATACCGCTAGGGAACAATGTTGAAGGGTATATATGATTATATACAGCTGATTACAGCAGTTTTACTTGTTTAACAATGAAAGGTCTAGAAACTTACTCTATTAGTTAGCAAAAAATTTGCAATGAATGAGTAAATCTTAAATTTACAAAAGTATGCCTCATTAGCAAAATTAAGTACGTGGCGAAACAAGATTTTGTCTTAAACAATTTAATTGAATGAACTAATTTTCGAGTACGTGGACTAACCCTACGTTTCCACTTGCAAGTAATTAGTTGCAAGTAGCCGATTGGCTGAAAGTACAAAAATTGTGTGAATGTTAGTAAAAAAGGTAGGGTGTATTGAGTTTTTGAACTTGCACTTGCATGTGGAAACGGGGGTAAAATAAGCGAGTACTTTCAGTTATTGAACAGACCGTATGTGTATTTAAAATCTAAAGTGTGCTTTGGACCAATAATATTTTTAAAATACAAATTTTTAAAAACTTTAAGGCCCGTTTTCACAACTTACCGATAGCTAAAAGTAGACTTTAACCGGCCTTATAAAAAGTGTTCCATTATTAAAACTTTACTTTAACCTAAAGAAAGCGATTAAGTTAGTTAACCTGGTAGGTTAAAGTAAAGTTTTAATATGGAAACACTTTTTATACGGCCGATAAAATCCTACCTTTAGCTATCGGTAGGTTATGAAAACGGGCCTAAAAGAATAAAAATACTTAAAAAAAATTTAATGTTTCGCTATTAATTTTTATTAAAAAACAAACTGTCAAGCAAAATAGAATGTATTTGTTTCCTGAAAGATAATTTTTAATGCACGCAGAGAAAAAAAAGGTTGTGGTAAACATATTCTAAGAGTAAAATATTAAAAAAAGATTCATGATTGTAGTCAACATATTATGATTATTATTACCATAAACTCATAAAATAAATATTGTTAGTAGTACATCCTATTATAATTAAATGTAATCATACTGTTATCATGTCAATCATAATAAGTTTCGCATTAATCATACTATGATACAATGTAATTATGTTATGAATAAAAGTAAACATACAATAGTTTGAAAGAACCATATTATAATTTAAATATTATAATTGTAATCAAATTATAATTGTGGATTATCATAACACCTTTATTATTGTCGTAGGTCGCAATTATTTCTAAATTATTTTATAGAATTTTCATACTTTTTTCAATGTTTTTGCGCCAATATGTTCGCACTTTCACAATATTAGAAAGAAAATTAAAATTTGTTTAGCAATGCTGTATTATTTTGTGATACTTAGGCCCAAATTTAGTTAGCTAACAGCAATGGTTTAACCAAAAAAATATTATTTCCAGCTTTTTGTTAACCCTTATTAAACAATGTTATGTTATTTGTTAACGACCAGTTAGACAACGGCTCTTCCGTTTACATTAGTTACATTTGTGTTTTTATAGAAAATTACTATTATTTACCCAGTTGGCCAAATGGTCATAGACGCAAATGTCGTCAACGATGTCTTCCGAACATTTTTGAATTTGTCGCCTATATAACATTGATGGCGACAACTTAAGTAAGAAAGCGTGTATATTGTCGTGTTAAAAATCATATTTACGACTTTTTTGGAGACATTTTTTTAAATTTGTCTTGAATAATAATTTATTGAGGACAACGTAAGTAACCATTGCATGCATTTTGTCTTGTTTCGAACCACTTTGACGACAAAATGCATGCAATGCTCGCTTACGTTGTCCTCTACTAAAAAAAATTAACAACTTAAAATTTGTATGTAATTTAAAATTAATATTTCTTGATGTTTTGCTTTTATTATCAATATTTTTGATAATAAAAAATAAATAATCCTGCCCGTTAAATATTATTATTTTGTAACTTATAACGTTATTCGCGGCTGCGTTTCAATTGTGAAATTGGAATACGTGAACTGATAGGACAAGAAACACAAAAAATGCTGCTGACTACATTGCAATATCGTAGGCCATATGCAAACCTGCTAAATCCACTTTTTAAGTAAATTGAGATTTTAATGCCGTGTGGAAGAGAAAGATACACCTCGTCGACCAGCATGTAGTTTTTCTTCAAATTGAGTCTTATGAAATATAAAAAGTTTGTTGTTTCCATTAAAATTTATTGGAAGTTAGCAGGTTTGCATATTATGTCGACGATATGTTAAGTTCAGAACGCATTCCCTTATTAATCAAAAGCCTATTGGAGGTCTGACTGCTTTCACACATCCAGTATCCACTATTTTCGAGCCCAGTCTCTCAAACTCATCGGCCATTTCATTAGTTTGGAATTCACTAGTTGGAATTCACAGCCCATCAAGGCCCTGGAATTCACTAGTTGGAATTCACAGCCCATCAAGACCGTAAGAGCTTTTAGTAAATATATCCTCGAAGTATACCCATTTACCCGTTCCCCTTATTCTGGATATATCGGCAAATCTGAAGTATCACCAATATATCAGTATCGGTGTTCGTTAAATCCCTAATTGTCACTTACCTATCGGCGACTTAATCGTAGATAGTGTCAACAATATTGTCATCAACGACACTATTAAGGTAATGTCGCTAATCGGGCATTAACGACTTTATGAGAAAAAAGTCGTTTATATAGTCGCCAGTGACAACTTTAACCACATTGTTACCCATATGATCATTAACGACAATATGCATAATAATGTCGCTCACATTGTCGTTTACGACTTAAGTGCCCTTTGTTCGAAAAAGTCGTCGACGATTTGCATGGGCTGTCGCCAACATGTCGTCAGGGATTTACTATGGGTCTTGTACGCGTCCTCGACGTTGTCTTAAAGACATGGCCAACTGGGTATAAATTATACACAGACGCTTACACGCATATTATTTTTGTTAAGCACCAGCACAAACACTTTTTTGTTTTCTATGACATTTCTTTATTTTTTTCATTTTTAGAAATAATAAAAATGTAAAGAAAAACACTGCTTCCAACCTTAAAATTTGGTATTTTCATAGAGTTAACATTTTTTGCTCTGTTAAAAATTATTAGTTAACCAAATTATTAGTAAATATGAAATGTAAGTTAGCCAATAGTTATCATTTTAGTTTACTGATTATTAACTAATGACTGTTAATTTGGGCCTTAGCAATTTTCTTAATAAACAATTTGTCTATTACTTTTTTTTAATTCTTTAAAATAATAATTTTGTGTTTATTTTAAATGGGTATTGCTTTGTTTAATCGTTTAACCACTTTTTACACTAACAAATAATTCGATACATAACAAACGGCAGACCTGATGTAAAATTATGTGACCAATGGCGCTAACAAAATATTTTTAGAGAAAAGATATTTTGTTTGCATCTTAAGCATACTATGACTACACTTATAGAAAGTTATCATGTTATGGTTATTTAACATCATTAAATTGTTGTAAGTAATATAATTGCCCTTATCATGGTTGGTGAATTTTAAATACGCCTGTGACTGTTTGGTAATAGATTAAAAAGCACGTGAACTTTTTTTCTTTAATCTTTTTTTTTTTTTTTTTAGCGATAAACCAACACTCAGGGGATGCCCCCTATATATGCAGTGCATTGTGTTGATCAGGAAAATAAGGTTTGGGAAGGTGGAAAGAGGGAATAGTGTTTGTGGACATTTGACTTGAATCTTAATAAATTGTAAGTACCGGGGAAGACCTCTGCGGGAAGTTTATTCCACATACGGATAGTTTGACTGAAAAACTAATTTTCTCTATAATGCGTTGTGCGAAACACAGGACAATCGACTACAAACGGATGTGATCCACTGGATGAGCGAGTATTACGAAGAAATACTCGGGCGGGAGGAATAAGTTCACTTATCTCAGTGGAACACCTCCCATTGTAATATCGATAGAAAAGTGTCACACAACCCACATTCCGACGATGCTCCAATGAGTCAATAGAGTTGGATACCCTACTGTCATTGATGAGCTTCACCGCCCTCCTTTGTACACGGTCCAGAAGGTTCAAAATAGACTTTGAAGCCCCTGCCCATATATGGGAGTTGTATTCCATCTTCGGTCGGATATATGTAGGTGGCATAGATAGTAAGGAGATCGGATGAAGTGAAGTAAGTCTTGCACCGTTTTAAAAAACCTAAACACTTGAATGCTTCTTTCGACACTTTAAAAACGTGTTTATTCCAGCGGACATCGCACTGTATTCTCATGCCCAGAACATTAAGAGTATCCGATTCTTCAATATCAATGCCACCCATTACTACAGATGACATAGTTGGTCCCACGGCCCGTCTGTGGGTCAACATACAACATTGGGTCTTGCGTGCATTAAATTCGACCCTATTCGCTTGACCCCACTCAGAGATTGCAGCCAGGTCCTGATTAAGAGTGTCATTCATATTCTGCCTTTTGCCCCCAATCTCAACAAGGCTTGGCCTATGATCGAAGGAATATGAATGACAAATGTTGCTGTCATCTGCAAAAGAGTAGATAGGATTTGAAGTATGACTAAGAAGGTCATTAAGAAATATAAGAAATAGCGTATAGCCAAACAGCCGCAGGCGTATTTCAAATTTGCCAATCATTATAAGGGTTAGTATGTTTAAAAAGTTATCATTATTTAGTTGTTAGGAAAAATAATTATTTTGGTACGGGTCAATATTAGAACAAAATATTGGCCAAATGGCCGCCGCGACCTCGGCGGCACACCTCCATCCGAAGGTCGATATTTTCGATGACGCTGAAGCATAATTTATTTTTTTAATGCCGTTAATGTGCCGAAATATGTCATCCTTTAGGTCTTGAATTGTTGCTGGCTTATCGATGGGCAGCTTTTCTTGCAAATAACCCCAAAGAAAGTAGTCCAACGGTGTCAAATCACATGATATTGGCTGCCAATTGACATCGCCACCCCGTGAGATAACAAGGCCATTGAATTTATCTCGCAAAAGAGTTGTGTGGCAAGTGGCACCATCCACATCCATATCTTCCAATTCAGTACATAAAAAGTTCGTTATCAACTTGTTATCAGTAACTGCCTGACTGGCCTCATTTTAGACAAAAAACGGCTCGATGATGATGCTGGCGGCATCAAACAGTCACTCTTTTAGGGTCCATTGGTTTTTCGACAATCACTCTTGGATTATCATTCGCCCAAATGCGGCAATTCTGCTTATTGGCGAATCCACTGAGGTGAAAATGAGCCTCATCACCGAAGATGATTTTTTTCGAAAATTTATCATCCACTGTTGCCATTTCTTGCCACCATTCTGACCCTTGACGACGTTTGGAATGGTCAGCAGGCTTTAGTTCTTGAAGTCTTTATGCATAATGTTCATCAACGACGAGCGTTCGATTTGCAATTGTTGGGCATGACGACGAGTTGAGGTGGACGGCTCTTATGCCACACTATCGCGAACAGCAGCAATATTATCTAAAGTACGAGCTGTATAAGCATGCACTTGTGTTTTCACATCTCCTACAGACGCAGTTGGCTCAAATTTTTGCACAATTTTTTCGATTGTACGCAAATTAAGACGATTAAATAGATCGAAAAATCACGAAGTGCACGATATACATTTTGATTTGAACACTCATTTTCATAATTAACCTGAATAACTTTAACGCGTTGCTCGATTGCGTATCTTTCCATGGTTCAAATTGTGTTAGTCTGAAACTGAGAAATGTTACATGAAATGCAGAAAAAAACTTGACAATTTAATCATCCGTTATTTCCTATACCTTTCGAATTATTTGTTAGGAAGTAGTAAAACAATTAAAATAAATATACCCATTAAAAATAAAGACAAAATGACCAGCTTATAGAAATTAAAAAAAAAACATGTTAAGTAACAAAAAATAAAATATCAGTGCTAAAAAAATGTTTTATTGTTGTGAAAGGGTGCAAAAAGATGTGAAATATGTGTGCAAAAATATTGACCGTTGTTCGTTAGCTGATGATTCGATGTTGATTCGATGACTCCAATATGATTACTGTAACTATATTTTGAATCATAATATGGTTCTTTCAGACTATAGTATGATTTCCTTTAACCATAACATAATCACTTGGTATCATAATATGAATACTTCTAAACTTTAACATGATAAGAGTATGATTACATTTAATTATAAAAAAAAATAAATTAAAAACAAATTAGGAGGGAAAAGGGAAAACTATAATGATGTAATCAAAGTTTTTTTGGGAATAAAAAATTTATCTTTAAAAAATGTCTGAATGCCGTGCTAAATTCCAAATTTTTTTATATTTGATAAATACACAGAAATTTATTGTTGATGTAAAATTACGAATATATTTGTTGAAAATATGATATTTTATGATTCTAAAAATAAACATAATATGTTGACTACAATCATGAATCTGATCATAATATGTTGCTCTGAGAAAACGTTTAACACAACCATTTTTTTCTTTGCGTCTATCAGTTTTATATATGAGGATGTGTCAAAAGTCCGTTAATTTTGATTTGCGGAGAAGAAACTTTCATGAAAAAAATTTCATGACAAACATCCATGCTAGTCTACAAATCTCTCCCTCATCTTCCCTAATTTGCGGATTTAACACCGTGTGACTATTTCTTGTTTCCAAAGCTGAAGAAATGGTTCGGCGGAAGAAGTTTCATTGAAACCATAAAATCACCTTACGAACAATTACTTGACTTGATGAAATGAAAAATCTATTTTTTTTTTTTTTTGATGGGATAAAAAAGTTGGAGAAAACATGGGCGAACAGTAAACAGATAACACCAATCTCAAATAACACTGTATCACAAAATGAAATAAAGTAGAAATTGCTAACAGGAAATTCTATTTTTCTGAAAGGTACTGTCGAGTAGAATTACAATCAGTTTTTGGAATTATCCAAGCACCTCCAAAATCTTAAGTTATGGGTAAAATACCGGGTTTTTATATCAACTTTGCATGTGTTTTATTGTAGCAAATCTATTGCTTTAATTTTTTTTAAAAAACATAATTAAATAGGAGTTAAAACGAGGGCTTGTATTTGAAAATCGCTTAAAAATTAACTGAGTGAAATATTAAACTTTTGATTAAAACATGTTATTCTAAGTTATTTCAATCAAAAATTTTCGCTTGGCCGTTTTTTTTTATTGAACATCATCAGAATCCCGTTTAAGCGACCAGCATTATTCTGGCCTAAGTTATCTGGGAAAAAGTCCAAAGGTGAATACAGGATATTAATTTTTAAAAGACATATTAGATATCATTTCATCATAAGCTTTTAAAAATTTATTAATGACCTTGACATAGTCGTGACTTCGATGATTGCCAAGAAAATTATCTCAAAGCTCAACAAAACTTTTCCATAGGCGTTTTTCAACGAGCCACAACTTGACCTAAAAATTTATTAAAACAGATAAAATAAAAAGGTTTGTGATTTGGAAGTAAATATGTATATAAGTTCATTCTTATATTTTGTTGATGGGATAAGCTATTCCTATGCGCATTTCACTGGTTGCTTATGCCAGATCATCATTAATTCTTTTATTTTGGCTTTTACGTTGCCATTATACATCTTTTCCTATATTTTGATATATTCTGGTGAATTTCGGGTATATTTATTGGACCTCAAATTCGTCAAGTTATGATAGATGAAACCTTTGAGAACAAGTTTAGTATGACATCGTTTCATTTTTTTTCGATGAACAGTGTAACATATTTATATACAAAGAGCAATGAGATCTCGGCCTACAGCCTAACAATGAAAAATAAATAGAATGCGGGAATTATTTCTTTTTCATAAATTATTTTAATTAACCATTTATGTAATGTACTTCTATGAGTTGAATTTCAATTTATAATCCTTTTTACCAGGGCTGGGGTGTCGTACGAAAAAAGTACTAACTCCGACTCCGACTCCTACTATAATCTTGATGCTAAATGTATATGAGACTCAGTGATGTTAACTTTTATTTTTTCATTACCGTACGGCCTTCTAAAAATTAGAGTTTTTGAGAAACAATTACCGTACGCAAACATAAATGTGCTGTTTCCAAATGACAGGCGATTGATTATGTAGCAAAATTTATCAGGGGTGTTATGGAAATCGCAAACGCAAAACGCAAGAATTTGGAAGTTGTTTTTAATAAACTTTAAACCAAATTCTTATAATTTTTGGTTTCAAATCCTGTTTAATAGGAAAATATTTGTTAAATATTTGTCATAAAATTCTTTTATTACAAAAATCTTTTTTAAAAACGACTTTTAAAATTCTTGCGTTTTACGTTTGCGATTTCCAGCACACCCCTGTATATGAAAAGCACTCAGTCCATCGCCTGTCATTTGGAAACAGCACATAAGAGGAGTATTCATAAACCATTTATTTAAATTTTAAATGTGTTTCAAGAAGATAATTTTTATTTTGGACATTTTTTTTTAATTTTTTATGCCGAAAAACTTTGGAGTCCGAGTCGCGAGTTTTTGTGGGTACTACACTCACAATATTCTGTACGTAAAATTAACTGAAATTGTAATATAAAATAAATGAAAGTTCAATTAAAAACCGGTCTACCTATTTTTCATTTATTTTTAACAAAAAGTTCATTTAATTTTTACTGTCAAAAATTCAACACCATATTCCGTAAAATCAAATAAATATTCAGTTTTTTTTTTTAAATTTTACTGTCAAAAATTCAACACCATATTCAGTAAAAACGATTAAATATTCAGTTATTTATTAAAATTTTACTGTCAAATTGACCCCATATTCAGTAAAAACAATTAAATATTTAGTTATTTTATTAAATTTTCGTTTACTCCACAAAAGAGCCGAATTTCTAAAAAATACCAGACAGACACCTGTCCGCTTGTTTTTCTTATAAGCGAGAGAGGAGAATATTTTTATTTACTTACCCAGTTACACACGTTTGTTTTACTTTTGTTGTAATGACCACGTTGTTTACAGAAGAACTCTCAATTATAAGACACCAGCAGCATGACCGATATGGCTTCGCAATTATTTTACTTTTAAAATTTGATGTATTTAACTAAATTATTTTAACAAATAGAAAATGGGTATTGCTTACACAAAACAAGCAATTCGTTTTTTTTGGTAGTAAAATTATATAAAATAACTGAATATTAAATTGTTTTTACTGAATATGGTGTTGAATTTTTGACAGTAAAATTTTATCAAATAACTGCATATTTATTTGTTTTTACGGAATTCGCGGTTGAATTTTTGAGAGTAAAAATTAAATGAACTTTTCGTTGCTTTAAATTACATTTTTATTTACTTTAACATAAAGAAGAATTTAACTCAATCAACGGACAATATTAACTGCAACTGAAAATCCGTATTAATATGCACTTAGTTTTTTGAATAACTGTAAGAATCAGTTAAAAATAAAATTGCTTGGAATTTTAAATGTTTATTTATTTAAAAATTACTGAACGGAATATTTCTTAAATAAACTACAGTCCGTTACTGTAATAATATTGTGAGTGTACGACTCCGACTCCGGCACAAAAACATAAACTCCGACTCTTCAACTCCGACTCCGACTCCACAGCCCTGCTTTTTACAATAGTCTTACAGAAAAAATGCTTAATATAATTGAAAAAGAAAATTATTTCTTTATCCAGAAACATTTGATTGACTTAAAGGTTGTATATTAGAATCTGATATTAATTTAACATAAAATATTTATTTCTAATCAAACTTTACATCTAAACAAGATTCGCCATTAAACTACTAAAACATTTACAGAATTTATTATCGTTTTTCTAGTTACATCATCCCTGTTATTTATTCCGAAATATAGTCCAAAGTAGTTTCTGGCCTTAATTTAATGATTAAGACAATTCCCCAAATGACAGTCATTTTGTTTACTTTCTTTATATTTATTATTTTGTATGTTCATCTCGTCGAAACTATCATACAATCATCATTATAGTGAATAAAAACCATTTACATTTTCAATCAGCTTACAACAATATAATTTCGTTTCTAAGGCCAAGAAACAGAAGAAGAATTTAACATTTGCCAAACAACCATTTAGAATTATTTATGAGTGCAAGCTAACAAAGTGCAAAAATCTAAGAAAGTCGAAATAAAATTCCCTTATTTGCCATTCAAAATACATTTGCAATTTGGTATTACTTAACAACATACTGCTATCGAATGTATTCTATTATCTAAACATATCCTAACAAATCCTTTTTATGACCACATTATGTACAACATGCATACACACACACAATATAACAGCCAAGTGTTACAACAAAATGGTTTAATTCAATGTTACAAATACGAGTTAAAAAACTAACTTAGATATCCTTGTGTTTTGTAAATGTGGATCTGTGTGTGTGTGTGTGATTGTTAATAACGGCAATAGTAGCAGTTGTCACGCACACACAATACCACGCTTCAAAAGTGCGTTCAATTACCTGTTACAGCCGTTAGATGAATTTCTATGGCCGGAACATGAGCCGCCAACATCATTTACTAGCTGTTGTAGTGTATGCCCCTGGATTTGTTTTGTCGATAATATCATGAAGATAAAACAAGTGTTGAATAGGTTCATCCTCTAACTCATTTATATGAATATTATAATAAGTTCTCTGTGGAACAGTGATTACGAATGCTTAAGAATTTATTAGAAGTATGTTGATAAAAGACGTCATAGAAATGGGATAAAGTATTAATACCTCAACAGCCTGTTCGTCGATTTCGAACGTTAACGTTCGCATAGAAAATGTATTTAATGTATCAAAATTTAAAAAAAAACTCACAGCTTTGGTCATAGAGGATTAACTATAACGGAAACAGAGAGAAATCAATTTAATTCAGCTGTCAAAAAACCCAACTCTTTGATTGTAAGTCAGAAAGGTGTTAAGCAAATGTCTGCATAAATCTGTTTGAAAAGCAACCAAATAATAAAAATCAAATGGGTGTACCACACATTTCTGTACTGCAACAATGACAAATGCTATTCTGCGAGAATTTGTGATGTTTCCTTGTATGTCGTAAGTGGCGTATGAATACTAAGAATTGGTTTTGCAAAGAATTGTTGTTGCAATACTAGTAAGAAATATTTCGTACACACCTTCGTCCCAACCTCACATCAAAAAAATAAAAATTTGTTTATTTTTTGTTCCACTCTCATCGCCGCGTGTATTTTTCATTCCTTTGTAAATTTTTTAGAGTATTTTTTATACCAGCACTACCACTATGGTGACGCAGTTGTTTTTTACTTTTACAAGGTCACACACATATGTAAATTGGTCGACTACACTTCACTTCAGTATTTGCTAGTGACAGCCAATAAAACATTGTTTTTTTTAATATTTATTAGTTGGATTTCCGTATATTAAATATGAACTAACAATAATTAATCAAATCTTATTATAATACTTAATTGTTGTCCTGCCAGTGCTGGACGTAAATTTTCCCCATCACTGTTTCTGTTCGCATACGTACGTGTTTAGCACTCTCTTCTAATCGGATGTTGTGTCCTGCTCATTGAGATCCTTGTGAATATTTAAGTTTTTAACTTAAATGGGTCGGCTGTGATTATTGGAAGAAGTTCATTTGATGCCCTTGAATTTTTTGATATTAGAGGCCAAGGCAGCTCCCATACCTGAATACCGTAGCACCAAAATGGCTTTATGATAGAATTGTGAGCCAATTTATTTTAAAATGCTTTTATTTTTAGTTTAAATAATTTTGCCACTTTATGGCATTTCGACCTTAAATGTCGATCAAAATGTATGCCGAGATATCTTACATGCAATTGTTGAAATATTATTTGATTATTGACTTTAATAAATGACGTAGCGAGAGCTTAATTTCTATTGGCTAGTTATTTTAAGCGGTTACTTGCTTTTATGAAGTGCATACCTACACAGCTTATAAAAAATTCTTAAATCTTAAGGGCCTTAAAACTTGGCAAACCTTGCCACGGACAAAATACGTCATCTAACGGAAAATCATGTGCATGACGTAGTTTTGTATTGTTTCAGTCTTGGTGATGGCGACACTTAGGGTTGCCAGAAACCCAAGTTCAAATAACTGGACATCGTAAAAAATTCACCTGGATTTTGAAAAATAACGGACAATTTAAATATACATATTTAATTTTTTACACTTATGGCTAATAAATCACTGATGGTTTAAACGCTGGTTTAGTTAAGCTAAACTTGAATTCATATTTTACATTCTGTTCACAAAATAACATGTGGCAGCATTACGATCAATGCTGTCAAATTCATATGGTTTGCATTGGTAGTTTAAACGCCCAATTTTAAGCGTTTAAAGATGGTTTACATGTTTACTGATTAATAGATTTGCTGGTTTTAACATATTTTAAGCCAAAAAGAGAGTTTAACTTGCATTGATTTATTAGCCCTTAATAATTAAAATTCAGTCTGAAGTCCATAAGTGCCATAAATCACAAAAAGATTTGTGTATTTTCTACTTTTTTATTGGTTATATTTATTATAACCGTAAAAATACAATTGCATGTATTCCCTGTGCAGCCAACGAATGCAGAAACAATCAGGGGTGTGCCGGAAATCGAAAACGTTAAACGCAAGAATTTTTAAAAAAGTCGTTTTATAATAAGATTTCTGAAGTAAAAGAATTTTATAACAAATATTCTAATATCTATAATAGTTATACAAATTAGATTAAAAGTGTATTAAAAACAACTTTCGAATTTTTGCATTTTACATTTTCGATTTTCAGCACACCCCCGAATATATAAATCTTATCCGTTTAATAGCTTTTTATGAACTGTAGCATCGATTCGTTAAAGCATATTTTACCAATACGAATTATCCACCACACTTTCACTAACAGAAGCGATATTTTCGGCAATGCAAAATTTGAGATGATGCACAGGGCTGACCAGTTTTTCAAATTTCTTTATAATCTTGCTAGCTCCTTGCACAGTAGATTGATGATGACGAGCATAATCACCCCGTAATGTTTTGTAGAAAGTTCTTTAAAAATCATTTTCGTAAATAGGAAACCTTTCGCTACCCAATAAAAAATTTTATAATTTTGCGAAGCACTAATGGTACATTTAAAAATATAAGCGCACAATTATGCGCTACGCAATAAAACATACATAGATGCAGTAAAGAAATTGAGGGAGCTTTTAACAAGTTCCATTATAAAAAAATAATATTTCAAGTGCGACGGTATTCCCTTACTAGGAAGCAGTTTTTACATGCGTTGAATAAAGCAAAAAAACTAATTCCTGTTGCTTTTAAAAAAACCCAATTTGTATCACTATGAACAAATGTTTTTAAACCACTGTGCATTAGCATAAACATGCAGCATAACCTACTTGCTTCACCTAGATGATGATTGTGAGTCAGTAGATTACATGGTGTAGAGTTAATATTATAGAACATACATGTATGAAATAAATGTATCTAAATATGTACATCACAACTAAAACCTTTAGTATGGTTTAGTGTTTTGTTAGTTCATGTAACAGTATGTGAAAACCATTTATCTCAATGTTTTTGAATATTTTAGAAGATTTTCGCGATGCGATGTGTGCTGTTTTCATTTATACTTGCTTTTTATGTTTCTTTATTTTACGGTTGGAAAATAAAAATGCGTACGAGCACAGTTCATGTTCGTGTGTAGTTTCGATAGATGGAGTCAGTGTTAAACAGTAGAAATTTTTGCGTTGGCACGCATTTGTTATAAACATAAATGAGCTTAGAAATGAACCCCCGCAGGATAAGATACACACATGCCACGCTTTTATCTTCGGGTGTATGTGTGATGTTTATAATACCAAATAACACAACACTAACACTTTCAATTTAACTATTTCTCATCTACTTTGGCACATTTTTACGTGAATATTCTTTATATTCCTACACATACAAACATAATATTCATAAAAAAAAAGAACACTGAAGAGGTGTTGGTAGAGCAGGGATTTGCACTGTTATGCATTGGGAAGTGTGGGTGTGTGTGTGTGTGTATTAGAGTTTTAATATACATACTCGTTTTACATGAACATTATATTATTATTTAATGCAGGCGATTTTTTTTCTTTTTTGTAAGTAACAGTAATATGAGTGCGTAATATCTGGTATGTACGATTGAGAACATTATACAAATGATATGACATTAGTTAGATAAGCATAAGTGCAAATTGGCTTACAAATCGGGATTTGTTTATTATTTTCGTTGTTTCTTTACTCCTCAAACACTTACGTGCATGTTAAATTTTCAGTCATATACAAATATGTACGTATGTATATATATGTTTATTAGAAAATTATATACAATTGTTTGGTTTTGTTAACGACATTGATTTGAGTTTTTCTAAACAAATTTTTATTTTTACATTCTTCACGTTTTTTCGCTAACGTATTTATTTTTCTTACGCCCTAAAGTATGTAATACATCTTATTTAAAATATTACTCAATCTTTTGATTAAACAAGCTTAAAGCACCAACCAATGTAACCAGATTAAAACTTGAACAGCTAGCTAAATTATAAATTGGAAAAAGCTAACAAGATTTGGAATAAATTGTAAAAAATAGCCCAATTCACAAGCTCTGACGTATGGCTTATTCTTCACAACAATACGATTTTTGTTAATGCAATTGTGTTGGATCGAAAATTTCAATTCAATGCACATTCTCAAATCACTTTGAAATTTGTTTTACCAAATAAAAAAAAGTTAATATAAAAAAGGAAATTAAATAATTTTATTGATACAAATTTTTATTTATTTCTTCTTCTTTTATATTTGCCATTCAAATTATTCGATACCATGAAATTAAACCAGGGGCCTGATTATGGCAGTCGTGATCGAGTAATTTCTCGATTCGAAAGCAATTTATTATTTAATTATTTTAGGCAATACTGAACGAATCGGAATAATTTTTTCAGTGTTATAAAGCATTAATTTTAGTTTCACAATACTGAAAAAATTATTTCGATTCGTTAAGTATCGACTGAAATAAAATTGCTTTCGAATCGAGGAAATACTCGATCACGACTGCCAGAATTAGGCCCCTGGTATGAAAGTTGTTATTTGAGGTGAAATGGTATAAATATTAAATGATAAGAAATTTTAATTAAAATAGTTTAAAAAAAATCACTTGAAATTAATAGAACCTACATTTCGCACTTGTTCAACGATAGTGTATTGACTCAAAAAAAAAATATTTTTTTCACTTTTTGGAAAAATGTTCACGTTATATATTCACTGCAAAATTATCGTTAGTTTAAATTTTGAGTGGATGCACTATTATTAAACAAGTGCGATATATTTTGATCATTAAGGAAAATTAAATTGGGGGTGTTAGGTATCAGATTCCAAAAAGATTTTTGTAAGATCACCGTACAAACCGACCACTCAAAACTTATTATGAAACAATTTACTAGTGAATAATATAATCTTATAATTTTTGTATTATTTCTTTATTTTTATTTTGCACTTAATATTAAATATTTGTAATTTTCATAAATTTTAATTTATAATAATTCTTAATTCACCGATATTAAATTAAATTGTTTGCTATTCCAATTTAAAATTATATGCTGCAATATAACAGCCAGATTCATAAAAAGTTCTTATTTTAAACTTATAACTATCAAACGCTTTTTGTCTAATAAACCTATATAAATTTGTATTCATAAACGTACATTAACAGTTTTATTACTATTAACAGTTAATGGCGATTTTGTGTTAAGATATGGCAACTTTCTTTATATTTTGCTGGTATTTTATTGCTAGTGATGCATGAAACTTCAATTCGGTTCACATGATATTCTATATTTAATTGTTCTTTATAGTTTTTTTTAATTGTAGAACTTAAAAATTATTCTTATAAGATAAAACTACATATTGTACTATACATTTCATGTATTTAACATGTCCATATTAATAAATAAAACATTTTTTTCATTATTTTTGAACATATTTCACAAAAATAATATCATAAAATAAAGACACAATAAAGACAAAATTTCATTTTATTTTTGGTTTATAGAAGGGTAAATCGAACAATAAATTTACATACTTTATGAATGGTTTATTAAATGTGTAATAGACTATTTTTCGTTCATGAATACAACTTTAGCAATTTTACATTATATTTGGATAATTAACTATTAATAAATTTTTATGAATACGGCTGTAAGACTTTAAGTCTTATCCATTTAATATCCAATAAATAAAATTAACAAATTACCAAAATTACTTCCAGGCCTGGTATAAATGCAACATTCTTTAATACATAGAAAAATCAATTGTGGAGTAAAATATCGAGAAATTAAAATAATGGCCCTACCTGGGGCCCACTATTTGAAATTTAAATTTTCCATTTCTTTTACAAATTTTTACTTTAAATTTTGTGTAACGCTCAAACATTAATGCATATATGTCAAAATCAATTGTCATTTCAACAAAAATCATAGTTGAATTTATCTAAAACAGAGATGTAAAATTGTTTCTTAATCGGGCGATTTAAAAGTGTTTTGAATAAACTCATGACTAAATGGTGATTAAGCTTAATTAACATTTAAGTTGCTCACTCGATGAGCGGAGTATAGTCGGAGTACACAAATGTTCGTTTTGAATACGGGTGTAAATTTCTTTTTAAAAAAATTCAAAACTTGCGGAAAATATTTTGATAGTACAATTGTCTTATTTTTCTTTAGTGTTACTGTTGATTATTTTATACGTTTTATTGCTATCCCGAAATTTCAAATTAACACACGCCATTAAAATTCCGCAATTTTTCTAATAAAAGAAAATTGTTAATTGCCCCTCGTTATTTTTTTAACTTGAATTTTATTGCAGCATACTTCAGTGCGTTGATAAAAGTCAACATAAAATAAAAGCTTTATTACAATTGATCGAAAAAAGTAGAAAAGCTTTTTAAAGAACAAGATTTAAGAGAAGCATGACGATTAATTAAATGAGTGGTGAAAAGCATTGTTGGATATTCAAAAGAGAAGAAAAATATATGTACAGTTGTTTCCCGATTTAATGAAAAATTGATTGTCAGCCCTGTTCGTTAAATTGAAAAATTCGTTAATACCAGTACTAAAAAAAATTTATTCATGTTACAAAAAATTAACAGAACAATTCATATCATTATTAATGAAACAATTAATTATTTTAAAAAAATAAGAAAAAAGTACATAATTATTAAAAGAAACTTGTTATTGACGTTTTGTTTTGCGATTTCTTTAAACTTTTTTCAATTCGATATTATTTTCCTGTCCCCACTGGATACATACATCATAGCTTTTGATTACATCGCTGTGTTTAATTTTTATCCCTTCATCTGCAGGTACATCGTTTTCTAATCATGCATTAATTTCTTCATCTTCGTCCTAATCTCATAAAACTTCAAACATATCGTCCCAGTTAATGTCTTCTGCCGTTAATTGATTCTAAAAATTTGTCAAAAATTGTTAACATATGTATGTACATATGCAAACAAGTGGATTCTGTGCTTTTCCGATAAGTAGTGGACTGATAATTTTGGAGAAGCTTGCGTTAGCACATAGCAGCCAAGTTTTTCTTTCTTTTGCCATTCACCGACCAGGGGCGCTGTTTTCCTCTGTATGTACATAAGTCCTGTCAGGAAGCATTTTCCAAAATATCCGGGTCTCATTTGTATATTCATATTTTAGGTGCTTTATGGGCTTTAAATAACGTTTACAACAGACTCATAAAAAAATAAAATTTCGTTAAAAAAAAAATGTATATTCATTAAAAATATTCATTTAAGAAAGGTAATTAATAAAAATATAATTTGTTTTGTAAAAATAAATTAAATTGGGTTTATATACTACTGGAAAATTTGTAGCGTACGTTATGTGGCGTGCGTCACAAAGGGTTCAGAAAATTTGTTGGCTGCAAACAAGCTATCTCTTTTGAAAGATCAGAAAATGTGTAAATATCAATTAGAAAACGCGTACGAATGTAGCGTTCGTCACGCAAAAATTGGTACGATTTTCACCTCCAACAAATTTTTACTTGTATTTTTTTTAAGACAAGTTACGAATGTGATATAACAATTAGTCCCCTCAATATCACTATAGCGTATAATTTTTTGGGGGTTTTGAGAAAATCGTGTTTAAAGTTTTTGTCAAATCGGATGTCTTTTAAAACCTCAATATCGCGGTAAATAAAAAGTCTTTCTTGTCTTTAAATTGACCAATTTTTTTTTACACATCCTTTAAGACCATCCATATGTCATTCAAAGTACAAGTCCTCCATATAGGCTATTTTATTTTTTAACGAATTCGTATGATGAATCTGATACACTATTTTATTTTGTTTTATTTCAATAATTTTACGGCATTTTTATTAAAATATTTGATCTCAAAAATATCAATTTGTTACATTATAAAACCGTGTTTAATTCATAGTTTTGTTAATTCAGTGGCATATATGCATTACTTTTCAATTTGGGTTATTAAAAACAAAAAATTATGACAAATTAAGGTATACATTGCGTAAATCAAAAATAACTAGAAGTTCATTCGTTTTCTTTCTCTTCCTCTGCTTCATCTGGCTCATCTAAACAATTTCGCTTCTTTCCACCTTGTAAGTTATAAAAAAATGACTGCGGGCCACGACGAATTACATTCTTCTTGCACAAATTTTGGAGATCATGCAGCTTTCGATGGTCGGAATGAAACTATTTCTCAAACAATAGTGTATATTATTATAAGCTATTTTATGATTTAAATTTTTCATAAATTGTATTTTTTTCTACAGACTAAAATGGAGTATAATGCGTATACACTATTATTCTTTTTACAATTTTGGAGTGGCAATTCCAAGTAAAATAGCGCATATGAGCTTACACACTTATTGACTATTGACTATTTTTTCCAACGACATTTTGACCCACTTTTTGGAAGTAGAATTTGACGAAATTTTGACCAGACATAAAATCAATGATGGATATTCTAAATATGCAATAAAAAAATAATAGCGTATGAGCACATACGCTATTGTTATATTAAGGGGACGATTTATTTATTTATTTATTTCATTGATTTTCTAATACAACAAGACAAAACATATCTTATAATTTACAGTATTAGAATTAGACAAGTTACATATAAAACAGATAACAATGTGACAAATTCTTTATAGGTATAAATATAAAAAAAGAAAAAAAATAAAAAAGAAGATATTAATACTTTTAAAGAAAAAATAACATAGATAATACAAAATTAAATATAAAAATATGTGTACATTAAGTTTTAGTTCTATTTAAAGTACTCAACAAGTAATCTCCTAAATTTCATTGCGCTGTCGGTGCACTGCAAATAATAAGGGAGTTGATTCCAGAGACGTATGCTCGAAATAAAGAATTGACATTCTGAAAAATGAGTGCGGTATCGCAATTGTATGATATATCTCCCCCTTCTCGATCTTGCAAATCTTAAACGCTCATATAGATACACTGGTTCTTTTGTTACAATTATTTTGTGAAGAAAAATTAAACTTCTCAACTTTAAAATGTTGAAAAAAGAAATGCTAGTTAACCGGCGAGAATATGATGATATTCTATCAAACCTTCTTAGGCTATAAGAATAACGGACAATGTTATTGTAAGTTGTTTTAAGTTTCCTTATTTCAATGTTTATTGGTTTACAGTGACAGAAAAGTTCTAAAATACAAAAGGGCCGAATTTCGAAAAAATAACAGACACCCGTCCATTTATTTTCTTTATAAACAAAGATAAGTATTCAATTTTTTGTATCTTGTTTAGTTTAGGAAATATGAG
Organism: Pollenia labialis; assembly: GCA_949318255.1. Taxonomy (NCBI): domain Eukaryota; kingdom Metazoa; phylum Arthropoda; class Insecta; order Diptera; family Polleniidae; genus Pollenia; species Pollenia labialis. Next base: position 132,433,749 of record OX439142.1, on the reverse strand, counting down.
GCTAGTCAATTTATACGTATTTAACTTTTTAAACCTCCTCCCCCTCCCTAAATATTCGAATTTCCAAAAAATCCCATCTTAATCGCTTCATTTGGTGAGAGACCAATTCCAAATTTCAACTTTTTAGCTTCAGGCGTTAAGGCTGTGCAAAGATCAATCAGTCAGTCACTCAGTTGCGTTACAATTTTTTATATGTTTGTATGTAGATTGCAAATTATCGAAAGAAATAGAAGTTAATTTTGTTAAATCTTTAAAAAGGTTACAACTGATGGATCGCAGAGGAGTATTAAATTTCTTAATTTCTTAAGTAACCAAAACTTGGTATTAAGAATAAAAAGAACAAATTTTGCAAAATAAGACAATTTTATTCGAATACCTGATGCAAACATACACCTATTTAGCCCCTTGTTTTCTTTTTGTTCATTATCGTATTGTAATTAGTAATAATTACTAATATGAATTTTCCACTTACCTTAAGTTTATCAACTTTTTCCGTTAACATACATACCTACATATTGTCCTTGTTTAACTAAAAAAAAGAGAAAATACATTGAGAAATTAAACAAGGGTCACGTAAAAAGTTAAAATAATATTAAAAATATAAAAAATTTTCAGAGAATCTACAATAAAGGAAAATAAATGATTTGAGTTTGTTTGCAGACTGCACGCAGCAGCCTGCTCGATGTAGAAAAGGAACAATATAAAAAATAAAATGTTAACGCACACAAAGAGAAAAAAACACACAGACCATTTATATGCACTCTCATATGAGAAAAATGGATAACTTAAAATACTCGCTCTTACACACCGACAACAAACAACAAATAAAACAACAAGACTAAGAAAATTGTGTTCGTTAAGAAGAAAAAAAATTTTTTTTTTCTTTTTTTTTGGAAAACGTAAAAAAACAACATTGCAAAAATATTTATAAGTGAGTCGTCCCCATTGAATTTCCTTTTATGCGAAACCCAAACACACATATTGAACAAAAAAGGAATTTTTTTATTTTACTTTATTAATTTCCTTTGCAGAACTTTGACTGAGGTGTCGGCAGTTGGGAGTTGAAAAGGAGAACTGCAGAATTTTTTATTTTTTTCTTGAGTGTGTATATAAAACTTGTAGTTTCGGTGGGAATATACGAGGAGGATCTTTTACACCGTTTCTTAACGAAAGTTCAAAAATGCATTTTTTAAGTTTAAAATGAAAATATTAAAGTCTTTTTATTTCGAGTAAAATCTTGTTGTTTTTGACAAGATTTCGAATAAAAAACACCATCTACTTCGTGACCAGGGTTCTCAGATTTTTTGAGCTCCATCGTCAAGAATTTTTTTTTTTTATTAAATTTTGCATACAATAAAAAATCTGTTAAAATAATTCGGTCAAAAATAGAAACTGAAAAAAATACAAAAAAGCGCCGGAAGTTAAGTTCCCAAATTTTTTTTTTAATTATTTATGATAACAAAAAACGACAAACCGTTAAATAAAATCGCTGAATCTATTTAAATGGTAATAATAGCCAAGTAAATCGCCAGCTATATCGAAAATCACCAAACAAGCCGCCTGTCCGCAAATAAAAATCCCACCGCTAAACACGTTTCAAGATCGCCACGTTTGGCGAGAAATCGCCGTATGTGACAGCCCCTCTCGTGACTACGTTTGGACGAAATCTATTGGTACTTAGTGATGCAACTATGTACTTCTTCGTTGTACAAGAAAAAATAACATTTTAATACAGAAAAAAACAAAAATGACTGTTTCTTGAGATTGTTAAAAAAATTAAAAAATTTTAAGAAAATATAAAAAATGAAACAGATAAATAATATTGATAAAATAAATGAAGCTGATGAAGTTAGTACCAATTTTTTAATGCCGAACCAACAAACACAAACCAAAATTTAACTTGGCAACACTGATGAGAAAAATAAATGTAAAAATTTTAAATTTCGATTAAAGTTAAATGTGTTTTACATTATAAGAAAAATAACATATATCATGAAGTGAATTCGCCTTTAGATGACCTTAATTTTTAGTAAAAAAAAAATACAAGTTTTTTGTGAGTAAAAAATAAATTACAAAGTGTAAGAATGTGTCCCGGTTGGCTAGCTGGTAGTGACCTGGTCTATGAGCGCCGGGGTTGCGGGTTAGATTCCCGCCAGATATCCTGTTTTCTTTAAAGTGAAGGAAAGTGAAGAAAATTTAAGTTTTTCAAACATCGCAGTGCTTCGCCATGAAAATACTCAACATAAAATAAAGCCAAGAATTTGAGGACGGAAAGAGTACTATTTCATCTATTAGCTTTGGTGCCGCATGTTCAGCTCACATTAAAAAAAAATGTTTTCTTTTATGTTCCACTTTGTATTTAAATCCACAGCTAAAAAACGTTTGAGAATAGCGTTGGAAAGGAAGGACAATAAAATAATTTCTTAATTTTACACAAAACAACTTTTAGTCAGCAGTTTTTCTTATGAACACAAAATCTCGCTTATGCCAAAAACGCACTATTTTTAAAGGATGATTTAAAATCAAATCTACTAGATTCGCTGTAATATAAACAGGCTATAAAAATTGTTTCTAGAAGCTTGTTATCAACTGTTGATTCTTAAAGACTTTCTGGATTGCAAGAAAATAAGTCACATGACTGCCATCCAGTTGGAAATGGTATAACGTTATTCAAAAAAAAAAAAAAAATCAAAAAGTACTTCAAAAAAAATTTGCAGGCTTGTTTTGCAAAATATATACAAAAACAAAAAAAATTAAATCCAAAGAAAAACAGAAAAAATCGTTCTTAAAAAAAAGACGTATAATAAGAAAAGTGAACAAATAACAACAAAAGTAAAAGCAAAACCGAGAGACACACACGAAAATAATATAAAAAAAATACTGAGTTTTCCAGAACGACCTTGAGCCTTCAGTTAAAAATGTGTTTGCAAAAAATATAAGACTAGAAGAAAAAATATTACAGACAATCAAGAAAACCAAAAGTATGGAAAAAAATCTGTTCGAAAAAGGCAAGAACAAAAACAAAAGTTTAATGGCCATGATAAGAAGCAGTATAACAGAAAAAGAAGAAATCCTAAAGATTTGGGAGTCCTGTTGAGTTTTGATAAAAAAAAACATGCACACACTTATTTTAGCAGACACACAAGGAAAAACACATACTCCCAAAAATTCGCCCACAAAAAACAGCTGGTATATTAGAACAATTTGCATTTGATTCTATTTGAGGTTTATATTTTTCCTTATTTTTTTTAGTCTTCTATATGTTCATGTGTGTGTACATTTCTACACTTTTGGTCAGCAACAGGCATTTAACTATTTTTTTTTTATTATTTTTCTTTTTGTAAGAGATAACCACCTGTAAGACTTAAGATTTAATTTTTTATTTTTGTCAGTTGGACAACAACAAACATGATGTTTTTGGTTTAAGGACACCAATCGCAAACCCTAACATGACTTGTGTGAGTGCGTGTGTTTGTGGGACGTCTCACCACCATACAACAATTGAAATACATACGTGTGCACGTACACATATATTAATTTTCAACACCAGACAGTTGAGTATGCAGACAATGACAAACAAGAGATAAAAGTAGAAAAACTTTAACAATTCACAAAAACTTCGTGGCAGACCATTAGATATTAAGACAAATTGTTTAATATGCTGTTGATTATTTTTTGGATAAGCGTAAACAGAAAGTATACTTAGGTTCGAGGAAAAATATTAAGCCAAGATATATTTTAAGGAATAGTTGTAGTTAAGATTTTTGATATTTCTGGAAAAATAAAAATAATTTGAAACAATTTCTATATTTGCTACGGGTTAAGTCGTGTTTTAATGATTTCTCAAAGTGGGTTTTATATGGGACCTATGGTAAATAATGGTCCGATCTTCACAAGATTTTGCAGTTTTGATTTCCTGTCTTGTAAAATTGTAACAAACCAATTTTATTACAAGAACATTATTGGTTACGGTTTTCGAAGAGAAGGCTTTAAATGGAGTATGGATTTCAATCCCAAACTGCTTAAGAGAACTAGAAACAATCGATTGAGTCATTCGAAAGTGAACGGGATTTCCTCAGACGGTGATAGTTATAAATATAGAAATAGAAGTAAGTTTTCAAAAATTTTAATTTAATGTCTAAAATTGCTCTTCTAAAAAACTAAAAATATAGACTTATCCGCTGTTTCCAAGTGACTGGCGATTGATTGTGAAGTAAAATTTATCTGAAAAGCACTCGATTTTTTGAAACAATACATTAAGCACTTTCTTCTTATTGCCACAGCTACATTTATTACTAGCTTAACCGAGTGCGCTCTGCTACATCCATTGAAATAAAAATGCTAACTTTATTGTATGCAGATCTCGTCTATCGAATAAGAAGCCAATTGTTGCAATTTTTAATACCATTACTATTACTGTCTCCCAGTTCTCTAATTTCTTGCACTTTTTGACAGATGTTGTGTATTGATAATCAGGCTATTTCTTCCAATTTTAGGAACTCTTAGTCTAACCGTTTTTAACCTGTGGGTATTACCACAGTAAAGTATAATTTTTGCTACCAAGCATTTTAAGTTTTTTCTTAACGAATAATTTATATATTATTTAATTTTTTGTATTATGGTGTAAAGCAGCGTTGCCAGAAGATTTGGAAAGAAAATCTTCGTTTGACGAAAAAAAAATCTTATTTTGAAGACAAAAATCTTCAAATTTTTTATAACAAGGACAAAAAAGTAAACATTTTTAATCCAAATTTGTAATATTTTACTCAGGCTTAAGTTAATCAAATTTAATTATCATTAAATTATTTTTATGAAGAAAGGAATTTTACAACATGAAAATTAATTAAAATTGTTTTTGATAATCATTCATTCTTGACTGACCTGAGATACGAACCCAGGCGGCTGGTTACCATGACATGTTTCGATCGCAACCACTCGATCTCCTCAGATGGATTTGCCGTCTTACACTCGCAGCCATCGACGATTGCTGGCGTTAATAGTCAAACATCAATCCTTAAACCAAATTGTTTTCTAACCTTTGGTAGATCGAAATTTGCTTTTTTGAATGATTATCAATTTTAATCGAAAAAATTTAAAAGCGAACAATAAAACATTACTAATGGCGTTTTCTTTTCTGAGAAAAATTCGGCATTTATTCTGCCTTTTACATTTTTTATGTTCTTTTCTGAAAAACATGTGCTATTTTAAAAGTGTCAAGCGTTCTTTTCTGATAATGTTCCCTTTAAAATTAAAAAAATGCTGCATGTTCAACACTCATTTTAATAAAAGGGACATGAGTGCAGCACTAGATCAAGGCGATGCCCAAATTTGTGTTCTTTAAAAATAAGGGGAGTATTTAAAAATGTTGCAAAGTCACATTTAACACTTATGCAAAACTTTTTGTTTAGAAATCCAAATTAGTTTCATTCCATTCAAAACATATCATTTATAGAATTCACACCTCTTTTTTTTTTTTTTTTTGTTATATTCGAAAATATATTGCAAGCGAAACACAAATTTGGTCTTGTCAAACCCAGACGGTAATCCTAGTGTTAAGTTCCATTTGTTTTACCTTTTGGAACTACAAAATACATGAAATTTTTTGTTCTTTAATAAATGAAACTTTATAAGCATACTTTTTATCTTTTTACAAATATTTAATTTTCATCAATGTTCTCAAAATTAGCAACCGCTAATCTGAGATGTTTTTTTTAATATTTTGTATGGCCAGAAATAGTTATGCATTTTTGTGTATGCTAGACAGTGGGTACAAAAGCGTGCAAAACTAAAAGACAGAAAGCTGATACGAAACCTCATTGTTTTTACGGCGGTCTTAATCTCTCAGGTGAAAAGGTTGTTCACAACCCTTAAATTTGTGTTATTCAAAAAGGAGCTAATTGCAGACTCTGGTTTCTTTCCTGCAGACAAGCATAAAGCTTCGCGGGATAAGCTAGGAAATTATAAAAAAAAAAAAAAAAAAAAAAAAAAAAATTGAGTTTAAATTGCTGGTAAATTCCACCTCATTGTTTTAAAAATTGACTGTTTAAGAAACTGTAAAAAAATTACAGTTAAAAATCTTTATTTTTAAAAATAAAAAATCTTAATTTTTGAAAAAAATCTTCAAATCATATTTTGGTCAAAAAATAAGATAAAATCTTCATTCTGGCAACGCTGGTGTAAAACGCAAGTGAAAAAGTGGAAAAAATTTAACAACCCGGGTATAAAATAAAAGATTAACTACTTGGTGGCGTAACGTGACACTTCTGTGGAAGTGCACGTATACAATAATTTATATTGTGTGTGTATTCAAAAATTCTGCCCACTTTTTCACAGCTGTTGTGTATTTACAACCAAATTAGGTGATTCAAATTTGGAAACTTTTACTGTTACCGTACTCCAGATTTTTGTGTTCGAGGTGCCATACCCATTTATTAAGTCCAGACTACTTTTTGATTTGGGGCGGGTAGTTAGGAAAATACTGTTAAAATAAATTACAGAACTTGTTGTTATCATCTAATTTAAAATTGATTGGTCTCCTTACTAAGTGAATAATTCCGACACAAATCTTTCAAGAACTGCAAATAAAAGTCTAATTATTTGCTAACAAGACCTAATCAACTAAAATCTTGAAAAAAAGGTAAAATATTTTTGAAATACATATTAGAATTCAGATCTATTACATAACATAGACGCCCAATTTAAACTTAAATTAATGATTAAAATGTATTTCTTCTCACTCACAATTAAAAAAACAAATGAATAAGCAACTCAAAAAACCTACACCCAATTTAAATGTTAATAATGCCCAGAACAATAAGACAACAATTTATACTATCTTAAGGATAACAAAAGGATTTTTATGTCTGCTTTTTGTTGTTTACACTTTTTCCCCCCCTTCATCTTTACAGATTCTTATTGTTCTATCCACAAGAACAAAAACGAAAAAAACCGAAACAAGTATTGTTATAACAGTATGTGACCTAGGAATGAAGAAAATGATGCCTTGCCACTTTAACCATATAGAATTTTCAACAGGTTGCACTGATATGGGGCAACAAAGGATGTATTGAGAATAAGTGTGTTCGTGTTTCCAGTTTCTATTCTAAAAGGATATTTATCAGATATTCAACTCAAGTTTTTGCTGTTTCTTTATAGTATGTAGCTCAAAGAAGACAATAATGATTTGTTGCAGATTAGAAAATACAATTCATTGAAGGACGTTATTAATCCGCAACATGCAAGATTATTACAAAAGAAAACTTAAATTTCCAATGAATATTTGCAGAAAATTTTTTGCTGATAAATTAAACATTTTCAAATAAGCATTAAAAGCAAGGATATGTGGTTGAGTAGTTGATGAAGCATTGCTATGTAGGGAGATCGATTATTCGACTTTTTTGTAAAAACCCGGTTTTTGAATATTCCGAATAGCTGCTATTTAAAATAAACCGGTTTTCAGCTTTAGAATTTTTGAAAAACTTTGGTTTTAAAAAATTATAGGAATTAAATGAATTTATTATTTGAGATAATCTTAAAAATTGTATTTTTAAGGAGTTTTAATTTGTTGGTGGTTAATAGGGTATCAATTCGGTTAATTGTTAATCGGTTAACCGATTAATTACTACCCGATTAACTGATCGGTTAATTAAAAATTAACGACTAACCCGGTTAATTTCACTCGATTAACCGATATAACAAAATATTTTATTTTTTGCAGTATTAAACCACATCTTTTTGTGTTTTTAAATATGGATGAGTTCCAAAACGTCAGTTGCAATTAACTCTCTTTTTTAAATGCATTCTGCAATGCAACAGTGTACAATTTTAAAACGTTATCTGCACCAATATTCACCAAAAATGTAACCAAAGTTCACCAAAAAAGTTGTGTTTAGAAATATTTGTTCATACAATATATTTCCTTTTACAAATACAGAACAAAAACAGAAATTAAGGAAGTCGGAAAGTCGGAAAGTCGGAACATATTTTATAGAATATTCGGTGCTAAGCTTTGCCAGGATGAGTACGATGATGACCTGAAGAATCATTCGATAGCAACAAAACAACAGAATTAACCGAAACAATTAGAAGTGTTAAACATCTTAATAATTAAAACGGGACTCTGATGGAATAATGGAAGATTTGTTATGTTCTCCAACATCTTCGATAAGTGAAAGAATTTGTCCCAAGTCAAATTTTATCAAAACTTAAGGATAGAGTCGCTTACATCCTTAAACCATTTAAATTAATAATAAAATGATATAACAGTTTATTTTTAATAAATACATTATATGTATTAATCAAAAAATATGTATGAAATAGTTATGAATTATTTTTTTGTTTGCTCGTTTTAGTTAAAGAATTGTTATCTTTGTTATGTTATTGCTCTCTTTTACTAATAAACTCCAAATAATAAATAATTTTTAATTTTTATATATTGAAATCACTTAATTTATGAAAAAAACTTTATTAATCGGCAATTAAAAATTAACCGATTAAACCAAAACCTCGATTAATTAATCGAGCGATTAACCAATTGAAGTAAAAGCCCGATTAAATGAATACCCTAGTGGTTAAGCAAGTCTACATGGATCAGTACACTCACAATATTATTACAGTAACGGACTGTAGTTTATTTAAGAAGTATTCCGTTCAGTAATTTTTAAATAAATAAACATTTTAAATTCCAAGCAAATTTATTTTTAACTGATTCAACAGTTATTCAAAAAAGCAAGTGCATATTAATACGGATTTTTAGTTGCATTTAATATTGTCCGTTGATTAAGTTAAATTCTTCTTTATGTAAAATTAAATGAAAATAATTAGTATTGTGGTAATTTTGTTGAATTATTTATGGTTTGTAATCCAAATTTTCAATATTCATAATCAGGCTTAAGTTCATCAAATTTAATTTTCATTAAATTATTTTTTATGAAGAAAGGAATTTGCAACATGAAAATTAATTAAAATTGTTATTGATAATCATTAATGCTTGACTGACCTGAGATTCGAACCCAGGCGGTTGGTTACCCTGACATGTTTCGATCGCTACCACTCGATCCCCTCAGAGAATGAAAATGTAATTTAAAGTAACGAAAAGTTCATTTAAGATTTTACTTTCAAAAATTCAACCGTGAATTCCGTAAAAAACAAAGGAATATTCAGTAATTTTATATAATTTAACTACCAAAAATAAATGTTTACTTATTTATAAAAAAAAGATTTGATTGTTTTGTGTAAAACAATTCCTAGTTTCTATTTGTTAAAATAATTAAGTAAAATACATAAAATTTTAAAAGTAAAATAATTGCGAAGTATTGGTCATGCTGCTGGTGTCATATAATTGAGAGTTCTTCTGTAAACAACGTGGTCAGTACCAGGGCTGCCAGTTCAGGGGTTTTGACCCCAAATTAAGGGGTTTCTTGTTGCTAAAATGGATAGAAAATTTTATTTGGGGTTTGGGGTTTGCATTGGGGATATTAAAAAAAACTTAGGATTTTTTGGGGAAATAAAAAATATGAGCTTAATTTTTCAATAAAAGACAACTAAGTTTAATGCAACTTATCATTATGGCCCTTTAAGCACCATTGTCTTTTAAATCAGTTCGAAATATCACAAGAGATGACATCTTAATAAAAATATATACAATATTTAGACTACTGTCGAATTGCTAATTACTTTTTAAGCTGAACATTTTTTTGTAGTATTTTGAACTGTTTTTGGTTTTTGTTACAAGAACACACGGTTATATAAGCGATTTGTATTTAAATTGCTAATAATGTTTGTTACATTTTGTTTTGACATTATGTTTGCACAATATTCAATTAGAAAAATATTTAAATTACGGGTACATTTATGGCAAAATTACACATTGCAAAATAAGCGGTTTAGTTTACCAAAATAACTGGTCTATTCGATGTTCGAAAAATGGACGTTTTAAGATATTCGACTTGGGCTAAACTAAAATAACCTGTTAAAACCGGTTATAAAATATGCAAAAAGATTTTATAAAAATAGAATCTTTGAATTTATTTCTCATTGTGAGTAACATTTATTATATAAAAGTTCATATTATTCCAATGTGTATTCTAAGTCAAATTACAATCCTCAAAAGCATTTACGCCCGTATTTATAAAAAAAATTTCAATTTAATAAAGGTTTACAAAACAAATTTTGTATGAATATTTACCTAAATAAACGTTTGTTAAATTTAATAATATGGGGGTTATACTTTAATAGACATATTCCTTCAATATTTGCTTTTGAGGATTGTAATTTGACTTAGAATACACATTCGAATAATACAAAAATTGATTTAACAAAAAGTTACTTGAGTTTTAATCGGGAAAACGTGCTTTGCAAGATGAGAAGCAGTATTCGGAAATAAACAGAACATTATTAAAAGTAGGGCTCACATACTCAGTAACGATATCTCTATTTTTAATGCTTGTGTCAACGAACACAACCCTTAATACTTTTCGTAACTATTTTCAAGAAAGTAAAGAACATTATATAGTGTGAACAGCGTTATAAAACAGAACAATTGAAGTGAAACTGTAGACAAATATTATATTTAAATGTTCTATAGTGTTTCTTTTTACATCGATTAAAAAATGAACAACTTTAAGTAACGACCACAAATCTTCCGAGCCAAACACTAAAGAACGATAATTGCTGTTTATTTTAGAACACTGATGAGAAGACATTTCCATTTGCCATTTTTTTAAAAATTTTGGAAATGGGGATATAAATTTTGATTTGAAAGCAAGATTTTTTTTTAAATTCTAATTTCATATTTTGCCTCACAAACGTTGCTAGAGATTCGTGTCGCATATTCGGTTTGTGTCAGGTGTTTTTTGAGCGGCATGAGAACTTAAAACAGAAATATTATTCAAATGAATTTTGATAACTAATATGCATGTGGCAGTGTAAATAAACTGAACTAGCAAAATAAAATAAAGTAATTTGTTTTTATTATTGTTTTTTCTTTACCCACATACAACTACATTTAGAGTTGACAAAATTGTAGTCGGGACTGTAAGAAGAGATAAACTCACTGTTTATTGTTGTTGTTGTTTTTGTTTAAGCTTTGATATTGTTACAAGTAAAACTGAGGTTTATAATTCTTATTTGCTTAACAGTTTTATTTGTATAATATCTTAAGCTTTTCTAAAATCTTTGGATGAAGTTTCCTGACGATCTGGCCTAAGCAACCAGTGAAATGCGCATAGGAATAGCTTATCCCTTCAACAATAAATTTCAGTTTCTCAATAGTATGAAATGGGAATTTAGCACATTTGAAAGCAACCTTGTTAATTTATTTTTAAATTCCAAGAAAAACTTTGAATTTTATTTTGCTATAATCTGGTAGATAATTTTATTGTTGCGGCTACGAGTTACTTGGTCCATTCGACAACATTTTCCAATTAATCTGGTCCTTTTTCATTAATGGTGAATTGAATATTGGTTTTCAATGCTGAAAGAGTTGCCGGTTTGTAGGCAGAAAGCCCAATATAGCCCCATAAAACGTTATACCGAGACGTTAAATTACACGAAAGAGGAGCCAGCAGACATAGCCGATTCTGGAAGTAAAGTTGTCGCCAAATTGATATTGCTATAAATCGATGGTTAAGCGCGCTGTATGATCAATTATTGGAAACAAAAATTCAGCAAGTGTACGAAATTAAATTGAACTCCAATTTTTGGTTTTTAAAAATAAGCAGTTCTTTATTAAGCAGCAAGGCTGTTAAACTTATTTTTTATGCAGCTAGGCAGAAATTCTGTTGTTTTACGTTATACGTTTGATCAACAAGTAAATTTAACATGAACAAGAAAATTACTTTTAAATCTGAGCCTAGCTTAGCTTTATTAATAAAAACCTGTTTTTTTGTAGGTTTACATACAAACAGTTATTAATAATATGCAATTTCAATATGAGTTACGATTAAAGAAAACAAATTAAAAGAATAAAATAAAAATAATTCAGTGAGATAATGAGAGTAACAGAAATTAATTACGGTATATGTAAATACATAGCAATCTTTAAGCATACTAAATTAACATTGTGAGAAATAAACTACATTTATTTAGAGCTGCTGTTAATACAATATAATTTGAAATAAAATGTAAAGGGTGAAACAAAAATATGAAGTTTTTAATTTTTTAAATAACATAAGAATTTTCAACAGCAAGCATGGCTCGATAGCACTCGTTACCCATTTAGGCAGAAATGATTTTCACTAAACACTAAGCACAATTCTTTGATAAAAATGCTCAACTTCGGCCAGTTTTAAAAGAGCTTAAATAGCAAAAATTTCCCATGTACACGAAGGATAAAGGCCAACATAAACGATGCATGATTACTTTCCAAGCCTAACTGAACAGAAATGTTAACACGGTTTGGCATTCTGTGCTGCCACAAACGTAAAAAAACGCCTCCTATAGTGGATGTGTTGTGAATTAAATTGGAAGCCAAGATGACATTCCAAAAATATAACATCTCGAAAATTCAATTCTAGCAAATGACCAAATTTTTCGTCACTCTCGCCGATTAAACTGATAAAGAAAAAAAAGCATCATGTTTATTTGTAGTTCTCAAGAAAATAATTTCAATCATGTGTGTTGTATGTTGTACATTTATATTAAAGGTTCATTTAATATCATAAATGACAAAATGTTTTGGCTAAGAAATTTTTTAATTTGTCGGTCTATTTTTTTTACGTCGTCATGGTTGTTTTATCAATTGGTTCACATATTTAAGTAGACTTCCAGCTTGTACTACTCTCCCATCAGGATTTGTTTATAACGTTCTCGTTATAGTTGTTGTATTTCGTCTTATTCTAAGCGTTCGTGTCCTTATTGATTTCGATTTTATATAATGGTTTGATAGCGAATATTTTTTATTTCTTTTATTCTTTCTTCGCCTCACTGTTATCCTTCGTTTTGTATGAAATACTTCCTGACCTACCTCCAGTTAAATTCTGTTTATCTTGTTGCTGGCTGACAGACAAATTTTCAAGAGAAGAAGAAAAAATAATAATGTGTATAGATATTTTATTTCTTATGTCAAATTTTTAATGTCTGTCTGGTTGGTATCGGTTGATTTTTAGAAGATGTAGGTGTTTGTTGTGTGCTCTGTTATTAAACTGTGAAAAGCTCCGGCTTTTTTTATTTTCAAGAAAATATTTTTTTTCGTAATTTCGTTTTTAATAAAATTTAATTGCTTGTTGTTGCAAGTGTGAGTTTGTGTGCGTATAGTCAGCTGTTTTTGATGTTTCATGTGTGTGGGTGCGTGCCTTTATGGTATACACAAATAAGTGTGTATGAATTGGTTTTATATATGTATACATATATATTCCACAAACGTGTGGATGAATAATTTTTGCAATTGTTAATAAAATTCTAGAAATATTAAGAGAATTTATTGGCGTTAGACAGGAGCAAAAGGAAGGCATTACGCTGTTATAATTTTAGTTAATATAATGATTACAGCAGACATCGTAAGTGATTAGATTTTATGAAAAATATGTCTTGTCATGGAAATGATTATACATATTTAGTTTAAATTTAAAAAAATTAACAAAATTTTATAAACATACATGCGTACTTTAAGACATACATACATATAAGTATATGAATTGTACATTGGTAATAAGCCGATTGCAAGAATATTTCCATTTCAGCAGCAGATGGCAAGCAGAGCATAAGTTTTGAATATGGAATATATTTGTATTTAAAATATGGAAACGCTTCTTCACCTTTTGCTTAAAAATAAGTACTATTGAAAACTAATTTTTATAAAGCAGGGTTACGAGTAGAACAAATTTAGCTAAAAGTTAAGCCTTTTTATTTTATTTTAGTTTATTTATTTTTTATTTTAGAAAGGTGTTTCTTGTTCCTACGATCAAACACTGAAAACTTTGAAAATCTAGTTCATATCTTGTAAATTATTGGAATTAAAGTACCGATTTTTTAGACAGTCACATATTTCAAAGCGGTAAAAATCATTTAATATTAAAAAAAAATTAAAATTTGAATACCCTTGATCCATCTTCTGCGAGATTTATGCATCCATAAAAAGTCCTTAATACTCAGCAGGAAGGTTATTCCACATACGAACAAACCTGCCAAAGAAAGAATTTTTACTGTAATGCGTTGTACGATTCACAGTCCAATGGACCACAAAAGGATGGGCACTTATGGAAAAACGCATATTACGATCATGCAGACGAGTTTAGGGAACCAGATCCCTAATTTTATTAGAACACATCCCATTGTAGCAACGATAGAAACGGCAAATACAACACATATGGACGGTACTAAAGGCAGTCAATACACGTAGTTTTAATCATTTAATGATTAACTGAACCATTTTATTGTTAGCAACAAACATATCATTGTTAAATAAGTCCTCCATCAAGAAGCTACAACCATATTATGGTTGCCTATAAACATGTTGTGATTAAATATGACAATAATCTGTTTTCAACTTAACAATAGTATTTTTCAACATGCTATGGTTGAAAATCAATCATGTTATTATAAGTGTTAAACATATTTTAGTTATTATTAAATATAACATGCTCGGAGTCAACCAAAATATGGTTGTGGCTTCTTGATGGACGACTTATTTAACCAAATATGGTTATCGGGGACAATTACATGGTTAAATTAAACATAATATGTTTAAATCTTTCTTTAGAAATAGCTTGTTTGGAGGTGACCACATTTAAACATGTTTTTTCTCTGGGTGTAGAATTAGACATACAAGAAACTTCGCTTTCTCCGGCACGCGGTCGCCAAGCTCCAAAATAGACTTTGAACCACCGGACAACTCATGGGTGTTGTATTTCATTCTCGGTCGGTTATAGGTGGTATAAATGGTAAAAGGAGATCAGATGGAGTGAAGTATGATCTCAAATATTTAATTTAAAAAAAAAACAAAAATTATTTAATTTTAATGATTAATTTTTCTTTTTCTATGACAATACGTTACAACCGGAGCACATCAGAAAATGCCAAATTGAACCTCCTTTGGCAAGAAGGAAAGGCAAAACAATATCACAACTAGAGGGATCAAACATACGACCGACCTCACTTTGTTTTTCATTCCAAACATTTGTTTTTACCACAACTGGCTCATACGGTCGGACCCTGGAGGATATACTATTGGGTATAGGGTTGTAGAGGAGGCTTCGGGCCTCCACTACTAATATTTTAAGGCCCTAATTATATAAAACGTAACGCAACGCCCATTAATTACATTTAAAGCAAAACCAAAGTCATAAATACTTTGTAATTTTGTTGTTGCTATCTACATAAATTCATTTTAAAATTTTCAATGCCACAAGTTATAAGGCGTTTGAAATTTTAAAAGGCAATGTGAATTTCTGTAGAGAGCAACAACAAAATTTACGACTTTGTTTTTGCTTTCAATGTACTTCTTTGCCGTTGCATTGCGTTTTACATAATTAGGGCCTAAATATCAACATTTAGCAAAAATATTTCTACCAATACCAGCAAAAAAACTCCAAACTAGGAATTTCAAGTTATCAAAGTTTTCCTTGGGATTAAAATATTAATTAGCAAGGTTTCTTTTAAATGTGCTAAATTCCCATTTCATACTATTGATAAACTGAAATTTATTTTTAAAAGGGATAAGCTATTCCTATGCGCATTTTTCAGGTTGCTTAGGCCAGATCTTCGGGAAACTTTATCCAAAGATTTTAGAAAAGCTAAAGATAGTAAACAAACAAAACTGTCAAGCGAATAAGAATTATAAACCTCAGTTTTACCCGTAACAATATCAAAGCTTAAACAAAAACAACAACAATAAACAGTGAGTTTATCTTTTCTTACAGTCCCGACTACAATTGGTTGATTTTTTGTCAACTCTTAATGTGGGTAGAGAAAAAATAAAAACAAATTACTGTATTTTATTTTACCAGTTCAGTTTATTTACATTGCCACACGCATATTAGTTATCAAAGTTTTTCTTGGGATTCAAATATTAATTAACAAGCAGCCGTATTCTGTAATTCGCTTAGCTAAAGCTAAATCTCGATCGCTAAAATGCCTTAGAGAATACAAAATTTAAAAATTTTTGCGATGAAATAAAAAGCTAAGATTGCGGCGACTTAAATTTGTATGGCAATGCCAAATTTAGCAATGCACGTTACAGTATTGCATTCGTAGCCAAAAATCGCTAAATCAACTTTTTAGATTTTTAGCGATAGAGATTTAGCTTAAGCGAATAACAGAATACGGCCAAAGGTTTCTTTTAAATGTGCTAAATTCCCATTTCATACTATTGATAAACTGACATTTATTGTTGATGGGATAAGCTATTCCTATGCGCATTTTTAAGATTTCGCCTAAAAACAAACAAAAAATTTTTATTTATTCAATAAAATAAAAAAAGTGATTTCAATTAAAAAATTTGTGATATTCTTTAAAAAATTAATTGATTGTTTGATATTTACAACATTTTCTGCAGTACTGTTGTTGATATAAGTAATCTTTTTATTCCCCTAATAAAATAAAATATAACTTAATAAGATGCTTCATTGAATATCATACTACAGTAGAACTTCCCTATAGGGAACTTATATGTCCTCTTGTTAATTGTTTTAAAAAACACTCCATGATGAATTTCTATAAAGTGAACTTTTCTTTACAATTAACAAATTGTTTAAATAAAAAATTGACTTTTGGGTTTATTTGTTTCCACATAATATGTTATTTTAAAATATTTTCTGTTACGCATACTAACATTACTGTATTATGTTACAATGATAAAACAAACTTAAAATGAATAAGTATAACTATTCAAGACACAAGTAGGCATAATATATTATTTCAAAGAAATGATTTTAAAGTTTCGCTTAATGCGCTTAAATGTTTTTAGCTCAGCGCAGGTTATTTGAATCTTTTGTTGCATTATGATTGCAACCAATGGCGCTGGTATAAAATTGTGCCTGAATAATTTTATATCATCTTTGTGAAAGTAATGTGTCAAACTTAATCATCATTTTGTTATTAAAACTATATATAAAGTCATCAGGAAAAAAAATGCTAAAGAAAACCAGTTTTAACAGAAACATACTTTCCAATAAGTTACCACAAACAGCCATAAACCAACATTAGTCCCAGCTGCATATAAACAATAACAATCGCCTAAAAAATTTCAAAACTAAAAAACGCAAAAAAAATAACAAACGCTACAACAAGATACAAGTATTAAATTGCAACGACCTACATAGAAGACCAGATATCATGCAAGGGCTCTGACATTTCTGCAGCAAACGAACCAGCAACACAACAGCCAACAACAACAATAAAAAACAAGGAAACTATTGACAAAAGCTAACCGACAAACGCCATTTCTAAATTTGTGCTTGCAACATGCCTCAAGGAAGACATTTAATTTTAAACAAAAAATAAAAAGAAAAAAAGTAAAATCGCTCTATTTAAACACACTTTGAAAATGAATGCATTTTTTGATTTTTTTAATTTCGTAACAAATAAATAAACAAAATAAAATGAAACAAAAATAAAGCCAAGGAAATTTTAAACCATTTAACTTCAATCAACCGCACCTTAAATTAAACATCTACTCGTACAGCAGCGGCAGCACAAAAATAAACCTTGTATTATAGCGAAATGCACAACGACAACAAAAACATGTAGTCATCCAAAAAAAATTAAACATTTTTGCATTTGTAAACTTAGCTGAAATTGCAGCTGAAGTAGAAAAAAGCAACAACAGCAACAATTAATGATTATACACTTAGAGTCGTAGATGATAATGATGAACACGAGTATTAAGATGAGCCTGGTTCCTACTGGTTCCCGGCAAACTCTGCTCGCTGGCAAATTCAACAACGAACAGTTTACTAACGGGCAAAAAAATGTACTTAACAACAGGCTGTAGGCAACGATATATGGCTTTCTAATTCCATAAAACTTTTTTAAAAATATAGAAAGGTGGAATCAGTGCCAAGGGCAGATGTTAAAATATTTAAAAATAAAAAACTAATACGCAAAAGCGAAATCGAAAAATCTTAAATAAGCAGAGAGATGTATCCAAAAATATGCAATGGAAAGCATGAATACATACCTTCAACAAAGTGAAAATTTCATGTTATTGTTATACCCTTAAGCGAAGGTAAATTTTTATCCTAAATTACGTTCTCATTTGTAATTTCTGCAATATTGGTCTTAGACTCTTTGAAGTATATGTATTCAGGGTCCTTGTGAGTAACGATGTCTGTCTAGGTTGGTACACATTTATCACATATACTCCATAAAATTTTTCTATTGATATTCAGCCAGAGATGTTATAAAAACCCACGACTGCCTCCAGCTACAGTTGCAAAGCAACTCGCTTTCTTAAATGAATTCTACAATGCAAGAATGTAGAATTGTACAATGTTATCTGTATTAAAGTTCACCAAAAAGTTACCAAAGTGCAACAAAAAAGATTGTTTCATAAAATATATTTCCTTCTAGAAATACATTCTTAAAATACAGTACAAAAACAGAAATTAAGTAATTCGGAAATGAACTTTTTTGCAGAATGTTCGGTGCTGATCTTTGTCAGGATGAGTTAGATCATAACCTGACATCAGAAGAAACTCTCGATAGTAACACAACAACAGAATCACCCGAAACAATTAGAAGTGTTAAAAATTAAAAAAATTAAAACTGGACTGTATTGGCATAATTGAAGGTTTTGTATGTTAAGAGAAGTCCAGGAAAAGGGCTGAAAAAATTCAGAATGTATTATGGGTTGCTTCCGATTTCTCCAATATCTACTTTAACTGAAAGAATTTCTTCCAAGTCAAAATTTATCAAAACTAAAGAAAAGAATCGTTATTTTTCCAAATGATTGTGTAAGAAAAGATAAACTCACTGTTTATTGTTGGTGTTTGGTTTTTTGATATAGTTGCGGGTTAAACTTTGAGTGTTTATAATTCTTATTCGCTTTAAATTTTAGTGTATTTATTAAAAGTAAAAGTTGGGAATATAGCACGTCATGGCGAAATATTTTTAATCAAAAATATGTTTTACATACAGGTAGCTTTGAATTATTTTTTGTTTGCTCGTTTTAGCTCAAGAATTGTTATGTTATTGTTTTTTTACTAATAAACTCCAAATATTAAATAAGTTTTCATTTTTATTTATTTAAATTACTTAATTTATAAAAAAAATTGTATTAATCGGTTAACCAATCCATGGAAATTTATCACATTTAAACAAAACCTTGTTTATTAATTTTTTAATCCCAGGAAAAAATTTGACAACTAATATGCATGTGGCAGTGTAAATAAACTTAACTAGCAAAATAAAATAAAGTAATTTGTTTTTATTTTTGTTTTTTCTTTACCCACTTACAACTTCATCTAAATTTGGCAAAAAATCAACCAATTGTAGTCGGAACTGTAAGAAGAGATAAACTCACTCTTTATTGCTGTTGTTTTTGTTTAAGCTTTGATATTGTTACAAGTAAAACTGAAGTTTATAATTCTTATTCGCTAAACAGTTTTATTTGTATAATATCTTTAGCTTTTCTAAAATCTTTAGATGAAGTTTCCTGGCGATCTGGCTGAAGCAACCAGTGAAATGCGCATAGGAATAGCTTATCCCTTCAACAACAAATTTCAGTTTCTCAATAGTATGAAATGGGAATTTTGCAACCTTGTTAATTAATTTTTGAATCCCAAAAAAAAACTTTGAATCAATAACAAAATAACCGATAATAATGATTTTTTATAAACGGAAACTTATTTTTATATATTTGATGGTCGACGAAAAAAATAGTTAAGCAAGTCTAGCTTATGTTTTTTTTAGGAAATATGATAGATTTTCGTTATTGCGAACTTCGGTAGTGTGAACGGTCAAAATTTTTTAATATGCGACAATCTGTGCCGAAATTGTGCTAACTGTGGACAGTCAAAATTAACCTTGATGCGCCGATAATGTGAACACTCTTTTGCTCAATGTGGAGCAATAAAATTGTTTAATATGTACCGATTTTTATCGGCCACTTGTGCGTCGATCACAGTCGCCAATCAGCGCCGATACAAGGGAAAGCAAAACGAAATTTTTAAATTGCAATAAGTGGCTACTAAAATGTTTCTTTTATGAGCTCTATTGTACCAAAATTATATTTGTGTTTTCTGTTATTTATGTATTAAAACGTTAAATAGTACTTTTGTACTGTAAAATGAAAGAAAGCAATTCGCTTTAAGCATTGCAGTTGTATAAATGTTGCCAACCCTGGTTTGTAAACATCTGTTTACAAATCAACAATTACAAAAAAAAGAACAAGTGCAGTAAGTTTGAATAAAATTTAATACATTTTTTATTATAAATATAATAATATATTTTTTAAAATTGTTAGGAAACATAATGGATTATTCATACGGGGAATTTTGAGAATTTCTTTAGTTCAATGATCTCTGCAAACAAGCAAATAATCGAAAACATATGATTTAAATTGCCCAATTACAACGATAGTGTGACTGCATTGTACCGATTATTGTCGCAATTGAGTTTTGGCCGATATGAAACGAAAAAATTGTCACAATGTGCCACGATAATGTGCAATGTTTTTAAATGTACGCCGATATAGCACGATAAAAATCGTTACAGATTGTGATATTTAAGCCGATAGTTGGATCTTACCTTTAGCCATCCAGAAATCTACTTTTTTAAACGTTAAAACTTATGACTTTTGTCCAGCTTGATTCGGGATTCGTGTCAATGTGCTGCGAGGAGAATTTTTAAACCAAAAAAAAAAAAAACAATAAAAATAAAAAACACAATTTCGCGGTTTAAGATTTTTCAGTTTACGCGAGAAAGCGTTAAAAAAAATTATTACGAATGCATTTACACCTTTTGCCAGCAATGACTAAAAGTTCTAAAATTTATATTTTGTTCTTTATACAATTTGACAATATAGGCTGAATAAACTTTATTAAACATTTATTGCGAACAATTTTGTTGTCAACACCCTTTTCTCCAAAAAATTAAAATTGCATATAGAAGATGATATTTACAAAATCTTTTAACTTGCTGATGATGGTGTTGTTTTAGTTGTTATTTCTGTTTTTATTAAAAAAAAAAAATTCAGTAAAATACGCCATAAAAAATCTTTGCCAAGCAATTCAACCAAAAAGACTGCAATAAACCTGAAACGCTAATGCAAAAAACAAACAATGATGGGGTTTTTTCAGCAACTAAAAAAACACATTTTTTATTTTTTAAACATCCAAAATAAAATTTCACTTGGTTTGATGTTGTTAAAAAAAAAATAAAGTGTTTGTATCTCTGTACTCGTAGGTTTTATCTGTGTCTGTTAAAAACTAACAAAACACAAACTTGTTTGTGCAATCTGTTATAATAATATTTTGCTGTTGTTGTTGTTGTTGTTTTTGTATTGCACCGCTTGGTATCATATTGTACTCGTATTGTAAATGAGTACATAGAAAGGTAGTAGTGTAATATTTAAACTAAACAACCTTCTGCCACCATATTGTTAACGAAACACAAAGCTACTAACATGTTTGCACACAACTACTAATGCAGCAACCTAAATATGTATTTTC
This sequence comes from Pollenia labialis, assembly GCA_949318255.1. Taxonomy (NCBI): domain Eukaryota; kingdom Metazoa; phylum Arthropoda; class Insecta; order Diptera; family Polleniidae; genus Pollenia; species Pollenia labialis. The sequence continues at coordinate 132,412,141 of OX439142.1, read as the reverse complement.
GAGCAGCATGCTGCTGCTACTAGTTCTACGACACACAGGGCAACTTTATAGCAACAGCTTTTTTTATTTTAAAGTTTCAAATATGGTTAAACATTTTTGTGCTTTCTTTATTGCTGAAAACCTTTATAGAACGAACATTTTTAATTTCTCAGAAATATCAAAAGAGACAGTTTTAAATGATTTGAATAATTTATGAGAATAATTTCCCTTAAGAAATCTTGCTTACTAAGAATCCCAAAGCAGTAGATCAAAATTGTAATTAAATATGACTTTTCTACATACAAACCTACATTATTTAAAGTACTCGTGTATATTAGAAAATCTTACTTAAACTTTTCTAAACTAAAATCTCTTCTTTTGAAACATGATAAATTAATATCACGTCTTCCTTAACTAAATACCCCGGAAATTAAGCGGTTAGTAGCGTTTATACACATATTAAACTCAATTTTATAACTTCACACCACATGTTAAAACGACGGTAATAAATGCATGCCTTTGAACTATTCTCACCGTTAAGTTTGACAGGAATTAATTAGTTACGATACAAAAACAAAAAATTATTAAATAATAATTTCTAAACATGCACGAACATTCATGCAACCCACACACACACACACAAACATAAACACGTACAAGGATTTAAATGTTAAGCAATTTGTTAAAATGTTTCTACAGTTAAAAAGATAAAACATCCAAGACCGGAGGGGGATACACAGGAAATCAACCCTAAAAATTAATTTGACACTTTAGTTGCTACAATAAACATAAACAATTTATTTACATAAAAAGTGAAATTTTTTAAAAGTGCAGGATTTTAAAACTATAAAATATTTTTTTTACTTTGGGAGAATATTTAAGTGAGAGAAATAAACGATCTAACGCTGCAACAGAACACATTGTAAGCTCAATAGAGAGTAAAGAAGGGAAATTGATTCACCAGAAACAGATCCCTGACCGCTATACAAATGACACTCTTAAAATTAATGTTTTTTTTTCACAAAAAAAGAGTTTTCAAATTTTAATATGATATTTAACTTAAGTGAAGGGTGTTCCAACTAAAACACACGATGTTAGTTGTAAATAAAACAAAAAGTTTTCAAAGAATTATTTTAATATTTTATATATATATATGACAATTGTGTGTGCAACAAAAAATCGGCCAAATGCTCGCCACGGCTTCGCTGGCATACCTCTATCCGATAGTCCATATTTTCAATGAGTCTGAGACATAATTAAAGTTCAATGTCGTTAATGTGCCGAATTGTCTCATCCTTTAGCTCTTGAATTGTTCTTGGCATATTAACGTACACTTCTTCTTCTTAATATCCGCAAAGAAAGAAGTCCAACGTTGTTAAATCACACGACACGCGTTTCTCGCGTAAGCGAGCCATTGTTTCGTTAGGCTTTGTGGCAAGTGCCAGCATTCTGTTGGAACCACATATCGTCCATGTCCGTATTCTTAATTTCTGGCCAAAAAAAGTCCGTTATAATCTAGCGAGGCAAAGTGAATATAAATAACTTTATTGAGATCTATAGGACGTTTTGAACCGAAGAGTTAAATTTTCGACCGTTAAGGAGTTCGATTATTAATATTTTGTTCGTATATAGATCAGCGTATCAGAGAATTGCTTGATTGTTCTTTTTATGCCTTGGAATACAATCTATAAAACAGAAACTCATGTTGACAGCCCATGGCACTATTTAGAAAAGGGAGGATTATGAAAAATGATGCATACATTGCACCTCTGACGCAAATATAAACTAAGACTCCCAAAATTTGGGAACACTTAACGAATGTTATGAATGGTTTAAATGCGGATTGAATAAATGTCTGTACATATTATAAGTTATATTGAACACAATTTTAACAATATTGTTTGGTGATAGTTTGGAAAAATATCTTAAGTGAAATAACGAAATATTTTTATTTTATAAAATTCTTTCGCACTTCGTTATTTTTTTAAATTAAAGTGGCCACACCAACATACAAAATCTTAAACAAAACTGGTTTTTGCAAGTTGTACACACAGATAGCAATGAATACTGAACGAATGGTGTGAATGTTTTCTTGGGCTTTCATGTGGCATCATGTTATTTCATTGCTTTATGTGCAATGGCATCACAAAAATATATTGTAAAGAAGGCAATAAAAAAATAAGAATTGATTATTTCATAATATTTAAGTACAAAATAACGAAAATCTAGAAACTGTTGACAAAAAACCAACAATTATATTTTGTCTGCAATGTTATGTATAAATTATTGTTTATAAATGATTTGTAATGATATCCTTTATTTTAATATAAATTAAAGATTTGATAATGATAACCTTGGAATTCAGAAGCGACTCATAAAAAATCTCCCAAAATAGTTAAATTTAAATTATTTTAATATGTTTACCTAATTTTCACTAGCTGTTAAAAACACTTTAGTTTGGAATTCGTCCTCCGCTCGCTCCCCCTAAAAAAGACGATAACATCATGAAAAAGGTCTGGCAGTCGCCACACCCGGGCAAATATTAGGAATCAAACCTACACAGAAAGAGAAACACTCTGGATGAATCAAGGTTTTAAATATGAGTCGTACTCAAAAAATCAAGTACGAATAACACTAAAACGTACTCAAAACAATCTTGAAATAAGTATAAAATTCTGAAATAAATAAAAAAAAGAATTAACTTTTCGTTGTGTTTAACTCTCCGGCTTACGCATGTTTTGATTTTCTATACACACTGGAAGAAGGTCTGGCCAAACTCATGTGTACCACGAAGGGTTGATAAGTAAATTTTAACTCTTGCTTCTCATTAAGTTTATATTTTTTGTTAAATATGGACACAAGATTTGTAATGTAAAAACCATATCGGGCATGATGTTGGTGTTTTATCATTATGAAAGATGTTATTAATACAAGTAAGTAAATCAATCATAATGTTTTTTTCTTTCTAATTTGGGATAAAATCGACTTTATAAAAATTGAATCAGATGCCAGATTTGTCCCCGAAACAGCAAAGTGACGATTTGGCAATTACATGTATGAAGTGTGTTTGATCTGTTGTGTTAAAACGGTGAATGGATGAGCTGAATGAGTTGAATCATTGTGAGTATTGTAAGTATTTTCCTGAAATTATAAATCAAACTGAGGTCATTTATGAGTATGCGTATAATGTCGACGTCGCACTCATTTTAATTTCTCTTGTGAGTATGAGCGGAACAGAGTAGTTTAGTTTAAATGATGTCTACGCACTTATTCTTACAATTTTATGAGTCAGTATGAGTAGCGAAAAAGCGATTCATTGCTGATCTCTGGTACGGATGGACTGATTTTTCTTATGAGTGGACCACTAACCAAAAAACACGAAGGGCGTTGTGTCAAGACAACGACAGATGACAGCCCCGTTTTCCTAGGATCTGCTACAGCGGACCAATCATCTACTTAGCTGAAACAACAACTGATTAACGAAACTGATACAAGGAAAAATAACAATCCTAAATGAATCGATACTTCAAGCACAAGGTCAGGGAAATCTTACATAGGAAGGCGCGAAATAACTGCAACAAATCGTGTAAGATGGATTTGCTTTGGGGAAGCCATATGCTCCTTAAAGGGGTAATGGAGAAATAGAAGTCTGAAAGCCGGCATTTAATTTAAAAATCTTAATTTGTCATTTGCCAAAAAAACTGTTGGTTGTACTTTTGATTCATTAAAAGTTAAACAGTCGTTGTCATATCAATTCAAAAACCGAAAAGTTGTACAGAAATTTTTGTTTTTTTTCGGCAGTTATTTAAACCCCGTCAAATTGTAAACATTTGAATTTTGAATAACACATTAACGAAACTTTAGGTCAAAAATCAAAAAAAACTTAAGTTAAAAATATTTTGTTTAACCCCAAATTTTATGATCCTAAATAACTGGTCGAATAAATTCCTTTAAAAACCTGTTCTCATAACATAAACTTCTACAGTAGCCAAGTCAATGTAATACGTTTTCTACTATTTTAGTTCTTAAGGTTCATAACAAGACATAATCATACCCTTAATGTTAATGTGGCTATTCGATGGTCATGTGCAAGCTTTTGTATCTCTATGTGTTTATTTCTTGTTTTTCCTACTTTGTTCTATTTTATAGAACGTATGGTGTACAGTGGTGTCCGGTTTGTTGTTTAGAACAGGAAACATTTAAAATGCCATAAAAAAAAGAAGTCAAAGCCAACAAAAGGGACATGGACAATAAATGGGGTGAGTTAGTCTTTAGCATAGAATTAGCATGATTTACCGCCTTTGGTTAAATATTCTTCATAAATGTTCATACATAAGAAGCATATGTGAGTGTGCGTGTGTGTGTGTGTGTGTGTGAAAAAAGGATTACTTATCAAACGTCCCATATCAGTTCAGCCGACAAAAGGACAGACACATAACGACTAAAGAAGTATTTAGGCAGGCACGCAGGCACGCAGGCAGACAAGTTCATAATAATGAAATGATATGTTGACACTATTTAGTTTCATGAAAATGGGTTAAACTTGTTAAACTCTATTTTGGTTTTCCATCCATTTGTGTATGGGTTAGTGGAATTGTGGTAGTAGTAGTAATGGGACGGTGGTAGGTATTGAGGTGATGAAATCTAATACCAAAAGGTCACAAGAACACACAATCTTTCGTTTCGCATTGACATGAGTATGAGATTGAGTTTTACACTTATTCTTGAACGTATGTGTGTTTTGTGCTTTTATCTATTTCTATGTATGTATTCGTATGTGTTCGTGTGTCTGTGGCAAAAAGGAAAAGAGTTGTTATTTTAAGTGATTTTATGATGAATTTGGGTAAAATTCTCAGGAAAAGTTTAGAAATTTTAAGAGGGGTAAAAACAACATAATTAAACACGCCCAAAAACATTTCAACCATGTATGGGACTTTATAACTATGACTTTATAATACTTATGAGTCTATCATCATTGAATGAATTACTAAATGAATGAGTAGATGATTGTGTTTCTGTGTGGCCTTATGTGATGTGGTTTATGGTGTGAGTTTAAGTTTATTTGTTCGTATGTGTGTTTTCTAAGACGATTTAAGTATTTTGAACTTTTGAACTTTTTAGATTTTAGATGAAGTGTGTAAAATCAAGTGTTAAGTGGTTTTAAATTTTAAATTGTTTGCAAAGTGTGTGTGTTTTTTGAGGGAAATAACTGGTTTTTTTGATGTGTGTTTTTAGGATATTATTATAATTAAGATTTAATGAAAATAGTTAATTAATGCGATTTGTTACACTTAACCAAGTGACGAAAAGTGATGTGAGTGTGTGAAAAGAACCCTTTAGACAAATTATTAAAGGAAGTGAGACATAAGTTTCGTGTTCAATGATTTCAATGGAAAATAATCTTTGTTTATGAAAATATGGTTTCTTTCGTGGAAAGGGGGTGGTGTTAAATCTTTTGTATTTTATGATTTATTTGTGTTCTTTTGTAAGGAAATTGCTTATGTTTCTAGATAATAATTAAATTTCATTTAATTCTGTTGTTGTTTTTCACACTTAGAGGTTTTCATATGAAAATATAATTATTATAGGAATTTTACCTTTTCCTGTTTAAAGAAAATTTTTATACATTCCTTCAGATAGTTGTAGAAAAATTTAAAAAGCTGATAAGTCAATTGCAAAATGGTTATCCTGTGCGGTAGAGGAAAGCTTTCCCAAACTACCTTTATCTACATACATACATACATATACATTTTCAATTTTGAAAATGTTTCTTATACTTCTTAATAATTTGTTGCATATTAAAAGAATTTAAGAAACTTTTTTCTAAAGGCCCAACAATAATATGCTTAAGTTGGCTTAAGCTGCCCACACACTAGATTTGTGCGTGCTCGACGTCTTGTTACTTGTTAATGGGGCTGTACGCGCACAAATCTCAACTGATTTGTTCCATGTGTTAGTGGCTTGTTTGCGAAAGTTTTAAAATTTCTTAATTTTAGTGTATAACAAAACGTCGAATTATATCTATTGCGGAGTTGTTTAGCCTAAAAAAATGTATTGCATTCTTCTTCGATTTTCTTCTTTTTTTATTGTGTACACAAATAATTTATCAAAAGTACAATTGCATTATTTAAGTTAAGGTAATTGCGATTTGTAAGTCGTGTATGCAGAAATGATACACAAACAAGTCACACGTTCAAATCACTAGTGTGTGGCCTGCTTTCAGCAACTGTGCGAATACATGATAATCATATGTGTCAAGCCATATTGAACTTAGTAAACTCTTTATTAATTATTTTATGAATCTGTCATTTGCTTAAGCAAAGTGGAAACTGATCGCACTTTCCGTACGGTATCAAATGTTCTTCGATTTTGGTTTAGTTTTTTTTTAATCCATTTGAGAAACGTTTTATTAATTTTTGACAGAAGCTTAAGCAATCTTATGCATATTATAGTTGGGTCTTTTCTGACGTATTGAACTTCCAATAGGAATACCTGCAGAACTAGCTGACCTGCTGCAATATTAAATAAACTTTTTTCAGGATATCTTGGCAAATTATCATGCAAAACTTATAACAATAGAGCAATGCTTACAAATCGTGGAAAATTATTACCGAAATTCGCGTTGGTTTTGCCAAACTTATAAAGCACTTCGTCAATAATTCGGTGAGCATATTTTCTATTTTAAAGGGTATGAAAACAAGCAGACTTTTGTCTTTTTTGATAGAGCACAATCCCCATAAAACTCTTGAGACTACACCACATCTCAAAAAAAAAGCTGATTGGCGCTTCGTTCATGCCGAAGACGTCATCGGCCCATTTGTCTTTAAATCCGAAACCTGTGCCAATTATCGTGAATAGCGTACACTGCAGGAAAATCATTCTGATTTGATTTTGTTATTTATGTCACTGCAAAAAATTTGAAGGGGCAACTATCTCTTTGTTGAGCCAAACGTTTGTTGACCGAATTATCTCAAGAATTGGACCTGAAAATTGGCCTCCTCTTTCGTGTGATTAATCAAATGTTTGGTCTAAGCTGATGAAACAGAATGAATTCATAATTTTGAAGACAACATGCGAGGTACTATTGACGCAATAAGCCCGGGTATGCTCGAAAAAGTGTTGCAAACTAAGACCGAAGCTAGCCACAGTCGCGGAAGCCATACGACGTAATTATATTTAAACATTTAATGCCATGCAATTTATAAGCTAATAACGCTCTAAAAAAAACACGCCTTACATACATATTTATACACAGAAAGAAAAAACTCGTACAAAATTTCCTTCTTACTTTAATACGAGGCGTACTCAAAAATTTAAGTACGAATAATACTTAAATGTACTTAAAACAATCCAACATGGCATAAATTTCGAAAACCAATAGCGTGCACGCGCGTTTTAATTCTTCTGTAAACAAAGGTGGGAATACAACAAAAGTGAAAAAACATGTGTAACGAGCAGAGAGCAAGCCGATTAAAAATTATCGGCGGCGGCTGAAGACCAAAAATATTCGGCGGCGGCGGCTGAGCTGTTTTGCGCCGATTTTTTTCACTACTAAAAAAAATATTCGGCTGCGCCGAAATTATGCAGAGTAAAAATAAGATAAACAAACAAGTTAAACAAGACAAAAATACAAATAACGATTTATTTATTCATTAAGAAAGAAAAAATTTTATAAAAATACAAATTAATTTTAAGAAAATTGTTCTTAATATTTGTTTCATTTAAAAAAAAAAAAAAAAAAATATGAAAAAAGTAATCAGCTATCAATTGCGCCGTCGACAAGCCGAGCGGCGGCGTGGCTTGTAGAAAAAAATCGGCTGAGTGGCTAGCCGCCAGCCGCGCCGTTACGGCTTGCTTCTCTGCTAACGAGTATGTAAAATTATAATATTCTCTCTGGTTCTGTTGTTAGGTTAGAATCAATCTAATGACTTTCAGATTATTTATTCTTAAAAATCATTATGATTCTAAAAAATTTAAATCGTTATAAAGTTGACTGATGACTGATGAAAAGCTTGTTATTAAGTTTTTAAAAGGCAAAAGAAAAATTAGTATTAACGGTGTGTATGAAACGGTCAAAACTATACTATACTTATACCTTAACAGTGTCCAAATGTTATTTCCATGAGTTCTTTGCTACCGTTTTACCCACACCATAACTTTAATTGAACTTTAGTTCTTATAAATATTCTCAATCAACAAAAATTTAATAAAAATTAACCATCTCATGCCTAGATTTAGCAAGTTTAGCTTGAAATAATAAATTTATCTTAGATTATTCCACTTTGTCTTGAATTTCCCAAGTATCTCACTACATCCGCTCTTGTACCACGTTTCTCCTGGTAATGCGGTTCAGATACTCATCTGGCTGCAGCTAGATTGAGAAGGCTGACAATTCAGTAACCTGAATGGCATACTATCAACGTTGCCTCCCAGGCAACTAGGCGAAAATCAACTGAAAGCAGTCACTAAAACTCAGCTGTTTTTTTTGAGTTTTGCCAATTTATGGCTTGCCTGCCTAGAGATTGTTGGCAGCCCCAACACTAGGCTCGTTGTCTTAAACAAATACTATTACTGAAACCAAAACTAATATTGTGGGTCTCTGTTCCTTTTAGGAACCACTGAGCATACATACATTCGTATCCGCATATTCTTAAAACAATAAAAAAAAAAAATCAAATTAAAGGGCATTAATTCAAGAATCTCAATTGTACTACTGCAATTAAAAATCAAAGCAAAATCTTCTTAAAATACTTGTAAGGCCGCTAAAGGAAAATTACAACATATTCCATTCTAAAAATGTGTAGAAATTTTTCAATTAGAGAAGTGTTTAGCGATAAGAATTTCAAACAACTTGATACGAAAACAATTGTAATTCGTTGACCAAGGACCCATTCATCCCCCACATTAAAAAAAAGAACCGCAAAAAAGGTGTTTAAGTCAAACCAAAAGAAAATTTTGTATTATGTCCAGCATATGAAGGATTGGGCGAACAAACACACACAAACTTCCAAACATGTATGTTAAAGGCATACAAAGGTAAAAAGTATGTTGTACTTTTGTAAAGGTCAGTGTTATTTTGTGAGATATGTGAACAAAAAAAAAGAAAAAACTACTTAAATCGAATGTATGTATGTATGAGAGTATGTTTTTAAGAAAAATGTTTTGATTCGAAGAATTGATGATGATTTCTTTACTGTATAATATTTAGGTCAAAGCGGCCAAAAATAACAACAACAACAACAGCAAAAATTACTAACAAAAAGAATTTGAAAGGCAAAGAATGTTTTTTATGTTGATTGGAGAATAAACATTTTTTTTCTCAAGTTTATTAAAGCCATACAAAGGTGTTAAAGGAATTTTAAATTTGCTGCTACCTTCAAACTACTGAGTTGTTTGTGTACATATACGATGAACAGGATGTTTAAAAGTTAGTTTCTTTTTCTTGGTTTAAAACGGCAAATCATAAATAAACACATACAAATAAAATGTTGTTTTATATTTTTATAATTTTAATCAAATTTGACAGCTTATTGACAAGATAAAGCAGACAAGCCAGAAAGGCAAACAAGCACACACAGGTTAGAGGGAGTGTTTTTGGTTTTTTGGTCTGTTGTTAAAATTGAAATTTATGGGTAAATAACCTGGGCCATAATTTGAAACTACTAACTAAGTAAGTATATAGTGTTACTGTTTGAGAGCAAAAAAAAAAGTCTGTCTAAACTTAACTGTAAGAGATCAAAAGCTCAACACATCTGCAAAGAACTTTTAAAATTATTATCCATCTCGTATAACAACAAGATACCAAAGACAATTAAACAAAAAAGATTTAGTTAGTTTAGATTAATTAGCTTATACCCTACCCTTGCCTTAATTAAAATAAAGTTTTTGTCATCCTTTAAATTATATTTCTTTAATAGCTTTTTTCTTGATAATATTTCCTCCAAATGTATCTTCTAACTCTTTATTTCATTTTAATGTGCTCAATTCCCAATTCGTACTCTTGATAAACAAACTGAAATTTATTGTTTATAAGATAAAGCTAGCGCATTAAGCTAAGATCCCACTATCGGCTCAATGTACCAATTTTTGCCGTATTTTATGAGCCGATAGTGTGAACGGTCAACATTTTTTAATATCCGATATTGTGCTGACTGTGGACAATCTTAATTAACGTGGATGCGACGATAATGTGAACACACTTTTGCACAATGTGGAGCAATCAAATTGTTTAATATGCACCGATTTTTATCGGCCACTTGTGCGCCGATCACAGTCGCCAATTAGCGCCGATACAACAGATGGCAAAACGAAATTACTAAAATTTTACTTTTTTGAGCTTTATTGTACCAAAATTACATTTGTTAAATGAAAGAAAACAATTCGCTTTAACCAAAACATTGCAGTTGTATCGATGTTGTCAAACAAACATCTATTTGCAAAACAACAATTACAAAAAAAAAGAACAATTGCAGTAAGTTTGAATAAAATTTAATAAATTTTTTATTATAGATTAATGTATTATTTAAAATTGTTAGAAAACATAATGGAATATTCAGACAGAGAATTTTGCGAATTTCTAAATTAAAATTATGTCTGCCAACAAGCAAACATATGATTTAATTTGCCCAAATAGCATGATAGTGTGACCGCATTGTACCGATTATTGTCGCAATTGAGTTCTGGCCGATATGAACCGAAAAAAATTGTCACAATAAGCGACGATAATGGGACTGCCTAAGAATAAATTGTGCAATGTTTTTAAATGTGCGCCGATATAGCACGATAAAAATCGTCACAGATTGTGCTATTTGAGCCAATAGTGGGATCTTAGCTTTACACTGGTTGCTTAAGCCAGCTCATCAGGAAACCTTTTGCCAAAGATTTTAGAAAATACTATGCAAATAAAACTGTTAAGCGAATGAGAATTTCAAACACTCAAGTTTTACCTGCTGCGATATCAAAGCTTAAACAAAACAACAACAATCATATATTTTTATTATTGCTTAAAATGTTGCTGATGATCATTAAACTTTGCTGGTATTCCTCTTCTAGAAACTTTCCCCGAGACATTTGATGGTTTTGAACTCCTGCTTAGTCGATATTTAAATAATATGTGCAAATAATTAGATAATTTTACTTAAATTATTAATTAAAAATAATATCGAATCGCTTTTCTTTATTAGAAATGGAACTTCCATATTAAATTTGATGAGTATCTGATCAAAGTATTAAAAAAGTTTAAAATTTAAATAATTTTAGATATATCCACACTATATGCAACGTTACAATAAAGTTTCTATAGTTTATTTCGAAAAAGTAGTTGTAGTTCCAACTTACTTTCTGCTTGCATTCCATATTGGCAAACACGCTTGATATCGATACAAGATATACATATATATAGTAGTCCCTTGATAGATTCTTTGTTGGTAAAGACCGGTTTTAGATTTACCACTTGATATGAATGAAACCTATTTGTTTAACATGGGGCTGCCATTGGTGGAAGTTAATTGACACCAAACAGCAACTGTTTGGCAATTCACACATCTAATCTCAGGTAACTTGTTGTTGTTAGTATAAATTATTTCAATACATGTTCTTCCTTTCTTTACCCTCCTTTTCAGACCCCATAAAAAATGTTTATTCTGGGTTCCTGAGTAATTTAAAGTCGATTTAGCTATGTCCGTTTGTCTGTTCGTCTGTTGAAAACTTGCTCACTTTCAAAAACTGAAAACAAAAAACCAACATTGGTGTAAAGTTGTTTTTAAAGGGTGTTTTTTAGAGTGTCATAACTTTGAGTTGGCATAACTGCTTTATTTGAGCACCCATTTAACAGCTGATAGTTTGCTTTGCTTTGAATTTTTATTATGAATCGACTTCCACTAGAGCAATGTGAGGAGAATCCACAAGCCTTTGTCCAAAACCTTTTACATCCACAGAAAATTACTAATTTGTTGCGCTTTATGAACTACCGGAGTCATTGTCCCATATGTCTTAAAAAACGTTGATGTTCAGAATGTGAAAAGTTGTTGACAATTTGTATTAAAATTATGATTTAAACTTGTGTCACTCTATAAAAAATACCCTTCAGTTTAATTACCTTAGTAGTTTGGGAATGAAATTCAGCAAAATCATAAAAGTAATGAGGCCAAATATGGAACCAACATCCTTAAAACTTGATAATTTTGTTACAAAAACTAACATGGATAGTGGCGGTATGCACATTGTGATATTAGTTTGGCACAAACTCGTTCAATATGACTAGAAATAATACCACAAACCATATAAAGCCCACTCTCTGAAAACAATTTAGTACGTGTAAATCTGTAATGAATTACGCTGTTGGAATAAATGTTGGTTCGTCACAATTTTATACGACTAAAAATAAAAATAATAATTGCCATAAAAAAGCCAACTCCTGAAATATTCTAACTGTCGGTGGATAATATCCAAGATTCAGCACAGACGAATTAAACACTCTAACTTGTTGTTCTTAGTGTATATGTTAAGGGACTTGTTCCTCTTCCACTGGTAATTAGTTCTTTCTCTTTGTCCTAATCCTATTTCCCAAATTTCCCACAGAGATAAAACGCGATTCCAATATATTTTTTAATTTGTATCTACTTTTGATACAAATTTATGTTAATTTTAAATTGTAAAAAATAACAAAATTAAATAGAAACAATTAAAAAATACTTAACTCAGTAACGACCATTTGTTATCTACTAATTTTCGAGATTGTACACTATTTGAATCTTAATAAAATTCTTTTGCGGAAAGATAATTGAATGGCGGCTGTGTGTAATTAAATACCGATTTCCACCATTTAGAAATATATTCGTCCTTATGAAAATAAAAACGCTTTCAAAATTGCCACCGTTACTTTGAGCAAAAGGTTAACATGAACAGACAACTAGTTTTTTTCAGCATTTTGTAAAGAAGTCTTGGGGAATTAATGATGAAAAATATAAAATCGAACAAAATTAATTGAACCCGGTTGATTAGTATAAAAATGACTTGTTTTTGGTGTAAAAAAATTGTATAACTATTTTAATCAATATTTTTTCTTTGTTTTTTCATCATTTTGTGAAGAAGGCTTGAGGAATTATTAATGAATAACTATACAATCGAACAAAAATAATGACCCGCAAAATTTTGCGAAAAGTTATGGAAAATATGCTAAAAAGAGCACGTATGTGCGAAGCAGAAAATGGACCACAATATATTAAAAAAAATATATAATAAAAAAGTTATAAATCATTAAAACCATATAGCTCATTCTTCGCCGCCCTGTAGATCTATAAAAATTTAAGTCTTAAAATTTCTCATTTTCAAATTCAAACACAAAATACTTTCAAAATCTTAAAAACTTTTAAATACTATAACATAATTTGTCAGATCAAGACTGTTAAAAATCCTTGAAAATTACAACCCACTTTTCGGAGTAGGAAACTTATATAGATGCCTAGATTACGCGGAATGCGAAAGTCCATATGCGCATGCACAGAAAAAATTCTCCAAAATTGTTCACCAATTAAAGCATTAATCAAAAATTAAATTTTTTTTAATTAAAAATTTAATCAAGTGAATTAAAAGTTTAATCAAGTGAGTTAATCGTTTAATTAAGTATATTAAACTTTTAATTGATGCTATTAATTTGATTACCAATACCAGTTTAATTAAATTTTTAATTAATATCACAAATTTTTTAATTGAAATTAATTTTTATTAAATTAAATTTTGGCCTTGTATTGATGCCAAGATTATGTCAGAACCATATGCGAATTTGGCTTTTCACATTCCGTGTACTCAATGCATTAGTTTTTTTACTTCTTACAAATTTATTTAAACCCGAATTCGATCAAAAATATTCAAAAAAAATTATGCTCGAAGGGCAAAGTAAGAACTAGCTTTGCCATAAAACCGAAGACATGCAAATGTTAAGTTCATAGAAATACACATATTAATTTCAAGGAAAATTTTGGTTGAAATTTGTACAGACATGTTGGATCGACTTATAGGGAAATTATGTGGACCTTTAAACTAGAAGCAGAGGGGCTTTAATTTTTTGCGAGTAACATTTATCGGAAAAAATCTTTGTTTTTTTTTATCGATATATGATGACATAAGGGTATAAGCACTCATACAGAAAACGTGCAGTTATTATTATTATTTTTTTTTTTTTTTTTGTAAACTTTTCTTCCCACATGCATACATCATTTTATGCCATTTGTGGTTATAAAAATTCGTCATAGAAGCTAAATAAAAAATCTTGAAAATAGAGTGCATTGATCCCAGAAATTAATCCCAAAAAACAAAAACAGCAACAACAAAATCATGTTCATACCCACAACGTTTGTTTAAAAACAAAACATTCTCTTTAGAAGAATGCTTTTCTTAAAATACTATAGAAAAAAATTTATAAATTTTTTGCTGAATATTTGGCAAAAGTTGTATACCAAAAACAACATTTACGTACAGTTTTGACTTGATCAGCTTTTAAAAACAACAAGTTTTAAAGATTTTAACAAAGCCCAAAACCAAAATTGCATCTAACGATTTCAGCCAACTCTAAAAAGGTATTTTAGGCAAGAGAGGGTCTTTGAAAATGACAAACAAACTCTCCCAAAGAGTAAAAAAACAGTTTGATACAACGCAGTTTTATGACCGCAAAAACTACTTGCCCCAGCTCTTGTACAAATTTTCTGTATACTAACGAATTTCAGGATGTGATGTAAAATTTAAAAAAAAATAGAGAAGAAAACACAATGATGTAAAATAGAATGGGCAATAGTCAGAGTAAAATTATAAGAAAGCAGGCCAACGCCCTAAAAATGATGCTTGGCAATTTCCTTGTCATATTTCAGTACAATAACTTAAGCCTTCTAAAATATTTTATAAGTCAAAAACTCTCATTTCTATTAAATGTTAGTACCTATGTATGATTTCAATGATTAGCTTCAAATAAAATTAATACTTTCCTATCTAACTCTTTCCTTTGCAAAAAAGACTTTCTCCCTTCAACACTCTGACTCTCTTCTGTTTTTTTTTTTTTTTTTGTTGCTTAAAAATCTGTTTAATTTTTAGTTTTTATTTTAATCAAATAAAAATAAACAAGTTTGAATGCATACAATTTGATTACTTGAGTGTAGTATAAAGTCAGTACCACTACTAATGCAAATCTACGAAATTTTGGCAATTTCGCACACATCTGCATCCACACAGGTTATCTCTCTCTCTCACTCTCAAGTCAAGAAAAAATAACTCAAATTTTGGGTTTTATAAAACATACTGGAGAAATGTCTCCTATTTGTTTAAAACTTATAAAATCTCAGAATATAGCACAAAGAGCAATTTAAAAATATACTGAGAGATATAAACATATTAAGGCAACCCTGCCCCTAACATTATTGATAGCGTCCCTCCTGATCAACAATCAAAATTGCATTAATAATGAAACAAAGGTGAGTTGAAATTATTATTCTTTTTATTATTCTCTTTCAGTACTGAGAAACCCAATTCAATAGTACTTGAAATTTTTTTCTTACTAGTTGACATTTTTCCTACAACTCCAAATGTACAATATCAGAGCGGTATATGTTTAAAGATATGTATCTCTTATACACAATGGTATATAAATAACTGTAACTTGTCTAAATATATAGTAGAAATAAAATCAGTCCATCAAGTCGAACTAAGAATTCATATTCCTGTACCCATGTTCTGTAACTTTACAGGGAACTTCTCGCATCGAAAAGATGGGAAACAAAATATTGCATCGTTTCTCGAAAAGTTAAAAAAGAAGTGTGTTTGTAACTCATGTCGAAAACTATCAAAATAGATTACATCGTAACGTTATAAATGTCATAGCATTGTACTCGAAGTCGATATGACATTGGAGACATTGAGATCGCCAGTCACACATCGTTGATAGCGACCTAATGGTACTACAATTAAAAATTTTTCACCGACACCGGCGAAAATTCAAGCGTCGGCTATACCAAATAATAAAAAGTGCGACTTTAATGTTAGCTGTTTGCAAACGAGCTTTGGAAACATTTGTATATTTTATAAAAATGTCCACTGAACCCAAAAAGCAACAAAAATGTACGTTAAGCAAACGAACAACGTTTATTAAAATAGTTTTCGTAGGCTCAACGATTTATTCGTCAATATGTATAATGAAAAATAAAATTATCCAGGTATTGACATTTAAGTTCTGTTCATTGACACAATAAACAGGCATTTATTAAGTATTTTTTATAAAAGTAAGTAAAAATATGTTCTTTGAAGTAACGAAACATTTATTAAGTCTTGTACATTTCATTGGTTTTTTTGGTTCAGTGTTAAAAGCAACTAACTGAACAATAAAAAATGTGCCAAGAACAAAATATTATTATTATAACTTTTCGCATTTTTCAATTTGAATATGTTTTTTTAGTGTTTAAATTTTTTCTTGCCCCATATTTTTGCTTTTAAAGCGGGAACTTTCTCACAGAATATTTACAGACACACTAGTTCTGTAAATTGACGAGTAATTTCCATACGTGACAGCTAATAAATACTCGCCAAAAATGTTACAGGCGCACTTAAGTGAGAAAAACAGTTGTTTATTTCAATTTGTGGCATTTTTGTTTCATTTCTCACATTTCAATCGATAAGTTTCTCGACGCGAGACTTACAGAACATAGACTGGATAATTAAAAGAGAGATAACAAATTAATAAAAATAATTTTTGTATTATTTTTTAATATTTCCAAAATCTTGGGGTACATATGTTTTACATTTATTTGTGTTGTTAATTTGTAAATGTGTCAGATATAATAGAAGGCACTCATTACGATCGTAAGTGTTTACAAAGGTTTTCGACTTTTTTTAAATATTGCTATAGTCACTCTGAAGTGCTCGTCCATATTATGAAATATTTAAATTATGTTAAAAATGCTTTATTTTATGCCTTCTCTCTTTCTTTTTGTTTTTGCTCTCAATAACAGTTACGAGACATTTGCTGTAGAAGCTATTTTTAGTTCTCTTTTGGAACTGCATTCGTGTCCATACAAGAAACCTTCGTTTTGCAGAATTAAAGTATTTTGTGTGCCTTCCATATTTCTTCTTCTTTCTTTTAATAGAAAACTCACAAAAACTGCTTGAACACGAAACAAAGTACACTTTTTCATTCGTCCTTTTCCTTAAACCACCCTCAAAATCAAATGTTTCGCAAAAAATATTTCATAACAAGGACAAGGGCTTAAGAATGACAACAGCCATATTAAAAAAAAAAATATTAAAAAAAAAAAGTAAAAATCCTTAGTGTAGGAAAATATATTAAGCTAAAAAGTTCCATATTTCCTATTGAAAAAGTACTTTCGGAATTTGCTCATCAACTGTAATTAAAAAAATATATTAAGCTAATATATATCTTTATTCTCTTCATCCCCAAAATGCGGATAAATCTCCATTTACATTTTAACTCAATCTCTTTTACTTTTCTACCTTATTCTTTACTACGGTTATCCCCCAAATTTTAAGTTTTAAAACTGCCGCTCTCTTCTCTCTCTATCACTCTCTTTTTTACTGATCTAAATTTTTTACAAACTAATTCAAATAATAAACGCCATTAAACTTCGTAAACTTTTCGGAATTTCGAAAATATATTAGTGTGCGTTTTTGTTTCCTTTTCTCGTTTTTCGAGTAGTTCATTTAGAAACGATATTATTTCAACGTAATGTTGTTGTTTTCCTCATATTTTAACCAAAAAAAAAACCCAAACAAAAACAACAATAGTAGCAGCATTGAAAAAAATGTTGCATTGAAGCCGTTAACCTCGTAGTGCGTTCGACGCCCGAATGTGAGTAAAGAAAACAACAACAAAAAATAATATAAAATACAAGTTGTAGATAAAAAGAAATATACACAAAACAACAAAGATATATGTAGTATAAAATCGTATATATTGTTGTATGTCGTTTATATGAAGTCATTTGCTAAAATTTGGAACTATGCACACACAAAATGTGTGTAACTACAATCGGGCATACGGATATACGACTATAGATGACATCGTTGCCTGTTAGTGATGAGTACTAAGGCAACGAACAGTGGGAAGGACTGATCGACTTGCTCGATCTACGCTGAGCTGAGTATAAAAAAAATTTTTGTGTGAACATAATGGAATAAATATTTAGGTTCTAGTAAAATCTGAAAAACTAATTATTTTTGGATTTAACTCCTGAATAATTTATAGATTTGAAATAATTTATTTCCAGTTTAAAATAATCTAATTTTTATTTAATTTAAAATAAAATGTAAATCATGTTATATTCAAAAGTGCAAAATAAATCGAATTTATATCGAAGTTGGATTAATTTTTATTAAACATTACCGATAACGTGTTCCTAACAATGGGTGGAGTGCATATCGGAAACAAGTCGAAATGTTGTAGAATTTCCGACTAAATTTTCCGAAAAAAATAAAAGATGTAAAAAACTATTATTATGAATCATCGTGTTTTTAATAAAAAAAAAACTTAATAATTTTTATTGTTTGAAATATGTTTATGCCAAAATTGCAAATAAGCTCATCTCATTATAAACTGGCAGTTTCATTTAAAATAGCAAAAACTGAAATTTAGGTGGGAAATTTGTTAAGAAATTCCACAATTTCAATATTAAAAACACCCAAGAAAATCGAATTTTCTTTTGGGAATTCCCGTCATTTGCCAAACAAAAACCCTATTTGATTTAATTGTTTCCTAAAATTGCAGTTAAAAATAATTAAAGGATTTTTTTTTAGAGGTTTGGAACTTTTTTATAAAATAAAACTCAATAAAGTCAATGGAATGACAAAAACTTTTGCTTTATTAGCTCATACATTTTATAAAGTTTACTGTTCAAAAACAATAGCATAAAGCTTCCGCGAATGTGCCTTATGAACGCCATCCTGTAAGAACAGAGATTTAACGTACTCCCACAAAAAGTAGTCCAAAGATGTTGCATTACACGAGCGGGGTAGCCAATACACAGGTTCATTTCTTAACATAATTCGGTCACCAAACGTTTGGCTCAACAAAGTGATGGCTTCACGCCCTGTGTGGCAAGTTGGAATCAATTCTCCTCCAAATAACTTGCACTGCCGGGGGAATAAAAACATCGTTAATCATTTAGGCAGCATGTACACGGCATATTTTTTTTCAAAATAGCGTGGTGCCGCCACAAAAATGTTTATTTACGCCGTAAAAGACGTCAGCCGTTGAACATTTTTTTCTTTAAATTTGAAGATACCAATTTAGGATATTACAATGAAACGTTTTTTATAAATATATGTACATAATTGCTATTTAATGATTTCATTAAATTTCATCAATAGTTTACCGCCGCCTAATGATTTCGTCAATAGTTTACCGCCAGAAGAAAAAAGAGCATGCTCTAATTGAAATTTTGTCAGATGACTTTGCATTTGACTTTTACAGAAGCATTGTTATAAGGGTAACACACGACATGTATGTATTTTGCAGTGGAAAATTTGACAAGTCAGATGTAAAAAAACATGGCGTGTACATGCAGGTTTACCTGAAGCGTTGGCCATTCACGGTTATGAAATCGATTTCTCTTTTCTGCAGGGAGTCGGGGTGGTTCGAAGCTGCAGTGACCTCTGGGGAATAGTCTGGTTGAAACTGACTGACTCTTGTCACAAGGGGACCGCTATAAGGACCCAAGTGAGCCGTCAGCGTGACGGCTGCCCATTGAACCTAACCTAACTTAACCTTGCTGAAGTCATCTTTTAACTTAAGGTATGTTCAGGCCTAACAAATATTTGATGAAAAATTCCAAAAAAAAGCATAATTAGTCATATGATCAAACTTTAGCTTTATTTTTAACAATTTCTATAGACTTACTAAACTTTATTTGTAAGAAGATGATTGAATAATGTTATTTATAAACTACTAAATGATGTTTGATTTAGCCAAACGTTTAGGAAAAGCAAATAGTTTTTTAATAAAACTAGGGGTTACCTGTAGGACATCAAATGTTTAACAAGTGTGAACATAGTTTTTGCTATAAAATAAACTTGGAATCCAGAATGACCCCTAAATGGTCAAACGTATAACCAATTCCACTTTATTTTTCATCTCAATCACTTATTTCTAACACACCTACCCACTAGCTTCATTCCTTAAGGGGGCTCCCATACAAAATGTTCAATGCAGACTAGAAATATATTAAAGAAAAAGTCCCATAGATGCCCAAGAGTCGCCCCTAGTGGGATATAATGTATGACCAACCTCAATTAATTTTTTGCTCTTAACATTTTCTTAAAACATACATGCCATATATATCCACCCCTTAGGAGGCTCCCATACAAATATTGCTTTTTATGATATTCTTAAATTAATTAAAATTTTTCGACTTTTTTGAAATCAAAACTTGCTAACAGATTTGTAATATTTTTTGCTTGCTCTGTGTGCGGCTTCGGTTTTAATACGTCTTAAAAAAAATTAGAAGCCTAGCTGCATTTTCCAATTTTTTAGGAATTTTTAAAAACAAAAATTTCGAAATTTTGATAAAAAAATTGTTTTTTTTTTCCAAAAAAATAAAATTTCGGTTTTTTTTAGTAATTTCAATAAACTAAACCCTTTTTGAGTTACTCGAATAATTATATGTTGTGCAACCTCCTCCATTTTCGAAATAACGGTATATGGGCATTTCCAGCGAAAAGTCTACTTTTTGTCACGTAACGCCAAAAGTATTTTAAATTGTTTCTCAAAAAATTGTATATGTATCGTTTACTTTTTTATATTTTGGTGTAAAGCGCAACAAGCTCTACATTAAGTAACAAAAGGGATAACGACTGAACAACATGGTCCGAAAATACAACCTTATTTGCAATCTGGCGTTACATTAAAAAAAGTAGACTTTTAGCTGAAAATTCCCATATTTACCTTAAAACAAGCAAAGATTTGATAGCTTGAAAAATAAATATATATAAGTCCTAAGTTTACTAAAAAAGGTTTTGTACAAAACATCTTGCTCAATTCGCAGTATTATTCAGTTTTGTAATGCAAGTCAAAACCCACTTCCGTTTTTTTAACGTCACGCCAGCGCAGATTTTTGCTTATATCTGCAAATCCTTAGCGTCGATTACTGTAATTTTTTTTCTGAATATAGTCCTACTTCATTACTTCGTATATATAAAAACCCTTTTTACAAATTTGACTTCGTCATTTAATTTTTTTACATTTTGTGGTACAAATATCACGACACGTCAAAATGGAAATGCCCATATCTCGAAACCAAGAGCAAACATAAAAAAACGGTTAGCACCATTGAATTCAGCGTACCCGAATTATGTTAAAACACCATGTTCCCGGCTTGTCTATTTTTTCAACTAGCGCAGTGTTATTATTCTTGTAAAATTTTATTGGGTCAAATTAACTACCCCATCAGTGACAGTGTTAAAAAATTTCACCTCAGTAGTTAAAGGTTTAATGCAAATTGGCTTTGGATGTCAAATAGAAAATTTGCTACATATCGTGTGTGTCAATTTCGCTTTAAAATTTCCATCTGAGGAAATCGAGTGGTTGCGATCGAAACATGTCATGGTAACCAGCCGACTGGGTTCGAATCTCAGGTCAGTCAAGAATGAATGATTATCAATAACAATTTTAATTAATTTTCATGTTGTAAAATTCCTTTCTTCATAGAAATAATTTAATGAAAATTAAATTTGATGAACTTAAGCCTGATTTAAAATTAAAAATTTGGATTAAAAACCATAAATAGTTCAACAAAATAACCACAATTCTAATTATTTTGATACATATCTATCGCCTATGACATGATAAACTTTCGCAGATGAGTGTTCGAAAGAAAATTTAGTAAAAATTTGCATAATTTTTACCAAACGACCTACTGTGCAATTTACAAGGCATTTGTGTGAAGTGTCTTAGTATACTTTATTCGTACTTTTAAACATATTATATCAGTCAAGTATGTAATTTTCATTACTTTTTGTTATATTTTAGTATATAACAAAATATAATGCCTACAAGTTCACAGAGAAGATAGAGTATGTTATTTTTGTGTTTTAGTAAATTTTTTCCTTATGTGCAATTTTTTTTTTTGGCAATTTTGACTTTTTTTTTTTTTGCTTTGAGAAGAAACTACAAAAAGACTAAATCAAAATTTCAGTATTTTTAAACCAGTTCTTTGTTGTTTTTTGTTTTATTTTGCTTTTTGGAGAAATCTCAACTGGTTGTTTTACAAAAATTATAAGAAAAAGAAAACAAACAAACAAACAAAAAAACCTAAGTTTCATTACAGCTCATCATCATCATCAAAATTTAGCTGTTTTTGTTAATTTGTTTGCTTGTCTGTTAAGAAATAGGGTCCATGGATTTGTATAGTGTTTGTTGTGTGCTGTAAGCCCAGTACCCGACCACAAAGTTTTCAATGTTGATCAGCAAGGCCTTCCCCCTCCATTCACCCAAAACATTTCTCATCCATCCCTTGTGCGGATCGTTTTTTTTTGCATTTATGTGCATTGATGCAGTTTTAGGTGTATTTTTGTTCTTCTTTTCTTTTCTTGATCGTATTTTCATTCCCATTTCGTTGATTTTCTACTACAACTACAAATTTTTCGCATTTGGATTTGATGCGAGAGTATGTGCATTAAGTATTGGGGCTTCAATTTATATAACGATGTAGAGTTCCACAGTAATTTTTTTTTTTAGTACATACATATATAGTATTTATGTGTATTTACGGTTTTAAAATGTACAAAAATGTATTTTATGGATGCACACTCAAGATCAATTGTTTATTGTTGTTTTAGTTGTTGTACATATGTATATAATAAAAAATAATGGTTTTCGTTTGTTATTTTTGGGGTTATACTATAAATTTTTTTGTACTACTTCACTATGTGTTGTTATTATTATTTTGCGATTTTTTTCTCTTCTTATTTTGAGAAAGTTTTTCGCAAATTGGGTTTTATTATTTGAAATTGTGTACAAAAAAATTTCTTTTGTTTCTTTATTATACATAAATTTTATAGATCATTGTTTTAAGTAAATTTCTAGAGAATAGTATTTAACACAAAAATTATTGGAGTGTATACATTTTTGTCAAAAAAACAAGAGAACTCAGTAACAGTTTCTTATATGTATGTAGAAGTTTTTCAGGATTTTTATTTAAGTTCACTCCATTATATAACAATTTTTTATTAATTTATTTAGGTCTATGGATTTGAATCCTTACAGACTATAATTAAATTAAAAACAATAGCTCATATGTACTGCCTGGAATTTATTTTTATTTTTTATTTAATCTATGGATATGAATCCTTACACGCAAAGAAAAACATGGTTGATGCAATCACAATCGCAAACTATCATTAATGTTTGTGGTTATGATTGTGTCAAACACGTCTTGAGTAACAATATATGTTCAGACATAATGTTTTTAGCCTATTATTGTCGCAAACATATTATTATGCTCATAAGAAAAATGCAAACGACCATTCCAACCATGTTTCCATATTTCCCAAAACCATGCAAAATGTCTATTTCAACACGTTAAATGGTTCTCACAATAAAAACAATAACAAATTTATTCCAAAAAATTTATTTTTTATCAAAAATACAAATGTATGTACATAAAATTTGTTTTATAGATATAAACATTAAAGCATATAATAAAAAATAAAAATAAATACATACATATCTAACGAAAAACTGCACATTAAAGAAATTCGGTTTTCTCAACGTCTCATTTGCTTCTATTCTGTCGTAAAGCTTACCAGCACTCATTTGCTAATTATGTATTTTCGTTTTTTTTGCCGTACAGATAACTTTAATCAGCTAACTCCCAACTTTTTTTAATATTGTAGGTGTTTTTGGCTGCAAGAAAGACAACGTGTATACATGTTTGTATGTATATTTTAAATAATATATAAATAACTTACCTGTTTCAATAAACGTATAAGTTTTGCAAGACAGCACGACCTTTATCTCCCTGAAAAAAGTTTAAATTATTTTGTAATAATTTATGTATGTATCCTGATTAACTGATGCTCGCAGACTAAATACTCATTGTATTTTTTTGACAATAAATGCTAACTCAATTAGAGAATGTGTTTTAAAGCAAACAAAAATTGTGGTTCTAACATACCTTTTGTGTGCAACTTATGTTATGATTTTAATTTTATTTTTGAATATAAAAATATTTTAGTTGCAAACATTTCACATATTTTAATATGTTTAGCTAGATCAGAGTAACTTTTTTAGTGTAAAACACCATATAATATTATTATAGTGAATTTAAAAATGTTAAGGACAAAAAATATTTGTTCATGTTATATTAGGACTATAGTTAACTTATTAGGGTAAACATATTAGGCAAATATTAATAAAAATGTTCGTAGTGACCATTTATTAATCATGTTTTTTCTTTGCGTGTGTAAACTGGAATATGCCAAAAACCGTTAAAATGTGAAACTGCGGTTTCGGTTTTAAAATGATTAAAACCGGTCGGTTTCGGTTTGGTTTTCGGTTTTGAAAATATAAAAATTAAATTTCATACATTAGCAAATATGTATATGTTTTTTTTTTTTTTGTTTTTATTCCAGTTTTCAAATGTATATTATAATCCCATGTATTGGAAATTCCGCGCCAAACAGGATGGGTTATTAAACAATTTTTACCCCAATTTTTTAATAACTCTACTAAAAAGCACTTCAAAAGATTCTTTCTGGAAAAGTTTTAATATGTGTTTGATTTTTATTCATAATTTTTTTAATATTGGTCCAATTTGGAATTTTTTGAAAATGTGTTATTTAAACTTCTACCCATCCAAAAACTTTTAAGCCCGGTCCAGTAGTGCGACTTCCATAAAATGAAAAAAAATTGTTTTTTAATATTTTCGAAAATCGAAAAAAAGGAGTTATGGAAGGCCCACTAATGGACTGGGCTGAAATAACACATTAAAAAAATCGAAATATGCACTTATTTTAAAAAACACGATTTAAAATTTCAAATAAAATTTCAAAAGATTTTATTATTCGTGCTTAAATTCCCAGTTTTTATTATTGATAAAAACACTTGAAATTTATTGTTGATGGGATAAGCTATTCCTATGCGCATTTCACTGGTTGCTTAGGCCAGATCATCAGGAAACTTCATCCATAAAGATTTTAGAAAAACTAAAGATATTAAACCAAATGAAACTATTTAACGTATAAGAATTATAGCAACAGTTCTACTTGTAACAATATCAAAGTTTAAACAAAACACATCAACAATAAACAGTGGGTTTATCTCATCTTACATTCCGCATAGGAATAGCTTATCCCATCAACAATAAATTTCAAGTGTTTTTATCAATAATAAAAACTGGAAATTTAAGCACGAATAACAAAATCTTTTTATAATTTAAATTTTGTATTCCCAAAATTGAAATTACTTTTTGATAATTTCAAATAAATTTTTTTCACAAAACAAATTCAAAGTGGAACATTATTCAAAAATCTAAATTAATATTTGATGAAGTAATCAAAAAAAAAAAAATATTACAAAATTGGAAAATAACTATTGAGTTGTTAATTTTTTTAATTATATCCATATTTAAAAGTTTTGTTTTGATTTGTCCAACTATTCAAAATTAATTTATTTTTGGATTTGTAATCAAAGAAAATATCAGGTTTTTTTTTTTAAAATAATAAAATTTTATGTATGACTGAACCCCTAAAACGATTTTTTTTAATCTCAAAAAAAATATCGATATTTGGCAGCCGAAACGCATTTTTATGGGGTGGTAACGGATGACAACTGAACTGAAATTAAGTTGCCAGCGGTGAAAATAGCGACGCGACGCATATTTGTATATTTTAACACGAGCGGCGTTCCCTGATTTTGCTGCTGGCAACTCAACTTCAGTTGTGTTACCATCCGTAATCGACCTATTAAATATCAATTAAGGCAATATCTTGGATTTAAGCGCTTTGTTTGTTTGTGTCGAACTAAAAAAACCCAAAACGCAAGAGTTTAAATTGCCCGAATGTATCTTTTGAGCGATTTTAAATAAAATCTTCAAGCGCATAAAATGGCAATTTTAATAAAAATTGATTGAGTGAAATATGCGATTTAAAAAAATTTAGGTTTTCATATTCTTGGTAAAACAAAATAAAAGGATAATTAAAAAAACAAAAAAAACAAAAGAATAAAAGGGATTTGCAGGACCTATGCACTGCGTAAGCGCATTGTTATTGGCAGCAGGGAAATTATTACATACATATATTCTACTCCACGCTCTTTGTGTATCCCAATATCTGATGGCATCTATAAAATATTAAAAAACAGGCAATAAAATATTAAATTTTTGACTCCCCCCAAATCATTCCACACGAAAATACGCACGAAATTAAAAATTGTTTATGGGAAAAAATAAAACTTTGTCTCACGCATTCCAATAAAAATGTGAATATTTTCGGTGAAACTGCAAAGAGTCATTCAACCTTTTCCCCCCAATTGTTTCTTTTTTATTTGGTGGTTTCATTGGGTGTTTGAGGGAAGTTTTTGGTGGCCGTATGTTTTCGCTATAAAATGCTTAAACATGTTATTCTTTTTATTAATTTTTTCCTTTTTCAATATTTGCAGTTTTTTAAACGTTTAGTTCAAAATGACATGTAAATTTATTTCAGCTGCACCATGTTGTTGTTTGTGTACTGCATGTAAATGAACGCGGCATTATTGCATCGAAGTAGTGGGTGTTATGATTTCAGCGCAGACAAGCGGGCTTATGGGTTTGAGTATGCAGGGTATTTTCGTAGGCATATAAATTGCCACAAAAAAAAGAAAGAAACTTTATTTTATTTTTGATAAATTAAACAAAAAATCCTCATACGCACTATGTTTTGGATGTTTTCTGCTGTCCTTTTTTTATATTGTCATGGTGAATCCCAAAATTAAACGAAAAAATGTTGTATTTATAAAATGCATTGCCGTTGCAATGTTTCTCTCAAGCCCCAACTTTCATGGGAAACTGCATGGATGGCTCTTATCCTTTTGTATTTTTGGTATTTTTCTATCACCAACTTCCTCTCGTTTACGCATTTTTGTACGGAAATGTGTGTGTGTGTGTGTATTTAAACGTATAAAAAAAAACAAAGAAAAATATAACTTGGTGTGTGGACTTTTTGGTCCTGGCTTTGATTATGTGAGTAAAAATAAAAAATGAAATTTTCTTTCTGAAGCCCACAAAAACACAAATCGCTCTATAAAACTGTTTGTGTGCATTGGACATTTGTTAGTTGCATATACATATAAATGTTGCTGTTGCTGCTTGCAGCTTAAAGCGTGTTGCTTTAGCACCAACTTTACAATTTTTGGTTAATTTGTTAGTGACGTTGAAGAACTTTAAAAAAAGATGCTCCAAAAAAATTTGGATTATTCTTTCTCTAGTTTTCAGAGTATGTAAGAGTGTGTTTGAGCATTTCATGTATGTTTTCGCACAACAGACAGGTGCTGATGGTCGTGGTTGTGGAGTTCAAAAATTTTATGGTGATTTTTCGTATATCATAATTTTCCATCCTTTTTTAAGTTTCATAAGTTGGGTTGGGTTGCATATGAGCCATGCAACATGTTTGTTTTTTTTTTTTTTTTTTTTTGCTGTAGTTAGAGCAAATTTTTTGTTTGTTAACTTTCAATGCGTTTTCGCATGTATTTATCTATAATATTACCAAAGTACATTGCCATTTTATTTTTTTAACTGTATGCAGAAAAATTTACAGTTGCGGTCGATGAATTGGGCACATCAAAGCTTATATGTTTTTAACAAATTTCATATTAAATATAATTCAGTAATTTTAGCTTTGCCATGCTAAAAGAATGATCGAGTATTATAAAACCATCCTGCTTTTTGTTTTTTTTAATTAATTTTTTTATTTCTGCAATTCAATTTTTCTGAAGAAGAATTAGCTTTAGAGAATTACAGAATAAGGCGTCAGTCGACAAACAAAAAATTTGGCAAACTTGAAAAACATAAAAAACATTTGTGGGACTCATGCTCAAAAACAAGAGCCTTCCAGATAAATTTGTATACCTGTAGCACAGTAGAGGAGATGATATTATGCGTTTGTGCTGATAGTCACAGACAGATCCACCTGTTTGTTCTCCGATCGTCTTAAGGCCCCGTTAGCCGACCGTAAATGTAGAAATGTAAACAGCTGATCGTTTCTGTTATATGTGCAAATGCTTAAATGACTGTAGTGTCACTTAACCGCAACATGCCAACATGTAGATTATAGAACTTCATTACAAGGTTACGTGACAGTTGTAGGTAGTGATGGGCAGCTTGTATTTTAAATGAAATGCGGGTAAAATCACTCTTTTTCTTTGGTACTTTTTTCAGTAAAAATATCTGTGGACTTTTGACAAAATAACATACACTACATATATATTTTCATTTATACAAATATATACATATGTTTAGATGTATAAAATAAACAAATGCATAAATATACATAAACAATAAAAAGTCTGGTTTTGAATGGTATCGAAACCTTGTTTTGTGTATGCACAATTTCAAAAAAATGTAAGTATGTAGGTACATGTGTATCAATATGCGTTAATATATATTTGTTAATCTGTAATATTAATAAATATTAAATTATTTATGTATGTAATTGTGCATATAAGAAATACAGTTTTAATTTAATGTAAATCACTTGTTACTTTTTCTGCAAAGCGATAACCATTTGAACATTTTTAATTCTCATCACTGTGTGAATTACTTTACACGTCCTATAAGTGCACAAACGAGCATAAAGTACATTACGGTACGTTACATTGCATTTCATTATACTAAGCGGCCTTTAGAATCACTTTTTTAATCGTCCTAACGATGTCTATTTGTCGGGCTGGTAAGCTTGTGTGCAAGATACAGGTCTCAATTTTGGATATAATTTGATGAAATTTTGTACTTAAGGTTTAAATTGTCACAAGAACCAACCGTATTGAAAAAAGAGAGAATCGGTTAGTAATTTCAAGCTTCTTTGTAGAATATAATCTTTGTGCCCATAAACCATTTTATTATGTTGGCAATAAGTAAATTTTGGTCAATAAGAATTCTATTGCAATTTATACAAATAAACATACAAATATTTCTTCCGAAAACATGCCCTTAACACCATAACTTTCGTTATTAATATCGTCTTTGACATAAAAAAACGTCGATAGCTTTTACGAATTTGATAATGGTAATGGCACAAAATAAACTTTTGTATATCTTTAGAACGGAAAGTGTAAAATTTTCCAAACTTGGTACAAATAGAATGGTTAACAATACCCATCCTCTTTTTAAAATGATCGGAATTGGAGAAGAACATCTCTCAAAAAGTAGATATTCAATATAAAGACCATAAACATAGATTTAAGAATAACTGGAGAATGCTAACAGTAAGAGTATTCGAACAGTTTCTTAAACAACGCACGAGATCTGTATTTAAAAAAATTTACTTATATTATTTTAATAAACGTAGCGAAGCCCACAGTGTTAAGTTAGTACCACATAAAATAAAATTTTGGAAAAAAAATTTTTACCACCAAAAAAAAAACACCAATTTTGTAAAAATAATTTCATGAAAATATTTTACGTTAATGTTGATGTGGGGCAATTTTTTTTCAACTAAATACTAACACCCCGTTTCCACATGCAAGTGAAAGTTCGAAAAACTCAATACACTTTTTCACTAACATTCACACAATTTTTGTACTTTCAGCCAATCGGCTGTTTCCACGATTTTTCATTGATAATACGTATACACTACTTGCAAGTAATTACTTGCCGGTGGAAACGCCGGGTAGTGCGGAAGATCGAGGCGCATAGAAGAATATTTTTCGTTCGGCTACAAGAATAAACGGTCTATAATAGCCATTTAAGTAAGTAAGTAAGTAAGTAAGTAGGAAACGCCGGGTTACGCTAACGCTGACTTGGTGGTAAAATATTTTCAAAGAAAAAATTACGTAAATGATGACGAGGAGTTATCAAAGTTTTTCTTGGGATTAAAAAAATGTATTAACAAGGTTTCGTTTAAATGTCCTAAATTCATACTATTGATAAACTGAAAATTATTGTTGATGGGATTTTAGAAAAAACTAAAGATATTTAACAAATAAAACCGTTAAGCGAATAAGAATAATAAGCATAAATCTTACTTGTAACAATATCAAATCTTAAACAAAAACAACAACAATAAACGGGGAGTTTATCTTTTCTCACAGTCCCGCCTACAATTGGTTGATTTTTGTCAACTCGAAATGTTGTAAGTATTTAAAAAGAAAACATTACTTTCTTTGCTTAGTATTTCTCCCAACTCTTCTTCCGAAGCTTCTGAAACTGCCCGTAGATTGGCAAGTCAGTGCAATTATAAAAGTTGAGCTCAGAGAATAGCCTTTGACCCATACATCACCCTCTTACATTGAATCAATTTACTTTTTTAATGTTTTCAAGACTATACAAACGTAAAAAAGCAAAGGCATACTTTATAGTCTTGTTTTCTATGTGGAACTTGAGGCAGAGCCAAACTTTTTATTTTTTTCCACTTCATTTATTTTTGGAGATTCTACAGACGATTGCTCCTAAGGCAACCAATATTTAAATTATAAGTAGAGTTAATATTAAGTCATGCAACGTCTGCTCTAGCAAAAATTTAATATGTCTCCCTGATTATATTCCACACTTCCGAATTTAAATTTCGTATGGTTGTATAAATAGAGCTTTGGACAAGTTTTTATCATCTTCATCTCCAGAGTCCTCATTAGATGACAAATAGCTAGCTCTGGGTGGTTTTATGATAAATACCGTTAATATTTCAAGGTTGCTTAAACTTGAATTTGATGTAAATGACAAGTTGTGCTGAAAAAGGTCAACAAGAAAAAGAAAGAGAAAATGAAAAAACAAAAAAAAAATGTACTTTGGACTTCAAGAAGAATTCTTGACATAAGTACGGAAAAAACAGAAGTTAGGAAAAACATGTAAAATCAATTAAAATGGATAATCATTCAAAAAAGCAAATTTCGATCTACCAAAGGTTAAAATACAATTTGGTTTAAGGATTGATATTTGACTATTGACGTCAGCAGTCATCGATGGCTGCGAGTGTAAGACGGCAAATCCATCTGAGGAGATCAAGTGGTTGTGATCGAAACATGTCATGGTAACCAGCCGCCTGGGTTCGAATCTCAGGTCAGTCAAGAATGAATGATTATCAATAACAATTTTAATTAATTTTCATGTTGTAAAATTCCTTTCTTCATAAAAATAATTTAATGGAAATTAAATTTGATGAACTTAAGCCTGATTAAAATATTAAAAATTTGGATTAAAAACCACAAATAGTTCAACAAAATAACCACAATGACATCGTTGCATTTTAAATTATTAAAGGAAAATCAATATCAAAGTTATAACCAAGGCCCATTGAAAAGGTCTGCGCAAGAAGCCTGATGATCACTGTTTATGTTCTTTTTAGTTGTCAAAAGTTGTTTTTTTTTTGCTTACATGTGCATGTAAACGTTTGTTTACGTTTATGGTATGCCACACATACACGTTTTTTCCTTTTGCTTTGTATATGTGGTAATTTTTTGACAACTAAAAATAATCGTTTTTTGTTTTTGTACAACTAAGCAGACCTGATAGATAGGCCTTGGTTATAACAAAACTTTTAATAAAAAAATTCCACAAAATTGACATAAAAAATATTACAAAAATTAAATTAAAAAATGCCTATGAAGAAAAATGGCCACATCTTTCTGCTATATAAAATCTAGATGAAAAAAATCGACAGATCTAGCTGAAAATGGCTAAAAAGGCAACTTTGGCTGAAATTTCAGTGATTCTTTGCTTGATATCGAACAATGTTGTACTGAATAATATTAATAAGTAGCGCCGGAATAGGCTCTGGGCTGGAGGACTATTTGAAGAAGATATGCTAGCCTTCTTGATTTTAATACCCCTTTGAATCAGATGTCACTTCCTTGACAATAGGTGCAGAGTTTCGATTTTCAGATTGGCATAGCTTTGTTGCAGCTGATATAGCTAATTCGTCTGGACTACCGGATTTCGAAAGATGAAGCACTTTTCTGTATTGCACTTTTTGATGACAATCCTTAAATTAATTTTTAAATCTACCTGCATTAGTCCTTGATCCGCCGGACCATGCATCGCCTACAGCATTTGAAAATGTTTCTTTATTTTCAAGCCAGCTAGATTTTTATTCAAAAATGTTGCTATATTTTGATTAGACTAGAACTAGACTAGAAGGGTGTTACGATAAAAACCTGAAGCCTATGAGATGGATCAATTGAAACAACCATCATTTAACAAAATAAATCTTCGAAACTATTTTCAATGTCATAGACTGTTAACCTGGCATCAAATATAAAAATAAAATTGTGTAAATTTTTTATAAGCATCAATTGAGGATTGTTTTTTACTTTTTATTTTTATTAATTTTTTATTTTTGTTTTAAAAAATTAATTTATTTATATATTTATGTACAATAAAGCAACCATTTTTAAAACGTTTCATACTCTCTATGCGAAATTTGCAATATTTTTATATTTTGTTTTTCCAATTAATATGTTAACACATTATGTGTATGTAATATGCTTATACACACACACACACACATGTGTGTGTGGATTTGTTTTTTAGTGTGTACAAATGTTTTGGGTGTTTATGTGCGTGTGTGTTCAATGATTTTTATATGATTATATAAAAATGCATTTTTTTCGTCGAAGTCAATCCTTTTTTTGGGGCATTTACTAAAAATATTATACATATTATATAAATACCACAAATACACAGGCACATAGAATATACAAACATACATATATTAACGTGCATTTGTATGTATGTACATACGTATGTAAGTGTCAGTATGTATTTAATATGTTTAAATAAAAACTTTGGTTAATTTTTTTATTTTCGTCATAAGGAGCATAAGAATGTGTATGTCCGATTGTTGTTTTTATTTTATTTTCTTTTTTGGTTCAAGTACAGAGAGAGAGAGAGAGAGGTCCTCCACTTACAAACAATTTTCAATTATTTTGTATGCATTACAGAACAATGCGAATATTTTCCCCAATTTGTATGTGTTTTTTAAGTGGACTTGTCGTAAAAAGTTTTGACTATTAATCTGAATGTATCCAAACAAACGAAATAAAATTTTAACACAAAAAAGTTTAACAACACATCGAAAATGGGAATGAGTTCAATAAAATCTTGAAATTTCCATGGAAGTGATATAATTAAAGGAAATATCAAATACAATAGAATCGCTTTTTTCGAACAACTTTAAGTAGAGTTTAGTATATTTATTATTTTATATTTTACAATTCAAATGATTTTTCTAGTGTTTTCATTTGAAGTTGCTTAAAGTTTTTGTACAAAACAAATATTGCTTTGATTTTTTTTTATAATGTATTAACTTATTTGAATATTTTCATATACTTTTATATATACTTTTTGGGGCAATAAAATAGATGGGAAGAGTGGGACACAGTGGGACACAGTGTTGCCAATTTAGCCATTTAGTGGCTAGATTTAGCCATTTTTCACCCTGTTTAGCCATTAAAAAAAGGCATTTAGCCATTTTTTTAGCCATTTTTCAACTGGTTTAGCCATAAAATGTTTCTTGCCGTGTTTCTTTTAAGGCTTCAATTTAAATCACAACTTTTACAAATGTTGAAAATCGCTATAAACGATGTTGATGAAACATCTTTCAAAATAAAGGAACAGTAGTCCAATATTAAATTTAAAAAAATGGATCAACACAAACATCGGTGTTTCTTTCTGGTTGCAAATATTTCAATAAAGAGATGTAGGCGGCAACAATTTTTTCTTTTGAAATTTCAGAATTTATTATAAAGTTGCTCTCTCTTCCATGGTCTAATGCTGAAGTAGAGAAGGTAAGTAAACAACGTTAAAAGTAATTTGAAAAATAGGTTACATTTAGCAACCGTTAATTCGATTTTATCAATGAAATATTTATACCAACACCACAATAGTGGAGAGGGTACTATGCGTTTGTGCTAATGTTTGTAACACCTTAAAATATTGGCACTAAGCCCACCTTTTCGTATACCGATTGACTCAGAACCACTTTCTGAGTCGAATAAATGATGTTTGTCCGGCTGGCTGGCCGTCCATGTAAACCTTGTGCGTAAAGTACATATCGCAAATTTGCAGATCATTTAATAAAATTTGGTACACAGGTTCTAATGAGGTGTAGGGTATCATAGAGTCGGGATTGACCGACTATATTTTCTTACTTGTTTTTTATTGAAGATCTGGAATCAAAAGGTTGGGTAAATGTTGTCGTGATTACTATTTACCTTCAAATTATTTAAAACTAATAGGCACGAGTGATTCCTATGAGATGAACAATAACGGCATACAATTTATCGATGATTTTATTTTTTAAATATCTTTCAGAATATTAAATAACGTTTATTCTTATTTAAGAAATTGATCTTAACTAACAATTTCATCGTAAACAACTTTAAGTGAATTATTTCTGTTGTGTTATTGAATATTAATGTGTTTTTATTTAAAAAAGCTTTTAGCCATTTTTTAGCCCATTTTTAGCCATTTTTTAGCCATTTTTTCCCGTAAATTTAGCCATTTTTGGTCTCCAAGTTTTGGCAACACTGGTGGGACGCGACCCCATCCGATTTTAATTAAATTTGGTGAGAAGGTTTCATTTATCTTATAAGGAACGCATATGAACGAAAAAACTTTTTTTCGAAAGTTATGCCAAATTAAAAATTTCATAATTTCTCCGAATTTGCCGAATGTGTTGAGCTTATTTCTTCAATATCTCCAAAACTACTTTACATACGAAGATGATTTTTATGTATATATATGTATGTTCATAATAGGATAAAAGGAACCTTCTCACCAAATTTCATTAAAATCGAAAGGGTCGTGTCCCACTCTTGGTTGATTTGACATGGAATTACCTATTTATGAACTAATTTTTTTTATTATTTGAAATAACAAATTTATGATAATCACTAGCTGACTCGGCAAACGTTGTCTTGCCATATACATAACTTATTTCTTTTAGATGTTACAGTCTTTACATGCCAAATTTTAGGAAAACCGGTTGATTAGTTAAGAAGGTATAGGTAGGCGGTGCTTTTACCCCTCTTGCCCTGTTCCCTATTTCCGTATGGGTGTTACACTGTCTGCATGCCAAATTTTAGGAAACCCGGTTGATTAGTTAAGAAGATATATAGAGGGGAGCTCTTACCCCACTTTGCTCCCTATTAGCTTTCAGATATTACAGTGTCTGCATGCCAAATTTTAAGAAACCCGGTTGATTAGTAAAGACGATATAGAAAGGGAGAGCTTTTCCTTTTTTGACCAATTTACGCCCTCTAGCGATATGTAATATGTATATCTTACAATCTCATACCTCATACCTACACAAAATTTCATAAAAATCGGTCAAGCCGTTCCGGAGGAGTTTAATTACAAACACCGTGACACGAGAATTTTATATATAGAGAACAAAATATCTTTTTTTTAAATACTCTTTTTAACATTTTACATGTTCCAATTAAATTCTCATCAAATGTAACTTTATGTTGAAAAACAAGAAAGAGTGCTACATTCGGCTGTGCCGAATTTTTCATTCCGTCCACCGAGAGTTTTTATATTTAAACAATTCAAGACAATCTTTAAAAAACCTGACCTTACATTATTATAATTAGTGGCTTTTTTAAATAAAATATCAAGATTTGTTTCAGATATATGTATATGTTAGGGTTATTAAAGTGATTTTTAGGAGTGGATTTTATATTGGAGCTTCCGTAATTCTTGGATCGTTCATCAAAAAATTCAAAAGGGTGATTTCTAGTATTAAGAAAACCTAATTAGACCAAATTTCTATACAGTAATGTAATGCTTTAAGAATTAAATGCTTCTAAAATAGCTTTTCATTATTATGGACCGATTATCACAGAATTAAATTGTGTAAGTTTAAGCCGTTTTTGGAATTACATTTTACCAAAATATCTTTATACGGGTTAAGTCGTATTTAAATGATATTACGGAGTGGGCTTAATATGAGGTCTATGGTAAATTATAGACCAATTTTCATGAAATTTGGCAGAGTGGTTTCTAAACTTACTAAATTATGTTACACCACACTTCACTGCAATCGTGTGATTCGTTAAGGTCTTAGTCGTACTAAAGTGTTTTCCGACAGTGCACTATAGTACATTTTTCCTTTTTTCTGCCCAAAACTAATTTTTAGCCAAACGACTTGGGCAAATTAAACGATTTTTTTGCTTCGATATTTAGAAGACTCCCTCTTCCTTGAGGGCCACAATTTTTTGTCACGCACTGTCGCGCGGAAACAGTAGGTCATGTGCTTACGCGTTCTCACGGATTTTTTTATTTTTTTTGTTTTATTACACACGCTCGCACATTCTTGCAAATAAAATGTTTGGTCACACTTTTACTTCTGTTAAAACCATTACTTTTTTTACTACCCCGTAAAAGAAACTTTTGTTTTAAACAAATTTTTATTGCAAAATTAGGCTTTCTATTTCTGTTATCAATTAAATTAAAAAAGGCATGAATTAAGGAAAACATGACTCTTCATCTTCGCTCTCAGAATATTGTTCGTCTCCCGCTTTGCAGTTTTCGACGATTCTTACGCCATCTTTTACTGAGATTTAAACAAAATACTCGCGTCTGCTCTTTGAAATGTTGCTGAAAATTTTCGGAATACCTGGCCTTAGCAATATGTATATGATATAAAATTGTCATAAACAGTTGCCCGCTTGTCAGCTTCGTTACGTTTTTCTCGCCATAAATATCATTTTTCTCTTAAAAGAGATTTGGTATTTATGGAAGATATTTTCAGATATTTCAACATGTGTTGGAAACAGCATTTAATATTGCTGTTCTGTGTGATTTGATGTAGCTGATTGAAGATGTTGTCACATTAAAATCTAGGTCTAACCGGTTCCCTTGAACGCCTTTGTCAAGCTTTTCTTATATTTTGACTTTCCAATGGTTTTTACGTTTATTTGACATTTCTAATGATACACCTTCACTTTTTAATAGAGACTGCTGAAATATGTACACGCGCATCAAATTTGTACAAGTAAACTAGTTAGAAACATACAAACATGCGAGAAAAAACAACAAATAGGGAACACATATATAAATTTTGTTATTATGTTTAATCCTTATGTGAATGGCAAAAAAAAAACACCTTTAACAGCATTGCAAGGTACCCGGGTACCTATGTGGAATTTACTGTATGAAGGTGCCCAGGTACCTTACCATACCGTTAAGGGTGTAAGATAAAAACTGGTTCACAACGCCTTTTCCAAATAATTTTTAAGCTTAAAAATAATTATAATTTAAAATTGTTTAAAAGTTAGGAGTTCTCAAGAAGTTTTAAACATGTGGACCATCTGTTTATTTAAAAAAAATTAAGTGGAAAATTCCAAAGGTACCCGGGTACCTTGCCATTCACATAAGGGTTAATCAGAATAAAAATAAATTGGGGATTTCTTGTGTTCGAATAACAAAAAAAAAACGCTCTGAAAATAGAATTTTAAATTCGAATTTTAGATCGTTTAATGTATTGCAAACACTGATTCTAATTTCTGGGCATTCGAATTACTGAAAGCTCTAATTTGTGAGCGTCTACTGTACTCCCTTTCGACATGAATGTTTATTTTTCTGTTATCATAATGAATTCGTATCAAAACTTTTACTAAAAAATCACATTAATTTACAGCACTCAAAAATTTATTTTAAATTGGTAACAAATCACATACATATTTATATATATGCTCTGAATAAATCTTCTAAAGACACTATCTATCAAAAACGTCAGTATCCCACGATTTTCTACGTGTTTTTACTACACAAGGGTTTATGGTTGTAGCGTATGATGAAGGACTTATTTAACCATAATATGCTTGCTGTTGGCAATAGTTTGTTAAGAGTAGCCACAATATGTTTTAAAATTGTTTGTTAAAAAAAAATTAAAATGGAGTACATTTTGTTACCTCCAATATTCGAGTTAAATCGATTTTTGAAAAAATTCAAAAGGCGCACTATTTTTTGTCGAAATTTGGTTCCTTTCCTTTAGTCATTGAAAAGTTAGTTACCCAATTAGTTAAAAAGAAAATATTTCCAACTGGATTAAGGTAAAAAATATATATGTATGTTAAGAGAAAATTAAGACCTCTCGAAGAACCATGCTTTAATTCAAATCCGCTTGGAAATATGCACATCCATTAATTAAACAGCCCTCACGTACCGCATCAAAATTCTTCCACATTTCCATAAGCTTGCCCATTTCCTAAAAATTATATTGCCTCACATATCACTCTTGCAGTTGTCGTTTATTCAAGTACGAGTTTTTGTTATTGCAACAACAATTTTTGCATTTTGTTATACAATTCATATTTTTATAGCTAACGCCAATTTCGTGTTGTTGTTTTTCTGTGCAGCGTTATTATTTTTTTTTTTAATTTGTCAACTTGAGTTTTTATTTTTTTGGAAAACATTACGCACCCTTAAAAATTTGGCTTAAAAAGCAACAAAAAACTATTTGCTGGCTCAAACCAATAAGACAATAACGCCTATGTACAAAATGCCTATGAAAACCCAAAAAAAGTTTGCAATTAGTGAACGAGTGTAAAGTGAATGCGTAAAGGATCAATTGGCAGAGCATTTACCTTCTCACTCACACACGGTGAAATAAATGCATAGAGAATTTGTGAATGTGTGTGTGTGTGTAAGAATTTGTTTGATATGGTTTGTTAGAGGATTTGAAAAACATACTTGTAATTTTGATTTTTTTTTTTTCAAAATTTAATAAAATATTTTTAATTTTTTTTTTAAATAAAAATTATTTTTGTTAATTTTTATGAAACTTTGTTAATAAAATTCTAAATTTTGTTAAACGCCTTAAAATATACAATGTACAAAGACAAATAATTTATTTTACTACTCACACTCTTGCCCATTGATATTTTTCTCTCTTTCTTGCTCTATTCTATGATTACTATTGATAATTGCTGCAATGGCCAAAAAAGTATATATTTTGCCGCCACTAATAGCAAAAAGTAAGCCTACTTCTACAACTACAACATCTACATGCATTCAAATTTTTAGGCCCATTTTATCTACCAACAACAAACAATAACAACCCACGTGGGCTCACACATGCAAATACAAACACAAAACTTTACTCTCCCTTTTTTGCATGGCCTATTGCAAGCACACGCATGCCATACACACTCACATATGTGTGTGAATGTGTGTGTATTCAAATACTACTCCTATATTCCTCCAAGTACGTCCGTCCATTTATCCGTCTATCTATCTATTTTATGTGCGAGTATTTATTTGCATGACCGTGTGTGTGCGTGTATATTATTTTAGCAAATTTTTTTTTATCATTTCAATGTTTTATTTTTATTTTTGGAATATTTTTGGTTGTTTTGTTCTATTTTTTCTGCCTCTTGTTCGTCCTTGCGCATCCCTCGGCCACTTGTGGTCGCATACAGCAGCTACTGCAACTGCCTCTAACACATTCAGACACATACCCTCATACAGACATTTACTAAAATATATGTATGTATGTGTGTACTGTTGCATCCATAGTTTTCTATGCATTTAAAAGGGTGGCTTTTTATTTTGGGGAGCAATTCGCTGTTCTGCTTGCGCTGCTGCATGCAACAAATCAACATGCGTGAACTGCATGAGCAGCAGAAATACAAACACATCAACTTACTCTATACAAATAATAAAAACAAAAAATAACACGTGCATATAAATGCTGCGTATATTTGTTTTTGACGATTGACAACAACTTTTACATCCCTTCCTAAATAAAAAAAGTTGTATTATTTTTTTTTATGCACACAAATAAAATAAAAAATAGGTGAACTTTTTCTTTTTTTATTCGATTTTTTTGTTTTTCTATTTTATGTGCGTGTGTTTATTTACTGATTTTTCCCTACGTCGGCGCATCACCATCATACTCCAAGATGTATGCCAGTCAACCAGCCAGTATCGTGTGAATGCAGTTTATATGCATCGTGTATGCAGTTTACACCCGCTTCGACTCTTTTGACCCCCTTTTTGTTATATGTTAACTTACGCATGAAGTTGTTGCTGTTGTTGTTATTAAAATAATACAATTTTATTGCTGCTGTTCTGTGTGTTGTTGTTATAATTTCTGCTGTTATGTGTTATGAATAGTATTTGTAGTTGACAGAAATATAAAACATGAATTCTTGCGATTTTTTTATTTTAGAATATACCTTCCTATAATTAAATATTTTTTTCTTTCAAAAAAAAAAAAGATGTTGAGGCGTTAATCCATTTAAGATTTGTCCATTTTTGGCCTAT
The DNA here is from genome assembly GCA_949318255.1 of Pollenia labialis. Lineage (NCBI taxonomy): Eukaryota > Metazoa > Arthropoda > Insecta > Diptera > Polleniidae > Pollenia > Pollenia labialis. The sequence goes on along the minus strand of OX439142.1, from coordinate 132,371,714 downwards.
CGTTCATCTTGATGGGCCTTCTCTTAGTAAAAACCAAGTTAATATGATACAAATATTTTCATTTCTATCATGATCGTGAACAATCTAAATTAATGTTCTTACTATTACAGTAGGTAACGGATATAAGAAAATAAAAAATTTTCACGAACATTTTTCTTATGCTTTTTTTTCTTTTAAACAACTATTTTAAATACGAAGTTTATTTCTTATAAAAGTTTTTACTCTTATGAGAAATGTATGTTTTATAAATGCTTATAAGTTTAAGGGTGTCTAAATTTGAGGTATAATCGGTCAATGGAATTAGCTACAGGGAGATGATCGCAAGCTTTTTGTGTCGGAAAATTTTTGATTTAGACGTAGAAAATTTGAGGTTACAACAACCTGGTGCCACTTACCACACGGCTAAAGAAACAATGGATCTTTTGAAAGAAAAGTTCGCAAAGATGTATCTCTTAAAACCAATTTCCCATTTTAACTGTTGCATATATTTAATTATATCAGTTTGACTCCAAATTTAAAAATAAACATTACGTCATTTAGCGTTAGGCTTACACACCCAATAACGATATATATTTTGTCAGTAATTGTGTAGACAAGCAATATTTAACTATTTTCAAGCCGAAAAATATATTGTTCTGTTCTTCGTCAAAAAAACAGAACAATTGTAGTGATACTGTACATTGATAAAGAAATGAACAAACAAAAAATTTTAGCAACGACCGCAGCACGAACAGCTTTTTGTGTATTGTGTATATGATTTGATTGTGTAAAATTATTTTGCTAGCTTTTAGTTTTTTTTCGTAAAAAATTTTTCGTTTTTTTTTAGAGTTCTATATTTGCTTATGCGGAATCTTATTAGCCCTTCACCATTGTTCGAAAATAACAGAAAGTTATTTAAATAATATTTTTAAGATTTAAATAAACCAACGTTTTGCCTTGTCCAATACCGCCCACATTTTGTCGGATATTTTATTGATAACCAAGATGCTTGTACCTAATTTGGAAAGTTTGGCTCCTGCCGTTATCCAGATATAAATACAGATAAAATAAATAACAACAACAGGGAATTTTTGGGTAAATTTAAAGGAAGTTGTGGTTTTTGCTCATATCTTAGCTATTTTTATGACCGATCGGTCGATCTTGAAAATGTGCCTCATCACTGAAGATGTCGTGCACGATATGAATTTTGATTTGAACGCCCATTTTCATAATAAGCCTGAATTACTTTAACATGTTGCTCGATTGTGTATCTTTCCATGGTTCAAATGTAGTTGGTCTGAAATTGAGAAATGTCAAATGAAATGCAGAAAAAAAACTTTACGTTTAAGTGTGGTTCACATTCAACATCGGCCCTTACAATTTAACAATCCTTTATATATACTTTCTAGGGTCTAAGATGAATTTTGTAGAAATTACAAATGCTGATGTTTAGCACAAGTTTATTCGTTTAAATCAAGTTTTTGCATCATTTATCGAATCAACTCCTTTAAATTTTTGAATCGGCAGTCTCTATGCAGTGTATAAAAATGTGCCTTGTGTGTTTGCTTGTGTATTCAATGTCAGCAATGCGTTGCACTTTAACCAAAATAAAAATAATAAAATATCCAATATTAAAAAACAGCAACGAAAAAATTTTTGCTGGCAAATTGTTAATAACGAAAAATATTATGGAGTATTTGGAACTGAACTACAATAGCAGTACTGGAGCAGCGATACTCATCCCCATCTTTCCACTGCTAAATGCATGCAAAGGTTTTAGAGAATGCATAAGTATGTACAAATGTATGTACATATGTATGTATGCCTGTGTGTTTGTGCATATGCTACTGTTTGTTGTCGGAGTGTGTTTATGTGTGTAGCAAAGTAGGTGAACGTTGGATAGTCCAATATTATTAACTTTTTTTCTTGCCAGTTAGAGCGAGTGAGAATGAGTTGATTTTTATTTTATTTTTTGACAGTTTTTTGTGTTTAATTTTATTTATTTTTATTTGTTTTTACAAAAACTTTTTTATTGTATATAATGGTGGGCCTACTACATTAAAACGATTTGAAAATATCGCTTATTATATAGTTGTTGTTGTATTAATATTGCTGCGTACATACAGTGCACAAATTTTATGGTAAAGTCATTGTGTTCACACATGCATTTATGTTTATGTTTGTTATTTGTGTGTGTGTGTGTTACAAATGGATGAGTGCATATAATGAGATAGAAATACAGTGGGTATTAGCGATAAGTTTTATTTTGTGTAAAACTCTTTACACAGATATTGGCCGTACTGTACATTCCTGTTAATAAACATGCGAAAAATTATTTTCCCGAAAATTGTTTGCCAAAACTTTTAAATGTTTTAAGCGCACAAACCTTTTAAAACAGGTCTTGATGTTTTGTATTCGCTAATGATGTTATAAATAAATGGTGGCCCGACCATAATGCACGTTCTGCGGAAAACATTTTTGTTGTTCGCGATAGTGTAGCAGAAGAGCCGTCAACCTTGGCTTGTGAACGGTGGTCGCTATATGCTAAATAATAACGGACTTCTTGTAGCCAGAAGTTGAGGATATGGACCTGGACGATATGTGGCAACAACAGGTGGGTGCCATACAGCCAACGAAACAGTGGTTTCATTTCACGAGAAATTAAATGGGCATGTTATCTTAAGTTCTGGGGAGATTAATTGGCCGCCATGATCTTGTGATTCCACACCGTATGACTTTTTTTTTGGGATATTTAAAATAAAAAGTGTACGTCAATAAGCCAAGAACAATTCAAGGGCCAAAGGATGAGATAATTCGGCACATTAACGACATTGAACCTCAATTATGTCTCAGAGTCATTGAAAATATGGACCATCGAAGCCGCGGCGAGCATTTGACCGATATTCTCGTTTCACACATGATTGTTATAGAGATTAAGATTAAGATAATTTTTTGAAAACATTTTGTTTTATTTACAATAAACATCGTTGTAGCTGGACTACCCCTTATTACGTAAATTTTGGAAAGCTTTCACTTAAAATATTTGCATAATTTGTTCAAATTTTATTTTTAAATCATAAAGACGGATTTTTTAATTAACTTTAATGACCAAAATGCTTGCGCAGGTGCAGTAAAATTTTCAAGCCTTCCTCTTTTCAAATTGTAATTGAGTGAAATTAAAATCTATCTATTTTGAAAACTATCCTGTTTTAAAACAAAGAAAGTACTTTTATAAACTTAATACTTTGACTTGCACTTACCTTTACAAAAACTACTTTAAAAATCATGATCAGCTACGCTTATTTTTAAAGAAATTTATCTGAAAATTTGCATTGATTTTAATTGTACTCGACTTCAGTTTGCAGAACATGTTCGGTTATCTATTAAAAAGTAAAAATACGATTTTCCTTTAACACAAGAAGTTGGATTTCTGTACAGATTTTAAAGAAAATTTAATATTTTATCTTAATTTGACAACTTTACTTAAGCACAATATCAAAAAGTTACATGTTTCATACTTATGTTACAACTGAAACCCATTTTAACCAACCTGCCCACTGTGATGCATTTTTATTTGCTAGTTGGATATTTTTTGGGGTTGACAAAAAAGCATTTGTATACAAAAAAAAAATTAAAAAAAAGTACAACAAGGAGGAAATACAAAATGTACAGAGTAGGGGCTGTTTTTAAAAAATAACGTTGCATATTTTTTTCTACACATACTAGAAACACACAAACGCACATACAAATAAAACTAACTTACACTCTCCAATATACACGAGAAAGCAAGCATTAAAACCGAATGCATTTTAGCTCCACACTAAAATGCAATTGCGATAGCAAAATCCAATCTGAATTGTATGTGTGCGTGAGTGTTAGTTAAAAAAAAATTATATAAAAATGTTGCATGTACTTTTATATACAATTTGGTGTGATGTATAGGCCTACAAAATATATAAAAATCCAAACGCATCGTTTATGCTTAAAAAAAATTCAATCCTTTAGAGAAAAAAAATGGCAAAAAAAAGAGCCCAAAAATAATAAAATAAAAAATGAACGTTAGCTACGCACTCATACACCAACAAACGAATGGAAAAAATGTTACGAACAGGACGAATACAAATGTTTGAACGTTTACTCATACACTCACAGCAGAGACAGACAATCATGGTGATTGTTAAGCTCTCTAACATTGTTGAACTTTTTAACAAGCAACTGTGTAATGCACAAATAACAACAACAGCAACAATAATATGAAATGAGCAACAACATTTAAAATAAATTGCAGTTCAGAGCGAACAAAATAATGTGTATTCCAGCAATTGGATAGCAACTAGTGTTTGAAACATTATCACAAGGAATGAAGTCATTTCATTTTAAGGATAACTTTTTTTCCTTAAAGATATAGATAAAGCTAAAGAGTCGCTAAATTTATAGCCATTTTAACCTTATAGATTTTTAGCGCTAGAGATTTAGCTTTAGCGATTTACAGAATACGGCTGCAGGTGATTTTTTTTATTAATTATTCTGTCTAATAAGATAAGTTGAAATATATATTTGATTCTTGATAGATAAAAATTAGATTGCTTTATTCTAATCGGAGACCATTTGGATATCAACACAATAACCAGGGGTGAATTCCTAAATGACATTTGCAATACAACCAAACAAAGACATACATTCCTAAACGCAGCTATTTAAACATTGATAATGTCACAGGTCTCTTAGTTTATAATAAAAGTTATCGTTTCGCATACTGTGCATCTATAATTTTGTTGGCATCTTTTTTACTAAATGAACAAGACAGCGCGTTACTTTAAATCGAATCAGTACCAAAACCACATCACTGTAATGTGTTTTGATATTTTCAAACGCATTCCAGCTATCACAATATCAACTGATATAAAATGATTCCAAAGTCCTCAAATCAAATAAAAATATTTTATATCCAAAAAAGTTTAAGCTCCTCTATCAGTATAAATGTATTCAAGATTATTGAGAGTGTGGTACTCCTAAACTCGGGTAAATACAATGCACCTGCCAACGACCACATCTGCTTAGGTTTTGAACGGCGGCTCAAGGAACCGATCCTAGCCGGGAAGCGTCTGCTTCTTATGCTCTGTTGGAATTGAAGCAGAAGCCTATAAACCTACAAGTTTCCGTAGTATCAATTTCGCCATTACTTTTGGGCACTCTTCCCACTTACAAAAAATTGGCTTCAACTGCATTAAAATTCCTCTAGGTCAGCCCTCTTTAAACGGATTGCTAAGGCTGCGACGATTATTACCTAATTCTACATAATGTTCATTTCACCCACCCTGCCACTACAAGGAAGTCGGCCAAAATTCAAAATTGCCAAATCACAGGAGATCTTCACGATTTTTTGCGATTGCGGCTGGCCAAAGATCCCATCTGGTGCCATGGGAGTCAGTAGCCACTGGTAAGCAGGCAGCGGAATAATAATTGTTGGCCGCCGCTAGTATACTTTTTGTCACGAAGAAAGTCTGTCCGGAAGTTTTTCCTTTCTTAAAGATAGAAGCTTTTCACACAAAGAGATCCTTTTTTGCAAAAGTTGCATTTATGGAAATAGTAAGAAATGGGTGATGATGATTGGACGAAGATAGCTGAGGATAAGGAGGGGGAGGAGAAGTGAATGAGTAAATATGTCCTTACCATGTATGAATCATGACTCTCGAGTGATCTGTGGCTGATAAATAAATATTTAATGAAGAAACCGCAGGGCCCTAGCGATTATTATTTTCATTACGGGCTTTCTTATTCTGTCAATTTTTTATACTCTTTCTCTTTCTGATGTTGCCATAGTTTTTGAATAATTGGCCATGTTCACAACATAAAAAGAAAAAATGGACAATAACGATAAGTTCAATATGGTTTGACTCATTTCATTAACATGTACATGTACAGTTGCTTAAGCCAGCTTATGCATATTATAGTTCGACCTTAAGTTAAAAAACGTTTAAAGAAAATTCGTAGTGGAATAAAAACTCTTGGCTAAAAGCGCCAAATTCTTCACAAAGTGAATCCAAACTACTCGAGCAAATTTAAATCTATTCGACTGTTGAATGCACTTAGTTCCGAAGCTATTTTTGGTCCTGAACCCATAATTGTATATCTCAATTAAACAGGGACAATATTAAATGCAACGGAGGTTAATACAAATAAATCAATTATTATGTTGTGCATAGAAAATTATTTCTAGGCAGAGAGGCTTTAGTTAGATATTTGGATTCTTAAAAATAGGGATTTAGGAACACTAAGGTGGTCCTTAACTTTTTATTTTCCATTTTCCCAAGGCGTAGACCAGTTTTATGTAAGGTTAGGGTAAAAAAAAATTTGGTAAAAATATGAACTCGATCCGTTGAAAATTGCCGTGCCACACCTGTGAGCCTGTGAGAATGAAATTCTAAAATGGAGAGAAAAATGCCCGTAACTACTGTGGAGACACCCCTAGAGATGTAAAATGTATGAACAACCCCCATTATTTTTACATCCCCAATATTTCTCGAGAACAAACTTATCCTCCTTCTCCAACCCCTCATATGGGCCTCATACAAAAAATTTAATTTATTAAATTATTAAAAAATAAATTTAATTGCTTTATTGATGTTATTAATTCCTTAGAATTAATGATTTATGTGAAATTGCTTTTTTCAAAAGTCGGATATTTTTTTCGATAATTAGCGACAACTTGAATCAAGTATTGCTTCTCCTCTTCGTTCCTGCACAATCATTTCCACGCCTCTTTCGGCGGTGTCGTTAACAACTTGAATTTTCTCAAAAACTTTCAATGCTCGCTGGTAATCTTCTCGCTGTGACCAAGTTTTCGGTGAGTATCGTATAAATTCATGCGGCAAGATGAAGCGTTTGAAAAAGGTTTTTTATTTTTGAAGTTACGAAAGCACTCAAGCCATTGAGAAAAAATGCTTATTTACTTCAGCAAAACTAACGTCAATTTTTTTCGTGCTATGGATATCACTTCAACATCGTCAGAGCCATCGGAACTATAGTCGTCATTATCTTCTTCTCCAGTTCCTTCTACAGTTTTTTCTTCACTTTCTTGTTCGATTTTCTTTTCGTTTTCTGCAAGGACTTCTTCCCCATCATTTGTGTAACGAAACCTCTGATTTAAAGAAGGCGAGGGCTAAAGCCTGATCCGCCAGATAACACAAATGTCTGATGAACTTTGTTACAAGTGTTTTCGACAAATTCCCTACCAGACTTTAACGTACAGACGAACAATAAACACGCAGACATCTCGAATTCCACCCAATTTTAATTTGTAAAGTTTACATTGACCTCTGAGCACAACTATTTTTAAAGAATAAATTGCCTTGGACATCCATCCAGCGTCAAATCACCAAATCACCGCCAAGGAACTTAACAACCAGTTCCAACAGATCCTTATAGTAGTTGCGGGGTTGTTTTTGCTGTAGCTGGGCCATGCAAAAAGTAATGGTGTCATCTAATGCAATTATTAACTTCGAGGCAACGATCTCATCGCTAACTCCAGTTTCGAATGCATCTTGATTTATTTTTCCCAAGTTTTGCAGAAAGCGGCGAAATAAAGACACATCTGGCGCAAAAGTTGTTCCCATTTTATCTTCGAACAGTGCTCTTAGAACCAATTCGTAGGTGTGATCTCTGCACGACAGACACATCAAGGGTCTCTCTTGCTAATAATTGTTAAAGTAAAAATTGCAGCTCCCGCGAATTGAGCGGTGTTTGAAGATGTCTACTCGATTCGAATTTTAACTTCTATCTCTCCACCCACATTTTAAAGGCAAGTGTCATAAAATAATAAATAAACTGGTACTTCGGAGAATGACCATAAAATATTTCCACCTGATTCCAAAACTTTTCTCTGGGGCGCCTGATATTTTGTCAACAAAAAATCATATTTAGTATTACGTGCGCATTACAGTATCAAAACATATAAAATGATAGTTGGGTATGTAACATACCGCCGGAAAGGTTTATTTGTCTAGATTCTCTGCATAAGTTTTATTTTCAACCCTTTCGCGCCCGCTCTAGAACGCATTGTCCGCAAAATTATTTTTTATAATTCCCTTAGTTATTAGATCTAAATTAAGGATTTTTGAAAATTTCAGACTTTTTTAATTTTCGGGTGACTAGAAATTGAAAGTGGCTTAGAAGCAACTTTGGGCCGTTGAGGAAGTATTTCACGTTATGAAAAATTTAAACAAACTTAAATTTTTTTTTTATTCATTCTTTAACCAACTCTATAAAACGATGGGGTCGAAAGGCTTAAGATTTTAGAAACTCTTTTTTTTAATTTGAAATTTTGAAAATTGTTTGCTTTAAGTGGATTGGATTACATCCTAATTGGTTCCGTTTTTTTAAGTCCAAGACTTGATGTCCGTCTGGATGTCCGAGTCGGTTTTCGAGAAAATTCAATTTTTCGTATTGGCACTATATGAAGGGTTGGCGAAGTTTGTTCTAGAGAAATATTCGGGATGCAAAATTAATGGGGGTTGCTCATACATTTTACATCTTTAGAAGTGACTCCTCAGTAGTTTACGGCGTTATTCTCTCCATTAAGCCCGAATTTGATTCTCACAGATTTCAATGCGTGTACGGCTCGGGAATTTTCAACCGATCGAGCTCATATTTTTACCAATTGTTTTTTCCCCTAACCTAGCGCAAAATTGAGCTACGATTTTGAAACAGATAACTTGAAGTTTTGGAGCCAACCCTTAAAAATTTACATATCTTAATACATGAAATGTTAAACGCAATTTGAATGATACATATATGCAATAATTGGGGACTTATTAATTAGGCTTTGTTTCGTTTACAACATTTGGGGACTAACTTCATATGAAACAATCCCCAATCACAAAGTTAAAAATCAATTTAAAAAAATATAATAATAAACTCCCTAAAAGAAGTTGTTATTATCAGGGTGTGTGTGAAACGGTAGCAAAGTACTCATGGAAGTAAAATGTTGACACAGTTAAGAGGAATAAAATTTTAACAGCCCTGGGGGCTAGTATAAATACAATTTTAATTCACAATAGAACTTTGCTATCGTTTCACACACACTCTCAGTATAAAATATTGGGTAATAAGTACTTTTTTTCTTAATGGACTTAGTTCATTGGGGACTTATGTAGTTCGTAGCATCCTAATTTGAAACTTGAAATTTTTTCGAACATCTACAATAAATTCTATATCACCTCTGAGTGCAATAAATATTTTGCACATTGATTTTTATAAATGCATTTTTGGTGATTTTTTCATCTTTTTTTACAGATTTTTTTTATTTTTTTATTCCGAAATATTTCTTATGTAGGGGTATGGTGGGACATGCAACATACCAGAAAAGCGGCAGAATTTTAGCTCAAACTCTGTTGAAATTAAAAAAAAAACATATAAAAAATTATTGAACAGAAGCCAGCTGCAAACATCATCATCAGAACTAAAAACTGCAGAAAAAAAAAACAACAGAAATAATAATAAAAATTTAAAAAAAGATAAACTGAAAAAAATCAGTTTACCCGTTGCACGTCTCTGTCATGGACAAACATCAGGAGATGCAGTCAAAGCTACTCTGGTGTTTGTGTTTTAATGAATGCGTAAGTTAAGGGCCAGTTATCGAAAGAGAGAGAGAGAGAGAAAAAAAGAGCATGGAAAAAGAGGTTTTAGGAGAGGTTAATGGGAAAAAGGACTTTAATACTCAAATCAGTTGCCGGATTATACATTTTTTTGTGGTTATTTTGGGCTGAAATTTTTTCTGTTTATGATGAAGCCCCTTTCTTTTCCTAAATTTTTTATTTTTTTTTTTTTTTTTTTGATTAATTAATGAATAATTTAACATGTAAGCAGAGTTCTTCTTTATTTTTAAGCAAAAATTATGAGCATGAACATCAAAATGGAAATTTAAAAAAAATAAAAGTTCGATATTAGTTTACGTGTGATATAATTTGAGCAATAAAAAAAGCTCAAATTTAAACGTGTACATGCCAGTCTCGTTAGTGGACACACAAACAAAGTGGCGAAATTTCGGACGAACAAAAAATATACACACAAAATCCCTCCAAATATTTTGAAATAAAGGTAAAAAGAAGGAGAAATGCCAAAAAATTCAAATCTAAAAAAAATGAAACAAAAATTCAGTTTTTTTTTAATTTTTGGATACACACAGACACATATGAACTTAATGTGCAACATCACTGCAACAACCACAAGGCAGCGGCAACAACAATACAAAAGCATTATTATAACAAAACTCCGGCCACGGTTAACCTCGGCTTTGACGCTCCCCTCTTTTCAGCAAATTTGAGACCAAAATCGTAGCTGCTCAGTTTAGCAATTTATATATTTTTATGCAATTTTTTTTTTATTTTTTTTTTTTTAATATTTTGGCAGAGCACCTCACGCAACTACTACGAACACAACAACACGGTTTTACGCACACACAGTCAGATACACAGAACAACATTGCACTAATGTGAGTGTTTTTGTAGAAAACGACAACAAGGAATATGAACAACAACAAAACACGGTTTGTAACTTTTGCCGAAATTATTTTTGGAATAGTTCAGATCCGTTTAGATGAACATCAGTAAGTCTACGGTTTGGTTGTGTTTTGAATATCACACAGCGAACTTTCCGAAATCCACAATTTTAGCAATAGAAAAAATAATAACAAAATATTAAAAAAAAAAAAATATTTACAAAAATAGTTTACAAAAAATGCCATAATAAAAATTCAGATATACAACAACAATATTCCAAAATAAATGGAAAATTATGTTAAGAAATTTCAAAAAGTGACTTGCTAAAGTGTAAAGTTTTTAAAAATTGCATCTTGATTTTGAATAAAAAATTAACAGAATTTCCGGAAAATTAAAAAAAATAGAAAAACAAAAGAATAATTTATTTATCCAGTAAAATTATAGAAAAAACAACAACTTGATAAATAATTTAAATATATTTCCAAAACTATTAAGTTTGAAATGCAATAAAAAAAAGATATCTAAACTTATTTGAAAAAAAAATCAGTTACTAAAACTAAAATAGTGCAATTTTTGTAAAAAAAAAACAACAACATTTCAAAAACATGGAAATAATTTTGAAATTTCGGTAAAAAAAAAATAAAACAATTTTGGAAAATTTCAATATCCAAATCTAAATCCAATAACTGTAAGTATCTCAATTATAAAGTACATTTACTGTATTCGAAATTTTAAAGAATAAAGTATTTTATTATGAAATTATTGGGCACTTCACAAGCTGTTCTGTTGTGTCATATTGGTTGTATTTACTATAATTTTATAAATGTCACATTAATAAAATTATTGCAAATACTACCATTATGATATAATAGAACCCTTTGTGTAATAACTTAATTTAAAAATTTTCTTGATTATTTAAATTTCTTTGATTTGATTATAAATATTGAATTCTAAAATTTGATAAAAATACCTTTAAAATGAAAACAGTCTTTGCAGTTTTGATCAATTTAAAAATTATAGCTGCTCTTAGGAGAAAAGGTTTGCCAAAGTTTTATCAAAATCGGAGCAAAAAAACATCTAGCTAAAAAATTTTCTTATTCAGAAAATCCAAAAAAAGATTTAAAAAAAATCAAAATTAAATTTCTTGGATATATGTTTATGCTAAAGTTTATGTTTCTTGGTTTTGGGCAAGAGAACAACAACATTTTTCATCTTATAGATTTATATTCTCTCTGGTCCCTGCACCTGTAATTTTAGGTTGCAAAGTTCAATATTATAAACAAAAAGTACCACAATGGAATAGTAAAAGAAAGAAATTTAATTTCCCCTTTTTGAAACTTTCTTTAGTTTTGTGACAAAAGTACCAATAGCTACCATTTTCACTCCTTTAACGTACTAATTTCAAAAATACAAAATTTATATTTGTTTTTATTTAATAAGTAACGAATATCGTATAATTATTATTTGGTTTAAAAGATCGATGGGGATACAAACACAAATACAAAAATACAGATTTTACGCGTTTACTGCCAGAAAGGGCCGAATTTCAAAAATGTATTAGACGACTGTCCGACAATTTTTTTAATTTACAACAACAAGTATTACATTTTTGTATATATTTTAGTTAAGGAGATATGAAGTTAGCGAGCGAATCTACACGTTTTTACTTTCTAAGCATTCGATTTTCCAAAAGCCCGTCTTAGTAGATCCATTTTGCGAGAGCTTAACCTCCGGCTTAAATTTAAACTTTTTTGCTTTAGGCGTTTAGGCTGGGTGATGATTAATATGTCAGTCAGTAACATTATCTTTGTATATGTTACATAGCTATATGGGTTTAAGAAAATATGAAATTAATTTTATTTTTTTAAATTATAAAAGTTTATTTTTAAATACATTAAAAAATTATGCAATTATGCAATCCGATATCGATCGAAATGTCTATTTAAATTGTATTGTAACATATATTTATTACCGTAATTTGCCTCCTGGCTATTAATTTTTTTATATTTTTCTTTGGTATTCACTTTATTAAGATGTTGCATGTATCTTCTTCAACATCTCCCTAGTACAATTGTTTTGTTCATCTGTATCTCCCAATTTTACTCCGAATCGAAAATTTTACTTTAATCTAACAATTTAAAAAACCACGTACATATTTTCATATGATTTGACAATAAAAAAAGTGGAATGAGTCAAAAAAAATGATCATATGTGCACCTAAAGTTTTGTGCTATTTGCTATACGTACTTAGAGTAATTAAATTATATTATTTGTTTTATTAAACTTCTGTCAAAAATTATGATTTTGCGGAAAATTACTGCTGCTATGTTACTGTCTTTCTTATTACGGTATTCTTATTGTCATTAACCCTGCAGCCACACGTTTAATAAATCACTTTCAAGTTGTTCACACAAACTAATTGTCAAAACTCGTTTAAATTGACGGCCATGGCATACGCAGCATACAAGTTTATAGTAAATTTTGTTTCAAAAATGCGCCCAACGATGAAACAACTCAAAATGGCAACTCTTGTCAAAGTTGTTTTTGTAAAACAGCACAAGAATTTTTAAAAACATAATTTTTATTTTTTATTCAGCAAAAAGACAAAAATTAATTTGTGATCAGCTCAAGGCCCATCTATCAGGTCTGGTTACTTGTACAAAAACAAAAAACGATTCTTTTTAGTTGTCAAAAATTTACTACCACATAAACAAAGCAAAAGGAAAAAACGTGTATGTGTGGCATACCATATACGAAAAAAAAACGTATACATGCACATGTAAGAAAAATGTAAACAACTTTTGACAACTAAAAGGAACATAAACGATGATCATCAGGCTTCTTGCGCAGACCTTTTCAATGGGCCTTGGATCAGCTCTTTAAATTTAACATAAAATTGCCAAATAATCGGAAAGGTCAATTTGAAAGCAATCAAGTTGTCAATTACAAAACACTAACAGTAATGAAAATTACAAGGAATTGAAAGACAAAACTTGATCGTGTGGACGCCAAGTAATTTTCGAAATTCAAAATGGCATTGTCATGTTAAAATCATATAATACCGTGTTCAGATATACCTTTTTTATTGAGTCAATATTCACTTTATTGGCATAATTATCTTTCTGTTCACAAAAACACACATTTAGCTAACTCAATTTATATTACTACTACATACAACATTCAACGTAAACAAAACTTTACAAGCATAAGCAAAATGTAAACAACTTTTGACATTTTTAAGGAATAAACATCTGGCTTTTGCGCGGACCTAATGAATGGGCCTTTGTTTTGTTGTAATTTCAATTGGAAAATGTCAAAATACTTTATTCAGTAAGTTGTGTTTTGCTCACTAAACACACTTGTGACAGGGTCGCGTTTTAATTTTACTCAATATTTATAACAATTTCGTATTAAATGAGAAATAACTAAATTGCAATTTGATATGGATAATCGAGCTGAATAAAGTAATTTATTGCGTTAAACTCAATAAAGGGGCATATCCAATCACGGTATAAGACTTAATAATTAAACCAGTCTTCGAAAATACACAGACCATTATTTAGCGTTCGGTTCACACACACAGCAATGATATTTATTTTTTTAGTGTTTGTGTAGACGAACACAACCCTTAATACCGTTCGTAATTATTTTCAAAAAAGAGCCGACTATTATATAGTGTTCTGTTCTTCGTTATAAAACAAACAACTGTGATGACCAGGGAAACCAGAAATATGCTTAAAAATCGCGTTTTATGCGCATTAAATATGCAGTAAAAACTTGAAAATATGCCATGAAATTTTTTTAAAATATGCCTTAAAAATTCAACAGTTCCATTTTATAAAAAAAAAATCAATTCTAAAACTATAATCGGTTAAGCCCAAAAACTGTAGTATTTACAAACGAATTTTCGAGATTTTACCATATTTGGAAACTATGGGCAGTCATGAGCACACAGGTTAAAATTAATATAAAAGTGTTGCGGAATATTATCTAGATATTAACATCCATATGAGAGTTTTTGTCTTAAAGGGAGTTTAGAGACGGCCGCTAAATGGTTTACTTATGTTTACATTTAAAAGGAAGTTAAAGCTGTTTATAAATGGGAGCTTTGGGCATTTATGAACCAATTCAAAAATAATTAATTTTGCAGTAAAATATTTTTGGGGCGAATTTAATCTTAGTACCAGCATAATAAGATGGTTAACGGACACAAAGAAGAAGAAGGAAAGAAGTTTTTATGCAAAATATGTGAAATTATATATCGATTATCACCATTTACAGCCCCTTCGGTAATTTTGGGCCACCCTGCATTATAAATATATGTATTTCAGAAATTAGATTGTATTTCCTATTAAAAAGGCCCCAAAAATTGGGGCATTATTTAATTTCTGTTAAGTGCGGTATTTCATTTTATCGGGAGTTTATTTCATTTTCAAAATTGGGGTTTAACTGCATAAAAAATAAGACTGCACACTTTTGGATGGTTATTTCATTATTTTTTGGGGGGTTATATTTTTGATTTCATGCAGCCCTATCTACTCTATGGTATTACAAATTCCGTCTTCGCTAACTTTATTTAAAATTTTGTGGTGGTTTATTCCAGGCCACCGACATTTTAATAATTTTTATTAAAAAAATCTTTGCTTAAACCCAAATTAAAATCTTCTTTAAGTTAAGTAAAAAACAAATACACATTAGAAGTATTGTGCCGCCACAAACATACCCAGCAAAAACTTTACTTACCTGGTAAGTTACCAAGTAATGTTGGAGAAAAATGAACACTAATCATTTTTCGGCCGTTCGCGGTGTCCACAGAATTCATTACTTACAATAAATACACTTACCAAAAGTAAAAAATATCTAGTTATTGTTTTACTACTAGTAAGTTGAATTGTAAGTACTTACAACATACCTACTAGAAGCCAAAAAGTCACTACTTAATAGACGTAATAAGTAGTTACTGAGTACGTTACCAGTAAGTAAATATTCAGTACTGAAAACCAAACAACTAATAATTAGTTATTGAGCTGATTATTAGTAATTATAATTATCAGTAGTGTAAAAAATAGAAGAATTTGATGAGGTGATTACTAGTAAGTACTAATTGAACTTTTCAGAATAATGACAATTGTAATGACAACTATTTACCAGGTAACGTATGACCATCTATTACTAAAAATCAAAAAGTTTTTCCTGGGTAATTTATGAAAATTACTCAAGTTGATGTTTAGCACTCCTAGAACATTTGAAGTGATTGTCTAGTTACGCAAGAAAATTATCGACAACTGGGGTGGTTCTTTAAAATATCAAACGAATGGCTCCACTCTCGCATAAAGAGAAGAGATTCTACAGCTTTCACTGCGGTGGATTTAACAAAGTATGTTCAAAGCATGGTTTGAAAATAAACAGACATTATAGGTGAACGTCTTACAAACCCAGAAACGATATCTATTTTTTAGTGGTTGTGTACACGAACTCAACCCTCAATAAAGAAATGATCATATTAAAAATGTAAGCAACGACCATGGCACGAATAGAGTGTGTATGCACATGTATTTTGTTTTTTTTTTTAACCAGCCTAAAGGGTGTTATCACAACTGAAATGAACAAACCTTAATGGGCTGAGTCGAACACAACGAAGATTGTGGTTAAAAAAAAACAGAACGCAATCAAATGTTCTCATCTTTTTGTTGGGTTGGAAAAGTACAGTATTATTTTTGTGTTTGACCATCAAAAACAGAGAAACGTTATTTTTTTAATGATTTGCTACACAAACACTATTAGCGTTTGCGTTTTTAACAAATCTACCGAACCGAACACTAGGGAACGATGTGTACAATTTATTTTCGTTTACTGACACAAAGTATATATCTATCGGCAATAATTTCGAAAATATAACTGAAATGCATGAGACATTTAAAGGAAATCGGAGCTGTAGCCCAGGAGAAAAAAGTGTAAAAAAACTAACCTAAAAACACTACACTTTGGGCCTAAAAATTGCTAAAATTTAAAAAATTTGTAATATTTTTTATCTGTTTTCACCATTTTTGTTCAAAGGTGCCAAGCTGTGTAAATTCAGTAAAGTCATCTTCTGCAAAAATAATTTTTTGTAATATAGTTTATAATATTTCTGAACATTATAGAACTGGAAATTCCTTTTTCCAATCTCTAGCCTTATTTTACATCGAAAATTCGAGCAATAAATGACAAAAAATATTAATTTTTTTTTTTGTTAGTTTCGATAAACACTTTGGGAGAAGGAGCTTGCCCTCGATGTTTTCAAAAATGTTGCACAGTTTTATTATACAATAATTTATGGTGGGAAGCTTAACAATTTAATATCCATTATTTAACACTGTAAAAAACCAAGTGAAGCCAAATAACGTGAGGAAAAATAAAGAAAACCCCCTGCAAGTTCTAGGAAAACATGTTCTCGCAAACAGCACTGTATGGCTAAGTAAAAGTGGAAATAGAGTAAGAAAAAGGAAATCTAAAGGTATGTTTGTAGAATTATGCAATCAGTATGAAGTTCTTTGGTGTTATCATAATGACTGCAGATGAAGTATGCAAGTTCTTACCGTGTATAATAATAAAAATTGAGCTTGTAAGGGAGAAAGATAAAAGTTTCGCTTAGCATCTCGCTTACGGAAGGGTTTTTTATAAAGCGTGCTCCCACTTTAAAGCAATACATTTTGGCATAAAAAGCACTGAATGCTTACATGCATTGATGTAAGAAATTGTGAGTTAAGCGGTTAGCTCATTTTTTTATAAAAATTATTAAGAATTAATTCACTTACATTACTGGGGATCTGCATATTTTACTGTGTAGCGCATAAGGTCTGAACAAAAAAAATCATATAATAAAGTAACTGTAGTAGTAGCTGAAACTGACGAATGCTCTGTAGCGCAAAAAAGTTGAAAATGTTGAATTTTGCCCCTAAACTTCAACTGCCACGACTACTACAACTACGTATTCTGATGACACTTCATTTAAACTGCTGTTTTTTTTTTAAATTTCCTAAGTTTATCCCGCGAAGCTTTATGCTTGTCTGCAGGAAAGAAACCAGAGTCTCTGGCGGGAATCGAACCCGCACCCCGGCGCTGATAGACTAGCTCGCTACCAGCTAGTCTACCGGGGCACTTTTAACTTAAGAAAGTTTGCAGCGCTATATAAATTTGTAGTACAGCGACTTTTCTGTTCCCCGCTTAAATGCGCGCACCCTTTCAATTTCCTAGGATACCGAAAAATTTCGCTATAAAGAAAATTAAAAAATACTTTGGTAAATTTTAATAAATTAGATATTAAATTAATAAGATTTTGTTTGTCGTGCTTTATTTCCAATTTTTGATCTTAATAAAAACACTGAAATTTATTGTTGGAGGATAAGCTAGTTTCTGTGCGCATTTCACTTGTTGCTTAGGCCAGATCTTCAGGTCATATCCTCCCAAAAAAAAAATTTTTTATAATCTGGCCTAAGCAACCAGAAAAGTTACGAAATGTTTCCAGCAACATTTTTTACAACTGGGAATTAAGATAAGTTGAACTTATTTCACGCGGAAATTTAAGCAACAGTTAATCAGATTTGTGTAGTTTAAACATGTTTTTGATAAAATTTAAATTGATGAATAAAAAGTATATTAAATGAGAAAAAAAATTAATTAACACCGATAACAGCTTTTCATCCATATTTAACATTTTTTTTATTAAGGTTTTGTTAAAAAAATACACTTGATAAAATACATTTTTTAAACGACAATATAGAAAAACATATCGTTAGTATAATTCGCAAAGACGCTAAGTCCACTTTTTCCAAAATTGATATTTTAATGCAAAACGGTAAAACGATACAAAATACATATTTTACGACAACAAAAAATGTCATTATGTAGTTTAAAGTTGTTGTAATTTTGTGGTTTGCAAAAACGCTAAGTCCACAAAACTACGAAAAATATTAAAAGCGCGTGCTAACTCCACGAATATTAATTTGTTCAATTGAATTTGGTTTTTATGCTCTATTTTTTTTCTAAAGTAGAGTTCTAAAAAGAACAAATAATATAAAAAAGGTTAATACAGTGCACTCGGGAAAACGTCAACACTCGTTTACGTCAACATCCCAAAACGTCAACCCTTTTTTTTTTACATTGCCTACTCTAAAACGT
This sequence comes from Pollenia labialis, assembly GCA_949318255.1. Lineage (NCBI taxonomy): Eukaryota > Metazoa > Arthropoda > Insecta > Diptera > Polleniidae > Pollenia > Pollenia labialis. The sequence continues at coordinate 132,353,076 of OX439142.1, read as the reverse complement.
CAACCCAACCATAAAGCTCTAAAACGTCAACTCTGAATAAAATAAAATTTCGAATTTAGCAGCAGTTAAAATACACACATTTGTACACACACACATTTATTTTATGAAATCAATTCAGAAATTGGGGATCCACCTGGATAATGTTTCTAATTCGTGTGAAATTGAGGAGTTGGAAGTGATCGATGATGAGGAGAACGATTTAGATACAAATGTGCAGACAATAAAACCAAGCGAAGCCGTCGAAATATTTAACAGGGCTTTGGATTGGGCTCAATGCGAGAATGTTGAGCAAAATGACTTAAATGTATTAAGACGTTTAAGAGAGAAGGTTCTCTTCCAAGTGTTGGATAGAAAAAAACAGCAGAAAAAAATAACAGATTATTTTTAAATGCATATGTGTGCATGTAAAATTAAAAATATGATCTAATTAAAAATGTATTCTTTTAGTTCCAGTTGTCTTCTATGGTTTTAGTCAGGTTGAATGCCTTTTTTATTTTCTTTTTGAATTTGTTTATGTTTGGATTTAGTTTATAATTAATAAAAACGTTTAAAAGCACATTATCGATATGTTTTTTATTTAAAAATTTTACATTCGTAAACGTCAACAATTTGTTAAACGTCAACACCCGCGGTTTTAATTAGTTGACGTTTTCCAGAGTGCACTGTATTTAGATATTAGTTTTTATTTAAAAAAAATAATCATAATTAGCAATATGCCAAAATCCACTTTTTGCGAAAAAGAACTTTTTTATTGTTGAAAATGGTTCTTTAGGGTATCAGAAGCAACTTTTGTTCCGCGATTTTTTTATAATTCCGTTATTTACAAAATTACCGTTATTTTTAGGTTCTTGAAGAAAATCAAAATTTTGACCGTTAAATTTCCAGAATTCGACCAAATAATGTTCGGCAACTTTGTACAAAACCATATGGCGAGTACTTTTGCAGAACATATGAGCTCAAAATATTTGCAAATACAGGGTGTTGATTGTAGGAAAATGTGCTAAGTCCACAATAAAACGAATAAGTTAACAAAGCAAAAATGCTAAGTCCAAAAAGTGTAATTTTCCCTCCCAAAATTTTGTTGAAATGGTTTTTTGATCAAGGTCATTTAAAGAAAGCTATTTTGTTAAAATAATTGCGTTGAAAAAGTTTACAAATTTTAAAAACTAAAAAAGATACATTGTTTTTTGTGTCTCCTGTAAATTTTGAAAAAAGGGACTTAACACATTTGCGAATTAGACTAACGATATGGACTTTTGTTGCAAACGCAAAACAATGTCGCATACTTTGAAAAATAAAAACGTCAAAATGTGCAAACTCGCGCGATAGATAGCACTGATAAACGTCTAATTTTTCTTATGAAATAATGTTGGGCAACACATTTTTCACAAATTTTTACAGAGTTCCATGCATAAAAATAGAAATGAATCTAATCCAGAGAATTCGCTGCGGATGGTAAATTTGGGCTGACGCCATGATTGTATGTATTTTCATATACACAGATAAGTTTTATTTATGCCGACGAATAATCGCGTCCAAAAAACCTAAATACTAATTGCGATAAAAACAAAACACTTGCAAACAACAAAACAAAAATTTGATTGAATTACCTTTTCTCTAAAAAAAAAACTAATAAATTAAATTAATTATGAATAACACAAAGTATGTACATATAATTTAAATTCCTTTTATTTGTTAAATTAAATAAAATAACAAAAATACACTTCAGAATATGTTTACGATCATGATTATAATATGGAAATAATACGCTACTTAAAAGCTATTCATAAAACAGTTAATGCATTTTTTTATTTATTTTTTTTAACGTTTACACAATTCAATAGAAATTGATTAATAATCACATGTAAAGAAAGACAAAAAACAATGCAAACGCTGATTTATACACTTGCATACATTTCGGAGGAATGTATGGAAGATGTTGGAAATGTGAAATACGCGTTCACACTTGAAACAGCTAACATCTACAATCAATAAAAAACATCACAATTTCTGAAATATTTTTTTTCTACAAAAGTGCCAACAATTAAAATATTACACCAAAATGTATTTAGAATAGATTTTTTTTAATAATATAAAAAAATCAAGTAACATAAAAGGCTTGCAAAAAAGGAAAAACTTGTAACGCTATGCTGCTTTCAAGCGAAATGCCATTTTGTCAGTGATGCCACAATAATAATAGCATTTATTGGCACTATTCTATAATCAGAAGATGTAGAATGAAATACAATGAGACAGGAACATTTTGTAAAGATGTTGAACAATTTGGATTTTTAGCTCTTTTTATTTCTTATGGGAAAATTTCAACATCTTCGCAAATTAATGTTAGATGTTAAATGTGGGCAAGTGTGAAAAGACTATAAGGCCTTAAACATTTAAAAAAAAGCAAAGTTTTGTTTTTTTTTCGTTAAGTAAAAGCAAATCACATATGTATTTAAATTTTTCAAATAAAATCTATTAACCAAATGAAGCTGCAGTAATTTAGATTGTTGGTAATTAAACATTTAAAAAAAAATTGTATGCGTTAATAGAATTTATGTCCGCAGAAATACTAGAAATACGATAAAGTGTTTGAAAAGCATTAAACAAATTACATTTTATGTGTATTTGTATGTTTCAATACCAACACATACGAATTACATGCATGTGTATATGAGTTGCAAGTGTAAGTAGTTAATTTGCTACTCAGTAGATACGTTTGTACAAACTACTAACGGTAGTTTGAGCAGCTATAGTAGATTCTATTTGTGATATTCCACACATTAACTACTTTTGATGGCCAAATTAAAAGTGTTTTGGTTTACCAGCATTATTAGTAACATGCAAGTATTATTTTTTTTATAATTACATACGCAGTGAGAAATTTAGTAGAGTTTCAGAAATTTTGCAAGAATTATTAAGAACTTTTTTCTTATGGTGTTTTATTTTCTACAAAAAAATGTGCTTTTTTTTAAAAAAAAATCCAATTTGGTGTCTGTTTCTTAAAAATTTTGCTTCCTAAAAGCATGAGTTTTTTTTAGAATAAAACAAGCCACCCTTTTCGGGAGCAAAATTTTTAAGAAAAAGACGCCAAATTGAATTTAAAAAAAAGGCACATTTTTTTGTAGAAAAGAAAACACCATTAGTCTACCTAACGATCGTATCCAGCTGACTGGCTTTCCACTTTGAGCGTGCCACCTTACAAACAAAAAAAAAGTAACCCGTACACCAAGCATTGGTCGCAATTTTGGAGATCATTTTATGAAATTAAATTCATTGGTTCTTATTGGCACAAGGACCAAGCCAATTGAAAAGGGTGAAAATCTGTAACACTCAGAGAAAAACCAAGTTTCAATCACATCCAACAAAAATATTTTTAACGAAAATGTTTAAACATATTTGGGGGATTCACAAGGTGTCATAAAGTCATAAGTCTTAAATTAATAACATGAAAATATACGACCGTTGTGAACAACCCCTTACAATTTAGTGTGCTATTTAGAATTTAAATCAGCTGATTTAAAACAAATAAAAAAAATAAATATTTACCTTAAATCAAAATATTTTTTAATTCTAATACATGAATTAATAAATTAAATTAGATCTTACCTAAATATTTTCCATTTTTAAGCCGCAAATCACAAATAAATTTTATTTTGTTTGTTTACCAAACAGGAGAGTCCTAAGCCGATATAATTTGACGCCGCAAGTGTTTTGATACAAAAATTTCTAGCCGCAGGTAAAATTCGGAAATTAGCCGGATAAAACTATACCATCAACAGCGACGGCTACAAAAACTAATGCGGTTCGTCTCAGCCGCTCTCTTCTGATTAATTACGACACACAATAAACATACCAAGCAAAGTTCTATTAATTTAACTTTTTGTTTACAAAGCAACAACAATATTTTTAAACCATTGTAAAATGTTAGAACATTTTGACAATATAACATAATAGCACACCTTGTGAATACCCCAATTATGTTTAATTTGACCATATTATTGCCACCGGCAACCATATTATAGTGAAATTAGTTCTCTATTACGAAGCCGCAACCATACATTATGGTTGCCTCCTGATTAGCTAAAATTTATAAGTTTAAAATTTGTAACACGTTTATGAGTGCCCCGGTAGGCTAGCTAGTAGCGATCTAGTCTATCAGCCACGGGGTTGCGGGTTCGATTCCCGCCAGAGACTCTGGTTTCTTTCCTGCAGACAAGCGTACAGCTTCGCGGGGATTAGCTTAGGGAATTAATAAAAAAAAAAAAAAAAAAAAATTTTAAGTAACTACCAACCACTGAAGTCGGCCGCAATGTTTACGTGCACGCAACATTTACGTAGAAGTAACGAAGCGGTAAGTCGTTATGGCAGCATGAAATAACCTCCCAAAAAATAATAAAACAACACCGCAAAAGTTTGTACTGACAATAATCACAACGCATTTTGGGAGATTCTTTTATTTTGTTTGGAGTGTTATTTCAGTTTTTTAATTGGGGGCTTAATTCATATGAAATTATCCCCCAAAAAATCATTTTGAAATAAAGCCCAAATGTATTTTTTGGGGGTTATTTCATTTTTTAATTTATAATAAAAAAGTTTTTGGGCGCAAGGATTTTTTCCACTTTGGTGCACAATATACCGGCTTCGCTAAATAAAGCTGCCCTGCTTAGCCAGCCTTCGGCCGCGCGCAAGGGTTTTCTCCACTTTGGTTTAACCAAAAACCGGCTTGGCAAACTATAATTTCTCTGCGTATACTACAGAGGAGAACATTTTTGCGCACGGCTGAAGGCCAGCTATGAAGAGGAGCTAAAGTTATCGATGCCGGTGTTTGTAATGCCATGAAGGAGAAAGTCCTTGGGCTCGTCCGAAAATCGGCTATGCAGAAAAGCTTTAGTAAAGCTGTTATGATACTTGCTATTTTTTGTATTTTTTCTATATTGGAGAACAGTGCAAATATATTTGCATAGGAAAACTGACTTAGTGTAAAGAGTATGGTTGTATCATAAAAAATCTTGAAATGTCAAACAAATATACATGTGTTATCGATAAATAATCTAAGACTGTCAAAAAAAATATAAAATTGTTTAACTTAAATAAAATTGACATTTCCAGATTAATTGTTAGCACTGTTGCCAATTTTTTTTGTTTTTGATCGAAAGAAACGGGTTTTAACTTTTTTTTGCGATTTTTAACTTTAATGACGGTTTTTTGTGGGCAGTATTGTTTGTTTTGTTTACATTTTATCAAATTGTTGTTCTTCCTCGTATTTGTTGTTTAATTCAGTCAATCCTAAAAAAATCCAATACAAAAAATAGCAAGTATCATGACACCTTTAGCAAAGTTGGTGGTTGGTATATCATAGAGGAGGAAGTCTCTGCGCCCGGCCGAAGTCCCAACCATGATATCTTTCGCACGATACTTTAAAGCAAAACTCTTACATTAATTGTATTTAACATATTGGGCTCTTATTTCATTTCAGAAATTGGGGTCTCATTTCATATGAAATAAGCCCCGAAAAATTAGGGAATTATTTCATTTCTGTTTGGGGCTTTATTTCATTTAATTGATGGTGTTATTTCATTATTTTGTAGGTGTTATATTTTGGGCCAGTCGTTATCAACAGCGCCTTGCTCTAGTTTAATATTTTCTTTGAGTTTTTGATAAAGATTAATGCCAACACTTTAATATATCGCTCCTTTATTGCAACGTAGACATATCTCAAAAAAATCAAACTCGGCAAAATGCTATTAAATTTTTTCAAAATGTACCTTCATATACAGATATAATAAAATTTATTTTGATATAACTTTGGTTCAGTTTGAGATATAATACTGAATTGTTTTACATATAAAGGAGCTATGAAGGAACACTTTTGCTTAAGTAGCTAATAATTTTTGATTTTTTGAGACATAACTATGTTGCAATAAAGGAGCGATATGGCTTTGATCCGAATACAAAAATTGTAATTTTATAATAAACTGAATTTCTTTGGGTGTACAAAGAAAAAAGTTTACAACTTTAAGCAAAAAAAAACAAACTTTAATTAATTGTTAAAACATTAAAAACACAATATAAAATAATTTGTTAATTTTACTTAATAATTGAAAAATAAATTACAATAAAATGTTATTTTAGTAAAAAGTTTCAATTGCACAACAATTAGGGATTCCTGGAAAATCTATTGTTTCTTCTTGACTTTTCGGGAAACTAATACGGTGAGCCTGAAAATTTTAAAGGAATTGAAATTTTATAAAAATGTTTAATTATTTGTACAAAATCGAAAGAAAAATTAAAAAATAGTAAATCAGCACAAATCAAACAATCGAATAACAATAGCACAAAAAGTTGAAATCCTGGGACTAATGTTTACTGTTCTTAAGGTTTGGGTTGCGCTGAATCCTTATTAAATATTACAAAGTTTATACATTTAGTTTAAAGGTAAATGGTAGGACCATCAATTTCCCATTAATGTAGTAATTTGGCCCCAGATTTAAGTCTGAGCGATGATATCGCGAAAACCTGATGAGATGAAGAAATACGGGATTTAGCGCAACTCAAACTATAGAAAAATTAAGTTTGGTCCATAGGGTTAAAAATTTGTTGGCTTGTGTAATTAACGATAAATAAAAAATCTGCTTAAAAGATTTTAACTTACCATTATTTTAAGCATTTGGTCCCTCTATCTCATGGGGCTGAGACGCTACTGCTCCAGATGTTTTATTTCACGAAGATATCTGGAGTCATTTGTCTATATATCGGTTATTTATGAACCGATTTCTGTAATTCTTACTACCAGTATTTTACTTATTTTATTTGAAAGCTTAAAAATAAGGTTCATACATTTTAAGGAGTGTTCAAAAAGAAAAGTTGTACAAGTTAAAATAAGAGGCACTCTTGGGTTTGTTCTCGTATCTTAGCTAATTGTAGATCGATGTGGATAAATTAAAATTTTCGAAATTAATTTTGACTGGGATTTCCGTCCTGATCTGATTGTTGGTGAGGCTCCTTCAGGAATCTGGTCGTGTCTGTGGTCCCAAGTTTATGGAAAGGGAGAAAATATCGGCTTTTAGGCCTGCTGGCGGTTCTCCCTAAGTGCTTATGCATATCAATAGCTCTAACTGCTCTATTGCTGCTGGTGCTCTTAAACAAGGGGCAAGTGTGTATCATTCACTCAAACTGACACCTGTGTTTAGTGTCCTACTTACACATGGGGGTGCCAGTGGACGCACTAAGTCCATTTTATGTTTTGAGCAGCTTTACCGTTGTGATACTAAATATAAGCGAAATAAGCGGAGATGGAGGAATAACTCCAAGTGAAGATTTAATAACAAAATATAGAACGCACATTCCTAAAAAGTAGTTAGTGTTCGTAAAAAGTTTGTGTTAAATGATTTTTGACGACTTCTAAATTAGATTTTCGATAGTAAAGTACCATTTCCCTAGTAGCAAACATAACTCGTATACAAATTTGTTATTTTGAATTTATTGAATAACTTATAGTGGTATCTTTTCAAAAAAATGCGACGTTTTATTTAAAAAATGCAAAATTGGAAACAAAAATTTAAAACAAACCCTAAAATTTATTTGAAATCTCTTAATCGGTAAAAAAACACTAAAATGTCGGAACATAACATAAAAAGTATTAAAAAATAACTTATAATGATGAAGAATAAACTTTTTGTCAAGTGGTAAAAACAGGAAAGGGCATTCCATAAAAAATTAAGTTTTTGAGACACTGCCTACCTAAATTAAATATTTTTTGTTTCTTTATAAAAAAAACTTGGTGAAATTGTATTTATTAAAATGGGAAATACTGCTTTTAAAAAATTTGAACCTTTTTTTATTGAAATTCCCTTTTTGACCCCTTTTTCTGGAAAATCCACTTTTTGTTACCCTTTTCGGAAATTTCCAACGGTAACCCTGATTTTGAGCACCGTAATAGGGTAATGCCAACACGACAAGTACCAAAATAATCCTTAACATGGTTGCCTGTGGTGAAGGGTATAAAAATAAAATAATTAGGATCCAATATCCACTAATGCACCAAACCTTGAAAAAGTACATCTACCTGTATGTAAGTATATCAGGAAAATTTAAGTGTTTTATAATAATAATATTCATCCCCAAAAAATGGGAGTTTGCGATCTATAACCACACAATTACTTACACTTATTAAAATGTATATTGTCTGACTGTTGATGATGATGATGGTTACTAATGACGATGCTCTGTCTGGTTGTTGTCAAGGGTAAAATCAAGTTTCATTCCCCAAAATAAAAGCACCTGTTTATATTTTCTGGCAATAAGTATCTGTACTGGCTGATTGTTTTTCAAAGAGTACGACTCTTACTTTTTTGTAAACCGTTTGACTACTGATCTTGCTACTTTTGTAGCTGCTGTGTGTAACATCTGTTACAAAGGATCAACTAATTTCACATTTCTTTGAACTGTTTTGCTCTCATTCTTTGTTTTTGTTTTTGCTCTTGCCCTGATACATGTAAGTTTTTAAAACTAAATGCAAAACCAACTTTTAAACATTGTTACATTTTATGTTAATATTGTAAATATATGTATGTATATAACGGTTTATTAAAAGTGTGATAACTGTAAAATTATTCAAATACCTGCTTAATTTTGCAACATCATAAACATTCACTTTTAAATACTTACGATAAATCATTAAGGAAACATTAACACAATTTTTTTTAAAAGACACTTTTGTAGTTATTGCAACAAAATAATATGTAAAATGGTTGCAAAATAGTTGAGTTTAAAAGAACTTGATCCTGTGAAAGTAAAGCAAGACCTCAAAAATTATGCAGCAATGTATTGGATGTCGAATATTCTATATACAAAAACAATCGACTAAATGATGTTTCACACCACCTATGGCTAGTTTAAACAGTAATAAAATGTATTGCGAATTTGTAGAATCAAAAGAATTGGGATATTCACAAGGTATGATATCATGTTATATTGTCATAATGTTCTAACATGTTACAATAGTTTGAAAACATTGTTGTTGCTTTGTAAACAAAAAGTGTCTTAAAAAAATAGAACTTTGATTGTTATGTTTATTGTGCTGTCGTAATTAATCCGAAGAGACCTGCTCTGAACGGCTGAACCAAGCCGCATTAGTTTTTGTAAGCCGTCGCCGTTCTTGGTAAAATTTTATCCAGCTAACATCCGAATCTAACCTGCGGCTAGCAATTTTTGCAAAAAATCACATGCGGCGTCAAATCAGATCGGCTTAGAACTCTGCTGTTTGGTTAAAGAACAAAATAACATTTATTTCTGATTTGCGTCTGAAAAATGGAAAATAAGGAAAATAAGGTAAGATCTAATTTAATTTATTAATTCATGGATTAGAATTAAAAAATATTTTTATTTTTGGTTAATATTTATTTATTTTTTATGAGGGGTTGTTCACAACAGTCGTAGTTTTCATGTTATATATTTCATGTTCACACGGATGGTATAAGTAAAATCCAAAATAATAACAATCAACCAGATGGTTGCAGTTTTAAAATTTTTACAAAAACAACATGAACATTTATCAAAGTAATTTTTGGGAATACACAATTTATTATCAAAAGATTTTTGTATGACGTGCTAAATTTCCAATTTTCTATATTTGATAAATACACTGAAATTTTTTGTCGAGGGAAAAATTGATAATAAATTTTGTATTCCCTTTGACAATACATATGTGTACTTGCATGTGCCCGTGCAAAAAACTGAACTGGCCAATTGGTTTTTTTATTGTTTTCTAACGAAAACAGTCTACAACACAGACTTTTTATAATTCCCAGCAGTATGAGTTAAGCGACACTTCTGAATTTGGTTTTGCTTTCTGGTTTACAACTCAACTCAGTTGAGTTAAAAATCAAACCACTGTTAATGATGAGTTGTAAATTTTTGACGGTTTTGTAAGCCGCACTAAAAAATAGTTGCTAACCAGAATACAAGAACTGCAAAATTTCAACTGAACTAGAGTTGAGTTGTATACAGAATTATAAGAACCTCTAAATTTTTTTTTGTTAATTAAACTGTTCTCTATTTACATCTAATTAACATTTTATTTATACGTAACATCTATTATACGTTTTAGTTTTGAAGTACATACGTACAAATTGCTTGTTTTGTTTTACTTTTTCATTGAATAAATAACTTAAAAAAAACCGAAACCCCGATTACTCGAACCCGGTTGTTTTTTGTTACAAAACTGAAACCCGGATTTTTTTAGAAGTCGGAATTTTAGAAGTGTTCGCAACCCGGTTTTTGAAATATGTATATGAATAGTTGACAACTCTAACTTTTTGGCATTTACGATCAGCAAGGAAACCAGAAATATGCTCTAAAAAACACGTTATATGCGCATTAAATATGCAGTTAAACTTGAAAATATGACCTAAAATTGTTAAAAATATTTCCCAAAAAATTCAGAAATTGCTAAATTGAAAGCAAAATATTTAACAATTTAATAAAAGTTCCATTTAATAAAAACAATCCTAAAATTAATATCGGTAAAGCCTAAACTCAAAATGTTACCCCATTTGGAAATAATGGGCCGTCATCGGTTCTCAAAAACAAAATTATGTTAAGAGGTTAAAATTCATATAAGAGTTATTTGTGCCGAATATTATATAGATGTAAGCATCCAGATTTTAGGGACGATCGATAAATTGTTTATTAATATAAACATTTAAAAGGAAGTTAAAGCTCTTTAAAAAAGAAATTAATTAGCGAATTTAATCCAAATACCAACATAATTAAATGGTTTATCAACACAAAGTGTCTAATTTGGCAAAAAGTTTTTTATGGAGAATATGTTAAATTGTAGACCGATGCACACAATTTACAGAGACTTCGTCCTTTGTACAATTTAAAAGTGTATTTATCGAATTTGATCAAATTATCTACAAGATTGCAACTTGTACCTTGCGCACAAGGTTAAAAAGTGATTCTAAGTCGATATTACACACATCGCCAAAAACGTACATAATTGCTTTTTCCTTGACTTTTTATTATATATAACGAAAACCTGCTTTGTCCTTTTTTTTTTTTTTTTTTGATGATGCGAAAGCTCTTTTGGGCATCTAAAAATTTTACATGTATCAAAATATGCTGCAAAAAGGCTCTTTCAACCAAATTATGCAACAAAAGGCTCCAAACGGTAAAATATGCAAAAATTAGCACTAACAAACCGATGCCAAAATTCATAAAAAGCTCTAAAACGGATAAATATATTGCTTCTGCCTTCATTGGTCGCTCAAGGAAAAACATGCAATTCCATATTTATGGTTTCCCTGATGATCAGTATAATCAATTAAAGGTTATTGAACTCAAACAAAAATATCGAACTCGCATACGCTAAGAAGTAACAATAAATTAGAAATATAATTACCCAAAATTTACGAATGTTTTTTAACAGTTGAATTGATTAACTGTCTAGAGGTGATAAATACCCAACATAACAACAAAACAGTTTTCATTTTGTGCTAAAGTAAAAAAAACAAAAGAACTCATTATATATTAATAAATAATAACCGAGTTTTGTTTCCCATCCACAAAAAATTTGCAATCTTTTATAAGAATTTGTATTGTGTATATTTTTACAATGCCCTCCTCCTCTGGGCGAAATCCTAGATAAGACATTGTCTGTATGTCTGTCTCTTTGTGGCTAACCTAAATTTGACAAAAGCTTATCTTTGCTAAGAGTTGAACAAATACAAAAGAACAAATTAAATATAATAAAATAAAATTATTAACATTAAAAAAACAAACACTTTGTTGTCTAAAAACTTTTTGTTATCAGTGTAACAATAACAAAAACCAGAAGAAATTGTGTCATATTAAAAAAAACAGTTGCTTAAAATAAATATTCGTTTAACAAAAAAAAAAAATTTGTAATAATACTTGTGCTCCTACTTTTAATCATTTTTAAATAGTTATTCATTTAAAAATTTCTCTTGCTATTTTTTAAAGTTGGTCATTAAAAATACCCGTACATACTTGGTCGTAAGCATCTGTTAATACGACTAGAGTATTTGAAAACCCGATTTTTAAATAATTACAAAATTGGGTTTGAAAACGATTTATTCAATTATGTATTTTTAATTTTCAAGAAAGAAAAAAACTAAATCGTTCATATTATTTGATATATGTTTTAGACAGATTTGATCAGATCAGATTTGATGTATCTTTCAAAATGGTTGGCTTAATCGTTTCAGAGACGATAAAAATTTCCTTTGACAAACATTCCAGCATTGCTAAACATATATTAAGCATTCTGTTTTTATTGATAGAGTATTTGATTTATATTTATTTCAGGGATGAAAGCAATACCGATACATCTATATACATCAGGTGCGAATCCAAATTATAAAAAGTTGTTTTTTTTTTGGTTCGATAAAACACAATTTGCCAATAATAAAATTTTTTTTCATACAAAAAAACATATTTTTGCAAATCGAATTAAATGAACTCACGCTAACTTTCTAATGACCCAAAAGATAAAGTAGTTTTGGGTTGAAGTACAGCAAAATCTGTTAAGCATGAATAGAGTTATGGATCAAAATGTGAAACAACTACCCTAATAAATGTATTATTTTGTTACAAAAACTACCATTAAAACTGGCGGAATGAACATACTAAAAAAAGGTTTTGCACAAAATCGTTATATATGCTAAGAAATCCGGCCACAAAATTTCGTGAAGATCGGTCCATAATTTAAAGCCCACTCTAGAAAAACACTTAACTACGCTTAAAACCGTAACAAATAATGCTATTGTTATAAATTTAGGTCTGTTAAAAATGTATGACTTTAATTAATACTCAAAGTAATCTTTGGGAATACAAAATTTAATTTAAATGATTTTGTTATTCGTGCTTAATTCCCAATTATTTGATAAAAACACTGAAATTTATTGTTGAAGGGATAAGCTATTCCCATGCGCATTTCACTGGTTTCTTAGGCCAGCTCATCAGGAAACTTCATCCAAAGATTTTAGAAAAACTAAAGATATTAAACAAATAAGCGAATAAGAATTAAAAGCAACAGTTTTACTTGTAACAATATCAAAGCATAAACAAAAACAACAACAATAAACAGTAAGTGTAACTTTTCTTACACTAAAACTGGTTGGAATACTACCAACATTAATTGTTGTTGTAAGAACATTAAGAAAAAGCAAAATAAAAACAAAAAAAAAACTTGCTTTATTGTTTTCGTAAAAAAACCATGTTGCCAGTTTAGTTTTTTTAAGCCGTGCACTTGTTAGTTTTTAATACTGTCAACTTTTGTAAATATCGCTCTATAATTTGCCATAGGCCCAACATATAGCCCACTCTCGAAAAATACTTTAATACTCCAAAAAAAAAGTACCAAATAATGCTATTGTAAAAACTTTAAACTTAAGTACGCGTAAAAGCGTAACGTAATATGCCTAGAAATCATACCACAAAATTTCTTGAAGATCGGTCCATAGTTTACTATAGGCTCCATATAAAGCCCACTCTCGAAAAACACTTAAGTACGTTTAAAACCGTAACAAATAATGGTTTTGTAATAAATTTTGGCCTGTTAAAGTTTTATAACTTAAATGAATACCGTCAACTTTTGTAAAGATCGCTCCATAATTAACCATAGGCCCCATATATATCCCACTCTCGAAAAAAACTTTAGTGCTCAAAAAAAAATACCAAATAATGCTATTGTAATTAAAACTTGAAACTTTAGTACGCGTGAAACCGTAACGAATAACGATATAATCCCAGTAAAAACTTCGCCTACAAAATAATGTGTTGATTAATCAGAAAAACATAAAAGCATCAATTAAAATTCAACTTTAAAAGACAATGAATGATGCACTCTATCTTGTTGAAACTTAAATCAAATTTTCGTTTAGTCGTTTAGAAATTTATATTGAAAATAAAAAAAATTTTAATTTTTTTATGATGTTGTTAATTTCCATACGAAAATTTTATTTTTACTTCAAAAAACCCAAATGCAAATTTTTCGGATTAGTTCTGACCCATCTAAGGAACTGTTTTCACTGCAGGGGCCTAATTCTGGCAGTCGTGAACGAGTACTTTCTCTATTCGAAAGCAATGTTATTTCTAATTCTTTCAGTCGATACTTAACTAATCGAAATTATTTATTCAGTATTGCGAAACTCAAATTAATGCTTTACAACACTTAAAAACTAATTCCGATTCGTTCAGTATTGACTTCAATAATTAGATATTAAATTGCTTTCGAATCGAGAAAGTGCTCGATCACGACTGCCAGAATCAGAAATTTGCCAAATCGTCTTTCTCCGGAAAAGTTGAAAATTCTTTTTTAAAAAAAGTCTTATGATTATCAATTTTAAATATAAAAAATATCTTCACTGTTATTTTGTAAATAATTTTATTTTTTTTGTTTACTTTAGCATGAATTCAAATATAATTATTTTTATTTTTAATCTTATTAACATCAACTTTAAATATTAATTATCTTTTTCAATGTACATGAAATTTATTATGTGTAGTAAAAAAAAAATACTCTACTTGAGTTTTGTTAATTTTAACTTCAATTGAAATTCAAATTGCGTATCGTTATCGGTATCGCCGGTAGTTCTTCACGAGTATAGTTAATGTATCGGCAGAAATGCGTATCGTTAACGTCCCTAAGTTATTCATGGTTCAGTACAAATTAAGTTGGTAGCTTTGTAGGTATGTTTAGTTTTGTTTAAATTTACTTTTATTTATTCCCTCCTAAGATAAAAAGATTGGTAGGTATATTTCATTTTTAAGTTTCCAAAAACTAACGGAATTTTTCATGACTAATAAATAACGAATACTACTTAATATAATCACTTTTTAAATGCCCCTATAACAACTGATGACTTTTTTAAATTCATTTGCAAAAATATTGCATCGAAATATTTTCCTGTATCAAAAATTGTTGTTACACACACACACACAAACTTACATACCTTCATATGCATTTTCAAAAGCAAAACTACAAAATACGGATCTAAGCACCAGGGTTGTACTTCAAATACTTTGTGGTCTCTTCACCAAACTTGTTTACAAATTATTTTTTTTTTTTTTTGCATGTTTATGACACATACAATATTTTTTTTTTTTTAATAATAAAAATAATGCTCAAACTTTCTTTTTAAAACTAATGGATGGATGACTTAAAATTTCTTAAAAAGCCGAGTGTGTTCAAAATGAATAAAAGCCAAATTTGTATCAGAGAATTTAAAAAAATGCACATGTATCATGTGCAGTTTTGTTTATAAAAACTTAAGATTATGGATGTGTTTATGTAAGTATGTTAGTTAGATGTGTGCGTGTATGTAAATGCTACAAAGAATGTGTATGAATAATTTGCTATTTGATATTTTTCGAGTGTAATTTATGATGTGTGCTTGAGTTACTTTTTTTTATATTTTATTTGACTTTTTATAGTTAAGAAACCATTTTGAGTATGTGTGCTTTTTATTCTTTTTCTTAATTTCTTAACTTTTTGTTTTTGAAACGATCGCTTTTTTTGGGACTGTTTGATATTGTTGTTGTTTTTGGTAAAAAATAATTCAAAGACCCCCTTCTACTGCTGCTGCAGTTTTTTTTTTTTTGTGTTGTTGGTTTTATTTCTTCCTTATATTTTTTTCATTTTATTATTCCTCTCTACTCACCAGAGGCCCATTTCAGCTAAAGCTCTACAAGTATAGAACTAATTACACCATAAACAATTTAAATAGGGTAAATGAGATACTTTTCTGGCACGGAACTTTTTAAACTTTTGTATTGTTCAAATTAAATTTCTCAAAATTTAAGTTCACATAGTTACGAAGTTAGATTTATCTAATTATTATTTTTAGGTTTAGTCAGAAGTTTTACTTTTACGCCGTATTAGTTTTAAATAAACAACTTGTGAACTCCACTGTACAGAATTTTCCAGTAATAAAGCGCCTAAAGGTAGACTTTAAATTTAGATGTATAAAAGTTATTTAAAAATAAGCCAAACAGAAAGTTTTGAAGCGACTAGAAATGGTTGGAACGTTAAATACAGGCTGTCTCTTACATGAACAAATTTTATAATTAATTTCATTAACCCTACGTTTCCACCTGGAAGTAATTACTTGCAAGTAGTGTATACGTATTATCAACGAAAACTCGAGGAAACAGCCGATTGGCTGAAAGTAAAAAAATTGAAAGTTAGAATTTTAAATTTGAATAAATAGTTTCCTTCAGAAGCTTAAAAACACTCCTATTTTTAGCGTAGTTATAGATACTCTCTGTGCAAAAAACTACTATCGTATCGTTTTTTAAGAATTTGTGTTCTACGCTCGTGTAATGAGCGTAAAAAGAGTAAAGAGAATCAGAAGAATACCCTCTACCGAAAGTTCAAATAATTCAGAGCTAGGGTTCACAAGGGATATATAAATTAAAATCCAATCTTTATAAAAACTGACCTGTAATTCGGGCGTATTAATATCTAATCCAAAAAGTCATATAAAACTTAATCTTACCTAATTTAAATAATATGTATATCATGATTGCTTTAGAAATAATATTAGGCGTATTAAAGTAATTTTAAAAAGAGGATTTTGTATTTGACCTATCGTAAATTACGGATCGTTTATCAAAAAATTATGTAGACTGATCTGGCATTTTATGCGTCTTAAAGTGCTTTTCGAGAGGCCACTTGATATGAGGCCTATGGTAAATTATAGGCCGATCATTACGTTATTTAGAAGTATGATTTTCAGTCATATAAAACAAATTTTTGCAAAATATAATCGGTGCCATTCTTCGAACAATTTATGTTAGTCAATGTAACAAAATTATCAATTTTGTGGGGAATTCCTTCCACATTTTTCTTCATAATTTTTTGCTACTGGGCCGATTGCCCTCGATTTCCACCCCAAACTGCTTAGGATAACTAGAATCAATTTGCCACTAAAATTGATATTCTATTGAGACTTTCAAAAGTGAGCGTGTTTTCAACAGACAGCCGATGTATAAGGCTAAATTGTCATAAGATCCCTGAATATACATAAAAACTTTATTAGTATAAGATAAAAAAAAAAAAATTTCACATGGAAAGTCAAACTTGGATACCTTCGTTCACCACTCGTGCTCAAGCGTACACTCACAATATTCTGTAGGTAAAATTAACTGAAATTGTAGTGTAAAATAAAAGAAAATTCAGTTAAAAACCGGTCTACTTATTTTTCATTTATTTTTAACGAAAAGTTCATTTAATTTTAACTGACAAAATTTCAACTCCATGTTTCGTAAAAACAAATGAATTTTTAGTTATTTAATATAAATTAACTATTAAAAAATTAACTGAATATTTCTTAAAAAACAAAGGAAATTCAGTTATTTTATTAAATTCAGTAATTTTCGTTTACTTCACAAAAGAGCCGAATTTCAAAAAAAAAAAAATACCAGATAGACATGAGGAATTGATTACATAAATAACTTAAAAAATTTATTATTTCCGAAAGAATAATAATGCATCGAGAAGGTAATTTTATCAGACAAAATAAATTGGCATTGATTACCACGTATATTACCAACATTTGCAGAACAAGGGATGTATTGTTTCTGTTCGTAACTATTATTCGTGTTTTTATATATTTTCTTAATAATTAAACCAAAGTAATGAACCTAAACGACAAATAGGAGGCGCTTCAATACAGACTCTGGAAGTTTTTAACGTCCAAAGTCTACTCCTAAAATAGACATGCTTGCAATTAAAATAAACGCCGTCACCGATTTGTTGCCAATGCGGCAATAAGTTTTTTATTTTATATTTTAGCCAAAGGATAACTAAAGCAAGCCTCGTAACAGAAATATACAAACAAAAATTCGGATAGTGCCTAGAAAATATTCCTGGAAAATATTCAAGTAATAAAACTATTAAAGTATAAAAGCTTTATAAATTTAAATTTGATATTAATAAGATTTAGTTTTAATGTGCTAAATTCCCAATTCTTACTATTAATAAGCTGAAATTTATTGTTGGTGGGACTTAAGCTATGTTCACAGCTATTAAATATTTGACGTCCTACACGTAACCACTAGTTTTATTAAACAAATATTTGCTTTTTCAAAACGCTTAGCTTGATCAAACAGACGTAACCACTAGTTTTATTTAACAAATATTTGCTTTTTCAAAACGCTTAGCTTGATCAAACATATTTAACGATTTTTAAATTACATTATACTATTATATTCTTACAAATGAAGCTTAGTAAATCAATAGAAATTGATACAAAGTTAAGCTTACGTTTGATCAATTTACAGATCACTTTTTTTCATTATTATTTCGTTAAATATTTTTTAGGTCTGAACGTACCTTTAGAAATCACATTCGAATTAATATGAAAATTTTAATTTTTTTATTCTCAAATTTGTTTTCAGCAAATTTTAACTCAAAAATCTAAATAATAATGAATAAAATTATTTTTTATGGAATTTCAAATTAAAGGCAACAAAGTACCAAATGGTTATGGTTATGGCAAGTCACCTTTAATCAAATACAGTGCTGCCCATAAGTATGGTTCAAGCAGCTGTTTTGTATTGTTATGTCCTGTCTAATTTAATAGAGAATAAAAATAATGACAAATTTCAAAAAAGACTTCAAATGTACCCAAATTCGAATCTTATTTAAATCTTTCCCTGTTTTAATCTCGCACAGTGTAATTAACGATCTCGCCAGACGCATGTATAATCTTGAAATTTTGTGTGCAATTTATAAAAATATTTTTATTTTCGGGTTCGCTGCTGCTGCATATTGTTGTATGTATATTGTTGTTGTTGTTGTTGTCATTTTACAGCTTTGTTCTAAAAAACCAGAAGATCTTTTGTAGAAAATTCACACAAAAAACGACTACAATATACAAAAAAAAAAAATTTTAAGAAAACAAACTGCTTTAGCAGTTCATTATTATTTGAAATTCTGGAAAAAGGGTAGTGTCTCTTAAGAGGGGGAAAAATATACAATATTTGTGCAAGTTTACTTACACACATTTACGTGTATGTGCTTTTGTGTGATTTTTAGCAAAATATATTTGCTTTTCTCGTTTTTTTTTCATTATTTATTAAGTTTGTTGTTTTTTAGCTGTGGGGCCATTGACCGTAAGTGTTGCTGAAAATAAAACATTTTAATCTCTATAACCAAAATATAAAATGAATTACAAAATATATTTTATAATCGCGTGTGTGTATGAAAAATTATATTCCTTTCTTAAAGACATGTGGCTCAGTTTATGAAGCTTTATTTATATTATTATTACTTTAAGACAAAAAAAAATACTACATTTCTACTTGCATTTTAGATACGATATTATTTTTGTTGTTTATCGTTCTGTTGTTAGTGCAAAGTACTAAAAATAAAGTGGATAAGAGAATTATTTTGGACCATGCTCGCCAACAAAAGTGATAAAATAATTTGGTTTTATTCAAACGTACACCACCTCTATTCTAAATGAGCTACGGGGAATTTGCTTGGTGTTCTTGTATCCATCCAAAGTTTTATCAAAAGAAAAGTCACGGGCAAGCAATTCTGTATAAATCTTCTGTACCATTCTGTCATTCCTTAACAACGTCGTAATTGCACAACAACAACGTCGCTTAATAGATTTTGTGATGGGAAAGTCTTTAAAAAGCGAAACTCTTTCCTTGTCAACTTATAAAGTCACATTCAAGAAGGATAGAAATAGAGATTATGCCTATACAGAGTGGCTTGATACATAGGTTTACTAAGGATTAATTCAGCGAATCCTATTATTATCATCGATATATGTATATTAGGGTGACAATGAAAAATCAACTTTGGACTTTTGATAATAAATGTGAGGATTCTTTTGCCACTTGGTCTAAAACTTACTTGCTGAAAATTTAAGCCAAATCGGATAACTCTATCCCGTGCACCTTTGAGGTCAAACTTCAAATGATAAAAAAAAAAAATTCCATACAAGCAAAAAATTTTGTTTTCGATTTTTTTTTTTTTATTTTTTAATATAAGTTAGCTTTATTAGCTTATTAACAACAAAAAATTTCATTTCGATCGGACAAGATTTTCAGTTTCAAAAGTGACTCTGAAAAAAAATTTTCAGGCTTGTTAGGGGCTTACTCTAAAAAATTTTCAAATTTTTTTTTTAGTTTTGACAAGCATACATTAAAGATATTTTGTCGCTCTTAATAATTGAGATTCAAACAAAGCAGGTTTATAAGGGAGAAATATCAGAGTTTCGCTTACGGAAGTCATGAATTGTATATGTTGAGTTCCCACTTTGAAGAAATACTTTTTTTGCATAAAAAAAAGGCGCATATAAAACCTGGTGAGTGTAGCTATCAATTTTACACACTGAATGCTTTGTTACAGTTGTTTTTAGTATTCTTCCTTACAAACCTACCTTCGTAGAAAGGGAATGCCGTGGCACTTGAAATGTTATTTTTTTTTAAAACTTGTTAAGAACTCGTTTATTTACTTTACTCCAAATTTTATTATTTTAATCAGGCTAAAGTTTACTGAAAAGCGACAAAGGACCACATGTTAAATATCTTACGGCTACAATTGAGGAAATTCAAACGAAATTGAATGTCGAATTAAAATTGCGTGGAAATTATTTTTCAAATCAAAAAAGTTTTCTGCAGTCATGACATGAATATTGTATGGTCAATTTAACTATATGACTCGGAGGTGTGGACATTAAAAGCCGTAGATGTAAAGGAAATGGTACCTTTGGAAATGTGGATTTATCGCCGTACCCTGGAAATTCCCTGGACACACTTTACACCTAAGTCAGCAGTTCTGCCAAAGATAAACAGGAAAAGAGAAGAACTTCTACAAACAATAAAACGAAGAAGAACCCCAACATATAAACTGCTTCATAATTCGTGGAAGAAAGGAAACAACATGCCTTGATAACCTACAAACGAGGAGTTGTTTCCGATATGTGTGAAATTCTTTAAGCGAGGCCAGTTATAGGATGCCCGTTTAAAGATTTCGAACGTTAACTTTCGCATAGAAAGTTTCAACGAAAACTAGTCCCCTTATTTTATGAAACACTTAACCAAACTTTAAAAATATTTTCATGAAAATCTTAACACTATCAATAAGCTTTTATATGAAAAATGTATCAACGCAAGGTGAAAAAACTTAAGCTACGGTCACACTTATGAAATAGTTGACCAAATAAGCATAACCTCACTTTTGTCCATAGACATAGAAAAAAACTGTTTTTTGTAAGATGTGGTATTATAATCAAATAAATATTCGAATCAGTTTGCCAACTTAGCCATTTCGTGGCTAGATTTAGCCATTTTCACCCTGTTAAGCCATTCAAAAATGAGTTTAGCCATTTTTTAACTTGTTTAGCCATAAATTTTTTTTGCAGTTTTTCCTTAAAAAGAATAATTTTTATTTTATTGTAAACATTTATAAAAGTAAAATAAACATTTTTAACAATCAAAACGCCTTTAATTTTAATCACTTCTTTTATAAATGTTGAAAATCGCTATAAACGATGATGATGAAACATCTTTCAAAATAAAGGAACAGTATTCCAATATTAAATTTATAAAATGGATCAACACAAACATCGGTGTTCCTTTCTGGTTGCAAGTATTTCAATAAAGTGATGCAGGCGTCAAAAAATGTTTTTAAAAATTTCAGTTGCTCTCATATGTCTAATGTTAAAGTAGAGAGGGTATTTAGCCAGGTAATCATCGTTTAAAATAATATGAGAAATAGGTTACATTTAGCAACCGTTAATTCGATTTTATCAATTCGGTAAATATTTTTACCAAAACAATAAAATATTTATACCCCCACCACAATAAAGTCCGGCTGGCTGGCTGTCCATGTAAACCTTGTGAGCAAAGTACAGGTCGCAATTTTGGTTATTATTTGATAACATTTGGTACATAGGTTCTAATGTGTTGTAGGGTATCATATAGTCGGGGTTGACCGACTATACTTTCTTACTTGTTTTTATTGTAGATCTGGGCTTAAAAGGTTGGGTAAATGTTGGCGTGATTATGATTTACCTTCTAATTATTTAAAACAAATAGGCACAAGTGATTTCTATGAAATGAACAATAACGACATCGAATTTATCGATGATCTAATTTTTAAATATCTATCAAAATATTAATTTACTTTTATTCTTATTTAACAACCCAGTAAAAACTTCGCCTACAAAATAATGTGTTAAGTAATCAGATAAACATAAGAGCACTACTTACAATTCTAATGAAAGAACCAATGAATTTTATATGGGATGTCCCAAAATTAACGCATTCAAAAGTAAGTCATTATTTTTTTACATTAATACATCCAGAAGAAAGTAGTTATAGAAGTTGTTATAGATGCAGTTATAGAAGAAAGCTATAAAATAATGAGTTAAAGAAGCTATTCATTTTGAAAAAGGAAGCGAAGTTTTTACTGGGAACTTGTTCTTAACTTTTAATTTCATCGTAAACAACTTTAAATGAATTATTTCTGTTTTGTTATTGAATTTTAATGTGTTTTTATTTAAAAAAAAACTAAGCCATTTTTTAGCCCATTTTTAGCCATTTTGTATCCCTTTTTCCATAAATTTAGCCATTTTTGGTAACCAAGTTTTGGCAACACTGATTCGAATTAAAGGAAATTATTCTTTAGTTTGCTTGTTGGTCCCGTTTTTTCGTCAAATATTTGACAAGTGTGACCGTAGCTTTACAAAATTAACCCATAGGTTTTAAGAAAATTTTTCCATATAAAATTCTATACGTTTAAATATTATGGTAAAAATATTATATAAATAGAAACTGGGAATTATTTTCTTTCATAGGTTACTTTATTATATTCAACATTTTTTATTTTTCCAAATTTATTCTATGAGCTAAAAAGATTCAATATAATAGTCTGGTAGTGTATAAAGTCATTCCTAAAAATTAAAGGAATAGGACTATTACAAAAAAGCTTTATAAAATACATAACTGAAATTTAGCTCATAGAATAAATTTGAAAAAATAAAAAAATGTTGAATATTATATAAAAACAAAAAGTATTGGGGCATTCACAAGGTAGTCAGTCATACGTGTTAAAAAAATAACAAGAAAAAATACGAGTACTTGATTTCTACTGTGTATGTAAGACAAAACAATAAACACATCATAAATAGTCGAAATATTTAAGGACTTTTTGTTTGAAATACAACACAAATAGAATCTCTTGTGAACCCCCTATAGGTATACGTAATTGTAATGGGCTCTTAAATTCGGAACTCGAATATGCAAATAAAAACGAAGGTCTACAATTTTCGCGAATTATTTTAAAGTGTTTACGATCTTATTTTCTGTGTGCTCATTTTAACATTGGCAATTGATTAAAAATAATTATTATTTCAACTGTTAATTGATAGAAAAAAACAAATTTTTTGTTTATTATCTGAGTTCAATGTTTTTTATGAGTAAACACAAAAAAACTTGTTTACCAACGATTGAAATCGAAAAGACCAAGTGAAACAACATATGCTTCGTATTATTTGAAAATAAATTTAATTATTTGATTTTTGGTTGAGGGAAGTTCATTGATCTGATGAATTTTTATATTAACGCTGTTTAAGTGTTTTGCTGTTCTTAAAAGCAATAATCTGTAACTAAAACTTATTTATTAAGGTGATCGTAAAACAAAGAATATAATTGAACACAAATCACTAGATCATGATCGGCTGTCATAATCTGTTGCTTGCACTACACCTTTTTTTAAACTTGTGGTAAATAACTCAGTTTTTATTTCGGTCGTTTGTTGACCGTATTGCAGCCACATGTCTAATCACCCTGTGCTATGAGTATTTATTTTAGAATAAAAATGAATAAGTAGGTGATTGACGAGGTATGAGTGATAATATTCTCTTGCTTACCTTTGTTCACCTCGTATGTGGAAGTACCTACACCTTTGTGATCATGATTATTTGGTTGACTAACATCATTATCATTTATTTGTGCGTTGTATTTTATTGTTTGCATTTGAAAATTTTGAAGATTGTATAGAATTTTTAGTTGGTCGTTAGCTTATTTGTTCTTATTTTAGTATGTGTGTAGTAACAATTTGTTATTGTGGATGATGTGTACGAAGAAGTAATGTCAATAATCAAAATTAAACAAAAATCGCTAAAAAAGCTTTCATTATATTTTTTATACATAAATAAAAAGTTTTAATTTGTATGTGGAGGCAGTTTTTAGTTTCCAAATAAACACGGATTTTTAAGTTCCAATTAAATGTGATTTGAAATCAAACCTTTTCTCAAATGCCAAACCTTTGACAATGATTTGAAAATCATAGCATTATCAACAAAAAGGGAAAATTGTTATCAAATTGAGAGATGCATTTACTTTCAACTGGCTTTCAAATGTTATTCTCAAATGTTTTTTAAATGTGGATTTGAAGACAATGTGGAACATAAACAAAAATATATTTTTTTAATTAAAGTGCAAATAAGCTACGAGATAAGCATTCGGCTTTCGGTCCTCTAATTCTTAGAAAGACAAAATATTTGGCGCCTTTTTGTTTTAAGGATGTTATGACGTAGCACCGCGATCGTACAACGAACTCAATCGCTATTTTTTAGTTTTAACATTTATTTTTCGCTCCAATGCTGCCAAGTTATTTTTTGATTTGAGAACAACAACATTTGATAACAATATAACATCAAATTGATAAAACATTGTTGGTAGCAGGGATGTGGAGTCGTCCGACTCCAAACGCTGAAATTTTTTAAGTGCGATTCCGACTCCGACTCCTACTATGATCTTGATGCTATATGTATATGAGACTCAGTGATGTTAACTTTTATTTTTTCATTACCGTACGGCCTTCTAAAAATTAGAGTTTTTGAGAAGAAGACAGGCGAATGATTATGTAGTAAAATTTATATGAAAAGCACTCAGTCCATCGCCTGTCTTTTGGAAACAGCACATAAGAGCAGTATTCATAAACCATTTATTTAAATTTTAAATGTGTTTTAAGAACATAATTTTTATTTTGGAAATTTTTTTTTTTTTGTGGGTGCTACAACTCCGACTCCGACTCCTGCACAAAAACCTCAACTCCGACTCTTCAACTGCACAGCCTGGTCTGTAGAATGCTTATATTCAAGTCCAGTGTTCGAAAATAAACTCGAAATATCGTTCCTTAGTGTTCGGTTCGGTATATTTGTGGAAAACACAAACGCTAATAGTGTTTGCGTAGAAAATCATTAAAAAAAGTTTCCCTGTTAGCCATCTTTCGAACACAAAAATAATACTCTTTGTATCAAACTTAACAAAACATGAGAACATTTTATTCCGTTCGGTTTTTTTTAATCCGCAAACTTCATTGAGTTCGGTTTGGCTCATTAAACAAAAAAAAAACATACGAAAAAAAAACAAAAAGCCAGCAAAATAATTTTACACAAACAAAACACATACACTATACACACACAAGCTGTTCATGGTGCGGTCGTTGCTAAAATTTTATGTTTGTTCATTTCTTTAAAAATTTAAAAAAAGATACATTATAGAACATTAAAATATAACGTTTGTCTACAGTATCACTGCAATTGTACTGTTCTTTTTTAACGAACAGAACAATATATAGTGTTCGGTTCTTTCTTGAAAATAGTTATGAACGGTATATAGGTTTGTATTCGTCTACACAATCACTAAAAATAGATATCGTTCTTGGGTGTGTGAGCCGAACGATAAATAATGTACTGTTTATTTTCGAACACTGTTCAAATCATTATCAATTTAAATTCATATGCTAAAATCAAACAATTGAAAAAGGTTTTAAAATTGTGTTTGATGTAAAATGATAAATTCATTTCATATCAAAGATTTGAATTCGTGTTTATGTTGTTGTCACGGAGACTTTGAGTAGAGTAAGGGACGAGTTAAGTAAGTGTTAGAGTAGAGTTAGAGTAGAGTTAGAGTAGAGTTAGAATAGAGTTAGAGTAGAGTTAGAGTAGAGTTAGAATAGAGTTAGAGTAGAGTAAGAGTAGAGTTAGAGTAGAGTTAGAGTAGAGTTAGTGTAGAGTTAGAGTAGAGTTATAGTAGAGTTAGAGTAGATTTAAAGTAGAGTTAGAGTAGAGTTAGAGTAGAGTTAGAGTAGAGTTAGAAAAGAGTTAGAGTAGAGTTAGAATAGAGTTAGAGTAAAGTAAAACTTAAGTTAGATAATATTTAGGGTGAAGTTAGAGTAGATTTCGAGCAAATCAATAGTTAGTGTCTCGGTTTAGTAGATTCAGAGAAGCGTAAGAATAGATTAAGAGTAAAGTCTTGAGTAGGGTAAGAGTAAAATTATCCTAGATTTTAAGTGTAGTAAAACTATATTCAGTGTAAATATATGTATTCTTAATAATTTTTTTTGTCGCTAAAAACATTTTAAAAGTGTCAACACAAATAACTCAATTGTAAATTTGAGTAAACATGTTAAGTTAAATTGTAATCGAACTTGTGTTACATCTGGTTCAGACTATGCGGCATATGGAAAAAAAATATTTCATGAAACAGAAGATTGGTGACATTGAGTGTAGAGACCTTTGCAGAGTAAACAATATGGCACGAAATATGAAATCAAGCAACAATTTAACGTTCCTCTTTAATGTGATCCGTAATAATATTAAAAATTTAATTTTATTTGAAATTAAGGCTTTAACGTCAAATTGTAGCTTGCAACTGAAATTAAATGTCTTGACGTGTACGAGTTTTTAAAGGGACAGCAAAACAAAATACGAATATTGTTGCAAAGACATGTCACAAATTCTAAAACAGATATTGTAGAAAATGTTCTTACTTTTTATCCAAAAACTGCCTCAACAGAGCAAACAATAGAAATTAATTTTCTAAGTTAGCATCACTTAGTACTGACAATTTGAGAGATTTTTTTTTACTTAATTTATTCTCTGGCAATTTGGGTTTCCTTAAATTAGTATTAGTAAATGTTTTTATTTTTTATGGAGCTGTTGCATTTAAAAATTGCTCAATTCTTGTCTTCAAAGGTCGATGACTGCCAAAAATGTTTAAACATTGTCTATGTATGAGTATGCATTTCTCTGTCTGAGAGAGTTAGGTTGACTAAACGTACTAACGACTGTTGTTGATATTTGGCAAAAAAAAAAAAAAAAACAAAAAAAAAATAAACAGAAATGCACAAACAAAAAGTTGTTCAAATACAAAAGCTTAAATAGCCGTTTGCAAAAAAAACGAGAACCATTGTTTGTCAGAATTGTATTTCTAGATTGGCAAGGGATGGGTTTAAACGTCAAGAGGGTCATACAAAACAACCCAAATTCACCTCAAATTAAGAGTAGGTTTACTAAATACATCCATTAGGAGTATAACCAAATTTTGGCCCTGGCACTATGCGATAGCGAATATTGTGTTATTTACGAAAACAATTTGCTTGGGTCGCTTGAAAATAAAAACCACACCCACAAAAGCGATTTTCTAAAATCCCTAAAGAAAAAAACTTAATAATACATATCGAGCCTTTGCTGCAATAGAGTAATAACTGAAAAAACCAAATACTTGAGCTAATGTATTTAATTCTTTAGTTCCCAGAGCAACATAGGGCCGCCTACAGGCAAAAAATGTTGAGTAAATCACCATATCGATTCTTCATATTGTGTTAAAATTTCATACAAATATGTTATATACTCAACTCTTGAGAGGAGAATTAAATTGTAAGGTGTTAGAAAATTCAAAATTAAGATATTACTCTATTGCAGCAAAGGCTCGATATATATTATAAATATATGAAAATAAATTTTCTTTACAATTTACTTCATTGCTAGCCAAAGGATAGCTAAAGTAAGCATCGTAACAGAAATATACAAACAAAAAGTCTGATAGTGCATACAAAATATTCCTGGAAAATATTGAAGGATAAGATAAGACTATTAAAGTATAAAAGCTTTTGAGGATTGTAATTTGACTTAGAATACACATTCGAGTTTTTGGCTTAATGTAAAAGTACAAATAAAAATAAAAAAAAATAATTTTCCAACTTTACCGCGTTTTGTGGGTAACCTTTTTTAAAAACCGCGAAAAATTAATATAATTTTTTTTAAATTGTTTTCAATGAACTACTCGACTATGCTAGGGCCATTTTGATATTTGCAAAAAATTGGAATACGTTATACCCCTAATATCCATATGTGTCTCTTTCAAAAGAGAGTGTGATAATTTGAGAACATATAACGCAGCCAAATTAATAGTATGTCTAATAAAGAGGGTGACGCTATATTTTTATTATCAAATATTTTTTCGTTTTTTATGACTATTTGAAATATTTAATACGTAAATTTTTGTACTTGCATTAAAATAAACAGAAATAATCTGTAAGTCTGGAGGTTTAATGAACTGCACACACGTTTTAGAATAAAAGCAGTCACAAATACTTAACACCTACGAACTCGTGTGCAAATATTAATAGACCTAATGACGATCGTTTTTTTTTTTGAATATCGAAACGCAAATACCTACCTACTTTTTTTTTTTAATTTTATTAGCTGATATATAATTTATAGAAACTCTTCGCAAATGACCTCATGCTTGATTTCCCTAAAAAAAATTAACTAACGAACAAAAAATGCTTAAACTCCCAGCCCATTGTCTATTTTAACCGGATGCAAGGTTCACTGCTATTTGTCTTCTTGTTCTTTTTTGTTTAATTTTCAATTCTGCATTTTAGTTTTATTTTTTTGGTATGCTGTTATTTGTGTTTAGTCAACCCATTGCCAAAAATTGCAACAAAATGAGTTAAAATTATTTATAAATTACAGTGTTTACGATTTCCTTCCTTATTATGTGGCTTGTAATTTTTGGTTGGAAGTTTTTTTTTGTGGTACTTTATATGCTTCAAATATTTGAAGTGTTAGGTAATATTATAGAAACAATTATTTAAAAATATTTTTGAATAAAACAAAAGAGTCTCAAGTATCCAATAAAATTATAAAACTTAACAGAACTGATAAACCTACGCAAAACATATAAATTTACTGTGCCTAATCCTGGATATCCTGTTTATGAGACCTAAGGTAAATTATGGACCATTCTTCTTGATATTTGACAGTGTTTTTTCTAGTCTTATTAAACAATGACAGACCAAATAATACTTCAAAATCACTAATCGCTACAGTTTTAGACTCGCCAAAGAGTTTTTCGAGTGTGAGCTTAATATGAGTCATATGCTAAGTTACGAACCGATCATTACGAAATTAAGTAGTATAATTGCCAACCATATAGAAAGATTTTGTGTAGTATTTAATAACAATTGGTACAATCTGCCAACTACTTATAACACATTTTCTACATTAAGATTTTCGCAGTAGAACTAGAAATAATTTAACACCAATACAGTTGTATTCTTTTAAGTCATTCGAATCTGAGCGTGATTTTAAGAGAAGGACAGACAGACGCACGTGGTAAAATCGAATAAGAATTACTCAAACACTTTATGTGGTCGTACCCTGTGGCCACACGATCAAGTTGTACTTGATAGTCTTTTACATATACTGCTTGTCAAAATTTACATAAATTGAAAGCTGTGACGTAGGCTGCACTCAATTTGTAAGCAATTTACTTTCAAGATGTCATCAAGAAAACAATTTATAAAGACAAGCATGTAATCAGCTGTTAAATTAAAAGTAAAATTGCCAATCAAATGGAAAGGTGAAATTGAAAGTCATCTCGTGGTCAATTTAAAAAGTGTGGGTGTGTTAGTGCCGGTTCACACACACTTCAAGTTTGACTCGTCAAGTCTTGAGTTTTTAGGAGAGACGGGAAAAGAAATGGCCTTCTCTTAGTAAAAAAGTGAGAGTGTTTTGCAAATTGAATGGAATTGAAAGGCATAACTTGATCGTATGGCCACCAAGTTAGATAAATATTTAAAAATTTTCAAATCTACCTGTGGAGGTTATAAATATGAAATCGCAATCAGTGTTACCGCAACCAAAAAAAATTTTAACCAAAATATTTATATATTCAATACACTATTTTAATTGCAATTGCCTTGAAAAAATAGTATATATATGTAAGTATGTATGTATATAGACACCTAAACCTCTGAATCGATTGCTATAAAACAGTATGTTACTGAGGGTCTGGAAGGTACAATAGGCCCTATAATGTTTCGAAATTTTTTTTGGAATTCGCACCCCCCAAACATAGCTAATACTTATTTTCGTATATTTCCAAACCTGTATTAGTTAGAGCTTTTAAACAATAAATACAATATTCTGAACGTTAAATTAACTAAATTTGTAATATAAAATAAATGAAAATTCAGTTAAAAACCGGTCTAATTATTCTTCATTTATTTTTAACGAACAGTTCTTTTAATTTTTACTGTCAAAAATTCAACTCCATGTTCCGTAAAAACAAATAAATTTTCAGTTATTTTATATAAATTTACTTACTAATTGTTTACTTACCCTGTTTCACACGCTTGTTTTACTTTTGTTGTACTGACACCTTTTTGTTTACAATAGAACTCTCAATTATAAGATACCAGCAGCTTGACCAATATGGCTTCGCAATTATTTTACTCTTAAAATTTGATGTATTTCACGAAATAATTTTAACAAATATAAAATGGGAATTTGTTAAACAAAGATATGTCAAAACTAATTTTTGATAGATACATTACATAAAATAACTGAATATTCATTTGTTTTAACGGAATATGTAGTTAATTGACAGTTAATTTACATAAAATAACTGAATATTTCTTTGTTTTTTACGGGTTATTCAGTTAATTTTTTGATAGTTAATTTATATAAAATAACTGAAAATTCGTTTGTTTTTGCGGAATCGCGGTTGAATTAAAAAATGAAAAACCCTCGTCTTAAGTTATAGAAATTATTTTTTTTTAAACGCATGCCACTCGCATCCCCAAAAGCGACCAACACTACCTTAAAGGAAAAGGCATATCCTTTTTTTGAGCAAAAAAACATTCCCGCTAAAAAAAAATATTAAAAAAAAAAAAATTTTAAAAACAAAAAAATATTTTTTCAAAAGATAAAAACATCTATCTAAGCTTCTAGGGACAAATTTTGCTAACACCCATAGGTAATAAGTTATTTCGATTAGAAAGAACACCTGTCAATCTTCGACCCCCTCCAACTCAGAAACCGATCTTGTTGTAAATTTGTGTCTAAGCTACTATCCAACATGACTAATCTTGGTGAAAATTTCATCCAATTCGGAAGACATCGATTTCAAAATTTTTGAATGCTTTTGAACACTTAACTTTAGCTGCACTTTTAGGCAGGAAATTGCACATTAAGGCAAATAGGTACATTTAAAGCGCCCCTTCCATTAACAATATTCTATTAATAAAATATAAAAGTAAAGTTTATTTCTTGTTAATTTTTTATTTATCTTCACAAAAAATCGTGGAAAGTTGATTTTTTTTTATTTCCAGAGCCTCTGGCGGGAATCGAACCCGAAACCCCAGCGCTGAGAGACACTAGCTCACTACACGCTAGCCTTTTTAGCTTGTTCCAGCGACCAAATCAGCTGTATCTAGTTATATTGCTGATGACTTAATTTCCATAGCAATGTTCTCACAATTCCTTTGTGCAACATATGGTCATACAAGTATGCCTATGTCTCAAAGCCCGTATGTATATTTTTGACATATTAGGCGCCATATTGTGTTTTAGGGAAACTTACAAAATGAACATTTTTGTGGGCTTTAATATAAAAAAATGAATTAAGTTTCAATAATTTAAAAAGAAAAACATTATTTTAATTTGCTTGTGTATAATTGTAAGCAAATTCAGATTTTTTACAGTGCTGCCAGAAGTTTTTTGCGTTGCCAGAATAAGTTTTTAGAAAAATAGCACGTTTTCCCAAAAATAAAATTGGTATGTTCACGATCAATCATAATATGCACTGCAAATTTACACGTTGCAAATTTCCACAATGACCATAGTGATAACCCTTATTGATGTGTTTAATGTTTTTTTTTTTTTTTGATAAAAAATCGCTTACCATATTAATTTGAATATGTATTCTAAGTCAAATTACAATTTATAAAGCTTTCATACTTTAATAGTCTTATTCCTTCAATATTTTTCAGGAATATTTTCAATTATTTTTTGTACCTTTACATTTGTATAAAATACTGAAAGAAATATTTGCATATATTTTTACATGTATGTAAATATGTATGTATTTAATTTACTTTGTTTATGTTCCTTAATTGTTTTTATTAAATAAATCTATGTACCTATGTACATACATATATACATTTTTTTATATCAACTTCGTTTTAAATAAAAGAAATATAATATTTTCAGGTAAATTAATATAAAAATTATTAATTTTAAAATTTAGCATATTTTTAGAATTTAAATTTTTTTTTAGCATTTTTAGCATTGTTTTTTAGTTATGGGCACAATGCTCAGAGCATACAACCATCTATTTTTAGAGCAAGCAGTACTCAATGTATCTGATCAATATTTATATTTTAATTAGGCTGTTGCGCTGTACTAAAGCAAGAGACTCCGTGGCGCAACGGTAGCGCGTCTGACTCCAGATCAGAAGGTTGCGTGTTCAAATCACGTCGGGGTCAACACCCAGTTTTTTTTGTTTATTTATTTATTATTATTTTAAAAGGTTTAAAGACAAATAATAAAAATATTTTGGTTACAAATTTCCATGTATAAATAATAAGTGGTTGCTCGAATTCTTTATTCATATGTGTGAACGTTAGGAGAAGTGTTCGTGTAAATTTTTTGGGGTCATGATTATTTAAATGAATTATAAATTTTCTTATTATGTATTTAAATTTTCTTATTTTTGTAATATGTATGAAAATCATTTCTAAATAATATTTAATATTTTTTAAAATTTATTTCCCATTAAGTCGGTATATAAAAAAAAGCCCGGCAAAAACCTCTAATAACCGCTAAGCTATTTTTAGAACAATTATTACATATCAACAATATTTTTAAATACTATTGCTTAGTTTATTTAAACCAAGAATTTTCAGTTATATGGAGTTAACTATTTAACAATTTTTTGTAGAAAATTTTTGAATGAAAGTCTTAAAAAATAAAAACTTCAATTCCTAAAAACTCATTCGAGCTGCCCTTATATACTCATCATAATAAAAGTATTTTTGCTTATTTTTAAACAATATGCAAAATAAAATAAAGTCGTATACATAAAAGATGTAGGTACAATTTAACCTTTGTTTTAAACTTCAAATTCTATAAGATTCCTTCCTCTACTTCTCCTACACCTCCCAGTGTTTCAACCCCATTTATTAAACTTTTTATTTCTTTCTTATTTTCTAAAGAAAAAAAAATATAAATAAATAAATATAAAAATGTGAATGTGTCTGTGCTCAAAATATATGTATAGGAGTAGTATTATTATTATACACATAATATTGTTTGTATTTTCTATTTGTGTACTCGAAGTTTTTTAATCGATTTTTTCTTTCATTTGCCCAATTCATCAAAAATAAGTCATTATAAAGTTTTTTTCTACACTTTTTTTTCGAACACAAGAAATGCAAGAAAAGGAGGAAATATGTATATACGGTGACCATCCGCTCTGTATTATACATAATAGTACTGAATTTTAGAGCTTCGTTTTGTGTGAATTATTTTCTAGTGAACAAATTTTAATTGTTCTGTATTTGTTAAGTATTCAATAAAATAACTAAAAGAAATAAATTCCCTATTTATCTGACTTTTCTAAACACTGAAAACTTTTCTTTTCTTTTTTTTTTTGAAAAATGTGAAGGAACAATAACTTAAACAAAGTCTAAAAAATAAAACGTTATGCCTAATTTATTCTAAGGAGTACTTCAGGCTCTTAAACACTCTTTTCCAATGAAATATAAATTAAAAATATTGAAATAGAAAAATATAAACTCAGATTTTTAGTTTTCAAAGAAAGTTTTAAACATAATTTCGAAATAGTAGCATTTGAAAATGATGTAAATTGATTGCTTGGCATCCTTTTTGTAATACTTTTCTAGTTATAAGATCGCTAATATGTACCATGCCCACTTCTTCCACCCATACTTTTAAAGAGGTTGTGTATTAATAATCTTGCTATGACTATCATTTAGACAATATTTATCTTACCGTTCTTAAGATATAAAAAAAACTACTTTGTGACATGCCCACTTCTTCGATTTTCCATTTTATTCAGACCATTTTTGTAATCATTGTGTATTTATAACCAAAATACTTGAACTTAATTCGGAAATTTTTGCTCAAGTCGTTCTCCAGATATACAGAAGTATAAAAAGTTACAAAACCAAGGGATTTAAGGGTAAAATTTGTCTCATTTCACAGCAATTTATGCAACAATCTGGCAGAATTTCAACAGCAACATTTAAATGAGCATATCTGACATAAATAAATATAATAACCAATGTCCCTAATGTCTGGGGTCCTCGGAAAACCAATTCCAACAGACGGATGGACAGAAGGTAAACCGGATTCGACCTTCCTTCTCATAAAGTTCCAGAATATATACACTTTATAGGGTCTTTGAGCAGTAGAATAATTATTTTGGATCAATATTGTAGACGTTACAAATGGAATGACAAACTTATATATTCCAGTTTACCTTCGGTAAATGGTACACAAATGTACTTGTGGTACTCTTCACGGCAATGCTGATAAATATATTTATATGATCTATTTGCAAAACCTCAAATTTTTGTGTTCAGTATTTTGATTTCGAAAATATGGTCACCGTAGAAATATACCGGTGTCAATAACGTAAAGTGGTTAAGTCTATTTTTTAATTTTGTAGGAAAGCAATTTTAGACTTAAACAGTTATTTAAGAAAATATATTTTTGTTCTAATAAAATCATCATTTCAGTGGCCGTATTCTGTAATTCGCTTAAGCTAAATCTCTATCGCTAAAAATCTATAAAGTTTATTTAGCAGTTTTCGTCTAACGTGCATTGGTAAATTGGGCAATGCCATAAAAATTTAATTCTCCGCAATTTTAGCTTTAAATGTCATCGCTAAAATGTTGAAATTTTATATTCTCTTTTAGCGATGGAGACTTAAGGCCTAACCATAATATGCAAAGCCTTGCTTAACCTACTGTCAAAAATTAACAAAAAGTCTCTCAAATGTATTTAAAAAAACAAAAACAAAATAAAAAAACATTTGATTCCGTACGGAATGTGCGATTAGATTCGCACCTTGCTTAAGCAAATGACAGTTTCATTAAACTTAGCAAAAAGTTTCCTTAAGTTCAATATGGTTTTCCTCATATAATTAACATGTATTCGCACATTTGCTTAAGCCAACTCAACCACATTATGGTTACGCCTTTAGCTTTAGCTAAGCGAATAACAGAGTACGGCTGCTGGTCGGTTATTGTTTTTAACTTTTTTTTCGTAAATACTCTTAACGTTGAAAAAAATAAGCAACATTTTGCTCTAACTTTCTTAAAAAAAAATCGTACAAAATAATTGAAATTTCGTCCATGGGTACTTTTAATCATAGGGACTACAAAGGTACCATAAGTTAAAATTTTGCTTAAGTCGACTTAAGCACTTTTTTCTTTTGGCCACAGATACATCTATAATTTTTTTTAAGTATTAATATGATAAAAAGAAGAGAATAAAAATTCAACAAAAAAATAAAAAACATAACCCCGAAAAAATTGTTAGCTGTAAGCAAAAACTAAGCGTTCTATTGAAATTCCACTTCATCGAATGCAAAGCAGCTAAAATATAACGGAAAAAAATTATTAAACGTACAAAAAAAAAATAATAATAATAAAGTTTCCGATTACCAAACATTCGTTGTAAGAGCCTGCTGCTCGTCTCGTCTTTTATATATTTTTTTTCTACTACTTACAAAACATCTCCTTTGAGGAATGAACTACTACACTAGCAACTTCCCCTCTTCCTTATTACACAGCTAAGCTTTCTTTTAGCTAAATCCAAACCAAATCAACAAAAGAAAATAAAAGATTATGTTTCCGCACCATACTACTTTTACTTCTGCCACCACTACTTACAACATGTGACCCCCCCCACCAGCATCAACTACAACATCTTCTTACCCGCCTTTATCATACGTTCATTATATAAACTTATTAAGCGGAAATTAAAAGAGTTACATCATTTCTTACACAAAACAAATTTATTTTAACATATAAAATTTGTGCTTGAACCCAAAACTTTTTCTACAAAATATGTCGTACAGGCTCATTTTATTAAACTACAAATTGATGAAATATCGGATCAAAGCGAACCATTTTAGTAAACGTTATTGTAAAAGTTCTGTTTTACAATAAGATCAAATAACCCACTCTTTTAAACTTCTCTTATTTCCACTAAATACACTATTGTATTAGTAAGAAAATATGAAAAGTGTATAAAAATACTGTGATTATGAATTTGAAAAATACGGCACTGGCAAAAAAAATCCTTAATAAAAGGCTGAAAGCAACAACAAAAACAGCAAAATAAACTTTCATACAAACAATATAATTCAAGCAACAGCAACATTAATGGCAACAGAGCAGCAATGTAAAATACGAGTATTTATTTCCAAAACATGGTTTTATTGTGCAACTAAATTTACAACCAACACTTACACATACACTTAAACATGTATGAGCGCTTACAAATACTATTGCAATTTAACTACTTCTATGAATTTTGCCCAAGAAAGAAAATATAACATTATGCCTTCTTGAAGGCCTTTTCTTAACATTATAAAAAATGTTATTTTAGTTTTGAAGGCTTTATTACCAAACCTTTTTTAGATTTTATCATTATAAGCGCCAATTATACTTCGCACGACATACTTCCCTGCAAATAATAGGACCAGTCCAAACACGCGTGTAAAGAGTAGTCCACAAGGGACTAGGACTAGTCCAAATATAACTCAAACGTATGGAAAAAACATGGTCTATTTAACATTACGATGTCCTAGGGCCGGACCATATAACCCATCTTTGGACTACATAGGAGTAGTTTTAAAACTACTCCATTGTATACACAAGAGGGTTAGTTTTAACTTCGTTTAAAAACGAAAACATGACGTCAAAAAACGAAGACATGTCGTCTCACTACAAACACTTTTTAACAATGACATGGTCCATGCTTGTATTACATCGGACCAGTCCATGTAGTAGTCAATTTTATTAAAATGGATCAGGTGGTCTAATATTATTTGTAGGGTTGGTATGTTAAGAGAGATTACTAATGTCAAAATACCAAACTGACCTACACGAATTGTTTGCTATTGCACTAGTATGATGGTGTGATGACATACCATTCTCACATACCAAGTCTGACCGTCAAATTGGCGCATTAATTATAATTTATAAGACCTCAACACAGCTCTGTTAACCATTCTAAATTAGTCATCTCACTTCAGACAATTAAGCGAGGTATACACTATCGAACATGAAGAACAGCTTTGCTCAAACTTTCGCTTGTTTGATAGTGTGGCCGCTAATTTTGTCAGTCAACAACTAACCACATATTATTTTGTTCGATAGTGTGTACCCCGCCTAATGTCCCGAACGTGGATTTCTTAACACAGTTAAGACCTTATTACACTAAATTTTTAATGCATTGTTTCAGTTTTGGTGAACAGTGCATATACAATATAATAGACAAATTAACCAAGTGCGAAGAGTCCAGCTGTATTAACATAAATAGCAAATTGTCAAAAAATTTAAAAACGAAGTTATGTCAAAAAAAAATGTAAAATTGTTCAACTTAAAATTGACATTTCAAGCTTAAAATATAAGTGTTGCTGAATCAGCGGTTTATGGGAAAATTCAGCTATTTAACGCTTTGTGTTTGTTTTATATTTTGTTTCAAATAAACAAAAAGTTGACAACAATTAATATTTAATAAAATAAACAAAAGAAAAACTAAAAAAAAATTTTTGTTTATATTTTTTATAGTTTGCTCTTTCCAACATTTAATGTTTCTTTCTATCAATTCTATACCAATTCAATGAATAATGTAGTGTCATAAGGGCTTTAGTAATTTAAGTAGGTCATTACCTGAAACTAAACACAATTTTGGGATCTCCTAACCCGAGATTTAGGTTTGAGCTAAATTCAAAATCTAATACCAGAATGGCCCCCACCCATAACCAGTATATTCAGATATGTTTTGAAAAGCGATAGATTTCAAAATGATCGTTTTTAAACCCATTTATAGTCTTGATGTTTTGTTCAAAATACAGTTAAATAGAATATACATAGTTGGGAAATAAGCAGAAAATGCATTCTAAATAATTTTTTTAAGGCACTGAAACGATATTATAGTTTTTCTATCGTTTCAGCACATACCTGACTACCTTTCTCAAACCCTGGGGCCTTTCGATTTCAAATATTTCTGGCTAACCGCAAGCACTAGAAGAATTTCCAATTGTAAGCCAAATATAAGCTTCTGGTATTTGCCCTGAGTGTGCAATAAAAGACGTACGTGCCCATCAAGAGTTGGCTTTGTAAAAATTAAACAATTATTCCATAAAATTATCTTCAACTCTTTTTGTATTTGCGAAGGTTTATTCTCTTCTAATTAAGAAAGACGCCCTATTAAAACACGTCTATTAAGCGTTTCAATATCAATCAATGTTAATTGATTTCGAACGAAAACTTTGTTTGCTTGGCCTTCGTTAAAAACAAAAACCAATTTTAAAATTTGTCTTAAATAAATCAGTAAAGCAATTGAAATTTTTGTTCGAAATCGGTGAACAATTAGTTACATAAAAAAGGCCTTAAAAAGGTTTCTTAAATCAGTTTTTACACCCCTGGAATATTTTCCGTTTTTTTTTTATGTATGTATGTATGTGTAGTGGTTTTATATAAAAGTGTGTATAAAATTTTGAATATTAAGAAGAACTAAGAAATAGATTTTATATTATTTTTAGAAAAGGGAAACGCGTGAAGATTTTGGAAAATAAAATTATTTTTAGGGGAAAATTCAAACCTTTATAAGCCGTATTTGCGAAATAACGTCAGACTTTATGATTATAAAGAGAACCTAAAACTTTAATCCCGGCAATAAACGTATAACTAAAAGATTTCCGTATGACGTGCTAAATTGCCAAATTTTCATTTTCGATAAATTCACTGAAATTTACTGTGAGGGAAAGCTAGATTCTATGCGCAATTCACTGGTTGCTTAGGCCAGATCATCAGGAAACCTTTTTCCAAAGATTTAAGAAGAGATAAAATTATTACACAAACAAAACTTTAAAGCGAATAAGAATTATACACACTCAATATACAACTTTTTTATTCTCTAAATCTTTTGTTGACTACCCCGCCAGCAAAACACTCCGACATTGTCTGAATTAGACATTTCTTGCAAATGTCTAACTTCATTCTTAGAGTCTTCGATCAGATTTCTGTCAAACATTGAATATACTTACTCTTTGGGCGATTTCTAATCGATTTCGAATGGATATATTGCAGGACATTTATGTACTGATACGTCTAATAGAATTCCGACGGAATTCTTACAGATGTGTTTAACGAGACTCATTATTTTTTTTTTTTTTTTTTTTTTTTGTGAAAATAATTACAATTGTCATTTTTTATTTTATTGATTCGAGATAATATGATTAAAAAAAGGTACGTACGTGTAAAATTTAAAGTTATATACTTTCGAATATTTTGCAATAAAAGGAATTCTTTCAGTTATCAGTTAAAAAAACAATAAGAATCTCGGCTAGCTCATCAAAATTTTCCATGCCTTTTCATTAGATGTCTGTCCGATATCTATCAGAAATGTGTCTTTGTGTCAACCACTTCATACGTTTTTGGGTCAGAAATCTGACAGAATTCAATACAATTCCGACTGGCTGGCTGGGTAGCTACTCGAGCAACATTGTGTCATATACATTATTAAAATCTTTTGTGTGAGTTATGATAATGAACGTTTGCTACTTTTTACACAATCTAAACTGTAAAAGGGTCAGATCGGTGTAACGTATACTAGCAAATTTCTTACTCATACTAGAACCATGCTTATAAGGCATTGTGATCGTCTATACACGATATGATTCTGTATATTGTCCGTCACTGCTCTAACTGCCTGTTCTTAGAAAATGTTTTCTTAGAATAAAATTTTCGTATTTTATTGTTGTGTTCAACTTAATTTCTCACACGAAATTTTGTTTTCATTTTCTAAAAAAGGCAGTTTATCAACTGAATATATGAATTTGTTAGTTTCCAATCAGTCTTCTAACTCAATTTACCGCCCATTTATGTGTACCAACATAAAGGTTATAGTGAATATAAAAAAACCTACAAGGAAAAATTTATTAATACAGTCATCTATAGAAAAATAAAACAAGAGCCGATATAAAAACTTTCATATATTGGGTGGATTAGAAAGAAGGGCGCGCATTTTGCCATTCATTTCAATTTTATACGTCACTTTATTTCTTTCTTTTAGCGAATATTTTGTATTATTCTTCGTTTTTGTGCTTTTGTTGCCAAAATCATTCTTTTGCTCGTGCATTAAGAGTATTTTTCTAACAAAAAAATATTGTATTATGCAAAAATATTATAGAATTTATGTATGTACAAGAATTTTATTCATTTTTCTCATTTAAAGCAAAAAAAAAAAAAAATTATAGAAAAATGTTAGTAGAAAGAAAGAAATGTATATTTTGTATAATGAAAAGATGAAGATTTTAAAAAAAGAAAAATAGAGAAAATTTCAAGTAAATGGGTTTTTTTTTGTGGAATACATGCAAACAATTTGCCCCTATTTTTTGTCTTCTCAACTACTCATTCTAATAAAATTATTCCTTTGAGTGTATGCTGGGTTATTTTGAATATTGAAAACCATATTTTTTTCGAAAATAGTTTAGAGAACATTTTGGTGTTATTTTCTTTTGTTTTGCCTCTTTGTGCAACACAAGCCAAACGAAACCGATTTCTAAAAGTTTACTAAGCGAAAGCAGGGGCGAAGGCAGAACGTAGGAATGGATTTACCAAAATTCTTTTTAAGCTAAAGCATTAATATTTTGAATATTTTAAGTTTTTTTTTTGTTGTTGTTGAATAAAATTCCCTTTACAAGGAAACTTATCAATAAAGTGGGGCCTGCTTTTTGTTTTGTATTGATATTTTAACCATTTCCTTTTTGCTTTTAGCTACTATTCTTTACAGTTACTACTTATACACTTACACACATTCGCAAATGAGGTGGTATAATGGCATTAGCGGATTGTAATGATGGATAGATACTTAGATAAAAGTGTATTTGTTGGTTTTTGTAAAAACTTTTGCAAATGACTTCTTTTGGTAGGAGTTTCTACCCACTACCCCCCGCCCTATAAAAAAGAAAATAACTTCGGCAAAAATATTTAAATTTTTCTTAACAGAACACAGGAAGGAAAGGCGTTTTGTAGACAAAGTCTGTATGTATTCGCTGTTGATGGTATGTGTAGTGTTATTGTTGTTGTTGTTTTTTTTATATATATTTATATATTTAAACATTTGTAAGATAAACGCATTTTCTAGTTTGTTAAATTGTGGTTTCTTTTAATGTTTTTGTTGAGGTTGAAAATAAAAGGGTGTGGGTGTAAGTTACTGATTTTCTTAAGGAAACGGAAATTATAATCAGCATTTTGTTTTAAGTATTTTGTTTTCTATATCTCATAGTTTTTTTTTTTTACAAACATTACCAGAGCAGCATTGACAAAAATTATAAGTTTCTGTTTTCTTGCTTTAGTTGACAAAATGTAGCAAAATTTTATTTTTAATTAATTTATTATTAATTTATTTATTTTATGTTTTTTATTATAAGTTTTGCATTGAGTTAAATTGAACTTTTCTTCTAAATTAAATTGTTGTAGAGGAAGTTGAAAAGACATCCTGATTTAGTTTGGCGGCGAAAAGTAAGAGAAAAAAACAGAAAACGCAGAAAATTGTATTATTAAAATAAATTTATGCAAGCATTTTAAGAGCAGATAAGACTGAACTTAAAAAACATTCGATTACGACTTAGAAGGGAAGGCAAATGGCAAATAGTATAAACGACCTTAATAAAAAGGGTAAATAAATCAATCATAATAATTTCCTCTTTCTAATTATTTTTTTTTTTTGTTTATTTCAAGTAAGAATTTGGGATTGAATCAACTATATAATAATTGAATCAAGCGCATTTTGAGATAAATTCAATCTTAGTTTTACTTAAATCAATCTCATGTTCGGGTTATTTTAAGTACGGATTCGAGATTGAATATGGATAAGTTAAGTATTTTGCGACTGAATCATTCTTTCTATACTTGATTCAAGTAAGTCCGTAGCCTTTGAGTACGGAGCAATTGATTTTTCTTTTGAGTGTACCAGGAACATTGTACCTATCTCTCCAAATTTATCGAAAGAGAATAAATAAGATAGGTAAAAGAGCACGAAAAGTGCCATATTTTCCTTATTGTATGCCCCCTAGAAAGTATAATTTGTATGTTCACCAAATTTATTGAAAAGAGATAAATTTTATACTGTTCTTACCCCTCAAAAAGTACCCTTTATTTTAAAATGGACCATATGCAATCTGTATATCAAATCTTTCAAAAAGAGAAAAGTGATTTTACCCAAAAAGTACACTACATTTGAATAGGGGCCATGTGCTAACCGGTTATCACCCAAATCCATTAAGCGGGTTTCACTTGATTAAGTCACAAACGAACAAACATTTATAATATAAGTAGAAAAAACTAAACATGCAGAACTCATCCACTACATTCTATTGATAAAAATTATTTTAATCATAAATACTTTTACTATTAACTTCTAACTTCATTCATGAAAGTTCACAAAAATTTGAAATTTTTCTTCAAAACTTATGCCGGAAGCAGTTGTTAAAATACAAAAAAATTACATACTGAAAGAATTATGCTTCATAAATCTAATGAGTCATTTTCATTAAATTTGTTTTCTTAATCCAATGAATAATTTCATTACAGGAATGAAATTTTCCAAATGTAATGAAGCAATTTCATTAACAC
Organism: Pollenia labialis; assembly: GCA_949318255.1. Classification (NCBI taxonomy): domain Eukaryota; kingdom Metazoa; phylum Arthropoda; class Insecta; order Diptera; family Polleniidae; genus Pollenia; species Pollenia labialis. The sequence continues at coordinate 132,310,046 of OX439142.1, read as the reverse complement.
TACGAAATTGAGTATCATAATTTCGTAAAAGTTATATAAAAAAAAATTGTAAATTTTAATGTTTCTTAACATCAATGAAAAAGATTCATCACGATAACGAAATATTGATTTTAGCTTAATGTTAATAATTGGTTTAAAAACAAATAACGAGAAAGAAAAAACAAGAGCAAACAATTCCTAGATTCTCTTTTCTTTAATTGTTAATTTAAATACACAACATTAACGTGTTAGTATGATAGTACAAGCAAGTAAAATGGAAATAAGGCAGATGAAGGTCGTCGCGGGCTGGAAAATGAATAAAATACAATTTACTTAAAAGTAAGCTTATGAAAATAGAACATACAGGCCTGTCATAGAATTCCATTCCGATCGAAAGTGGTTTTAATTCCGTATTGTGCTTCTTCAGAGAACGAAGAACGAAAATTTCTTTCGGAATGAAACCACTTTTGGTTTTCTAAGTTTCAGTATTTTATAACCGAAAAAACTACTTAAAACTATTTTTTATGGATAAATAAATGTTTTTTATGATATAGATTGAAGAAATAACACACTTTTGATTTACTTATTTTACTTTATATTGATTTTATTAAAAACATAATAAATTATTTACCGTTGCGTTGCCACCTTTTTTTCCTCACAAACCACTTTTTTCTGAACATTGCCATACTTAACACAAAAATCATATGGTTTTTATGAAAAGTTGCCATATCCAATTGTAAAACCAGAGTTGTTATAAAAAAACACCTTTAGCAAAATCGATCGGAATCTGAAGAAGCTAAAACTAAATCGATCGGAATTGAACATACGGAATTAAAACCATTCCGATCGGAATTTGTGACATGCCTGATAACATGATGTTACAATAATACAAAAACTAAATAAAATAAATCTAACTTGATGATTTGGAACAGGAAAAAAAATTCAAAACAACTCAAAACGCTCATTTTAAAAATGGCTGAAACAAAAAAACAAAAAAATATATACATAACCATAACAATCATTAAACTAAAAAAAGACTTTCATAAAAATTACCAAATTTAATCATTAATTAAATAAATTAATGTAATTGAACAATTTTAAAATTTCATTTAAATGTAAAAACATTTATATTAATATAATAAAAAAATTTTTTAAACGTTTGACAAATAATTAATAAAATTTGCTGACATTAAAGTAATGCACAATCTTCATCGATTTTATGAAACATTTCATTAACATTCTTATTAATCCAATGAAGGGTTACATACTTTTTATGTAAATTTTCATTGGATTAATGTCAAAATCCAATATATCTGTGAAGAAAATTCTTTCAGTGCATAATAAACTACACATAAACCTTCATTGTCGATTTTCTCCACTACGACATTTTGTCATATACGCCAAACCAATAATGAGCTTACGATATTAGTCAATAATCTTATACAAAAAATTTTTATTTATTAATGCGTCATTATGTCTAACTAGAACAAACTCAATGCAATTCAATGCATATTATTTTTTATTTTTAAAAATTGTTTCAATGAATTTGTTACTCCACCATTTAGTTCTGTATCCAAAACTTGCACTTTGATGAGTTTGTTTTAGATTGCAGCACACAAAAAGCGAATCTTATCTTATCAGAGGCAATTTGAACATGAAAAAGAGAAGAAAAAAACTCGCAAGGTCTACAGCAATTAAAGGTGAATTTTTTTTTATTATTTTTAGTGAATGCACATTCATAAAATACAAATAAAAATAATTTTTTAGTTTAAGGCAAACTTTTTAATGCACAATAAAAAAAAGTAAGACAACAAAATTTTTGTGCGAAATTATTTACTTACAAAAAAAATATTCAAAGAACAAACTTATATACATACTTGTATATCGTCTCTTTAACTGCAAACGGACGTAAATACACAAAAACTCAAAATTGAGTTTTTAATTGATTGTGGTTATCAAACTACATGCTGACGCAAATTTTAGACCCCTGCGATTAAAAAATGGCGACTTTGTTAAAGAAATTCAAACTCCAAGAAGACTTTATTTTATTTAATTTGTAATGTTTTTTTGCTTCTCCTCTAAAAAAAAAATTAAAGTGCAGTTATATGAGTTTGCATTTAAGGTTGAAGATATGTATGAATGAATTTAATAAGTACATAGTTTTAAATTAAAACTTTTCATATCTACGAATGAAAATACAGGTGGAGAACGAATTAAAGGATTGTTATTCAAAGATTATTAAATTTAAAGATGAATACTTTTAAAGTGGAGTACAACAGCCATCGTTTTAACCAAAATACTCTAGTGGTATCCCGTAATTTTTTGCACAAATATAAAATAAAATGTTTATTAGCTTCAAACAAATACTATAATTTTTAACAGACAGACATTTAAAAACGAATAAAATGTGAGATTATTTTTAGTCATATGAACTGACAGACAGGCAGTTTTACTTCTTTACTTATTACTTGTAAATGTTATTAGTAGACCTTTTTACATCCAAGTAATAATACAACTTGTAAATAATAAAAGTGAGAGTAATCAACGCTCTATATGCGATACAGATACACATTTAAGACGAAGATGCAGGTAGCAAAGTGCAAAAAATAAAGACTGCGAAATCAATGACCTTCTTTTTGATGAAATTTTGAAAGAAAAAAAAAATTACAAAACGAATGCAATACCCAGTTAATATGCCAAGCAATTACATATTTATTCGCCCTATTCACAGTCTTGAACATTTGAGATTGCAAATTTAGGTAATCGTTAATATTTCCTTTTAATTGTGAATGGCCTCTTTGGATTAGTCTACTTGCTATTTGCAGAACACAAAACAAAATACGCCAATCGAGTATCATACATCGTATTTTTCCAGAAATCAAAAATTGCATATTCTGTTAAACCAAAAATATTTTTGTTTCTTTTTTTCTTATTATTAATTTATCCACTGTTCATAAAATAAATTTAAAAAAGACCATAATCCAATTTTATTCTTAGACATACCTTATTTTATGTTCTGCCAGTGCCTGATGAATTATTCCACATCAGAGTTTCTGTTTACAAATGTAGGTGTTTAGGGCTCTCCTTATCCAATGAGTCGTGCAGTACCTTTTCTCCTTAAGCAATTGGGGATTTGGTTGCAACTCATATGTTACTGAATATTTTGCTATCATGGTTTTTATAATGGCACTTTAAGTTCCTTGTGAATATTTGAGTTTTTAACAAATCAGGCAGTGACTATGATTATTTAAAGAAGTTTGTATTGGCTTCTTTGACCAAGTACATAATTTCTTTCATTTAAGTTATTTTGCCTCTTTATAGCATTTCCATGTTAAACGCTGATTCAGACGTTTGCCGAGCTATTTTGCATGCGAATGTTGAGGTATAGTAGGCAACAGATATAAGAACTTAAAAAAAGCACGACAAACGAATTTTTGTTAATTGGAAATGCTGTATTCCCAAAAATTACCTTTATAATAAACTGGCAAGTGCACGGCCTAAAAAAACTAAACTGCCAATATGCTTTTTTTGCGAAAACAATAAAGCAAGTTGTTTTTGTTTTTTCTAAACCTACTTACAACTATTTATGTTGGGAGAATTCCAAGCAATTGTAGTGCGGAATATAAGAAAAGATAAACTCACTGCCCTATAAGAACAATGTCAGTCATTTGATGTATCAGCTGATGGGCATTATTGATGGGTGTATACATCAGATGTTTCTATCATTTTATTAGATATTTTGCACAAGCAAGTATGTAAAAACTTCGTTGGATATATTGCGTAAGAAACTAAAGTTTGGCGTGAAAAAAAATGTCTTAAAAAACATTTTTGAATGCATTTTTATTATTGGTGCATGGCACCAATTGGTCTTGTTTCAGTTTTTTCTTATAAAAAGTTTTCCTATACAGAATATGTTTTATGGTAACAAATGGAAAAATACACGGTGCTTTTGAAATATGTTCTTAAAAGCGGTTTTTTCTCATATCAGATATTGTTATATCCGGTATCTACTGTTTTTTTATATTGATTTTAATAGTAGGCTGCGATAACAAGTTTATTATTCACGAAGTGTCAGCTGTCGTGAAAATAAATAATATTGGTTTTAAGTGTTGCATATTAGCAAAAGCTCAGCAAGTGTTGCTGGTGTCGAATAAAAATATACTATACCATTTTGCAAGTAATACGATTCAAAACCATTTGCCCTTTGATTGTGAATAGGTTTATTTTATTTAGATAAGGTTATTTCACATGCATGTGACAAAAAAAAAATGAGAAGATCTTTAAGATACAATTCTATGAAAACTTTCCACTTTTACAGATAGATTGTGAAAGAGAAAGTAAAGGTGATAATTACTGCTCATTTAATCATTTCCAAAGGCCAAATTAAACATCAATGATTATCGATAACGATAATGTAAATATTTTCAATGCTTTAGCAATTAAACCATCAAAATAAACTACATTATTATATAAATTATTAAAATCAAAGCAATTTTTGGGAATACAACATTTTTAATTAACAAGATTTTGTTTGTCGTGCTTAATTCCTAATTTTTATTCTTGATAAAAACACTGAAATTTATTGTTGGAGGATGCGCATTTCATTGCTTGCTTAGGCCAGATAAGGGATGATATATGACATTTTCAAAATTCTACCTAATTCAGTAAAAAAAATGTACTTTTTAGACCCTAATTGTACTAAAAACCAAAAATATACTTTTTAATATTTTTGTTATTTTTTATATTGGTTTCTTTCACAGAAAAAAAATACGACAAATCAATTGTCATATTGAATACCAAATTCGTCAATACAATTAACTTTTTAATTGAAAAGGCACCAACAACCAAATTTGTAAATACAAAAAATTATTTTGTTAATAACAATTGTGAAAACCTAACAAATATTTTTAACAATGAGTATGTGATATTAATTAAAATATTTGTTAACAATTAAATATAAATTTTTGTTACACAATTGTCACATTAACAAAATATTTGGTTGCTAACTAAATTGAAATAAAAGATGCAGTTAAAAGTGGATTTTATTAGTTTTTTTGGTAACATTTATTTAACATCACATCACAAACAGCATTAAAAATTATTTAAGCAAACCATATATAGACCTGGATGCCCCATAAGGTTCTGACATCAACACAACATGGAATCTTGGCATCTTTAACAGTTTTATTTGTAAAACTAGAATATATAACAGATGCATTAAAATTTCTTTATAAATCGTATAATTATAACTTTACTTACCGTATAGATTGACTAAATTCCAAAACAATTATCGCATCGTTTATTCTCTAAAAGAATTTTAATTGAAAATAAAGATTTTTTATTTCAGTTTTAAATTTTTTGACACTAAGCATTTTTTCTACAAATAAAACAAATTTTTAATATGACAAATTACAAACATGTTAATTAAAAAACTTGTTAAAAATATTACAAAAATTTAACAAATTTTCTTTAATTACTTAGTAGCTTTTGTTATTTTTTTCTGTGTTAGCTTCTATAAGGAGCATAGGGCTTATTTTTATAAAGATGATAGTAAAACAGGGTGAAAATATGTTTAACAGAGAATTAATACAAAAAATATTATCTTAGAATGTAAGTTTCTTTTGGATTTGGTATCCCGATAAATGCCCCTATACCGCGTTGGACCGTATTTAAAAAAAAAATCCTCGTCTAAATCTCATATTAAAGTATTCATATAGTTCATACTATGTAAATGAAGTATAATAAGGAATACAATAATCGTTTTAATATATTTCAAGAAGATCAAAGTCCGATTGATGTAGGAAATTAGTTTCTTGATAAATTTGTACATAATGGAACGCTATAAATTAAAGTAACGATAAATTTTTTGATCATTTAAAACTATAGCACCAAGATTCATTAGACTGTAGTTAATATTTATTTATTAAATTATGGTATGAACAAATATGTTCCCCATTCGTCGACGAATGTGGTATCGACAATATACCTTTGGCAATTCTACTGATATCTGGAAACATAATTTAATTAATTTTATTTTTTAATTCTTCAACGCTAGACCAAAAAGCTTCAATGTTAAATGTTGGAAGTTTTTAAATTGTACTAAACAAAAATATATCAGTTTTATCAACTTTTAAAAGTAGTTTAAAACAATTTTTATTGCACAATGTTGAAGTACTTCTTGCATTTTGAAACCGTAATATCTTTTTGGATTGTTTTTTTTTTATTTTTATTTTATATAGAAAATTGTATAAAGTAAAATAACTATAAATATATAAATTAATGTAAATATTTTATGTTGCCTATTGGCCTCTATGAAGCCTTATTTGGCGCTGAAGCAAAATATAATTATTGTTTGCTAAAAATTAATTGAAAAAAAGATACAAAATTAAAAAAAAAAAAAAAAAGTCATTGGAGTACTTCAGTACTCTTGCAATGCTAATGCTACTGAAAAAAGTAAAATTGTACTAAATTTATCATCCCTGGGCCAGATCATCAGGAAAATTACTCCCAAAAAATTTTAGAAAAGCAAAAGGTATTAGCAAACTAAGCTGCAAAGTGAATAAGAATTTCAAACACTCAAAAAGTCTTCTTTGCAATGATATCAAGGTTTAAACGAAATAACAATAATAAACAATGCGTTTATCTTTTCTTATATTCCCCATAGAAACTACATAGAAACTAGCTTATCCCCCAACAATAACTTTTAGTGTTTTTATCAAGAATAAAAATTGGGAATTAAGCACGACAAACAAAAGCTTATTATAAACATTCTTAAAAAAGTTTAATAAACAAATGTAAGCTAATGTCCAATCTTCCCTTAAAAACAATAATTTTTAATTTTAAATTTTTTTTTAATAAGTTCGAGCAAACACTTATACTTTATATTAACCAAATGGATTTCCATTAAATTTTCATATGAAATTCTATACATTTAGTACGATTTTCGAAATTGCTAAAACAATGAAAACCTTTCAGATTTTAAACCATAAAAAAATAAAATAAAACTAATAATATTTGTATTAAAAAAGTTAATATTACTGTACAAGTTAGTTGTAACTGTATTAATATTTCTGTTACTTTTTTTATTCCAGCAAAAAAATTCAATAAATCATTTGCATCATTGATGAGGCAAGATAAATTTTAGTCTATAACATGTTGTGTTGTTTGCATTACAACACAGACATAGTGCCAGTATTAGGTGGAGGAAGTTGTGAATGAACTGTTTTAAAGATTGTGTGAAAAAAATATATATTTTCTAAAATATTAGTCCTAGACCCTCCGTAAAGTATTTTTGTATCGATCTTATTGTTAAACCCAAAATAATTGATGCCTTGCAGGCTGACATACTTAAAAAACCCCAAAATTGGACGTCCCGAATGCACTTAAGCTGACCACACACTAGTAATTTGTGCGCGTGAGTTGTTAGCGTACCATTTCTCCACAAAAACCTCAAACGTCAAAAAGAAAACATGAATTGTGATGCGAATGATGCAATTGCACTTTTGATAATTTTAATAATAAAACAAAAAAAGGAATTAAAAACTAATATTAAAAAAAAATTTTGTATGCCAAGCAATTCCTTAATAGATGATACAATTCGATGTTTTGTTGTACAGTAAATTAAAAAAAATTATAAATGTTCGCGTACAAGCCCACTATCACATCGAACAAATCACAAGAATTGAAAATGTTTAATTACTTGTGGATTGTGCGCGCACAGCCCCATTAACAAGTAACAAGACGTTAAGCATGCACAAATCATTAGTGACTGGCAAGCTTAAAGGCGACCGTACACGACATGTATTTGTCATCTGACATGTCAAATTTCCCACTGCAAAATACATACATGTCGTGTGTTACCTTTTTAACTTTGCTTCTGTAAAAGTCAGACGCAAAGTCATCTGACAAAATTTTAATTAGAGCGTGCTCTATTTTCTTCTGACAAACCATCTGACATCAGAAATCTATGCCGTAAAGAAACCGGCAGCGGCGTTCACTATTGACGGAATCATTAGCCGGCTGAAGTTAATTTTTTACAATACCGAGATATGTTTGATCATCTTACCATTGAATAGAATTTATGTGAATATATAAATAAAAACGTTTTATTATAAAATCCTAAATTGGTATCTTTGAATTAAAAGAAAAAAATGTTAAGATGGCTAAACTATTTTACGGCGCAAATAAAAAATTTCAAGGCGGCAGCAAGCTATTTTAAAACCGAGCACTACTTTGGTTTCTGCAATAACAATGCGAAAAAAACAGCGACAATGTCAGAAGCAAATTACATGTACGTTTGTGACCGAATATTATAAACCTTATGTAGACATTCACAATTACATGTGACTTGAAAATTTGACATGTCAGATGACAAAAACATGTCGTCTACATGCTCCTTAAGCCATATGCCCGCAATCATATTCAAATGTTAATAACATGTATTAATCTTTCAAATAAACAATTCTTTTTTCTTACTAAAATGTAATTGTAATTAAATTTTCAAGATCTATTTAACAGCTCTTAAATTTATTCCTACACCTAATACCACAAAAATATAGGCAATATCAATATTTTCTATAGTTCAATTTAGCCTTCATAATGAATAAAGACTAAACTTTAGATATTAAATATTTATAAATATACATACTCAGAAATAAAGACAGGTTGGCAAATGCAAGCAAAAACTATTAAACAAAAATATAAAATGAAATAAAAAAAAAATTAACAAACTTTAAAAAGTCAATGTTTTCCTTCTCTACTAACACGAACGAACAGATAAACATTTTACGAATAAAACTACTTAGCGTTATGGAAAAAATAAGCATAATTATTTAAAAAAAAAAAAGGAAACTAAAAAAATTCTACTCATATTAAATTAATATTTTTTTTATTCTGCTATTCAAATACACTTACGAGGATCAAGCAGCAAATGAAAAATGGAAATTTCGTTAAATAGAAAATACAATAAGGAAGGTTTAAAATGTTAGTGTATTTAAAGCAGGATATATTTTATTTAGGTATAAATGAGTTTGTATGTGTGTCTATGTTTATATCATTTTTAAACAGGGTAAATAGTAAAATGATATGTACACTTTACCTTTTAAAGCAACTCAAACAAGGGTGAGGTGTTACGAAACGGAAGGGGCTTGGTTAGTCCTACAATTGTATGAATAAGTGGCAGTACGATTATGCATTTAATAATACTATTATTTATAACACTCATCGAATACAAGAAGAGTAGTTTTTTATTTTTTTTATTTTGCATTTTTTTGTGCTATTAAATTACACAAAATAAAAAAGTTTTCTCTAACCCGTAGTTGAAAGTTCTATGGGTATAAATAAGTTTGTTATTCCGTTTGTAATTTCTGCAATATTCATCTTAGACCCTATGGAGTGCATATATTCTGAGTCCTTCCTTATAAGTAGCGAAGTTGATTTACCGATGCCCGTCTGTCTGTTGAAATAGGTTTTCGGAAGACCCCAGATATGATGATGACTTGGTTATTTTATATTTTTTTAAGATCTGCTCCGTTACATTTTACTATTGAATTTCAGCCAGCCTGTTCAATAAATGACTGAAATATGATCAAAAAATTACGACTGCCTTTTGGCAAAGAAGAGTGGGCTGGGTGACCAAAGTGCATGGTGATTCGATTCGGCATAGTCGAAAATAGCACTTTGACTTGTTTTTTATAGTTTTGTTTTAAGTTGAATATTTAACATGTAGTTTATAATTTTTTCCTTCTACAATACAAGTTGCATTTTTTCATTATTATTAACAAAAAGCGAAAAGTTAAAACAATTTTTTTAATGTGCAATAGAAAATAAGTGGCAGTCCAACAAACACATTTTATATAGAAAATTGTAAGGAAACATGACATGTAAACTATAAAAATTGATGGAAACAAACCCAACAGAATTTCAAAGGGATCTCTAGAATTTCAAAACCAAAATATTCTAGTTTTATCCGTTTTACCAACTTCACAACTTGTGCTGGGTTATTTTGGTACTCTGTTCTACCACAATAGAAGATTTTTCATAAATTACATTGAAATTTTTATACTCGTTGATGAAAATTTTTAATTACGTTAGTAAAGGGTATTGTGTAGTGTAGTCATATGCACGTATGTCTGTCCGTATGTTAGCAAAACTGGCATTAGTTTTCTGCACTTTTTTTTCAACTATTGTATACTAAACATGGCCAAGTACTTTAACGTACACACAACAACTTTATGGGTGTGGAAATCTATGGAATACACATACATACATACATACATAAATAATAAACAGAACACAATACTTTAAACAAAATGAATAAATATAATAAAAAGTAATAACTACAACAATGTATAAACAAAACACTTCATTTAAAACTGCATGAAATGATCTAAATAACAAATACAATGAATAAATTGAATGCATCATCGTGTTATAAAAATGGGTTTTAGCCGTAAATTTGTTTAAACAAGTATGAAAAAATAACAGCAGCAACAACAGCATTATTGTACATTTAAAAAAAAAAGAGTTAAAAATAATAAATTGTTGATTATTATTATCGTTGTTATTGTTTTCATAGAAATTAACAGGATTATGTCTACCGAGTAAACTTATGTATATAGTTTATATGGCACTACTAACAACTAAATGGAATAGTTATCATTTGATAAAAAGATTTATTTTTAAGAGCGTGTAAAAAGATAATAATGCAATAAGTGAAAAATTTAACAAACTTTTCTCACTTTTTGGTGAAAAAAAAAATCGCTAAAATGGAAAAAATTGCATTTGTTTACAACAATAGTTAAGGTAAAAAGCTAAATGTATATTAGCTTGTCATTCCGTTTGTAATTTCTATAATATTCATCTTAGACACTATAAGGTTTCTGGGTGATTAGGAGTATCGAAGTTATTTTAACAACGCCCGTCTGTCTGTTCAAATGGGTTTTATACAGATCGGTCAATAAATGCCTGAAATATGAGAAAAACGATTGCCTCTAACTTTTTTCATAAGATCCCATGTTATCCGCGCTTTGTTTTAAGGCCCATATGAATATATGATTTTTTTTATCTCTAGACTTTTTTGCTTAACACACAACAAATACATACAAACATGTATAGTGCAGTTGTTTTGTATATCTGGAGAACGTCAAGAGCTAAACATTCCAAATTAGGTACAAGCATCTAGGTTATTAAACACAGCATTCGAAAATATCTGGGCGGCAATGGAGAAGTGGACGTGGAAGAAAATAAATGTATTTATATCTAAAAAAAAGCTACTTCTATAACTATCTGCTCTGATTGCACAATGGTACACTAATAGACTTTATCATGACATCAATGTTTTATAAAATTGGTATCAATGAGGCAAAAAGTGACACCAATCAAATGACAAACGTCATCATAAAATGTCGTCATATTTTATGTGTCATGTATGCTATGGCTACAATTCGATGAAACATTTTTTTTATTATTAACATTAGTTTCAGGTTTCAAAAGTTAAAACGGATGCAAAAATTCCCATATTTTATTTGTTTATTAAAATGCTTAAAGTAGAATGATTACGAAAGCCATATCGGGCATGATGCTGGTTTCTTATAACAGAGAGTTCTGCTGTAAACAAAGGGCGGAGTGCAACAAAAGTGACACAAAGATGTGTAACGGGTTAGTTAATAATTATATTCTCACGCTTTAACTTAAGTCAATTCCAATGACTAAATTTAATGACAATATGTCATTTTGTTGTATACTGACTGCGATTCGTCATTTCTGTGATTCCGGTGTGTCATCCCATTGATGAAATAATTTCACCTGATGACAATAAAAAGTGTCACGTGGTCAAAAGCGAAGACACTTGCCATAGAACTGATGTCAAAATACATCAGCGTTATATTGCCTTTCCATCAGTTTTGAGGACTAATAAAAGTTTTATACAGAAACAAACATTTTTTTCCAGAAAAAATCTATTTTCTACACAAACTATTTTTGTGAAATCAATTTTTTTATAAAAATCTTTTTTTTACACAACAAATGCATTTTTGTTAAAATAAATTTTTTGCAAAGATAGATTTTTCATAAAAAAAATTTATCGCGTTTTTCATGCATGATCCATTTATATTTTGCAAAAAAAAAAATCAGCGACAAAAACACAATTTTACAGAAGGTTTTTTTTATTATAATTAATAAAAATTTTGTATGAAAGTTGGCGCTTAAGCTAAAATTGTTTTTGCTATAAAAACGTTATGGTACCTTATGTGACCATGACATTTAAGGAGATGATGCAAGTGTTGCCAATAAATTAATTAAAAAAAAAAAATTAAAATGTTGACATAAATTGAAAATATATTTTTAGCAAGATTTATTTTTCTAAAAACTTATTTTTGCAGCGGAAGCCAATTTTTACCTAGAAACTTTTTACTATTAGTCACTTTATTAACAAAAATTATGACCTTCCCCAAAACCTAAATTTATTTTAATCAAAAATTGATATTAACCAGGGACCGTAAAAATCATAAAATAATTATAAATTTTTTTTGCAAAAATAAAAGTTGCTCAATTGACCATTAATTTTTTGTATTCTTTTAGATGTTTCCCCATATACAACACACAATTGTAATACAATATATAAATTTTTTTCTTTTAAATTATTTTCAGCATCTATTGCCCAAGGAAATGCAACAGGTAAGATTGTCGCAAAGATACGCAAATATTCCCTTTATATTTAATAATTTAATTTTTTGTTAAAAAAAAAAGAAAACATAATAAAAACACTGAGTGGCTCTGTCTCAACGACAATGTTTTCATGAATCTTATTGTGTTTGTCACTTGTTCGTGCAAAAAAAAAATCATACAATACATACATACAAATTGCTTCTGTTCGATGCTTGGTTGCACAAACAACAGAACAATAACAGCAGTAGCAGCAAGCAACAACCAAAAAGCAAAGAAAAAAAATGGAAAATTGTACCAGACAGACTTATAGAGCAAAGACATGCATGCCAACAAAGATTTCCATGGTATTTCAACATTTCAAGACATACAATATACATACATTTATGTACCAGGACTTGCATATACACCCACACTTATTTTTCTATACGTAGAAGGACTTTTCAAGCAAGAACGAGACTTTTACTTCGACTGGTGCGCTACTTATTGCTGTTACTAGAGATGTTATTTTCTTTAAAAGAAAAACACTTTCATTTTCAATATTTTTTTTTTCTACATTTTGCCTTGGCATTGAAAGTGGTCATGGCACTGGCGTAAATTGAACAACACCGTTTCTAGAGTGAAAATTGTACTTTAAGTCGACAGAGTCCCATAACATACGGTGAACCGCAACTGCAACGAAACTGCTTCTCCTTGTTATTTTTCAGTTTCATTTGAGTTTATTCCTTAGTCACCTTTACATGAAGCGACCATTTGAAACCGTTTCCAAACGCAATAAAAATCAGTTGCATTGCAACCGGCGTATAGGAAACTCACTTTTGTGTTTCATCTGTTCTCAAAGAAAACCGAATTGATTGTGATTATTTCATTACATTTCATTACAATTTATTGAAGCTGGTTTCAAATCAATAATTTCAAAAGGTTTTCGTTGCAGATGCATTTCATCGTAAGTGTTGGGCCTAAAGGAGGTCTGCTTACTGGCAGTTATAATATTAAATCCATAGAATACAAATCTTCAAAAAAACATCGGCCATTTTTACTTTTCTATACCCTCCTCCAATAGTGTGAATGAGGATATACTAAGGTTGTCATTTCTGGTAAAACTTTTTTTATATTCATCTAAGACCCATAAAGTAAATATATTTGTCTTCCTTGCATAATTTTAAGTCGAGTAATTTTAAGCAATGTCCGTCTGTCTGTCCGTCTGTTGAAAATGCGTTCATTTTTGACCAAATCAAAAGAAATAAATAACATTATTGGTGTCAAAATATTGCTTCTTACCCTAACCAGTTTGGGATTGAAATAAAGCCAAATGGGCTAAGTAGGGAAAGAGTTATGAATCCAAATGTGAAATACCCAATCTAAAATCTTAATAACTTTGTTACAAAAGCTAACATTAATATTGGTGGTATGCACATATTTTGCACAAGTTTTGACTAGAAATTGTACCACAAAATTTCGTAATGATAGGTCCATATTTTACCATAGGCCCCATACATAGGCCACCTTCGAAAAACAATTAAGTACGCCTGAAACGAATAATGCTATTGCAATACATTTTGGTTTGAAAACTTTCGTGAAAATTGGCCCATACAAACATGACGCTCGGAAAACCATTTAGTACGCGTTGAACCATAACGAATAAAACTTTTATAATAATATTTGGTCAGTCATAGTTCTACATAACTACACGCTGTGATAAAACTTGTTTTAATATGGTCACCTTCAACAACACTATTTTTAAATAAAATTTGAAACATATTATGTTAAATTTAACCATAATATTGTCACCGACAACCATATTATTGCTAAATTAATCCCCCATTAAGAAGTTAGTGATACCATTTGTAATGTATGTATGTATGTATGTATGTAAAGCTTCGTTCACAATAGGCAGCAACAGTTTCGCTGGTGTTCATAATAGAGCAACGGGTTTTTCGCTACCACACACATTTTAAATAAGCAAACCGTTTGCAAATTTTGCCCAGAACAATTGCATACAAAATGTTGCTGAAGTAGAAGCTGACACAACTTTTTAAAAAACTTTAGTTACATTTTTGTTTGAAAAATGAAAGTAAAATAAATGAAATACTTTGGGAAGAAATAAGATAGAAGAAAAAAGAAATTGTTGCTCTCATTGTGAACAAAGGTTAAGACATTATATATTTCCGACCCATATAACAGACTTCATGAAATGTTTTTAAATTTTAAATCCTTCTCTGGAACAAGTGTAATTTATAATAATTTCCATTTCGAAATATGTAAAAAAAAGAAGAGCTACTGGTGTTTGCTAATGATGGTGATGATGACACCATAAATTCCTGGCAACTTTTTATAAGGAAACATAATCATTAACCTCCTTCAAGTAAACCAACACAGCCATCAATATTATTAAAGATATACTTTCAAGGCGTTTTCTTTAAATCTCAAACTCACAGTCAGCTAAATAATTTTGAAAATTACATGAATGATTTTTTTTTTTGCTTTAGATTTTGAGGTGTTGAAAAAGTTTTAAATTTTGTCCATTGCGGGTATAAAAATAAACAGCAACGGCAGCAGCAATAACAACAACAAAACCCCAAATTTTTTTGGCATAATAATTCTGATGATTTAATTTAAGTGAACAGTTACTTTGTGCTGAAAAATGTTAACTTCCGGTGTTTTTAAACGTCCTTGAACACATTTTAACACACACACATTTTAAAACAAACAGTAACATTGTTTTTTAAGAAGAAGAAGAAGTAGGAGTATGGAAGTGGTTGATTTGTTTGGTCATTTGATTGTTGTTGGCTTTCGTCTTGTCTTATTTACTTGATATGTGTTTGTTAGTTTGTTTGTGTGAGAATAAATTCGTGTGTGTTAGACCTTAATCAACAAATGTTTGTTTGTGCTGGATTCTCCTTTGGCTGGATGGTTGGCTGCTGTCCTGACTGACTGGCTGGATGGATGGCTGGGTTGTCAAGTTGTTTGGGATTTTCTTAAACAACTTCTAACATCGCCTGGGGTGATAATCCGCATAAAATTACAATCACACCCAGACAAATCGACAAACAAATGCACATATATAACAACTCCCACATACAAATAGACACACACACAAATATTAACAGAAAAACAGTAGGAAAAACACCAAAAACAACAACAACAAAAATTTAAGAAAAAAGGCCAAGGTCGTCTTCGATTTTCCTTTTGGATTTTTTGTTTTTTTTTTTTATTTCTTGCACAAGAAAGTCCTTTCTGCTTGTATACATACGTGCAGACATACAGACAGACACACATGGAGACAGACAGTCATATGTGTACCAAAGTGTATATTACATGTTGTTTTTTTCGTCATCATATGTGTGTGTCCCACATTTTCTTGGGTAGTCAACAATACATGCTGGTGTTGTTCTTGTTGATTTTTTTTTTGTTGTTTATTTGCTTGTTGCTACCACTAGTACCCCTGACATCCCTCCCCCTCAATTCATAAGAAAGCATGATTGTGTGTATGTGAAATTTTCACCCATCAAGTGCTAAGTAGGGTTTTCTATATTCGTAGCAAAGAAAAAAAAATTAATTTGCATTTTGATACTCAATAAATTTGTGCTTTTAAAGGTATTATTTTTCTTTTCATTCCCTTTTTTTATTTTTATGCCACAATTTGTTGAATGTTCTACGGTTAATTTATGCATTTAATTAGAATGACTTGGAGGCACTTGTTGATAAAGAATGATTTTCCTTAACCAATTTCAAAGACACGTTTAATACAGAAGATAACTTTTATCCTAAAGAAGAAATAATTAAGCTTTAATTAAAACCTGATTACAGATTTTTTAAGTTTTTTCTTTATCTGAAGACCTGACACGAGAAAAATTGTTTTCTGTAAGGCAACTATTTTCCTTTATAAAATATAGTTAGTACACCCAAAAACTATTTTCAAAGGAAATTTTAAATATAATATGTTTAATATAACTATATTATTGTCACCGAAAACCATATTATGGTTAAAAAAGTCCTCCATCAAGAAGCCACAATCATATTAGTATGCCCACTTATCCACTACCGCCCATTTTTAAGAGATGCTGTATACTGATAACCAAGATGCGAGTACCTAATTTGGAAACTTCGACTCTTGCCGTTCTGCAGATGTACAGAAAAAAGTAATAACAAACAACAACAAGGGATTTTTGGGTAAAATTAGAGGTAATGGTTTTTTGCTAATCTCTAAGTCATTTATGGACTGATCTAGTTGAATTTCAATAGAAACTGTTAACAAAGTGTATGTAACCCAACCTTGTCCCCATAGTTTCTGTGGTCTTCGGAAAACCTATTTCACGGACGGACATCGCTCAATCAACTACTTTATAGTGGGTAGGATCAATATTGTAGAAATAACAAACGGAATGACAAACTTATATTTTTTTTTTTTTTTATTAATCCTTCCAGACAGCTATACATTACAAGATTTTATATAAAGGCATTATTAACGAAAAAATTCTGTTAAGACAAATTAAGTATTTAAATACAGGATAATATTGCGTTTAATTACATTTACATTAATAGAAAAATCGATTAAGCTATACAATTCATTGAAATGTTTGCATATTCTCCTCAAAGGATCAGCATCAGCGTGGAATATTAAAATTTATGTTACGAAGAAGGAAGTCGGAGAGGACATCAAACATCACATTTATCATAGGCCTTCGGCTTGCCTACCCCGGGTGAAGGGTATTAAAGCGTTATTTGACTTCGTTTCACCTAATTTTGTGAGATTTCATGAAAAAAATATTTGTAATGGAACAAAATTTTAAAACTTGAAACTGGTTAAAAGAAATTCCAGAATTTAAAAGAAGATCCATTTTGTAATTTTTTAACTTCTTGTGGAAAATTTTGAAAAAAAATTAAAAGGATATAAAAAAAGATTTAAAATTTAAATTTTTACTTTACGATTTTAAAAAATTGGCTTGAAATTTGGAATTTATATTAAAATAATATAACCTTCGTATAGAAAGCCTAGTTTCTGCCTCAAAGATCCAACAGTTGTCAAGTCAACTCCAGTATTAATTTGAGATGGTACTTGTGCGTCCCAAGGCAACACATTTTTTTGACGTCGCTTTATATAACTGTAGGCGAATTTAACTATATGTGGTGCAATACTGCAGCAATACCAAACTGCAGCATTACATTGTTAGTGTTTATGTTTCTCAACTCCAAGGGTACCGGGTCACTGCAACTTAACTGGGATAACTGAGTTGGCGAGACTGGACTCGGAAATGGATGATCCTGACTGTCAAGAGGCGGTCAGGCATCTAATAGGCTTCCTTTTTGGAAACATCAGGGAATGGTTTCTGTGAGGGTCTTATCGGGACTGGCAGAACCAAACGGACTGCCGGGTATCGCGCACGCTGTGGCCGGTGCTTATTTAGTTAAACTCGAATGTGATGCTGGGCAAGAGTAGAGCCTGTCTTTGAACAATAGCTAGTATAATCACGGGCCACAGTATGACAGACAGGATGGCGAAGGGGATGGGGTGTAACCTGTTGGAGTTGTGTGGGTTGTGTGAGGACACGGAGGAGCTGGAGATTGTTGTTGAGCACATTTGGTGTTACTGTACCGGGCTGTAGAACAGCAGGCTGACGTGGCTAGGTAGTAGATTCTTAGGCGAATTGGGGGATGTCTCGAGTTGCAGGGTAGTTAATCTTTCGGGATTCGTAGTGGGATTGACCCAGCTGCGCAGCAGGAGGCTGTGTACGGCACACACATAGGGCGGTTTTTGTTTGGTTAAGTACAGTTGTCTTACTTTTTAGTCCGAACATTTTTTTCCCTCTACGTTCTTCTTTCACTTTTATTCACTCTACTTCTCTGTCTCTTCTAACGAACTAAGGCGTCACAATGATCTCTGGATGAGGGTGTGCAGTTAGCTTTACACCAGCCTTTCAACCTAACCTTACTTGGTTCGAATTATCAACCATTTCAAACAAAACAAACGGGTTCGAACTGTCAAAATAGGATGGTTCTTCAACACCACCTGTAGTTGAATTCGCCTTAGACCAGGGCTGGCAAAAACCAGGGCTTTTTCGTGGGTTTTTTTAGCCACTTTTGTAGGTGTTTGCGTTGCTATTTTTATAAATTATTTAATTATTTCCTTGTAATTTTTTGTGTATAGGATTTTAACTTCAATTTCGGCCTTTTTAAAATCAAATTCCGGCATTTTAAAAACAAATTCAGAATTTTCGAAATCAAATTAAGTATTTTACAAATCATATTCCGCATTTTTCAAATCAAATTCGGCACTTTAAATATTAAAATCAACTTTAATACAATTCATTTTAAAAAGCCTGATTTTGATTTTTAAAATGAATTAGATTTAGAAAAGGCCGAATTTGAAGTTAAATACCTTAAAGTGGTATACTATCTATGTTTTAATTAATAAATAGAGAAAAGCCCTCTAACGTTAAATCAACATACGGACAAATGGACATACTAATAAACGCATTGTATGCATTTTATAATCATTTTCTTTTATGTTTCTGTAAATAAAATGTAAAAATTGGGTTTTTTTAAAACAAACTACCCATTAAAACCCGGGTGGGTTTTTCAGGGTTACCCAATGGGCAGCCAACCCTGCGTTAAACGGATCTAAGTTCATTCTGATAATATAATCCATTAACCTTAAGATTGTGGATAAATTGTTAATGAGAATCCCTTGGCTTTTGCCCTAAATCTATTAATGAATCTCAACTTACTGACCGCGGTCTGCGTGTTGTTAGCAGTTGAAAGTTTTTAATAAATAACAAATTTGTGTTGAGCATAGCAAAAATTAAAGGAATATTTTTAAGTTCCATCACTTTTGCCCGAAATGTCAATAAAACCATTCAAAACGCATAAATTTTCCTTCCATCAGCCTTCTTACTTATATCCTTTCAATTATTCTCGTTTTTTCCTTTTGATTTTATTGTCTTGCCACAATATTTATTTGCATTCTGAAATCACCCATTCCGACAGCGTTCAACAGCTTTAACAAACACTAACTTAATACACAAATTGGCACTACTATGCCCTCCATTAGAATGATAGTCGCTTTTATCTTCATCACTATTCTTCATTATCATCAGCTTCACCATTTAACATTTATTTATGCGTCTATAAGCTTTTAGGGCCAAAAACATTTATAAAAGACTTTACAATGAATACATTATCACAAACCACTTCCTTCCTTAGTTTATGTCCTTTTTTTCTTATTGTCTACAAAACACACATGTGTGTGAGTGTGTGGTATTTATGCTTTTATTATTATTTTTTTCTATTATTTTTTTTTCATTGCTACACTCAACTTTTATAAGTAAGTCCACTTATATGACAAGAAGAATAGCAAACTACAAGGACGTTTATGTTTTTGTTTTCTTCTTCTGCCATAGAAAAGCAAACAACTTGTTGCAAATATTGCCTCGATGGCTGTCTAACTAACGGACTGGGCTCTTTATCCACCCTTATCATTTTAACAACAAAATAATAATTTTTCTAACGTGGGTTTTCCTTATATTCTTTTTGTATAATTTTTCTACAACTTTTTGGTGTACAAATTGACACATAGTCTGTGGCTGTTAAGTTAAATGTAAATTCACATATCCTGTGACACACATTTGTTCAAAATATACACTCATGGGCTTGAGCGTTTGTGAAAGTGTGTTTTATTGAATATGTGTTGTAAGAAGTAATAATGTGAATAATTTTAAGAGATTTTCTACCCTAAGATAAAGATTTTTATACCACACTTTACTGAGACTGAAAATAGTTTAGCCACAAATAAGAAACCACACTAAAGTTCGGAGAAAAGTAACGTGTAAACAGAAATTTAATAGGGTGGAAACTTAGACAAATTTAAGAGATTAAATCTCAAAATGTTTAATGCATAACGTGGACTTTCTGTAACAGTACAGTGTGAACTCTATTTAAAATATTTGTGCTATGCAAAATATATTGTTCTTATTTCAGTTTTGTTTCAATCGTTAAGGTACTTCGTTACGAATTCAAATCGATTTCCAAAACAAGGCGAAAATTTTTTATTTTGGAAACTATTTTTAAAATTTGTTTCTTATATTTATATTTTAAAGGTGTAAGTTTTTCTCTCTAAGATAATTTTTTAAGAATCTTTTAAGAAAATTACTGCTTTAAAAGTAATTTAAGTTGAAACTAACGCATTTTTCTATGACTACCGTTATTTCTAAAAAAAACGAGGTCAGCTAGAAATATTGTAACTACTTCCTAATTAGGATTTTTTCCCGGGAATTTTTCTTTCGGGATCCCGGGAAATAAAAAATTCCTCATAATTTCAGAAAACAGCTATTTATACTTTAAAATTTAGTTTTCTATTCTCTAAAAATTAGCATCTGTGCATGGGTTGCGGATTAGAGTTCAGTGAGTGAGTTCATATTTAAATCAATGTCTCCTGATGCAATAAATCTACTAAAAGCAGAATGGCCAGTGCAACAGTTGATAATTATTACGATTAGTGAAGTGAAGAGTTAATAAAGTTCATTAATTCAAAATAAGATGCATGCAGAAAAGTTTCATTGTCCATGAACAAGTCTTAAAAATAGAAGATAGCTAAACATATCGCTCCTTTATTGCAACTTAGTCATATCTACAAAAACAAACGATCATGGCAAAATGCGATTAAAGTTTTCAAAATGTACCGATTTAAAGAGATATTTTGCTATAACTTCGGTTCAGTTTGAGATATAATACGAGAAGGTGTGAAGGAAAACTTTGCTAAAGTTTCTTAAAATTTTTGATTTTTTGAGATATGACTATGATGCAATGAAGGATCGATATGTTTATTAGGTGATAAACACAAATTTTTTCAATTTGTGTTGGTTTACATATATAACAGTGAAGTGCGGGGAAACCGAAATAAAATAACATTTTGGAGACTCATGTAAGATACTACAACATACAACTTGAAAAACCTTGACATGCATTTGATTGATGCAGACGTTGTTTATAAAAAAGAAAAAATTGCTTCTGATTGTGAATCCGAAGCATGCTACAACGGTGCACTTTTAACTATTTGTCCAACCTCGGTAAAAAATTAACGAAATTTTTCGGTAACATGATAATTCGTAAATAAAATCAGAAATATACTTTTTGACGACTTACTAAGCGCTTTGATTGTGTCAGACAGTTATTTCCTAAGCCGTTAAAATGTTATATATTTATTTAAAATAGTTTATCTATTTTATTAATTAACTTTTTGATCTCAATTTTTATTTTGTTTTTATTATTGTTTTATGAATTAAATTTTTATGTTTATGTTATCTTTTTACCTTGTACTGTAACGATGTGTTGTCCACCTTACGCTGTGGTAGTGCTCGCGGCTCCCAGCGTTCGCTACAAAAAATTTATTTAGTGACCAGAGAAATGAAACACCGCACTCGCTCTTTTTTTCATAAACGTTATAAAACGTAAGCACAGTATATTTTTTCTGCTCTTATTCAAATTCTACAATTAGCGACACATTAAATATTACGCAGTACACAAACGACGGACACGATACTCTCGGGACGAAACCGACAACATACACTCGGCACTTTACTGACACATGTTGAATTTTTTCATATTCAGAAGCCTGTTTTATATTTTATCAATGTATTTTCCATGTCGCTGAAAAGCTGTTTGGAAACACTGCAAAATGCCGCATTGACTCCATGTCTTGGTTAAGCCCTTTATACTTCAGTTCCCAGTCTTTCGCATGGTTTTTACCAAATGTAACGTTTTTTGGAAGGTCCTGCAGCAACGTTTACGTTATCTTCTTTCCTTGACTTGGCGGTTAAAAATAATTTTGTAAAATGAACACAGCAAACACCACAATTTTTTATTTAAAGAAGTTTTTTTGCTAAAACTATTCGCGGAAACTTTGCGAAAAATGTCTTAAATAAATTGTATATATGACAAGGTTGCAAAAAAGGAATAAAATTTTTGTTAAAGGAAGAACAATTAGTGAATTGCTTTTAAAATTTGACTACGTTCTTTTGGCGTTTTTTTTTTTTTTTGATAAAAATAATAATAAAATTTTTAATTTACTGCAAAATAAAAGTTTTTTGTGAGAAACTTTACAAAAAAATGGTAAAATTAAAAAAAGTCGCAAAAGTCGGCGACAAAAAAGTCTCACAAAATGTCGCTGGCTGCTAAAAAAAAAGGTCAGATTGCGGCTTTAGTCAGGCGAACGGTAACCCTGGTCCAACCAACTGTGAAGCAGCCATTGATCAAAGAGTTTTGCGCAAACACTTTGACTATGTGTTTAATGAAATATTTATACCCACACCACAATAGTGGAGACTCAGAATAACTTTTTGAGTCGATCCGATGTCCGTCCGGCTGACTGGCTAGCTGGCTGTCTATGTAACCTTGTGCGCAAAATACACCTCGCAATTTTAGAGAAAATTTGATAAAATTTGTCTTATAGGTTCTTATTGGACCATGCCTATTGAAAATGGGCAGAATCGAAGGACCACGACGGGATATAGGGGAAATTTCTGCCTCTCACATACTTTTAAACTGATTTTAATGAAATTTAAAACATAGATAGATCCATACTTATATGGACGCATAAGCATGATTCTACATGGGTCCCGAATAGGGTGCATTCTCGTCAAAGTGTTTTAAAATATTGTGGTGTTGGGTATCATATAGTTGGGCTTAACCGACTGTACTTTCTTACTTGTTTTTAAAATAAAAATTGCATAATGGATTTTATTAATCCCACCTTAAAGAGCTAATGAGCATTAAAGGGTTAAATGCCATTAAATGTGTGCGCTAGAATAGCCATTGAATTTGTTTTTTATTTATCAAAAAGACATCCCTTATAACGTCTAGAAAAGCAGCATGTATGTAAAAATCTTGAAAAAAAAATTATAAGAAAATAAGAAACAAATTTCTGTTCTCATCAATTTAAAATGATTGCATTCCTTAAAGCTCTGAACTCTTTAAAAGAAAAGCCTTATGTGTAATTTCAAGTGACTACTATTGCTACTACAAGTACTAGCATAAGTGTAACCAAATAAATATCGCTACAAGTTGCTTTATTGAAATCTGTTAAAAAGAACACAAAACAATACAATTCAGGAACAGGGGTTGGAAATGGGATAGATTTTATGGTAAAAACAATGAAAAAATTTAAACAAATACTGAAGAACCTTAACAATCATATGTGAACACACATAAGAGCGCACAAATGAAACTATGAATATCCTAACAAAGGAATATTTCACACAACCATATACTTATTTATGTATGCATGTAAGTATGTGTGCTATAATGTTTACATATTATGTGGTTTAGTGTTGTTATGCCCTGGTACGTACATATAGACATAAAGACGTACGTAAAAAGGCATGTGTAAGGATGTCATATCTATAAAAGGGACATGAAAATAAGGGATTTTATAACCCAATTGTTAAGCGATTACTTAAGTGGCGAGTTAAAATCTTCTTATAATCTACATGAACAATCAAACACACATGCGTATGTGGTTACACAGCGAAATGCGGAAAGGGTTAGAGGTTAAAAGGTAATGGCTGATTATACATTTGACTAGAAAAAGTGTCATTTTAACACCAAATTTTATTTAAAGTTTTCATTTAATTTTCTAAAAACCGGACACTTGGTAATTTAATTTTTTTTTTTTGCTTTTTAATGGCAAATTAACCTACCCTTGAACCCATGCTATTGTTAACCTTTGATCTAAGCTCTTTAGACGTTGTCATTGGATGGGATGTGTTTTATTACTTTGAAAAAGGAAAACCAGATTTTTAATTAAACATACGCACAAGTTTATACCTACTTACGTATGTTTGTATGTATTTATGCATGTATGTGTTTAGTACCTTAAGAACTTTAACCCTTTTCCCACTTTTTTCTAATTGCTCTTTCCTTTTCAAGCAAGCAAGTGTGTGCGTATGTATCTAAGCAAAGAAAAAAAGGAACACAACAACAAAAATGACACATGTGTGCTTGTTGAGGGTGTATGTGCTTACATACATATATGTCAAAAGCTTATGTGTGTTTTCTTAATTAGTCATATCAAATCATTTAGATTTTTATTTTAATTTATTTCAAAATGGCGTCTAAAAGTTTTTCCCATCGGTTATAGGGGAATTCTGTAGGTTTGTATATGTGGTATGAGTATGTGTGTATTTAACCCCCATTTGCTTAAAGAAGTTTTTTTTTTTGTTTTAAACTTTTTTTTAGCATGAAAAGCCTTAAGGAACTATACATCATACTATGATGGAAACGAAATTATTTTAAAATGTTAATTAGCGCACAGTTACAATTACTTTAAACAGCCACGTCAAAATAGAATATTTTATAAAAATTGAAAAAAGTAATAATGGAAAAACATAAATACATTATAAAAAATATATGTAATATATTTTATCTTTATGGCAACAGTAGGCTTTAATTATTTATAGATAAAACTTTTTTTTAAGGCATATATAGAGTTCGAAAGTTGTTGGTATTTAAAAATTATAATGGGATGCTTAAGTAAATACACTCATAGAGATTAAATAATATTTGACAAAAAAGTTTGTCAGTTAAGTAAAATCCATTTACCGTACATCATTTAAATGTATTTAAAAACTTGTTTAAGAAAAATTCAGCTTGTTCAATAAACCCCTATTTTTTGTAAAGCCGTAATCCTTGCATTAAACATTTCCGTTGCTACGGCCCCCAACTTTGGAGAGAATTTATATACGGGCAAATCCCAGAAACAGTCTACCAACCAAAAATTTTTAAAATGAATTTTTTGTCAATGGAATAAAAGACTAGATGTATAATTTCATTTTTAAATTAAAAAATATTTATTTCGATGATCATTAATGCAATAATTTTTACCACATACTACCCCACCCCTAATTTGTTATGGCCAATTTTCAGGATTGATATTAAAACACATTTATTTTTAAAATCGTTTTAAATACAAAATTCTCTTCTTCACTAAAAACTTAAGTGGAACTTAAGTCACCGATGCGTTACACTTAATTTCAACTTAAGCTTCCATTGTAATATTTTAGCAAGGTGGCCTCAATATCACAACAGAACAACAACAACAGGAAAAGCATTAACAGTCAGCTGTTTTTTCAGACCACCTTTTAAATAAATGCAAAAACCAATCTGTATTTAAATACGATTTAAGTTTTTATGAAAATTAACTTAATATAGATTTAAGTACAATCCTGAAAATTGGGCATTAATATTATACGTGAATTTAGTATTATTTTAGGTGATTTTTGTGCATAAAATAGCACTTACAGCAGACTCATCAAAATATAAATTTCATTAAAAAAAAGTTGATATTCATTAGTTAAGAAATTCAATTCATAAAAATATAATTTGTTTTGTTAAAATAAATAAAATATTATAATAAAATACTATTGGAAAAACTGTAGTGGGCGTTGTGAGGCGTGCGTCACAAAGGGTTCACGTCTTTTGTCAAAAAATCACAATATTTTTTGGCTGCGAATAAGTGATTTTAGAATTCTCTTATATTCATCTTTCTTTTAGGAATTAGATTTTGTATACATAAGGTGCAAAATTCGCAAAAAATTTGGAAAACTCACTTCAACCTATGAAGTTACTTCCACTTTTTGTGGCGTGCGTTAATTTTTTTAATCAAAACCCATAAAATTAAATGTTTGTGTATATGTGGTGTATTTTTTGTTTATAGAATTAATTTTTTAATTGACTAAATTTGTGTCCCATGACTCGAAAATACAAATCCGTTAATTGATATGAGCAATTCCTTTGCAGGGGCAAAATTAGTTAAATATTTAATTGTCTGAACGAATTGTTTAATTGAAGTCGATTTTCTATTTTTTCTGTGTATCGATCGAAATGGCAATACAATTTAAAGCTAAATTTCTATCAATCTCAAATGCCATAAATTTCCCCGTAAATCAAAGATAGAAAAGGCGCCATAACGCTGATGTGTTTCGTTTTTGACCCCATAATACATTATTGTGATGTCAGCCTTAAAATCACTTGGCCAAATTGTCATCAAGGTGAAATTATGTCACACATTGGCATCACAGAAATTGCGAATCGGGGTCAACTTAATAAAACATGTCATCATTGGGATGACTTAGTAACATCGGACAAAGAACTCATTGGGCTCAATTTTCTGACAAACTGTCATTAAATTTAGTCATTGGAATTGACTTAAGTCAAAAAGAGAGACTACGCATGTTTGCTGCATTTTTGTTGCATTCCGCCCTTTGTTGACTGAAGAACCCTCAATTATAAGACACCAGCAGCATGCCCAATATGGTTTTAGTAATCATTCTACTTTGAAAATTTGATGTATTTTACTCAATTTAATCGAATAGAATATGGGAATTTTTCTTTTACACAAATGTGGCATCGAATTTATGTCACTGTAGTCATAGCATAGATGACTTATAAAAATATGACAATATTTTATGTTGGCTTTTGTCATTGGATTGATGTCACTTTAAGCCTTATTGATGCCATTTGTAATAACATTGATGTCACAATTCTGAAGTTGGGACATCATCAACATGATGATGGATTTTTTCTATGAGTGTAGGCTTATGTACAATATCGATCGTGTTGTATCAATACTGCGTTCTAGACGTTCAGTAAATATCGCGAGTCTAAATCGAGGTCAACAAATATTGTACGTGTAGTAGGGCCTTTAGTTTACTCAAAGACATCTCTTCATCTCCACCGTGATTGTATGCATGCCTTCTTTTCTTCACCATATTAAATGAAAAATGTATTTAAAACGTTTGTATAGGAAAGCTACAAAGCAACAACAATAAAAAAAATAATGCAAAGAAAAAAATTATATATAACCGAAAAACTTTTAAATTAATTATTAGAAAAAAGTAAAATGTGTGTAGTGATGCGCGCTGAGGCATCAAAAACTCATACATTACACATCATCTACATTTGCACACTCTTTAAAAAAAAATTGTAACGAAAAGGAACAAAAAAAAATACAAGAAAATACCCCCTTCCCATTATTTTAAAAGGAAACTACGCCAACCACTTTAGAAGACATACAACAACGCTTACATTTTTGTTGTTGTAATATTTAAAGTTAAGAGTGAGGTAGCGAAAAGAACCTTTACTTCGCACACACACACACCAGACTTTTTTTATCTTTACGTTTTTAATTTTTTTGTTTTTCTTCGGGAGAAAAAATTTTCATACATGCATGTCACCTCCCAAGGCAATTTCCGTTTGCCAAATTGAAAAATTACGAGTAGAACTTACGGAAGTTGGAGATGAAAATGAAAAGAAGTTTTTCACATTTTATACGCTCATTACATAATTTCAGAGTACATGTACTGAATTTTACTGTTTTTTTTTTTTGCTGTTTCTGTTTTTGTTAGAAAAATGTTAAATGAAAAATAAAAAAACAAAAAACGAAAAAAGTAAAATCTAACAAACTTTTTCCAGCTCAAGCTCAAGTTTAAGGTGCAGATGTGTGTAAATTTTCGTCTGTGTGTGTAAGTCTAAATGTACTTAGTACTAATTTTTCGTTGTAGTTGTTGTTGGTTTCACATACGCCAATGAAAATTAAAATGAAAAATTGCAAATGACATGAGGAGCTAAAACATGAATATAACAACAGCGGCACAACAACGATAAAAAACACTAAAGGTTGTCAAAAAATCATTTTCCCAAATACAACAAAAGGAATGTGCGTTTAAATGTTTGTAAAAGTTTGTGTGTGTGTGTGTGTATTTAAAATGAGTTGGGAAAAACTTCGTAGCCTAAACTCCCCCTAACCCAAACGTCTTCTATCACCCATTCGTAACCTAAATGCGTAGGCTTATATAATACAATATTTGTTGTTGTTCTTGTTTATTTTATAAGGGGGTATTAACAGAAGAGTTTAATCTGAAAAGAACTTAAGAGTTGAAAAAAAAAATGTTTAAGACATTCTTTATATATATATATTTTTTTTTTTGATTAAACAGTTAACCAAAATATTAAAGAAGTACTAGATTTAGTTTAGTATGTATACAGCAGTTAATTAAGTTTTATATCCAAAATTCTTTGGTATCTATTAGGAAATTTTTGCCTGTATACCAAAGTTTTTAAATATCGAAACAGATGCAAAGAAAATGAAAAACTTATCAAAGGTTTTCTTGGGATTCAAGAAATTTTATTAATACGATTTTCAGGTTTTAAGTAGTTTATCGCCCAACATTGTAGTAAGTCTTTTTAATTCCCTGTTAAAGTTGCCAATATGGTTACACGCAGCAACGAGTTTTAAATTTCTTCGTTTATTAATGCTTCAAATTTACAACAATTTGTTCACAGTTAATCAAAGGGAAAAAGAAAAGAAAATTATTTACTTACAGTCATCTTTGTTTATATACCAAAAACCAAAAATGCAAAGCGTGCTGACATGTTTACGCATCTCCGCACCAACCTCCTTTCATATTTCTTCCCGCTCCTATGAATTCAAAAGTTGAGGCGTGTAAACCTAGACTAAACATAGTCAGCAGCCTTGATACATTTTTCTGATTTCATTTTAAAGTAGTCTAAAATTAAATATCGAAACCTTTGTAAAGTTTCAAATTCGACAGAAAAATGCAGACTTATCTGTTGTACAGTCTCAGCTGGTAAGAAGAGTCTTTGAAATAAAGTCCGAATTTAAAAATTTTCCAACTTCCGGACTGGCTACAGTTGCAAAATTTCTTTCTGATTTTCATTAAATAGAATTGTGAATTCTTTTTTAGACCATCCATCCAAACTTGCAAAACATTCTTTATATTGGCTTATTACTTACGTATTTTAATTTTTTGAAGCAAGAATCGAGGCATATTGTTGGCAAATCTATTACAGATATTGATATTAGGATAGGCGCTTGTATAAATAACAAAAAACAAAAAGTTTTATAAATATTCTGTAAGTCAAAAAGGCTTTGGAGCTCCTATAATTGTGATATTTCGATCTAAATTTTATCTCCAATGTTCTGAGACATAGAAAATAATAAATTGATGACAAGCACATCGTCAACCTGGGACATTTTTGATTCCAAAATACAGAGCAGACGTTTGATTTTCACCATTTTTTTAAATTATTACACCGTCCGACACTCAATATTAGACACGAACCGGATGACATAAGTCTGAAACTAGAGATTAAATGGAGCAAAACTGCGTTCACAGTTTTTTATTTTCTGATCCTGTTTCCTTTTAAAAGGTCTTCAAAATTTCAAAGGACTACATTTTTAAAAAAATATTTTAAAATACTTCTGCTCATCCTACTATGCCAAATTTGGTGTCAAATGATCAAGAAGAGTTGTAAAATATTTTGCATTATTTTGTTATTATTCTTTTAGGATTAGAAAATGTCAAAAATGTCCTTTCAAATTTTTATCCTTTAATGTCCTTTTAGATTTCCAATAATTTTTTTTAAAACAAATAGTGCGTTGAAGGACCAAATATTGAATACCACATGCCAAAATTTTAACCTTCTAACTTTACTACTTAAGTGTAAATTAATACTTTATATTTGTTTGGAAGATGTAATAAATAAATTTTTGGGCAATAATAAATCTGTAGATTATGAACCTATTGTTAAGAAACTAGTGAATAGTTATGGAATAATGGGAGTCAACATGTCACTTAAAATTCATTTTTTGGATAGCCACCTGGATTTTTTCCCCAGTAATTTAGGAGACTTTAGTGATGAACACGGGGAGAGATTCCATCAAGATCTCGCTGTAATTGAGAATCGGTACCGTGGAAAAAATACCGCCCATATGCTGGCCGAATACTGTTGGTACATTTGTCGTGATACTACTGGTCGACAAACCAACAATATGCACTTTTCTAAATAAACCTTTTTTGTATATAAATAAAATTTTTTTAATATTTTAATTTGAACTTTATATATATGAAGGCTAGTACTCTGTTCGTATTTGCCAAGTATGTTGAGTTACATTTATTTTTCGGGTGAAAAATTTGACATGAGAAAACTGTTGTTTTGATTTTCGTGCGAAAGAAGTGATGATCATATTATTTCGTACGAAAAAGAAATGTTGCAAGAAAGTTGTTGCCGTTGAAAAATAATGTTTACATGTTTTTCGCAAAAAGAACAGAGTGCTGGTTTGGTTTGGCTTTTATTCCACAAAAAAAAATCACCTGCTTAAAATTTTAAAATATTTATTAAAACTTAAGTAAAAAAGCTAGGAGGAGGAAATTTTGGTATGTAGTATAAAATATTTGGGTCTTTAACGCACAATTTTTTTAAAAGGAATTTATTGGCAATCTTAAAGGATATTAAAGGATAAATATTTTAAAGGACATGTTTAACAACTTTTGATCCTGACAGTATAAAATAAAAATAATACAAAATATTTTACAGCTCTTCTTGTTCTTTTGACATCAAATTTGGCATTGTTGGATCCGCGGAAGTATTTTAAAATATTTTTTGAAAAGTGTTCTTCTTTGAAAGTTTGAAGTCCTTTAAAAAGGACACAGGATCACGAAATGAAAAGAAGGTTTGCATTGCCTTTATAAAAATACTGAACTGTGTAAATTGGAAATGTGTTTGTGGTCGTAATTCGGCCATAATTATTCATGCAAAGGTGAAGAAAACATACATATAAGTATAAATGAATTTACATGTTTCGAACATTTGTTTTTTTCGGCTTATCTTTTACTTATGTCCGTGAATGCTTAATTAAATTTTCTTCTCTAATACAAAAAACAAGTTAGAGTGCTATATTCGGCTGTGCCGAATCTTTGATGCCCTCCACCGACAGTTCGAATATTTCAGGAGTGCTATCTTTAAAACAGACGTCAGCATTAAAATTGGTTGCGCTTTGTACATATATTAAATTATTGACCGACCATCAGAAAGTTTTATACTTTTTATAGCAATTTTAACTAGATGACACGGAATGACAAACTTAGTATACCCTCTTCACAACTAATTGTGGTGGAGGGTATAAAAACAGAAAGCCCGAATTGAAAAACAAAAGGTACCAAAAAGTACCCTCTTAAAGTTTTTCAAAAATGCCAATTAAAGAACCAAAACTACCAAAAAAAAAACACTCTTACAGATTATAATTCAGTCAGCGCCTTGCATGTTTTAGTTGATGTTTCTAGGTCCAATATAAACGTAAATAAAAATAGTACCGATGTAGATCGAAAAAGTACCAAAAAGCTCCCACTTACAGATTCTTAATCAGCCAGGACCATGTTTCTAGCTCTTATACTAACAGAAATTGAAAATGTACCCCTTGCAGAACAAAAAAAAATTTTAAAGTTCCTTCTTATAGAGTCTCATCCACTGAGGACTTTGCATGTTTAATTTTATGATTCTAGATCCAAATATAGACGAAAATTAAAATATTTAGTACCAGTTGTAGAATGAAACAGTATAAAAAAGCTCCACCTTACAGATTCTGCTTTACTCAGGACCATTCATGGTTACTTTTATGTATCCCGATTAGGCCAAAATTCAAAAAGTACCAGTACCTGCTTCTATAATTTTTCTAAGTTCAATATCATAGAAAATTCAAAAACTAACACATGCAACACGGAAAAGTTAAAGTAAGAAATTTAATATCCCGTATTTCCCCCTGTTCGATACTTTCTTCACCACATTGAAGTATCAAAAATTGCAGTATTGTATCGGGAGCCCATTATTTAATATGTATATGTCAAAAATTGCGTCAATTAAAATTTTTTTGATCAGTTACAAATTTGCTAAAAACTTTAATTTTATGTTTTTTATCTTAAAAGCTAGATGGGGTGACAAAAAGTCCCAAAATACAGATTTTAACCCGTTTATTCTCTAAAGGGTCGAATTTCAAAAAAGTACCAAGCACCTGCCCGCTTATTTTTCTAATAAACGATGAATAAATTTTGTATCGCCTTTAATTTTCTAGATATGAGGTTAACGAATTTTTTTACTTTTAATTTTTATTGTGCTCTTCTGTAAGTAAATGCCTTTCAAATGGTACCTTTGCCCGATTTATATATAAGATACTGTCTGTATGAACATCAAATAAAGTAACAAACTATTTAAATTTTTTTTTTACAAAAAAGAAATAAGTAAATATGTTACACAGAACACAGAGCCGAAATACGCAGTATCGTTCTCTTAAATACAGAACCAACATTCGCTGTCATTATAACACGGTCAAGAAGAATTTATATACTCGTAGTGATGAACATTGAGAAAAAAACGTCCATGTTTTTCGATGCACTTCAACGCATACAGATATCGATGTTATATTTATGTTTCGTAAAATGCATCGATAATAGATATAATTGCAGTTTATACGAAAACATGGATTTAACCTTTTCCTAGTTTCAATTCATATTCGCTCTTATTTTGGGTGCCGTTGTCGCAGTCGAAAGCCAGTCATTTTTAATAATTGGTTTATGGTTGTCGTAAACGTTAAAAATGCGACAAACTTTCTATGTGTTTTACATCCTTATTGTGGTTTATGTTAATTGATGTCCACAAAATTTTCAAACGATTACGACTTCTTTTTTTACGATCGTAAAATTTTGTTTCGGGAAACACAAGGTATAAATAAAAATTCTGATGATAATGACATTTAACAAATGCTACAAAGTTCGGTATTAAATTTGTCCATGCAATGCATCGAATAAAAAACATCGATGTTGATGAGTATTAAAACATCACACTGCTTCGAAGCATCAATGTATTACATCGAGTGTTTTTAAAATATAAATGTATATCGTCCACCTCTATTATCTGCCCGTGCACTGCATAAAGTTTGCAAAATATTTTAAACATTTTAGAATTTTTTATGCTTAAACGATAGCATTTTAGGAACTTCTAATTGCTAAATTAGCTAATGGAAAAGTTAATTATCCGATCTTTGATTTCCTTTCATAAATTCAACAGCGTTATTTTTTTGATTAGAAATTGTTCGTTCTAATGATTTTATCAGGAATACTAATATCGGTCCACATATTCGAAAAGGATCTTGGATCTGCTATTTAAATGAACCTTTTTAGTCTGCCGCCCTACGTACAGGAACTTGTTGTCATGTGTGTGCTTTATGTAGGTACATATATGTGTGTGTTTGTGTACTCGTAGCTTAAAAAGAACAGAAATTACTTTAAAAAAAGTTAATGTAAAAACAACAACGTCGTCTTCAAAATAAAAAGTATACACATAGATACACTTGGAAAATTGTTATTGTAATGCCATCATATCCAGCTAACAAACGCAAACACATACGCATAAACACACACCCAAGTGCAGTAAATGTGAGTTAGGAGATGATTCTTTTTTTTTTTTTTTGCTATTGTTATTATAGTGGGAGCCAGTTTTGTAAAAGTATGTGTGTAAATAAAAACACTCATACAAACATTGTTTTATTATTTATATTAATTTCGGTGCTGTCGCTGGTTCTTTTTTTCATTTAATATTTTTCTACTTTACGCAACTTTTCCTTGCTGTTGTTGTTTTACTTTTTTTTTCTAAATATATTTTATTTTGCATACATGTTTTAAATTTCAGTTTTTCTCTGAAGTTGTTTTTTTTTATTTTTTTTTTTTATATTTCTTTTCAACTTCCTTTCCCAGTGCGTTTGCATGCGTACGAATATTAATGTACATACTAACTGTTAAAAACATTAAAAAAAACTACCCTTTTTATAATTTTTACTTTTTTTATCTTAAACGCCAAAAGGTACTGTGTCGCAAAACCAGCATCCTTTATGTTAAATTAAAGGTAGTAAAAGATGCTGCTGTTGAGAGTGGTGATAAGTTTGAAAGTGAAAAATTTATTTTGTGATCAAACTAGATAGATATTAGATCATTTGGTCAGCTTAATTGAGATCTAAGGGATGGAGAAAAAGGTTTAATGATTAAACTGTTTATAATTGTCTTGTTTTATCAACATTTCCATACACTTTTAAAAAATAAAATATTGTATAGTTAAGGTTAAGATAAAAAATTGATTATAAATGTTGTTGTTCCAGTTCTTCAAATGCAGCTGTTATTTGTGATTCCAGATGACTCCTAGGAAAAAATTTATAATTACTTGGCTTTACAAATAAATCGTTCGAAGTAAAATTTGAATCTCTTTAACTCTAAAAAGATACTCTGGGTCAAATTTACGCATTCAATTTCAAAATATTGCTATGTTGTTTTACTTAGTACGAGTTTGTGGCTGACATCCCAGTCGTTGCGTAGGCCTTTCATATGGCACACACGTCGCTGCAGTAGGTGTTGCTAAGTTCGAAATATGTATATTCACACTATGAGTCAAAATTACTTAGATAAATGATAAGCTTTTTAAGGAAGTTTGTTCTTACGTTGTTGTGATTACTGAAATAGTTTTATTGTTTTTTTCTTTTATTAAATTTTTATGTTAAAATATAATCCACATCAATTTGTTCTTAAGAATACAAAAATATAGCAGGTTAAAATAATGCGTCAGTTTTACGCATGG
This sequence comes from Pollenia labialis, assembly GCA_949318255.1. Lineage (NCBI taxonomy): Eukaryota > Metazoa > Arthropoda > Insecta > Diptera > Polleniidae > Pollenia > Pollenia labialis. Next base: position 132,274,934 of record OX439142.1, on the reverse strand, counting down.
TGACCTCTAACGAATGTCAGAATATAATTATCTATCTAGGGTTAAATATTTATTTCAATTGATTGGATATTTATGTATCAAAATTATGTACTTAAAACAACAATATCCAGCAAATGAAGATTTTGAAAAAACACACAATAAGGTCAGTATAGATGTTTCATAATACGGAATATGGTTTCGTAATATCCCGGTTTCCGTTCGTATTATCGTATCTCCTTAAATGAGTGTGGCTGCCATCATTTAAAATATTTCAAGCTAGAGAATTTAGGTACGGTGCGATTCAAGCCTTTTAAAATATTTTACTGCATATTTCGTAATCATAGCAGTGCCCTATAACTGTATACCATGGCACCAGATTGGCTTTAAGATAGAGTTGTAAAGCAGAAGTTTGCAATCTACACGCAAAGAAAAAACATGGTTGTGGTAAACATATTCTAAGAGCAACATATTATGATAAGATTCATGATCGTAGTCACCATATTACGATTGTTATTAAATCATATTATGACCAAATATGTTCGTAATATTACATCATAATATTTTTCTCTTAATCATATTGTTATCCTGTTAATCATAAAACGTTAAGAAGTTATAATATTACTGTCATGGTAATCATAATAAGATAAGAAGTAATCATATTGTTGTCATGGTAACCATAATAAGTTAAGAAGTAATCATATTACTGTCATGGCAATCATAATAAGTTTAGAAGTAATCATATTATTGTCATGGCAATCATAATTAGTTTAGAAGTAATCATATTATTGTCATGGCAATCATAATAAGTTTAGAAGTAATCATATTATTGTCATGGCAATCATAATAAGTTTAGAAGTAATCATATTATTGTCATGTCAATCATAATAAGTTTAGAAGTAATCATATTATGATGCAAAGTGATATGAACTGTTATACATAAATTTTTTACATCATAATATGATACAACTTTAAAAATAATATTTTTATTGGAAAAAAATACTTATGATAAAATAAAAAACATAATATAGTTACTGTAATCTTTTTGTCGTAGGTCGCAATTATTTATAAATTATTTTATGGAGTTTTCATTATTTTTCTCTTAAAATAACACAAAACTTACCAGTAATAGTTAATATTTTGCACCAATATTTCACAAATTTTTCCACCACTTTAAGATTATTAAAATTTTTAAGCAAAGATATTTTATTTTGTGACACTACAACCGATTTTTAATGTTTTTTTATTTTTTTTTAATTTCTTGTTTATTTGAATGGTTATTTTGTTATTTCTTTTTTAATATTTTTCTTTATTTTTTTTTAATTTCTTGTTTATTTTAATGGTTATTTTTTTATTATTTAGCCACTCACTAACAAATAATTCGATATGTTTATGTAAAACACGACACAACTGATACACAATTATTTTACAAATGGCGATACCAAAATATTATTAGAGTAACGATATTTTGATTGCATCTTTAACTTATTATGATAAATGTATATAAAGTTATCATGTTATGGCTATTAAATATCATGTTATGGCTGTGAGTAATATAATATGTTTTGAAAGTTATCATAATTTAGTTGTTAGAAAAATAATTATTTTTCGGTCAACAATACTCAAATTTATAATTGCGATAAACATTAATATGTTTACAGTAACTATAATATTGCTGATATTTAATAAAAATAACAATTATTTGTTTACAACAACAATATATTGTTACACTAAACACAGTGTGGTTGCCGTAACCATGCCCAACCATATTTTTTCTCTGCGTGTAGACTTAGGTCATAATTTCTTTCAATGAGCCAATTTATTTAAACTGCTCCTAATTTCATTTAAATCAATTTTGCATGTGTATGGCATTTCCGCGTTATTTGTATTTTTGTATTTTTTTATTAATAATTGCCTTTCTAAAGCAAAAAGATATAAAATCTTATAAATAACAGCTCATGAAATTGTTTAAAAATAACAAGAAGATTATACATTTATAATTAAGAACTTTATGCATAGTACGTCATTAACAATTTTATGAATTTAATTGCGTTGCTGATGAGTTGAATATTTGTAGGAAGGTGGATCCAGAGATGTATTGTGTAAACGAAAAATTGGTTAAAAGATGCGCGGTTTCTATATGAAGGGGATAATGCTATTATTTCTTGCAGATGCAGTAAATGCTTGCTTTTTGTATAGGTAGCTGGGTTTCTTAGTAAAAATAATTTTGTGTAGAAAAGGTAAATTCTTAATTTTCAGATAGTTATCAAAAGTCATTCCAAGGATTCGTCTGGAGTATATTGTTACACTCGCAAACCTGGGTATAGCAAAAATGTAACGTATAATCTTATTAAACGTAGTGTTTAGCTTTCGTTTGTCATTAGCATTGCACCCAGCGAAAACTTCAGAGGAAAAAGTAAGGTTTGGTATTAGGTATGTCCTAGCTATCATCATTCATATTTTCGGTGGTGTGAACGGTTGACTATACCATAGACTTCTGAGCATACCCTATACTCTGCCGCACGTTTGGTAAATGTGGTCAGGCCACGTTAGTGTTCTATTGAAAACGACACCCAGATTTCTAGCCGAGTTGACGCACTCAATTTTCTTTCCACCAAGATATATAAATACGTCATCAACGATTTTCATGCTCTTCTTGGAAATGATTAGGTATTACGATTTTTTTGGATTAAGGCATAGGCCATTTGCCGTGGCCCAGTTATAAATCTTGTTGAGATCGTGGTTAAGATTTCCAACTGTATGACTCACCGATGTTTTGGAGCAGTCAATGTATAGCTGGACATCATCGGCAAACATATGCATGTTTGAGTACTTGATCTGAGAAGGAAGGTCGTTGGCATACATCGAGTATAGAAGCGGACCAAGTATCGACCCCTGAGTAACGCCTCTCGGCATGGACAAAGGGCTGGATACAGTTCCATTGTTTGCTGCAACTTGCCATCTGACTGAAAGATATGATGCAACTTGTTTCGATGCGGTGTCGGAAAAGTTAAACATTTTCAATAGTTTCATGATCAGCATTTAGTGATCAGCCGTATCGAAGGCCTTTGAGAGGTCAAGTAAAACCGGAAAGGTAATTTCAATTTCATTCATGCTCTTTCGAATATTTTCGCTTACTTCAGATAACGCTGTAGTGCAGCTATGGCCTCGTCTGAAACCAGATTGGCGATCGGTAAGGAGATTGCGGTCAAGGGTATACTTAAAAATCTGGTTATATACGAGACGCTCAAAAACCTTTGACAGGTATGGAAGGGTATTGGGCGATATTCATTATCATTTTTGGGCACTGGTATAACTCCTGCAAGTTTCCAATCAGTTGGAACAATAGAGTTGAATATGTGGTTAATATAATGTATTATATATGTTAATAATAGTATAACAAAGCGTGGGTGAATATCATCAAGACCAACTGCATTGGATTTTACAGCTCGGAACCCTTCAACAGTATCGCAAATGGTGAAGCATTCAAATCCAAATTTGTTTGCGGAAATCCGAAAAGAGTTTTGGTTATAGAAGTCAAGTTGAAAAAGTGAAATTAAGTTTATCCACATCTATAACATTTGTAGCTGTACTTCTTTGAGAACTAACTATGCCTATATCGCGAATTTGTTTCCACGTTTGTTTAGAGCTGACTGCAGCGCGTAATTTTTCCCTATAGTAGTTTAATTTATCATGTCTTATTTTTGATACAACAGCTCTTCTAGCCACTCGAAGATCATATTTTAGATCGTTTGTTAAACAAATAAAGAATTTCACGATTTTGAAAATTTACTCTCTCTATAGTTGAAGGTATAAAAAATATTTCATCAACATTTACATTGCTAAGGGGTTCTTCCAGCGATATAAAATTTATATTTTAAAAATCACGGTAATTGAATTGTGTCGGTCTTAAGTTATTTACAGAGAATAAATTGAGAGCCATCATAGCAGAACGAATGACCGATCCTAATCTTGTGAACAGGTTTGAATTGAAGTCGCCAGATGTCGGGTATTATTTGGTTTTTGATCTTAATACGGGGGCATGGCTCACTATGCAAAGTCAATGTATACTTTTTTGTTGATCGACCATTATAATAATTATTTTTCATTGTTTTAACCATTTTTCAATTGAAATATATGGTCGAGTAAGGTTCTAGATGCTTCTTAGCGGTTGTAGCTGTATGTTGGCATGTATAAAGTGTATACTCAATACAATAGAGGCCTAAAATAAACAATTTGAGTAAACTGAGCAAATCCCCGTAATTAATAATAAATTTTCAAACGATTAAATAATTTTCTAACAGTTTTTGTGTGTTTACTGATCAATTTAGCTTCAGTTTATGTAATAAGCCTTCATGCCACACTTTATTAAAAGCTTGCAAAGCATCGATGAAGAGTGCAAAACAAAATTTTGTGTCTCCAAAGGCTTTTCTAATGACGTATACTAGGCGTTTGTTCAAATGTGCTTTCTATAACCGAATTGATAGTTTGAATAAATCTATTTTAATTTCAAGCGGGCGTTATTTTCGCGCTTTAAGCTTCTCAAATAGCTTTGCATATGGCTTCCACAACGTATCTGTGTTGCAGTTGCTTTCGCGTATTCTCATCTAAGATTTCACTGAAAATATAAACTTTATTACTCCTCTTTTTTGAAGCATTCAACAGAACTTATTTGGAAAAGCAACCAACTCTAAAAATGTTTTCTGTACAGAGCCATTTGAAAACTTTGTAATCTTTAGAAACCATGTTCGCAACCATAATGATTCCTCTAACATTTCTACATCCTTCTTACGATGGATCAGTAAAGTTTTTCAAAACATTCTTGAGTAAAAGAAGTCATGCTGTCATAATGACCGGAATAATCATCAAAATGATTGATCTATTAAAGTTCCTTCAAACTACACAGGTACAGAATTTGTCAAGCTTTGTATCTTGTGCATCAACTATTCATTTTGGTCTTACGGCAGTGACAAAAATACCAAATTTCTTTTTTGTTTAAAAACGATTTCAATTTAAAACAACTATCGTCCCACTGTTATCTAGGGTTATATTAGCAAGTGTATGCGTATGTAAAATAGATTTAGAGGTACACACACTTTATAGTGGCATGGTAATTTTTATATGTTGTATGTATGTTAGATATTTTTCTTTTAATCATATACCCATAAACATACACATGCAGATGGATGTGTGTACATTCGTAAGTATTTACGAATAAATATTAACTACGTGTATACGCACTATGTACTTAAACATTAGTACTTACACTTACGCAGTCGCTGGTTCGCTACCACCAACAACAATAACAATAAAAACAAACAACAGCACAAAGGGAAAATAAAATATAACTACAACCACCATTACTACCACCTCCAACACTACCACTATAAATGACTTCTACTACTTCTCTGCCACCATCAACCTCATCATCGTCGTCATCTTCTACTCTATATTTTTTATTTTAAAACTTGCACTACACACATACAAACAGCATACAAGAGCTATAGAAACAACATTGTACCGCATTATATTACAAAACATTCTAATGTTTTTTTTTTAATTTTTATTTTATATTTTTTACTTTACTCTACTACTTGTATGCAAAATAGACATACATACTGACATACGTATGTATGGATATAAATATATTTATTTTACAACACATACGCAAGTTTGCTATAATATGCCTTTATTTTATTTATTTATTATTGTTGCTGTTGTTGTCTTCGTACTCAGTTCTTTTGTGCTTCATCATCATCATCATCAACTTCTGGTACAACGAACAACATTAGCTGCTCATGAAGCTTTTATATAACGAACTATACTATACACACACACAACCCCCCCTCCCACACAAAATAAAACCGGAAACACCCTTCTAGTTCCTATCGCACACATTTTTCTAAAAGTGTGTGAAAGTGTTTGTGTATGTGTGTGTAAGTTTTTTCTTTTTTTTCCTCGAAAAAATTTTAAAATCCCAATTTCCAAAAAAAAAAAAAAGTGAATGGAAAAATAACCAAAAAACGCACACGAAATAAAATATAAATATATAAACACACATACGCACATACAGATAAATATTACATGACTATAACAACAATAGCAACAACAACATTTACGACGTCGCTAACATTTTTGAGTATATAAAAAAATGCCATTAGCGTTTAGCGAAAAAACTGTAATTGTGTGTGTGTGTATCTAACTAAGACTAACAGCAACAACAACAACAACAACAATAAATAGCAGCCACAAAAACCTTGAGAAATCCTACTACTTTCCCATCCTCCTTTCCCATCGCCTTTGAGCCACAAAATTTCCTTTCCAACCGATAGAAAAAAAGCTTTAAAAATATACAAGGACGACTGATTTACATTTTTAATTGTATATACAAAACACCAACAACAACAATGCTAACAACAACAACTACAAATACAGCAATAGTATGGTGTAGTAGTCGTAGTAAAAATTTGTTGAATAGTAGCAAAAAAAAATTGGAAAGATTTTAAAATCTTCTTAAACATTCCTTTTTTAACTTCTTTTTCTCTGCGCGAGTTTTTTTCCCCCCATTTTTCTATTAGACGAGTTTATAAAGAATTAATTCGTTTAGAATTGTTTGTATAAAAAAAATTATTAGAGGAATATTTTCAGTTTTTAAAAATCATAGCTACAGCATTTTTAATTGGACTTATTTACATTTGTTTGTGATCATTAAAAAATTCTGCCCAAAGTTCGTTTTTAGTAAATTCGTTGCGTCTAAAACGACGTGTTGTCTTTTAAACAACAACTTCTACTATTGTCTCTTTAGCATTTCAATGGTTTGCTGACAAATGCTCATGGTGTCAGAATATTTTGAGTTATGCTGAACAGTTTGGGATTAAAACCCATCAAAATTTGCTTAGTAGGATAAGAGCTATGAATATAAAAACCCAAAAAAAAACTCTGGATAATATATCAAATACGCCTAAAATCGTAGAAAATATAAATATTATGGTACAATTTGGTCCAATTTAGATTTCTATGTCCATGATCGGTCAATAATTTTCCTTAGTTCCCATATAATGCGACCTTCCGAAAAGTTCTTCAACACGTATAAAACACTTAATCAAATTTCACTATTTCAATGAAATTTGGTCTAAAGCTACGGTCAGACTTATTAAATATTTAGCCAAGTAAGCTAAGCGTAACCCCTACTCTTGTTTATAGTTAGTGAGATTTAACATGGTCTTAATATCACAAAATAAACTTATTATACTGCTAGACGTAGAAAAAAACAGTTTTTTTGTAAGATGTGGTATTAAAATCAAAATAAACATTGGAATTAAAGGAAATGGTTATTTAGTTTTCTTGTTGGTCCCGCTTGTTTCGTCAAATATTTGACAAGTGTCACCGTAGCTTAATTGTTTTGTTTTTAATACCAGAAATCACTTTATATCTGTTTCAAAAAGGAAGAAGTGCTTAAGAGATTTTCATGTTTTAAAGTACTAATAAGCAAAGTTTTTATTATTTTGTACGATTTTTCAGGAACTTATAGAAACATTATTTTTCCATGGCTGCAGAGAAGTGATGGTTAAATTAAAATATCCTATAAAACCAAAAAAATAGACTAAAACACTTTTTCCTTATTGCCACAGATAGCTTTATAATTGTAATTTGAGTCGAATGTTCCATAATTTACGATGAGTCCAAAATAATTTCCCTTCCTGAAAATCATTTAGAACGGCTAAAACTAAAAAAATAAATGAATTTTTTTTTTGCTAATCATTTTTTTTTCGAAAATGTTATATATAATTTTTTTTTCTTTACTCCATAAGGCCGAGGCCACACAATGAGCAGCTAAGCGGCTGAGCGGTAAGCGACAAAGCGGCGAGTTGCTTATTGCTAAGCGTCATTTCTGAGCGGTTAGTTGTTAAAATACCATTGTAAAGATTGGCTTGTCTAATGTTATTACGCGATAATCGTATTCATAACAATTTAATGCGTTTATTAAAAAAAAAATAATTTTTTGCGGCCTGTTCGTCGATTTCGAGCGAAGACCTCGTTCGCTTAACTTTCAGTTAAAACAAAAACAAATTATAAAATGTATATACATATCGAAATCGACGAACAGGCATTGGTGTTCATCCTATAAATCAAGCAAAGCGACATTACGGCGAATTTAACCATTTGTATACATATCTACCAAAATTTCCAGACAGATTTTGGCAATATTGCCGTATGTCTGTGAAATCCTGTGAAAAGTTACCACTAGATTGACAAAGCAAAAAAATAAATTCTCGGTTATATTTTTATTTTTAAAATTTCACATGCCGCTCATTGCGTGGCCACTTCAGAAGTATTCCATATGTTTTAATTTTTTGACGCTCACCGCTCAGCCGCAAACCACTTAGCCGCTCATGGCCTCGGCCTAAGGCATTAAAAAATTTAACACTTTTGTATAAGTTAATCCTGTCTTTAGATTTGATTAAGCCCACTGAGAACTCTTCTTAGAAAAAAACAAACATTGTCTAACAAGGCATTCTTTTAAGCTCTGTTTCTTGCACTGCTCCAAAAAATAGCAGCATGCTGCAGCATTATTCGCAATAAATAGTCAGTGAAACAGTATCTCTTCATTTTTCTTATTATGTGTAGTGCAATCAAATTTTGTTATTTCTTTAACTTAATTTTTATTGGAAAATATTTTAATATGTAAAAGAATTTTCATATTTTATTCTTACCTACATATGTATGTACTTATCTGTGGCATTTCGACAAAATATCCTAAGTCAAATTTAAAAAGTTGAAAAAAATGTTGTTAATCAAACGAATTTTTATTCAAAAAACATTTTTACGTTTTTAAAAGTTTGTATTATAAACGAAATGTTTCTTTAATTTTGGTTTATTTTATTATTTGATAAAAATGATATTTTCACCACACAGAAAAAATTTTAAATTGTCTCTAATCACCAAATTCATAGAATCAAGCAACCCATTTGTTGATTTTTGTTATCAATAAATGATATTTTAATTGAAAAAATTTGCCGTTTCAAACAATGTGTTGATTAATTTTGATAAATTCAACCAGGTTCGAGCCCCAGCTCAGCCAAGAAAATTATCAATAAATTTTAATAAAAATTCCAAAATGTAAAAATTCCTTCCTTCAGTTAAAATAATTTAATGAAAATTAAATTTAATGAACTCAAGCCAACAACAACAATTACACAAGTTTTAATTATTTTATTTTAAACGAAATAATTTTTTGTTATTTAATTAATATTTTAATTCAAAATTTATTTCAAAACAAATAAAATGTTAATTAAATCGAAATTAAATTTTTATTTTTTTTCAATAAAAAAAAATAATTGATTCAATTATCACATTAATTAAATTTAAATACTTTTTAAATAATTTTTTTAATTGATAAGAAGAAACTACTGTGCAATTTTTGTTTTTTCAACTTTTTAGCTGTCGTATCTCGACTTAAGATGATTTTCAAAATGCCAGAGATATGCAATTGGGGAAATACAACAAGATTTCTAACATTTCTTGCTTATTTATTTTTTATAATTCCAACGCTACAAATTCTACTCATTTTGCCCACTTCGCATATATTTCTCGTTTTAAATTGGATTTTTAGATTTTTTTTCACTATTCCTCTTAAAAGCTTAAATACCTTTTAGAGTATTTTATTTAATCGGTAATTATATTCAAAAACTATTAACCAGAAAAATAAATCTCAATACATTATCGGCTTTTCACTAAAAGTTTGTAACAGATTTATGCAAAATTTCTATTTTTATCTTTTCTTCGATCTCATTTTATATTTTAAAAATTTGTGTGCTTTTAGATACCTTTTTTTCGAAAAGCTCAACTAAAACATGATTTTTTTTCGATTTTATTATTTAAGTTGTTATACTTTTTCCTTGGGTTTTTTTTTACTTTTACTTGGGATCTTTTTTTTTAGCATATTTTTTATTCCATGTTTGGCACGCGCTTCAAGAGTTTTTTTTGCTTTTATTTGTTGTTCTTGATGATGAATACCTTTCATGATGAGACGAGATGGTAAAGGAAAACAACACAATATAAATAGAAGGAATACTAATACGATTACGAGGAGACGAAGTCACTATAAGGATATATATTTTTTCTTTTTTTAGAAAAAAATGAAAGTTTTATAGGTATTTGCGTTAAACAGTATTTTGCGGGAATATTAGGTATTGTATTAAGATATTCTGAATTTTTAAGTTTTATGTAAATTAGTTCCAAAGAAATTAATGTTATGTTCACACTTGGGTTTTAAAACACGTTTCTACACTTAAGTGATTTGTTAATCACTTCAATTTGATTTCATTAATCAGATAGATCCTCTAAATATGCAGCAAATTGGGTATGATGTAGCACCGGACACATCATAAAACGTGTTCAACCGAACACTTTTTCTTCTTAACGTTTTAATTTCGATCCTAAAAAATCCAAAAATGACATCGCCTAAATTTGTTCATAAATTTATTTTCACAAAAATAAGTGGTTTACACAAGAAAACTAATGTGTACTGCCACCCATATGGCACAGAAAATTACCCCTTAAAGCTCAAAAATGAAAATATTATTTGCAATTTTTTTCCGCTAATATTATACAAAAGAAATGTATTCATTTTCCAAAACATTAACTTTAATTTTCTTTATACTAACAAAAATATGCAACTTTGAGTAACCCATAATAAATGAATTCAAACACAAAAAACTGTTAACTTTTTAAATTGTAACGACCGTTACTTTAAAAAAAAAGATTTTTTTTGGTAACTAATTTCTTTGGTTTGAAAATAAATCCATTCCTTAAACAAAACATTTTAAAGAATTTAATCAGATATTTTACTTGACATATCCTGCGCAAAATTTTACAATACATGATGTTTGTTTCCGACATTTGAAAACAGCACATTTATTAAGTAACGGCTGTTACTTTTCTAATGGTCAAAAAAAGTATTGAAATTACATTTTTTAAGAATTCTTTCGGTTGTTGCCGTTGCTAGAACTTTCGTAAGTCCAAAATGGAGCAATCCTCGTTGCATATTTGGATAAGCTGGAATTTTATTTAAAAAAACTTCGAAAATCGGTAACGACCGTTACGTTGGAAACAACCATATTCGATTGAGAAATACATCAGTTTGTTTTGTTTTCTCAACAAGTTTATTAAATTAAAATCAGGTCTGTGGAGTCGTAAAAAAGAAGTTCTAACTCCGAAAAGGACTTCAACCACTGAAATTCTTTAAGTCCGACTCCAACCTTGATGCTAAATGTATATGAGACTGGCTTTTATTTTACTTTAAAATCTTTGTTTTTAATGCAGTACCTTTTCAATTATTATATAAAGCAAGAAAATTGTTCTTTAAAAATTTCCAAAGCGATATTTTGAGCTTGGAAAGTAGAATTACACAACGAGCGTTAAGGCGCGAGCGCGCTGTTGACTTCTGTCAAAAAACAAGTTACATAAAAACATTTTGACACCTTTGCGGTAGATAATTTGTTAACTTTGAACTTTTTAATGCGTAGTGTATTTTTGACAAGCAATCAGCTGACAATAAAAAATGTTATTTTATTTTAAACAAATAAGTGAATGCATCATGAAGGAAAAACTTATTAAAGTTAGAAATCATACGGTATTGTATAACAAAAGTAATGCAATACTACAAAAACAATCAAAAAAGAGCTAAAGCAGAATGTACTAATAAAGTGACCTCACAAGCGCAGTTGTTTGCAGTGATTTTCTTCGTGTGTTACGTTTGGCGTCATTTTTTTATTTATTTACATTTTTTATAAAGGCATTTTGACATTTGCCGTCTCAATTCTAGCAACAAAATGCCTGTTGTTTTTTCTATTGTTTCATTGTTGTAGTACTGAGGCCACTTTGTTAATACATTTTGAGCAAAAGTCTGGAATTCCATAAGCAAAGTGTACATTTTTTAATTTACAAATAAGAAAACAAATAAAAAAAACAGCTAACACAAAACGCTTTTATAAATCGCATTGTGTAACTTGCAATTTTCCATGAGCTTACGTTTTAAAATGCGCGATAGTCGTCGACGGACTCACACGTGCTATGTATTTTAACCTTATTATAGTTATTTGCAAAAATAAAGAAGACTACGTAAAACGGGCAGCACTTAATATGGCATCACTACATTTAGTACTCGCTTAAAGTCAAACTTAAGGGAAATTTTCACCCGATTGGAAAATTGCAAATCATCCATTTTTTTAACTTCGAGTTACAATTGACTTGACCTTTGTACGTTCCGCAATTAACAACCTTTTTGATCCGCCAAAAGCATCGTTTCACTTGCATCCGTGCTAAGCCTAAAAGTAATTTTTACCCAAAGTTAAATTTACATAAAACTTATATTTACTTGAAGCTTATAACTACCAAAGTTACCTAAAAGTTAACTTACCTTAACTACTAGTACTTACCTTAAAATTTACTTAGCGTTTACTTAAAACAACCGAATGTATTAATTATTTAATAAACTGTGAATTAAGAACTAAGTACCTACTTACCTTGATCATTATTTCAACGGTGGACTTAGAAAAAGATTGTCTTGGCTGTAAATGAAAATCAACCCTTTTTTTTGACAAATCTAATTTAGAGGTCCCATAAACGTTACCCAAAACAACAATTGCAATTGTGCAAACCCAACAATACCGTATTCTTTATCAGTTTTGTTCATTTTATGCAAGTCCAACGTCGTAAACAGCAATTGAAAATGTTCAAATTCCTTAAGGAACAAAATTCTTTTTTAACAAAATGATTTGCAGCAAAGTGCAGCATTTAAAAAAGTTGGGTGGAACACCACTGAAGCTAAATTATTTGAAAACAATCATAATTCCGCCGTGGTCACGTTTAACTTTAATTTTATTTTTTAAATTTGTTAGCAAAAATGTTTTATTTTAAGTGACAGCTGATCGAAAATGTATGTACTACTGTGAATAAACCAAATAACAATAGTAAATTTTACCGAATGCGCGCCATAATGCCAAATAAAAATTAGTTCGATCAGCTAATTCGACAGCTGTCGAAAATCGACTTTAGTTCATAACAGGCGCCATTCTCTTAAATTATTTATTTAATTATTGCAACTACAGTGTTGCTTCGTTGAACGCAACCGTCGATATGCGCAAACCCTCGCTTAACGCAACACCCAATTTCGTAACATTGGTGACTCTGTAAATGCAACTTTAAAAAAAAACAAAGCCTCAATTAACGCAACTTTGCGAAAGCAAAGTAAGTAAGGCTTTTTTTGTTTTTTTTAGTGTGGTTTTTGATAAATAAATTTAAAAATTAAACGTGTGTATGTAAAATCTTATGCTTAAGTGCAATAGTCTTTTTGATTTACCGTTATTCTAAGAATGACAAATATTTTGTGCGTTTTATGTACTTCTGGTTTTGAAATCAATTTAGTTTAGAAACGATATGTAATGAATACAAGGTTCACAAATCAACAGTATATGTAGAATAAAAAAACTTAACATTAAAGACGTTTGTGGCAAATGCTGAATCTGGACCTGGTAAGCGTTATTTAATAAATGAGTATCCCGAAATGGAAAAAGCTTTGTATAAGTGGTTCATTAAACAAAGGAAGCGTAACTTGCCATTCTACTCTAAAATTTAAAAAAAAAAAAGTACGCGAGCTGCATAGAAAAATCTCAAATGAACATGGAGAGTTTAATGCAAGCAACGGCTGGTTTCCAAATTTTAAGAGTCGTCACGGTATAAGGATGCTTTAAATTTGTGGTGAAAAGTTGTTATACAAAGAAGCGGCTGTAAATCCTTTAATAGAAAGAAAGTGAAAGTACGGTAGTTTGAATTAACACCGGAACAAATTTACAACGCCGATGAGTCTGGTCTATTTTATAAAATCATGCCGGACAAAATTTAGCAACATTCAAAGAAACATCTGCCCTAAATCGAAAAAAAGCAAATAACGAATTACATTTCTCGCTTGCAAATTTACACAAATTTGAATGTGTATTTTATTAATTTTTTATTAGATGTTTACTGTTTTATTCATTATTTTAATCAAATAAATACGATTATTAAAAGCTCAGCTTAGCTTTTTTTATAAAATTCTTGATTGGTTTTAAATAGAAAAATATGCCTAGAAATTTGTGACTTGGTTTACGCAACAACTCAGTTATCGCAACAGCCCAAAATTTCTATTGGTTGCGTTCACCGAGGTAACATTGTAGTTTTTTTTTAACAACAAATTAGTGCTCAAAAATATTAAAAAAAATTAAATAAACAAATCATAAAAATACTGATGTTAATAAAAGGTAAACAAACTGTATTCGAATACTTTCTTATTGTATATTTAAAAAAAAAATTTATGAAAACTTGCGGCAACATTTTGTTCAGAAACTAAAATAATATGTAGTTTTATTTGATAAAAATAATTTTTAAGATCTATAATTAAAAAAAATTAAATATAGAATATCATGTGAACCGTTATGCATGACTATCAATAAAATATCAACAAAAGGTAAAGAAAGTTGCCATACTTAAACACAAAATTGCTACAAACAGTTAATAGTAAAAAAGCTGTCAATGTACGTTTATGAATACAAATTGTTATAAGAGGTTTATTAGACAAAAAGCGTTTTTTAGTAAATACATTCTTTAAACTTAAAATAAGAACTTTTTATGAATATGACTGTATAAGTGTATATTCGAATTGGTCTATTCGATCAGTGCAACTGCCAAATCTTACAGAACAACAACACAGTCAAAAGAGTTACACATTCTCAGCTGTCAAACCATAGTTATCGATATCGAAAGTACTCCTGCAGCTCAAAAGACACCCGATATCGAAATTTAGCTTAAAGCTGTACCAGTGTTGCTAGAATGCTCTTGTTTGCTACGCAGTCAATAAAAATAATTCAAAAACCATTTCCCTTTAAAAATCGCTACGAAGTGTTTAAAAAAATTTTTTCAAATATAAAAATTCTAATTAAGCTAATTTTGCGATTTTCAATCTTTTTGTTTCAAAAATGTTTTTAAAATAAGTACTCAATATACTAATTAACAAACCCACAAAAATTAAGTTTTTTTTTTTAAAATAAGAACAGAAATTAAATAAAGAGTTTTTATAAACAGAAAAATACAATTTTATAGCACGTTTCTAGTCTTTAAATTATAATTGGGGGATTCACAAGGTGTCATAAAGTCATACATAAGTCTTAAAATAACAACATGAAAAAATACGACTGTTGTGAACAACCCCTCATAATTTAGTGGGCTATTTTGAATTTAAATCAGTTGATTTCAAACAAATATAATAAATAAATATTTACCTAACATCCAAATATTTTTTAATTCTAATCCATGAATTAATAAATTAAATTAGATCTTACCTGACTATATTCAAAAACGAATGCGGATCATCTCAGCCGCTAAGCGCAGGGGTCTTCTGATTAATTACGACAGCACAATAAACACAGCCAGCAAAGTTCTATTAATTTAAGACACTTTTTGTTTACAAAGCAACAACAATATTTTTAAACCATTGTAAAATGTTAGAACATTATGACAATATAACATGAGAGCACACCTTGTGAATACCCAAAATATAAATAAACTAAAAAGGCAGATGTAATTTTAAGAATTAAAAAAGTCTTTTCGATTTTCCCTACACTACTTTTTTAGTAAAGAAAAGCCCCCTGGTCACACTGAGATGTTCCTATTTCTTTAGCCTTTACAATCAAATGTATCATGCTCTCCAGAAAAATAATTCAAACTTTCCAAAAAAAAAAAAAACCTTTTTTTTCTTGCTTCTCTAACAAACTTTTCTACACACACACACTTACAATTGCCAAGGTATGAGTTATTTTGTAAAGTGTTTTAAAAAAAGGATGACGGTGAAGACGACAGTACAATAGCGCGCCATTTTTTACAATTTTTTTTTTATATTTTAACAAAGAATTATTATGTGTTATGTTCTTTTTACAAGTTTTTAACGAATATGTAAAGAAGAAAAACATAAAAAATAGAATATTCTAAAAAGGAGTCGGCAACGAAATATGAGATTAAACAGAAGTTAGAAAAAGGTTGGGAAGGTTAGGAAATAATTGAAAAATGTACCTTGCGATTCATTTCTAATACCTAGCAGAAGACACCTAACTTTAGCACTATACTTACAAGAATTAGATAACTATTGAAATCTAAAATAGCTTGGAATAAAGAAAGCAAAATCCTAGTACAATTATGGGAAGATTTTCTACACGGTTTTACATTTTTTTTCCTTTTAGCAAACTTTCTTAGTTTTTTTAATTGAACCTTGTCATAAATATTTTGTATTTATAGAGTCTGTGTAGCGCAAAATGGGAGTTGAAAAACGCGTTTTTCTTGTGTTGTGTTAAAACAGGGAATAGAAAACAAATTTAACAAAACTTTGTATTCCCAACTAGAAAAGCAAGATTCCACACACAACAAACAAAATAAAATATGTAACAATATGCGCACCAACAACAATAAGAATTATATCAATAACAACAGAAACAATAACAAAGATTATACAGACATATAAAGGAATGAGTTCTTTTATACAATTGTTATTTAACTTTTCCCTCAAAGCGAAAAGTTATTGTTTTTGTGAAAAACTATGTTTTTGATTATTAATATATGTGACCTTCTCCGAAAAATGGAACGTAGTGTGTCAAAAAATGGGTTTGTACTGGATTCTGGTACCTAAAAGGGTGTAGAATAAGAGGAAATGCGTTTTTCTCAAAACTTTATTTTCACACACTCGGTCCCTTTTCTCGGAAAAGGTAACATATACATTTTCAGAAAAATAAGATACTTTAAAAATAAAAAAGAATTTAAAAAAAAAATATTTTTGTAATCAACTAAAGAAAAATGTTTTCTTGATAATAAATATTACTAAAGCGACAGAAAATAAAAATTATTGATTAATGTAATTGTACATAGATGTTGGGTAAAGCTTGCAATTTTATTGAGAAAAAATTAAATCACTTTATATTCATAATTGTAGGAAAACATTTTTTTATTATTGGAAAATTTGAATAGCGAAAACAATTTTTCGTGCAAGTTTTTATTTTTTTTTTTAACATTTGACGAATATTTTTTTAACAAAAAAATTACCAAATATGTTTTTTTAAAACAATATTTTATGAAAAAAAGATTTTTGTCAAAATATTTTTATAAAAACAATATCATCAAAAGCAGGGATTGCAAATAGCAATCATTATCAAAATTTCAGTTCAAAAAGTCCGACCGAAAGAATTTGTCTATACGTTATTTGAGTCAAGCACTGGGATGGTCACTAGCCAAGGAATAAAACCCTTAAAATACTTTGATTTTTTACTTTTATGAGCTGAGGTGTACAAAACTTATTTTTGAATTAAACGTTAAATTGATATTATTAATTTGTTTACTGGTGCAAATTAATATGGTCAATTAAACGTTTAATACACATGATTAAAAGTTTAATTCATATAATTAAACGTTTAATTCACTTGGCGTACTTTTTATATACACATTGCAGACGTTATAAATAGAACGACACCTTTCCACCTATGGCGAAAGGTATAAATATAATACAATTGCTTTTGGAGATTCGGATATTGTTCTATTAGGACAGTTGATTTACACAAGTCATTCTTTGCCTAACTGTTTTACATACATAAAGCAAATTTATTAGAAAAGATTTTCCATTTCTTTTGCATATTTATTTGCTATTGTTGTAATCGTTTTTACTACTTGTTTTTTTTTTTAATTCAACATCCCACTCTCTTGGCACAGTGTTTTGCCACTACTTACTATTTACTCTACAACTGAATGAGAAACTTGCCTCCTTTATCAAAACACCATTTCTAAGAAAGATTTTTATGTTTGTTGTGGCAGTAAGCAGCAGCCTCCTCTATCCGGCTAAGAAATAAACGGGGAAAATGCCAAATCGTTTACCTTCTTTCGCCCTCCGTTTCCTCCTTCCTCTCATCTACAATACATATTTACAGCTACTGCCTCATCGTCGTCGTCATCATCATCATAGTAAAAAAAAAAGAATTATTACCGAAGTAACTAAATCCCAGATGGCGCACTATATAAGTTATGATATAATTTGCGTTTTTTTTCAGTTTTTGACTTCCTTCAAAGTTGCTGCTTTTCGTTTTCGCACAAAAAATTTTCTAGCAATAAGCACAAGTATGCCATAAAAATGTAAAAGAATTTAGAAAATAAAAAATTTATAATACATTCATTCATACATACATACATACATATGTATATAGGATAAGAATAACAACAACAATAACGGTAAAATAAATAAAAAACAAAACAGCGAAAGAATCATTTCATGTCGGCAAAAGAATGAACCAAAGAAAAACCAAAATCAGGCAAAAACTCAAAAGAAGCTGAAATAAAATGAAATAAAGATGTAGTGTAGTGGAAGTAGATTGTAGAAGAATGTATTGCAACATTTGTGGCACTTTTAAAAAGTAGTTATGTTATAAATTCAAATTCAAATATAAACAAAATTACCCGGCCAGATCTTAAATAGAAGGAGAAACTGAAGCTGCCTAGTTGGTGGGTACCATGTTGAATGGGTGTTTAGGTGTCTAGCGCTTAAGAATCGTTAATGTTTGTTATTGTGCTCTTAAGAGAGAACATGCACACACATAAACAAAAATCTAATCTAACAATTTTAATTTACAACCCAGTACAGTTACAATAAATCATGGGTATTAATGTTTTAGTTTAACTATAGCAGCTGGTAACGTACTAAATACTTGTAATATAAGTTTAGCATTTGCTATAAAATTTATTTTTTCTTACAAATGAAATTTTTATTTTATGGAAAACAACGGAATAGATTTGTAATGAAAACGAAATTATTATTATTAGGACAAGCTTTTAAAGATTTAAGCTTGAAAATATGTTGTTGCATATTTTGCAGGAGTTTTTGAAAAGGCATTTTTTGAATATTTGCATATTATTTCATAGAAATATACATAAAAATACAACAACTTAGATCTTATGATACCTGGGATCTTTGCAAACCCCATTTCAAGAAATAAATTGACTGACAGACATCGTCAAGTTATCTTTGCTTCACACAAGGACCCCGAATGCACATACATATACATGTGTTTATGTACTTTATATACAGAAATGGAATGACAAACCTGTATGTACCCTTTCTACCCCCCACAAGGGTATGAAGAGAAGGAAACATTAAAAGGAAATTGCAACTGACCAAAAATCCTATCTTTGTAGCTATCGGTGACACGTCACCGATCTGACTATTAGTTGAGGCTTCTTCGGAGCTCACGTAGTGGTTGTGTTTTATACCCAAAGTCGTTGGCAGGGGCATCTTTAAAATGATTAAGGGCTTTGTTACCACTTGTGGGAAGGTCCGGCCTGGGAAAAGATCCCCCTAGGTGCTGCCAGTACTCTAATGCAGTGGAGGTCAGATAGCTCCAGCTCCTAAGCAAAGAGAGAGCGTATAATTCTGCCAGATTGTACGCTAAAAATTGGCTCCTATGTGTTATTGGTTAGCCTCACGCATAGTTTGGTGCAACGCCAGTAACCCAAGTAAATCTTTTATTCTCATACCCTGTGCACTTGTGGTGAAAATTGTAACAACAAAAGTTTTCGTGTGCGAATAAGTTCTGTTCGCAGATTAATTAAAATTTTGTTTTCAAGATCTAGAAAAACTTTAGCTTGAGACCTTGTTTTAATTCATTTCAGACCACATAAAGTATATATATATTCTGGAGCCCCCTAGCGATATTTTCCGCCATTCAGTTTTTAAAGCTTCCATAAGCATATTTTCGATGTTATAATATTCTGATGATTTTTCGCCGATATAAATCACATTAATGCTCAATGATCTGATGACAGGGGAAGCATACGCAACTGGTTAGGCAGATTATAAAGCAATTAAATATTTCCAATATCGGCTGTGATTTTGGAATTGTTACCTTGTTGAAATAAATTACTGTTCCAAAAATCCATTTTCGCTGCCTTTTGCTTAGAATTTGGCTTAAATATGTCGAGATAAGCTTTCTTGTCCATAGTGGACCCAATAAACGCAAGATAACCTACCCGTTAGCCGATATTTATTAATATTCCCAAACCATTATACTTCAACCATCATATATGACTGTGCCGCACACATTAGCTTTATCTAGTGTTGCACCATATTTTCTCGACTCAAGTCGACGAATTCTTATTTCATATATTCTCCCATCCGAGGAATGTAACATATTTCCAAGGCAGGCATCTTAGTTAATATATACTTATAACAATTTATTCGGCCATCCATTATATTATTTTTAATTTCTATTTAATCCTTAAAAAATTAATATTTATTTTTATTTCGAATTTTCGTAACTCCTTTGTTTTACTTCTTCAGGATTGAAAAAATAAATGCAGTTAATAGTTAATTTTTAAGGAGCTCCAGAACATTGTTAAAATAAGAAAACTGCAGCTTCTTTGTGAGTATTTTTTACTCTTTGGTTAGAAAAATGGATTCTCTCCATCTCCAATTTCCCTTAAGGGACTTCCTTGCTCCCGGAGATAAATAATTATTTTCCTTCAGCAGGACTAATTTTTTTTTAGACTCCTTATAAAAAATATTTAAATTTTTTGCAAAATTAAATAAGTTTCCATACAGCGAACAAAAATAATTATAAGTCAGCGAGATTATTTTTTATCTAGCATTTGACACTTTTCTTAGACAAGCCTAGCTGACCTAAAAAAACGTTTAGCACCACCGGATTCAGCGTGCACAAATTAAGCTAAAATGCCAGGTGCCCGGCTTGTCTGTTTTTTTTTTATCATTAGGAAATATTTTAATAATCCATCTTTTACAACTTAAATTTTTTGACAACACACATTTTTTCAATAGAAATCGATAAAAATTCTCCAAAAAAAAATAAAGTGCTGTTAAAGCATCTTATTCCATAATACATTTCTTTTTTTTAATTTATGTTTCTGAGCTTCTTAAATGTGAAAGTGCACGTGTGTATGTCAGTTTGTTAGTTTACCACTCCAGCTTCATTCCTAGTAAATTTGGGGGGATAAATAAAAATATAAAAAGCCATTATTGTAGTTTTTTGTTCAAAACCATGGTCATAAAAAAGAGGAACTAAACAAAATGCCCAACAACTACAACGATAATATTAAATACATAAATACATACATATAAAGTATAACAATTTTGATAATGAGAGAGACCACCAAAAGAAAAAAAACGAAGTAATAATAATATATACAAACAGTAGCTCTAGAATCGGCTAAAAGGAGATTTTTTTCGAAGACTTCCAGCAGGGTTTAACCTTTTTTTATTTATTTCTCTGTTCTCCCTTTAAGCACGGTGCGGGTGCCGGGGCTAAAGCGAAACTAAACTAGCAAGGAATAGAGTAGGAAAATTAAAAGCACAGGCGAGCAAACTTAGAAATAATCACCAACATAAATCTAAAAAATGGACTTAGACTGGCCTTGATGGTAGCAAACACACATTCTGTATTGTTATTTCTTTTATAATTCTCGGGCGTATTTTTTTTCTTTTTGGATAGAATACAGTAGAGGTAACAGCAAATAAAACTAAATAAAAAAAAAGAAACACTAAACAGCCAAATGATGTATCTGAATAAAACACAATTTGAAAAATAAGTAATAAAAATAATAGTAGAAAAACAATAGTTTGTAAGTATTTATATAATAGTCAATTGAAGACCCGGTAGGAAAAGAGGAAATTTGGAAAATACTTCTTTTTTCTTTCACTATCTCTGTCTGTGCATAATAATACAAAATCAGGAGCCGAATTGCGGCATTCGATATCGATCGAAATTACAATACAATTTCAATGGGATGTAATCTGGCCCCAGATTAAATAATAAATAATAACACATTAACGGTTTAGTTATACTTAGTATCGTTCCAGCTCAAGTTTAAGGTCAATTCTACTTTAGTTTTAGTTTTATTAGTTAGTTGATTAACATACATTTAACACAAATTAAACATTAATACAAACGTAAACAATAACAATTATGTGAACTGCAACATAAATTCAAACAATAAAATTAAATACATAAATAATATATTGAATAATTCAACGAAGGAAAAAATTCTAGTTCAAATTTAGTTTAATTCTTGTTAAGTTCTAGTTCAGTTCTAGTTCAGTTGTTGTTAATTTCTAGTTCAGTTCTAGTTCAGTTCCAGTTCAGTTCTAGTTCAGTTCAAGAACAAGTAAAAGTGCTTAGTCTGGACTCTTGTATACCCTCCACAAGATTATTGAAAAGGCAAGTGTTCGTTATCTTAAATGGTATGGGTGCTATTATGTCAAAATCCTTATTCCGAAACCAGATATGTATGCGCACTAGGTCATATAATCGGTCGATTTCGCTGATTTTTTAAACCAAACAACTCTCATATATTGATAAAAGTTAAGCTTAATTTGATCAACATCCTTCATTCGGTAGGACACTCGTATGGAGGTCAGGTGAAATAATGAACAGACTTAAATTATTTTTATTCTTTATAATAGAGAATATCTACGCGAAATTTGGAGCTCCTATCTGATATGGTATTATGGTCTATTATTTAAAGAAGCAAAAAGTAGTTATTTGTAAATAATAAGCTCAGTCATTTATAAACCAATATTGGTTTATTGTTATTTATTATTGTTTTTGGACATTGTAAAATCAACTTCCTCAACCATTAGCACGCAGAATATATTTTAATATGTACTAAACGGAATGACTAACTTATATATCGCACCCGTTCAACAATACTGTATTAACTCAAAAAAGCAAAACAATTTTCAATTTAACATTACAGGCATATGAAAAAGAATTTTTAAAGCAGCCGTTTCATTACAAAAAAGTGGACAAAATTGCACAATATTTTTACAGTGGGTAGATATGAATATAACGTATCCATTTTTTAAAAAAAGTGAAAAAATAAAAATTTTGAGTTAATACATTTCCACCTGTCTGGAATTAAATTTTACAGTATTTTTCATTAAAAATCATTTTTTCCAACTAGTCCTCTCTTTTTAAGCCAACATTCCATAAAAATTTAAGCTTAGAAATAAAACATCTTAGAAAACTCATAAAAAAGAGTTTGCAACATGCACACACAACTTAATATTCTACCTTGGCAGTGATCTAGGAGGAGGACCTTACAGGGTCATGCATATAAATTGTAAAAAATTATTACTTTATTTAAAGAAAAACTTAAATAAAAATTGTTTACAGTCGTATAGTTATAGCTAAAAGTATTAATTTTATTGCCTGCCTACTAAAATTATTATTGTACGATGGTAAAATACCTATAAAACGTCTACTACAAACACAAAGAAAGTAACAATAAGATGGTTACTGCGTTACAACAACATTTTATGGCTGTTTAAAATAAAAAACACACAAAAAATTTAAAAAAAAAACGAAATGTATTTTATTTTTTCTAATACAAAAACTGTAAAATTTTACTTTAATGCCCCATAAAATGTTGTTTTATAGTTTGAAATTTATTATATCCACCTCAGCCAACCACCCCTCCCCCTTAAGAACATCAGCAGCAACAAACACTACTCGACAACTGCCACGAATAATATTTGACTACTTTTCCCAATACGCCACACTACTTCACTACCACCACCTCAGCAACAAACTCTCAGCGATTTTAAAATAAAGCGGGTAAATGTCTTAAAAAATATCTAAACTAACGCAACCTTTTGTAATTCGTTTCTTTTTATTACAACTAAAAGTATCTACAACCCTGCCAACGCTTACTTAATTTTTCTTTTTTTATTTATTATTTCAATTTTTTTTTCTTGTTTGCAATGTGCTCGCTCACCTATCGACGGCAGCATTTTTTAACTTTCTTCTGCTTTCAGTTTTCAATTTTTTCGTTACAGGTTTCCTTTTTTTGGAAATAAACCTTAGGCAACACTATATTTCTATCGTTGTTACTCTAAACTTGATTCTATACAATAAAACAATCTACAGACATAGAGATATAACAATATAGAACAGCATCTTAGAGTCAGCCAGCTAGCGAGCACATCATCAGCGACGTCTGAGCTGCTGTGCTGCCATAGTCGTAACTTACCCCTAACGAACTGTACATAAATCGTCTTTTCGAAAAAAATATAAACACTAATGCCAAAGCCAAAGTAAAATAAAAAACAAACACACACACACACACACACACATTCAAAAATAAAATAAAAGAAATAAGAAGAACTAGAAAATTTAGTATCTACACAACAATTTTTTATTACAGCGAAAAAAAATTCGTAAAAAAACTTATTTAATGGCTGTAGTGAGAGTAGTGTTTAAAATATAAATTTGAAAGGAGGACCGCTGGGGGTGTGGGTCTGAGAGAGGTAAACAGAACTTTAAAACAGTTAATCGCCTAATAGATAAATGCATGTTTAGGAAATAATTTATTTATTTATGCTCAAAGATGTTTGGCGTATATCTTGATTGATATACAATTTATAGTTTTACAATTAGCTTGCACGCCTAGCTGGACGACATTCAAAGAGTTTCGTGTCTGTAGTTGATGACGTTTCATTAATACCAAATGTCTGGGTATAGCGAAATTGCAATTAATATTAGCAGTGTTCAATGTTTAGTGCAAATGGTCTTGGGAAAGAGCGTAGACTGAAATTCAGTGTTGCCACCAATAGGGTGATCGATCGAATAGTATTCGACCGGTTTTAACCGGTTATTTTAGTTTTGCCCAAGTCGAATATTTTAAAATGTTCGTTTTTCGAATATCGAATAAACCGGTTAGTTTAGTAAAATAAGCCGGTTACTTTATTAATGTGTAATTTATATACGTTTTCCTTACTTTTGTTATAAATGTACCCGTAATTTAAGTATTTTTCTAATTGAATATTTGGAAAACTTAAACTTTTTATAAAAAATGACAAAACAAAATGAAACCAAAGTCTAAAAAACATTATAAGCTTATATAAGCGTGTGTTCTTGTAACAAAAACCAAAAACAATTTAAAGTACTACAAAAAAAGTTCAGTAATAAGCAATTTGACAGTATTATAAATACTATATATATCTTTATAAAGATGCCATCTCTGGTGATATTTCGAACTGACTTAAATGAAAATTGTGCTTAAATGGCCCTAAAATGATAAGTTGCAAAGGTTCTTTAACGTCACGACTTATTAATCACGTTTAATTAGACTACAAGCTTGACATAAATATACGCCAAGTAAAACTTGACCCTGTTCCAAGTAGTTTTTAAGATACTGCAAATAATACTTTACGAAAATATGCTGCCAATAATGAATGAAAAATTCTTAAGTAGTTCTAGCATATCTTCATGCTTAAAACAAGAACATATTGGCGGAATTAACGATATGGTAAAATTCATCAGTTTTATTTATTAAAACACCAAGAACTTAAAATAAAATTGAAGGAATCAAAAATGTCCTGGAAGGGTTTAAATTGTGTGATCGACGAATTGACAGATATTTCACATAAAAAGCATGTTCGTATCACTATTGTTTCTATAATGCTGAAACAAAAAAAAATTTAAATATATAATCCTGGATAAGAGGTTTTGTTTGCCACTTTTCAAAAATATGGCTGAAGTTTACTGCTTCATATAGACATGCTTAACCAGCAACAAATTAAAACTCACTTACAATAAATTTAAAACTCACAATAAATTTGCTTAACCAGCAACAAGTTAAAACTCACTTACAATAAATTTGGGAAAATATGTCAAATAATAAATTTATTAAATCCCAATATTTTTAAAACCAAAGTTTTTCAAAAATTCTAAAGCTACGTTCACACCTATTAAATATTTGACTCCTAACGTAACCACCAGTTTTCTTAAAGAATTGTTTGCTTTTGCAAAACGTTTGGCTAGAGCAAACATTATTTAACGGTTTCTTAACTTCATTACACATAAATGCAATTATCACCTTAGATATACATAAAATTTAGCAAATAACTATAAATTTTTTAAAATAATGCTTAAGTTTAATCAATTTACTGGTCACGCTTTTTTTTTTGATTTTATCGTCAAATATTTGTTAGGTCTGAACATTTTTAAGTCATATCTGTGTATTTTGTTGGTTCCTTACCTTCGTGAATTGTTTTGTTTTTATTCTAATTAACTTTTTATTACAAAAACTAATTTGATTTTTGAATTTTTTTGTATTCGAATTAAAACCGGTTAACCGGTTATTTTTAAAATGCTTAACCGAAAACCGGTTTTTTTAAAATAGCAACTATTCGGAATATTCGAAAACCGGTTATTGAAAAATGTCGAAAAATCGATCACCCTAGCCACCAACGAAATGGTAAATTACACATTGATTATGCCAAAATTACACATGAAAATACAAATTACACATGCTATCTTTTTACGAAAACAAATTTGATCAAAAGTGGAATTGAAAGCATATTTGGCTTCTTCAGAAAACGTTAACCAATTTAAATTTTCTAATTGGAATTGATATTTTAAGCAGCATATATACAATAAAACTTATTATTGCCACCTTTTTATTCATGAAGCTAAAAACCAGAATACTTATTAATGTATAGAATTTTTATTTGCAAACATATAAACTATAAACCCTGTATATCATCACCTAAAATGCAAAAGGGCGTAACAACACTTTTCATCTTTTTACAGGAGAAGCAAAATTCTTTACAAAATCAATAACAACAGGGTGTAATTGGCGTTTGAATTTATTTGATAAAGTCGCCATTTTTGATCTAAAATTATTTGTGAACATAAAGTTTAATAAAACGAAATAATCAAAAACTCATATTTCGATTTTTTTAATTGTAAAGCCCTTTTGCATTTTAGGTGACGATATGTAACTTACATTTCATTTGGGTATGATAAAGGATCTGATGCATCCCTTAAATGTCGTCAACGCAATTTTCCAACGGAATGTTTATTCAGTTCCTCTATTGCTGCAACATTGGATATGCCGGACATTTTTACATTTTTTACTTATCGAACACAAAAATATTTTTTAAATGTCTCTTTATTTGCTTTTTGTTAACAAAAATAGTTTCGTTAAAAAATAATATTAAAACAAAACTAACTGTTTGTAAAGTAGGAAGCTAGAATTTTTTAAAATGTAAGAGTGCATGTTTGCATCTTGAAACTCCTTAAGTATTATCTGCCGAGCATTACTTCTAATAAAACAAGATCTAATATTACAAAGTAAATCTTCCAAATATGTTGAACGGTTCAGACAGGCCTTTGACGCCAAGTAATGCATTTTATCAAAATAATAACTGGCTTATCGTCTTTAAGCAACTTAACTTCTGAATTGAACTGTGCAAACATAAAATTAGGTGTATCTGATGCAAATCCAACTAGATTTTCAAAAGGAGTCCCTTTTTCTATGATTGGGCTTTTGAGAAGCCACTCTCTTTGAAATAAAAAAAAGAATAATGTACCCAGGATGTTTCGACGTTATAATAAATTGTAGAAAAAGCTTTCTTATCTTTTAATTAAATTTTTAAGTTTTGCTAAGAATAATGAACCTTTTTACTTCTTGTGAAATAAATAATAACAAAAATCAGTGCTTCAAAACGTTAAAATATTAAATTACACATGGGCTGCGCATAAAAAAAATATTACACATGATATGTGTAATTAATCGTGAGGTGGCAGCACTGTTGAAATTATGTATAATTTGGTGTTGGAAAAGCTGCGATATATTTCACGTGCTCTTTTAAAAAACCATTTACACCAATCACCGCTATCAGCTATTGTGCAAAAACTGCTACACCAGCCTTTATTTTACGTTTTTTTTTTCAAAAATCGAAAGGAGCTTTTTAAAAGTTTCCATAATAAAAATTACTGATCCATCTGCTGATGACGACGGAGTTTTTTCCTAACAGCTTTAGTTTTAAAGATAAAGTGACATAAAAAGGCTGTTTTTTGGAGTGATACAACTTTGAGTTGGCATTTCAGCTTTATTTGACCACCCATTTAACAGCTGATAGTTGCTTTTTGTTTAGTTTGCTTTGACATTTCAGTATGGATCGACTTACGCCAGAGCAACGCGTGCCAATTGTGGAAATGTTTAATCAAAATAATTCGGTGAATGGGCTGAAGCACAAATTGATATTGATTTTGAATTTCCATTAAAAATGTTATTTTCCGATGAAGCCCATTTCTGATTGAATGGGTGTGTAAATAAGCAGTGAAGAGAATCCACAAGCTTTTGTCGAAACACCATTACATCCACAGAAAATTACTGTTTGGTGCGCTTTATTGGTTGGCGGAGTCATTGGCCCCATATGTCTTCGAAAACGATAATGGTCAGAATGCGAAAAGTTGTTAAAATTGGTGTTCCATATTGCGAATTCTACGCGCAAGCAGTGGCGGCCTGATAAACTAAGCAATGTGATTCTATTCAAATGAATGAGATCATTGTATAGATAAATAATCAGAAAATATCTTTGAGTTTGTAGGTAATTCGTGAAATATTAAGCGAATAATACAAGAAATGGTGTTAATTATGAAAATATTAAATGTCGCGATACACTTTAAAACTAGCGTTGTTAGAAAAAAACAAATGATGTCATCGTAATCAGCACTCTCAATGAAACATTTGGTATGTTGACCAGTGTAATAAAAGTCCTTGATTGATATAGATTAAAGAATAACGGATACAAGAGATTAATAATCCTACTGACTTGTCGTCTCTATGTGTTAGTTGTTAACGATGGATAAGTGTGTAATAGGCAAATACGCAAAGTGGCTGAGTCAGAGTTATATTAAAATGTACATTAGGACTTCATAAAGTTTTTTTTTACAATCAGCAAAAACCCGAAACAAATTTCAGAACGGTTAATAAGTTAGTTAAGACTTACTTACTAAGCCAAAGTATTGCACCCCTCATTGTTTGTCCTATAAACTTGGAAAAATCTATTCCGCTTAAGAGATCATAGTTGGTCTTACGTTTAGACTGAGAATGTAAAATACGTATAAGAATTATCACAAGTAAAGTATTTTAATATCCAAATTTTTCTTTTTTCAAGTTTACTAGTTCAACCCAATGAAATAAAATAAGTTAAATTTGCGAAGCAATTTATACCAAATTTAGATAATTCTACTGTTATCCTTCTCCAGAATTTTGAACCGTTTATATTTTCCTGGTATGGGAGGTGTCATGCCCCCTTTCCACTTCAGCTAGCTTTTTGAAAGATGTTTTGTATTTTTAATTACATTTCAGACTGCTTCTGTGAACATTCTCCAGATATACAGAAGTGTATAGTGTCCTTTGGCGGAGGTGACACGACCACTTCTTTAATCTAGTTCACTTGCAGCTACCAAATTTTAAAACTTTATACTGAATTTTGGAAGTGCCCCGCACACTTTTAAAATTGAGCCTACTTTTGGCAAACGTTGTGTTTTAATCAGTGTTCGAAAATAAACACTAAATGTCGCTTCTCAGTGTTCGGTTCGTTAGATTTGTGGAAAACAAAAACGCTAATAGTGTTTGTGTAGAAAATTATTTAAAAAAAAAGATGTTTCCCTGTAAGTCATCCTTCGAACACAAAAAAATTCTGTTTTTATCAAACTCAACAAAAGATGAGAACATTTAATTCCGTTCGGTTTTTTTTAAGTCCACAAACTTCATTGGTTTCGGTGCGGCTCATTAATGTTCGTCCCTTTTGCCTGGTAAAAAACCAGTTATTTTTTACAAAAACAAAATACACATACGAAAACAAATACAAAAAGCCAGCAACATAAATGTACACAAACAAACCACATACACAATACACACACAAGCTGTTCGTCCTGTGGTCGTTGCTAACATTTCTTGAAACATTCCTCTACAAAATCACAAAAAATACAGATGTCGTTCTTGGGCTTGTGAGCCGAACGCTAAATAATGTACTGTTTATTTTCAAACACTGGTTAAAATAACCAAGTTTTTTTGTAACAAGCTTAGAAACTTTTACTGTAACTATTCAGATATATCTATATATCTATATTATCGTTGTATGGAAGGTACCACGCCCACTTTTCGCATTGAGCATACTTTTTGGCAGATGTTTTGTATTGATTAGCATGATATTTGTACTAAATTTGGATGGTAGTGTTCCCTTTCTCCAGACATACTGAAAACTATATTGGCCCCTTTTTTGCAGATTTTTTGTATTGATAATCAAGTTATATGTGTAAAATTTTGAAACCTTTTACTTTGCATATGGGAGGTGCCGCGACCATTTAGAATTTTAGGAGAGTATTAAGGAAATAAACAAACAAATGCAATTTGAATATTTTTATTTTAGACACTTAACT
Source organism: Pollenia labialis (assembly GCA_949318255.1). Taxonomy (NCBI): domain Eukaryota; kingdom Metazoa; phylum Arthropoda; class Insecta; order Diptera; family Polleniidae; genus Pollenia; species Pollenia labialis. The sequence goes on along the minus strand of OX439142.1, from coordinate 132,244,647 downwards.
TTTAGATCTAAAATAAAAACTCAGCATCCAATTTACAATTCATAAAAATTTAATAGCAATTAAAACAAAAACAAAATACTCAATTACCCAACACCTTTAAAACTCTGTCGAAATAAAGATTATCAGCGATAGGGAAAGATATCCTGCGGGGAAACTTAAAGGCAGTTATAATAATTTTAAATAGTGGCAAAGTTAGAGTAGAGGAATAAACCTCCTCAACTAAGTATTTTCCTCAACACTCTACGACAATAAACAGTTTGTACAGAAACATAGTGAAAACTTTCTATAAGAAAGTAAAAAAAGAAAAAAGTAGCAACAACCCATTTTCTTCAAACAATATAAGAAAAAAAACCAAAGTTCTTAGCTAAAAACTCGTAAATTTGAATTTTGAAAATAACGTTTGTTCGTTATGTTTTCCCTTCTTACCGCTAACGCTAATGAAGTTTTGCTTCTATTTATTATTTTTTTTTCTATGCAACATAATGTGTATTTGTGTTTGTGTAAATGTCTGAAAGTGTGTAAAATGTGTTTTGTAATACCATTAAAATAGTCGCAGTAACACTAACATAAACTAATGCCTTTAAGCAGCATTTGAACGCGTTCCCTGTGAGCAAGAAAAAAACATGGAGGCGCACACAACTGGTATCTCAAGGAGCTCTTTTGGTGGGTTATCGCTTTGATGAGAGGGGGACAGAGTAATGAAGTGGAGTGGAGTGAAGCCGCTAGTAGTTGTAACAGTAGCAGCACATTAATCTGTAATAGCTGCAAAAAGGGCCATTATTGTAGATTTTATTTAAAATTATTTTCTATATCTACTCGTATATTTGCTGGTTTCTTTGTTTGTGTTAAAGTATAAGTTTTTCCTTTATAATCCGCAGTAAAATTTTAAATGGAATTAGAATATCAATGGATGAATGAATGGTTTTTATTATACTTAAATTATTGTTTGTATATCTTTATGTACTTATAATTTCTTCAAATGCTAAAATTTTCTTAATGTCCAAAACTATCTTGAAGATTATTTTTAATTAGCAAATAGAAGTTGAAAAACTGTTTAAGATAATAAATAAATACATACAAATTTTAAATTCAATTATCTATAAACATTATGAATTTTGATAAATTATTTAAATATTTTAATTTTCTAAATTAAAAAAGAACTTCGCAGATAATGTTTTAGATAAAATAGACTTAATTCTCTGATAAAAATTAAAATTTTGTAAGCTTTTTCAAATCTGCTACTTATTATTAAAAATGCAAGCTACCGGTAGCGGTCGCCATCGTGGGACAGGCTGTAAATTTATTTGGATTTTTTTGTATTCCATTGATTTAATTATTAAAATTCTGTATTTAAATAAGTAATATCATGGAAACCAGAAATATGCTCTAAAAGATGCATTTTATACGCATTCAATATGCAGCAAAATATCTAAAATATTCCCGCAACATTTTTAAAAATATGTATGCCCCAAAAAAATCAAAAATTAAAAACAAAATATTCAACATTTGCATTTCAAAAAACAATACTAATTTTATAATCGGAAAAGCCTAATCACCATAGTATTTACAAAACAATTCGAAAAGGATTTAATCTGCAGTATCATATTTTTCGAGTCTAATTTGGAAAGAAGTTTTTATGGGGATATATTAAATTAAAGACCGACTCTCACAATTTACATAGACTTTGACCATGGTACAATTAAAATGTATTTACCAAATTTGATAAAATTATGTACAACTTGTACTTTGCGTACAAGACAAACATGGACGGACGGATGGGAATCGTTAAATTAGTTTTAAAAAGAAAAATATTCGTATATGGTAATAAGGCCACAAATTCCATTTATTCCAATTTTCGCAAGTATCCACTAACTTAAACAATGTTAAAAAATTACCAACAAAAAAAATTAAACAACCAAAATGAGAATCAGCTAGAAATTGAGCCGTCGATCAGCCAAGTATTGCGGCATCGGCGCGGCTTGCTGAAAAAAATCGGCGGAGCGGCTAGCCGTAAGCCGAGCCGTTACGGCTTGCTTCTCTGTTTGGGAGCAGTTTTTTTTTGGAATAATTTCTGACTCTCCTTATTGTCTTTTGCTGTATAAACTATGTTTGATTCACTGTTTCTCTATTCCTTTCCTTGGCTACAGAAGAATAAATTTCAATTTTCAGACTTCAACAGAAATACCCGATATGGATTTAGTCATTGTTCTACGTTGAAATTCGTCTACAATTCTATGTATTACATACATCGCACAACAATTATTCTGAATGGCAACCTCCTTTGTCTTACAATTTTAGAATAAAAACTAAATGTAGATTGCAAAATTCAAGCAACAGAATTTCGAAAAAAAAATGTTTGTACACGCAGAGAAAAAATATGGTTGGGCATGGTTACGGCAACCACACTGTGTTTATTGTAACAATATATTGTTGTTGTACACAAATAATTGTTATTTTTATTAAATATCAGCAATATTATAGTTACTGTAAACATATTAATGTTTATCGCAATTATAAATTTGAGTATTGTTGACCGAAAAATAATTATTTTTCCAACAACTAAATTATGATAACTTTCAAAACATATTATATTACTCACAGCCATAACATGATATTTAATAGCCATAACATGATAACTTTATATACATTTATCATAATAAGTTTAAGATGCAATCACAATATCGTTACTCTAATAATATTTTGGTATCGCCATTTGTAAAATAATTTTGTATCAGTTGTGTCGTGTTTTACATAAACATATCGAATTATTTGTTAGTGAGTGGCTATATAATAAAAAAATAACCATTAAAATAAACAAGAAAGTTGTAGTGTCACAAAATAAAATATCTTTGCTAAAAAATTTTAATAATCTTAAAGTGGTGGAAAAATTTGTGAAATATTGGTGCAAAATATAACCCATTACTGGTAAGTTTTGTGTTATTTTAAGACTTTGCATCATAATATGATTACTTCTAAACTTATTATGATTGCCATGACAATAATATGATTACTTCTAAACTTATTATGATTGTCGTGACAATAATATGATTACTTCTAAACTTATTATGATTGCCATGACAATAACATGATTACTTCTAAACTAATTATGATTGCCATGACAATAATATGATTACTTCTTAACTTATTATGATTGCCATGACAGTAATATTATAACTTCTTAATGTTTTATGATTAACAGGATAACAATATGATTAAGGGAAAAATATTATGATGTAATATTACGAACATATTTGGTCATAATATGATTTAATAACAATCGTAATATGGTGACTACAATCATGAATCTTATCATAATATGTTGCTCTCAGAATATGTTTACCACAACCATGTTTTTTCTTTGCGTGTAATTGTAGGCATCTAAAACAATGTTGCAAAAATGCTCGTTAAACTAAAATATGCACAAAAATGCTGCAAACGGTAAAATATGCAAAAATATGCACTAACAAATCGATTCCAAAATTCATCAAAGGCTCTAAAACTGATAAATATATTGTTTGTGGGTTCATTGGTCGCACAAGGAAAAACATGCAATTGCATATTTATGGTTTCTCTGCTCATTAGTTTTAGCAAATAGAAAGCGGGAATTTTTAATTCTGTTTTGTCAACTTTGAAAGCAACTAAAAATTTATGTTTTTTTCTTATAGTGTTTTTGCATTAACAGTAAATCGTTTTTTCTTATTGTTGTACTTGCTGAATGCGCATAAAAATAGAATATGTGTGTTTTTTCAGCGTTTAAAAAACTGCATTCAAAGTAGAAAAACTGTCATTTCTTTTACTTTCACATTTGTCATTGGCCAGAAATAAACTGTTGCTTTTACTTCTGATTCATTTAATGTAAACAGTGGCTGTCAAACCAACTCAAAAAGCGAAAAGTTGTACACAAATGTTTGTTTTTTGTTCGAAAGTTTTTGGTTTCCACTGCAGTTTTTTAAGCCCTGGTTTTTTTGTTGCTTACGGTTAAAAAAAATTAAGAAAACCGACCACTTTAAAATGCGTTAAATATTTCATACATAAGTTATGAAAACTTGTAACCAATAACGCAGGAGAACACTTATAAAGAAGGACCGGTTCTATTCCTTACACTTTATATAAAGGGGACTTGTCACTTTAACATGGTGATGTCCTAGGAGGGGTTAATTGGCACCTTTTTTACACATTGCAACAGGTAACTTATATAACATACGTGGAAACATTCAATTTCAATTTGTTGCAGAAAATAAGACAACAAATTTTTAATTTTTCATAAGGAATTCAATAAAAATCAGACCAGTTTTATAATATCCAGAACAGGTTTGTTTGTGCTTTAAGACCAATTCACACAAATTTCCCACAGGGAACATAAAGGTTTCATTAGGGAATTTTATTTAATCAATTAAATCGGAATAACTCACTAAAAAAAAAGCGATCTTGATATTTTTAATTAAATATTTTTTTTTTAATAAATTATTTCATTATTTCTATGTTATGATTACAATAAGTTAAACAGTAAATGACCCCGACGTGATTTGAACACGCAACCTTCTGATCTGGAGTCAGACGCGCTACCGTTGCGCCACGGAGTCTATAGAAATGGATTTAGGATTTTGTTTTAAAATTCAAGTTATTAAAAAAAATCAAACTTGGCAATGTGCAATTAAAGTTTTAAAAATGTACCTTTTTATACAGATTGAATAAAATATATTTTGCTATAACTGCGGTTCAGTTTGAGATAAAACATTGATTTTTGTTTAACATATACAGAAGGTATGAAGGAGGAAGCAGTCTTGCCTAAGTAGCTTCAAATTTTTGATTTTTATGTTGCAATAAAGGAGCGATATAATCTTTTATCAAATAATATTAGGACTTTATGTATTAAATAAAGAGTAGCTTTTGATGAAAACTCAAGTTAAGAGATGTTGCACTTTAAACACATTCACCCATATCATAGTTGGCGAATTTAAAATACGCCTGCGACTGTTTGGTAAAAGATTAAAGAAAATAAGTTCACGTTCTCTTTAATCTATTCCCAAACAGTCGCAGGCGTATTTTAAATTCTTACTTACTTACTTACTTAAATGGCTATTACAGAACGTTTGTTCCAGTAGCCGAACGAAGTATATTCTTCCATGCGCCTCGATCTTCCGCACTCCTTCTCCAATTTATTACACCAAGCTTTGAAATGTCTTCCTCCACCTGATCTTTCCATCGAAGTTTTGGTCTTCCTCTTCTGCGTGAACCATCACCAGGCGCGTATTCGAATGCCTTTTTAGCTGGAGCATTTTCCTCCATTCGCACAACATGACCTAGCCAACGCAATCGGTGTAGTTTTATACGTTTCACAATGTCAATGTCGGCATACAGCTCATACAGCTCATGGTTCATACGACACCGATATGCTCCGTCAACGCAGATGGGTCCATAAATTTTACGAAGAATTTTTCTCTCGAATACTCCAAGTACTGCCTCGTCTGCTTTCGCAAGTACCCATGCTTCAGAGCCATACAACAGCACGGGTAGTATCAGTGACTTGTATAATGTGATTTTTGTCTGTCGAGAGATGGCTTTGCTCTTAAACTGCTTACTTAGTCCAAAGTAGCATCTATTAGCCAGTATAGTTCTTCTCTTAATTTCAAAACTGATGTTGTTCGTTTTGTTTATGGCGGTGCCGAGGTAGATAAAATCGTTGACTAATTCAAAGTTATAGTTTTCAACTTCCACTGTTGGCCCGAGTCTACTGGACGTCCTGTGCGTTGATACCATCAACTTTGTTTTATCTGCGTTTACCACCAAACCCACTTTAGCAGATTCCTTTTCGACTTTTTCAAAGGTGGCAGTTACTGCTCGCAGTGTGCGACCCATGATGTCAATATCGTCAGCATATGCAAGTAGCATGTGTTGTTTTGTGTATAGTGTGCCAGTTCTATTCACATCTGCGTCTCGTATAACCTTTTCCAGCAGGATATTAAAGAGGTCACACGAGAGACTATCTCCTTGTCTGAAACCTCGCTTGGTACTGAATGGCCCGGAGAGGTTTTTTCCTATTTTAACTGAAGATCGCGTATCAGTAAGACTCATTCTGCAAAGTCGTATAAGTTTTGCCGGGATACCAAACTCAGACATGGCCTGAAACACCTTTGATCGTATGGGGCTGTCGAAGGCGGCTTTGTAGTCGACAAAAAGGTGGAAGGTGTCGATTTGTTTCTCTTGAGTCTTTTCCAGGATTTGGCGTAGTGTGAAAATCTGGTCGATGGTGGATTTGCCAGGTCTAAAGCCGCATTGATATGGCCCAATTATCTCTCCGACTTTAGATTTAAGTCTGTCACACAATACGCTCGAAATTATTTTATATGCAATGGGCAGGAGACTTATTCCTCTGTAATTGGCACATATTGTCTTGTCTCCTTTTTTGTGCACGGGACATAGTATGCTGAGGTTCCAATCATCGGGCATGCGTTCTTCTTGCCAAATAGAACAAATAAGCTGATGCATGCGCCTTATCAGCATGTCACTTCCGGTCTTAAACAGCTCAGCTGGTAGTCCATCGGCTCCTGCTGCCTTATTGTTCTTTAGCCGAGATATTGCTGCTTTCACCTCATTTTGGCAAGGCGGTATGCACTCAATACCGTCCTCTGTGATTGGTTCTGAAGTATCTTCGTCGCCGCTACAACCAGATACCAAAAGTTCGGAAAAGTGATCTTTCCACATCCTCAGCACACTTTCTGTTTCAGTCACCAGATTACCTTCTTTATCTCTGCAGGAGAATGTGCCTGTACCAAAGCCTTCGGTTTGATGTTTTACTCTTTGGTAAAATTTTCGGACTTCATTTTGACTCCTGTACATCTCGATTTGCTCACACTCCCGCCTTTCCATTTCTCTCTTTTTCTTTCGGAAAAGGCGTTTCTCCTCTCTCCTTTTCTCCCGATACCTCTCCTTCGCATTACGTGTTGCTACCGATTGCAACGTTGCCATATATGCGACATTTTTTGCTTCAGTAGCATTACGGCACTCTTGGTCGTACCATGGGTTCCTTTGGGGAGGCCCTTGGTACCCAAGTACGGATTTTGCTGCATTTTCCATGGAGTGGGCAATGATTTGCCATTGTGCTGTTATATTATCGGGACGAGGAGTGCTTTCTTCTAGCAGTTGGGTCAGTCGAGTGGAGTATGCCGTAGCTGTCTGTTGTGTCTGCAGCTTTCCGATGTCCAGCTTCCTTGCTGCGTCAGATCGTACGTTTCGCGCTACATTAAGGCGAGTGCGAACCTTTGCTGCTACAAGGTAGTGATCCGAATCTATGTTGGCACCTCGGATCGTTCGTACGTCCAACACACTGGATGAATGCCTTCCATCAATCACAACATGATCAATTTCGTTACTCGTTGTTTGATCCGGGGACAACCACGTGGCCTTATGAATGTCGAGATGTTTAAATCTGGTGCTGCTAACTACCATATTTTTTGCCGCTGCGAAGTCTATTAACCTCATTCCGTTATCGGAAGTTTCTTCGTGAAGGCTAAATTTTCCGACTGTTGGACCAAAGATATTCTCCCTTCCTATTTTAGCATTAAAATCCCCTAGCACTATTTTAATGTCATGGTCGGGGCAGCGGTCATATTCTCTCTCTAGGCGCTCATAGAATGTATCTTTGATCAGTTCGTCCTTTTCTTTGGTCGGGGCATGGGCACAAATTAGACTGATGTTAAAGAACTTGGCTTTTATTCGGATTGTGGCCAGTCTCTCATCCACCGGAGTGAATCTAGATACTAGGTGTTTCAATCTCCGGCTTACCACAAATCCACAGCCAAACTCATGTCTAGTGTTATGGCAGCTATAGTACAATACGTCGCCTTTGGGTGTTGTTGTTACGCCTGTCCCATTCCATCGCATTTCCTGTAAGGCGGTAATATCGGCCTTGTACTTTTGAAGTACGTCCGCCAGTGCGTACACTGCACCTTCTCTATAGAGAGTTCTTACATTCCAGGTGCATATACGCAGATCGTGGTCCTTTAAACGTTTGCGGGGGTCGTCATCATTAGAGGAGTTCATTAATTTTCTTCTTCGTTTTTTCATAGTAATAATGTTCTTTTCCAAGGGTGGGCTACTAACCCGACGCCTCAACCCACTTTTTATCGTTCTTTAGGATGAACGCGCGGCACATTTTAGCTCACTACCCTTATCGGATGGTAAAGGTAGCTACCCCAGGAGGCACCACGAGGAGGTTTGTGTCCACAATTGGGATGAAGGAGTAAACCGAGATGAGCCTGGATTTTGCCATGTTAAAACCATTCAGAGCCGTTACTCGGTGTCCGACCTCCCCTTCTCCTCCGCAACACATAAAGTTATATGTTTTGTTTTCACAATTCATTCCTTTTTGTTATAAAATTGTGTTCACTGGTTCAAACACCAATTCACACAAATTTCCGGCAGGAATGATAAAGGTTTCATTAACGAATTTGATTAAATCAATTAAATAGGATTAGCTCACTTTTTTTAAGAAACACATTTAATAAAAATTATTTAGATCTCGTTTTCAATTTATTTTTTTTTTCAATTCTATCTTATGATAACAATGAATTCATGACCCCGACGTGATTTGAACACGCAACCTTCTGATCTGGAGTCAGACGCGCTACCGTTGCGCCACGGAGTCTGTATGAATTCATTAAGCATTTTATTATAAGTTATTAACTAGCTTTTTTCTATTTTCGGACTTTACAAATTAACTTCACTCCTTTCCCTAGATACGCATTTGCCAAAACAAATATTTATAAATCTTTTCAATTTCTTTCCAATAATGTTAGTAAGTAGTATTGTAGCTAATTGAATCAATTCTATCTTACGATCCGTAATAAACTGCAATTTATTTATTTTATTTATTTATTTATTCATTAATAATCAAAAAGCCAACATAGGCCAAAAGCGATTGCATATTCAAAATTTCGAGTAAGAAAAATTAAACCTTAAAATAGATTATTTAGACCTTATATTACATTATACTTTATTTAACCTTTACCTTAACCGCACTACTTAAAGTCAGGAACAATTATAGCGCATTATCTTAAATATTTTTTAGAATAATATTCCTAAATCTTGCCAAACTTACTGAGAAATTTCTGTCATCATACGCTATTATGGTTTTCCACAACCTACATATTCTGATAACAAATGATCTGTGCATAAACAGCGTATTCATTCTTGGACTTATTAACGCTGCAGTTCTGGAAGAAGGGGAAAACGTAAAAAGTTTATGACCCAGACGTGATTTGAACATGCAGCTTTCTGATCTAGAGTCAGACGCGCTACCGTTGCGCCACGGACTCTTTAAAAATATTATCTTAAAAGCCTCAAAAATAAACAAAATCTTTATAACAAATACCAGATAAAGATTTAAAATTAAATATTATTTTTAATAACCGCCTCTATTTTGGTTGCAGAAGTCGGTCCCTTTCAAGCGGTATTACATGACTAATGTTGATTTTTAAATGCTCCAACATAAGTGGGTTATCCGCGTAGAAACAGACTCAAATGCAGCTCCACAAAAAAGTCTAACGTCGTCAAATTGCATGATCTTGGTGACCAATTGACGTCCCAAAACGTGAAGTTATCGGTCGTTTTGTGTTTCTCGTGGCACCGTCTTGTTGATACTACAAATCGTCCAGTTCATCCTCTTCAATTTCAGACAAAATAAAAATCGGTTATAATACAGAAATTGAGATAATCCACAAGTTTTACTATCAGAAGCGATAATTTCGGCAGTACGCACACTGCGATTATGGGCAGGCCTGATCACATCTTAACGCTTTCAGTCTCTTTATATTTCTTTATAATCTTGTCCATTCCTTGCACAGTAGGTCGATGATGACAGCCATAATCACCCCTTAACGCTCGAAAAGCGGTCACGTTTGAACCCCCACTTTTGTAGTAGGTTTTAACTATGTTTCACATTCTTCGGTTGTTGAACGATCCATTTTCGAAAATGGCAAACCTTAAATTCAACGCTTTTATGATAAGTTGTTATTGTTTTTTGAAAATGTTTAAACAATAACTAAATTAGGGAAGCATTTTCATAAAATACTTAAGACTTTGTGGGATAGTGTATATTGGCCTTAAATAACACTTCAGATGGTAGATATTTAACGGCTGAGAGCCTTGCCAGACCAACAGTTTTGAAACCACTAAATGGATAGTTCTCAAATTTTAATTAATTCAGTTCTCCTCCCTAAAACTCAAAACTCTAGCCTAAAAAATGCATTCTAGTAAAAAAATTCTTTGGATTTATTTTGAAGAAATTTCAAGGAATTACTATTGACCCCGACGTGATTTGAACACGCAACCTTCTGATCTGGAGTCAGACCAATAATCCAAAAATTTCAGGGGATTTTAAAAACAATCTTTGCTGAAGCAACTTTTAGACGACATTTATGAAAAATCAATATTTTTAGGTTGTCGCAAAAAAAATAAAAATTTGGATTTTCCCGGAAGATCTTTCCTAATTTCGACACTCATAAGGTAAAGTATTTTTGAGAATTTTATCAGATTTTTCAGAAGTGCTTTAGAGGTCGCGCAAACTGATTTTGTACCAAAAATCTAGCGTTTTTGACTTTAATTGAATTATTATTGAAATTTGCTAAAAAAATCGGTATTTTTTCGGCTTCTGAGTAAATATTCTTAAAGAAAATTTTCCGATCTTTAATTTTATGTGCATAATAAGTTTCGTCAGGGATTTTCCACATTTTGATACATTATATAACAGTGTTTCGTAAATTTTCAGCAAATATGAAAAAAAATGCTTTATAACTTTTAAAATTTGTATGAAGACTAAAAAAACTAATGATGCAGTTTGAAAGATTATGAAGGTTTAAATAAATTAGCAAAAAAAAAATGAATTTTCTCTCACCGTTCTCGAGTTATACCCTTTTAAAGCTTTGTACACATTGTGTGAAATGTATAATACTATAAGGTGTGAACTAGGTTTGCATTGCTTTAAACTTTAAATAATTGGATTTAGAAAATGTTTTTACAAATAAAATAATAGTTACTTACCACTCATACATAACAATTATATTAAAAACAAAGAAAAATAGAATTGTTATAAATCATTGATTATAGTTCTTGCGATGCTGCTCTACCCCCTGCAGTAAAATCTGAAAGTCTGTTTCAGAAGTTGTGATATTGATATAACTATTAGCCAAGGCCACACCACGTTCTGCGACTTCATTTACAACTTGCAATTGTTGAACTCTGTGTTTTGCTTCCTGAAATGATTTGTTGTTTTCCCATTTTTCTGGATCCGTTTGTAAAAAATCAGTAGAAATGTTGCAGGCTTCAAAAAAAACCAACCAACCAGCCAACTTCTCGGAAAGGTACCACTGATGCCGTAGAAAGGTTTTCAGAGTCTTGCGTGCAACTTTTTCATTAAAGCGTTTGTAATCATACAATTGTTTCAAAAGTCTAAGGTCATTGAGAGGAGCGTATCGGGGACATTGGCATAGGTACCAATTTTTAATATTTACTCTTAAAATAAATGAGGTAAACTCCAGCAAGGCATCAATTTTTGAATTTTGAATGAAAGGTTGTAGCTGGTTTCGAAAAATGCATATTTTTAGAGAGTGTATAATTTTCATCATCCAGCGAGCTCGGTTAATGGCTCCAGGAGATTTTATTGTTGGATGGGGCTCAAGTCTGTTATGTATGAGTGGTAAGTAACTATTATTTTATTTGTAAAAACATTTTCTAAATCCAATTATTTAAAGTTTAAAGCAATGCAAACCTAGTTCACACCTTATAGTACTTACTATCTATACCACCTATATACGACCGAAGATGGAATACAACTCCCATATATGGGCAGGGGCTTCAAAGTCTATTTTGAACCTTCTGGACCGTGTACAAAGGAGGGCGGTGAAGCTCATCAATGACAGTAGGGTATCCAACTCTATTGACTCATTGGAGCATCGTCGGAATGTGGGTTGTGTGGCACTTTTCTATCGATATTACCATGGGAGGTGTTCCACTGAGATGAGTGAACTTATTCCACCCGCCCGAGTATTTCTTCGTAATACTCGCTCATCCAGTGGATCACATCCGTTTGTAGTCGATTGTCCTGTGTTTCGCACAACGCATTATAGAGAAAATTCGTTTTTCAGTCGAACTATCCGTATGTGGAATAAACTTCCCGCAGAGGTCTTCCCCGGTACTTACAATTTATTAAGATTCAAGTCAAATGTCCACAAACACTATTCCCTCTTTCCTCCTTCCCAAACCTTATTTTCCTGATCAACACAATGCACTGCATATATAGGGGGCATCCCCTGAGTGTTGGTTTATCGCTAAAAAAAAAAAAAAAAAAAAAAAAATTATACATTTCACACAATGAGTACAAAGCTTTAAAAGGGTATAACTCGAGAACGGTGAGAGAAAATTCATTTTTTTTTTGTTAATAATATTTAAACCTTCATAATCTTTCAAACTGCATCATTAGTTTTTTTAGTCTTTATACAAATTTTAAAAGCTATAAAGCATTATTTTATAATTTGCTGAAAATTTACGAAAAACTGTTATATAATGTATCAAAATTTATTTATTTATGCACATAAAATTAAAGATCGGAAAATTTTCTTTAAGAATATTGACTTATAAGCTGAAGAAATATCTATTTTTTTACCAATTTTCAACCAAAATTCAAAAAAGCCCAAAAAGGTCGAATTTTGGTACAAAATCAATTTGCGCGACCTCTAAACCACCTCCCAAAAATCGGAAAAAAATCTCAAAAATTCTTAGCCTTATGAGTATTCAAATTAAGAATGATCCCCATATATTTTTTTATTGGGACACCCTAATGTTCATACGTGCATATTTTGTAACTTCATATAATATATCATAATTTATAATTAATAGCTAAAAAGAAATTATTATTTTAATTGGGTTTTGTACAAGCATTTTTCGTGTAGTCGCACAATATCGATTGACTGGCGCTTAGATATTTTTTCTATTAAAATTCTAAGTTTATTTTTATATGTACCTAGAACGAAATTTCTTCAAGACCAATTAAAAACTTTGAACCAATTATCTTTAAAACCGATAAAGAGATTTTTTTTAAAGCTTTATTTAATGTGTAAATTATTTATCATCGGATTAAAAATTATTTTGATTTTGACCCCGACGTGATTTGAACACGCAACCTCCTGATCTGGAGTCAGACGCGCTACCGTTGCGCCACGGAGTCCCATAAGAGACTATCTAACTTAATTATATAAAAAAATAACACTAATGAAAATAATGTAACAATTTTCTAGTTGAAATTTAAAAATTTAAACAAAAGTTCAAGTAATTTGGAATTTTACACAATAATTTTAGAGTTTTTATTAGAAACAAGAAATTGGAATGTATAGAACATTCATTATTCAAAATGTCTTTAATTAAAAATAATCAGACCAAAAATATTTTTCACTGGGACGGGCGTGATTTGAACATAACCATAACATTTTTATAGGCAAACATAATATGGTTGTGGTTTCTTGATAGAGGACTAATTTAACCATAATATGGTTGTCGCTGACAGTAATATGGTTATATTAAACATAATATGTTTGAAATTTTTTTAAAAATAGTATACACATATGTATATCCCCTTAAAATAAATATATAAAAGAGCAACCATATGTTTAGTTTTCTCTTTTAATGTTTCTTTACGCACAGAAAAAAATTCCAATGTAAAATTAACATGGAAAAATGTTGATTGAGAATCATAGTAAATTTCTGCAAAAGTATGCCCATTATTTAAATTTATTATTGTTTCATATTAATTTTAAATGAAAAATATTAAAATATAAATAAATATGGATTCAATATTGAATCCATTAAAAAACCTGTTTTATATTAAAATCAAAAGTTTATCTTGTTAAATTAACATGCATACATAGTTAAGTATGTTAATTTTTTTTATTTTCATTCTTAAAATATGTTATACAATTCCCGTATTCTTCTAATTAAAATTATTTAGTTATGTAAATAGTACATCAAGTTTTCAAATTAGAATGATGACGAAAACCATATCGGGCGATTCTGCTGATGCTTCTGTTGACAAAGGAGAATACAAAATAATTGAAGCATGTGTTAAGGAGCATATAGACGACATGTTTTTGTCATCTGACATGTCAAATTTTCAAGTCACATGTAATTGTGCATGTCTGTCAAAATCGCTGTTTTACATAAGGTTTATAATATTCGGTCACAAACGTACATGTAATTTGCTTCTGACATTGTCTCTGTTTTTTTTCGCATTGTTATTGCAGAAACCAAAGTAGTGCTCGCTTTTAAAACAGCTTGCTGCCGCCATTAAATTTTTTATTTGCGCCGTAAAATAGTTTAGCCAACTTAACATTTTTTTCTTTTAATTCAAAGATACCAATTTAGGATTTTATAATATGTAAAACGGTTTTTATATATATATTCACATAAATCCTATTCAATGGATAGATGATCAAACATATCTCGGTATTGTAAAAAATTAACTTCAGCCGGCTAATGATTCTTCCGGTTTCTTCGCGGCATAGATTTCTGATGTCAGATGGTTTGTCAGAAGAAAATAGAGCACGCTCTAATTGAAATTTTGTCAGATGACTTTGCGTCTGACTTTTACAGAAGCAAAGTTAAAAAGGTAACACACGACATGTATGTATTTTGCAGTGGGAAATTTGACATGTCAGATGACAAATACATGTCGTGTACGGTCGCCTTTACAGCGGTAAGTGTATTGAATTATTCTTAAATAAATGCAAATGTTGTCTCTGAAGCTTCTTCACACTGTTATAACACACTCAAACCAATTTGATTCTACATGTAATTCACGTTGTTTCAACTAGAAATAACTTTCATTCAACGTGATTCGGATTGTTATTTCAATATAAATGACATCTTACTCTAACTTTACTGCATTGTTAAATTAACATGAATTATAGTTATTTTAAAAAAAAAAATGTTGTTGGCAAGTAATTGTTAAATCAGGTTGAATTAACATAAAAAAACGTATGAAAAAAAATCAAAACCGAAAAATTTTAAATCAACCTTGTTTTCTACGTTTTTAACTTGATTTTTTCTGTGTGTGATAGTCTTTTACATATACTGCTTGTCAAAATTTACATTAATTGAAAGCTGTGACGTAGGCTGCACTCAATTTGTAAGCAATTTACTTCCATGGTGTCATCAAGAAAACAATTTATAAAGACAAACATGTAAATAGCTGTTAAATTGAAAGTAAAATTGCCAAACAAATGGAAAGGTGAAATTGAAAGCAATCTCGTGGCCAATTTAAAAAGTGTGAGTGTGTTAGAAAAAAGTGAGAGTGTATTGCAAATTAAAAGGAATTAAAAGGTAAAACTTGATCGTGTGGCCACCATGTTATATGAATAAAATAATTTAATTTATCGTAATTTATTTTATATGTACCTACAGATTTATATACATATAAAGATGTTAGTGTTAGGTAAGTATTTTTATCAGATGACCCCATTTATAGTCAGAGTAGCTTTATATTATATATTATAGCAGTACATATGAAAAAGAATCTTAATTATTGACCCCGACGTTATTTGAACACTCAACCTTCTGATCTGGAGTCAGACGCGCTACCGTTGCGTCACGGAGTCCCATACAAACGTATCGATAATATATATAGTTATACATAATTGTTATGTGATATAATTACTATTTACAAAAAATTTAATAAAATATATTTTCCAATATTGACCCCAACGTGATTTGAACACGCAACCTTCTGATATATAGTCAGACGCGTTGCCGATGCACCACGGACTCCCAAGAAAACGTATCGATAATAAAAATAGTTTTAATTGTGATAAGATATAATTACTATTTTAACAAATTTAATAAAATATACTATCTAAGATTGACCCCGACGTGATTTGAACACGCAACCTTCTGATCTGGAGTCAGACGCGTAACCGTTGCGCCACGGAGTCCCTTGCAAACGTGTCGATAATAAATATACTTTTAGTTGTTATTTGATATAATTACTGCTTAAAAAAATTTAATAAAATATATATCCAAAATTTACCCCGACGTGATTTGAACACGCAACCTCCTGATCTGGAGTCAGACGCGTAACCGTTGCGCCACGGAGTCCCTTGCAAACGTGTCGATAATAAATATACTTTTAGTTGTTATTTGATATAATTACTTTTAAAAAAAAAATTTATAAAAATATTTCCTTAAATTGACCCCGACGTGATTTGAACACCCCAACAAACACGAAGTCAAACCTTTGATATGAAATGACTTTATCATTTGACATCAAACGCAATTCTCAAACGTTTTTCAATTGTTTGATTTAACATTTAAATTCAAATTGATAATGATTTGAAAATAAACATTTGATATCAAATGTTTCTCAATTTGATGTCAAATGTTTGTCAAAGTTAAAATCAAATCAAAAATAAACTTGGCAGTACTAAAGCGAAAAATAAATGTAAGCATTAAAAATGGCGATTAAAGTTAAATTATTTTTCCTTGTGGTTACATGTGTTTTACTATTAAAAATAAATTTTAATATAAAGTGAACAGTTTATTTCTAGTGAAAAATAAAAATTATTTGTGAGAAATTACAATGTTTAAAAATACGAAAAAAAAAGAAAAATAATAAAACAGGAAAGTGAAGAAAGATTGTTGAACGATCGCGGTGCTACAATACTCAAAATAAAAGGGAGCCAAGTATTTAGTCTTTCCAAGAATTAGAAGACGGAAAGAACACTATTTCATCTTTTTGCTATGGTACCGAATGTTTATCTCAAAGTTTATTTAAATAAATAATAAATTTAAATAAAAAAAATTAAATAGTTTTATTTATATTCCACATTCTATTATAATCCACATTTGAAAAACATTTGAGAATTACGTTTGAAAGCAAGTTGAAAATAAAGGCATTTTTCAATTTGAAAATAATTTCCCCTTTTTGTTGAGAACGCTATGATTTACAAATGATTTTCAAATCATTATCAAACGTTTGTCGTTTGAGAAAACGTTTGATTTCAAATCACTTTCAATTTGAAATCAAACCTCCGTGTTTGTTGGGACGCAACCTCCTGATCTGGAGTCAGACGCGTAACCGCTGCGCCACGGAGTCCCATGCAAACGTGTCGATAATAAATATACTTTTAGTTGTTATTTGATATAATTACTATTTAAAAAAAAAATTTATAAAAATATTTCCTTAAATTGACCCCGGCGTGATTTGAACACGCAACCTTCTGATCTGGAGTCAGACGCGCTAGCCACGGAGTCCCATGCAAAGGTGTCGATAATAAATATAGTTTTAATTGTTATTAGATATAATTACTATTTAAAAAATTTTATAAAATATATTATCCAAGGTTCAAGGTTGACCCCGACGTGATTTGAACACGCAACCTTCTGATCTGGAGTCAGACGCGCTACCGTTGCGCCACGGAGTCCCATGCAAACGTGTCGATAATAAATATAGTTTTAGTTGTTATTTGATATAATTACTATTTTAAAAAATTTAATAAAATATGTTATCCAAGATTGACCCCGACGTGATTTGAACACGCAACCTTCTGATCTGGAGTCAGACGCGCTACCGTTGCGCCACGGAGTCCCAAGAAAACGTATCGATAATAAAAAAAGTTTTAATTGTGATTAGATATAATTAATTACTATTTTAAAAAATTTAATAAAATATGTTATCCAAGATTGACCCCGACGTGATTTGAACACGCAACCTTCTGATCTGGAGTCAGACGCGCTACCGTTGCGCCACGGAGTCCCATGCAAATATATCGATAGTAAATATAGTTTTAGTTGTTATTTGATATAATTACTACTTAAAAAAAATTTAATAAAATATATATCCAAGATTTACCCCGACATGATTTGAACACGCAACCTTCTGATATATAGTCAGACGCGTTACCGATGCGCCACGGAGTCCCAAGAAAACGTATCGATAATAAAAATAGTTTTAATTGTGATTAGATATAATTAATTACTATTTTAAAAAATTTAATAAAATATGTTATCGAAGATTGACCCCGACGTGATTTGAACACGCAACCTTCTGATCTGGAGTCAGACGCGCTACCGTTGCGCCACGGAGTCCCATGCAAACGTGTCGATAATAAATATAGTTTTAGTTGTTATTTGATATAATTACTATTTAAAAAAAATTTAAT
Source organism: Pollenia labialis (assembly GCA_949318255.1). Taxonomy (NCBI): domain Eukaryota; kingdom Metazoa; phylum Arthropoda; class Insecta; order Diptera; family Polleniidae; genus Pollenia; species Pollenia labialis. Next base: position 132,226,444 of record OX439142.1, on the reverse strand, counting down.
AAAATATATAATCCAAGATTGACCCCGACGTGATTTGAACACGCAACCTTCTGATCTGGAGTCAGACGCGCTACCGTTGCGCCACGGAGTCCCATGCAAATATATCGATAGTAAATATAGTTTTAGTTGTTATTTGATATAATTACTACTTAAAAAAAATTTAATAAAATATATATCCAAGATTTACCCCGACATGATTTGAACACGCAACCTTCTGATATATAGTCAGACGCGTTACCGATGCGCCACGGAGTCCCAAGAAAACGTATCGATAATAAAAATAGTTTTAATTGTGATTAGATATAATTAATTACTATTTTAAAAAATTTAATAAAATATGTTATCGAAGATTGACCCCGACGTGATTTGAACACGCAACCTTCTGATCTGGAGTCAGACGCGCTACCGTTGCGCCACGGAGTCCCATGCAAACGTGTCGATAATAAATATACTTTTAGTTGTTATTTGATATAATTACTATTTAAAAAAAAAATTTATAAAAATATTTCCTTAAATTGACCCCGGCGTGATTTGAACACGCAACCTTCTGATCTGGAGTCAGACGCGCTAGCCACGGAGTCCCATGCAAACGTGTCGATAATAAATATAGTTTTAATTGTTATTAGATATAATTACTATTTAAAAAATTTTATAAAATATATTATCCAAGGTTCAAGGTTGACCCCGACGTGATTTGAACACGCAACCTTCTGATCTGGAGTCAGACGCGCTACCGTTGCGCCACGGAGTCCCATGCAAACGTGTCGATAATAAATATAGTTTTAGTTGTTATTTGATATAATTACTATTTTAAAAAATTTAATAAAATATGTTATCCAAGATTGACCCCGACGTGATTTGAACACGCAACCTTCTGATCTGGAGTCAGACGCGCTACCGTTGCGCCACGGAGTCCCAAGAAAACGTATCGATAATAAAAATAGTTTTAATTGTGATTAGATATAATTAATTACTATTTTAAAAAATTTAATAAAATATGTTATCCAAGATTGACCCCGACGTGATTTGAACACGCAACCTTCTGATCTGGAGTCAGACGCGCTACCGTTGCGCCACGGAGTCCCATGCAAATATATCGATAGTAAATATAGTTTTAGTTGTTATTTGATATAATTACTACTTAAAAAAAATTTAATAAAATATATATCCAAGATTTACCCCGACATGATTTGAACACGCAACCTTCTGATATATAGTCAGACGCGTTACCGATGCGCCACGGAGTCCCAAGAAAACGTATCGATAATAAAAATAGTTTTAATTGTGATTAGATATAATTAATTACTATTTTAAAAAATTTAATAAAATATGTTATCGAAGATTGACCCCGACGTGATTTGAACACGCAACCTTCTGATCTGGAGTCAGACGCGCTACCGTTGCGCCACGGAGTCCCATGCAAACGTGTCGATAATAAATATAGTTTTAGTTGTTATTTGATATAATTACTATTTAAAAAAAAATTTAATAAAATATATAATCCAAGATTGACCCCGACGTGATTTGAACACGCAACCTTCTGATCTGGAGTCAGACGCGCTACCGTTGCGCCACGGAGTCTATCTACAGTTGCTTTACAAATATTTGCTTAAAGTTAACAACTTAAAATTGTTCTGTTAAGTTTCTGTTTTACTTTTTCAGCAAAGTAGATTCGTACCCCATGAGGTCCTAATAGAAAACATTAAACTCTTTTAGAAAAGCATAACTTAATATTGATTTTTTTTTTGTTTAAATGAAATTGTTTAATTAAACTTAGTTATAAGTAAAATGATATCAATAGGAAGTGAACTGACAATCAAAATGTATTAATAAAGAGGCCTCAGTACTACAACAATGCAACAATTTGGTTGCTAGAGTTCAGACGGCAAATGTCAAAATGCCTTATTAAAAAATGTAAATAAACAAAAAAAAGGCCCTTAACGTCACACCACTAAGAAAATCACTGCAAGCAGCTGCTTGTGAGGTCACTTTATTAGTACATTCTGGTGACAATAATAAAAAAATTTAAAAAAACCGAAGTATAAATTCATAATAGCAATAAGATTTGAAAAAATATATACCTATAACGCACTTGATCAACAAGAGGGTATTAACTCAAAATTTTTATTTTTCACTTTTTGGAAGATTTCGACACGTAATGTAATGAAACGTTGGTTTAAAAATTCTTTTTCAACAAAATAATTTTTAAATTTTGAGTAAATACCCTTGATTTAGTGCGATATATATATATCATTACCTTCAGTTGTAAGGACTTACATTTATTGTAAAGCCCCCATATTTCATTTGTTGTTTTGCAATGGTTCGTAAAATTGCTGAAGCCTATAATAGTACACGGAATTTAAAAAGACACATGCGCATGTGGTTCTGACGTGATTTTGACGACACCACAAAGCCACAATAGCAAGTTCGTGTTGTGTGATGACGACAAAATTACGTCAGAACCACATACGCATGTGGCTTTTAACATTCCGTGTACTGTACGCTTAAGTCCTATAATGTTAAAGGAAATGTAGTTAAAATATGAAATTTTATAACAATGCACATTGGGGCAAAAGGATGCATTTTGTGGCATTAATTATACCGCTGGGCTTTGACGAATGTTATATATGTATATTAAAGAGCAATATTAAAAGATTGAGATAATTAAAAAAATATGCAAATATTTCTTTGCTAAATTAAGAAAAATTGCACAAAATCAAAAAAAAAATATGTTTAAAATTCATTTAAAGTATTACAGGTATGTATTCATCACGGTTGCCCCCAATATAAGTATAGTATAAAGCTGGGTCACACGATTGTCGCAAATGCACCAATATGACACAATTTTGACTGTCTTAAATCACACGATTGCCCTGTTTTAAACAAATTTAATTGCCGCTAGTTGGTAGAAAGCGAAATGGTTACAACAATGAACGCAGCACAGTTACACGATTGTTCTTACTAGTGTTAACTGCAAAAACATCTGTTGTGGTTCATTTATATTTTTAGCAAAAAATTAAAAAGTTTTTAAAAAACATTTTTTAATGTTAAACGAGATTTATTAAATTAAGAAAAAATTAATTAATAATTAGTATAATGGATTTAAGTGACTTAATAGTGAAAAAAAAATCAAATTAATATTTCAAGCATATGAAACCCTAAGAAGGGAAATAATTACATCTTTATATAACCTAGAAAATATTAAAATTAGTGAAAAATATTCAAAATGCTATTGCACAAAAAAGGCACTTTTCGAGCAAGATTTTGAAGTTGATTTAAGTTCAAAACATTTCAAAGTTTTTCTTGGGATTCAAAAATTAATTAACAAGGTTTCTTTCAAATGTGCTAAATTAAATTAGAAAAGCTAAAGATATTATACAAATAAAACTGTTAAGCGAATAAGAATTATAAACCTCAGTTTTACTTGTAACAATATCAAAGCGTTAACAAAAACAACAACAATAAACAGTGAGTTTATCTTTTCAACCTACCAATCTGAGAAGTTTTTAAATGTTAACAGGGGGGCTCGTCAATAACTTTTTGATCATTAAATTTTCACATTTCTTAATTGGCCAAAAATAACTACTTTAAATGCGCGTAACTCTTAAACAAATAGATAGAATTTAATGAGAGTTAATCTAATCGTTTTTGGTGAAATTACCTTCCAATATACATATGTACATGGTTTGCATTTGTTACCTTTTTTTTATTTATTTTTTCGTTTTTTAAATTTAACACTGTGCCAAAAAAAATACGCAGTCAAGTGCAGAAAAGTGTAAGCTTTCAGATGGTAGAAAGAAATTTTTAAAAATCTCAAGTTTAATACTTTAATTGTTGCCAAAAGCCCCCATACCTGCCCCATCGTACAATGTATTGAATTATGTTGGTTGTAAACATTTAAAGAGGTGAAAAAAGATTAATCAAAATAAAATAAAACTTCACTTACTGATTTAAAATTATTTGAGAACGAAACATTTTAAAAAACTTTTTGTCTCTACTGTAAAATTTATTAAAGTGGACTTTGCTCTTCTACGCCTGAAGATAACAATGTGAAATTATGTAATTATGAAATATTTGTAATTTTAATAGCCATTTTCTCAATGTACAGACAAACTGTCTGTTACCTTATGTAAACATAAATTTATTAGACCGATAAACTGTCTGTTAACAATTTTGGGTTTCTCAATAAACCGAAAAGATAATCCTATAATGAGAAAACGGCCATAAGTATGTTAAATAATAATAATATTAAATAATAAAAAAACAGGTGACAAATTTTGACGTGATTTGAACACGCAACCTTCTGATCTGGAGTCAGACGCGCTACCGTTGCGCCACGGAGTCCTTGCATTATCATTAATTTTAAAGAGATTAATATATTTTGAAGGAATTTATTCAGATTGCTATTTTCTAAAACATTTCATTTAGGAAATATTTTCATACAAATTGTTAAAAATTCCCAAACATTTTATATGGAAAACTTCGCAACGTATGGTAAAGGGACTTACTAAATAACCCCCTTCATGTATTTATTTTTAATATTTTAAAAATGTAACAGAAACGGTCATAAATAATTTGATGCTTGTGAAAAATTTTGATTTTGGTCAAATGAATTCAAAAATTATTCGTTTTAAAAATATTAAATAAAGATTTAATAAGCAATTATAGTGAATATATTGATTACAATGTGTATTTCATATTTAAAATATGGAAAATCTTAGTTTCATTAATTGATCGATTTAATTTTCTTCTAATTACATGCACAAATCTGTCTGTTCTTCTACGAATATGTTTTTCTTACAACTTTAAACAAAAAAATACTTTTCCTTTACACGATAAAATTCCCTTAAATTGTTCAAAAACTTTAATAAAAGAAATTTATGTATTAATAATAAAACACTCATTTTTTCTATTTATTAATTTGAAAATAATATAATTATGAAAAAACATTTACAAAAGGAAACCTCCAACAAGCTCATTCCCTTGCAAGGCATTTTCAAAAAGAAACTCTAAAAACCATTATAATTTTTTTTTCTAATATCTCATAATATTGATTTTTATTCTTTTGTTTTGTATGCCTCCACTAGCCGCCTCTAAACTGCTGTAACACAACAACCCAAAACAAAAAAAAAACATGAATCTTTTTTTTGTACGCTAAATTTTATATTTTTTTTTTTTTTTTTTTTTGGAAAGAAAAATTTTAAACTTATTATCGACAAAACTAATACACAAGCAAGTTTTTCTTTTCATGCTTTAAAAGAAGCAGTAATGAAAGCAACAAACGAACAACAACTACAACAAAAAAATCAGAATTAGTAACAAAATATAATATAAAGGCAAATAAAAAAAACATAACAAAAAAAAAATAAAAACTTAAGAAGAAAAATCTTAAAAGAATAAATAAATAAAAGAAAAAAAATTTAAGAAGTACTATTACTTGTTCATGGTACTATAATCTTGAATACTCGTGTATTGGCATCATCATGTTATTTTATTACATGTATACAAGTTGATATTTTACCAAAATAATATTCCAGTATACTGAAAAACAACAACAAGAACAGCAAATAAAAGAGCCAATACCAAATGCTGTTTAGCCATTAAGAAACTACTACTACTCTAATACAACCACTACACATTAAATTCACAACTACTATTACGAGGACGTTCAAGAAAACCCAGCATACATTTAAGAGCTTTTGATTAAAAACAGTTTTTGAAAAGCTTTTTCTAAACTCTTCAATTTATGAGGAAACTGAAATGTCTAAGATGTTTTTTTTTTCTTCGTGCCTAAAATTAATCGAATTGTTTGCTGGTTATTAATATCTACTGCTGCAACTACTATTCATTGTATTAGAGATAAGTATTTATTTCTGATTTTTTTTCTTTGTTCCTTTACCAGCTCTAAACCACTATTATACAATACAGCTTAGAAATTTTGAGTAAAATGAGAATGTGTGTGTTGATGTTAGCAGGAAATAGTAATGAGTGCTGGTGAAAGTAAGCAGCACAATGGGCTATTAAAGGAAAACTTGAAATTTACCTCGACATTTAAATGAAATGTATTTGATTTAATATTAAAATATGTGGCAGTAATAAAATTTAGGTGCTTTAGGGATCAAAACACAAATTTTTTACAATTAAGCTCTCGATATTATGAACTAATTTCATAAACACAGCTTTTTCATTTAAATTTAGGTGTAATTGGTTCTCCTTGTAATGAATTTCCATGCCGTAAAGTGTTTTTAGAATGAACAAATTTTGCAAATATAAATATGGCTCTCACAAATTTTTGTCCCGATATAATGAATTATTTCAAACAAAATTCTGTTAGGGTATTCCCAAAGATGAAAATAGGAATAAAAGTAAAGTATCTGTGAGAACAATTTCGACAGCAGGCTTTTTAAGGATATTGATGAAGCAAAGCTCAATTCATTATTCGACGTACGTGGTACTGTAATTCAAACTAAAATACCAGTTTTTTTTAGCAAAAGTGGAAAAAATGTAAAGTCTATAAAAAAGCCTCTAAATAATGAAGTTATTTACTGGTCTCGTACAGATTCATTATAGGGACGAACTAACTGCCAGGCAAATTAATAAATTAATAATTTCTATTAAAAGTAAAAAACTTACTACAACGCATCCTACTGACTTAAAGGGAAGAATCATCAAGCCAAGTTTGAATTAAAATTATATGATTGGTGGCAATAATGGTGCCTTTCTAAGGCATTGTTAACGATCTTAAACTAGTTACCACCGGACATTTAATCAAAAAAGTTAGCTGCAAACACAGCGGTAAAGGTAAGAGCCAATAAAGCATGGAGGGATTACAATTTATCTCAACGAGATAAATTGGCACCCGGACGTTGATGATATCACACCTGAGCCAATCTTTGATCCTGGCTTCACGGTAAGCAATTTGGATAATGAAGTTCACTAAGATGACATAGAAATTCCCGCGGTTGCGATAAGGATATTGATTGTTTGGTCTAAAACGCTGTATTGAGTCTGTTCTGGCATTTACTCCAAGCTGTTGTACTAAAGAATTCCCCTATGGCCATCTATACAGCCGTGAGGCACACTCGATATAGGGAGATATCTGGCAGGGATATTCACACTATTACCAATTGTTAAGATCGCTAAGAAATGTGTTTATCACATCGAGAATTGTTCAATAATGTCGGATATCTCTGAAGGAAATAGCGAAACATTCAGTGGTTACCTTTAAATGGGTCCATGGACACAGGGGCATACATGGTAACTGTATGTCTGACTCGTTGGCGCATGCATGCTCTTCCTTGATTCGGAACAGTTCAGTATATGATAAAGGTGTTTCACTCCTCTAAAGAGAGCAACTTATTGCACACAAATTTCATGCTATTGCCAGACAGAGATCGTTTAATGAAGCATCCTGTGGGGAGATCGGGAAATACGCCCAAAGGCTTGGGCTTCTTTATAATAAATGATGTAAAAGTTGTGGCGACGAGGAGGAGGAAGAGTCAACGAAACATCTTCTGTGTCATTGCCCGGCATTCTGAGATATAATACTTGTACTGTTTGGTAGCTGAACCCTTGGGGACAAAACATGACTCTCTGACATTAATAAGAACTTGAAGCTCTTCTTCATTGAATTAACCGAAAAGCTGAGTCAGATTTTCAGAAGCCAAACAATATAAGAACCCTATGAGACAGTGAACTATGGCAACACAACGAGAACTAATTAACCCATGTGAGATGTTCTTGATCGTGAGAGAACACTGAACTGGAAGAATCCACATCACTTTGCTACTTAAGTAGTATCCTAACAAGCACGGGTGGCTCATGCAAAGATGTAGCTTACCGAATCTCCAATGCTAATTGAGCATTCGGTACCCTTCGTTCAGTATGGAAATCTTCTGCACGAAGATTGGCTTCTTTACCTCTTGTGCTAAATCTGTGCTCTTTTATGCACGTGAGACTTGGAACACAACAGAACACAAAGTGAATTCCCCAGAAGTTGTTGCCATATAGACAAAAGAACATTACAATTATTTATTAATATGATCATGCAGTCACAAGGTCATAAATACATTTTGTCACTGTCGCAGCCAGTATTGTTAATTCCCCAGCAGCTTTATAATGCAGATATGTTTTCACTCCGTTATATAATGATAAAAAAAAATATGTATTTATTTACTTTTAAGCAGGTCTTATAAAGTCAAAATAGAATTATACGAGCATATTAATGCATATTACGATAGTTCAATGGTTTCGAAAGTTATCGTTCGCATAGAAAATTTATATAAAAAACACTTAAGTAGTTTTAAAAATATTTTCCATATAAAAATCGTTGATCAGGCAGTTAGTTTAAAGTCATAAGTTAATAAATATTTTTATATATTAAGTCGAATAGTTTTATAGGCATAATCATAGTCATGATCGTAGTCAAAGACGTAGTTGATCATAAATCTACTAACTTGTATAATTGTAACAGATGAAAAAAAATATACAGATACAATTTACAACCTAACCCATAGTGCTTTCAACTATGTAAGTAATTCGCGTTGGAGCACGAGGATGTAGCAAAGTTTTAAGTAAATTCTATTCTACATTATTTCTTTTATAGAAACCTTATCAACATCTAAACTCCCGCATGTTTAATGCGCTTACAACTACTGCTCTTCAATATTCTTTTTTTCACAAGATTGAATTTCTTTTCATTTTGTTGTTGCTGTTGTTGTTGTTTTTTTACTCATATAGACAACAAAAAATATTTTTATTCTTTATTACAGCACAAAAAAATAAGTTAAATTAAAAAGAAAGAGGAAAGTTTTATGTTTAGTAATACAACTACATTCATATACTTACAATACACAGACTTAGACGTATTTCTTCTGACACACTCATTCACTTACACACACACACCCACACACCCACACAACGATAACTACGCAAAGTATTAAAAGTAATAATAAGTAGTACCTTTATAGCTCAAACTACGTTTTGAATTCATTTATTTAACTTTTTTTCAAAAGAAGAGTGTAGAAAAAAAACCAACATACTTTGCATAGACATTGAAAATGAAAAATAAATGTATATAAATTTATTTTTTGTAAGCAAAAAGGATGCCCGTGTTACATACACCCATACATACATATCCTTACAATGATTTTTTTCACATATACACGCAGACGTTTACAATTATTTACTACTTGAATACTACACACATACTCGGCTCGACTCGTAAAGTTTAGTCATAACCCCCTAATATTTCTATGCTTTTCATTTCGCCTTTTTTAGACTGCAGCGGCAGTATTATTTTTCAGTTTAAAACTTTTTTTTTTTGGATTTTCGAAAAGCAGCATTAGAGCAGCAGCAGGAACTACAACTGTGTCGCCGTTTATTGTAAAATAAAATAAAAACAGCAAAATATAGAAAATAAAAAATAATGTTGAAAAAAAAACAACCCTCCAACGCGCTTTTCTATTGGTATGAGTGTCATCTATTCACTCAAATCTCTCTAAACACAACATTTTTGAAAAAATGTGAAAAACTTCAAATTACAGTGATAGAAATTGTTATTTGGATTATTTGACGGACTAAGTTTAGAATAATAAAACAAGTAAAGGCCAGGGATAGAAAAAATAAGAAAGGACTTTGTTCGTTTTAAAATGTTTTCAGTTTCAATTTTGCACATAAGACTATTTCAAGGCATATTCGAAATCACGAAACATAAAAGAGTTATAAAAATCAGCAACATTGATCATGTTTCCATATCCCTAGGGGGAAGAGAACTAACACTAAGCTTCTCACGTGGCAGTTTAAAAGTGGAAGGGACCGGTTCTAGTTCTATCACTTTATCGAGCCCTGACCGTGAAAATAACGTAATCGCCAAAAATAAATTTTTACAAGAGAGTGTTTTTTTATTTTATTTCATATACATTTTGTATGAAATTTGTCGCTTACGATAAAATTGTTCTTGCTATAAAATCGTAACGGTGCCTTATGTGACCATGACATTTTAGGAGATAATGCAAGTGTTGTCAATAAAGTCATTTATTAAAAAAAAAAAAAACCAAAATTGAAAATGATAGGGCTCGATAGACATGTCACTTTAATATGGTAATGTCCGGCACCTTTTTGTAGCACATTTTACCCGGAATTCGGGACTTTCATTTTAAGAATAATCCCTGGATCTCGTTATTCGGGATTGGCATCCCTAACTGCTCTGCATCTGATGTGCAGCGCCTGCGTATCTGCCCGTCTACACCAGAGAAAAAATTATGTTATCTTTAATGTAGACAGCACTTTTTTGTATACATATATGTATTTATTGCCGGCAATTTATGTTTCAATAATTATTCGTCAATTTTCGTTGACAATTATTGCTAACATAAAACATAAAATTTGGTTGTCAAATGAGAAAAAAAGAAGCAATTGTGTGGGAAAGAAATTAAGTTTGTGCAATGGTAGCAAATTATAATTGAATTAAATGAATTAATTTAAAGAATAAAATAAGCACTAAAAAAAATTGCAAAAATAATTTTTATTAATATAATTTTTTTCTTATTCGATTTTTATTATTTAATTTTATATTAATTTGTTTAAAATTGAGTTCTTTTTTATATAAAAATAATTATTTTATTTTAACAAAAAATTAAATTTATTAAAATATTTTTATATTTTTATATAAATAACGAATTAAAGCTTAAAATTTAAAATACATTTAAATAATAAAATCAAATAAGAAAGAATTTATATTAATAAAAATCAGTGTTGCAAATTCTTCTTTGATCGTTTTTTATATTATGAGTTAACATTAATACGTTTTGCCATGCCTTTAACATGAGCTAGCAATAAGAAATATTGATCTGTTATGCTGAGACATTTTATTTTGTGTAGACCAAGGGTAAAAGCATCTCTACAAATGTCAGCTATTCTAAAATGTAAAACTCGCATCACAAAATTGGCCGATCCATATTGCGCCAAACACTTAACCAAACTGTGAAAAAAACAAGCGTTGGCATCAGCTAATTTGCATGATCATCGCAAACATGCCCATAGGTATATAACCAAATAGTTATGTTTAGTCGTACAGTAATAAAGACATATATGAATGTAGTCCTAAAATCACTTAACCATTCATTTATAACGTCATATCGATATGTTTAAAATCACCAAGCTTCACTGCAGGTGTTAATCTCTCGTAACGAGAGACATCAGTAGTTACGGAATTTTTATTTTCTTGAGTACGTCTGCAAACAAATACATTAGTGCTGTTCATGAAAATCTTATTCACAAATTATATGGTTATAAATTGTATTAACAGCAACAAAATACATTAAAAACAAATAAGAAACTATGGTCGGTCAATTACGACAACATGATACCTTACACCACAGTATATAAAAAAAATTTTTGCGAGTCTACCATATTTGCGACACATACCATATTTGCGTCTGGACCGCGCAAGACAAAATAATACGTAAATTGTTTATGTATGGGCATAAAAAACTTTCTCGGAAAGAAGTTTGTAAGTGGACTATGTAAATCAAAGGCAGATTCTCACCATTTACATAAGCTTTGTCCTTATGACAATTGAATCGTAAAAATCAAATGTAAATACGAAAATGAAGCAACACGTTAAACAGATTTTCAAAAAATGTTCGCTTTACACCAAAAAAATGCTGCAAAATTTAGCTTTTTTAAAAAATATGCAAAAAAAAAATGCTGCAAAGGGTAAAATATGCCAAAATATGCACAAACAAATCAATTCTAAAATTCATAAAAAGCTCTAAAACGTATAAATATATTGTGTATGCCTTCATTGGTCGCACAGGGAAAAACATGCAATTGCAAATTTATGATTTCCCCTGTCATTACCATATTCACATTGTTATTATCCATCTTTTTATCAGTGTAGCTCAAAAAGCAGAAAAATTATATTTTGTAGATATAATTTTTTACATTTTTTTTTAACATATCAGACTAAACACACCAACAACAAGAACAACAACTAAAGCAACTACAACAATAACAAACAGCACGCATACCAGCATCAAAATAATAAAAAAATAAGTTCAGATTTTTAACTGCGAACACGTAGTTAAACATTTTTTTTTAAACCTGTAAACTTAGAATACGGCAAAACAACAAGAAAAATATCAACGTGCACAAGTACAAAAATATAGTAGACGCAGTAAACGTCGACGTCACCGTCACGTTCAACATAAGAAAGCTACGTGAATTACAGAAAAAAATATAAAAATCATGTAATAGATGTAGTAAATGATGAAAAATAAAAAACTGAAAATAAAATAATAAAAAAATCATACAAACGCGCACACACACACACACTTATTCGAAACACTCACTTACAAAAGAGACCCTTTTTCTACAACAAAAACAAAAAACAAACTTACAATGTATTTCTACTACATTCACTAAACAAAAATGAACTAAACAACACATAGACGACTTATGCATACACTCTTATTTATATTTATAAAAACTTTTCTAACAGCAAAAGTAGAGTAGAGTACATCAGAGCCAAAGTGAACGAACCAAACTTAAACAACCCCTGGTGCTGCTGTAGCATTTCGCTGTTCTATGTTCGCGTTTTAAAGTGCAAAAAAAATTAAAAGTTTTTTCCTTTGCCTCCTTTATTTTTGGGTTTTTTTCAGTTTTATTTTTGTGAATTTTTTTTTTTTTTTTGTTTTTTGCTCTTGTAGTAGTGTTTAGTTTCGTTTTTAGCTAATGCTTATTTTTATATCTTCACAACTTGTTACCCTTCCTGCCTCCACCCACTTTCTTCATTATTCCACCCAAATCAACAGTTTTTTCTTTTAAATTGAGAGACATTAGACTTTGACTTCGTCTACTACTATTTTATGGAGGATTTTTAAAAAATATAGAAAAACAAAAAACCGCGCGCGTTAATATTACTTTACTACTATTGCCAGTATATAGAATATATGACTATGATTTCGTTTACTATATTTTATTGCAGACATTTAAAAGAAAGGATTCCTAAAGGAAGTTTTGTTTGAAAACATGGTTCTTTAACGAATTTAGTATTGAAATTAGTTTCTGAAAAAATGAATAAAGCACTTAAGAAAGTAAGGTCGACCATATGATATCCTACACCACAGAATGAAGAAATTGGTTGCATATTTGATATGAAATTAATTATAATGTCGGATAGCCAGGCCGCACTAATAGCACTATTTTCTAGTTATATAGGTGAAATCCAGGTTGGTCTTCGACTGTTTTACGTCTCTGGGAAACACAATAATTTGAATTTGTATTGGTAACCCGGCCATGAGTGGCATGTGGACAACGAAAAGGCTGACTGCTTGGCAACCAGTGGCGCTCGCCGTCCATTTATGGGCCCTTCCTTTGACGTCCCTATTGGTCACATTAATGGGACGTTACATTCATGGTCCGAACGTGAATTCATTCACACATGGAGCTCCTCTTCTGGGTTAAAATTGAGATATGTGTACCTGTCCCTAGGAAAGGCAGGTAAACAACCTCTGCTTGAGAAGGGAGAGCTTAGGCTACATGTTGGCATATTAACGTGGCACTGTGATCTTAGATACCATCACTTTATAATGGGCAATTTTTTTATGTCAATGCCAAAATTTATAAGGAAGTTGTGGCATGAAACGCTATTTTCGAAAGTTTTTAGTATTTGCATGGGAGGTAAGATCAACTAATGGACCGACTCCAATAAAATTTGTTAAGATGATTTGTACTACTGGTTTACTACTGTTTTAACAAAATGTTTATGTATACAACAGAACAGGGTTTAAAAAGCAGCAGTCAAAATCAAAAAATTGCTTTTTCTTCCACTTTCTGATTTTTCGTAGGACGAAAATAAACCGTTGCCTTTACTTCTGATTCATTAAATGAAAACAGTCGTAGTGAAGGCAAAAGCAAAAAACGAAAAGTTGAAAACAACAAAGAACATCGGCACTCGACATGTTCGGAAGTGTTTCGTTTGACAGACTGACACTTTTAATAAATACCGAAGTTAAAGAAGATGGGACGTTGTGTTTTTGCCGCTTTTTTTTAATACATGTGTACATAAATACACACGTTTTATTTAATTTCAAAAAATTAAAAAGATTGTTAAGCATTAAAATAAATACATATGTATGTATTTATGAACACATGTATTTTTAAAAAAAAAAAAAATCGGAAAAAAACAACGTCCCATCTTCGGTAACTACGGGATTTTTTAAAAGTTTCAGTCTGTCATACCAAACACTTTCGAACATGTCGACTGCCGATGTTCTTTGTTGTGTACAACTTTTCGTTTTTTGCTTTTGCAACAGTTTATTTTTGTCCAATGACAAATGAAGATGTCGAAGTTGCAGTACAATCTTATGACTTTTACTATCTCAACTGCAGCTTTTTAAACGCTGCAACAGAATTTTACCCATTCTTTTAATCAAATTTTACTCATATACACAGATTTCAATTACAAAATTATTTAACGAAAACTATTGTGTTGATTTAAAGAAAATTTGTGTAGTTGAATAAATTTTGATGATATTTAAGGAAAAACTAAGTTGATTTTTTTTAGTTAACATTACCAATTATATTTGGTTCCGTGTAAAGAGTGGATCTAGTAGGACCAATTATTAAATGAAATTCAGTACTCAAATACTTCGTGCCAAGGCCCATTGAAAAGGTCTGCGCAAGAAGCCTGATGATCATTGTTTATGTTCTTTTTAGTTGTCAAAAGTTGTTTCACATTTTGCTTACGTGTGCATGTATACGTTTGTTTACGTTTATGGTATGCCACACATACACGTTTTTTCCTTTTGCTTTGTATATGTGGTAGTAAATTTTTGACAACTAAAAAGAATCGTTTTTTGTTTTTGTAAAAGTAAGCAGACCTGATAGATGGGCCTTGCTTCGTACTTAAATTTTGCCATAATTAAATTTTTTTTAAGGGATTTAAATTTAGAACAAAATTTTTCGGAAAAAATTTAATAATTCTTAGATAAATTTAAGTCTATTTTACAGTGGGATAATTTGTGATAATTTAAAAATCACAAATGTTAGTTGTTTTCTGTAAGCACTTAAATTAATTATAAAATTTTGTACTTTAATTAAAAAAATGGAAATAAAACCAAGAATTAACCGAAATAAAACACAAACTTTTTGTATGTTCTGACTTTGTACTAAAACTTTTGAAATAGAGTAAAGTTTAAATTTAAAAGGTAAATTTGAAAAAGAAATTAGGATGTATTACAATTATAGCACTTTTACACACTGACTTTTGCTTGGCAGGCACCTCTGTGGTGCAGAGGGTAGAACTGCAAAGAATTCTGATGATGAGAATGCGGTTATTCTCGAAACGTAAATTCAACCCGAGTTCGAGCCAGCTCAGCCAAGAATAAAATTATCAATAAATTTTAATTAATTTCATGTTGTAAAATTCCTTCCTTCAATAAAAATAATTAAAGAAAATTCAATTTGATGAGCTCAAGCCTAACTAAACATCAAAATTTCAATTTAAATCGACAAATCAACTAAAACAAAATCACAATTGTTTTTGAAAACATATAACTGAAACTTAGTCCTTATAGCTTTAAAAGCTTAAATTAAAATTTTAAATATTATAAGCAAAATATTAGTACAATTCAAAAGTATTTCTCTATAATTTGTAGCATTTAATACTAAAACTAGGATTATGAATTATGAATAAAGAACATACATATACAAATAAATGTTGTACTAAAATTTAGACCAATGTATTTAAAATCTCGAAAAAAAACTTAAGATTTGAATTTGTTAGCTTATCTATAAAAAATATTATGTATGTATTTATTAAGAATTTACTATTTAAAAAAAAATATTTTACTAAAACAACACAAATCAATTCATCCAAAGTTGTATGGAACAGTGAAGTAAGACAGCGTTTGGAAAGGTTTAATCTAAATTAAACTTTTTTCATAAAATTTTAATTTTTAAACATCTGTCTAACTATTACTCTGCTTTTAACGTTGTTGTTGTCTTATAATATTTATTTTTTGGATACATACAAATAATGAAAAACTTTGAGAGATTTTTTCCCAAAAAAAACAAACAAAAATCTTAAGCAATAAAAATAGTAATCAGTGGCCCAATTGTATAAGAAATATTTTACCGCTCTTACCCATTTCTTTACGAAAACTTTTTTGTATTAAGCCCTCCCGTCGAGTTAGAAAGAGATGAGCATTATAAGAAAAGCATTAGATGAGCTAAATTAAAAAAAAAATAGAAACAAAATATAATGAAAAATATAAAAATTTGTATTTTTATGGAATGATTACAATAAAGCAGTTGTTGTTGCTGCTTTCCTCCTCTTTATCTTTGAAGGGAATAATAATAGTGGCAAGTTATAATAAAAATAGTAGTAAAATGAATGTCACACAGGTCTCAAACGAAAATGGGTGGTTTATGAAACAAGTTAAAAACGGAAGCTGCTTGACGCTAGCGGCGACTTAACGTCTCTGCCGACGTTGCTTAAATGTTGGATTCTTTTTTTTGCTTTTTATTTTTTATATTTGGCAAATAGTACAGCGAAAAAATGTGAAACAAAACCAAAGGAGACATTAATATTATTTTAGTTTTTTTCTGTTTATTTTGTCGAATTTAAGAATTGCGTGCAAGATACTTAAAGGAAAAAAAATTATAGTTAAATGAAACATAAAAGGCAGAGGAGCAAAAGAGGAAAAATATGTCTTGAAGTAAAAAAGCAATTTATCAATTTATTGTTTTAAATTAGAATATAACAATAAGATGGTGATGTGTTATTAATAAATGCATACCTATTATGAATTCTTATTTTTAATATTGAGGGCTGGACTCTCGTGCATTTAATGTTGGAAAATATGCGAATAAAAGAATTTAAAATATGATTAAAAAACTGTACAATTTTTATTTTAGAAAATGATAGTTTTTGGATGAATTTGCTTACAAAGCTATATAGAGCGAATTTCCTTTTCTCGTCAATACCTTAGACTGAATTATAACGTCCACGGCCACTGTGACACTTTTGAAAGTGTCATAATCACACTTTGCAAATGGACATTATGCCACTTTCAAAAGTGACATAAGGTCCGTAATTACTAAGGAGGTTAAATACAAAAAAAAGATCTACATACACGCTGAGAAAATTTAACCATAATATGGTTGTCGGTTAAAATGATTTGGTTAAATTAAACATATTATGGTTGATTTTTTTTTAAAAATGGTTTTGTTGCTTTTTCTCTTGGTGTATATATTAAATATATAACGAAAATAATTTTAGCTAAAGGATTTTTTTCTCTATGGTATAACTAAAGCTTCTTTGCGTAGTGGACTGTGAGAAAATCCTTTCGTCCGGCCGAAGGCCGGCTATACTGAGAAGCTTTAGCTAGCGGAGCCGGTGTTTGTTATACCATAGAGGAGAAAATCCTTACGCCCGGCCGAGGGCCGGCTGTGCAGATAAGCTTTAGTTAGCGAAGCCAGTATTTGTTATACCATAGAGGAAAAAATTATTTAGCCCGGCCGAAGGCCGGCTATGATCCCAAACTTGTTCAGATTCTCGCTTGCAAGAATTTTTGGCATTATACTTACTTATTTTGAAGACTACAAGTGGACATTGTGACACTTTATAAAGTGTCATAACGTTCGTGGAAATTATGATGGAAATTATGACATTTTTAAAAGTGGCATAAAGTCCATGGACACTGTAACACTTTTGAAATTGTCATAGTGTCTAGTTACTTTGAAGCAGGTTTGTAAGGTAGAATACTAAAAAATAACTGTATCAAAACATTCAGTGTGTTGGGCCGATCGTTACATACAACAATTTTTATATGCGCTTTATGTATCAAAAATGTATTGCTTCAAAGTGGGAACTCGCCATATAAAATTCGTGTCTTCCGTCAGCGCAATGGTAAGCGAAACGTTTATGTTTTTTCTCCCTTACAAACCTGCTTCGTTGGAAGCTCCATTTTTTTTTGGGAGAGACCAAAAAGAACTTATTAGTTTTGATCTTTCAAATGAAAAAAGCATCCCAAAGGAAATATCAGAGAGCCAAAGTATAGAAAAGCCTAACAACTACAATTCGAGTCGGAAAAAAGCCAACCAATTGTAGGGGAATTTGAGAAAAAAAAACTCACTGTTTATTGTTTTTGTTTTGTTTAAGCTTTGATATTGTTACAAGTATTTATCAAATATGAAAAATTGGAAATTTAGCACGTCATACAGAGATAATAAATTTTGTATTCCCGAAAATAACTTTGATAGTATCATTTTCTAATTTTTATTTGGGGTATTGACAAGACCCCTTTTATCGTTGTGTGTTGTATTTAAATACATTACGCACTATTGAATTTTAATGCAACATACAATCGATACAACGATACAAGGGGTCTTGTGAATACCTCAATTATATTATTTTTATTATCAAAGTTTTTTTTTTGCAAAAATAAAAGCTATTTTTTTTTTTTTTTTAAATAATTTTCATATTTTAATACGAAAATCTCAAAAAATTTTGAATTTTCTGCGATAACAATTTTTGCGGTATTGATAAAAAAAGTTTGTAGGTATAGTTATTGAATTTTAAGTCAACAACCAAGTTTATTGAGTAATTAAAAAAATTTGTTACCCAAATACAAAATGTTTACTTGACTTGTTAAAATAAATTGTTGGTATTGATTCAAATATTTTTTGTAATGAATGTGAAGAAATATTTAATTATTTCATTATTAAATATATATGTTTCATTGAGTGCTATTTTCCAAAGTGTATTTTTGATAAATTTTTTTATTGAATCAAATAAAAAGTTTGTTGACCTAAAATCTTATTTTTAACAAACTGTGTCTTGAGATATTTTTTTGTGTACCCCTATTTCTTTTATAAATTTTCTTAAATTTGTTTAAAGTTGTAATAAGTTATTCATTTGAGATGCCATGTCATAATGTATAGAGGCATAATTATACTTTTTAAAATGTGATAAAGTCCATGTGCGGAATGTCATATGCTACATGTACATTATGACCGTTTTCGATGTGTTATAATCAATTAAGTGTTGACTACAATATTGTCAAGCTCTGAGATGAAAGAATTAACAAAATAACAAATTAATAGCTTGAGATAGTATCGTAATCCCGAAATGTCAAAGTCTCGATTTTTTTTAAATCCCGAATTTAGAAAGTGCTTGGGGCCGGCACAAAACTGGCTATGCAGAGAAGCTTTAGTAAGCGAATCCGATGTTATTTTTAGAAGGAACTTCACTAACTAAAGCTTCTTAATTCGGTAAAAGATTTGCATAAAGCAATTTAAACTTAAGACAGACGGCAGATGGAGGAATGTATTGTTGATGCCATGCAAACATTTCAAAATTTGCTCCACATTAAGACATGCCATGCAATTATTTTTGCAAAAAAAAAATTAAAATAAAAATATTTATAACCAAGATGCCCGTATCTAATTTGAAAACTTTGACTCTTGCCGTTCTCCGTACATAATAAAACTCAGAGAAAAAAAAACAATAACAAGGGACTTATGGGTAAAATAAGAGGCAGCCGTAGTTTTTTGCATTTATGGACCGATCACACTAAATTTCAATTGCAAACAGTTCCATAATATATATGACATAAATATATATTTACCGATTTCCTATCATTTCTTCAATTTCAACGAACACACGTACAGACGAACATCGTGATTTGCACTTATGTATATACGTGTGCCCTTTTTCCTTCGGTGAAGCATTTAAAAGTTGAATTTGGTCTGCAAAGCCCGTATAGCTTATAAAAGACTGATTATGTAAAGTGCATGTAATTCCAATGCATGCAAATCTGTGATATCTACTTATATTGTCTGCAATGTTTGGAACCATTTGCCAGTATTGGAAGAATTATTGCCGTACACATTCATTTTGACTATATTACTGCAGTTTAAACAGAACGCCAAAGGCGGTTATAATAAGCAACAGTTGCCCTTTTAATGCTGTGTTTAACATTTAGCTTTCATATTCGTTTTGACTCTAAAGTTTAAGCCCCATATTTAATCGAGATGTTTAGACGGATTTAAAAATTTCAAATTTTCACTTGCCAGTTTCAAATTTCAAATCATTATAATTTTTTTTATTATTAAAAACTGGGAATTATTTCCTTCTGAAGGAAAAAACAAAAACCTTTAACATAAGTTTATATGCCAATTATATTTGCCACTTAAAGTGTTCATTAGAACTTTGAACTGCAGCCACTATGCAACAAATATGAATGAATGTATGTTTGCATTGACTATTAAACAGATTCATTTTAATAAGTCCCCTATGAACCGTTCAAAAAACTAAAACATACGGAATACTTTAAATATCTATTTATTCCCTTTTGCAAACGCAACGGAGCAGCATTTTGACTTGTGTTTTTTTCTGTTGCAAGTGTTAAAAAATTAATGACTACTGCATTATGACCATTTGACATTTCAACAAAATGTTGTAATGTTTTCATGATCTGGCTGGCTGGCTAACAGATTTGTCCTGGCCGGCTTTCATACATGATTCGTTTCGTGTTTTAATACAAATACCCATTTGCAACATTTAAACTAAATATTTTGACGATAATAATATTGGCATTTAGGCATCTGTTATATCAATTTAATTTTTACAATTTTTCTGCATTGTAAATAGAGATTTTTTTTCAAATATGTTTTAATGATTTTTTTCTCTTCTCTTTTGTTTTTTGCCTAAAATAAATGTTAGTTTTATTTTGCATGCAAAATTTAATTTCTTTTATTTATTTTTTTTTTGAATTTGCTTTCTATAATAATGTGTCTAATGAAGGTATACAACAACATTTTTTTATTTGGAATACTCGCTTAGGGAAAAGGGTTTGTAGTTTTCATGAATACAAAATAAAAAGCAGCAGAAAAACGAATTTAAAACAAAATTATAAAATAAAAAATACTGTGCTTATTTTTATTATTTTGCTGAAAATAAAAAAAAAAATTAAAAACGTTAGGCGTGGTATATTATTTTTATGTGTGACTTTCATTATTTTAATATTGTATGTCTGTATGAAATATTTATACCAATCATTCCACTCACACCTTCTTAATAGCAACACATAGACCGTCAAATACCTACACATACATACATACATGCATACAAAAGAAAAAAAAAATATGTTGCTACACATATTTGTAAAAATGTTTTCATATGTGCGAAAAGTGTAATTGTATTACTACTTATTTATATGTGTAGTAGTGGTAAGTAGGATTTTTAATTGTAATTTTTTTTTAATTTTTGGAAGTGGCGTTGAAGGTTAAACCCCTAAGCCTCCTGTCTAATGTTTTGCTACAGTTATTATTTGTTGTTACTTTTTCCTTTTACCATTTTTTTAAGCAATCGAGTCTTTTTTCTACATTTTTTATCATTTAAATCGCGCTATTAAATTAAAGTGAAAATGATTTGTTGTTATAAAATTAAGTGCATTTGGCTTTATATTGTAAATGAAAAGTGTTGTATACTTTTTGGAGAAAGAATTTTAGCGGGGCATGGCTGATTTGGCTGTCTGAGCCATTTATTTTTTTTATAGGCAAATTTGTTTACAAAAATAAGAATTAACATATGTATTATCTTTGATAAAGTCTTGCTTTCCACTATTTTAACAATTTTTCTTGTCACTTTCGTATTTCTCATCGCAATAGTGGTGAGAACCATACATCAGAGTTACCACCAGGCTTGACAGTTTAGCACTTTTAGTGCTAGATTTAGCATATTTTTTCGGATTTAGCACTAAGAATTTCGAAAAAAAGTGCTAAGTGCTGGTTAAGCACATTTTTATAATTATTTAGCATTTTTAGCACTTTTTTTTGATTCCAAAACCACTTAAAAACTCACATAATCAATTTAAGTAAAGTATCAATTCTTTAAGTGTATTAAAAAAAATACATTGATATTAAGAAAAATACATTGATACCTATTAGGCACATAACTTTTTACAATTTTTTCAAATAGGAAAAATGGCATAGCATAGTCGAATAGAGCATATTTTTATCACATTAAAGTTTTCGCATCAAACTACAAAAATCATTGTCGGGCTTTAGAGAAGCAAATGAATGTTTTCTCAGACATTGGGACAAATAACCATCAGCTATTCAGAAAGTTCAGCAGAGCAACCTCCTATTGGATCAAAGACCTATTGGATAGACCTTTCTAAGAACTAGAATTTAAGGCTATTTGAGCGGTTTCAGCACGCTTTTACGGTTTGGCAACAAATATTGACATCACTAATGGCTTAGAAAAATTAAAACGAGTATGATATACATATGGGGTATTCATTTTATTTTTTTTTTTAAATCAGCTGATTTGTGAAGGGTTGTTTAGAACAGTCGTATTTTTTCATGTTATTATTTTAAGACATACATATGACTTTATGACACCTTGTGAATCCCCCAATAGACTTTTTTCATTTACATATGTAAATATTTTGTTTTAAAACAATCTTCTTACAAAATTTTGAGCGGTATTTATTATGACAAAATAAATAAAACATTGGTTCTACAAACAAAGTAAGTACCAAAGTTGTATAACAGGGCTGTATGAACACCTTAAATAAAAGTTAGGGTAAAATATGCAACATGTTTTGCATGTTTTTCATCAACTTATTCGATTGAGCACTTTTAATTTGAATTGTTCTGGCAAGCCTGGTTACCACAAGAAAAATTCAATATTACACTTTAGTTGAAACAAAATTACCCGATTTAAATAAAATTACACACCAAATTAACGATTTATATAATAAAAAATTAATTTAAAGAAAAATAATATTAGTCATACTATTAAGATTTATAGAGTTACTTGAAAAAATTAAAAAAATAGCATTAAAAACTTAAAATTAATCATTAAAAAATTAAATAAAAAAAGTTTAAAAAATCAGTTTTACTTCCACGTTTGGTTACTTAAGTGTATAAAATACCAGTAATGGCTTAAAACGACACACTGTTTCTTAAATAAAGTTTATAAATACATATTAAGGGATGCTCAACTCAAGCCTTTGAAATTTTTGTAATATTGAAGGCAATAATACCCCCGAGTTAATTTTAAGTTTGAATAACTTTCTGTAAAAATTTTCTGGTACTAAATCACTCTGAAGCTCATATTTATTGAAATCTTAAAGTCCATGCTGGCGCTATTCACAATCAAGCTTTTGTAAATCTGTGTTAAACGATGGAAATCTTTTCTTGAGAAGATTGTGCATTTTTTTGTTCAACAGTATCTAAAATAGTTTAAATTTTATCACTGAAATCAAATCTGGATTTTGATTGGGTTACCACATGAAAATTAAATTCGTTACAGTTTTAAAGTATAATTCTCTTTTTGATATCGGATCAGATTGATAGAGATTAATATACCGCAATACTAATATAATACATATCGTTAATCATATTGAAGAGTCCTAACTCACATAATTTCAACTTTACTGGAAATGGTAAAAACATAATATAAACTGCATGTTTTTTTTTGCATTTTTGTATTTTATTTTTTGCATTCAGAACTCAAAATTGATTGTGGGCGGGATTGGTGAAGTAGGCGTGGCCCTTTCCATACAAAGACATTATAAATTTCTAAACTACTGGAGAACGAAAGGAGGCAAAGTTTCCGAACTTGGTACAAGCATCTTGGTTAGCAATAGGCAACATTCGACAAAATGTGGACGGCAGTTTGTAAGTGGGCGGGCCACAAAATAGATTTATGTATTAATATATTTATAAGAGAAAAATTTTCCAAAATCAGACAACTTTAAGTTTAGACGGAATACAATCGTCACTTTTAAGAAAAAATCAGCCAATTGGCACTATGCTAATGTCAGAAAGAAAAGTTGTCAAAATGACGAAAAATCGTAAAATCGTGCAGATCTAAGCATACCCGAATTAAGCCCTCTTACTAGTTTTTATCATCCACTATATATAAAGTGATTGTTTTTTGTTTTAGGCTAAATGTATGCATATTTACGAGTATTAAATCATAAACTAAATTCGGGTTGCGTTTGTTTCAACAATAAAGAAAAAGGAAAAGAAAGGCCCATACTCATAGTCAAAATAATGTATGTATACTTTAACCTAAAATCGACTTTAAAAGCATGTAAACACCATTGCTCTAAAGTATACTTTAGAAAAAGTCGATATTATTTATGGCTATGATTACGAACCAAAATTCTTAATAGAATAAAAATAATTTGTAAAAAGGCAATAATTCCCACATTCTCTTTGTTAAAAAAAAACTTTAAAGTTACGACATTTTACAAACGATGACAACCTTTTTCATTATAATTTAGCGTTTATATAATCTTTCCACAAAAACAAGAAGAACAAACGGCTAAACCCTTAAACAAGTAAAAACGTAAAAATAATAAATTAAAAGGGGTCCAAACAAAACTACTAAATCTCATACCTATAAAAAAATAAAATTATTCACGTTATTTTATTTTAGAAATCAGGCTGCCCTCACTTCCCTCTTCCTGGTAGGCTCTCAGCCCACTGATTATCTTTTTCTAAATAAAACATATTCTAGCATTATGTGTAAGTAAGTATGTGGTAGTAATAGTAGTATATACTACTATTATTACTATATATCTATGTTTATCACTGTGTGTCTTTGTCTGTAGATATCACTGTTTGTATGTGTACTTTTAATGTCTAACGATGTACAAACATTTGCCCTCCAACTTCTAATTTAGAAAAAAAAACAAACAAATCTAAAAAAACATTGTCGAATTCAGTTTTTTTCTTATTTTTTAATTTTTTCTAGACTAAATACTGAGTAGCGACGAACTACAACAAAAAAGAGGAAAAATAATTTGGTGAGTTTTTGTTTTTTATCTTTTTTTTTTGCAACATATTCTGCACATACAACAGGACTTTTGCTGTCACTAACACATACTACATTTATATCTACTCCATTCATATCGTGTAAAAAATACTAAAAAAAATCTAACAACTACAACTTCAATAATAAAACAACTGGTTACAAATAAAGCGACATTAAAAAAAAAACATAGAATTTTGAAAGGACTCATTTTTTTCGCGTGCGTATGTGTATATGAATGTGCAAATAAATGAATGAGTAAGATTTTTCGTGTGTGTCTGTGTTAAAATTTGGAATTCTCTTACAACCAAACGCCCGCTACATACTTCCACTAACCATCATCACTAACAACCAGCGTGAAAAATATTTAGAAACTGAAAAAGGAAGAAAAAAGGACAAAGAACGAGTAGCACACATTTCAATGCTGTTTTTATTTATATATTTTTTTAGGTAAGTTTTCAAATGAAATGTAAATATATTGTAGAAGAAATAAAAAAAATAAACTGAAAACGGTTGTGTAGAAAATTAGTTAAAAATGTTTTTATTATAATGCTTGCCGTTGATGTTGTTGTAACTTTTTGTCATACGCAAGTATTTGGTTCTTTCACGAAAAAAAATCGCACATACATAAAGGTATGTTTACATACATTAAATTTAACTAGTAATGGTAGTGGTAGTAGGATGTATGCAAAACATTTACATATTAATATGTATGTATGTTTGTATACCCTTATAAGTATGTAAAGTTTAATTTATATTTTTATGTGTGTGTGTGCGTGTTTATTTCGGTGTAATTGTTTAAAATTTCCAAATGAGAGTTTATGTATTTTAGCATTAGTGGGCGGTGTTAGAAATAATTTTTTTGTTTTATTTTATTTTTCGTATATGAATGTTGTTTGCTTTTGTTTGTTCGTTGTTGTAATTTTAATTTCTATGTTTTTTTTTTTTTTTTAATTTAAATATTTCACTAACAGTTAAAAAAAATTAAATGTGAAAGGAAACCCATATGAGTACGACATGACGGGAACCCCATTTACGTAAACAGAAAACATTTTTTTAACATTAACGTTGTGTTGTTTTCAACTCTATTCCAAACCCCCCTTTTCTATCAGGCCGCTTAAGCTAGAATTCCGAAAATTTAACTTTTTTTGTTACCTACACTTATACAAATTAAATGGCGAAAGTGAATTAGAAAAACATACCATTTGCACACTCACACAATCGTTACTCAAAAGAAAAAAATTTGTATGTGTTGATAAGAGTAGAAATGTGTTTTTTAAAGATTTGTGAGTTGTAGGCATATGTTAATGTAGAAATTTGTTGTGGAAAAAATTTTTAAATTTATTTTAGCTGTCTTTTTGTTTATTGTTGTGTGAAAAAGCTATTTTTTATGACAAGAGTAGTAAAATAAGCAGTTCCATAGTTTTAGAAAATTTACATTTGATGAAAATATGACAAGCAGTGAGGACGTATCAACTTTTTTGTAGTTTTAATTTGACAGTGTTTCAAATCCCCTGAAGATGACCATCGATGTATAGTCGAAATATCGGGAAAAATTAAAAACAAAATTAAAAGTACAAAAATTTGTGGATTTTTTATTTATAATTTTAATATATGACCTTAAGCCTAACTAAAAACAACAGCATTTACACAATAATTTAAAAAATTTCATTTTGGTCATGAAATTAAAAGCTTTCCAATTATTCTTGCAGTCCTACACTTTGTGACAGTGTTCGAAAATAAACAGAACATTATTTAGCGTTCGGCTTACACACCCAGAAACGATATCTATTTTTTTTATTGTTTGTGTAGATGAAGACAACCGTTAAAACCGTTCGTAGCTATTTTTAAGAAAGAGCCGTACATTAGTGTTCTGTTCATCGTTATAAAACAGAACAATTGTAGAGGTTCTGTAGAGAAATATTTTGCAGTTTTTTCGTTAAAAAAATATAATGTCACTTTGATAAAAGTATTTTCGAAAATATTCGATGGATATTTATTTCTTTTTTTATTAATGGATAATAATAATGAATTACTAAAACAGCCACGTGTCGCTTGTAAAAATTGTTTAAGAAATGACTGTGTTACAGGAGAACAAAGTAAAATTTTCAAGAATGGGCGGCATTAAATAAACCCCCAAAATATAAGCCCCCACAAAATAATGAAATAACCCCCCAAAGTGTGGGGTCGTATGTCATATGCAATAAACCCCCAATTTTGAAAAGGAAATCAACTCCCTACGAAAACAAATAACACCCGAAACAGAAATGAAATAATACCCTAATTTTTTGGGGCTTATCCCATATGAAATAAGACCCCAATTTCTGGAATGAAATTAGACCCCAATATGTATAATACAAGTAATTGTACAGTTTTGGTTTAAGGAATCATGCGATGATAGATAGCATGGTAGGGAGTTCGGTCCAGCGTCTGCATAGCCGGCCTTCGGCCGGACGCATGAATTTTCTCCTTTACGGTATAACAAACACTGGCTTCGCTAATTAAAGCTTTTCTGCATAGGCGGCCTTAGGCCTAGTGCAAGCCCAAATTAAGGAGTTTACTGGCTCCACGAAAAGCCCCCCAATGAAATAACACCCAAACGAGAAATGAAATATTCCCCAAATTTTTTTCATACATTTTTGGGTGTTATTTCATTTGAAATAACACCCAATTTTTTTGGGCCCTTTTACAGTTTTTTTTGGGAATTATTTCATTCCTCATTTGGGGTATTCAAATTATGAAATAATCTCCAATGAAATAACACCCAACAAATTTTTAAAATTCGGGGCTTGTTTCATAGCGTGTAAATTTGGGTGTTATTTCATTTTTTATTCGGGGGTTATTTCATTTTTAAAGCTGTTGGTTTTTGGGGGTTATCCTTGCTGAAACTGACTCTTTTATGAATTTTGGGCATAATATCATTTTTGTTGCTGATGGGGCTTATTTCATTGGGGTTTATTTTATTTTCATCATTGGGTGTTATTTCATATGAAATAACTTTCAAATATTGGGGGTTGTTTCGTTTTCGCTTTGGGGTTTATTTCATTTATTTTTCGATGTTATTTCATTCACTGTTTTTGGGTGTTATTTCCTATTTTTTGGGATTTATTTCATTGGGGGTTATTTCCTGGGCGTTATTTCATTGGGGGGCATTTCGTGGAGCCGAGTTTACTTAGCGAAGACGTTGTTTGGTACAACATAGAGGAGAAAATTCTAGCGCCCGGCCGAAGGCCTTCTATACAGAGAAGCCTTTGTTAATAAAGGCGGTGTTTGTTATACCATAGAAGAAAATGTCCTTGCGCAAAAAAACGTTTTCGTAATAAATTTAAAAATTAATTAATCCCCAAAATATATATTGGGGCTTTATTTCATAATGATTAAGAAAATGAAATAACATCCCAAACAAAAAGAAATAACCCCCCAAAAATCGTTGTTGTTGTGCTCTGTACAAACTTTTGGGGGGTTATTTTATTAGTTTTTGGGGGGTTATTTCATGCCGTCACAAAAATCTTAATGGTTTTTTCCAATTTTTTAAAACCAAGCAGTTACATTTTTTCAAGTTTTATTACTTACAACGTTTGTCTATTAAAATGACAAAATTATTGCAATAACAAACAGTTGCAATTTAAAACGCACAATACACTAAACATCGCTATAGTTTGTTAAAAAAATGCTATTCTTAAATTTAATTTTATTGTAAAATTGCTGAGTCCAATAATGTTAAAGAAAAGTATGAAATTTTATAACAAAATTTTTGCACTTGTTAGTTTTAAACTTTTGAAGAGGTAAAATAAGTTTAATCAAAATATGTAATACAAAACTAAACTTGCAGACTTATATTTATTTTTTGAGAACTAAATATTATAGGAATTTTGTTCCTTCTAAACATTTTGTGATATTTTATTGAACTGTTGGTTTTTAATTGAAGTTTTTGATATTTTAATCGGGCTTATGTTCATCAAATTTAATTTTTATTAATTTTTTTTAGTGAAGAAAGGAATTTACAACGTGAAATAAATTTAAAAAAATTTTATAATTTTATTTTTGACTAAACATGGGATTGAACTCGGGTCGAATTTACATGTGTTGAGAATAACAACTTTCTCATCATCAGAATTCGTTGCCGTTCTACCGTTTACACCACTACGGCACCTGCCAGTCTATAGTCATCAAACATCAATATTCAACCAATTTATTTTGGTGGCAGTGGCGGAAAATTCAGTACTATGGTACTATTTTCAGTACTTTTTTTTAAGAAATACCACAGTACCCCCACGTCCGTTTAAGTACTTTTTTTGTTAAGCTTCTTCTTAAGAAATTTAGCGTTGAAATTTAGCATCTTAATATTTCAGTTTTCCATCACTGATTGGTGGGTCAAAATTTGTTGCAATTGATTATCCATTTTCAATTTTTTTTTATATACGTGGTTTTTCTCTTTTCTGTTAAATTTATTAAATTGGACTTAGATCTTTGACGACTGTATGTAACGATATAATTTAAATTTTTTTTTTTCTTCTTTTTTTTTAGAGAAATTCCCGAATATAAAAAATAAGTTTCATAAGTTTCTGACAATAAAAACCAGAAATTTGGAACCATAATTGACTAAAATAAACAAAATTCCCTTCTTAGCTTAAACACCACCATTTAAGAGCCATTACGATCTGTTGCACATAAACGAAAGTAAACTTAAATTATTACTTGATTTTCCCACAAAAATTCATATGACAAATAAACAGCCCAAAAATTAATATAGACATTTTCCTTAATACTACTTTTGAGTTTCTTAAATCAATTTCTGTAAAATTGTTGTACCAATAATAATAATAAAAAAAAAATTAGGCAAAAACAGCAAAATTAAAAAAAATCAATCGTCCACTAGCCCACGTACCGCCCAAGCACCAGACATTTATCTCAAAATACTTGTTAAGCCCAAATAACAAATAAAATTCAAGGAAAGTAGTCGCAATAATGGCTTTTTATTTCTAGTTTGGTAACACACATTTGCCAGACAAAAAAAAAATAAAAAATAAAAATATAATAAGAAAAATCCCGAATTCGAATAACACACACTTATTACAACTAGTATATGTATGTTGCTGTAACGTTAGTTGTATGTGCCACATACTGCTTGCCACATATTGTATTGCGGGTACATGCAACAACAGTAAATGTGAGCCATATCAAAAATTTACACACAACTACAGATTGATGTTGTTGATAATCATGATAATTGTGATGATGGCTGTAACAGTAACAATGATAATAATGATGATGATAATGTTTACAATTCTTACATTGTTTTTTTTATTTTTCTTCCTCTGTAATATTATCTTTTTGTTGTTGTTTTGGTTTTTATTCTTATTTTCTGTTTGTCTTTTTACTAGCCGGACAAATGACCTTCGTGACGTGTATGTTATGATGATGATGACGATGGTAGAAAAGGAAGAAAAACAAAAGCAAAATTTTTACAAACTATTTACTACAACAACAATAAAAACTTAAAAAAAATAAGGCAATAACAGTAAAAGCTATAAGAGAGATAAAAATAGTAAAACTATTCTTAGGTAAATATATACATACATACATATGTACATACATATGTACGTGCATGTGGGCCAAGATTTTTTCTAAAGCTCTGCACAATGGGCCAGAAGTAGGAGTTGAAATGGGAAAGATAATAATATTATGATAAAGTTGTAAGTTTGTTGCAGTGCTTGAAAATAAACTTTTAATAGTCTTTTTAAGTGTTCGGTACGGTAGATTTGTGGAAAACACATACGCCAACAGTGTTTGTGTATGAAATCAATTATGGCCGATTTTATCAATTTATTTATGTAAATATAAATTTATGTTTAAAATTCGTTTTTTTGTAGGCACCTTAAAATAGGCAACAATTTTCAAATTTTTACTTTAGAACTGTTGTTATAGATAAGTCGGTTATAGGTTAGGTTAGTTTGCTTTAAAACTGATCCTGAATATATGCAATTATTTTAATATCCTAAATATATGCTAATATTTTAGTTGTCTATTCAATTCGGCTTTTATTTTTCTGATTAGGCTAAAAAGTATGTATCTAAAATTAAAAAGGGTTATCACGATGGTCATTGCGCAAATAATTTGTAAATTTGCTGTGCATATTATGATTGATCGTGAGCATACCATTTTGACTTTTGTGAAAATGTGTTATTTTTCTAAAAATTTATTCTGGCAACACAAAAAACATCTGGCAGCACAGTTAAAAATCTGCATTTGTTTATAATTATACACAAGCATATTAATATAAATTTTTTCTTTTAAATTATTTAAATTTAATTCTCTATCTTATGTTTAAATCAACCAAAATGTTGAATTTATAAGTTTTCTTAAAGCCAATATGGCGCTTAATATGTCAAATGTTGTTGGTCACATTTGTTTGTAACTGAGTAAATATGCACTGCTAATTTTGCTCATGGTTTTTTTTAGTGCAAACGAAGTAAAAAAAGAGCAAATTGCAAATACGTACATTTTGTTGTTGTGTTGTGTAAATGTGTGTATTTTTGCACGCATTTGCACCGTTTGCACACTTTGCACTATCCATCGTGATTTCCCTTATAGTAATAATTTGTGCAAATTTTATTTTTAGAGTCTAAAAACATATTATGATTTTTATTGGGACTTTTTCGGACATTATAAATTTATACCTTGTATCAAAAGTTAAGGGTAACATTTCTCGATTGTTCTTAGAGCCATCCTGCCTTAGCCACACAAAAGGATATACATTAATACACCCTAAATAGTGGGCTTTTAAAAGCATGCTCACTCCTTAAACACTATTTAATATAAAATTTAATTTTTAATGAGCCAAGCTTATGCAATATTAATTTCTCCAAGTAATTACAACAACATTTCAAATGAAAATCTCTGGTCCAGTGTGCTATATTTACTTCACGTTATGGCTGGATGTATGTCGGCCTGAGTCTTTATAAGTGTACGTATGTCGAATGTTTGAACAGGTCCTTCTTGTGAACACGTTGAAAGACATATTTTTGTTTTTTTTTTGTTATTGTTGTATGTTTTATGGTACAATTCTTTTTTTACGTTATTTTCTACAACTCTACTTTTCAAGGTTCTGTTTGCAACAAAACATAATGTTTATATATTTGTAGGTGTGTGTGTGTGTGTGTGTATTTTTGAGAGTTTTGCCAAAAAGGACTTGTTGTACAATTCACTGTGTACACTCGTAGTAGCAGTGCCATTTTCACAGAAACCAATATATATTGAGAGTATGTTTTTCTACTACTTGATTTTTTTCTTCTTGTACTGTTCCATTCGTTGGAGCATTGTGTTCTTCCTTTAAGTTCTTCTTCTCTTAACAGGATAAGAGTACAACAAATACTGATTTTTTATTTGGATTTTTTTTTGCCGGTATCTAAGACAGAGTATCAGAAAAGAAAGAGGAACAAGAACACGATTAAAGAAGAAAAAGTAGAAGAAAATTGTGCCAAACAGTTTGCGATAAAAAAAAGCACAAAATACAAAGAAAAGGAAAATCTATAAGAAAAATACACGCGGCCACGTTGCACAAATAAACACACACATTTTTTTTGTTGCTATATTCGAGTGTGTGTGTGTGTGTAAGTGTGTGTTGGTTTGGTTTCCTTACAGAGATGCTTGTTGGTGAAAATGTCTTGTAATGGCTGGCTCCTTGTCCTGTTTTCTGTGTGAACATTTTCATTCATTTCGTTTACTTTACTTTTGTAAGTGTAAATGTGTGAGTGATTCAGTCATAGTCTGTGAATTTTTCCTTATTGTTTTTTATTTATTTTTTTTATATATTTTTTCTGTATCAGTTTATTTCTATTTGTGCTTTTGACTCTACTGGTGGGTTGTTTTCTTGATGATTATGGCGACGATAATGGTGATTGCGATGGTTTTGATGGCGTTGAAAATAAAGATTGCGTGAAGCTGATTTTTTTCTTCTCTTCATATTTTCTTGTTGTTTTATATGTTTTTCTTTCCTTTGCAGAATCACCATGTCTGCAAGTCGTTTGTCTATCTAATGGTCGTTGTAGTCGTCTACTTTTGCAGGACTATAGACTGTTGATTTTGTTACATTTTCTCTGTTTTTTTTTTAACAAAAAAACTGAACAACATTTTGGGTTCTTTTTTATTGTTGTTGCCTGCTATTATTACTTCGTTTTGTTTTGTAGTTGTTGTATTGACACGCTGTTGCTTTTCGACAAAAATGTTTGAGGAAGTTATCCCTTAATTGGACATTGGAATTTGTAAGGAAATGAAAGGGCAAGAAAATGATTAAGATGTTTTTTGGGGTTTTTCTTAAAAAATTTCCCTTAAATTAGGCAACACTTTTTAATTTCGCATATGCCTGATGTGGGACTCCGTGGAGATGCTGACAAAATATACATATATTTAAGTCCCCACCACCGTTGTGGAGAGGGTATTATGCATTTGTGCTGATGTATGTAACACATAATAATATCGGGTCTAGAGTCCAGTATTAACTTTTAATGTACCGCTCGACTTAGAATCACTTTTTGAACCGATCTAATGATGTCCGCCCATCCGGCTCGCAGGCTGCCAATGCTAATCTTATGCGGAAAATCCAAGTTGCAAATACAATTTGAAGAAATAAATGTATTTTAATTGGCACAAGGACGAAGCCTATTGTAAACGGTGAGAATTTGTTAATAATTTCACATAGCCCAATACAAACTTCTCTCCGAAATAGAATATTTTGCCAATTAACCATCTGAGTAAATTAGTATTCAGATTAAATATTCAACCTTGATCATCTTACTAAGCTTAATTTAAATCGGTCCACATCTGACCGTAGCTCCCATGCAAAACCCACTCCAGAAAATAACATAACCCGTTATAACTTCCTAATCAATGTTGGTATATATTGGTATTTTGGAATGGTAGGTCCAGAATAGACCAAAGTCCCCATATGAACTCCCACTCTTAAAGAAATTCCGACCTCATAAAATAATATTGATTTACCTGGTCCATTATGATCCATAGGTACCAAATGGAGTACACTCGCGAAAATTTATCGGTAAATTCTCCGCTGAAGGGCATCAATTGGTCAGGCTTGACCGATTATACTTTCTAACTTGTTCTTATTGTCGATTATAAACTATCTGATAAAAAGATTCAGAGGATGTTCGCATATAGTGAAAGTTCAGCCCAAACGTATAAAGCCCATAGTGTAACTCATCTAGCACCTTTAACGGATCTGTCTAGATCAATCAAAACCTTTAAGTCAGCTCAAGTTTAAATAAATCTCATATTAAAAAAACATATTGCTTGTAAGTCTAAAATAGTTTCCTTTGGTTACATCCCTTCTAAACTTTTAGTTGTTGTTGTTGTCATTACTGGTCCTTTATTTCTATTTTTATTTCATGCCTTGCTTAGTTCGTTCTCTATAGTTTTAGTTAAAGTGCAAAAAAAAAAGAAGTTAACATTAACTTTGGCATTAAAAAGGACCCACTTAAAAGATTGTTATTAGAAAGGACCCCTCATCCTTTACTTTACTAACAATCTCCAACTATTAAGTGCCCATTCCTTAAAAATGGAACAGAAATTTTAACTTTTAGAGCTGAAGGGTCTACCCAACTATATGAAATGGGATGCTGTCAGAGTATCTGTGTGTATAAATGAATGTAAGTGTTTGTGTGAAGGCCACATTAACATTAAAAACCAACTTAAAAAGAAAATCGCCAAAATAATCTTATAACAGTTAGTAACTGTTTGGACGTCGCCGGCTATTGTTCGTTATAAAAAGAAATTATTATTTTATAAAAAAAAACGAAACAGAAGTTTGAGTAAAAGGAAAACAAACAGAAACCGAAGAAAAATGGAGTGAAGAAGCGCGTGAAAATTTTAAAATTTGGAAATTTTTTTTTTATTTTATTTTTGTTAAAAATAAAAAAGTATACAATTAAAAAAACAAGCTGATTTTTTTAGATTATAAAGTTTTAAAGTGTGTTAGAGAATTTTAAAATTAATAAAGTTTGTTCTTTTTTTGTAGTTGTTATAGGTATTTTGTCATATTAAAACAGTGCGTTTTTCAAAGTGTGTGTGAACATGCAAAAGAGTTTGCCGAGTTTTTTATTTTAATTTTTTTAATATCCTGTTAAAAAATTTGTGATTCCTTTTTTAAAAGTTGTTGTTGTTGTTTGGTTTCAATGTGTGTAAGCATTTGCTATTTATTAACACATACATACATATATAGAGCAAGGGAGAGCGAAATAATGAGAGTAAAAATTATTATCATCATCACTCTCTTTCCTTTACAAAGCTATTTAACAAACAAAAAAAATCTGAAAAAATATAACAAAAACATAAAAACAACTACAACAGCGATATCAAATAAAAATCCAAACATAAAAATGAAATTTAAATTAAAAAGCGCTTTATTGTTGAAAAAAAAAATTAAAATAAAAAAACAAAATACACGGGGAGAATTATTATCCTTTTTTCGGTTGGTTATTTTTATTTTCTACTTGTCTTTTTCGCCGCACCGTTAACACTAACAACACTAACAAACACACATACATACATACAAGCATTTACCCCCTTTTTTTACTCACTCCTCGAGCAATTAATTGTTACAGAGAATTTCCCCTTTTTGTGGGTATAAAAAAATCCCACTACAGGAATGAGGAGAGCGAGCGAGAGCAAGAGCTTTTTTGCCTTGCAAACAAACACTCACTAGGAAAGGGATGTATGTTGCTTCTAGCATTTGGGGGTTGTTATTGGTGTTTCCTACAGTAATTTTAAATGTTTTTGTTGTTGTAATTGTGTTTGCTTTAAACTTGTTGTATTTTTTACAACTTTTTTTTATTAAATAGACAGTAGGATTTTTTAGCTTTTTTCAAACTCGCATCTTCTTTTTCCCTTTTTGTGTTTTTGTTTTTCCAATATTGTTTTTGTTGCTTTTGCTAGAAAAAAAAGGAGAGTTTGTTTTGGTAGTGCACTAAACAAAACTCGAAGAAGCGGCAGAGCGAGAGTTTAGGGGAGGCTGTTGGGTGGGTGTTCGGGTTGCTGCTAGTCAGTGTATGCATGAAGATTTGTTTGGTTAGTTGGTAGTTTTGGTGAAGAATTATTTTTTTTAATGGTTTGTTTGAAATTTCGCGACAGCGATGCTGGCAGCTACGTCGAAGTCTAATAGAAAAAAAAATTTAAATTTTAAAATTAACAGCAAAAACAATGTACAACAACCATGATTAGCGCAAAACACTTTCAGTTGCCGCCGTAGAAAGTTGTGACGAGTTCCGCGTAACAAACTATACCTTATTTTACACAAACTTAAAAAAAGGCTCAAATGCACAATTCATAGCTAAAACAAAAAAGAACAAACGGTCAAATAATATTAACAAAAAAACACAAAATGCTTAAAACCAAAAGCACGTGAGAATCGCCAAAACACCAAAAAGAAATTTCGGTTTACAATAAAAAAACTCAAACAAAACCAAATACAACAATCAAAATGAGATGTGTTGTGATCAACATATTTGAGTAAAATAATAAAAAGGACTAAGCAAGAGTAAGAGAGTCACTTTTCGTCCTTTAAGTTGGCTTTTCTGTTGGTATTCTCAGGTTACTTTTTCTTTTGTATATTGATGTAACATCATTTTGCTCTGTTACCAAAACAAACTTGTTAAGCTGCTCTAAAGGTGTATGAGTGTAACTGTGTCTGTGTATGTGTGTTAAAACACTTTACAATATTTAATTTAAAAAAAATGTTACACTAGAATACGGTATTTTCTATTTTGTCTTGCCTGTGTGCAAGTGTATGTGTGCATTATGCTTAGTCTCTGACAAGTCACAAGTTTAGTTTAGTCCTTAAATCCGTGTCCTGCTGTTCGGTAACTCATACAATTAAATCACCAACAACAACTAAACAAAATTCCATACGTTTATAATTTCTAGACAACATTAGTTGCTGTTTGTTGCTGGGTAAGTGCGCGCGTGTAATACGGACAAAATAATTTTTTAAAAAAAATTTTAAATAATTCAAAACAATAATAAACCACACAATCAACAACCACAACAAATGTTTAAAAACAAAAATAAAAACTTAGAAAATTAAAAAAAAATTGAATTTATATTAAAACGTAACAAAATTTAGAAAAAAAATTTCTTTCAAAATAAAAATTCAACGAAAGTGCAATATTTGTTTTAAGTTTGAAAAATTCTTTTGGATTTTTGAAATATTTTTAAAAAAAAGTTAAGTTGAAGAAAAAAATTCTAATAAAAAACAAAAACATCATCATAGTTTAACATTAATATTGAAAAAAAAATAATAAAAATAACTTCAGTTAAAAAAAAAATAAATCATCGGCAAACAATTAAATGGGTTCCCCATGAAAACAGGACTTAATGAATCATTTAAATTGTTTATGTTGAAATTAAGGTAAGTTTTACACAACTGTTCTTAATTATAAGTAAAGTTTTAAATTTAAAAAAAAAATTATAAAAAATATTTTCAAAAATATCAAAAAATTCAAATATTAAATTTTCCTTAAATTTTTTTAACAATTTTTTTTAATTAAATGTGCAATTTTTAAACTACTTTTAAAAACTGAAAAAATATTAAGATCTTGGTTTTTGAAATTTACTACGTCCCACCTGCATTCCTCGTCTTGCTAAAAAAAATATAACAAGTGATTTAATAGAAATAAGTCAAGCATGACATTTCAGCACTTTTTCTAAAACCGACACTGTTTAAGAAATGCAAAATTTTTTTGATGAAAAAAGATACATTTTAAATAAATATTATATTGGTTTAACTCCTTAACACTAAAAAGCTTTGAAAATATTAAGGTCTTAGGTTCAAATCCTTTAAACCAGCAATATATGGCAACCAGGAAAACAGCGTTATTCTAAATAGATTAAAACGTCTTCCCGAAAAATATGTACACAAAATAAAATTTGTGCTTTTTGTTCTAAAATATATCAAATTTATGATATATTTCAAATAGAATCGGAAGACAACTCACCTTTAATTAAAATTATACTCCTTAATTATTTGCAAGTGCTAAAACTGTGTTCTTTAAAACTTCAAATAATTATAATAACAAAATATGCATTATGAGTGAAACTTAAAAGTATCTGAAAATCAAACCCGCAATATCTACGGCAAGCACACGTACACAAGCTTGACAGAAAACGCAAACCGATCGAAGAATTTTTTAAAAATAAATAAAATTCTGTATCGCGAGGAAGAGGT
This sequence comes from Pollenia labialis, assembly GCA_949318255.1. NCBI lineage: Eukaryota > Metazoa > Arthropoda > Insecta > Diptera > Polleniidae > Pollenia > Pollenia labialis. The sequence continues at coordinate 132,188,369 of OX439142.1, read as the reverse complement.
AAATGATAAACAAGTTGGAGTGCTTTATTCGGCTACCCTGGTGCAAAAAGAACAGAAAATTATATAAATTCCTTTCTGTAGATATACATTAATCTATTTTCTGCCACGCCCATTTCTCCAATCCCGCCGACATTTTATCGGATGTTATGTACTGATAGCCAAGTTGCTTGTACCTAATTTGGTAACTTTGGCAGCCGGTCAGAAGCTTATATGGTCAGACGGACAGACAAACATCCTTAAATCATCTTCGCTACTCATAAGGAACCAGAATGTATATATACTGTGTAGTGTCTAAGACCAATATTGTAGAAATTACAAACTTATACACTCAAAAGAAAAGTCAATCCATCCGTACTCAAATCAATCCGATGCGGCATTAATAGTACGGTGAGTACGGATTTTCTTGAAAGATTGATTCAAGTACGGATTTTCATTCGCAAAATACTTAAATTATCCATATTCAATCCCAATTTCATACTTAATATAATCCGAAAATAATATTGATTTAAGTAAAACTAAGATTGAATCAATCTCAAAATGCGCTTGATTCAAGTATTACAAAGTTGACTTTATCCCGGATAAGAAAGAAAAAATTATTATGATTGATTAACTTACCCGTATTTCACCATAAAGAATGATAAAAGACCAACATCATGCCCGATATGGTTTTTACTTTCAAACTCGTATGTACATATTTAACCAAAAATTTCAACTAAATGAGAAGCAAGAGTTCAAATTTACTTCTAAACCCTTCGTGGTGCACATGAGTCTGGCCAGACCTTTTTTCAACGAGTATAGAAAATCAAAACATGCGTACGCTGGGGGGTTATCAACACAACGAAAAGTTTAATCTTTATTTTTACTTGATGTAAGAATTGTATGCTTATTTCAGGAAATTCCGGGATTGATGTTCGAAAGTAATCCTATTTAGGATTGTTTTAAGTACGTTTTAGTGTTATTCGTACTTGAATTTTTGAGTATGACTCGTACTTAAATTAATAATACAAAACTTTATTTATCCCGAGAGTTTTTCTTTCTGTGTAAATACCCTTTCAGTCTGTAGAGAAGAACATAAAATATGCTCTGAGAAATTGAAAACATTATAGATAAAAAAAATTTATTAATAATTTTTAGGTCCATAAAGGTAACAACAATTCACACTAAGCCAATTTTCTTTATTTCCTTTTACTACGATTGTCTTGTCTTTGCTTAAGAAGGTGAAAACCAATTGGAATTACATAATTGAATTTGATGTTTGCTCAACGGCATTAAATTGCCTGCAGTACGAAAATCCCAACAATAATGACAATCCTGCTGTGAGCAATATTTTACATCTTATTTTTTCCAATTATAATTTGTTAAAATATTTCACATTTAAAAAAATAATAATTTTATATTATTCAGAAGCTCCACAAAAGCAAATCTATTCACTCAGAAGACTGCCCATATCTCTGATTCCAGTCCATACTTTATCATTATCAATACATTCTTACATAAAATCGTAACAGGTGTCTAAAATTGAGGTTTCATTTTAATTTTAATACAATAAAAAGAGTTTTTTTTAAGATAATAAATATCTATGGCTTAATTTCTCGTTTTTTCAAAATCAGGATTTAAGATATTTTGGTAGACAAAACTAAAATAGACTTCCCTTAAAAAATTCAGTTTCCAATGTTGACGAGTAACGGATCAACAGTAAATATATTTTCAGATTTTATTTAACTTTTTCTTGCTTCTATAAAATAACTTAAAGTTGAGATACAAACTTTCTTAAATAAGCCATCGAAACATATTTATTAGCTCACTGTTTATTGTTGGTGTTTTGTTTTGGCTTTGATATTGTTACAAGTAAGACCTTGAGTGTTTATAATTCTTATTCGCTTTAGGGTTTTATTTGTATAATATTTTTGGCTTTTCTTAAATCTCTGGAAAAGGTTTCCTGATGAGCTGGCCTAAGCAACCAGTGAAATGCGCATAGAAACTAGCTTTCCCTCAACAATAAATTTCAGTGTATTTATCAATATGAAAAACTGGGAATTTAGCACGTCATACGGAAATCGTATTAATAATAAATTTTGTATTCCCGAAAATAACTTTGATAATATTTATTTCTGTTCACTACAAATTGGTTCCGGTTTAAAATGAAAAATTATGTCGGTCAAGTGGCCATCCTACTGGCTCGGCAGGCTGCCAACCTTTTGCCAAAATTCTCAATCATTTTTCAATAAACTGTTGTCAATGGTTGATATCATCTTGGTAGTGTTGATTTAAGCTCTATAGCTGCTGTGGGATAATTGCTGTACAATTTCGATTTCAGAAAACCCTATAAAAAAAAATAGTCGAAAGGTGTCAAGTTGACCGATCTTGGTGGCCAATTCACGTCTTCTCTACGAGAAAAAAAATACGATTTTCGAACTTTTCTTTCAAAAGATCTATTGTTTCTCTTGCTGAGTGGCAAGTGCCGCCATCATATGAAAACCACATATTCTCTTCGTCTAAATCATCAATTTTCCGCGACAAAAACTTCGGATCATCTCCCTGTAGCGTTTTCCATTGACCGATGAAACCTCAATTTTGGACACCCTTCTTTCCGTCTTTCCTTAACTCGTTTGTCCTTCTGCTGCAAACGAATTTTTGCCCGATTATAAATGAGCCTAATGAAATCGCAGAGGTTTTATTTTTTATTAACAAAATGTATCATTTTAGCGAATTTGCTTTAATTAAAGTTATTTTCATTGTGATTATTTTAGCACACTAAATGGTAGTAATTTGAAGTTGCCGGTAGAACAAAAAACTCAATAACGAAAAAAATGTTAAATGAAATTTAAACTTCATTGGTCACCTTAGGAGTTCCCTTTCTACCTAAGCTTTAACCTTAACATCATCTCAACAAACTAATTGCACACGCTTATCAATGGACACTTGCTCCTAAAAACATTCACATAAATCAACCTATTCTCGGCGCATTACCTACATACATACATTTATTACATGCTAAACTTATTCAGGGTCCTTCGCACCGTATATTTTTTATATTTGTTTAGTTTTTTAGAGTTCTTGAATTTTTTTTATTAAATTTTTGAATGTTTTATAATTTGGCTTAACAAATTCCTTTTCATACTTATCATGCACGTGAATATATGCTTTTCTAATTTTGAGTTTCTTCCGAAAATATTATTTCTATGAGATTCTTCTAATAGTTTAAAAATGGAAGTAATTTAAAACTGATCCTATTGAAGTCATTCATCGAATTCTTAAAGAAAAACAAAATGTCTTTAATCACTTATTTAATTTGCAAAATAAATTAAAATTTACAAGGTAATTAGACGAGTAATCAGTGTTTGGAAATAAATAGAATATTATTAAGCTTTCGGCTCACACACCATGGAACGATATCTATTTTTTTTTTTGTTTGTGTAGACGAACACAACCCTTGATACCGTTCGTTACTATTTTCAAGACAGAGACGAACATTTTATACTCATGAGTGATGAAGAAAAACATTGTGTGTATAAACAAGACTTCGTTCAATATTATTCCAACAAAAAAAGGGTCTCAAAGCCAGCCGCCGCTCTGCTTTCTGCCTTCATCTTCTCCTTCAGTGATAGCTTGGGTGCGCGTCATTGCTTGTGCAAAAATTTTTGTTTGATTCAGCAAAATTATTTGTTTGAAATTTATATGAATTTCAGTAAACTTTTTGTTTGATTCTGTAAATTATTTGTTTTTTTTTAGTAAACAAAATGCAAATAAATTGTTTGAATATGCGAATTTGTTTGTAGGACCGATTTCAGACAAAAAATGTTTTGATTCTACAAATTTTTTGTTTGAATTCGAAAAATAATTTTTTCTGTGTAGTGTTCTGTTCTTTGTTAAAAAAAACAGAACAATTGTAGTGATACTGTAGACAAACATTATATTTTAATGTTCTATAATATTTCATTTTTTTTTCATTGATTAAGAAATGTACAAACAAAAAGTTTTAGCAACAACCGCTAAAACTGAACGGTATACCTAGCTATAGAACGATAAGCTGTGTGTATTGTGTATGTATATGTTTTGTTTGTGTAAAATTACTTTGAGGGATTTTTGTTTTTTTTTCGTATGTGTGTTTTTTTTGTAAATAGTGTTTGTTTTTTACCATTCAAAAGGGCGCTACGCACAACAGAAACGACCGAACTTTAATGAGCTGACCAGAACACAATGAAGTTTGTGGTTTTTAAAAAAACCGAACGGAATTAGATGTTGTCATCTTTTTGTTGAGTTGCTAAAATGTGTATCCAAAAATATAGAAAAATTGTTAATATGCCCTTTCATGTTTTTTTTTGATAGCATAAAAACAAATGGTTCTTGTCTTGACTAAACAGTAATTTTTATTTAAAACATGTGACCTTCTCCGAGAAAAGGGACATAGTGCGTTTAAAAACGGGTTTGGACTTAAGAGTGGATTCTAGTTCCTTTAAGGTTGTAGAATAAGATGAAATGCGTTTTTCTTAAAACTCCATTTACCCTTTTCTGGAAGAAGGTCACATATCTTAAATCTGAATTTACAAGCTTTTTTTATAAACAAATTTCTCGAATTTTTCTTATCCTTTTTCATACAAATACCAATCATTCCAGGAAATCATATTATTAACCTTAAAATAAAATTAATTCGTAAATTGCAAATAAAACAAGTGCACAACTTTTATTTATTGTATATTTAACTTGAAACGCAATTTCCCATGAAATAAATAGAATGGATTAAAAGATCAAAAAAGTAAATTTATAAACATTTAGCATTAATAATAGAACTTACAAATAAATATAGACGGCCAAGTCCGACCATATGATACCCTACACGACAATATTTAAAATCTTATTGTTGAGAGAATAGCCTACATTATTAAGTTATGCGGGTAGGATTCTTGTTAAAGTTCTTTGTGCCAAATATTTTTTAGATATCTTCATCTTTATGAAATTTGTTTGCCTTTAAGTGATTTAGAAGGGGGTTTATATAGGACCTATGATTAATTTTGAATGCACCAGCATAATATTTTGTCATGTCTAGGAGCTATCGTAAAGGTCATTGTCCCTAATTTTTATGTCAATACTTATATGTATTTATAAGTGAGTTATGACATTAAAAGATATTTTCAAAGTAGGTTTGTAGTAATTTCATAAAAAGATCTCTTAAATTGCTACATTTTCTTTGCGAACAAGGTTTATAAGGAGTTCATATTATGGACAGACATCCATCCGGACAGATGACGGGACATCGTTGGATCGACTCAAAAAATAAAAGATCGTTACACTTTTAAGTGGGTCAAGGAACAACATTTTAAGGTGTTACAAACATCAGCACAAACGCATAATACCATCTCTACTACTGCGATGTAGGTGTAATAAAAAGAAAATTGAAATTAACAAAAATTGTAAAAAAGTGTGTACATTATAAATTAACAAAAGCCACAGATTTAAAAAGTAAGACAAATAATATCTACAAAATATGGGTTTCTTAAGGCAATTAAGCAAGAAAAAACTGCTTATAGAAATCTTGATTTTTTTTTTTAATTTTACAACCTTAAAAACCAGAAATGTTTAAAAAAAATTTACACTAGAAAACCTTGTACAAAACAAATTTTTTTAAATCAACATCAAATGAACATGAGGATTTCTTATGAAGAATAAAAAGCAAGTGAGATTTTTTATACTATAAATAGTACGAGTCAGGAACGGCAATGGGAGTTTTAAAGTTGTAAAAAAAATTATTTTATAAAATTGTACTTTCTGAGTTTAGCACACATTTTTATAACATTTTCGCAGCACAGTCGGCATTTGCGTTCATTGAAAACAAAACAAAAGAAAAATTAAAAATTAGACTCTAATTGTCTAAAACGCAAACGCAACGCCAAAAATTACATTGAATGCACAAACAAAATCAAAAATATAAAAAAATTTTGTTCTTGTCCTTCTGGCATTGCAAATTTTAAAATACAATAGCGGTATTCAGTGTTTGTTGCGTTTTAGGTTGCAACGGTTTGGTAGTGCAATAATTTTATCATTGACAGTGAGCGGTATTTTAAGCAACTTTGCAATGCTAAATGCAAATAAGATAAAAGCTGTTTTTTTTTTTTTTTTTTTTTTTTTTTTTACTGTTAGGACCAGCACTCAGGGGATGACCCCTACTAATGCATTGCATTGTGTTGGAACTAGGAAAATAGGTTGTGGGAAGGAGGATAGAGGGAGTAGTGTTTGTGAACATTCGATTTGAACTTGATCATGTTGTAAGTGAGAGGGAAGACTTCTGCAGGAAGGTTATTCCACATACGAACTGTGCGGGAAAAAAACGAATTCTTTCTGTAATGCGTTGTACGATTCACCTGCCAATCGACCACATAAGGATGGGCTCTTGAGGAAGAACGTGTATTGCGAACAAACGTGCGGGTTTCGGGAACCAGATCCCTTATTTCGTCAGAACACATCCCATTGTAGTAACGATAAAACAGACAAATACAACCCACATTGCGACGGTGCTCAAGGGAGTCAATAGAATTGGATACCCTACTGTCACCAATGAGAACCTTCGCCCTCTCCTGCACGCGGTCGAGAAGCTCCAAAATAGACTTTGAAGCACCGGCCCACACATGAGAGTTGTATTCCATACGCGGTCGGATATAGGTGGTATAAATAGTAAGGAGATCAGATGGAGTGAAGTATATCCTACACCGTCTTAGAAAACCGAGGCACTTGAATGCTTCTTTCGACACCTTGAATATATGTTCAGTCCATCGGACATCACATTGTATCCTCATGCCCAGAACATCAAGAGATTCTGATTCCTCAATAATTATACCACCCATATATACAGATGAGGCACCCTGATTTGTCGCGCGTTTATGCGTCAGCACGCAACATTGTGTTTTTCGGGCATTAAAATCGACCCTATTCGCTCGACCCCATTCCGAGATCGTGTCAAGATCTCGGCCAAGCGTATCATTCATATTCTGCCGCATAGCAGCGACATCGGATACGCTTGGTCTGCATTCGAATGAGAACGAGTGGCAAAGGTTGCTGTCATCTGCAAAAGAGTAGATAGGGTTGGAAGTTTGACCAAGGAGGTCGTTTAGGAAGATAAGAAATAGAGTAGGAGAAAGAGAAAGAACGGAGCCTTGCGGCACCCCTGAATGAATCTTGAACTCGTTTGACGAAACCCCATCTATAACAACTCGTATAGTGCGATCTCTGAGAAAACTCGATATAAATCGAGAGAAATTATCACCGACACCAAATGCAGCAAGTTTTGACAAGAGTGCACCATGCCAGACTCTGTCAAACGCCTTGGAAATATCTAAAGCAATTACCTTACTTTCGCCAAAATGGTGAATGGAACGGCACCATTTTTCCGATAACAGAGCTAGTAAGTCTCCAGTAGAGCGACCTCTACGAAAGCCATACTGGCGGTCGCTTAGTAGGTAGTTTGACTCTAAATATTTGACAAGATGGTAATTTACCATACTCTCCATAACTTTGGAAAGTGCCGAACAAATTGCAATTGGGCGGTAATTTTCGGGGTTATTAGCGGTTCCCTTTTTAGGGATTGGCGTTACGTTAGCAACTTTCCAGCAGATTGGAAATTCCGCGGCACGGTATAAAGTGCTGAAAAGATTTGCTAAGGGACGAGCTAGCGTCGAAGAGCACTGCTTCAAGACCAGTGCAGGTATACCATCCGGCCCAGGAGACTTGTTTATGTCGAGATCCGCAAGAACCCTTTTAACAGCCCGACCCCGAAAAAATATTCTAGGCATAGTTACGGATACTTTTTCGAGTTCGGGTAGTGGTTGACTGCTAGCTGGTAGGTAAGAATTATTAGCAAATAATTCGGCAAAACAATTAGCCTTGTCAACCGGGTCCGTGAATGATCGGCCATCCTTTAAAAGAGTTGGTATTGAAGAACTAGCATTAACCCTTACTCTTTTAACGAATGACCAGAAGCTTTTACTACCCCGGGGAGCAGCAAGAACCTCAGCACGAAGACGTTGCTCGTGAAGAGCTTTTTCCCGTCTAAGTACTTTGGCACACGAAGACCTTGCCATTTTGCGTAGCAATTCAGTATTAGCGTTTTTATTTTTACGCCAATTTCTGAATGCTTCCTCTCTGGATCTGACTGCTGATTTGCACGACTGATTAAACCAAGATTTGGATCGAGGTTTATTCGAAGCTTTTTTAACTGGGATGAAGATTTTCATTCCCAGCATTATTACGTTTTCAACCATTTTCGCCATGGCATTGACGTCATTGTCTAGGAAACAGAGTTTCCAATTAAAATGCCGAAAAAAGTCATTGAGCTCAGCCCAATGTGCTTTTCCGTAAACAAATATTGATCGTTTCGTAGCCCGTCGTGAAACGTTCCGAAGTTCGGAGAACGGAAAAGAGGCGGAAATGGTGCAATGATCCGAGTTGCCGAGAGGTGCTAGAACCTCAACTTCGTACTTTTGGGGGTGCGAAGAGAGAATTATTGGTCGTGAAAATTTACATAAAGGTGTTTGATTATTTTCTAAAGTTGTTTTTGAATGCCAAAAAGCAGTGCAAAAGAAGATATTATCGCAGCATTAGTAGAAGAAGTTGCCCAGGAAATAGTTCTAAACGAATGTAATTCATAAATATCGAGCGGTAATATACATACATTTAACTTGTAAATACTTTAATTCTAGAAATGTTGGATGATGACGAAATTGCTTATGAAAAATTACGGACTTCTCTTAAATACTAACCCAAACAGTTTTTATTTCATCTGGTGTCCACTTTTTGTTGGGGTTTTCTCTTTTTAATTTTTTATTTCTTAAATTTTGTTTCACGATTCTAAATTATTGTTTACAATACACTTAGCAGAAAAAGCTAAACAGTTTTAGTGTTGCGCAAAAGCAATGATGTGAAAATTGCAATTCTGTATATTTTGTTGTTGGATTGCAAACAAAAGCTACAATATTTTGCATTTGCACTTTCGCAAGACCATTCACATCAAACACTGAACTCCGCTAATATGAATTTCTGTAGAAAGCAACAACAAAATTATGAAAAATTTGACATTGTTTTTGCGTTCAATGTTACATATTTTTGGCGTTGCGTTGCTTTTAACACAATTAGGGCCTTAATATTTGTACGATATATGTTTATATTGTTTAAGGCTAGTTTACACGGCAATACAGTGTATTACGACATTGCGAAAAATTATGTAGTATTAGAAAAATCTTATCATGTAAAAGCAAAATGTATTGAGTAAGAGAGAATACCAATAAAAAACCTGGCAAGCGTCCGGTAAATATTTTTTTTCTAAACCATTTTAGAAACTGATGTGTAGTATTCTCATCACACCAGAGGTGTATTTTAACAACACCATATATTCAAGGTGCTAACATTTTTATAAAATTACAAAACCAACTAAAGTCAACTCAGGAAATTTTCATGTTATTTTTGTAAAAATTTTAAAACTTTAACCATCTGCTTTTTTGTTATTATTTTTGATTTTACTTATACCATCCGTGCAAACATTAAATATACTTACAATAGACTTTTTTTTAACACGGCGAGAATTTAATTTTATTTTGATTGTACAAAGTCGTAATACATTGTATTACCGTGTGAACTCGTATTTATTGGCAAGCATAAAACGGAAATAAAGTTTGTGTTTGCCAAGCAATTTGTGAGATTTATATTGCCCCAATTGTCATCTCAGCTGTCAAAAAGCATCAACCTGAATAAAATCTTTTTCAATTAGGTTTGCCACATTTTATCTTAAATCAACCTTATCATAAATCGAGGAGTCATCAGTAAAAGTATTGCGATTTATGGCATGACATGTTGGAATATATTGGAAATACAATTTCCCTAATTTTGTGAAAATAGTCCCTGCTGTCATTTTAATATTTCAAAATCGAATAGTACCAAAAAAAAAATTTAACAACATTGCCAACCCTGATACGAGCTATAAGCAATTTAAACAATGTTTTTGTAACAGCCTATTTATTTTTATTTTTTTTTTTTAACTAATACATTTACATAAATCCCATTTGAGGAGAGTTTAAATAAAATAATTTAACAATTTTCTTATTTGTTGAGCAATATTTTGTTAAGAGCATTTTAAGATGAGAGACCTTCCAAAAATTTTATTATCAAACTCAGTAAAAGTCAATGATCTTTAAGGCAACAAAATTTATTTTAAAATGTGTTGTTTTATTTCATTTTGTTTATTATAAAATAAAACAGTCTTACTATTGTTAGTAGTGTGTGTTGTTTTTTTTTTATATAAATTATAAAACTCTGAAAATATTAATATTGAAAATTTTCAATAAAACTTTGTATAAAAATATCACAAGGACAATCAATCGAATGTGTGTAACCTGTTTTAATTAAAAGATCATTGACGAAAAAAATTTTTATACAAATTAATGACTAATAGGCAAGTTTGCAATACAAGTACTACTAAAGTCATAATATTATCAAATTAAAAATAAATCGATTAACGGCCATTTTCACCAAGTTCGGTTATAATTAACAATCGGTTATAGCTGCCAAAACATATTGGTAACCGGAACTTTAATTGAAAGTTAGTTTTAACCGAACTTGGTGAAAATGGCCGTAAAGGTAACAAAGTTGTTACTTAAAAATTTGGTTAAAACTAGTTTGAAAATAATTTAAATGGACATTTTAACTTAGCAAAGACAGAAACCGTATGCAAAATAAAAAAGCTGTTTTAAATATTTGGATATCTCAAGTTAAGGCTTTAAATAGAAAGATATAAGTTAAAAACCATATTGATGGATTTTTTAAATATAACTTCCAAGAACAATTCAAGAGCTAAAGGACGAGATTAACGACATTGAACCTCATTTATGGTCTCAGAGTCATTTAAAATAGGGACAGAATCCGTGACGAGTATCTGGCCGATATTTTGTTTCACACGTTATTGTCATAGAGCCTTCTATAATAATAAAAAATATTAAAGTAATTCCCTGAAAAATTTTTCTGTTATTAACAATTAATATCGTGCGTTTACGTGTAAGATAGAACCGGGTTGTCCTAAGGTCGCGAATTGTTTTCAAATGATTAGTTAAATATTTTCTAATGTTGAAAACTAAGTTTGATTTCTAAATGAATCACCCCTATCGTGAATAATTTCCCCTCGTAATTTTTCCCCCTTTTCACATATTTGCTATCATGAAAAACTCCCATGAACAAAAGTTAATTCCAAGAGGAATAATAACGTGAAAAATGTGCACGGGAAAAAAATTCCCCTTATCGTGAAAAGTTTTTCCCTCGTAATTTGTTCACATTTCCCTTAGATTTTCTCACTTTATTTTTGCTAGGGAAAATGACATGTATGTAAGTAGGTCTCCTATAAATCGAATATTAAGGGCTAGATCCGTTAAAAGCCATAAACCGATATATTGTTTAACAAAATGCAAAACAACAGGTCGATTGCCTGCGGATTTGTGAAGCATAAAATTTTAGAGGTGCAAAAAACTAACGTTGTAATCAAACTATCAATCCAAAACTAAATATTTTGTTTATAATTTTAACTTTTCTTTAAAATATATACGTGTATATTTTTGTACAAAAATTTCATTGGTTTCTTAATTTTTTTTAATTTTTACATTCACTGGAACTGAAAGCGTGAAAATAATTTTCACATGAGATTCACGATTGCTTTTTCCCTTCGAGGGGTATGAAAATTTAATGGGAACAAAAATTCCTCTTGTTATTCACAATAGGGGTGAATATAAAACTTTTGCGTTTTCTTCATTAGGAAAAGATCATTTAGCGACGTGTTAGGGGCTGATTTTTTCTCGAAAATTAGTAGCAATTGATAAAAAACTACAAATAATTTTTTCTGTGTAGTTTTGAAAGAGGCGACCATATTAAAACATATTTTTTCTCTACGTGTACATACACTGATAGAAAAATGCATATTCATATTGATGATGCTCCAACATCAAAATTGTGACATCAATGTTACTACAAATGGCATCAATGATGCAAAAAGTAACATCAATCCAATAACTTACGTCTTCGTACAATTCTTCGCTTTACTGCTTACTAAATCGTTCTAATTGCTTTACATACAATGAAACAGCTGATCTGCAACGTTACTTTTACTCCCGGCACTTAATATCATTTTATAAAAATAAAGTCGCAAAAAAGTAATTTAATGTGCGGTTTCTACAATACAACTGATTGAACGTGTTAAAAAAACCGAGTGCTTTTCATATAAATTTTTCTACACGTTCAATCAATTGTGTTCATAGCTGCCAGATAAAATGTGTCGAAAATTGGCAAATTCTGCAAAACAAATCGTCAAAATCGTCAAATTGAAATATCGGCATTGAGCAATACTGCTAGCTTTTGTTACTTTTTGAGAATTTTAAACTTTCCGTTTTTCAACGCAATTTAAAATTCATTTTACAAATTTCTCTATTTAGAATGAGTTTAATACGAAAGATAAATCTTTTACTGCTAAATGTAACAGCCCTGCAAATAATAGGACTAGTCCAAACACGCGTGTAAAATGTAAAAGTGATTGGTCTTATTCATATAAAGTGTTAGAACTATAACCGGTCTCTATCACCAAAGACCTATCACGGGACTACTTTGGTGTCAGTTCGCTTACCTCTAGGGGATTTTAACATTTGTTTGTTGTGCTATTATATTTATATTATGAAGTGTGCACACGGCGCAATTACTGTCATTCAAGTAAACGAAAGTATACCAGAAGTTATTAAAAAATACGAAAGTATACCTAAAACTTTTGCTTATAAGTACAAAATTTTTCATTTGAAAAAATCAAATGAGCAATTTTTGGACACCAAAATCGTCAAAACTACGATAAATCTACAAATATGGCAGCATTGCTTGTGTTGTGAAAACAGCACTTACAAAAACTTAAGTTCGCAAATGTTTCTCAATTGTTTTTATTTAAAACAAAACCATAACAAACGCAAATCGGTTCAAGCAAAACAGAAATTATATGTAGCGTAGTTGACTTTTGCGACTCAAATAAAAGATTATGTAGTTACTTAAAGGTCCAAATAAACGACACAAGTAGTTTGATAACAACACGAACAATATGTTTGTGTAAACACTAAAAATTTTTAATATTAACGCAAAAATTCACCATAGGTACTTTTTTAATTGTTTGTGCAATCGTTTGGATGGTTTATTGTGCCCTTGAATTGTTGATGCTTTTAAATACCATTTTGCAAAAAATATTATTTTTGAGGATATGCTCAAAAAAGCATTCTAAAGGCTCAGTTAGCCGGGGGTAACAGTAACAGTAACCTTACCGTAAAAAAGTAAGACCAATCTATTTCTTACAGATTTAGACGTAACATCTTAATGCTAACTGTAATCGTTCTAATTGCTTTACATACAACAAAATGAATCAGCTGATTTGCAACGTTACTGTTACTCCCGGCTAACTGAGCCTTAAGTCTGCTTTCAGACACATGAATTTTTTTGAAATACATACCTACATAAGTCTAAGTTTATGGAAAAGAGTGGAGAGAAGTAAGAAGAGGGGTGCATACTTGCTTGTACCAAAAAGTTACTTCAATTATTAAAAAGATAAACACAGACTTACTTGCTTCAAGAAAAAATGTATGTGTCTAACAGCATACTAATACTTTATCCATGTCAATGAGTCAAAAAAAATATGGTTATAAGACAATGTTTCCAAACGAAGAATTTATTAATTGCTTTTAAAATTATGATAACGGCGCAAGACTGACTCACTGTTTATCATTTTGACGTTTTTTTTTTTATTTTTTAAAAAAGGTGAAAAGGTCGCCAGAAAGTTTAAGCAGTCACAAAATTAAATGAGTTGAAAAAGTCTCACAAAAAGTCGCACCCCGCCAAACGGGTTTTTAGTTGACGAGCAGGAACCCTGACAGAATTATAGAATTAGATTTTTTGGAAAGATGAGACAGGTTTTTTCTCTCTTTTTATTCTGAATATTTTCAGAAAATAAAGTTAATGGACCTTTCTCCCAGATTTTTTTTTTTCTTTTTTTATAAAGACAATTTATTGATTTAAAAAGCCATTTTTCAAGATTTATTTTTTTTGCAAATTTCAGAAATAATAATCATCAAGCAATAACCTTTAATAAATTTACGGAATCTGTAACAAAGATCATTTTAAAAATTTTTTGTACGATTTTTGTATAGTACGTATAAAAAGAAAGAGAAAGTTCAAGTTCAAAATTATATAATATTCTCTTTGAATTTACAACGTAGAAAGAGAAATTTATATGCAAAGTACGAGTTTTTTTAATATTGTTTTAAAAAAACTCGAAATTTTATGAAATATTTTAGAAAAAGAAGAATAAAGTATAAAAATAAAGTGCAAAAAGATTAAAAAAGTAGAATGAAAGTGTAATGAAAACAAAAATAAAAGCTGACTCAAAAAAGGCTCCCTGCTAAAAGTGCCTTGCGTTTTTTAGTCAGTCTTGTAAAAGCACAGTAAAAAAAATACCTACGACTTAAATTAAAATAAAAAGAGAATTGAGTTTATTTTGTTGTTTTTTTTTAATGAAAACAATAAATAAAAACACAACAACCACAAAAAACAAAAACAAAAAAATGGGCAAATTTAAAATAACATTTCCCTGTTTCCAGTAATAAGTACAATGAACGTCGTAACAGACTTCTAAAATTTTTTTTTCATATAAAATATCTACAATACAACACCATTAACACATACATACATACATATTTATACAAAATTTAGCAAAAACAAAAATTGAGTATAAAAAAACTCGCAAAAAATTTCAGTATTTTTTTCATATTTTGGTTATTTTTCTTCGTTTTTTTTTGGCAATGTGTGCGAAAATGTGAAATGACAATAAGAAGGCCCATATAATTATGGTACGCTGCTCCGCTAACCAAGTAACCAACAACTACAACAACATTATAACACAGTCTACTCATTCATTGAGACGTTGACGTCCCAACAAAAGCTACATGCATATTCACACACTCTAAATCGGTCTAAGTACGGGATGGTTACACACAGAAGAAAGAACTTTATAATGCAGTACGAGGAACAACCAGACGACCGATCGACCACTAACGCTAACGATACCGACTAACTGCCTGCCTTGCCCTATAACTTGAATGACTGTTTGACTGACTGCTTGCATGCATATCGTGATTGTGTGTGTGTAGTGTGGATTTCGGTCGCTGTCAACGTTGACTGATGATGGTCGGTCTGTCTGTCTGCCTTTGCTGACTTCTCTACTAAATTTAATATTGTATATTATTACGGTATGATAGTAATAATGACGCTGCCTTAACTGCAACGTCTAAAAAAATATATATGTTACAAACAACAACAGCAACAACAAAATGCCAAATAATACTTAATACAAAATACAACAACAGCAACAAAACAACGTCTCGTAAAGAGAATACTCTATACGAAAAATACACAAAAAAAATACCACACAGGGTATTTCTCTGATTCAATTGGACATAAACTGCACATTTTTCAATTCAGTTGAATTTTTTAATTCGATCAGTAAAGGTTAACAAAAATAACAACAACAAAAAAAATTTATAAATTGGTTTACAAAAATTATAACCCAAAAAAATAAAAGAAGAAATAGCAGAAAAAATTTTGCCGCTTTTTCTAAAAACCAAAAACTACCTCAAAATCTTAGAAGGTTATAGAATAGCCAATTTCTAAGTTAAAAACAAAATAAAATTAATTAAGGAAATTTGTAGTATTTTTAAAAATTTTACAAATAAAAAAATACAATCTTAGAAATTTTCTTACAAAAAAGAAGTTTAAAAAAATACTTTAAAAAGGAGCTAAAAAAAACTTCAAATTAAAAAAAATAAAGTTTTAAAAAAAATGCTGGCATCTAAAAAAAAACTTCAATGCTTACATTGTAATTTTTAATAAAAACTGTGCTGGAAAACAATATTTAAAAAAATTGGAATATTTAAAATTTTTAAAAAGGAAATGTTGACATTTCCCAAAATACTTTTGAAAACCCTGTGAAAACTTTCATTTCAAAATGTTTTTAAATAAATTTAAAAATCCTTAAAAAAAAACTTTAAAAACATACGAAGAAACAAGTAAGTTTAAGAAATTTTTGTTTAAAACAAGCTGCTATTTATAAAGTCAACAAATCTCAAAAATTAAAAAGAAGGATAAAACAAAAAAAAAAATATTCAAAATGTAAGCAAATTTACAAAAAAAAATTAACGTTTTTGCTAAAAAGAAGTAAAAGAAAA
Source organism: Pollenia labialis (assembly GCA_949318255.1). Classification (NCBI taxonomy): domain Eukaryota; kingdom Metazoa; phylum Arthropoda; class Insecta; order Diptera; family Polleniidae; genus Pollenia; species Pollenia labialis. The sequence continues at coordinate 132,172,101 of OX439142.1, read as the reverse complement.
AATATTGATGTGTGTCAATATGAATTAAGTTGAAATAAGCTTAATTAGGAAAATAGGAACTAAATGCATCTCTTAAGAACAGCGGAGTTGACAACAAACATACTATGAGATTAAAGCTTGTTTATGTGAAATGTTATAAATTTTCTGAAATTTTACTTAGTACAAATAACTGAACAAACCAGTGGCTGGTCTATTGCTATGTGAAAGGAAATAGTAGCAAATCGAGTAATTGGTACTGTTTAGTGCGTTTGCATAATTGCCTCTCGCATCTTTTTTTTCGCAAATCAACACTATTCTATTAATTATATTAATAACATTTTCAAAAATAAACTAGTTTTCGTTTTCAAAAAAATTTGCGAAAGCGATAGAGAGAGAGTACCAATACGGTCTCTAATCGCATTTCGCTTTCGTATCAAAATTGCATTAGCTTCGATGCACTCAAGTTACCTTTATTATAAAGTTCATAGACCCATTCAATTGTTTTCTTACGAAATTTTTTCTAATCCAATATTTTAAGGCAATTTTTAAAAAAAAATCTTCCAATTTATAAAAAAAAAACCGTAAATTAAAAAGTTCATGCATTCCAATTTGCATACCAAGAAGCTTATTTAAGCCCCAATTACAATATGTAAAAGCTAAGCAACTGTGAATTCGTTAAGTTTTACCAACTGTATTTTTCTTAAGCGAAGTGCGAAACTGATCGCACATTCCGGACGGAATTAAAAGCTTTTTGATTTTATTGTTTTTGTAGCTTAAGCACGCTCATACATATTTTAGTTGGACTTTGAGACTAAACATCATTCTTTCATAAAATATTCGTTAATAATTAGTTGCCGAATTTATTTTTTTAGAAAACTCTAAACCTGTTGAACTATTCTAGTAAGCTTTTACAGAATTGATGCTATATAATGCAGGACAGTGTCAATAAAACCAAACCAGTTGAATAATAAAGTATTGCCTTAGATGGAAATTGTATAGCTTTAATATAAGCATTACAGAAAGGTTATTACAAAATCGATTCAAAGTAATGTATAAAGTAAAATATGTAGAATTCAAAGAAGTTTTTATACTCAGAATCTGGCTATTACGCAGGAAAAATGCGCGTGCTACTAGGGTATGGTAAGGACCAGATCAGGACGCCGAAATCGGACATTACGGCTCACTGGTTTGTAGGGACACACGCGATAAGTATGGGCCTAGATTATAATGAATACTGTCTTAATGAAAAGGAGGAGAAAACGGCCGATCATACTCTTGGAATCGAAATGGTTCGATGCTGCGGTGATGTCTGGAAAACAATCTGGTTAGGGGCATTTTCTTAGGACCCAATTGAGCCGTCTTCGTGATCTGCCTATTGAACCTAACATAACTCAAAATCCCCATTTCGAAAATTACGCGCGAATTCTAGAATTAGAAATAAAATTGCTTTCAAATCAAAAAAGTATTCGATCACGACTGCCAGAAGGGAATCCATTTTAAAAACGAAACGATTTGAATTATTTTGAGTTATGCCACTTTAGCTGAATTCTTTTCAAGTTTTGGCATTTTAGCCAAATTCTAAACTGACACAAGTCTAATTAATACAAACTTGAACAGTGATTAATTTTATAAAAAGTGTCACAACTCGAATCAAAACTATTTAGACACTTTTATGAATTGCAACTTTATACCAATTGATACATAAAGAAAAAAATAACCGTTTTTTAATAGCAGTTAACAACAACAAAATACACTGATATTTTTTTGTAGATAAACAAGTGTATTGTGCATAGTTTAAGCATATGTATGTATGTATGTATGTTAAACCGAAAAATGAAAATTTTGAGTTGGATCACTTTTAAACTAGGTCTTTCTGTTTTTATTCTGTTGAATTTTATATTGTGTATGATATGTAACTAAAGTGTATTTTGAACAAAATTTAAATTTAGACTAGGTATAATTCAGAAATGATTTGTAAAATCGCTCGAAATTCATCACACCTTTTAAAAAGGTTCGTTTTGAAATCTACCGATTTTCATCACATACATATGTATGTACCTGCTGTTAGTCTTTATTTAAAAATCGATCAGTTGGAGTGTACACTGCCCTTCTACAAAAATCATATCCCTCTAACAAAAAATATTTCACTCAAAAACTGTAAATTTAATTAGAGATCAAGTGTAATATGTAGTTTGCATTTAAGAAATTCTCTCTTGAACGAAAAAAATCAAACGAGAGTAAAATTTATCACAAAAACTAAAATTGAGAGCTTTTTTTTTAATAAAATAACTATATGTATGTAAAGTTGTGTTGCTTATTTTTCTAAACCAGAAGGACATTTGAGTTTAATTTTGTTTTTGCACAAACTTCAACTCTCCTTCTTCTTTGTTATCGTTGTCGTCTGTCTGGGCTTTTTTAATGAATCTTGTAGCAACTTCTAGCTCTTTTGTGTAGTTATGTGATGGTGGATGTGTATGTTTTTCTGTCTGTCCATATTGTTTGTTCGATGTTCGCTTTGATCATGTTTAGTAAGTTTGTTGTTCATCATACGTTTTATCGTCTGCATTTTTTTTTAAAATGATTTCCTTAATTTTTCTACAACAGCAATAGCAACATCATCATCATCATCCTCCTCTGATTCGCAATTTCTGTGAGTGTTTTCATTTTTGCGTTATTTTTTTGTTTACTTTTTGTCTTATTATTACACTGTTCAATGTTTAAATAAGTTAAGGAATGTATGGATGTGTACAAAATTTGTATGTATTTCTGCGGAGTAGTACGTTGACGGACAAGTAGATTCGATTCTTCTTATACTCATACTATATACAATTTATATTATTTTTTAGTTTGCAGTATGTTTTCATTATCGTTATTTTAGACTTCGTAAAGTTGCAAACGAGAACGCACGCACTTAGCGGAAGTTCACCACAAATTATAATTGTTTTTTTTTTTTTTTTTAACAATTCCATATACCTAAAGAAAATAAGAAAATTGCAAAAAAAAAATTTAAATTACACTGCCTTATAAAAGATACACAAGTATATTGGGCTTACACAATAAGCTAGTCAGTCAGTGAGCGAGTGATTGGTGGTGATGGTCAAGGCGATGGATTACAAAAATTATAGTTTAAATTAAACAAAAACCACAAGTATACATATTGTTTATTTATGAAACGAATTATCGCAAAAGCTTATTTGAATACAAAAGTAGTGCAATTATTTTTTATAACGAATTTATAGAAATGTTATAACAAATTTAAAAAAAAATCCAGTTTGTGGAAAAATTTGTTAAAACAAAGTTTAAAGTGTTTTTTTTTTTAAATATATTACTCAGGATATGTTAAGCTTTATAATGATTAATGATTACCTCAGGATTTAATTGCTGTTTTTTATATTTTACTACACATATTACATATGTACATATTTTTTGTTCAATGTTTATTTTTATAAGGTAAGTTTATTCAAATTTTCCCTTAATACCTACTAGAAACAAAAATTATCAATTAAGAAAGTATAGTCGGTAAAAGTCCGACCATAAAATACTCTACAGTATTTTAAAACTAATTTTTGAGATTGTTTCCTATTTGGTACTGAGGGACAATCATGGGCCCGACAAAACAAAATTATTGTATCAGGTTAAGACTCATGTAAACGATCTTTGTACCGAAAATTTTCTTAATTTTTATGATATTTGTTTGCCTTTTAGAAATCTTAGGATGGGGCTTAAATGGGACATATGGTTAATCTTTAACCTTACGGCACAACATTTTGTCATACAGAATAGGCTATCGTAGAAGTTATTGTCGCCAATTTTTGTGTCAATACCATCATTTATAAGGAAATCGTGGCATTAAAAGCTATTTTCGGGAGTAGTATTTGTATGGGAGCTATGTTTAAATATGGGCCGATTCCAAAAAAAAATTTGCAAAATGATTTAGATTGCAATAAAATAAGTTTGGACCAAATTTAATCTAAGTAAAAACCTTATAAGATGGTTTATTGGCACAAAGACTCTATTTCGGAAAGAAGCTTGTGTGAGCGCCATGTTAAATTATAGACCGAGTCTCAGCATTTTCAATAGGTTTTCATCCAACATTGCACACAAGCTTTACAGGGACAACCAGCCCGTCAGCCGGCCGGACGGACGGACAGAAGGCTATCGTTAGCTCGATTCAAAAAGTGTTTCTAAGTCGATCGGTATTAACAAAGGTGGGTCTAGGACCAATATTTTAAGGCAGACAAAAAAGCTTGTATGACGTCTATGAGAAATTATGGATCGATTCTCAGCGTTTTCAATAGGTTTGGTTCTTGCAACGATTGGCACAAGCTTAACATGGATAGCCACGTAGCCAGCCGGACGGACGGAAGGGCATCGTTAACTCGATTCAAAAAGTGATTCTAAGTAGATGAGTACAAACAGGATTTAGATTTTAGAAATTTTAAAAAGATTTTTATAAAATATTTTTCTATATACATATTATAGTCCTACCTTGAATTCATGTTCCTTAGAAATTTCAAATTACAAAAGAAAATCTTAATTTGCAATTTAATTCTTTGTTTTAATTATATGCAAAAATATTCATTTGACGCACGTTACAAATTTGTTTACATTCTTTTTTAAACATACCAACTTAAAATACATCAAATTAGGACATCAATTTAGGCTTTTGTGAACCTTTTTTTTATTAATTTAAAGAAATAAATCAAATGAGCAATACAACAAAACTGAGTCAGAGCCATTTTAATATATTCTAATAACATTTTAACATCTTCAAAAACATAAAAAAAAATTAAGTTTTTAAAATTCCCATTTTCTTTTATCTAATTCAATTTAAATTTATTATATGTGACAGCGCATAGAGAAAGGGACCTAAGGGTAAAAAAAAATCAATTTTCACTTTATTTTTATGTGGACAACATCTGAGCATCGAAAGAGACCGATCCCATGCCCCAAAAGTGTTCCCTCCCAGAGATATGCGCGTTTTATAAAGTGATGGTACACCAAAAATACACGTATTTAAATCTTTAAAATGGCTCTCCTGAACAAAACCGGTGTTTACCCTTAGGTCCCTTTCTATTTTGCCCGTCACATATTTGTTTAAAAAAAAAGTAAGTTCTTTAATAAACCAAATAAAAAATAGTTAAAATTTACTTTCTATCTCAGAAATTTAAACTCTATATAATTTAATTGTCTGTACTATCTATCTTACCGCTTTCATATATTATTTTATGGTTGTTCAAGCAACAATTTAATTATTAAAATTAAATACATAAATTATTGTGCCCGCAGTTAGACAACCATAGTATTTTTACAATAGAAGACCGATTTAATCATAATATGGTAACTGTAACAATAATATGGTTGCAGTAACTATAATAAGCAATGAACATTTGCTACTCTTCCATACGTTTAAAGATTACAATTAGAACTACTAGTACTAAATTCTGATCCTCCTTAATGTATAGGTATTTTTTTTAATTATCAAAATTTTTAATTTAATCTTATCGTCATAATATTTATTATTTTTTGACAAATTTATTTAAGAATTGTTTACATACCACATAATTCTTGCTACTTGACAAACTATTTTAAATTCTTTTTATACCAAACCACAAGATTACTTTTACTAATTCTTAGAATAACTCAAATCTACTTTCGCTTTCGAATACCCATTCAAACCACTAGAATTCTATGGAACTAATAAAACGGTAAATATAGAAATAGTTTTTCTAAAATAAAAAACAAACATGCAGACAACAAAGAGAAACAATAAAAACAATTAAATGCAAATAAATAATAATAAAAAGCCACAATTAAAAGATTGTCACAGTCATGGACATACGAGTATAAAAACAAGAGTCAGTTAAACCCACTAATAGTCCCCAAAACACAAACGGACTTACTCACACACACTCATGTAAAAAAATAACAAATGACACACTCATACTAAGAAAAAAAAACAAAATATTCATGGTCATGCAAATATATATCAGTATTATAGAAGCATAACTTAATTCATATGTATGTATTAAAGTTAAGTATCCGTATGAAATTTTTTAGTATAAGAATCAGAGAGCCTCTTCAGTCTTATATGTATGTGTACAATGGTTGATTTCGAAAATGTATAGTTGCAGGCTACTTTGGATACTTAACACAGTCATCAAAACAAATCAACAAGCATATCCGCCAACTCTCTATGATACCAACAACAACCGAATATACATACTACACACGCACTCAACTGAAACCAACAAACAGTAGTTTTTTTTTTTAGAACTCTCCCTAAAACTATTCCGTCTGTCTATTTGTTTAACTCTCTCTACGTATTTGACATTTTATCTGTCTGTCAGTCTGTCTGTCTGTCCGCCTGTCTGTCCTTTCCTTTCAAAGTGTATTATTTCACTCTTACTTTTCTTGGTATTTTAGCTTTTAAAGTAATAGCAGTAATGACGGTGATGATGATGATCTTGTTGTTGTTGTTGAAGAAACAGAGGGAGCCTCTGTCTTCCTGTTGATATAAATTATAACCCAGACCTAGAGCCAGAAAAAAAATAACAATAATAAAATCATGAAACCAAATACAACTGCAAAAAAAACCCAACGAAACACTCAGCCAGACGGACAGACAGAAACCGGCATCTTCTCTAGTAACAAGGTGACGTAATGCACAACTACTCCACTAACACATTTTTCTACATTCCGCTTTTTACACCAGCAGTAGAAGCAGCAGCAACAAAGACAATGCAAAAATCATGTATAGATACTTTAAGCTAGTAGGGACGGACATCAACAGAAAAAACTTAAGACAGCCAGTCAGTCAGCCAGCCATAGTATCAACACAAAACAAACAAACAAACGAACTGGAAACTGCACAAAAAAAATACAAGACCAACCGTTCTTTTCTAGAGATACTTTTTCCTTCTTTTGCAAATCGCTACCACCACAACTAGAAGAAATTCTACTAGATTCTAAAAAGGGCTACTCCAACAACAACTGCATACCAAACCAAACGCACCATGATAACAAAGACAATTATAAACAAGAAAACTAAAAGCAAAAAAAAGCTTAAGAAAGACCAGACGTTTGCCACAAAACACATACATACATACTTACATACAAAAGCTATCAGAGGTTTCTTCTCCATACAGGCTTCTTTTGTAACACTATATGAACAACAACAATAATAACAAGAGACAAAAGCTAACAAATACGAACATCCACTAACACTTTAGCTAGCACAATGGGTTAGGGAAGTCAAAATAGGGAGTTGGATTTTCAAATCCACGAAATATTTTAAAGTTGTGCCTCGACTTTAAATTCTGCTACCTGGATATATCACATCAATCGTTATGGATTGCTTGATAAGCTTGATCTTTTAAGGCACCCCTAAAAAAATTATTCATTCCAGGTCCGTTTAAATATCTTTTATGACTGTCTTTTTCTAGTGCAGCTTTCAACCTAATTTTCAAAGAAACTGCTGATACCTTATGGCTGTCTCTTCATGAATTTTTATGATCTTTAATTTTAACTTTAATCAAAGTTTTTCTTAAGTTGACAGAATTTTTGTGCTAAGTGTTCTTGGGTTTATACAGACACCTTTGGCCACATACGAATTCAGAACTTGCTCCAAAACAAATGTTCGCTTTTTGTATACCTAAACCACAATAGTGAAGAGGGTATTAGAAGTTTGCGTTGATGTTTATAGCACTTAAAGTATTGGTCCTGGACTCAACCGATCGACTCAGAGCCACTTTTTGAATCAATCTTTCGATGTCCATCCTTCCGACTGGCTAGCCATCCATGTAAACATATTGCGCAAAGTGGAAAGCAATTTTGGAGATGATTAACTGAAAGTTAGTGCCAAGGAACAAGCCTATTGGAAAATGGTGAGAATTTCACAAAGACCCTATACGAGCTTATTTCTGGATTAGATTCTTTGTGCCTAGCAGCCATGGTCTGGAAATCAAAACCGGTTTTTTTAATTAACGACGCTTTTGTCGACTTTAAAAGTAGTTGTGGTAGAGATAGCTGGTCCTCAAAGTAAGCGGTATATAAAAGAAAATATTCTTTATGAACTTTAAACACAGGATAGTTTTCAAAACATGATCAGTTTCAATTTCATACGAATTCTACAATAACTTTTACGATAGCTATTTACTATATAATTACAAAATATTGTGCTGGTAAGTCCAAAATTAACCATTGGTCCCATATAAAGCTAATTCCTAAAATCCCTTAAAAGAAAAAAAATGCAAATCTAAATAATATTTCGGCACAAACAACTTTACTAAGAATCCTTAACTCATAACTTAATTTTGTTCTGGCGGGTCCATGGGTGCCAAATACGGTAAACTCTTGAAAATTGGTTTTTTAATTATTATGGTTATGGCTTTTAGATTTATCGACTCTACTCTATTGTTTTAGGCCCGTTTCACAACTTATCGATAGCTAAGGGTATAATTAAATAGGCAGTATAAAAACTATTCCATTATTAAAACTTTTACTTTAACCTACCAGATAGGACGAACTTTCTTTTAACTTATCGCTCATTTTAGAATAAAATAAAGTTGTAATAATGTCACCCGGTTATACGGTGGTTATACGGTAGATAAAATCCTACCTTTAGCTATCGGTAAGTTTAGAAAACGGGACTTAAACTGTTTAACCATTCAGACGAAAAAATTTTTGTTTTCAAAGTGACATGATTAAAAAACAATTTTGAGTTTCTATTAAAATATCTTTTGATACTTCAGATTTTTTATATAATCTGTAAGTTTAGAAAATAATCAGTAAAAATATTCCCACATTTTATTTTAACCCAACCCATTGTGCCTCACAATATAACTCTACTAATAATTGTGTAAATAAACACATACACGCATACAAAACGATCTTTTTCTTTATTATTCCCCACACAAATATCGCTAGTTCGATATAACATGTCTGGGTATTAGTAAGAATAGTATTTTAAAGTTTCTTTTCTTGATATTTCTTGAATTTTTTTTTTACTTATTCCATTTATTTTTTGCTCTTTATTCGATAGAAGAAACCTGACTAGAATTGCATTCATTGTATTGTAGAAGTAGTAGTTAAGGAAAAAAATGGTCATATTTTCAAGGTTTCTTGATAATCTTTTTTTTCTTTTTGTTTTTTATTTATAAATTTATATGCTTTTTTAAACAAAAAAAGGGTTTTAGTGAAAAAAAAAATTCTAAAATAGGGGAATAAAACTTTGAAAATTTGTAGTGTTTTTTAATAATAGTTTTTTCAGAATAATGTCAGTTATAGTGGTAGACAATAATCCCACATGTGAACGAATATTTGGCAAAATAAAAAATACATTATATTTAAAAAAAAACATAGGTATAAGGTTTCATTGCTAATGTGATACTTTTTAAAATGCAAAAAAAAGTGAATATTTTAAAATGACGTAAGTGTTTTTAGTTTTTAGGGAAGTTGTTTTTCTAAAAAGAAACTTAATAGTATAACTAACCAGTTTAAAAATATCAAAATAGAAATATCATTCGTGAGATAATACCTTTATCTCAAATGTGTAAAAATAATTTTATAAGTCATCTAGTAAATAGGATAAGAACTAGATATATTCACCGAAAAGTAAGCTGGAAATATAACTGTTTGAGTTTTCATGATAATTTAGTACCTACATCTAATTAGAGTTTTAATGAAAACGAATGATTGAAAGCTGGGCATGAAGATGGCATAACACATGTTGCAGTTAGTTCAGATGATATTAGTTCAAAAACTTTTGTCACTTTAATTGTTTCTTTTAACACTAACTTTTTAATACACACTGAAAAATATGTATACCTGGGCCAAACTGTGGCTCAAGTTCGCCCAGGAGGGTTCCTTCTTTATTTACAACAAGGTACATCTCAGACCCACAACTTGATGATGACGCATTCCATGATTAGCTTGGATAATATTTAAACCCTCAAAAATGTCCAAATCGTTTCGCCAACAATGAGAACATCGTGCATCCCTTTCCCCGAACCTGTTAAAAGTTGTTGTCATCTTCTACCCTGTAGGAAATAAGTGGAACTGTTTTGATTCACTATTGACTTCGTCACCAGCAAGACTGATAAAAATAAAGATTACGCCATCTCGAAAACAATATTTAAATCTTCGGCACATGTCAAATAAATATAGTCACGCGAACAGCTTTCCTATTGGCAAATAATTTAAATTTTGCAAAATTCACTGTGGTGAAAGTGTGCCACGAACAAAAATTTTCGTAAAAGGCTTCAACAATCTATACGCGCTGCTCAATTGTGTACCTCTCCATTGTTTTTATTTAATTGCAGAGCTTTATAAAGTGCATAAATTTTCCATAAAAAATTTTAAGATCGAAGGGACTTTAAACTTGACAACCCCTTGCCGTGGAAACGTCATCTAACTGAAAACTATGCGCATGTAGTAATTTCTATTTCTATAAATCTTGGTCGCCAATACTATTGACCAATTGTAGGCCAGACAACGCATTTAAATATAGACACTAAGCTTATGCGCTGCTTGTCATTGAAAATCCTCTACTGAACTTAGAACTTGGTTTCTTAGTTCTTGTAGACATTAGAACTAGAGATTCATAAGTACATTTATATACATCTAGTCATTTTTTTAATATTTACTCTAGATTTTTTTCCATAATACTATTATTGTATTAGACATATATTTTGATTTATAAAAAATACTTCTTATTATTAAAAAAAAGTCGAACTGTTACTATAAACAAAGGACTAATTCTAGCCTTACAGTTGTCAAAATAAAATTTCTTTTTTTCTAAGACAAATAAAAGTGTAGACGCTTTGTTGAGAGTTTTTACAAAAATTCACCATAATCTACAAAAGTGGCGAATTGGAGACACTTGATCCTGCAGTATAATTCTGTCTTGCAGCTACATGAAATTTCTTGGTTTCTATTGATCATTAACAGGAGTATTATATAACCTTGCCCCAATAATCTCTTTATTTTAAAGTCAATTTAATTTTTGTTTTAGTAAAAAAAAATACATTGGCCAAACAACAAAAATATAGATAAATAATATCGGAAAGCTCGCCGAAATTGAAATTTATTTAATTAAATTTAACTATTTTAATTATGAGATTGTTTATTAAAAATCATCAAACCTTAATAATCGAAAAGCAGCTGGTTCGTTTTTTCGTTTTGCAATAGCTCCATTTTAATTTGAATTTACCCAATCCAAGAAGCAAAATCATATTAAAATAATGAAGTTCTTGACTTAATATTGTTTTTGACCATTGTTCAACCCTTTTGTGGAATCCTGTTTCTTCTTTGCTAAAAATAAAAAAAAAGAAAACTCTCTAAAGCTTCACCAGTCCTTAAGCTCTCTATTGCTCTAGATATTTAAGAAAAATAATTGCTTTTTATTAAGTATTTATGCTAGACTCTTTAAGCCCTGAGGCATTGGGAAACCATTAGAGAGTTGGGTGTTTTCACAGCTGATTCAGAATGGTTGCTCTCTTTTAGTCACTAGTCATTTTCTTTGCCATCGGGGATAATTAAAGATTAAGATCATTTCTGGGCATTATCAAAAGTACTTTTTAAATGTGTGATTAGAAAGACTTAACTGAGTCTCTCAAGCTACTTGCTTTGCAAAATTAGCAAATTGTTTTGCTTACTCTACAAATATTCAAATAGTTTACTTTAAGCGACTCCAATTGCAGTTTAAAACAGAGTTTTTATCATAACCAAATTTTATACTTTAATAAATCCAAACATAAGACAATTTCGTAACTTTAAATTTTGACTTAATTTATTAGTTTGCATAACGCTCATTTAATACCGAACTATCATTCAAAGTATAAAAGAATAATTTTCTAAACCACTACACAAAAAAAGATCACTTTAAACCTTATAATTAGTCAAATTCTCATAACAACTCCCTCTCCAAAATTCAGATCTTTATTTCTCTATAGTTAATTGAGATTCATTTAAACTTAACTTCCGTTAGCCTTGATCTCTAATTAGTACTTTACGAATAGAGCAACATGGTCAAAGTTAATTCAAAAACAAATAACAAAAACTTAGATTAAATTTCTGTGAGAGAATTCTGAAAAGTATTCAAACAAAAGAACAAGAAAAATACAACTAATTCAGTTACAAAGAACATAATGTACATATGTATGCAATTTTTAGCAAAAAAAAACTAAGCTAAAATTTATTTAGCAAACATCCTTTTGTATTACATTTTTCTTCTTAATGCTGTTGTTGCTGTGTTGTAAATAAATATAACAGAAAACAACAACAATAACGTTATATTGATGCCATTCAAGGCCATATTTTATAGTTGAATATTTAACGTAGACACATAGAAAAAAAAGCACGCAACAGAATGAAAAAAACAACATACTGATATGAAGTCAAAATGCAAACAGAGAAATAGGATGCTTAAATAGTAGGTATAATAAAAAAAAACTACATACTCATACACACACTCATTTCTACTCGTAGATACACACTTATACATTCAATATTTATTCAAAAAAACATACCACACCATTAACAACAAATGATGAAGCAAGTTATTCTCGGAAACTGAAACCAAGGCCAAATGCATATTACTAGTTGTTAGGTTCAACAAAAAAAAAAAACAAAAAAAATAACAACAACACCAACATAAAGAAAACTCATATATAGAAATAGTAACAACAGCAATAGCAAGCTCCTTGTATCAGCAACATCATTGTCGTCTACATGAATATTGGAGCCAACATTTACTCACTCATACATACATACATATGTACATATTAACAACGTCTCACATTTACACAGGCCCTGGCATTGCTACTAACACTTACTTAACCTCAAAAGCAAAATCATTCAAAGCACACATTTAAAACAAATATATTTTCATAAAAAATCCACTGCACACATTTACCACATTTAAAAAAAAAAATAATAAAATAAATGCACATTTAATAAAATGCATACAACTTAAGTGGACAAATATACAGACAGTGGGACGGACGGACAAACAAACAGCCAGAGCTAAGGGACAGAAGGACGGACAGTTATTTTGTGTTGTGTTTTGAATTTTAGGAGTAGAATAAAGTATAAACTTATAAAACTTTGTCTATATGTTTACTATACTGCACTTACACAGGCAAATAAATTGCCACAGTGGGCTGGAAAAGGAACAAATAAAGAAGAAAATTTTTTATTTTTAAAAACCTTATTTGGAATATATTTTTAATAATGGGAAATATTTATATTAATGTCTAATATCTGTCAATGCTTTGTTTTGCTCTAGAATCATCTTGAGATGATAAAATCGGTAAATATGTTACAGGGAATGACCACATCCTAAGAAAATCTGATGGCGATGTAACCGAGTCTGCAATTGAGCTGAATCCTTAAGAAATCCGAAGACAACTTTGGACTGCACATACATGGCGATGCCAAAGAGAACAAAAAAGCTGCCACTCAAAACTTTTTTAACTCTTTTTTCCCCCTCACATTACAATTTAAGTCATAGCCCACAGTGCCATTTACGACATCTATTCCTAAAGCTGTGGAAAATTTTTTACAATATTCTTTTTTTAATTGTTTGCTTTTTTAAAATATCTACGAATAAGTAGCGATAATTCCCAACCCATATTTTCTGTTATTGTTATGTATTGCTGTTGCTGTTATTGCTGGTTTAGTTGTTGTAGTTGCTGCTGATGCTGCTGCTGGTATTAATCTGTTACTTGTTTGTTGTGTTGTCTCTATGTAGGTTGGTTGCCCGATTCATTTAGTTTGAGTTGTTTGCCTGCCTATCAGGCGTTGTAAGTATTACAACAGCAACGGCAACAAAGTAAATGCATCATGCATGCTCCAATTTTATTTTGCAATATGTTGTTGTAATAAATGTAGAAGAAGAAAAAGAATCGAGTAAAGGGAAAAAGCTAGACAAATACATTGATAAAGTGTACAATGATAGGAATAGTAATGAAAATAAAAAAATCAAGCTTAAGTGGATTTTCCGCTGCAATTTTTATATTTTGTGCTGTTGTTAATATTTTTGCTGCCGTTGTTACTTTTGTTGGTTTTAGATTTTAAAAGGCGCCTTTTTGTATATCGAACAGTAAAATGCAGAAACAAGAAACAGTGGCAGCAGCAACATGCAACTTTTTTTATAAATTCATTGCTGGTTTTTGTCTCAGTTTTCCAGGCATTTTATGTCAGTCAGTCAGTTGGTCATGAGGAGTATATGTTAAGTTTTTAACACATACATACACTCTTATTTATTTATATGTAATTATTTAATTTGTAATATTAGCTTTTTTATTTTTTTTTCTCTTAACATTGTTGTGGTGGTGTTTATTTACTGAAAAACAACATTCATGTTATGCTGGTGTTAATTTGTTAATGATTTAATAATGACAGACATTTAGTTTGTGTATCATCGCTATGTTTTATACTGAACGTAAGTTATATGAGTAGGAAAATTGTATATTGTTACACCTACCGTTATTGCCACTCACTCACTACTGTGATTTTACTAAGCAATTGCAGTAAAATAGTTATAGACTCAATTTACCCAGAGACAGATGGACAGCCAGACAATATGTGCTAGTACAACATTTTTATACTTGACCCTGAATATGGTTGGTTGTAAGCTGAAGCATGTTAAACTACTGGTGCTGTGAATGAAAAACAAAATAATAAAAAAGGGGGAAAATTAAACTAATTTTACCACAAAGTTGATTTTTTTTTAACTGTTATACAAATTTCGTTAAACAAATAAGGGGATTTTTGGCAATTTTTTTAACAAATTCTTCTCTCTTTCAGTCATTTGAATATAAAATTTTTTATTTTACTACATTTTTTGTCGATTATAACAGTTAATAAATTTATTGTATGCTGTTTTTTTATATCTGTTATACTAAAATTAATAATTATAATACTGAAAGTATATAGAGCATATTTAAATTAAAAATTCACACTGAAACTTTGTATAACTAATAAATAAATCTAATTTTTTATAACTGTTATACTAATTTTAAATTTCTTAAAAAATGTAAACGAATTTCATTTACTTCAGAAAATTTTAATGCTTTGCGTTACTTATGTTTTTTATAACACTAGTATACTATTTATTTGACAATGGGATCTACTGAACTGTTATACTGTTTTCTAAAAACACATTTTTATTTTATTATTTTATCTTGTTTTGGCTTGATAATTTCAATTAAATTTTTTATAATTCGACAAATTCCATACAAAATTTATATAAAATAAAAAAAACTCTCCTGAAAAATTTGATTTTTGGCGCATACGTTTGTTTTCGGGATTAGGGCTCGATATGATATCGTGGTTTTCAGTAATTAATTAATTTTATTTGTTTAAAAAATTTTTACGTTTTTAGTATTAAAAAGCTTTTCAACCAACTAATATTTTTTTTTTAATACAAACAAAACTTTTATACTGTTTCCTTTTTTTATTTTAACAGGTGCAATTTTTACTTAAACAGTTTTACTGAATAAAAATAAGTATTTGAATGTATGTTTTATATATATTTTTGTATACCTATAAAATAAATAGATAATAATGAAATTAAATAACTGTTATATTCTACTATGCTATGTGTACAAACATAGTCTTCTACAATTTGCAAAACACCAGAAATGTTTCTGGCGTATGCTAATTTTTATCTCTTAAAATTCTATATAAGTTATAAAGTATGTGTAGTTATAATTTTTATTATAACTTTATACTATTTTGTAGACCAAAAATTTGGTATAGCAGTTTTACTTAATGTGCGATTTATCTACGTTTATAGAAAATAACTCTCATAAACATTAATTATACTTTTTATTAAATATCCCGACTATTTTTTTAAATATCAGCGCATTTCCTTGATTTTTTTTTTGTTTGTTTTTGAAACACAACAAATTAAATTTATCACTTTGGAGGCTTTAAACTTTGTTTTTTTGTGATAACCTTACAACATTTGCGTAATAAAATAATTTTTAAATTTCATATATAACCTTAACGACATCGCCAGCATGCAAATTTTTTTTAAATGAACAACAAAAACTGTATAAACTTCCTATTAACCGTTTTCCCCCAAATACCTACTACATAAGTAAATCTTATTATTTATTTATTTGTTATCTTTTTGTTTCGTGTTGATTTTGTGTTCACAAAATTACATTGACTAACCAAAAAACAATGCCAACCACCTCATTGAAATATTGAAGATCATTAACATCAAGATCAATTAATAATGACTAAAACAACGAAAAAGTTTTTCTACATTGACGTTGTAGCAGTACGAGTACATACTAACAATCAATTGTCATTATTATTATTATTCTTTATTGTTATTATTTCGCAACAATTGTTGCTTAAATGCAGTTTGCAATATGAAGGCACAGTTAGAGAGTCAGTTGTATTAGTTGTACGAGCTCTACTGCTCTAAGTACAAACATTAATACACACTCACATCATTACGCCACTCTTGAAATACGCGAAAACACACTTGCGAAACGTATTTCTGTTGTACGAGTACTAATTGGTTGTACTGGTTGTGGGAGGGGGGGAAGTGTGAGTCTTGTATGATTATTATAAATGCTAAATTTGTTTTGTTTTTGTTTTGTTGTTTATCTAATAACCTTGTGAAATGTTATTAAACCCAATAAGTTTCTTAACCTTTTTGGTGTGTATGATTGTGTATTTGTTCGAACGTGTGTGTGTGTGTGTGTTTGTTTTTGTGTTTGAATGCAAAAATAAACCAGCTAATAATATAGAAACTCAACAAATACTATATTTATTCATTCTATATGCCTGTATGTACTTTTAATATTTATTTAGTAACTGCATACCTATAAGTTTTGCACACATGTGTGTGAGTATGTACGGGAGAACATGCAAAATAAATACTAAAATACTCACAATATTACGAGCAAATAAATGGTATGAATAAATGTTTTTCATTCCCACTCACCATATTAAAATATTAAAAAAAAAACCAAACAATTGTTTATGACTAGTCATAGAATTCTATAAATTATTTTAAATTGAACTAAACTCGTAAAGAAAACGAAGCAATGTTGATTTTTTTTATTACTTAACAAAGAAATCTAAAATGATGTCTTGAGATCAATTTAAAAAAAATGGTTGTTTAGATCAAAAATTGCATTAAAATCACAATTTTCTTAAATTCTCAATTTCAGGGTTTACAAAACTGCAGTCGAAACAAAAACTGAAACAGCGACTGTTTACATGTAATGAACCCATATTAAAAGCAACTGTTTTTTTTTTTTTTGTAAATGACAAATACAGAAGTGGAAGAAATGGCATTTTTTCACTTTAACTGCAATTTTTTAAACGCTGCTTAATTCCCTTAAAAAAATTCTTCCAAAAAAACCTATTCCTATTCCATCTTTTTTTTTGTATAATTCTAAATCAATATCAAGGTAATTTTTGGGAATTCAAAATTTTTTATTTATAAGATTTTGTTTGTAGTGCTTAATTCCTGAAATTTTATATCGCTCTCCGGGCCGTTTTATCAAATTGTTAAAGATTAATTTTTGCAATATTCCTTCCTGGCTCTTCACCAGATAAAAAATATGCTTAAAAACGAAAGCATGTGCTTAATGTCGAACCAATAAAACCAGCTAAAAGCTAATTTACACTATCACATAAGTGATCTTGTATTCGATAACACTTTGTGAGATAGAAATCTAATGAGTTTTGTTGCGACTGTCGAAAAATCTAATGTAACATTACAGTTTAAAGTCACACTAGCACATATGAACATGCTTTGGTTTAAGTGCAACCTCATCAAATAAAAGTATTATAGTTTAGAAGAATTTAAAAAAACGATAATACCAGTCATTTTCATAACACATTGCATTCACACCATCACATTTTGACATATTACTTGAGTTTTTGACATGTATTTATACAAGATTTAATAGTGTAAACTAGTCTTAATCCGGGCTAACTGGTTACCCAATGCAGGCGAAACGTAAAACGCGTGAAGGAAAAACCTCAAGGACGGCCTGATTTCACTTAGATAAAAATGTTAATATTGCTCAAGCTATTTTTCCACCTTGAGCAGTTTTAATAATGTCAAAAACTCTAAGTTGATCTGTTATATTGTCTTTCTAAAAAAAAATGGCTAAAAATAGCACGCGTTCAGTGCGTTGATGTGTTTAGACATTTGTCAATAATGTAAAATCAGTGTAAAATTGTATTGACAAGTTACACAGCACATGTGAAGAATACATACACGCTTCGAACGCATGGAGTTGGATTACTTTTTAATTTTGCATTAGGCGTCGCATGCATCTAAAAACCCCGTCAAGAAAGTATCAGACACGGGCAGCGGACCTTTTTTGACATAAGCAAGATTTCGTGTTCATAACCAGCTGACTGGAAGTTTTTCTATAAAGAAAAAGAACTTTATATATTTTATTAATATTATTTTTTATCACAACATTTTTAGAACTATGTATATGGAAAACGCCCATAGTTTCATCTCTAAGTAGTAATAGATTTTGAGTAGATTTCACGAAGTCGATGTTGTTTTGTATGGAAAATCTAGTGAAGAACAACTAGATTTAGCTTGATATCATTTAAATCTGTATATGTATATCGCATATAAGCATTGCACAATTTGCATGTTTTTGGTGCTTTTAAACGAGAAATACATTTATAATAACTCGCTTATTTGCATATCATCATCATGAAGAAAAGCTATCAACACTTTAAAATTATATGCGCGTTTTTTATTGCGTCCGACCCAAGTTTGAAACAATGTCTATATGAAAATTTATTTAATGCAATTTATTAAAATTGTATTCTATTGTGATGCATAAATGCGGGGTATGCATATAAGCAAATGCTTATATGTACACGAAACAGTATCGGCTATTTCAAATAGTAATCTGTTTTTGGATGCATAAAAGCGTGATATGCTTATAACTGGCATGCAATGTACAGTGCACTTGATTTCGGCTTAATGTAAACGTTTTATAATAAATTTTTTTTTTATATAAATTGTATGAATTATTCTGCGGAAAATTTAATTTTTTACTTAAAAAAAGTTTCTGGCAACTCGGGTTGTAATTAACATTATAAAAATATGAAAGTTTAAACTAAAAGATATAGTTTTATTGTTAAATGGACTGTTTTTATAACAATTTTAGTAGCCATTAGATTTTCTCACGCCTTATACATTATAATTTCTATAAAGTAATTTAAACTTTCCAGAATATTCTCCAATATCTTTTGCAAAGCAGTTGATTTATTTAGAAAAAATAACTTTTAAATAATTATTTTAAAGTACTTAACACCTAAAAGTAACGTTCATTCTTGCGTCACACTACAACCGTAACTGCCTTTTCGCTCCCCCTTTCGCAATCTTTTTTCAAACATTGTAATCAACATATCCTTCACCTCCTCTCTCACTCAGAAAAATAATCAACAGGGGAGATATTAAAACTCATACAAAATGTGAGATTCTTAAAAAAGTCATGTGTTGATTGTTATGTTCAATATTTTTGTGGGGTTATTCTCGATCATTTGGGGGCCATTGAACCCCACTTCATTCACTCGCATTCACACACTCGTTCTCTCTTTCTTACTCTCGCAGTATGATATTAAAACGTAATATTTTGCAATAATAAGTTTCGGTTAGCTTTTGTAGGTACAAAATAAATTTGTACAATTATATTCAACTATACTACACAAAGACGTAAGTAAATAGAATTGAAAAGCTTTTGGCTTGGAGGAGCTGAATCTAAAAGCAAATATAAATATATTGATTTTTTTGCATTTGGCGTATGGCTCAGAAAAGTATTTAAATTGAAGCATACGCAATGTAAAGAAAACACCCCTTCATGCCTAATACCCCCCACTACTTGAAATCTTAAAAGACTTGATCGAAAAACTGACCAAAAATAACAATAATTATGTGTATTTGTTATCATTTGTGCGTATTTTTCATTAAAAAAATTCAGTACTTCCTTCCGTACATTGAAAAATGCTCGTATCTGCTGTATGTGTGTAGCTGTTTTCAAATATTTAACTAAGCATTTTTTTTTAGTTTCAAGACTCCCTTTCCTCTTTTGGTGTATACCACCTATTTGTCATCTAAAATCGAAATTACGTTCGTTACCCGTCCTTTTATTTAGCTTAAGTATTTGCTTTTACAACAATGTATTAGTTATTTACTTAATTTTTGTTTTTTTTTGTTGTATGTGTAAAATTCATTTGTATGAGTACGCGTGTAAGAATATGAATTTTTAATGCATTTCATTTCAATTTTTAGGTTCTTGTAGAATTTTAAAACTTGTGCTTATAATTGTTTGTTGTTGTTAAAAAAAAAAATAAATAATAATTAAAATATTTTGTTGTATTGCCTAAAAACGCAAGATTTATTTTTAGTATCCGATAAAATGAATTCTTCATTATGCCTTATAGGGGGTAAGATATGGTTAAGAAAAATGCCAGTTTTATTTGAATACCTGTCTGGAGTAGTTTCGATAGAACTTGAGTTTTTCCAAGGATTTCCCGGGAATCCCGCAATTTATTCCCGGAATTACCGGAAAATTTTTCCAACTTTACAAAATCTATGTGGGACTCGTTTCTTTAGTTGTTTGTTTTATTTGTTGCGGCTTAATGCTTATTGAAATGATTTTCCAGAATAGGCTTTATATAGAGCCTGTGATATATTATATACCGATCTTCACAAAATTGTATTTCCAGTCTTATCAAACTGTAATGGGCTAAATTATTTAACAATATTATAATTTTTTACGGTTTAAGAGTACTAAAGCGTTTTCCGAGAGTGGCTTTTATAAGGGGCCTATAATAAATTTTGCCTCGATCTTTACGAAATTAAGTGATTTGATTTATAGTCTTATGAAACTAGATTCACCACAAATCTTTATATGGGTCCTAAGGTAAATAATAGACCGATCTTCATAAAATTTTGTGATGCGATTGCTAGACATAGGAAACGTATTTCTTAAATTTAGAGACAATCGGTGCACTCCTCCGCCAATTTATTTTAGTTTTTGTAAATTTTTGAGGGAGATTGTTCCAAATTTGGGTGTATAACTCTTTTTCCTACTTAACCAATTCTGTTGGATTTTATTTCCAAACTGCTTACGAGAACAAGAAACAATTTGACATCTAAATTTTTTTTTCTGTTGAGTCGTTCGGAAGTTACCGTGATTTTTAAGAGAATGTCATGGTTAAATCGACTTCAAATTACTCTAGGACCCATATACATATGTATTTATAAATACTTAAATACAAATATACCTTATGGGGTCTAAGATGCACATAGAGAAAAAATATGTTTAAAAATACACCCAGAGAAAAAACATACACTCAGAGAAAAACATCCAACAAAACTATATTTAAAGAAAATTTTAAACATATTATGTTTATTATTAATACGATTTCCTTATGACGTGCTAAATTCCCAGTTTTTCATATTTGATAAATATACTGAAATTTATTGTTGAAGGAAAGCTAGCTTCTTATGTTTCATTTAACCATATTATTGTCACCAATAAACTTATTTTGATTGAATTAGTCCTCCATCAAGTAGCCACAACCATATTATGGTTGCCTCCGAACATGTTATGATTAAAAATAACTAAAACATGTTTAACATTTATAACCATGGTTGTTTTTCAACTATAGCATGTTTCTCTTGGAAAAGAAGACAATACTATTGTTAATTTTAAAACAAATTATTGTCATATTTAAGCATAACATGTTAAGAGACAACCATAATATGATTATGGCTTCTTAATGGAGGACTTATTTAGCAATAATATGGTTGTCAGCAAAAATAATATGGTTATATTAACCATAACATGTTTAAAATGTTCTTAAAAAATAGTTTTGTTGGAGTAGACTATATTTAAACATGTTTCTTCTCTGCGTGTAGTCACCTCCAACAAAACTATTTTTAATGAAAATTTGAATCATGTTATGTTTAATATAACCATTTTATTTTCACTGACAACCATATTATTTTGAGCTAACCCCCTTTAGAGGAACCAGAGCGATATGTTATTTAATGCGGTAAGTTGAATTTAATTTTGTGCGGAAATCCCAGTATCCCGGAAAATTTATTTTTAATTTTCAGCTTTACCGGGAATGAACCAATTGCGGGAAAACAAAAAAGCTAGTTAGAACTGATTAAGTGTACACAGTCACACAAAACCTTAAGCCTTAAGCTTGGCTTATCAAGTTAAACTTTAACTTATAAAAATTAAGGATGCATGTGTACCCTACACCGCCAGATTAGAAGTGTTTTTGCTTTTGTGCTGTGGACCTCCAGTTTTATTTTGGTCTGTTAATTACGAGACATGTAATAAGTGAAGTTTTCTAAAAACAAAAAGAAAGTAGAAAGGAAGATTAAAACATAAATATACGAGTACTACGCCACATGCCCTAACATGACGCTCTTACACAATATTATTATTTTAAAATTCAAAATTTATTTCAAACTTACCTCAAAAATTTATTTTTTTTTTTTAAATTTATAATAAAAACACTACAAAATTGCTATTATAAATAACTCCAACAAATTTCAAAAAATCACTCAATAATCCAGTTGTTTTCGAACTTCTTAATTCAGTTTTTTTAATTTAAAATAAATATTCATAAAATTTGCATAAAACTTTGTTTCTAAGTTTTTTTTTCAAATTTGATTGTTAATTTAGGTTTTTAATTTGTTAATTTAATTAGTTTTTATTTTCAACCACACATACAACCTTAACTAATTTCAACTTTCATTTGGCATTTTATATATTCAGAAAGAAAAAAAGGTAAATGAACCTCTTAAAACAAAAATTATACAAAAATTTTAATTCAACCTGAAATTTGTTTTGCTATTTTATTGAGTTTTATAATGTTTAAATGTTATTTAGAGATAATAATTTTTAAAACATGAATTAATATTTTTTTTTTTGTATTATATAAAATATATTTATTAACATGGATTGTTAATCGATTTTTAAGGGTATATGAACTTTCTGCAACAAGGGTTTGATGAAAATAAATTTTTGTTTAAATTTATTTTTTCTTTTTTTATTTTCTTGGAAACTTTTAATGGAAATTATTAGAATTTATTGAATGATTAAATAATTTAAATTAAATTTGCGTTAAATTTTTGTATTGTATTTTAAAGATTTCATTAATTTTTTGTAAATTTTTGGTTTTTATTTTTTTAGTGTTAAAACTTAAATTAACATCATTTTTTTATTATTTTTTTTATATATATTTTTACTTTTTTTATAGCTTTTGTTGCATTTTAGAATTATAGTATTATTAAAAACTTTATTTATTTTTTTATATTAATATATATGTTTATATATATTTAGCTGGTGAGGCCTAACTCCATTTTTGAAAATAAAAATGCAAAATTTTTTATTTCATTTTCATTTGGCATTTTATATATTCAGAAAGAAAAAAAGGTAAATGAACCTCTTAAAACAAAAATTATACAAAAATTTTAATTCAACAATGAAAGTGGCCAAAAATAAAGAAAATCAAATTTATTTTAAATTAACGAAGAACAAACACAAAATTAATAATATTTTTCTAATAGAAAGAAAAAATTATTAATTTTTAAAATTTTATAAGATGTTTAAACATTTTTT
This sequence comes from Pollenia labialis, assembly GCA_949318255.1. NCBI lineage: Eukaryota > Metazoa > Arthropoda > Insecta > Diptera > Polleniidae > Pollenia > Pollenia labialis. Next base: position 132,148,465 of record OX439142.1, on the reverse strand, counting down.
TAAAAGTTAACAGAATGAACTCCAATTAAAATTTTTAAATTTTTTCAAAACTTTAGTTTTCCGAAATGACTACAACTTTTGTTTAGTGGAATAAATCACAAATGTTTATTGAAAGATATTTGATATTATTTTTTTATTTTTAACTTTTTTTTAATTTTTGTTAAATATGTATTAACTTTTTTAAATTTCACTATTTTTTTAAAAAATTAAATTTTGTGAAAAAATATTTTTTAATCTTAACTTTTGTGTAAAATTTTTAAAACTTTTCTTTTTCTTAAAATAATTTGATAATATTTTTTTCTTTCCGTTTTTTTTCAAAGAAAATTTTGTATTATTTTGTGTTGGAAATTTTATTTTTTAATTTCTAAATTTCTTCCAACAATTTAAAGTTTTTGCACAAAAACTTTTTTTTAAAAAATTATTTAAATTTTTACTGTTAAAACTTTATTTAAATATCACAATTGAAAAAATTAATTTTTGAAAAATGTTTTTGAATTTTTTGTTTTTTTTTTTTGAGAAACTTATTTTTTAAATTAAAAAAATATTCAAAGTTTTATTTTCAAAACTTTTTTTCTAGCTTCACAGTTTACAATTTCAAATTTCATTGAATTTTTTATTCTTTTAATTTATTAATATTATTTTTGTTTAAGAAACTTATTAAATTGGATATAAAATAAAAGAAAACTTACAATTTTCAGAGCATGTATTTATTCTGAATATATTTTATGTTATCTTAATTTTAATTTGATTATATATCTGCAAATAATATAAACATTTTTATTTATTTATCCATCAATTTTCATCTAACTCATAAATTTTTATATTAATTCGAATGTGTATTCACCAAGAGAAATAAATTCCCAGATTTTATAAATATTTTCTTAATTTTAAAAAAATTTTTTTAATTTTACTGTTTTATAAGAAACTTTTTTTTAAAAATCTATTAAAAACATTTTTTTTAAATATTCTGAAATCTCATTATGAATCCTTTTGTTTTTTTTAATTTTTTTATGGCTTAAATTTCTTACTTCTTGTTAAGAACAGATTTTATAATTGAATAAAATATTGTGGTTATTTTGTTTAACTTTTTATGGTTTTTAATCCAAATCCTAATCAATATATCAAAATTTTTGAAAACTTTTTTATAATTTTTTTTATTCTGAAACATATTTCATACATTTTATAAAAATGTTCAACACTTTACAGCTTTTAGATTTTCCACTTCAAACTTTAATTTTTTTTGAAGATTTGATCATTTTAATGAAAATTTTAAAACTTTCTGCTTAATTTGTTTCTATTTTCTTAGAAGTGTATTTATTTTTAAGACATTTTTACATAATTTACAATATTTTAATAATTTTAACTTTCATTTTCCATAATAAATTTTTTTTCTTACATTGATATTTTTTATATCAATTGCAAATATTTCTTTATTCCACTGTATTTTATTACAATATTACTTGAAATTTGCCAACTCAAGGTTTTAAAGCCATTTTGTATTTAGTTTTTTTTAGCTTTAAAAACTCATATGAAACTTACATAGGTATATTTAAGAAATTTCACTTAAACTATTTTTTTAACACATTTTTCCAGTTTTTCGATTATATTGATTGAATATTAAGTTTTTATCTATTTTTAATGGCTGCCTTTAGTTTAACATTTTTTTTTTTTGCAATTTGATTTTTCCTCCATTTTCTTTAAATCGACCGAGCAATTTTCCTTATTTAATCTTCCGATTTCTTGATTCTCTTAACCGATCGCAATAACTGTTAAATGAAAACTAAAGCCTCCATACACACCAAGTATTATCTATCTATTAGTTCAGTTTTTTTTGTTGTTTTCTTACATCAAAATAGGCAAAAAACATTACTAGCTATACATTCTATACAACTAACTTTTCTATGAATAGTTTTTCACCACAAAACTATAAGAGAAAAACTAATACAGAAACAAATATATTTTATACTCAGTCAGTCACTCACACAACAGCTAGGTATATGGCAGCGAACGGGTCTAGCCTAGAAAAAGAGATGATGCTCAAACTAGTAGAGCCACAACTAAACTGTGAAGACAAAAATAGCTTAAGAGAAAATAAAAGCAATAGAAACCAGAAAAAAAGCTCAACTAAAAACTATTATCAGCAAAAATAATAACGAACCTATGACTAATAATTTCATAGTAAATGTGAAAAGAATAGGCTGGCTTTACTTGCAATTGCATGTTTAATAGACAAATAAAGTAGGTCAGAACAGTGGGCATTGAGTTTTAAAAAAATTGGAAAGCGCCAATTTCTGTTTTTTATTTTAATGTTTTCCCATTATGCAATAATAATAATATCAAAATAACCCACTGTGCATACTTTAAAAAAAAACCTATTTCCTCTCTAAAAAAAACAACTTTTTGTTTGGTTTTTTGCGATCTTGCATTTTAAGGTTTTCTTTAACAATTTAAAGCCTACAAACGACCAACATGTGTGTGTATAGAATATCAATAGAAGCATTGAAAAAAGTGTCTGGTTTGTCACTTTTTAGGTATGTGAATTTGTTTAACTATACTCAATTCTTGTTAGTGCTTTAATAGGGTTTTAAAAACTTAAACAACAATCTATTGAACACTCACACAATAATAAAAAAAAAATTGCTGAGTTCAAACATTTTTCGACTGTTTGAAAGTCAGGCCATCAGTCTTATGAACGGAAACGGGTTTGAATACAATTTCATGGAACAAATTTAAAACTCGAAAAGTATAAAAAAAACAAATTTCCATGTAGGTACGTACCTATAGATCAGTAAAAACGTTGCTAAAAGATTTTTGATATTAGTTAAACCAATAAAAGGTGTTTTTACAAAAACAAAACACAATATACATTTTTTTTTTAACTTCGAGTAGTCAGAATTTACTTTTAAGATGTTGGTCGGCATTGACTCTATGTCACATAGTATAGTCCAGAAACACACTCATGAGCGAATAATCTGCGATGCTTTCAAATTCCCCACACACCACAAATAAAAAAATTGCTTCCTCTAACTCTCTGTCTAATTTTACCAACACATTAATAAAATCAATTTAATTTTGTCTCTTTTTTTCCCCCAGAGCCAAAGAAACTCTCTTGTTTCTGATTTTCTTTTATTACTTTTTGCTATTAAAGATCTTTAGCAGGCAGCACTAACACTCTTACATAAAAATTTGTTTTGTGTTAGTCGTTTATTCTGGTGGTATAAGTGCTTTTTTTTAATAGAAAGCTTTTTGCGACAGTAGTAGACTCCACATTAGTACGATTATTTAGTAAGAGGGGCCAGACAACGATGTTGGCACTATTTAGAAACTGGGGTAAATGACCGAAAGTCCGACAGACGATGACTAGGTTAAGGTGAAGGTCACAATACTTAAACAAATTTTTTTAGAGAGTAAATTTTATATAATAAAAACTAGTGAGAGATACGATTTTGTATTTGTTAGAAAATTTTTAAAGTAGATCGGTAGAATTGAGTGTTTTTTTTTCTTCTTCTTAGACTTTTTTAGAAAAGAGCAACTGTTGCTAGAGACTTATAATCATCATAATGTAAGGTTTATTTAAACGCCTCTTTCTTGATGACGAACTAAAACTTCGTTCTTTTAACAATACTTAGAAGAAAAACGAAAAAATTTCAGTGTTGCCAGAAAATATTTGTCTTTTGTCCCTTATGAAGGGTTTGATGCCCCTAACGGTCCCCATCTCAAACCCTCAAAATCTATTTTGTTTAAATTATTTAATTACACATTAGTTCTAAACTTTAAATTAAATTTATCAGTTTTTCTTAAGAAGTGGGATCTATATGGGATCCTATCATGGCAAAATTCGTTAGAGTGATATCTAGTATTTTCAGTGTTGCCGGGAAAGATTTGGCATACGTCCTCAAAAATCCCCATCTCAATTTTGTCCCCAGATTTTTAGTTATAAAATAACACATTAGTTTTGAACTTCAAATTAAATTTACCAACTTTCCTTAAGAAGACTATATTTGGAAAAGTAATTTCTAGTATTAAAAAAAATCTAAATTTGATAAAATCTTAATGCAGTGCATAATAAAATTTGACATAAGGAATAAGTCGATTTGTCAGAGAACCCTTAGAGACGTCGCCAGTTTCTCTAATATTGATTTGGTTGGGAGTCTTCCCTGCATTTAATTGACCGGTTGGCAGCCACGTAATGTAGGGCGTAGAGGAGAAATATGCTCATCTGGCAACGATGATTATTTCTTAAAATTATTTAAAATTTAATTTAAAGTACCTATTTTATAATTTTTATATAATTTACGCTGTCACGATTTTTAATATTTAAAAAGTTTTTTTAATAATTTTAATGTTAGCTCATTATTGGTTTGGCGCATATGCCAAAAATTCGTTGTGGAGAAGAACTTTCATGTAAGAAGTATTTTATTGAAAGTGAAAATTATTGATTTGTGACGTATGCGGCACTTTTCTAAATTTATTTCTAAAAAGTAGCTGTTTGTGCTACATACGTATACTTACTGCTGTGTATTGAGTTGTTGACATTATATTTTGCTTTTACTACTTTTTTCTTGCAACAAAGCGAAGCAAAAGTAAAATTGTTTTTCTTGTTGACATTTTATTTTACTTTCGCTTTAACTACTTGTTTTTCTTGCGGCAATGAATCCAAGCAAGGGTGAAATTTATTCTGTACGTTTTTGTATGAGAAATTTGCAGCATTCGCCAAACATTGGCATGTAGAGCAAAACAATACATAATAAACTTTAAGATAGTTGATATGGACCATAATTAATGCTAAATACATATCTCGGTTGGTCGGTTGATCAAACCAATAATGAGCTAACAATATACATATTAAAAAGTTTTCGCTTATAAGTTCGACAAAAAAAAATAACATCATTAAAAGTAAAAAGCACCATAAAGTTTCCCTTTATAGGCTTTTATTTAACCCGGGTATATTTTGTATTATGTTTAAGATCAAAAATTTTAAGAAGATTCTCCCAAAGGCATGTACCTATTACTTATTTCTTAAATGATTAATTAAAGCAAAATCATCTTTTTTCTATCCGTTTGTGGGTATGTTCGGGGAAAAATCTAGCTTGGGTCTTATTACGCATTATTCTTATACATACCGTCATTAACGAGTTTGTATTCATTTATTTAAATAAAAAGTACGGCCAGGAGAAAAAGTCCACCAGCATCTACAAAAATTATAAAAATGTCTAGGCATACAAATTATAAAATAGTCTACAAAAATTATAAAAAATTAACACATTAACTGTTTCCAAATGCAGATATTTGATTGTGTAGTAAAATGTATACCTATGAAAAGTAGGAACTACTAAGCCAATCGCCTGGCACTTGGAAAAAGCACATTTGTATTTTTACCATTAGATTATTTAGCGTTTTTTTATTGAAACTTATTGGCTTCACTTAACTCTTATTTTCTGCTATTTTTAGAAATATTTTACGTATTAAAAATTACTTTTGTTTTTATTTCTGTCTAGAAATTTTATTTCATTTTCTGTTTTCACTTGAAGTCTGAATAGGTACCTATAAAACCAAGAAAAAAAGGTTAATTTTTATTGTTCTCCTCGCTTGCTAAGCGAATCTGAAAGGATCTTAGACCTGGATCTTTGTTGTTGTTGTTAAATAAATAAAACAAAAAAGTAAAATATCATTCCAACTGCATACATATTGACTAAGCAGACTTTACAAAAACAAAATCGAAATCTAAATCAAAAGAAAAAAACTTTAAAGAAATACCACTGATTGCTAAATTGTTCAAATGATCTTTGTATACATATTTATATTTGTAGTGCCTACCAGCAAACATAACAACAACACTACCACCATTAGTAACAACAACAACAAAAACACCAATTAGAGTAGGTATACCTATAAGCTCTTATTCTCTTGTTTGTTTATTTGCCGATCGTATATGAATAAAAAAAAGTCTACTAATGTCTGGCTGTGTCTATTGTTATTTTTTTCAAATTTTCTTTTTTTGTTTTTTAGATTTGTCAGACATTGTTATTTTGTAAGACCTTGAACTTGAACGTATAGAATATAAATTTTTTTCAAATAGAATTTTATTGTTTGAATACCCTCAAATACAAACAAACACAATCATTAAAAAATTGTTTTATATCTACATTCATACGCATGTCTATTCACACTACACGGAGGAAATACATTTTACGGAGGTACTAATTTTACACTACCTATTAGACTCTAGTGTTCAATTGCGAAAATTTGGTATTGGTTTGTGAGTATATAATTGGTTTACCTCGTGTCAAATGTAATTAACATTATTGACACTATTTAAAAATCATTAAAATGCTTATTAAAATATTAGGGCCAGACTAAAGTTTATTGCTTACAACAAAACAATTTAAAATGCCTAATAAAACTTTGTTAAGAGGTACGGCAACAGAAATTTTAAAGCAAATTAATAGCTGATAATTGTACAATATGTACCTAGTATGAATTACAATTTAAAAAAGGAAAATGATTGTAAAAATGTATCAAATTAGCTGTTTGTATGGTTCTATTCTATTATTTTATGAAAGAAAAGGTGTCATAACGCTGATGTATTTTGACATCAATACTATGACAAGTGTCTTCGTTTTTGACCCAGTGGCAATTTTCATCGTCGTAATGTTAGCCTTAACACTACTTAGTCAAATTGTCATCAGGTGAACTTATATCATTATTGGGATGACACATCGGCATAACAGAAATGACGAATCAGAGTCAGTTGAATTGAAAAAATGTCATTAGTGCGATGACTCAGTTACTTTGGAAAAAAGACCCAGTTTGTTAAAGTGAGAGAATATTATTATTAACTTATCTGTAACATATGTTTGTTTTACTTTTGTTGTATTCCGCTCTTCGTTTACAGAAGAAATCTTAATTATAAGACGTTATAAGACATTCTAAATTGCAAATTTGATGTATTTTAACAATTAGAATATGGGAATTTTTGCTTCTTATTTTACTTTTTAAACATGAAAATAATGTTGATAATACAAAAAATATGTCATCGTATTGATGTCACTGTACTCAGCCATAGCAGAGATGACGCATAAAATATGACAAAATTTTATGATGACGTTCGTCATGGAATTGATGTAACTTTTCTCCTTATTGATGTCAATTGTAGTAACATTGATGACACAATTCTGATGTAAGGACATAATCAATATGAAGATTAATTTTTCTATGAGTTGCGCCGTAACAATGATTTGCCTTTTATATCCTGCTAAGATTTGGTATTTGTTCTGGTTATTTTGGGGACATCGTTAGATCTACCTTGTTGGCATGATTTTAGGGACTTCTAAAAGCTGTTTAAGCCGAGCTCAAAGTGCACGATGTTGTCCGTCAATTCGAACTCCGCACGATATAATTTATCCAAATTATTGTTCATACTAAATCTCTTCGAACGCCATCATAAGATCTAATGTAGTCCATTTCTTTACAATTTGATTCGGTCAAAAACTTTAAGAGAATCCACTTTACTTTTAAATAGTTTAATACATACATAACAATATTTTGGATAATATATTAATTTAAAACTTTTTCTTAAATATCTTTATAGGTAAGAAATTCGACAAAGAAGAATAGCACAATTCGTAAGTATTTAACACAAATTTTAAACTTACTTCTAATTAAAATTTTATTAAACTTCTAATACTTTCACAAATAAACCAACAAAAATTTTGTGAATATAAATACAAATCGTTACCTAAAACGCAAAAGGACCTAGCTAAACAAAAATTTAAAATCATGTTTTTCATTGATTCTGTGTTGGAGCAACACAAATGTCTGTCTTTTATTAACAAAAAACAAACATCTCCATCAACAAAAGATTATATCTGTGGTATTTTGACAAAACATCTTAAGTCGAGGTAAGATAGCAAAAAAGCTTTTAAAAAAAACTCGCTGAAAAAATCGATTTTATCAAATTAAAAAAAAACCAAAATTAAAGAAAAATTTCGTTTATTACACAAAATTTTAAAAATGTAAACAAAAATGTTTTTTGAACGAAAGTTCGTATGATTAACATTTTTTCCAACTTTTTGAATTTCACTTAAGATGTTTTGTCAAAATGCCACAGATATGATAAACGCTAAAAGACCTTACCAACAGTTTGCGTAATATGCAATACTGGCATTTGTCAAAAAAACTGGTAGGTTTTACAAGAAAAAAAAGTTATAAACAGTTACAGACAATTCACATTTTATAAATAGTTTTTTGCTTCTGCTGCAAAATTTTCAAAATGTAAGTTAGGACCTTTTGCGTTTAGATACACACAGAAAAAATAGAAAATCGACTTCAATTAAACAATTCGTTCAGACAATTAAATATTTAACTAATTTTGCCCCTGCAAAGGAATTGATAATATCAATTAACGGATTTGTATTTTCGAGTCATGGGACACAAATTAAGTCAATTAAAAAATTAATTGCATAAACAAAAAATACACCACATATACACAAACATTTAATTTTATGGGTTTTGATTAAAAAAATTAATTGCAGCAAACAAAAAATTAATTGAATAATTAATGTACACCAATTAATTATTTAATTGAATAATTTTTTGCAAAAATTTTTTCTGTGCATATATAGATTATGCATAAGAGCCTCTAAAAGTATGTTATTACTACATTATAATACATGATAGAGACACACAATACCACAGCAAATAATGTCCTTTTTAACTACTGCTAGGCATAACATAATTGTAATATGCATACAACTTTTTTATCAAAAAACAAAATGTGTACATATAACAAACCAACAAAATAGTTTATCTATAGACGCTTTGTACTTAGTCCTGTCGGTGTAAATAACTCCCTTTAACTCTCTTTCAAAATAAAATAAAATCTAAAGTGCATTTAAAAATAACTTTATGGACATAGAGCAGCACAACACAACCAAAAAAAAAAATTAAAAAACAAACTAGAAACCAACTCAATCCAGCAAAAGTCATCATGCCACGTGATGTCGGGTCTCCACACTAAATAGCACCGGTTGAATTTCTACATTGAAAAAAAATAACTCAACAACACAAAAGCAATATAGTCGCCAAAGGCGGCATGAGAAAGTGGCAATGTCGTCACTAAACACAGCAACTAACTACATACTACGAATAGTGCTCAACTATTACTAGTCAACATCTACAATGAAGATGTTGACGACGACGACGACGACTATAATGATAAACTGTAGTAGACGTTAGAAAAACCTTGGCCATTAGAGCTTTCTACATTACACGCACATACCCAAACACATGCTTTTGTAATGTACAATATGGCGGGTGCACTCAAGCACGTGTATGTGTGTATATTTTGTGGGTACAAAACAAAAACTTTCACTTTCTATTTTCACGTCGTTGCATTTCTGGTGAATGAACGAATGAATGAAATGGTTCGTTAGTAGCGCCGGTTTGTTGGATGTCAGGCTGTTCGTGTGTTAGTTTATTATAAAACGTAGCTACTTTGATCTGTGTGTGTATGTGTGTGTGTGTGTGTGTGTGTGTATGAGTGTATGAACGTAAAGTGCATTTGGCGAGTAGTTTTTGTATATGCAAAAAAAATTGCGTGGGTGAATTGTTAAGTACATTCATTTAAAATATTCAAAATAACCAAAGACTATTAATATTTTTTGTTAATCTATCATTATTATTGTGTCCGTAGGGCCAAAGTTTGTTTTGTCATTAGAATTAAAAAAAATTATTCTGATAAGCGTTATTTTTCTTTCTCGGACCTACAAAAATTACAAAATAGATATATTAAAGTTACCAATGGCCATCTATTCAGGTCGAAATTGTATTATTCTAGAGGATATGTATTAATATACATAATAGATATCTAGGTATAAGGATTAATTTCTGAGCACTTTATTTCTGTCGTTATCTTAAAAATTTAAATGAAATTTGACGTAGATCAATTATAACGCGTAAACAAATTTGTGTCATAATACTTTTTAAACTTTGATCAGGACGCCTTTAATTAATTAAATAGGAAAAGCCTCAGTTTTTCAAACTCCTTTTAACTGTAAGCGGGGTTTAAATAATTTTTGTAAATATATTTTTAAATAACTTCTAAATAGACCTCTTCCATCTTTAACCAACAACTTGTTGTTATTTTACATATTTTAGATAATTTACCAAGTTGCGGTGTTTATTCCTAAACTCTTTTCGATCTGGTCTAGTTTGTTATTTCTCTCGTCGTCATCGTCATCATCTACTTTATCATCATTGCCAACAGCAGCAACAACAACATTACCATCAACAATATTTAAATAGAAAAATGGCATGAATGAATGAATGAATGAATGGTACCTACAACTGGAGAATATAAAACACAAAAACTAAACTTCCAGCCAGTAGTTGTATGGATGAAATGTACATACATATGTTAGTCTGAAGGTTGGGTTGGTTAGTTAGTTAGGTTGGGTTCGGTTTGAAGGTAGAATGAATGTGTGGATTTTACTACTATAAAACATAAAATTGTTGTAAACTATTGAGGGGGAGATGACGACAACACATTGACTAGACGATTACTCAAAGTTGCCTAACGGTGGCAAAAACACATTTCGAATTTGTTGGCAAATGTATTCATGCACATTTTACATTGGCTTTAATATTTTCACATACATATGTACATACCTATACATTCACACGCTCATAGATACAGATTACACTTGTGCGCTTGTAAGCATTTTAACTGTATATGCGGTGCAACCAGCATTCTACACATCATACCTACAAACATATGTACGTACGTACATCTATGTACATATGTATGTATACATGTGAGTAGTAGTTGAATGTAATTTGTTCATAGTTGTGTGCAAAGCTCTTGATCTTTTTTGTAATGGTTTTTGTAATTCTGTTTCAAAGAGACTTGTTGGCACTACTTTTAGTTTAAGTTTAGAAGGTGGTTGGATAAAAGAGCTTTGCAAGAGAAAGAGGAGGTCACTAGGGATAACATCTGTATGGCACACTTGCATACATATGTACACACGTAGGTATGTAAATTACAAAGTTTTTGTTTGTTGGTCTGTTTATGGTTTTAGCTGCTGCTGCCACTGCCTCTCATTTGATGTCTAACTATTTTATATTTGCTGTTTGTTGTTGGCTTTTATGACTTTTTGTGTCTGGAGGAGAGATCAACAAGTGTTTTGAAATTTTTCTATTACACTAATGGTAGCATTGAATGACTAAGAGGTTTTTTTATTCTATGTTTATGTATGAAAATGTCTGCTTGTTATGTTTGGGTTTTCAAATAGTGATTTCCTGACCTTGTTACACAGACTACATAAATACCAATGTAAAATTGTACCTACATATGTTTGCATATGAGAAATATGTAGGTCCTAGAATTTTGGGAATACGCAAGTACTTGATTTTGAATTTCTAAGATTTTTTAACTACTAGAAGTTCAATATACCTTACAGAGCCCATGATTTCTACAGTTTGTTTATAATCCATTACCATCTACCTACCTATACTATTTTGATTGTAATAGGTACCTACACAGAAAGAAAAAAACGCGTTTTAAATTTAAGTTGTTTCTACTTACTTTAGTAGGTACATGTCGTTCTCAAAAATTTAAGTGCGAATAACACTTAAAAATACTTTAAACAATCCAAAATGGGATTACTTTTGAAAACCAATACGCGTGTTACGCGTGTTTTTGTAACAGTCTGTTTATACACGTAGAGAAAAAACATGTTTAAATATGGTTACCTCCAACAAAACTATTTGTAAAGAAAATGTTTAACATTTTAAGTTGGTAACAATAATATGGTTAAATTAAATATAATATGTTTAAAAATGTTTTCTATAAAAATATGTAGTTTTGTTGAAGGTGACCATATTTAAACGTGTTTTTTCTCTGCGGAATGCAACAAAACTGGAATAAATACCTATGAGTTACGGGTAAGTAAAATAATAATATTCTCTCTGGCTCTGTATGGTAAGTGGTTAGGTTTGAATAAATCTAATCTTACTCTCAAATTATTTAAAATACAAATCGAGATTAAACCATCTCAGAAATTCTTGAATCAGAATTAGGATTAAATCAACTATGTATATAATATGTACTTGAATCAAGCGCATTTTAAGATTGATTTAATCTAAGTTATATGTAGGTACTTAAATCAATCTTATTTTCGGATTATTTCAAGTACGAATTTGGGACTAAATATGGATAAGTTAAGTTAATATTTCCCACTTGAATATAAGCCTTCTGTACTTGATTTAAGGAAAGCCGTACTTACCGTACTATTGACACCGCTTCGGGTTGATTTAAGTACGGATGGATTGATGCGTTTTTTATTGTAGGTGTGTAGGTGTTTAGTGGTAGAATAAGGAACTTTATATGGCAAAATCCCATCTAAAAAACTTTAAAAATGTTCCTAGGTAGGTATGTCGTTTTGCTCTTTTTTTGCTTTTCTAATCCTTGGCAAAACTTTAAGATATTTCTGTTCAATTAAGTTTTAAAATTTAAATTTCTTGGAATTAATTTAGTTCGGTTTTTTTCAATGTTTTTAATCTGTTTGTTACCTTTAATTGTTTTTCTTTCTTTATCCACTTTCGGTTTCTGTGTGTTTTTTTGTTTAAGTTCTGCATTCATACAACAAAATCGCTATTATTAGTGTATGTATGTATGTAGGTATGTAAACAATTAGTGAATTTAAATTTTTAAATGATGATTTGTTCCTAGCAACTTATTTTCTGTGCTATTCATTTCTATTCAACACATTGCACACTCTCACCCATGCAAACAAACAACACCAAACATGAACAAAAAGCCAGCAAACAAACAAAAACTACTACAAACATCTTCATCATCATCACCATCATGTATGTATAAAGAACTACTATAGTCGTCATCATAAAACTAAGAGAATATATAGTACATAGATACATATTAACATACATATGTATGTAGTGTATATGCATGTGAGCCAGTATGTTTATATTTTTATTATACACTCAACTACTACTTTGCACTCTTACTATGCAGCGTTCGTCGTTCCTAACTAAAATTTAACCTTGAAAATAGCGAAAATAAACGCAAACAAGTATAAAAAGCAAAAAATAAATAAAATAAAACAACTGAAATAAAATAATATACCTATTAATACATACAAAAAATAGAACTTTATGGAGAGCTAAAAAAAAGATAAAAAAAAACAAACATTTCATCATTTAATTTAGACGGGAATCTAAAGGAATATTTTTTCTCATAACTTTACTTAGTACATATGGAAATTAGCAACAGCTCGGAGCCGAAAAATAGTAAAGTAGTTCCGGGAACCTTTTCAAATACTTTATATGTATGTATGTGCATAGGTACCTATTCACAAATTAATAATGGATTAATAATCTAAAAAGTTTAAAGATACCTACCAACTTACAGTACAAGTTATTTTTGTGTATGTACTTCCATACATACATAGGTACCTATTTGCATATGTACATACCTAGCATGTACATGCATTTTTTACCCAAAAAATAAAAAAGTAAGTAGTCCTACACTCCAGTATTAACAGACTAATTTTTTAAAGTGTACCATATTTTGGACCCATGGGAAATCATGGACCCGCCAAAAAAAAATTATGTTATGAGATTTAGGCCTGTTTTCACAACTTACCGATAGCTAAAAGTAGACTTTAAGCGGCTTTATTAAAAGTATTCCATTATTTAAACTATAAATAAATTATCTACAAAATTGCGGCATATACCTACCTACTTTGCGCGCAAGGATAACAATGGCAAAAAGTGTTTCAGAGTCGATCGGTATATGTACTAAAAAGTAGTTCTTGGACCAATATCAAACATTGATTTCCAGTCGAAAATCTTTTACCGACCTTAAATATTATAATAGCATTAGATTAGAACTAGTATTTTATGGGAACTTGAACCCAAAATTGAAGTACATTTAAACAAGCACTAAGCCAGAGCTGAACTAAATAGTACCAAAATAAAACGTAATTGGAACTGACTTTCAACAGAATTAAAATTAATTTATAACTGAAGTAAGTACAAGTGAACTTAGTTTTAACTACCAATAGAATTGAAATTTATCTTAAACTGCAGTAAAATTGAGCAAAATTTTTAACAAGAGTACGTAACTAATCTAAATATAAAATAGAGTTTTATTTAAAATAATTTGAAAATGTTCTAAATTCATATTAGAAAACTATAGAAACACATGTTGTGGTTTAATTGACTTTTATATATGCCTCTGGGGGGTTTTTTAGAGGCATAGAACATTTAAAAAAAGCACAACAAATTCAATTGAATGACCAAAACTTTGCCTTTATTAGCTCAGAAATTTCATGGCATTTAATATTTAAAAATAAAATAAGGCATATGGCCTCCGCGAATGCGACTTATGAAAACCATCATATCAGTCCAATTACATATGTACCACTATTTCGTGCATACTCGGTCTTATTTCGTCAATAGTGCGTCGAATATTGGCTTCTTAATGATCAATCGTTGCTGGTTTATCAGCATAGGCACTAGATTTGACCAATCCACACAAGAGGTAGTTCAAAGGTGGCCAATTCACAGGTCTATTTCTTGAACTTATTCAGTCAATAAACGTTTGGCTCAACAAATTGATAGTTTCACACTGGCATGTTGTGCCACCTTGTTGGAACCATTTCTCCTTCAAATGATTTGCAATAGCATGAGGAATAAAACAATACTCGAATAGTTTGCCTGTAGCATTCGTCATTAACGGTAATGTTGGCAACGGTATTGGACTTAAAGACAAATGGGCCGATGACGCCTTAAGTGATTTTTTGGGATGTATAGGAGCCACATGAGGATGGTTATCTCTGTTAAAACTGTATATACCCGTCAATCCAAGATGATTTGACAGTTAAAATGGTTCAACTTCCAGATGATTTCAAGCCAATTCATCGAAGAACCGCCGCAATCGATGGTCCGCTGGCTTTAATTCTTACACCAGTTGTGTCTTATATAGATGTAGGCCAAGATCTTTCTCCAAAATTGTTCAGGTAGTGGACAGACAAAGACCGAATTGCTCAGAACGTCGTTGGATCGATTAATTCGAGTTCTCTGTGATGCTCACGGCGCGGGCTCGATTTAGATGAATTTTATCCAAAAGAGTAATATTGTCATGAATTGATCTATTATTGTAGTGGCAATAAGCTGCTGAGATAGGCGATTATGCGCACCGTTACCTAGACAAAGTGCTCTATAAGTTTTGGGAACAGACTTTTGGCAATACATTTCTACGATTGTAAACGTTGTTCTGGTGAAAGTATTTATATGGTGGTCAGGCACACTTTATTGGTATGATAAAAATCCCTATCGAAAGTTTAATACGTTTTAAAAAAATTAAATTCCGAAATATAAATAATATTTTGTAGTCGTTGGGTACCTTTATGCTTAGAATTGTACCTACCGTCGTCTCTGTATTCTTTCTTTTTTTTTTGTTTTGACCACTACTGCTCTCTAAACTTAAAGTGTCTGGGACCTACATACATACATATGTATGTAGTGGTATTTAATTATATAGATGCCTCTAAAAACTATATATATTTTTGCAGAGGTGGGTTACTTAAATTAAGAATTTACATTATCTACTAATACTGTGTAAACGAGGTGTTAACTGTTAATTTGTTTAAGGGTATTCTGTGTTCTAAATTTGCCACACATGCATAATGCACAGAAAAAATTATTAGTAGTTTTTTATCAATTAAAAAAATTATTTAAAAAGTATTTAAATTTAATTAATGTGATAATTGAATCAATTATTTTTTTTGTTGAACGAAAATTAAAAATATAATTTTGAGTTAATTAACATTTTAGTTGTTTTGAAATAAACTTTGAATTAAAATAATAATTAAATAGCAAAAAATTATTTAATTTAAAATGAAATAAATCAAACTTGTGAAATTATTGTTGGAATTGTCAAAATCAATTAACACGTTGTTTGAAATGGCAAAGTTTTTTGATCATTTTTTTAATTCAAATTAAAAATATCATTTACCTATTGAAAAAAAAATATTCAAAATACAAAATTTTTACAATTTTTAGTAATCAATATAATCATTTTGGTAATAGGTGCATAATCAACAAATGGGTTGCTTGATTCTATGAATTTGGAATGAATTTGGTGATTAGAGAAATTTTAAAATTTTTTCTGTGTGCTTAGATATTATTAATAGGTACAACAAAAATAGCGAATGTTGTCTTAACATACATAGGTAGGTACCTATTTAATAAATTTTATTTAAGCTAAACATTTTTGATAAAACTTAATAACTCCATAAACATTTTAATTTTAAAAAGGATATGGGCAGGTGCAGTTAAATAACTCAAAAAATTAAATTTTGGAGTTGGTGATGCACAATTGTTCGCTATGGTTTTCTTTATATTGTGTATGAAATTCATCTTTATAGGTTAGCTACATATCTTTTATAGGTACTTTCCCGGTCGAAGAAAATGTTTGTTATTTTTTTTTAAGTACATACCTAGTTAGAGACAATTAAATTTTTTGTTTAGTTATGACGTTCTTAAAGTAAATGAGCGATATAGAAAATTTTCGTGCATTAATTTAGTGTTGTTTTTGCAAGATCATGATTTCAAAAAAATAGGTTTAATGTTTCATTACGGGGAAAAAAATGCGCACAACTTGGGTTTAAGCCCCAAAAAAGTGTTTGAATATTTTTGTGCAAAAAAACGAACATCTAACTCTCGTTTTTAACTATATTAGACTCACTCATACTATGACAAGATTAATTAGAAAATATAAGCAACAACAAAACTTTTTAAAATCAAGAGTGATGATAGCATAGCCCTTTTCAAGTTCCTGAAACGAACGAATAAAAAATTGTATTTCCGTCCCTTTTGATCTTTTTTTAACAAAATAATGGAATAATAAGGTACCTACTTAAACTTAAGTTGTTATACCTACCTACCGAACATAAAAGGGTATATGTACTTATGTACATATGTAGTACCTATAGTATATTGTAATTCAGCCAGATCGATCCATAATTGACTGCGAGCAAATAACCATGACTGCGTCTAATTTTCTTAAACCTTTGTTGTTGTTTTATTTCAAAAGCCAAAGTTTCCAAATTAGGTACAATCATCTTCATAGGTTATTAATACACAATATCTGACAAAATGTGGTCGGGATTGGAAAAGTGGGTGTGGCACTTCTTTTAAAATATAGTTTCATTCCTGTCTCTAGAGAATGGCAAAAGCCAAAGCTCACAAATTAGGTACCTTAAACTATGTACATACATATGTATATACCTATCTTGGTTATCATTACACAGCATCCGAAAAAAGGTGGGCATGGAACAAAATAGGTGAAGGTTATAGGTATGTACATATATGATTCGGCATAGCCGAATAAAGCACTGTTACTTTTTTTAATTTAGCCCTTTTTATACCGATTTTCAAATGTTTTCACGCTTTAAGAACCCCAAGATATGGTATCACTGACAGCAAAGCTATAACTTATTTTAACATACTTATACAAAAACAATTTATTTCGTTAATTTTTTTTATACTAGGTATTAAATAATATTCCCAAAAAATAAAAAATATAGAATAGAGTGTAGAGTATGTTTAAGAAAATAAAACAAAAAAATCTCACGGTTTCAAAATTACGTCGAGGCTACAACAACTCACAATTCATTAATGCAGAGTACAACGGCAACGACAGCAACAGTGAAACACATATAAGAAAAAATCAACAACATTTTTGGGAAACAAATTCTAACACATAATAGAGTATAAAATAAAACAACAAAGAGGAGAAATAAATATGAAAAAATGCAAAGAAATTCTGCTCTAAAATACACTCCCTCAAAACAGCAAGAGTAAAATGCGAAATAAACTCCTGTTGGATGACGACTACGCTGTTGTTGCTAAATTCAAATTGTATTCTATTTGTTATTGTTGTTGTATGCGAATATTGTTGTTGCTGTAGTTGTATGCGGCTTTTTGTTTTTTTTTTCTTCTATATTGTATGAATTTTTTGGGCGCAGCAGTTCGCGCGGTTCAAGTGAATATTTTGGATAGTTTTCTTAGCAGTTGCTTAATGCGCTTTTTTAACGCTAGTCCAGGGTCAGTTGCGCATATTCCACCAACAATAACAATAATACAAGGAAATTTTGCAACTGGAAAAAATAGATTTTAAAAACTGAATAATTTTCAAGTAAAAACCAATAAATAAAATTTTAAACTAAAATTTAAAGCGCTCGGTCGGTCGGTCGGTCGTTCAAAAACGGTTTAAAAATTAATGTACTAAACTAAAATTTAAAAAAAAAAATAATTACCTATAAAAATTTAATTTTCAAAAATTAAATAGGTACCTATAAAAATATGAAAAAAACTAAAAACTTTGTTGAAAACTGAAAAAGTTAAAAAATAATAAATAAACAAATAAAGGTTTGAAAGAAATTGAATTAAAATAAAAAAAATTTGCTTGTAATCCCTAAAATCCAAATTAAAAAATTAATTATAAAAAAAATTGAGAAAATTAAAAATAACATTTTTAAAGTAATAGGTATAAAACTTTTAACAAAATAACAATTTCCGTTGTACCTACCTAATAATGAACACTTAAAAAAATTAATAAAAACAAAACACCTAAAAGAATTAATAAAAATAAAACAAAAATCAGATAATAAACTTAAAAAATTAATCTTTTTCAAATTTAAGTAACAAGGTATTTTTTTAAAATACCTACCTACCTATAGTTTTAAAAATAATTTCTAAAAGATTCAAAGTTTAACAAAACGTTTACAGATTTCAAAAAATAAAATTAAAGCTATTAAAAACCAAAGTTAAACGTTAATAATAATCAAGCTTTATATTGGCTAAAGTTAAGTTAATTAAAAAAAATTGAAAAATTATGAAATAAATTTTAATAATTAAAAAAAGCATAATAATATTACATACCTATAAGTAGGTACCTACATACAAACATATAAATAAATATACCTTTGTACATACCTATAAATAGGTAGCCACCGTCCTATAAATTAAAAATCACAAAAAAAACAATTTGGAAACTAAAATTTAGTTAATTAAAAAACTACCTACCAACGAAATTAAAAAAAAGTTTTTTTTTACAATACCTATGTACATACCTAGGTATGTAACTAAACTAAAATTTTTTTTACCTAGGTAGGTATAAACGATTTAAAAAAAGTGAAAACAGCCGTTGTTTGAAAAATTTCCATTACCTTACCTACTTAACAAAAAATTCCTAGGTGCCTAGCTATGTAGGTACCTATTCAAAATTTAATTTAATAGAATTTTGAAATTAAAAAAATCCTTAAAAAAAATGTTGAACCTCCTTAAAACTACACAAAAAATATCCAATTTTTTTAAAAACTGCCTTAATTTCCATTATAAAAATTACAATAAAAATTGCAAAAAATTATAAAAATAACAAAAAATACAATAAAAAAGACAAATACACACACACACAGAAAAAGGTGAGATAGTGACAAACATTAACCTTGAAATCGAAAAGAAACAAAATTCACTTTCATAGTAAAATAAACAAAACAGTACCGAAAACAAATGATTAGATTATTTTAAGAGTGGAAATAGTTATTGCTCTCTTTCTCCCCATTGCTCTAACAGAATGCATTTGAAAAAAAACGACTAATCAAAACTAAATTAAAATTTTGTATAATACCTACCTATATCTATGTATGTATGTATGTACATATGTATGTATATAGGTATATAGTATATATTTAATACAAACATAGTGCTATATTTTTGCACTACAAAATAAACTAGCTTAAACTAAAATTTCCTTTCTCACTCATCCCCCTACAAAAAGGAAGAAAAGAAACGAAAAAAGTTATAAAATTTGGATTTTTTTATTTTATTTGTTTGCAATAAAGCAAAAAATAAACATACCTATACATTCATACGCACATACATACATATACCTACATATGTATGTAGGTAAACTTGAGTTGTCAGTAGAAATTTTTGCCCCCAGATTTAGGGGTTTCATTTAATATAGTAGCAAATTCAGGGTACACAAATTCTTAGGGGATAATTAACGGGGTACAAATTTATTCTTATTTGATTTTCTGTACAAAAACTAATTTATGTGTAGGTGCTTAAGTTTACAGCGTGTTTAAATCGCTCGATATCGCGTAAAAATAGTTAACTTATTACAATTACATTTTCCCATACCTTTGACATAAGCTGAACAATAAGAAATATTGCTCTGTTATTCTGCCGACGTTATTGTCAACACATTGATACATGCCAAAATTTTCGTGTGAAATAATTTTCAATATTTCACGTGGAAAAAAACTTGTGCTGAATATCATTTTGCGGGGATGAAAAAAATTACCTGGCAACATTGATATATACTATAAGTGCCGGTTCACACACGTCAAGTATGACTCGTCAAGTCTTTAAAGAAATGGCATCCTATTCTTTTTTTTATAAAAACCTCTAGCAAACATGTGTAGGTATCTTCTATGGTTGTCAGATTGATTTTGAGCTCTTTCGCCAAATTGAATATCAAAAATCGCCAAAGGGTTTATTTCCCAGTTTTTCACAATAAAAAACATACCTATACTTATGTATAAATTATTATAAATATTTTTTATGAATCCTAAAAAATAAAGTTGTTCCGTATCGATAAAATAGGCCAAATACCCAAAAAGTGCCGCCATGATATATGTACATACCTATATTTTATTTAAATTTTATTTAGAACAAAGTGAAAATGATAAGTGAATACTAAAAAACGGATTTATCATCATTAAAAAATTCTTTCTAATGAACAAACGATAATTGTTTTCCATTATGTTTCATAAAAATCTTTATATTGTCTTTAACACCAACGAATTTTATATGTGATAACAAATTGCCACATTTTATAATAGAAAAATGTTCATAAACTTCAAACATGTAGGTATATTAGGCTGGGTCAAAAAAATTTTTTTTCTCTAATCGACTTCTAATAGCGTAAATATGTTGTATTTTTGTCTGAATTAGATCCCTGTAAAATATTATTAATTTATTTTTAGTGTAAGAGCCCGCGTATTTACCTTCCATTTTGTTAAATTTTTAATACAGCAACAATAGCATTGTATGTATTGCAGAAAAGCATATTACTGTATTTTAACGACTTTTCGGTTCGTGAAAATAGTGTCAGAAGCATTCATGACTCTGCGGTAAAAAAGTCAAGCGATGGTTTAATATAGACGAAACTTGAATCAAGACGAGAGATACCCGGATTTGACAGTAAATAAGATTTTGTGACCAAAAAGGATTTTATTGTTTTATGTTGTATAAGAACCAAATTTTTTTTTTTTTAAGTTTAATTCAAAATATTTTTAGTTTTAATTAATAATAATTGATAGTAAATAAAATATTTAAATTTAAAAAAATGGACTCTTCAAATATTCTTAATTCTTAGGAGCTAATGCGCGGGCTCAAGATTACACTTTTTTGAACTTTTTTTTTTGCAATTTTTATTTGTTTTAACGTAATACAAAAAAATATTGCTATTAGCATTTGATTCGAGAACTTTTATTTTTTCTCATACTTCAGTGACCCACCCTAATGTATATTCATTTTTTAAAGTATTGTATTTGTTGATGCTTTCGAGAGTACTTTTAATTATGAAAGACAATTTTCTCAAAGATTTTTATTATCTTGATCAGCCATTTCAACATGATTTTGTTTCAAATACTGACAATACATATGAATGCCTCAAATGTTATATGTACATAAAAATAGTGGAGTAAAAATATTATATTATTACTATGCAGGTATTGAATTAAATGTATTTCCAAACTAATTCATGACTTATCAAAAATAGCCAACAAAATCGCAAACTATTTTATAAATCGCCACGTTTGGCGAGAAATCGCTATTTCTGACAACCCTGGTATCTACCCGAAACAACAACCAACAAGAAGAAAGCTCAATAAATAAAAAACTCTCAGAAAAAGTAGTATATTTCTATGATCATTTTGCGATTAAGAAAAAATAAGAGTGAAAATTTTTTAACAAAGCAGAATTAAACATTAGTTTTTGTAAATTTCATCTTTTCTTCTTTTTTCCAAAAAAAAAACACCAATACCTACTACAACTTTTTCGAATTAGAGATATTTTTTAATAGAGAAGAGCAGAGCAGTCGGTTTGTTATACATACTCAGTTTTAAATATTTGATTTTTTTTTAAATAAAAATAAAAACCTTGACCATGAAACAAACGGGAATGATTCAATGGGTTTATTAACACCATTTTTTATAGTATTCACATTATTTTGTTTTATTAGAAATTTAATTTTTTAAAGACATACATACATATGTACATATATGTATACATACCCAAGTATACAATGCAAACCTAACGTTTTCTTTTCAATTTTTGTTTTATTTTTTGTTGCAAAAACCGTTAAAAACAAAAATGAGATCAAGTTTTTAAATAAATAAAGTTGTTGCTAGAAAAAAAATCCAATTGTATAAAGTATAATAGATACATACCTACCTACCGTTACTTAAAACGCCAAAGGCCCTATTTAACATTTTGTCAATTTGACAGGAGACGCAAAAACTATTACAAATGATAAATTGTAAATTGCCTTATTACCTATAGCCTTTTTACACCGATCAACATCTAACATCTACCATCAAAGGTGTAGAAAATGTGAAACACTCGTTTACATTGGTCACATCCAACATCCAACATCTGCCATCAAACAAAAATGTCACCATTTCTGAATAGACAAAAAAAAAATTTAATAAGAAAACACAAAAATGTATTTGAAGTTCAGTTTGTATAAAAATGTAAAAAATACCTAACAAAAAACATTGCAATAAGAGTGAAAACTTGGCAAATGGTAACGCTGCTTTCAAACCCAAATTTTTTTGTCAGTGATGCCACAATAATAATAGAACTTATTGCCACTATTTTAGTGATGACACTAAAATAATCGAAAGATGTAGAATGGAATAAAATGATATAGGAACATCTTTTAAAGATGTTGAAAGATGTATGTATTTCTTATGGAAAGATGTTAACATCTTCGCAAATTGTGGCAAATTTATGGTATATCGACCCCTTTGCGCGAATTATCGTATATGCCAATTTTTTTGAAATTTAGTTTTTGATGCAATCTTGTTCTACATTCAAAGAGACGTCACCTGGCAAAATATTGTAGGCGAATTCCACTTCGTCTTATATTATCTTATCTAAGCACATGTATATTTTCATTTTTATATTGCAAGTGAAAGCAGAAAAAAGTAGAAAAATGGCTGTCCTGTAAAATTTGGTATTTGTAACATACGATAATTTCGCGCAAAGGGGTCGATATGTTAGATGTTGATCAGTGCAAAAGGCTTTTAACCTGTTAAGGTATAATATATATGTATATTTATTTGTTTATTTTTCTTGTTAAACCTAACAGTTGTTTTGACAAATGTCAAAGTTGCATATTTTGCAAGTTTTAGTTAGGTTATATAATTTTGGTGAAAATGCATATTTTTGCATTTTTGGTTTTAAATGCATATTTGTGCATATTTTGATTGATTTTTTTTTATTTCCATTTTATAAAAAAGTTCTTAAAAAATTTTAAAAAACACAAAAGAAACCTTTCCAAAAAATACAAGATTTTCAAAGTTTCGACAAAAGATCCATATACATATTTTAAACCGATGCAGCACCTTACATGGTTAAGGCTTCCAATGGCTTGTACTTGCTTGTCAAATGGGTTTTAGCGCGTTGCAGAGGAAGGGCCTGTTCGGAAATGCATCACTGCGCTGCATCAGTGATTTCAAATGCTTAAATATATATTAGTGAAGTAGATGTGAACCAAAAAATTGTCAAATACTCCACAAAAATAATAGTCACACAATAAAAAAAAAAATTTTAATTATTTTTTATCGGCATTAAAAAAAGTTTGCTCTTCTGATGCAGCGCAGTGATGCATTTCCAAACAGGCCCGAAATTAGAAGCCAATTCGATAATTTTGCAATTTTTAATGAAATGTTTCCTTTGATTCCCCTTCCGCCGCAGCCAGTAGTAACAATATGGGGGCCTGGCTATATGCTTTCGAATTCTATTCAAAATCTTTGAGTCATTTAGAATTTCAAAAATAAAATTAATCTCAAATATTTTTAATCTTATCTGGAATCAAAGCGGGATCTGAAAAAATGTTTTCTAAAATGCTTTGGCATTTTTCAAGTACAAGACAAAGTTTTCCTTTTAATAAAACAGTACTTTTTTATTCAAACAAACAAAAATTTTAATAGTTAATTTAGTTAGTAATTTTTTGCATATTTTTAAATTTTTTAATGCATAGTTTGGATTTTGTAGTGCATATTTTAAGCGCATATTTTCGATTTTTTAGTGCATGAAAAACGTATCCCTTGTTATAAGGCATAATAAGTACATTTTACACTACTTACAATAATTTCTACTACTTTAATAAAATTTGTAAAATCCAATTTAACTTTTATTCTCTTTTTTTATTACAGTTTACGTTTAATTTATTAAAATAATAATTTAAAACTTTTACACACAACTGAAGCAACAACACATGAATCCCTCTTCAACATCAACCGTCGTTACATTCTAAAGAAAAATTATCGTTTAATAATCAATATATAGAAGGTAATAAGGATTTATTACATAACCCTACAAATTTTTGTTGAACAAAAATTTTTATCAAAAGCAACAAATTGAGTTCTTCAATTACAAAAATTATAATTGAAATAATATTTAACATTTACATATAAAAAAAATTAATAAAACACAGACACAATGGATGAAACACAACATTTTTGTCTGCGCTGGAATAACTACCAAAGTAGCATAACATCAGCATTTGAAAATTTAAGAGATGACGAAGATTTCGTTGATGTTACATTGGCATGCGAGGGTCGCAGCATAAAGGCACATCGTGTGGTATTGTCAGCGTGCAGTCCATATTTTAGAGATTTATTGAAGGTAAGAAGTTGTTTAAATATAATTTGCAAAATAAATTTTTAATTTTTTTAGATATCTGTGGTATTTTGGCAAAACATCTTAAGTCGAGATAAGATAGCAAAAAACATTTACAAAAAATCTAAGTGAAAAAAACATTAAAGAAAAATTGTTTTACAATACAAATTTTAAAAACATTAACAAAAATGTTTTTTGAATAAAAATTCTTATGACTTTTTTAAAATGACTTCAGATGTTTTGTCAAAATGCCACAGCTATTAAGTTAAAGACATAATCGCAATTGCGTGCTTGTTAGTTGATTTTTCTACTTTTCATTAATATCATTGACATTTGTCTCATTAGTTAGTTTTCATTTTTTGGTTAAAATAAAACGTCAAAGTTTTGTTTTATAAGTTAAACAAGCCATATTTAACCTGCAAAAAAAAAGAAAAATATAAACTTAAACTAACATTATAATAACTCACGACTATTCTAAGTTTTAAGGCTGCTATAGCAGGAAACATTCATATTTGTTATTAAAACTAAACAAGAAACTTGATTTTTTTCGCAACAACGTCATATATAATTTTTCTTTATACTGCAGCTGTAACATTATAAATTTAAAACTGAAAACTAAATAATATCCTTTGCTAGCTAGGCTACACTTTCTATGCCCCAATACCCCTGATACTTCTACTTCAAGATTCTTTCCCCTTAAAAAAAGCCTAGAACTTATGCAACGAGCATTATAACAAATCTAGCACGAAAACCGCCAAAATATAAAAAATAGTTTATACTTTTGCATAGAATATAAAAAGAATTGGCAAGTTAGTAAATAAATTATAATGTGTACAAAAAAATATACAGACACACATTATTATAAAGTATTTCAGCTACAGGGCGATCCATTTAGTGGTTCCAAAACCGGCGGTCTCGCAAGGCTGTCAGCTGTTAAATATCTCTTATCTGAAGTGTAATTTATTTAGTTAAATTTTTGCCATTTACAAATATTGATCTTACTACAAAAATGGTGGTTAAAACGTGGCCACTTTTCGAGCAAAACGGGTTGATAATGATCGTCAGAATTGATCTATTATTGTGCAAGGAATAGGCAAGATTATAAAGAAATTTTCACAGACTTGAAGCGTTTAGAAATGTGGTTAGTCATATGCATCATCGCAATGTGCGCACTGCCTAAAACATCGGAAGAACCGAGACGATCAATTCAGAGCACTTTGGGCGTTTGATTAGCGACTTTTTTGGCCTGCACATTAAGTTTATTAATTGGACAATATTCGGTTTCAACCAAACGGTGCCACACAACACAATCGATTTTGACAGAACGCGTTATTTCACGTTTCGGCGACGTAAATTGGCCATCAAGGCATGCCATTTGACGCCGGTAATCATTTTGGGGGCTACGTCAAAAATCTTGTCTACGCGGATAATCCTCTTTAGTTGGCGCTTTTTAAAACCCAACAGTTGCGCCCGAAATGTGCGAAAAGTTGTTGAAAACTACCTCCAAAGAATCGACTGCTGCAACCATTCTAGAAGCGGTCATTTAAATGACATCGTATTTCGTGCGTTATTTCGATGTCCAAGCATTAATATGAAATAAAAGTTTCTTTGAAATCATAACTCTATGTGTGTTTTATTAAACTTAACTTTTAAACCCGAAAATGGATAACCCATTACAAACAACATTTAAAATACACATTTGTTATTTTTAAGTTGTAAATAAAAACATTTTGCCTTCATACTCTAAGAAAACGCCTATTTTTTACGTTTAAAGTATTTAGAAATTCCCTAGAGAAAAAAACAAAACATTTTAAAAGTTTCCACAACTGTTGGCATATTCCAAACAAAAAAGACATCTAAATATGGTTTCAGTTTTCAGCACGTGATATTTTATAATTTTTATTTTTATTAATTAGGTTGCTATTAAAGTTTTTGACTAAAGCTAAATGCCACAAAAACATACACACACACACACACAGCCAAGGAATACGGAATAAAACTAAAATACTTAGTCGTACCTGCAAGATACATTATACGAAACCAACGTGTATCTAAAATTTACAAACTGCGGCAGACATTTATGGTCTAATGTACAAAACATTGACGGTAGAAGTTACAATGCAATCCTTTCTTTATACACATACATACATACATATAAACAATTATATGTTTGTGTACGAACGTCCTTTTAACCAACAAAGACAAAATCAGGCAAACAAACTATAACGATAAACTATTTTAGAAAAGAAGAAAAACTGTTTGTTGTTGTTTTGTTTTGCATAGTTTTAGGGGTTTTCTTAAGAAATTGCACTCTTTTTTATATTTATTCTTGTGTGTTTGTTATTCGTTTCTTTTGTATTTGGTTGTGGCATTAAAATGAGCAAATTTCGTTTTATTTTAAAACCGCATCAGTTTTCAAAATGCATTTTTTCTTACTTTATAATTTTAAAGCAATTATAGAAAAGTTTTTTTTTTATTGTTTAGTAGAAAAAAATTCAAGTTTTATTAATGTAATTCTTATGGCATGACAGCCATGTAATACAATAGAATTAAATTTAGTTTAATATTTTAAGGAATTTGAAAGTTTGTTAAAGGGATGTTAGCAGTTTGACATTTTATGCATGCAGAGAACAGCACTGCATATTGATATTTGCTGACATTTAAAGTTAAAATAAGTCACTTAAATAATCAAAACGGATCTCGAAACTTTTTAAACAATTGTTTAATTATAATTTTAACTTTTCAATTCATTATATACGCTAAACCATTAAAAGGTCCGAATTTTTGGGTGTCATAAACTTGTAAACTTAAAAGTTGAACATTTTAGACTATTTCTACAGTTTTTTTTCTTGAAACAACTGTCAATATTTATATATAATTTTAAAATTGTTTTTCATTTTCCCTACACTCTGAGAAAGACAAAAAAAAGTTTAATATATTTAATAAAGTTTTAATAATACCTTAAAAAGGTTAGAACTTATAAAACTAGTATAATTAAAGATTTACATTTGTAAATCATTACACTGTGCTAGTTGAAAAAATAGACAAGCTGAATCCAAAAAATGTTTTTTTTATCAAAATTTTTGTTTCTTAAAAATTCATAAAAAAATTTGAAAATACAGCTAGGCTTCTAACGATATATCTCGAAAACTGGAGCTCACCTAAAAAAAACGGCTAGCACCACTGGATTCAGCGTACCCAAATTAGGTTAAAACGCCAAGTGCCCAGCTTGTCTAAAAAAGTGTAAATTTCGAGCACAGTGTTATTATTGAACTTTTAATAGTCCCATTATAGAAACTTTTTTTTAAAATAAATTTCTTACTCAGTATTTTCTTTTGAATCCCTCTAAAAGGCATTTGCTATGCTATAATATATTTTTACTTTACTCCAACAAAATATACAGCATTGCACTTAATACTCTTTTGTTAATATGCAACACTTAAAATCAGTATGCAACACTTAATTGCTTAACGACAGCTGAAACTCACTGAACCAATTATCAATCAGCTGTGAATTTCGTGTTTTGCAAAAAGCTTTGTAATCTAAACCAAAGAGGTCATTCAAAATCGATAAAACAAAAACAAATGCATTTATAAACTCTATTTTTAGATTTAGATTATTATTAGATTCTGCCTTCTTAAAGTAGGAGCTGTATATAATGCACTTAACTTTCCTTTTTAAAAGATCCACAAAATATTCGAACTTATCGTGGTATTTTATGTCCTTGCATGTCCTTTTTAAAATATTTATCGCTGCACCACCGCAAGTAAAACTAAAGTTCAATTTATCAAAATCTGCTGATATTTCTTCGAGCGCTGCGACACTAACAAGAGTAGATGGTTTTACTACATTTTACATTCTACATTTTACATGCATCCTATAGGATACACTTTTGGGCATGTTACATGCTACATTGAACACCTATACTTTTTTGACAAATGCGTAGGATGCGAAAAAACATTTAATGCTTAGTGTGGACATCAAGATTTACTAATACGGCGGTGCGTAAAATTACCCCAGGAATTATAGCCCCAAAAGGAAAGTGAAGAACGGCCCCAAAATTATACATGCGACACAACAACATGCAAATTTGATGCAATTTTTTTTGTTTTTTTTTTTGGGTTATTTTGCATTTTTTCGTTAGGGTGTTTTTGCATTTTAAGTAGAATGAAAAATACCCAAAATATCAAGGAATGCAAAATGGCCCCAAATAAAATTTTTACTTTGGGCCTATTTTTCGTTTACTTATAATTTATTTTATCAAAAGTGTCACAATTCGAATTACAAAAACTATTTAGCACTTAGCAGCACGACTATACTACCATTATATTTTCTGACACAACTAAAACTAAGTCACTTTTATGAATTGCAACTACCAATTGAAACATAAAAAAGACATAACTCTTTTTTAGCAGCAGTTAACAACAACAAAATGCATATTTTATATTTTTTTATAGATAAACAAGTGCATTTGCGCATACTTAAAGCATAGGTACCTATAAACCCGAAAAATTTTAATTTTTAGTTGAGTCGCTTATGAACGTTATATCCGTGGTCAAATGGAAGAGTAGCTTAAGTCGGTTTAAGACAGATTTGAGTTATTACAAGAACAATCCTTTGTATCTACAAAATTTTGTTTTATAGGTACATTTAGTTTAAGAATCTATTGAACTTATTACTAATACGATATGTAATAGAAAAACTCCTCGAAAACTTGAACAAAACTGAGGATATCTCGAAACTACAACACGTGGCTTAAGCTACTTTTCTATATTGGCAAAGATATGTTTTGTCCTTTTAGACTTCCTTAAAAAAATGGTTCGATTATGGCCAAAAATCTTTAAAAAAAAACTTATAATTACAAAATACAATTTGATTAAACTCCAGTTACCTACACCAACAAAATTGGAAAATTGGCATTAAACATAATAATGAAATTAAACTGAGCAAAAAAAAATCGTTAACAAATTTGTAAAACTCAGTATTTTTTTCAACAAACAACTTTTTGCATCAAATAATAAAATGGGCCTACTTATGCAAAAATTAATGTATAGAAAAAACTACGGAAAAAAGACTAGAACAAAAACAACTTTGAAGAAATATCAAAAAAAAAAACAAAAAGAAACTGAAAAAATGCTTAAAAAACATTATACTTAGTAATGTCACGACATTTTGCATACTTTGAAGTGCATAAAATTTCGCGCAACAAAAAAAAATTAAAAAAAAAACAAAATCCAACACAGATTGCAAAAAAAGAACACAACATTTAATTTGCTAAATAGCAAAAAAATACATACAACTCAACAAACAATAATAGCAACAACATAACACACAATTGAACAAAAAAAAAAACTAAATTATTGAAAGACACACAGAAAAAAGTTTAACAAATGCAACTAAACTAAACTGAATTCAACAACAGCAACTAAGTACAACCCAACTACACCAAACAACAACAACGACTTGAACAAAAAAAAAAAAATAATTACAAAAACATGGTCAAGCAAAAAAATAATAATAAAATATATAATTTAAATTACATTATCAAAACAAACAACAACAACATGAGACAAGACAAAAATTATAACAAAAAGCAAATGCTTTGTAATACGAAAGTAGAAGAAAAAAAGCTTCGGTACAAATTAAAATGGCACAAAACTTTGTTGGCACAATATGAATAAAAAGATTTTTTTTTCAATTTGTTGTGTTTTTTTTAAGTGGTAGTGTAAGAGATATACATGGTTTTTTTTCTTTTTTGGAACACAATGAATTTTCCTCTGAATAGGCTTTAAATTTACAATAAATGAATTACAAAGTGTAGATATGCAAATAATGTTATGCAAAAGACGCCTGCCTGCCTCTCTAGTCAAAACAATTTGATGAAATTACAATACAAAGATTTAAGAAGAAAGACTTTTAGCACGACAATTACAACTTGTGTAAGGCTAATAAGGATAATAGCAAAACTTTAGCAACTGTACAGTGAGGTTAGGTACATAAATGCCAAAGGCATATAAAATAATTTGCCAAACGTCTATATAATTCGCCCAATACAAAAAGCTAACCAACCTGGTCACGTGACAATTCTAAAGTGGTAGGAACCGGTTCCAGTTCAAACACTTGTTAACAGGGTGATGTCCTAGGATACGGTTAACAGGTCATTGAAATAACCTAAATTATCAAAGTAATTTTTGGGAATACAAAATTAACAAGATTTTGTCATTCGTGCTTATTTCCCAATTTTTATTATTGATAAAAACACTGAAATGTATTGTTGAAGGAATAAGCTATTCCTATGCGCATTTCACTGGTTGCTTAGGCCAGATCGTCAGGAAACTTCACCCTTAAGATATTAAACAAGTAAAACTGTTAATCAAATAAGAATTATCTATTAGCAAAAGTCTTACTTGTAACCATATCAAATCTCTAACAAAAACCACAACAATTAATAGTGGGTTTATCTTTTCTAACATTCCCCACTACAATTGGTGTGATAGATGATGTGTTTTTAAAAATAATGTGGTAAACTTAAGTTTTAATTTTAAGAACTGTTTATTGTTTATTTGAGCTCTTGGTCTTCTTAATAGAGCTTAAACAAAAAATAAACAGTTATTTAATTAAGCAAGGTCAAATAAAAACTAAATATAATTTTAATTAAAAGTTTTTTATAGTCAAGAATCATGATAAATAAAGTTTATCCAAAGCCTAAACGCATTAAATCTCTTGATCAATACCAATTATAAACTATAAGCATATCTGAAACAGCTTTAACGTTACAATTTTCAATTTATGTATATATCGCACACCTAATTCAAAAGTGACTCAACTCAAAAAACTTAATTTTTCAGAAATTTAAAAAAACTGCTTTTAACCTAAAAAAAAATAGTAAAAAATAAATCTTTATACCGCGTTGATGCATTGTGTAGTCACATTTTTATCTATACTGTAGTGTATATGGATGTATGCAAATTGTGCGGTAAAGCTACATATACATACTATGTGTAGTATATAGTCTGTATATCCATATTGAGGAAGCCCTTTGTAAGTCCTAATTCATACGATACAAGTCTGCAGCTTGATGTACTCTACAAATATGTTTTGTTTTCTTATTCGTTATCTGCATATACGTTTTATTTTCTCATTCGTAATTTAAAAAACTTCATACATAAAAAAGTAATATTTTATGCAAAAGCATATTTGTTGTCGTCAGTCTGAGATCAACATAAACTTAATACCTTTTCGAATCAAGAAGTTTTAAATAAAATGGCATCGATTTGTTAGTGCATATTTTAGCATATTTTGCTTTAAATGCATATTTTTGCATACACATATTGCTGGCATTGCATATTTTGCATATCCTATGACAACAAGGTGGGGAAAGTGGTTGAAATCAGTGGTGTATTATGCTGAAAATTTTGAACAATTCAAGGATGTGATGGAGCGATGGAAATGCGGTATCAAAAAAAAAAAATAACAAATTTACCAAATATAAAAGCTCGGATAATTTTTGTGTCTTCAAGTTACGGATTTATCTCTGAAACTATTGTAAAATTAGAGAAATCAAATTCATTAAGAAAGCACATTAAATTAATTGACAATGTCATAAATAGAATGTATGCAGTTTAGGGTAACTTATGTAAATAAATTCGTATCAAACTTGATAAAGTTTTTAGAAAAATGAAGGGCACAAAACAATAACACAAACTGCTAGCGCATTTAATTTACATTTTAACGAAAACAGCATAGTGGAAAATTAATATACTTATGTGAAAATGAGTATTGTTCTTAATTCATTTTATATAAAGGTTCCAATATCTATCTAACAAGTGACTTAATTTACATGATTGTTTTACTTGATATTTTGCGTTTTAATTTATTTTTACTTCTGCTTTTTTGTTGTTCCTTATTCTCGTTAATAAGACTGAATTTTTAGGGGTTTTATGTTATTTTTATTTATTTAATTGTTTTTTTTATGATTTTTGGCGCATATTTTTCTTTTTATAGTGTATGTTTTATGCGCATAAAACTCGATTTTAACTGCATAAAAATCTTGGCCCTACACACAAAAAAAAATCAAGTTAAAAACGTAGCTTCATACGTTTTTCATGTTAATTCAAACTGATTTTATAATTACTTGTGAACAACATTTTTTTTATTTTAAAATAACTATAATTCATGTTAATTTATGTTAAATTAGCAGTAAAGTTAGAGCAAAATGTCATTTATATTGAAATAACAATCCGAATCACGTTGAATGAAAGTTATTTCAAGTTGAAACAACGTGAATTTCATGTAGAATCAGATTGGTTTGAGTGTGTTATAACAGTGTGAAGAAGCTTCAGAGACAACATATTATTTAAGAATAATTCAATACACTTACCCCTGTAAAACATGCTTCACTTATTTTGTAGTCTCCTTTGTCAACAGAAGCATCAGCAGAATCGCCCGATATGGTTTTCGTCATCATTCTACTTTGAAAACTTGATGTACTATTTAACTAAATAATTTTAATTAAAAGAATACGGGAATTGTCTTCTTTTTATAACATATTTTAAGAATGAAAATAAAAAAATTAACATACTTAACTATGTATGCATGTTAATTTAACAAGATAAACTTTTGATTTTAATATAAAACAGGTTTTTTAATGGATGCAATATTGAATCCATATTTATTTATATTTTAATATTTTTTTTTATTTTTTTAACAGTGAATAATATTAAATAAGCGTGATTTAAGATTATTTTAATATTTTTCATTTAAAATTAATATGAAATAATGATAAATTTAAATAATGGGCATACATTTGCAGAAATTTACTATGATTCTCAATCAACATTTTTCAATGTTAATTTTACATTGGTATTTTTTCTGTGTGTAGTGATAAGTTTATTAATAAGACTTGCATCATATGAATTTGGACTAAGTTACTAATTATTGACTGGTGATATAAAATATAGATATGTACCTACAATAATTAATTACAATAATAATGATTTCAACCCACAGTTCACCTTCCCTGTCAAGTGTTAAAAATCTAAAAAATTAACACTTTCTTTCGCACACATACATATACCTTCATACTTATTTGTTCAAGTAAACTTTAAAGGCATTAATATTTAATTAACTGCAGATAGAATTATTATTTTAATTAGGGTTTTAACTGCAGCAACGACACCAGACCCAAAGACAACACTAAACAAATAAACAGAAAAACACCCAGTTATTTAACATAAAATGGCTAAAAAGAAAAATACTAAAAAAACGAGAGCAAAACTACAAAAACAAGATATCTACTATTCGTAAAACCTAGAAGCAGAAAAAGAAAATAACGGTCATTGTTTTTCCTTCTTTTTTGGCAAAAGAACGAACCACTTGTAATGCTAATTGTCTCTTGAAGTTGAACGGTTAAAACGGTGTAACTGTAAAACAAAATGTTGCAGCTGTTAAGCTTTGTTTTGCCGTTTATTTATTTGTAATGGGAGTTGATAATTTTATGTGTTTTTTTTTTTTGTTTCTTTGTTTTATTTTTGAAACAGTTAAAAGTGTTAAAGCTTTTTTTTTAGCAGTTTTAAGTTTTTTGTGATATTAAAACAGCCTCTAGAAAGTGTAGTTGCATTTCAAGCAAAATTTTACAAAATAAAATAAAATTATATAAAAAAATGGCGATTCTCACAAATGAGCTCAATGAGAGGTGCCAGAGTTAAATACATTTAACTTATACTACAATACTAATGTAAAGTACTTGTAAAATATTATGGAATGGTTTGAATGGTGTGGCTGGCCCACTTTCTTGCTGCTTGTTAATTTCTGTTAAATATATGTACTTGATGTTTTATTGCTTATTTGTTGGCAAATTTGTGTTATACGGACAACGCTGCAGCAGCTAAAAAAGAAAAGAAGAAAAAAACAAAGTCAATGCAATAAATTAGCAGCTTCAATACATTTTTTTACAATGTATTAAATAAACAAATAAACTGCAACCAACTAAACTGAATTGAATTGAAAGACGTTTGCAATAAGTGATCTATCTTAGTAGTTGTGATTATATACAAAAAATTTTTTGTTTTTTAGCTCACCCTATATACATTCATTTGCTTGCTTAAGTTTGCAACAAATGTAGTATTTGTTTAAAAAAAAAGATTTTTTCTTACAATAATTTTTTTATTGCTTTTTTTTTGTTTATTTGTATGAACAAAGCATATTTATTACAGACATTTCATTTTTTAGTATCGCAAATGTACTTGATTTTGTTTTTTTTATTATTATGTATGTATGTATGTATGTATGTATGTATGTATGTATCTTTGTGAGCACATGAATGGGTCTTTATAATATGTATATGTATGTATATACGAGACCTAAACAAGATTTTCGATCTGTTGACCTCAATTTGAACAGCTAAAAAAGCAAACACGAATATTACAGAAATAGCACATGCAGCAGCATTAAAAATTTTACAAAAGCTGTAAAAAATAAAAACTTTGCAAACGAATTTGCTAAAAACAGCAAAATATGGTGCGTTTACATCAAAATCATGATCATCCTGTTACACAAATACCAACACTTCTTTCAAGTATATACACCCATAAACAATCACCATCATTGTTTTTTTTTTAAATATCTTACCAATACTTGTACATAGATATTAGTGTGAAATTGTAATATTGAATGCCTTACTGTGTATTCTATGGTTTAACGACAAAAAAGAGGACACACAGACATAGTACCAACCAGACCGAACTGCAGCAAAAATATTTCATGTTTTATCATCTGATGCATGACCTAATTTCTAGATGAACGATCACATGCAGTCTGCATGCAAGTAGTATTCATTTAAATTCACTTAAATGCGTAGAAAACTGGAATGTTGAAGAAGAAGTATGAGGCTCATAAACTATATTTAGATGAAGATGTATAAGTAAAATATACAGTGTGTAATAAAATTAAATGGTCATTTAAAAATAAACTTTACAGAAAAATAGAAAAAAATTATTTTAATATAAATTTATTTTATTTTGCTTTTAAAGAATCGAAATTTTAAATATTTTTATTTTTTTATTTCAGAGTACTCCCTGCAAACACCCAGTGATTTTATTGCAGGATGTAAATTTTAACGATTTACATTCTTTGGTTGAGTTTATATATCATGGTGAGGTAAATGTCCATCAAAAATCCCTACAATCATTTCTTAAAACCGCCGAGGTCTTAAGAGTTTCCGGCCTCACACAACAACAAGCAGAAGAACCTAATAGTGTAAGTAAAAATAGCACATTAAAAAATCTTTTAAATTTCCCAAAACCTCAAACAACAACAAAAATTTATAAATCACATTCTTCATTTATAGCAATTACTTCAAATACAAAATCTCGCAAACAGTGGAGTGCGAACACCTATAAATTCACAACACTCCTCAATGCAGGATGATTCGCCACTGTATCCGCGAAATATTGCAGGTTCACCACCGCCACCACCATTTCCACCCACCCAGTTACCTTTGTTTAAACGTAACATTGCCATGATCAGACGTGAACAACATAATAACTCAACATCGTCGGCTGAGGATCCCAATAATGTTTTAAAACGTATGCGTAGCTCAGATAATGGCTTACCACCCAGCAACACAAATAGTCCCGATATCGTACATCCACGTAGTACTTCACCACAATTAACACCCACAGATTTTTCCACAATGAAACACAATAATAACAACTCTCCACCACCAAAAGATGAGAAACGTAAGTGGTTTTTTTCTATTTACTTTCTTCAAAATAAAAAATGAAATTCCTTTATTTAAAAATGTAGGTAATGGTTCCTCGCTAAATATCAGCGGCAATGGCAACGGCTCAAATACAAATACTAATGGCGTCTCCTCAAGTGAAAAATTATGCAGTCTAACACCTTCGCCTCTGACCCGTTCGGCGGAAGATGTTAAATCGGAACCAATGGAACTAGTTTGTCCTAATAATAATGATAATGAGCATAGCAATGATTCGACTGGGGAAAATGATGTACATCGTTCTAACAGCGCTGATTGTGGTAAAGGCTCTATGAGGTAAGAGATTGTGAAAACGATTTTGAGAGTTTTTGTTGATAATTTTTTTTTTTTTGTTCTAAGTTCGGGAAACGACGAAGAAATTGAAAATACCATGCCACCACATCCGGCATCGGCTCCTTTTCCATTTTCTCCAGGTGAAAAGTTATTTCCATCGGCCCCGTTTCCACCGTTTTCCATGAGCAACATTGTAGATCCAGCAGCATTTGCCAGTAAGTATTCGGTTTATTTGTTTTTATTTTATATTTATAAATTGCGGATTAGATACGAGGCGTGTGCTAAATAGTAATGAGTTAAATTGGCATAAAATGAAGGCCTTGACATAAATTTTGCTCTTCTGAATAGATAACTATTTTGAAATGAAATGATGTTTCGATATTTGACACGGTACTAAACTTTGGAGCTTGAGATGTATAAAATGTAGCTATGATGTCAATTAAAGCTTAAAACTTGGTAAGGTTAAGCTTTATTGTGCAAGTCCGTTAAAAATCGACATTGTGCGTATAAACCAGAGACGATTCAGACTTTAAGAAAATAACGTCCAAGTGAATGGTAGTTGGATATCGCAAACTTGTTATACTGATTTGCTATAACACTTAGCCGCAGTGTACATACCAGTGTTCGAAAATAAACATTAAATATCGTTCCTTAGTGTTCGGTTCGGTAGATTTGTGGAAAACAGTAAATCGTTAAAAAAATAACGTT
This sequence comes from Pollenia labialis, assembly GCA_949318255.1. Classification (NCBI taxonomy): domain Eukaryota; kingdom Metazoa; phylum Arthropoda; class Insecta; order Diptera; family Polleniidae; genus Pollenia; species Pollenia labialis. The sequence continues at coordinate 132,110,700 of OX439142.1, read as the reverse complement.
TTCCTGTTTGTCATCTTCGAACACAAAAATAATGAGAACATTTAATTGCGTTCTGTTTTTTTTTCTAAAAACCACAAATTCGTTGTGTTCGGTTCAGCACATTAACGTGCGTTACATAACCGAAAGCCATCGAAAAAAACAAAAACACTATAGAACTTGAAAATATAATGTATGTTTAGAGAACCACTACAATTGTTTTGCTTTATAACGAAGAACATTTGATAATGTTCGAAGCTTTCTTGAAAATAGTTACGAACAGTATTAAGGGTTGTGTTAGTCTACACAATCCCTAAAAAAATATTTATCGTTTCTGGGTGTATGAGCCTAACGCTAAATAATATTTTGTTTATGTTCGAACAATGGTGCATTTATTTCACCCAAATAACAGTAAAATACAAATAATATGGTTTCATTAAATTTTTCCTTTAATACTTAGTTTTACGCTTTATTTGAGTTTTATGGAATTTTTTTCTTTTTCATTTTTAATTTTTTCTCTTACAGATTTGAATCCTCAATTACAATCTGCTGCCGAATTAGCTGCCTCTCCCCAAGGTGAGTGCTTTCTTTTTTTAACTATTGCTTAGAATTCATTGACATTTTTTACATCAATGCGTACAAAATTTTCTTAATTTTTTCCAAACATTTTTTCAAATTATTTATTAATATTTAATTTTTTTTTATTAAATTAGTATACATTGATATTCTTTATTTAACTTTTGGTTTATTTATTTATTATTTTTTTCTTTATAAATTAGATTGAAAAGAAAAAATAATAATAATTTGTATAATCGAGTTATGAATAAAAAAAACAAATTTTATTTACTTCTACGCATTCACATAATAATATTAGTCGAAAAAATAAAATAATTTAAACTCAACTATAACAAAGACAATTCGAAGATCTTAACCAAATTTAAAAAGATTTGTTAGATTAATTAAGGGTTTAAATTGAAAAAAAAAACTTTAAAGCATTTTTAAAAAATTTGTTTTTAAAAAAGTTTTGGTATTTGAAATTTTAACCCTTTTGTTCTCCCTAGAAAACCAAATGTATTTAAAGAATTTGGCTTTAAGTATTTTTTTTTAATAATAACAACCAAAGAATCATAAATATAAATTTCTTTCTTGTTTGATTGTTTCAAATGGTAAATGATTTCATTTATTTCCGTCACTTTTAATGCTTTTTATATAAAATAAATGTTTGTATATTCAGTGTAATAACAAAGCACACGTGAAAATTGAAGTGAGTGTTTAAAACGAGACACTTTTTAACGGTAATTACACATGTAAACACTAATGAATGCACACAAACACATATTATTAGAAAAGTTTTACTTCCGTTAGGATTTGAAACGTTATATCGTTTAAAAACTTTATAAAAACCTGTTGATGTTCTGTTGATGATAATGATGATGATATTAAAATTGTATGCCAAATTATAAAATGTTATCTAGTTTAGAACTAATTAACATACTCAGACTCTATATGTTTGCCTGTATCTAATAGATGCAGTGAGTGGCTGTCTTAAACACCAGGGGCCAAAACTCTTTATTCTGTTCAGTAAAATACCAACTAGCAACACCAACAGACTAACTGGCATTTAAACCGTTTTATTTGTGCCTTTACCTGCTTTAGCGACAGCACTTGTGTCATCGCTTTATTGAAAGTTTTTATTTTGCATTTGTTAAGTTAATAGTTGCTAAATTATAAATGATGTATATTAATATGTATTTTGTATAAAACCACAACAACTTTATTACTAATAAACCTCTTCCCCCCACATTCACTTATTTAAAAAAACAGTTTGAAAAGTTTTTGTTTTAAAACAAAAACTCTTTCACAAAAAGCCTTTAAGCATGTGTGTAAAACATTATTATTGTAAAAACATGAGGTTAGATGTTGTTGGTTTATAAAAACCACCAAAACCCCAACCCTCTTTCATACCTCCTACAATAAAACCTTTAGAAATTAACTCACTCTTTAGTTGGTTGGTTCATTGTCTGCCTTTGTGTTGTTAGTTTTCCTATACAACAAAAAAGTTAAGGTATTATTGTTGTTGTTTTCAAACAAAATGTTAATACTTTTCCTTTTTAGAGGGGTTTTTTTAAATAGAAAATCAAATTAAACCAACAAACATTTTAACACTTCAATTTTCATGGTGTTTTATATATACAACAATATAAAAATATAAAAAATGTTTTTTTTTTACGTATAATTTTGTTTTGTAACAAATAATAAATAAAAAATAAAATAATTTAAAAAAGAAAAAAGAAAGTTGAGGCGTTCGTATTAAAAATATTACACTCAAATTAAAAAGGTAATTCAAATCGGATCAAATTATTTACAGCAACATACGTTTAAAAAATAATTCTTTGAAAATAAAAAACCAACCTTGTGTGAGAAGTAAAATCTTACATTTGTATTGCAATAATAAACAAAAAGAAATCATCTTTTTAAAATTAAAATAAATAATATATATTTTCCGTGAATTGTTTTATGTGTACTAATTTTTGTATTCGTACTCTTAATATAAAAATTTTTTTGTTGTCTTTAATTAATTAACTTAATTTTTCGTTCACATTGTTTTATAATTTCCTTATGATTTTCTATTCATTTTATTGAATTTAAAATACATTTGTTTCATTTTGTTATTATGATTATTAAAACAATTCAATATTAAAACAAAACCACATTTTAAGAAATTGGTTTTTTAGTTTAGTTACAAAAATTTCATTCACCCACCCCTTAATATATATATTTTTTTTTTTTTATATATAAATCATACTTAATTGAGTTAATTATTAATAATATAAATGTGCTTTGTTTTCTTTTTAATTTCCCTAATATATTTATTACAACAAAACAAAAAAATAATAAACATTTCTTAATTTTTTTAACCAAAAATTTGAACTAAACGTCGTATATGTGTGTAATTTTTTAACTTAAAACTAACGTTTAGTTTTTTTTTATTACATATGATTTTATTTTATTTAAACAATACGCAATTGTGTTTTTTATTTTTATAAATAAATGTTTTTTGTTTGAAATTTTTCATTATTATTTATCAAACGCCTTAACGCACGATTTAATAATAAATTCAAAAAAGAACTGAAGATTGTTAAACAAAACAAACTTTTTGAAACTGCAGTTTTGTATACATTGTTTTTGAAAAAAGAAAATAGCGAAGGGTTAAATTTAAACAGTAGCTTTCTCTCTTTGTTGGAAAAAAAAATGTATTTTATATGCTCAAGTGTAAAGAAATTGGAAAAATTGTAATGTGATTTTATTAAATATAATTTTAAGAGATCCATCCATTCAATTCAATTAATTCGCAGTACAAAATCTTTATTAAAAACAAAATTTGATTTTGACTTTTAATAGACCTAGAGAGCATGATGGACAGGAGATGAATCGAAATAAATATATACCTACAGTTGCACTCCGATTATTCGTTATTGTCGGGACCAAGAACATTCTGGATAATCAATTTTCCCGGTTAATTGAGTACCAACTTTGTTTTTAATTGTTCAGACTTTTCCTTGTCTTTTTACTATTGATACGGATACCATTGTGACAATAAACACAACACTCAAAACTTCTCAAATTTCTAAACTAAATATCTGTACAAATGCTTTCTAATCATAGTATTAAAATAAGGGAATTCCCCTTTTTCGATAATAAAGTAAATCAAGGTTAATCGATGCAAATATAATTGATGTAGCCGGTTAATCGGATCATGGATAATCGAGGTTCAACTGTATATGATATGCTTTTATTGGCTTTTCAATTGCCTAAAAACACTAAATTATTTGAAGAATACCTGCAAATTATTTTCATTGAAAACAAGATTTGACTTAAGCGGCATTAAAGATGATATTTGCGAACATTAAACAACCTAAGAACAAAATTTACTATAAATAAAAACTGTACTTAAAGTTAAAGTACAAATAATATGTACTTACTTTATATGTATGTAAATTTAAGCTAAAAATTTCATACACATAGATGAAAGACCAAATAACAGTTAATTGGTTTATGTCTAAGCTATAACACAGCACAACGAAAAGAAAGTGACATGTTTTGCCAGCATTGTACAATGCTGTTTATGTTATTCCTATAGGTTTTGATCTCCTTTTTACTGAATGAATGAAACCATTATGCGACTTATTGCATAATATAGGACAAAATGGAAATAATATGGCGAATATCATATACAATAATATTGCAAGTGTATGGGCTGCTTAACAGGTTGTTAGCTAAGCTAACTTTTATCCATACGTATACAAAATCCTCACAGTTTGCTTGTTTTGTTTATTTAAACTTAAAGTTTTAAAAAAACTTATTATAAAATTTTTTTTATAAAAAGCTTAATTATTTTTTATTTTGTGTCAAAAACAATCTTAAAAGATTTAAAAAAACCGCTTCAACAATGACATCTTATAAATAAAAAAATATATCTTTCTTCAAATGGGCAAAAATTTATTTAAATTTGCAATATGTATTTCTCTTAGAAGTACCAAAAATACGAATACAAGAGTGTGCACCATGTTAACAAAAAAAAAAAAAAATTAAAGAGACGGCTAAATCTTAGTTTTTTCTCGTTAAATAGCAATATAAACTTTTACAACTACTTTTTGTGAATATGAATCCGAACACAAGATAAAAATTGGTCCCACGAATTTTTTTTTTAATGATCCGTTAAAATATACTAAAATTCCTAATTGGTAAACAAAATTATAAGAAAACAAAATTTGTTATTATCCATTTCTTAAAAAAAAAACAGAAGGAAAATTGAAAACCACACATACAATACAAAACACACCTCCACAAACACAGCCTCATTTACATTTACACACTATCATGCATACACACACACTTCCGTTTAAACATTTATATATACATCAACAGATATTCCTTTTTCTCATTAAACAAACATTCACGCAAAAACTTCATCATTATTAACCTGGCTTATTTAGTTAATAGTCTTAATTGTTTTTTTTTTTTTGTTAAAATTTAACAATTTACTAAAACTTCTTCTAAACTTCTCTTAAATACATCTCTACTAATTTGTTAAAGCTCTAACACATTTACTATAATTAGAAAAAATATAATTGCTAATAATGATTAACCTGGCAGAAATCAATTAAATTATAAACACAAATTTGTAAAAAAACCCCCCCTTTAAATAAAAATTGAACATGGAAATCCCTTCTCTAAAAACTGAAAAGTATTACACAAAAATTTTTATTGAAAATAAAAACAAACCTATAAATAAACTAAATTTTAAGCTTTAAGTTATAACCAAAAACAAATTTAATAATACAAAAATCCTACAAAATCCCTATAAAACAATTTGTAAATTATTTTAAGTTACACGGTAAGAAATTAAACCCCTAAAATTAAAAACAAAAATTGGTATTTTAAACAAAATTGCATGAAACAAAAAAAAAACAAAAAAAAAAACAAAAAAAAAATAAGCAAAGTAATTGTAAAAGTTTCGGTTTTAAAATAAACTATTGGGTTAAGGTTTTATATACATACATGTTTAAAGAAAATTTAGCGTTTTTTGTTTTATTACAACATAAACAAAAAACTTTTAAAAAAATATACATCTTAGTTTTTGTTGCTTTTTTGTACTATAATTTCAATTTGTTTTATTTAAATGTATATTTTTTTGTTTCTTCAATTATCCAACAAAATATGGTTTTTATTTTTATTCTAAGTTATAAAAATTATTACTAGCCATGTCTTTTTTAGTGTATAAGGCTTAAGAAAAAAACACTTAAAAATCAACGGTTAAAGGACAAAACTATACACACAAATACTTAAAACACTGAAAGAAACTAAAGGCTTCTTAACAACAAGAATTTAATTATATTTAAACAAAGAAATCCACACACTTTTTTGAAGTACACTACCAAATCTAGCTTGTATAAAAATTATAACTAACTAAACCAAAAAATTAATTTTAATTATGGGCAATGAAATCGGTCTTGTAAGGCGTTAAGGCTTGAAGAATTTGTAACGGAATCCTACATACACAAAGAAAAACAAAGAGAAAAATTCTATAATTCTTCCCGAGCAAAGCATGCTTTTGTATTAAGAAAAACAAAATCAAAAACCAAACCTAAAAGTATGCTACAAAATTTGTAATATATGAAAAGTAGTTATGAAACCTAAACTCCTCCTCTAAATCCACCTAAACACTTTACTACTACAAAAACAAACAACACACAAAATTTAAACATCCCTTCTCCTCCCACCAAATAGTAAATTTAACAAAATTTAGTTTAAACCCCTAAAAAATATTAAACAATCCAAAAACAAACAAAAAAACACAAAATACACTGCAACATAAATATGGTGATGGTGTTAAACACGTTCAAGATTCACAATACACAAAAAAATTGAAATCAAAACGCAGAATTTTAGGAACAGCAACGTAATTGTAGGCCATAAATGTTTAAAATGTATACCACAACTAGTAAATTGAAAAATTTGAATGAAATGACCTCAACATTATAAAAAAGCAAAGAGAAATTTATCTCTGCTTAAACTTTGTTCACTGAAAACCACAATCCCAGCACTCATTCAGTTTTATTTAATTAAAATTTCGTTTTTAAATCTAGTCACACATCCTTAATCAACAAAATAAAAAAAAAATAAAAAATATTAAATTAACTAGTGAAAAAACAATCAAAAAAGAAATAAATTTTTTAGCAAATCTAGTTTAAACTAAGTTTAAACACACAAAGTAAACCCAAAGTTAAATTGAGAATAAGTACAAAGAAATAAAATAACATTTCCCTAAAAAAATAAATTTCCCCAAAAAGAAATTGATGGCAAATTTTGAAATTGAATTCTAAACATAAAAAAAAACAAAACAAATTCAATAAAACAAATTTTGCACAACTTTCAAATGGTTTAATACGACGTTTTTCTTTCCCTTGTCGTCAGGTCAACTGACGACAATATCACTTTCTACAATCAACAACAACAACAACCATCACTTCTACAATAACAATAATGCTAATGACCACCACAACAACATCAATATGAACAACAACAATAATCATAATAATAAAAATTTTTGTAACAACTTTTTCAAAAACAATAACTGTTTCTCCTCGTCATCAACCCTGGTTTCTGCAACATCTCCAGCCATGTCAGCTGCCTCAGCCGCCTCTGCCATGTGTGGCCTTAACTTGTCGCCATTTTCCAATAATTGCAACGCCAACAACAGCCACAATGCCGGATCCTCAAACAATCAAATCTTGCCTTCTGCTCTCATGCAAAACAATACGTCTGCTGGTGCTTCAATGGGAGGAAACTCTTCCAACAGTATGGGTGGTAATAATAACAGTAGTAATATGTTTGCTGCCGCCGCAGCAGCCATGGCCAATATGGCGGCCTCGTCTAGTAACTCGAATGCCTTAAATACATCCACAAATAGTTTAAACACATCTAGCGGTGGTGATGATTTTCGCTGTGATCCCTGCAACAAAAACTTATCGTCCTTGACACGTCTCAAGCGTCATATACAAAACGTACATATGCGTCCGACAAAAGAGCCGGTGTGTAACATTTGTAAACGGGTCTATAGTTCATTGAATAGCTTACGCAATCATAAGAGTATTTATCATAGAAACCTTAAGCAACCGAAACAAGAACCGCCCCAATCGCCGGATATGGGTGGTCACCATGCTAACAATATGGGTGTCACTGTTAACAATCCCTACTACACGGCGATTAATCATCGTTCATCTTCATAGGGTTTTATGTATTTTGATTATTTAGCTAATGTTAATTTTTAACCGTTATCATAGTAATAATAGTTACAACAAATAACAGTTTTAATAAAAGTGTTAAATATTTAGAGTATAACGAATATTTTCTATTGTAGAAAATCGTTAAAGAGATAGAACTTTAGGAACACATCGATAGAATGAAACAGTAGTCAAAAAAGAATAAAGGAAAGACAAAATAGAAAATGATGTAAGCTTGAATTAAGGTTTGTTGCTTGTGAAGAGAGTTTTGTTAATGTCACTTCTCACGCTCTCTCCCTCTATATCTCTCTCTTCCCCTCTCTCTCTCGTTTTACTTGGGTGTTGATAAGTGCCCTAATTTTTGTTGTTGTTATATTACAAAAGTATTTTGACAGTTCTTTCTTTTAAACACACATTACCTTATTAATTACTTAACGTGGGATGGGTACACACTATTGATCATGAGTGACAGTTTTGTTTGCTCTTGGACTTGCTCGATAGTCTACACATTATTTTGTGTTGGACTGCCGAAATTTTGGACTCTCATTCATGATCGATAGAGTCTGCCCCAATTAAAATGTGGTAAAGCTTTAACATTTATCTCATTTAAGTGAGAAACAGAATAGTCACTGTAGTACAACGTTATGAATAGCGCTGCAAGCTGTCATAGTTGTTGTAGTCGTTGCAGTTGGAGTTAAAGCGCAAAATTCGTAATTTTTAACTTTGTTGCGCTACAGAGCATTCGTCAGCTTCAGCTAATACTACAGCTAAATTATTCTGTGCCAGGCCTTAAATCGGGACAAAATGAACTGATTTTAATTTGTGAAATTAAATCATTTTTCTCTCTGGTAGAACAGATACTTAGACTGAGTTCCAAAACGTTTTATTTAACAAAACATTCTGCAATGCAACCGTGTAGAATTGTATAATAGCGGATAGCAAAAGCAAAATATCGTAACTCTTTTGTGAAATCTTAAGGAAACTATTGGGGGATTCACAAGGTGTGCTATCCAGTCATATCATCATAATGTCCTAAATAATATTTTACAATTGTTTAAAATAAATGTTGTTGTATGTTTAACAAAATAAAAATGTTAATGCTGTGTTTATTGATTCGTCATAACTGTACAGTAGAAATCTTAATTATAAGCGGGAGCCCACAGCAGTGCTATATATTTCTTGTAATTATTTTAGGACATATGACTTTACAACTTTATGACTACCTTGTGAATCCCCCATATGTGTATTTTATTGTAGGATTTAACAAAATAGCTACGATATTTTGCATTTCTTTTTTCGCAAGACCATTTGCAGCAAACACTCAACATCGCTAAGTTATCGGGCTCAAAGTTCACCAAAAAAAGTTAACGATACCTTGACAATAAGCAAATTGTGCATCGTTTAACTTGGTGATACATTCTTGGCTTTTGACGGCAAAGTATTATGATGTTTTGGAAATCAGCCTTAATATACATACATATATATTTGTTTCTTTTACTCCTCTGGGCAGCATAGGGCCGCAGCTTTAATATCATGATTATTTAATATAAAAATTGTAGAAGTATAGCCATTCTTCTTATTTATTCGGTCTTAAGATTCCCAGTAACATTAAACAAGTCGGCTAAGTCCTTTCTAAGGCCATTGCATTAAAAAAAGAAAAGATTTTTACTGAACATAGAATCTTTTATGTAGTACATGCTATTCCAGGATTTTACCTTAACTAAGAATTTTGGAATTCAATTATTCTTTAATTTTTAATATTTTGGAGGTTTTAGAACCCTACAATTTACCACATCATTCCATAAGATCTCAAAAACGGTATGAGATGCACAGAAAAGTGAAAAGTTAAAGTATTTGTTAATTGAACTGAACGATGCATATATTTACCCCTATCGTTAATAAAATTTCCCTCGAAATGTGTATCCTTTTCCCTAAAGATTTTATGGGGGATAACAAAATTTCGAGGGAAGAAACTGTTCACTTTTTATAAACGATAGGGGTGATTGTATAAACACATATTTTTTCTGTTTTTTCAAATATGTTTCTTTAAATATTTTCCAATTCCAATGATTTTGTATAGAACTGAAATTTTGATTAGCAAGAAATATTCCGAAAAGATGTTTATATTCGTTGAAGAATTAATTTTCCTTTTAGAATGAATTATTAAGAAAAAAAAATTAGGAGAGAAAGAGAGAGAGATTAACGATTTGCAAGTTGTAAATTCAAAAGTTCTGGCAAGGCAAATTCATACCAGGTAGACTCATCTCAATTCGGGTAGGCTCATCTCAATTCGCTTTAGAAAATGCAAAATTTAGATGTCAAAATCAGTTGTTGCGTTCAACGTATTTTAAAGAATACTATTGAATCCATTTAGAAATATTGCATAATTTAGAACAATTGAATGGTTAAGTGCAGAAAAGGAACTCCCACAAAACATTCATTTTGAGACAATGAATAAAAACAGTTTAGTTAATAATCATAAATGAAAGTTGTATGCTCTTATCCCGTAGGGGGAGAACTGACTTTAATTTGAAGTTAATGTTTACACTGGTTTCTTGTTAATACCTAAAAAAAAGAACATAAAGTAAAAAAATGTCAGTAGTTCTTTTCTTCTTCTTTATTTCTTTATCTTAAATCAGGAAGATGAATAGAAACATATATGTATAAACAAACTAGCTAAAATGCAAGGAGCAAAAAATAATCACATGAGCTGTCAAGACCACCTGTTATGAATCCGCCTTGTTTCTTATTTACTTAGACGAGTTATAGGAGAATAAATTAAAGTGATTTTTCACTCCGAAATAAAAATTTTATCTCTTGAACAATTGTTGTTTCCCCAAAACAGGATAAAAATAAAGATATAGATACATATTAAGGTGCTTTTATGAAAAGAAAATTCATTTTACATAATTCTATAAGAATTGTTTTTGTTAATGTTTTGTATAATAAATTTTTTTCCAAAAATGTAAGAAAAACAAAACAGGATACACAGTATATACAATTAATTAACTTTTTTCTCAAAGCAATCTAATCTTCTTCTACAAAACAAAAAAAAGTTAAGCAATATAGTTAATAAAAAAAATTTTTCATATTTTTAATGAATTTGTCAGGTTTTTTAAAAAAGAATAGTTTAATGAATTTGTTACTAATATTATATAAATATAAAAAAGTGGCTTTAATAAATATATAAATATATATAAATTTAAAATTGTAAAACAACAAAAAATAAATCATTATTAACAATGAATATATTGATTATATACATTATAGAAAATAAGTTTTTTTAAAAAAGAAAAAAAGAAATATACATATAAATAAGTTTTGAATTTTTACATAAAGAAATATATTTAACAAAATTAAAAAAAAAAACATTGAATTAGTTGCAATAGTCTTAAGAACTAAATAGAAAATTAACAAAAAAAAAAATAAAGAATAAGAATCGGGCATTTTAATGAACGACCGACCGACCAACAGTTTTTAAGCTTGATTTTTTTCTTTACAAAAAAAAACATTTCTTAATTTCTGTAATAATAAGTTTATTTTGTAAATACATATAAAACATTTTTTTTATTAAAACTTATGTTATTTTTTAAACATAATAATAATATTTTAATGGAGATACTTTTTTTTAAATAATTGTGTTCGTTTAATTTTTATATTAAATTAATTAAGTTTATAGTTTTTATATGTAATTAGAATTTCTTATTTGAATTTTTTTTTCTGAGTTTACATAATAAGTTCTAGTAATTTTTTGAAACTTTCAAAACAAAACATTTTATGTAAAAATCACCATAAATTAACACAAGTCGAAGCACCAATTTTTTCATACACATATATAAATTTTTTTTTTTTTTTTTATCACCATACCCCCCTTTTAAATATCCCCTTTATTCCTTAAATCTTTTTTAAATAATTGATTTAAAATCTTTAATTATGAAAAACAAAATCTTTAATTTTTATATACATTAAACAAGTTTATAAATTTTATAGAATTTAAGCTATAAAATATAGCAAAATACCAACTACAAATTTGCTCAATATTAGTGAATCAAAACCAACAAAAACATTAAAAACAAAAAGATTTTCCCCCTCATTATTGTAGGTGGTGTGCTAACAATGAAAAGAAAAAAAGAGACACTAGTGACATGTTAAAAAAATATAAAAATTTAAAAAAGTATAATAAAACCATTGTACTTTAAAAAAATATATCAAAAAAAAAACCCCCCAACAAATCAATCAGGCCAAAAATGTTTCAAAATTATACTAAAAAAAAACAATCCCTTAAAAATTCTTTGAGGAACAAAATTCTAAAAAGCATGCTTTTTACTTAAATTTCACAAAAGCAAAAAATACAAATTCAAAATAATTTTTTTTTTTTGAATTTGCTTAACGTTAAAAACTTTAAAAATCGTTTTAAAAACTTAAAACAATTTTTAGATTTTTTTATAAAAAACGTAAGTGTTAATTAGTTTTCTTTTTTTATAAATGTATCAATGTGTTGTTCATTATCTTATCTAAACAAAAATATTACAAACAAATTCCCAAACTTCCCAAACTGCCTTAAAAATTCAAAATTCAAATTAACAGTTTTCAAAACTAAAAAACAAAACAAACATCTTCCCGAAATAAAAAATAGCAAATGTTATTAATACTTTATTTTTGTTTTAAATCATTTTATTTAAAAAAAAAAAGAAATAAAAATAAAATGAAGGCAAAACTTACTTGGTTCTCCCCTTAACCAGACAAAAATAATTGATTTTGTTAAATTTTTAATCCGAATTCATAAAAAAAAACAAAAGACCAAGCTAAAAGAAAGAAAATTTTGAAAGTATACTTTGAACATTTTTATAGAGCCTGGATTTGTTAGTGTACCTAAAGAAACAATTAAACAACAGAAACAAATACATTGAAATACAAAACGAAATTAAATGAAAACATTTTCCAAAAAAGACACGAAAAGACTAAAACAAAAACACTAAGAAAAAAATTATAAAACAAAAAAAAAAAATTTAACAGTACAAAAAATACAACAAAAATAAAAACAACCTACTACTTATTCAAAATGTTGCAAAAAACAGAAAGTCACTATTGTCTCTTTTCTCTTCTCTTCCTATATTCAATATAGGTGGAAGCACTAACCTACTCGGTGGCGTTATAGTACCCGGGGTCAATCCTAATACAAGTAGCAACCACCACCACCACCATCATTCCACTCATGCACTACATCAACATGAACATCATATGCACAGCCACCATCAACAACAACAGCAACATCAACAACTTCAAGGAAAAGAACGTAATAACGATCAACGTGAATGTGATTTAGATAACGAACGTGATAGAGAGCGCCATGGCCAACGAGCGACGCCCGACCAAAAGATTCATCAGCAGCAGCAGCAACAACAACAACAAAATTCATTTCCTAATACTCCCTCTCCCCACCATCACCAACAATCGCAATCCCAACAGTCTCAAACCCCACCTCCACACCTTTCCCATGCCCACACCCAATTTGCTTTGCAACAACATCAATTATCTTTGATGCCCTCTCACCACTTACACTCCCATCATGATCTTTCCCCTAGTAGCCATCATCACCATCATCACTTAACCAGAGCCCCTTCACCCTATGATCATCATCATTTGTTGCAGCATAGACGTTCCTCTTTGTCGCCCTCACCCACCGGTCGTTCTTCGAACACTTCTTCGGCGGCTGGCATTTTAGCCTCCTCCAGAGCCTCCGAGCTGGGTGGAGGTAATCGTTTGCTATTGCCTCTTCCTTTAAATGCCTGTCATCGTTGTGATGTATGCGGCAAATTGTTAAGTACCAAACTCACCCTTAAACGGCACAAGGAGCAACAGCATTTACAGCCTCTTAATAATGCCGTGTGCAATTTGTGTCACAAAGTTTTTCGCACTCTCAATTCGCTTAACAATCACAAGAGCATCTATCACAGAAGGCAAAAACATCATTCGTATTTTCATCATGGTTCAGTAGGTTCCGCAGTGGGTTCATCTGCGGGCCCAGGCAGTCGTCTACATCAGTCGCTAAGTTCTTTGCAGGCCGTTGCGGCCGCCAATAATTCTGTTTCTAATCGTAATAACGATAATGCCGTAGCAGCTGCTGCAGCAGCAGCCGCCGCTGCTGCCGAACTCTTACTATCGCCCATTGTGGGTGCTGGAGCTGGTAATTCGGGACCCACCATGCAAATGTCCTCACATCCTCAACAGTCTTCTCCAAATATAGTAAAACCTTGTATGGACTACTTATAAGATCAGCATAATTTTTTACAGCATCTCTTCAGTTTTGCCATGAATCCAGCCACCGCCGGCCCTACACATCCGGCTCTAACGACAAATCTTACATCCCCAACGTCTTCGACGAATACAAATGAGGCTGGACTAGTCTCTTTAAACCCGCCGCCGCCGCCACCACCACCAATAGTTGATTTAACACAAATAGAAAATTACGCCATGGGTTCGTGTGAGGATCCCTATAGTAGTATGAATTTATTAAATCATTAAACAATAATAATGATCTTTCTAATTTTTTTGTATGTAAATGCCCCTCCTGAACACAAAGTCCTGAAAGGGGTTATTAAGATTTATTTTGATTCAACTTTGGAAATTAGGTTTATTTTCGTGTTAAATGAACCTAAAAGCCTTCTAATCAAGTTCCTCTCCGTTTTGTATGTTATTTTATTTTTGTTTTGTTTCAAAATTAAGCTCAATCGATCGTTTTGTAAATACATATTAAAAAAAAACTAAGAATCGTAAGTCCGAAAGAAACTCTTGCAGATCTACGGTCTAACAAGGCACTCCTTTTTTATGTAGAAACAAAAATCGATGATGGCACGAGTAGTATTGATCCTGTTCAGAACTGCATCACTGCGCTACATCTGCTGCGCAGCGCGTTCTTTAAAGCATCATCTGGCATCGTTGCAAATGTCAACTGTTCGAAAATACATAACGAAAGAAGTGGATGCACAAACATATCTTAAACGCGCATCCCAAAAATGGCCAAACTGCGCAGCTGCATTAGCTGTTTTGCACGAGCATCGCCAACTTATTACAGATGCGTAGTAGATGCAGCTCAGTGATGCATTTCCGAACAGGCCCACTACTGTTAAAGTCTTGACTGATACAAAATTAAGATATATTGGCCTTCATATTTGTAATTTTTTTTATTGTTATAACGAATTCAATTGGTGTATAGATAAAACGATCTGCAGCCAACTTTAATTCATTTGTTTTTCTTTTTACTGCACACAAAACATTTGCGTGTGTGTGTGTGCTTGTTACGAATTGTAGCGTTAAGCGATAAATTGAAGGAATTTCAGATTTTTTCCTTTTGAATCATCCGACATTTTAGTAAACTGCAAAGTTGAATTTCATGGAACCATTTATCATTTTGTATACACCATTTTAAAAATATCTGAAACTAAATTACAACATTCATTAAGATTTACTTGAACATCCCTTTTTCCCCTACGAAAATCCCTCCCAAAAATCCCTTGTTTATTCCTCTTTTTGGATCTCAAAAAACTAAAAGAAAAAAAAATACAAACAAAAAAAAACAACAAAAACAAAACTTACAAAGATTTATTTTTTATTAATATTTAGGCGAATTCAAAACTGTGATTTTTACAAATATTTTTTTAATTTCATTTTGAAAAAGAAGAATGAAAAACAAACTCACTCATATGATAAGCATCATATACGTGAAAAGCCCCCTAAAAACGGATTCGATTGAATATAAGAAATCGTATGAATTTTATATACATATACATATGTATATACATATACATATACATATATATATGAACAAAAAAAAAAAAACAAAGTAGAGAAAACTTAGTTAAGAACCATATTAGAGTATGAAAAAATGACTTGTGCAATTAAAATCTTTTTCGTTGACAATACATTTAATTTTAGTTTTATATATAAAAACTTACAAGAAATTAAGATCATAAAACAAGAGAGTATATAAAAAAAATACATGAAAATGTATTGCAAACATATATTAAATTTAAACTAAAATGAAAACCCCAACCTATTTAACTAAACTAATTACTTTTAAAGGACTTATTGTGTAAAACTCAAAAAAACAAAAATCGAAAAGAATTAAACAGATTTAAAATCATTGTAAAATATTATATATTTTTTAGACTTTAAGATAGAGAAAAGTTTAATTTAACAAATGTAAATATGTATTTAATACATTTAAACAGAACCACAAAAGAAAACACATACACACAAAATTAAAAACAAAAAAAAAACATGAGCAGAACATTAAATCTATAATTTTTTTACATAAAAGAATATGGAACTTTGACCAACATTCTAACGATGCAGACTAAAAAGTATGGCTATTCATTAGTACAAGCAATTTCAGCCATTACGCAATTCGCATCCAATTTTATATAAAACTGCTTGCTGTAAGTATTACTTTAGTAAGTTGAATGTTGCTTACAATACTGCTTTTTAGATTTATTTTTATTTCCATACACTAGCCATTACTAAGGGCCTGTTCGGAAATGCACCACTACGCTGCATCTCGTTCAAACATCATCTAGCTGCACTGCAAATATGAGCTGCTTAGAAATACATAAAAAAGCAGATGATGTGCAAACCTATTTAAAACACGCATCAGAAAAATGAGTGCAGGCTTACATTGTGCAAATTTTGTCGCAGCGATTCCTACTTTATTTGCGAGAGGTAAGAAAGGAATAAAAGGTGTACACAAACGAGTGTACTCTTCGATTTGTTTATTTGCTCTTTCGTTCTGTCATTTGACGAAATATGTATTTAAGTTCGGGCGCGCAGAAACAGTTGCTGCGATAAAAATTGCACAATGTAAACGCAAAAGCAATTTTAGAGAAGAACCGACAATTATTTCAGCTACAAAATCGTAAAATGTAAATTGGCGCTGACTAATGCATATTGTGTTCAAAAATATAACAAAACTGCGCAGCAAACAAGCATCGGCATTCGCCGATTTGCATGATGTGGCGCATTGATGCATTTTCCGAACAGGCCTGAAATAAAGAGTAGTGTAATAGCAAAAAAAATACATATTTCTAAAAAGAAGTAGTGCAAGTAGCATTAAAGTTTCAAAAGCTGAAAAGTTATTTAAGAAATCTGTTGATGATTTTTAAACTTTTCTTAACCAATTTTAAAATAATTATTCCATATTCTTTATTTATTTTTTTTTTTTTTATATATACCATTTTTCCTCTTTTAATGTAATAATATTTTAAACTTATTATTATAATAATATATTATTATTATTTTTTATTTTTTTTTTTTATTTGTGTAAAACACATTTTTTTAGGCATTGAAAGAAAGGACTGATAGTTTTTAGGTTTAAGATCAAAAATTTATATTTTTTGGCAATTAAAATACCAAATTAAAAAAGAAAAATAACGAAAACAAATATGTGATTGGCATTAAGGAAAATTATTATTTTAGTAAAACAAAATTTAAAAAAACAAAACTAAATCAAAATTTTTCAAAAAAAACTGAAAAAAGCAAAATTTTTTGTGTTAAAAAGACTGAATTTTTTAAACTTTTCGCAAGAAATAAAATTTTTGTTCAAAACTCTTCAAAATTACAAAAATACTAAAATAATTTTTTTTTAAATTTTTATTATTATTTTATAGCAAAAATATTAATATATATTTTTTTCTTTGGAAAGACAAGTCTGAATTTTTTTTTTATTACTATTTTTTTTTTAATAATTTTTGAAATACCAAAATTTTTTTATACACCATTTTTAATTTCTAATAAAAAGGTATTCTCTCATGTATGCAAAAAAAAAATAAAAGAAAATTTATAACTTTTAAGTATTATTATTTTGTATAATTTTTATTAAGTTTTTATTTTTAAGCAGTTATTTTTATAAATTTTCAATATTAAATATTAATAATTTTCTTTTTATAATCATATATTCACTATATTACCCACAACAACAATATACACTTTATATATACATATATATATTTTTTTAAATGTAAATGTTTGTTTTTTTCATAATTTACCTAAATAAATTTAAATATGTAAATATTATACAAACTCTTAACAACAAATCGTATGGCATAGTTTTTTTATGAAGAACAAATGTTTAATTTCTTTTTTTTCTGTAGATATATTGTTTAAAGTATATTTTTTTCCTAATTAAAACTTTAAAACAAAATAAAACATAAAATATATTTAAAAATAAAACTAAAACTTAAAATTTATTCCTATTTTTTTTATAAATGTATGTCAATAAAACTAAAAGAAACATATTAAATCAAACAATAGTGTTAAAGAACATAAACAATTAAAACGAATAATTCATAGTAAAAACTGAAATTTGTGTTAAAGAAGCAACTCCAGGTGTCCGAACAAATTACTTAACTTCTTTTAGGAATAAAAATGCAAATATTTTTGATGTACAGCGTTTAGAAGGAACGAAGAAGGGCTTAGAAGTCTGCTTATTCACATGTTTGAAGTATTTGAAGTATGGTTAAAAATAAAACATAATACATTCCCCGCAATGGAGACAAACCAACCGGTTGTTTTTAACATTTCTTTTTTTAAACGTTTAATAACATTTTGTTTCTGTTTCACAATTAAATGTTTAACTTTCTTGAAACTTCAAATATGTATGGTTGAGTTTAAGAATATAAAGTGTCAATAAAATTTAGCTACAACCATACACTTAAAGGGACTATGGCTCCTTAAGCCATATTATTGCCACCGGTAACTATAATATGGTAAAATTAGTCCTCCATCTTTACTTCACAACCTTATTATGGTTGTCTCCAACCATGTTATGGTTTAAAATAACAATAAAATCGGGCATGTTCTGGAATTCGAATTGAAGTGGAATTGAAATCGAACGAGATTTTGGTTTCAGTTATTTACAAAATTACTGTCGCTTTTCCTGTTTTTAAGAGTTGCTTTTGTAAAAATAATTGGTACTCAAAGTATGATGTATTTAAAAAAGAATATTTTTATAAACTTTTACTACAGGCTCGTTTTCAAAATTTATTCGATTTTAAATCCACTTCAATTCGATTTGTAGAACATGTCCGTATATGTTTGAAATTATAGTATTTAAATTTAAAACTTAAATTTAATAAAGTGTTTTGCTTTCAACAATAGTTAAATGCTTTTCCATCACTTGCTTGGTTTGCTTAAATTTCTCACATTCTTTATCTTTTAATTATTTATTTAAATCTTTAAATTTACGTAGTAGAAGTTCGAACCAGTTAAACAAAAATAATGCTGATGAAGGTCGTCTCGGGCTGAAAAATGAATGAAATGAATAAAAAAAAACGAAATAAAATTATAACTTGATTTTTAACAGGCTGAAATAAATATCAATAATATGGCAAACATTTACCATACTATAGTTAATTCTAACCATTGTATGGTTACTTATGTCCAAATTTTTCAAATTTATTATGCTTAATTTTGACCATATTATGTTTAGTATTGAACATATTGTTCATTTTGACCATTTTATGGCTAATTTTAATCATATTATTGTAAATTTTAAGCATTACCTACAATCTTTAAAATTGTTAAGATCCAAATAGTATGTTGCTCTAAGAATATGGTTACCCCCAACCAAATTTTTGTTTTTCCGTGTTGTTCCGTTAGAGTTTCCCTTAAAGATCCTAAGTTGTTTGTTTTACTAACTTTTATAAAAAATGTATTGTAAGGGTTTAATTTGATTCAGTTAGTGCATAAGCTTGGATTGGTAAACAAAATGTCTTTAAATCGATGCTTAATTTCTTTGCACGCGTGATAACGGAGCAAAATTTTGTTTAAGCGATACGTCGACAGATGAACAAATGAGGAAACCGATTTACATGAGCACCTGCCATATGGCCTAATTTCATGGTGGATCTTTACCATTGGGTGATCATTTATGCATTTACCAAACGCCGCTGTAGGTGCACGGATACTTCTCACACAGTAGTAGGAATTTTAAGTGTATAATCCGACAAAAATTATACACTCGCACCTTTTTTTAGGAGCCACAGCCCTCTTCTGTATGCTTTTTCAATGAAGTGCTCTGATAAATTCCTCGGACTCAAGAATTCAAAAATAACTTAAGATCCCTGTCATTTTAGATGTACATATGTATATGGCACCTAATTTTTCAGGGAGAATGTAACAACAAAAGGTGAAATATCCTTAAGATGTTCTCTAAACAATAGAAAGTAGCCCTCCTGTTTTCTCAATTAATTTTATTTAAAAAAAGAAATAAAGTTATCGATAAATTAATTAAGTTAATTAAAAGCAATTTTTTACATTAAATTCAAGTTAACGATACATATTCCCAAATAAAAATTAAGTTATCGATCACCAATCGTAAAGAAATTTTTCGTTTTAAAATTTTTTTAATTTAAATGAGAATAGTTCTAAAGTTGGGCGAAGTGTGTTAGAAAATAAGTGAGTAAGTAGTAGTAAATTTCACTAATTCTGTTTACATATCAATTCATAATTAAATATAGTTTTTCATATAATTTTATTTTTATTTGACATTTAAACCGAATTTTAAGCATTAATTGATATATAAATAAATTGGTGAAATCGGCCATAAGTAAATGGTAATTTAATTGCATTGAATAATTTTGGTAAAAAATATTTCGATGCAAATTGTAAGTTATCGATTAATTTTCTATAGAAACTTGGAATTTTTTAAAACAATTAGTAAAAAATTAAATTTTCTAAAATTGTCAAACGATTTTGATAAACATTCGAAAAATAATTCAAGTTATCGATAAAATTTTTAAGTAGTCTTTATCAATTAAGTTTCTTCAAAAAATAAAAGTTTTCAATATTATATTTTTTGCATCAATACAGGGTGGGCTATAAGTCACTGAGCATACGTTAATAATTCGGTTAACTTTCACAAAACCTTAAGCGGGTGGCATTGCCTTGCCTAAAAATTCTATGTACCTTTTGCTTTTTTAACGGAAATAACATTAAAATTGTTCATTATTCTCTGCAGTTTTGCACAATTAAAGCTGGGTGGCCCGTTTACGAGTCGGTGTCAAGCAATTCTCATTTACTCTCTTAAAATATTGTTCGATATTATCTTCGTGCTTCAAGCGATCTTTCACTCCGAGATAAGTCACTAACAGATCCCGATGACTAAGAACGAGCGACTAGATTGCGTACTTGATTTGGTGATATTGCATTTCTGGTGTTTATTCGAAATTTTCTTTGGGTTTCAGCTATTAGATTTTGACTAGCAAAATAAAACTCAACAATTTTAGATCGCTCCTCAATCGAATACGTGGCTTATGAATCTCTCAAGCCCTTATGTCAAAAATACAATTAGTCATAAAGTCATAGGTCTTAAAATAATAACAAGTAAAATATATAAACAAATTTTCATAGAAAATTCGTCTCATAAACCTTTTATAAACTTGAAATGTTTTTTATGAATATGGGGGTTTTTATTTTAGGACTTTTTTGTAAGAAACACAACAATATTTTTTTTAAACTTTTGTTAAATATTAGAATATTTTGACAATATGACTATGAATCCCACAAATGTTCAGTGAATTATGGCCCTACGGGGTCATAATAATTACATTACTATTCATTTATTCAAAAAATAGGTTTTTAATAAAATTTTAAATATTATTAATCTATGAGAATTTAAATTTTTAATATCATCTTAGAAAATGATAAAAAGTTTCTTTAAAAGTCAACCATGAAATCTTGTTCAAAAGATTGAAATTATCGATAAGTACATAACTAAAATTTTTAGTTAGAGATAATGGGCACGTTCGTAAATGCATCAGTGCGCTGCATCAGAAAAACAAACTTTTTTTAATGCCGATAAAACAAATAAATGTATTTTTTTTTTTATTCTATGACTATTATTTTTGGAGAGTATTTTACGATTTTTTGGTCCACATTTACTTCACAGATAAATACATATACATATACATATCTATTTGAAATTACTGATGCATTTACGAACGTACCCAATCTTTTTATGCATATTTCAATTAATCGATTAATTTGCATAATAATCGTTAAACATTTCTTCAAAATATCAAATTTTCTAAAGAAATATAAAAATAATGTGACGTATAAAAAAAATCAAAAGTATTCCTCGGGTCAAAACACCGCATTCGATATCGATCGAAATTACTGCCCCTATTACGGTTTACAACTCAACTTAATTAAGTTGTAATTGAGACAACTGGTTGTGATCAGTGGTAATTTTTGTACACCGCAATATAGCAAAGTTGTAAACCATAATACAAAAATTAAGAAATTACAACTCAACTGAGTTGAGTTGTAAACCGTAATAGGGGCCTACAAAACATTTGAAATAGAAATTTCGATCGATATACAATGCCGTAATTTGACCCCTGTATTAAACAGGTATTTCAAAAATCTTTGCATTTATCAAAATATTGTTGTCACTAAGAGATTTTTTTTGAATTGCCTTAAAGATCTTTTAGACGTGACATAACCATAAAAAACAGCTGTTTGATTATATGTGACAAATCAATTCAATTGTGGCTTCTATGGTTATTGTAACGGCTATGGCATTCTAAAAGGCATGTCAAAGGTTTTTTTTAAGCATTTACAAGTTTGTAATGAAATCCCAACTATCTTATTTCATCAAAGACAACCGAAGAAGACACAATATTTAAACATATAACAAGCAAAATAGTAATAATTTTTAATTAAATAAAATAGAAGCAAACTCCTATACATAGTAACAGTTAAAGAAAAACAATATCCAAAAGGAAATAAAACCAATATATGCATATACTACATAAATATATGTTATTAATATACAACTACTACCACACTCTCACTCACACTAATCAAAACCAATAGTAAAAATAATAAACCAATTTTCTTTAACATACAATAAAAATAATAACTAACAAACAAATAAATATATAAATTTTAAACACATAAACTCCATATGTATGTATGTACTCAGAAAAGAAAAAAAAAAGACAAATTTAAAAAAAAAATCAAGAAATAATTAAGAAACCAACCCCCACATTAAAAAAAAACCAATAGAAAAAGAAATGTGAAACCGTTTTAAAACAATAAATTTATTATAATTGTTAATTTTTAGTCTATTTTTATTAATATTAATTAATTATTTTATTTGATTTGTTTGTTCGTTTGTTATAATTGCAACTATTCTCAGTTAAAAAGAAGAAAAGTAAAGATAAGCTACAACTCCATGTTTTTTTAAACAAAAAAAACAACTACACACTTTAACTTCCATTTTCTGTTTATAATTTTTATTTTAACTGCATACTGTTATTATAAAAAATAAAAATAATATTTTTTTATATGTATAATCAACAATAAACAACTACATATAAATATAAATTTTGTTATAACTTAACTTACTTAAACTATTGTTTTTCGTTTCTAACTATCTTTTCCATTTTGTTTCGTTTTTAATTAAAGTGTTTAACACATTTGTGAAAAATCATTGAAAAAAAACTAAAATAAATAATAATTCATTTAAACAATGATTTTAAGTTTTTTTTTTCTAACAAAAATAAACAAACCACAACATTTTATTTATAAAAATAACAAACATATTTTCGTAAAATAAACATAATTAAAAAAGTTATCATTTAAATATAAACAATAAAAACAACAAAATTGAAGAAAAAAAAACTCATCAAGTGTTTAATTTCGATTAAGAAAATCTTAGTTGTTTCTTAGGATCGAAAGTCATAATACTGTCGTCTAATCGCTCTCTTAAAAAATTAAAGCTTGAAAAGCTTTTTTATTTTTTCTAGCTTTTATGCAAAAACTTGCGGAAGAAAGCTCAACTTTTTAAAAAGCACTTTATACTTGGTATATATTTAAGGGCTTTAGATTGTTAAGCAAATAAGTTTATTTTATAATAATTTTTTTTTTTACTTTAATCTGCTAATTTTATCTTGTGTCATCTCTTCTGCGTTTTATTATCATGATCATTATTGCTGTGATTTTTGTTTTCTCTCTTCCTCTCTCTTTTAAATGTGTGGTTTAAATTTGAAGCAAAAGAAAGCAGCATTAATATAAACATGGTGTTAACTAGTAACAGTTTTTTAAAAAATGTTTGTGCAATATGTCTTGCATTTCATAATAATTTTTTTTAACCAAAAAAAAAAAAAAAATCAAGCTTTTAATTTACTTAATTCTATCTGCCTTTAAATTATGTGTCATTTAATGCCTTGTTTCTCTAGCATTCTCAACTACATACATTATTTTAGCACTTTACTCATATTTTATTTACATATACATACATACATATATTTAAACACTTTTTTGTTCGTTAATGGTATTTAAAAAAAACAAATAAAAAACCTAAAATCAGCAACAAAAAAAAACAATATTAATTAAATAATTATAGTTATAACCTTTTTGCAATATATAAACACAATTACAGGAAATTCGCCTAAAAAGCTCTTCTCATGCCAGCTATGTGGTAAGCTTCTTTGCTCAAAAGCTTCGCTCAAACGTCACATTGCCGACAAACATGCTGTACGCCAAGAGGAATACCGTTGTATCATCTGCGAAAGAGTCTATTGCTCGCGTAACTCCCTGATGACCCACATTTATACCTATCACAAATCACGACCCGGTGAAATGGAAATGAAAGACATTAAACTATTTAATCAATACAATAATACGATCTGAAATCAAAAGTTGCATGACTCTGAGTCATGTCAGTATTGTGCAACTAATCATAATAGTACTTGTAAAAATTCTTTACAACCCTTAAGAGGAGATCATCAGCATCAACAACATCATTATCAACATTATGCCCGTCACAGTCATCCAATACCTCCCCCTACTCCGCCTCCACCGCCTCCACCACCTCCTCCTCTAACTCAGCAACAGCAACATGAACAAATTAAACAACCTCAACCTCGACATTTAATGACAAGTCTCTACGACTATTATTTGTATCATTTGAAAACGACCTAAAGGACACTCTATACATTTAAAAAAGAAAACAAACTTAAAAGCAATGCCATACCTAAAGTAGTGATAATACTTTTTATACAATACTTATACTAAACTTATACATACTTTTAAATATACATGCCTAAAACTATACAATATAATTCAAAGTTGAATTTATTGAAATTACTAGTAGTTGACCAGACAACTTAGCATAATTTTATCTATTATTACTTTTTATACTGTTACCAACAACTACGTTTTAATGCAAGATTGAATACAGATACATATAATTGTTATTGTTAACTTGAATCAAAATTATTACGAATCACCTTAGAAACCTTATTCTTATGGACCATTAATCTCTATGTGGCCTTCTACTTTTTACCTCTTAACATTAGTAGTCAATTTATACTCGTATAAGAAATCAAACTAGGACTATAACTAACTTGTAACTTAAACATGGACTCATTTCCCTAATTTTATTATTACACCAACAACATCAAAAGGAATTATGTTATAAATGTGGATATTCATCAGTGGAAGTACAAAGGCTTTTCGAACAAATATAATTAAGAACAATAACTATCAAAAAACACACACATAAAAACATCTAAGTGGTAATAAGAAAAATTTTAAGCATTATTTGAGGATCACACAAATATAAATTGTCTATATCCTGTTAACCAATGAGAGACGAGGTGAGGATCATAATTATTCATTCAAACAAACAATTAATTAAACACAAAATCAAATTAACTTTTAAGCTTTTTCTTACAAAAGCTCTAAAGCCTTTAGATGACGTAGTTAGTCTAAATTGCTAAAAAAAAAAAATTATTAAAAAAAACAAACTCACTGACTCTCTATTTCACTCTAAACTAAAATCTCTCTCTCTCACTCACTCTCTGTCTCTGTCTGTTTAACGAATCAATAATGGGCTTTTTATTGTTGAAACTTCATACAAACAATTTTAATTAAAATATAAACATAAAAACTGTCTCTTTAAACTGGCTGTCTGTCTGTCACCTTTAGAACACTTCTACACTTATGTATATTAGCCATAACCTCTCTTTCTCTCTGGTAGTCATACTCTGGATTTTTCCTCGTTTTGAACAGACATTATACATACTCTGTTTTTATTATCCTGTAGATATATTCCTCATTGATATATATGTATATATATATTATATATTCACATCAGCAACTTAATCTTGTTTGCCCATAATGGAGTGATTTCAAACAATATTAGTAGTATTCGTTTTAACAAATGTCAAAACCATTTGCATTCATACTCTCTTTTATAATACTTGATTACTTTCCGCTTTCACCTAGAGATGTAAGTATATAAACTATAAACATTCTTTCTATACGATTATTGATAAAAGGAACTATGTACAACTATTTTTTTTAACTCATGTAACTATTTTTACCATCGCTTTCAGCATATAGTGGATTTGAAATGAAACTTTAGTTAGACATAATTGTTAATTCATACAAAAATTTAGAAACTTAACTTTGCTGTAATATTCACTTAAACATATGCATATATGTATGTAGCAAAATTAACATTAAAGAAAAGCTCAGCAGTAACTAGGAAAATTGTAAATCGTGTCAGCAAGTTTTCTTTAAGAAAGAGCGAGAGAATAAAAGCAAATGAAAGCTGTTTTTTTTATTCAAAACGTTGCTTGAGAAAACTTGCTGCATGTAAGCAAATTGGCACAGCATCTCCTTCTCTTGTGTAAATGCTGTTTATGAATGTGTCTTTAAACTCCAGTTACTTAAGATATTGGTGGTATGTTCATAGCAGGGAGTGTGTCTGTCGCTGCAAACATGCACACTTTTACACACTAACAAATCTTCTTACTCACACGAAACTACTGTAACTTAAAACTTATACCACTTACATAATAAAATACAACTTCTGCTATGAACTGCCTAAATTTTAAGTTTAAGATTAATTTGGACGTGACATTACCATTACCATACTAAACAGCTGTTTGAACGAACCTGATGGGCAATACTGTTACTTGCCATAACCATTATTTGCATTACCATAAACAGCTGATACGGGTATGGCCGTATGGTATGGCACCTCTAATTTGACCTTAAATGCTTATAATGTTAATTTTACATTAATAAATCCAAGGTATATGTATAGCAGGTAGCCGCGAGATTACAACAATTGTACAATAAAACAAACAACAGGACTTTTTATTGTTGTTATGTGATACGAACTGTCAAACAGAAAAGGGGTTGATAAGAGACAAAAAAGACAAAAAACATGTTTACTTGTTTGCTAAACAACATTTGACAGTTCGTATCACAAAACAAGCAAATAAAAAATAAACAGCTGGCTTTCCGAGACTACCTGCTATAAATATACCTTGAAGAAATCATGGGTAGCTGCTGATCTCTCATTTTGCTCTTTAAATCTCTTTTTTCTCTCTCACTTTCTTTTTTTTTTCTCTCAAACAAAGCGAGCTTTTAAAATTGAAAAGCTTGTTTAAAGCTTAAGTTCAATCGTATTCGTTCTTTTTTATTTTTGTTAATTTCTTAAAAATACTTTATTTTAAATAATTTACTTAATTCTAGTTAATTCTTCATAAACTGTAAGTTTAATTCATTATTATTATTTTTTAGTTTAATTTTTTTGGTAAGTTTTTCGTTAAATCATTTTTTTCTCATTTAACGCTTTATTATGTATACCTATTTATTAAACTATTTTGGCTTCTTGCATGTCATTTTTGCTTTTGTGGCTTTTTGTAAACAATTTAAAAAACAAAGATTGGTGCATGGTGTAAATTTGTAGCATGTCTACTTTTTTATATTATAAAGTATTTTGCATATAGTTATAACACATTTATTATTATTATTATTAGTTGGAAAATATATATATATGTATATATATTTTTTTTTTAAGATAAACAAATAAAACACCAATTTGAAGTATAAATTCTGCATGATTAGAATTAAATACTGTTTAAAATTGGTAGTTTATTTATGAAAAATTAAAAAAAAAATCAAACAACATTTGTAGATTTTTACTATCGCTTTAGAACAATACAACAACAAAAAACAAACATCTTTCTTTGAATTTGTTTCTATTCTTCAAAAAAAAAACAAGCAACTATAACTATTTTTTCCATATAAAAACAACAAAATTTTAGACGCGTTTTATATCTAAATAAAAAACATTTATTTTTTTTAAATAATATATTAATATCTAACTTAATTAACCAAAACCAAACTCCTGTTTATAAAAAAAGCAAGAAATTAAAATTTAAAAAGCTTACTGATATCATAGTACTAGAAAAAAAAGCTCTAAGGAATTTTTAAATTTTATTTGTTTAAACCTTTTGTAATAAAAATAATATAATAGTTCCCGACAGCTTTTTTCTAAATAAAAACTATGATCTTTAACTTTCCATAACTTTTTTCATTCTTTATTCATTTAATTTTTTTCATTTTTCACTTTCAACCAGCACTATTTTTTACTTTTAAGTTTACTGTCTTTCCCTACTTTCTTGCGATACATAAAAACTTATATATTTAACTTCTGTTTTTTATTACCCCTGCAACAAATTTAGGACCTCATAATTCTATGCGATCTAATACTTCTTCACCGACCAGTTCTACCTCAGCACCACCATCACCACCAAACGACATGACTTCACCAAATTCATCGCTGGGTTCGATGATGTGCAATAGTAATCATAATAATTCGACATTAAATAATGGAGCCGGTTCTTTTAACATATTGCATAACTCACCGCCTCGACCCGGCAGTGGAGGAGGGTCTGGTCTTTCCTCTAACAACAATAGCCCGCAAATGCCTTTACGTATGCCACCACCTACCAGTGGCGGCATTAATGAACCCCAAGAGTGTCCCTACTGCCGAAGAACATTCTCCTGCTATTATTCGTTGAAAAGGCACTTTCAAGACAAACACGAACAGTCCGATACATTGTATGTGTGTGAATTCTGTAACAGACGTTATCGCACTAAAAATTCATTAACCACCCACAAGAGTCTCCAGCATCGGGGTTCCAGTGGCATGCTTAAACGGCTATTAAAGACTTCTATGAAAAATGTTTTAGTACCTCCACATCATCACCACCACCATCATCATCATGCCATGACGCATCAAAGAACTGCTTTATTTGACTTCAGCAGTGAATTGGGTCAACCCCCACCAGGCATACAATAGGATTTATTATGGAATGCAATTTTTTAGAGAATTACAATAACAAAAAACCACCACCAAGATCAAAACAGCTCAAACCAGGGATTTACTATAAAATTAAGTCAATTTTCTTAACTCTCTATCTCTATATCTCTGGTATACAATTTGTGGTCCGTGCAATATATTTGAAGATGATACAATTCAAACACAAAAATAAGGAATCGGCATTTAAAAATTAACTTTGTTATCATTCACTCGATTGATTAATTAATTAATTTTGCTCTATATTTTTTCTTAAACAAAAAAAGGAACCTCTTCAGTTTTGTACATATAAGACTTAAGTAATGAAAAGGTTTTTTTAAGGTACTTCTTTTATAATTTAGTTTATATTCTTTGTCTTAGTAGCTATTTATATAAATTTAAGTTTAAATGTAATTTCTTTTTAAATAAAACTAAGAATTATTCTTTATAAAATATTAAAACATATTTTAATATAAGTTTGCTTTTTAAGTTATAAAAAAAGCCTGTTCACTCTTAATCAAAGTTCAGTACAGGCTTGTAAAAAAGGAAGAGAATGAAGGACTTTTTTGGTGTAAAATTTATGTTAACAGTTATCGGAGGAAAAGGAAATTTTATTTACAGAATTCAGCATTTATACACTTAAAATTGTACCAGCCCCGGTGGTCAACTTCCGTTAAACATATCACAGCGTATACGCAACATTTTTTTTTTAAGAAATTAAATAGCAAAATATCATTTTTCAGAAAAATGTTTAATTTTTTTTTTAGAAAAATAAGATTTCCTTTTTCTTTTATAAAGTTAATTTAAATTAAAATTTTCTGTTTTTTTTTTTTATTTAATTGTTAATTTTTTTTGTCTTCTGAAATAAAACTAAAAGTTTAAAAATTAAAGCAAAATTAAAGAAAATTCTCTAAAAAATTTTTATTCCATTTTGAATAATCTAATTAATATAATTAAAAAAGAACTTCGATCTTAAAGGTTTCGAAATCTAAAAAAAAAACGTTAAATTAATGAAATTTTTACTTAATTTTAAGACTAAAAATAACCAACCAACAACAACAAGTATAATTACATCAGGGAAATATATACAACATTTTATGGAAAAAATATACTTCTTAAAAAAATAAATTATGAAATGAAGAAAAATATTACAAACTTAAAAATATTTTTTTTTAAATGAAAATACAAAAAAAAACTCAGTGATTTTCACCAGTGAAGTACAAATGTCATGAATAAAAACACACAACAAAAGCACACAAAAAGAGCGTATCTTAAAAAAAACATTTTTAAAATTTAAAAAAAAAAATTTTAATGTAAACAACAATTAAAAGAAAAACACTGATCTTTAATAAACAAGCAAATTTTTAGCATTTTATAGATTTTTTTCATATAAAATTAAATTAAACTAAAAATTGTATTCAGGTATTAAAAAAAATTAAAAAGCTCAATTTTTTTTTGTAATGATAAAAGTACTTTTTTAATTTTTTATAAGACACAAATTTTTGCACATATCTGTAAAATGTCTCAGGAATTTTTCAATTTTAATATAAATATATATCTACAAAAAATATTATATACAACAACAACAAAAAACCCATACATATTTATGGGCAAAAAAACAACCTCTATAAATACTAATAATAAGTTTATTTTATATAATAAAAAAATAAATGTAAAATAACGACGATACCGCCATCTATATCGTGGAGTTAAGAACAACTTTGATTGAAATAATTAACAATGTCTCACATATTCATTAAAACAAAGACCCAGTGTTTTAAAGTTAGTTAATTTTTTTTAAATTTACTAATATAAAGTAATAAACAGAATTACTGGAAAATTATGTGTGCCATTTTATACATTTAAATATATATAAAGTATACATACACTCGGTGACAGAAAAAATGTGCCAGTATTAAAAAAAAACTAAATAAAAGAAGTAAAATACTTAACTTCAACTTCCATAGATTCTTGATATTTTATATACAACAAATCAAGTTTTCTTAAGAAATTATTGATTTAATAGAAGAGAAAATAAAAATGAATGAATGAAAAGAAAAAATTACACGGGTATTTGTCCAAAATTATTAAAAATCGATTTGAAATTACATACAAAAAAAAATTCACTCAAATTATTTTTTTTTAATACAATGTCACAAATGTTACACGAAAGTATTTTCGTTCAAAAATTATTTAAATTAAAAAAAAAAAACATATTTTGAATAATTATTGAGAAAGTGACAGCGCTGGAAAATACACCCAAAGAAATGTCAAAGTTGCTTATGTTTTTTGACGTATTAACAATTA
Source organism: Pollenia labialis (assembly GCA_949318255.1). Classification (NCBI taxonomy): domain Eukaryota; kingdom Metazoa; phylum Arthropoda; class Insecta; order Diptera; family Polleniidae; genus Pollenia; species Pollenia labialis. The sequence goes on along the minus strand of OX439142.1, from coordinate 132,079,467 downwards.
AAACACGATGTTGTTTTTGTATTGTTGCAGTTTTTCAACCAACTGATGAATTCTTGCGAAAGAAAACTTGCGTGTTTTTTTTAAGTCTAACATTTTCTAAAATTAAATAAACATAATAGCAAAACCCAGTGAAATAAAAGCAATTTTGTTTCGAATTTTTTTTTTTATATATTTTTAAATAAAAATTTTCAAATGTTAATCAAATTTTAATTTAAAACCCCTTATCTTTTGGCAATTTTTATGTCACCAAGTGTAGACGAAAAAGTGTTACCTCATCTACAAAAAGTAATAAAATAGCAAACAAGGCCTCAAGATTTAATTTTTGTAATTATGGGCGGTTTATTCTAAAAGTTTAATTAAAAAAAATTAAATTGTTTTTTTTTCATTTTGTAATTATTTTATAGATTTATTATTTAGTTTAGTTTATAATTATTACCTTTTAATTTTGAAATACCTCGTAGTTTTTAATTTAATAATATGGTCTCTTTAATTTTTTTTATTAGTTCTTTAGGTTTTTTTTTTTGTAATATTATGGTAAAAATTTCGAAAACTTCAATTTTGAAAGAAAAAATGCCTACAAACTGTGATCTTTATTTTCAAATATCCAATATTTTTTTTTTTACAAAAATTTATTCTAAATTTATGTTTGGCTGTTATCTATTTATATATATAATTTTTTTTATATTTTTTAAAAAAAAATTAATCTTTTTCTTGTCAAAATTTTACGTTTGGAAAAAAACAATAAAAAAAACTAATGTTTGTTTGAAAAAAAGTTTGGATGTGTTTTGTTGAGTATAAAAATAACCAAAATAGCCCAGTAAAAACCCCCCGTTAAACCTCTTAAAAAAACAGTGCCAATTTTACAGTTTTTATTTTAATTATAGAAAACAATAATGGAACATAATAAAGGACCATGGTAACACCTCAGGTTGTTAATATACATACATATGTATATAAAAAGAAATTTTAAAATATAATTATAAAAATTAAAATCAGCATAATTAAATGTTTAATTCTATTAAAAACTTCTTTTTTTTCTAAAATATTAAAGAAATCTTTTAAAAACATATTACATTTTCCAAGAAACTTGTGTAGTCAATAGTGTAAAAATTATAAATTGAAAGGAAAAGTTTTCCCCAATCAAAATTTATTTTAACAATAATAAAGGAAAACTTTTCTAAAAATTCTTAACAATAATTTGTATAAAATGAAACCAAAATAATTATTAAAAGAAATAAAAAAAAAATTCTTTTTTTTACATGGACTTTGTTTTAAAATCTAAAAGAAAAGATCTGTATGTATTATTGTTGTTATTAAAAAATAAAAAAAAAAATTAATAAAACACACAAACAAACAAAAACATGTTAAAACAAATCTCAAAATTTTTTTTAAAATAAACACAAACAAAAAATGCAACGCATATCAAGGAAATTAAGAAACAAAATAACCTCAATATTCTTAAAAGTAAAACAAAAAATAACTAACAAATTAAAAAAAACTTTAGGTAATTAAAATTAAAAAAAAATTAAACTCCTTAGTCAAAATTACGAAATTTTTGTTTTAAAACTGAACTTTTAGTCGTACTACGTCTTTTTTATTTTGACATTTTTTAAACCAAAATCTGTGATTTAAAACAAAATTTAAATTTTTATTATTATAAATGATATATAGAAAATAAAAAAAAAATGCAAAATTTAACAAAAACTTTAAAATCTAAATAAAAATTTAAAAAAAAAATTCAAAAAAATTTTTGGTAAATAATTTTTAAAATAACTTGAACTCTTAACATATTCTAGCAAACAAACTGATTATCTAGGCCAAATAAACATTTGTTTTAACATTTTAACAACAATTACATTTTTTACAAAATATACAAACAATTTTTATTCTACACACACTTACATATATACACAATACAAATGCATATTTAAAATCTCCCTCCCTCTCCTTCTCTGTTAAGCTCTCCCTGATCCTTAAGTATTGAAAATATTGAAAGAAAACTTTTTAAACAAAACAGAAATCATTTATTGACAAAAGTCCGAATTTATACATAAAAAAAAAAAGAAAAAAGTATATAAAATTAATAAAGAAAATAGTTTTAATGTTTTAAATAAGTTTACCAAGATATGAACGATAAAAAATACGATTGAATTAATTAATTATTCTATAATGTAAATGTTATATTTAATTGAAATCCACAATAAATAAAAATGATTTAAAAATTAAAACAGAAATATATTTCAAGAATTAAAGATGAATTATTGAAGTGCGATGCGACGTTTGAATGATGATAGAAATATTTAATGTATTTAAACTCTTCTTCAGAGTAAATACCGGCAAGATGAAGAATAATTTTTGAATAATAATAAATCAATTGCATGTATACAGAAATAAAACAAAAAAAATTAAAAATCAAATTATCATTGTGTTTTTATTTAACAAAGATACATTTTGATAGGAATTTATTGTAAGATTGGTCCAGAAGTCGGTTAAACATGATTTTTTGCAGCGAACATCCGCTTGCGAAAATAAAGAGAACTATAGTAACAGTGTTATGCTATAAACACATTCGAGACAGCAAGCTACCGACTTCAATATGTGAAATGATTATTTTCACGACGGCACGGCTACATGGCTGCAGGTTGTTGTCTGTGTCAAATTAAACTAATTTCTATTTTTGTCACGTGAGCCAAGATAGCGTCGAATTTGGGAATTTAAGAACCGGGAAAACGAAATACCCAAATTATGGTGATTTACAGAATCAGAACAAAAAGTTAGCGTCGAAAAAAAATCGTTTTCTGCACAAAATGAGCGATGCGTGCAAAAAATCGTTCGGTTAGTTCCAGAAACCATTTACTTTCAGAATATATACAGTTTATACCGTGTAAAAGCCTGTGTTCCATGGGAAAAATCATCAACGCTTTTTACTGACCATTTCGGATGCACCCAAATATCTCGGAAACAGACCGAACGATTTTTTGCACGCATCGCTTATTGTGTTCCTAAAAGTGTATTTTTTAATTTGTGTTAATTATTTTTTGTATTTTTACTAAAAATATTAGTTAATTTTAATTCCCCTTTATAAATTACTAAATTCGACGCTAACTTTTTGTTCTTATTCTGTAAATCACCATAATTTGGGTATGTATTTCGTTTTCCCAGTTTTTATTGTCAATAGTGGACGCCGCTGCCGGTTTCTTCCCGTCATAGATTTCTGATGTCAGATGGTATGTCATAAGAAAATAGACCACGCTCTAATTGAAATTTTGTCAGATGACTTTGCATCTACATGTATGTATTTTGCAATGGGAAATTTGACATGTCAGATGACAAAAACATGACGGACGCCTTAAGCTGTCAAAAACTTACTACCACATATACAAAGCAAAGGAAAAAACCTTTATTTGTGGCATACCATATACATAAACAAAGATATACATGCACATGTAAAGGGAATTATAAACCACACAAATGGCTTGGCAAACTTGCGCTTTATTTTTGCTTCTGTTTGCCAACAAACAACACAATCATTTCTTAATGCTTCTTCTTATACGTCTTCACTATGCAAAATTTTCACTGAAATGATTACATTTAACACTATACACTGCAAAAAGTTTGACAAATATCCAATATGTCTGCCAATTATTAAAAATTTTTAATATTTCTACAAACATTGCTTCAAATGTTTGTACAAACAGCAAACACCCCAATTAACAACACAAAATGTTTGTACAAACTTAAAATTTTGACATATTTGCCAAGCCATTTTTGTTGTTATATTTGCCCTTAAGCAAAATGTAAACAATTTTTGACTGCCCGTCTATACCAGAGATAATTATTGCGACATATATTGCAGTTAGTGTCAAAATTATGTTATCTTTAATGTTGACAGCAATTTTTGTACATATTTATTGCCGGCAATTTATGTTGCAATAATTGCTAGTCTATTTTCGTTGACAATTATTGCTTACATAAAACGTCAAATTTGGGAGCAAATTATAATTGTAGTAAAAGTATTAAATTAAAGAATTTAATAAACACTAAAATAAAATTACAAAAATTAATTTTATTAATATAATTAATCCTATTTAATATTATTAATCTTTATTATTTAAATGTATATTAATTTGTTTAATTTTGAGTTTTTTCATAAAAAAATAATTTTACTGTAACAAAAAAAATTAATAAAATTAATATTATCAAAGTTATTTTCGGGAATACAAAATTTATTATTAATACAATTTCCGTATGACGTGCTAAATTTCCAGTTTTTCATATTTGATAAATACACTGAAATTTATTGTTGAGGGAAAGCTAGTTTCTATGCGCATTTTACTAGTTGCTTAGGCCAGCTCATCAGGAAACCTTTTCCAAAGATTTTAGAAAAGCCAAAAATATTATACAAATAAAACCCTAAAGCGAATAAGAATTATAAACACTGAAAGTCTTACTTGTAACAATATCAAAGCCAAAACAAAACACCTACAATAAACAGTCAGTTTATCTTTTCTTACATTCCCCTACAATTGGTTGGGTTTTTTCCGACTCGAATTGTAGTTGTAAGTGGGTAAAAAGAAAAAACAAAATTAAAAAACAAACTGCTTCGTTCTACTGTCTTCGTCAGAAAACAACAAAAAAACCAATTTGCCAATTCAGTTTTTTGCACGGGCACATGCAAGTATGTATATTATCAAAGTTATTTTCGGGAATACAAAATTTATTATTAATACGATTTCCGTATGACGTGCTAAATTCCCAGTTTTAATATTTTTTAATATTAATATTTTTATGTAATAAAAAGACCAAGCTTAAACAAATTAATATATGTACTTTTGAATAATAAAGTCTAATAAGAAAGAATTTATGTTAATAAAAATAATTTTTCCCATATAGCGTTAGTTTTTGCACTGCACCTTCTTTCTTGATTTTTCTTAAGTTATGAGTTAACATAAATACGTTTTCCCATGCCTTTAACATAAGGTGAGAAATAAGAAATATTGCTTTGTTATTCTGCCGACGTTATTGCCAACTTGCTCAGATAATTATCTTTAGTGTAGACCTGGGGTTGTCGTGTGGTTTTTTAAACTTTACTACCAGACTTTAACATATTACTTGAGTTTTTGACATGTTTTAATAATAATAATAATAATAATAATAATAATAATAATAATAATAATAATAATAATAATAATAATAATAATAATAATAATAATAATAATAATAATAATAAGAATAATAATAATAATAATAATAATAATAATAATAGTGTAAACTAGCCTTTACTGCTTTTTTATTATTATTTGTGAATTTATAATAACTATGTAAATAGTTTTAATTTGGTTTTTTTAATGAAAAAATTGTTTTTTACTAAAACTTATCGGTGGGTTTTACTGCTTTTTTTAATGACATTTTGCTCTACATGTATGTATTTGCAAGGATGTATGTATGCTTAAGGAGGCGTTTAGAGCAAACAAGAATTTTATTACCATTAGAAAATATTCCGTTAAAGATGCGGTCTGGAGATAAAAATGTATCCCCAGAATCATATTTTCAAGCAATTATATGGTTTTAAAATCACAAATTTCTATCGAGTAGTTTTATAAAAAAAAAATATGTTAAACGGCTACATCGATTTTCTCAAAATGTATCTGTAATGTATGAATCAGCTGTAGCAATACAAAAGCTTACCGAAATTTAATGTACCGTAGTTGTAACGTACCATTCTGTATAAAATAACGGGTCCGCCATCTAACGTTTTTTTTCAACTAGTGTTTATTTCGTGAATGGTAACACTTAGCTCATGTCTGATTTGACAGATAATTAGTTTTATCCTTCCGCTGAACGAATATGGTTGTGTATACGCTTGAACAACGCTGGGAAATATGCGTTTTCGCTTCGCTAAGTGGGCCTGCGATCGACTTACAGAATATGCCGATTTTGCCAAAAAAAAAACATCTTTTCAGATGAAGCTCATTTTGATCTTGGCGGATATGTAAACAAGCTAAATTGTCGCATTTGGGGCACAGAAAACCCGCACGCATACATTGAAAAGTGGTTGCACCCAAAACGAGTCACTGATTGGTGCGGATTTTGGTCCAGAGGCATAATTGGGCAATTTTTTTTGAAAATGGACAAGGAGCGGCCGTTACAGTCTATAGAGATGTAGAATTTCTTACCGTTGTTATGTGATATTTGTACCACAGTGATGGGCTTCTTGTATGTTACATTGAATGCGGGTATTTGTGTTCATTTTTTGTACTTTTTTCAGTATATCTCCATTGATAATATTTACGACAAAACAACTTACAATACAACATTTTCCATACATACAAATATACATATACATATTTAGATGTACATATAAAACATTTAAAAGGCTTTGAATGGTATCAAAACCTTGTTTGGTATAGGCACATTTACAATATACATATGTAGTTATATGCTAAAATACATATGTATTTGTTTACTCTAAATCTATAATATAAATATTAAATAAATGCCGTATTCATAAAAATATTTTTAATCTACTGGTTTACAACACAAATTTTCTATGAATATTTTACTTATTAAACGTTTGTTTAATTTAATAATCGTTTATGAATACGGTAGTTAATGTATTTTTACATACACAAAATACTGTTTTAATAGTATTTAAATCACTTGGTACTTTTTTTGCACAGCGGTCTCCATTTAAACATTTTTGATTCACATGGCTGTGTCTATTGTTTAATGTATGTATACTTGGTCAACCCACATCAACTCTGTTGTAGGGAGAGTTTATGGTATGCTACGTAATCTGTGGACAGTGAAGTTCTCAGCACCTTTAAAAATTCGAATGTGGTTCGCAAAAACCTACCTTATTCCAGTCCTTTTATACGGAAATTGTCGCTAATAGTATTAGTGCCGACCTCAAAAAATTAAATGTTGCTAACAATAATATTGCAAGATACATCTACGCTAAAGGACGCCGTGAACACATATCATTGTTTTACTACCGGATATCTGCTTAAATTTAAATGCTATATAAAGTAATAATTCAAAAACAACCAATATATCTATTCAGAAGAATTAAATTTGCAAGATCGCGTCGTGGTAAGAAAATAATTCAACAATGATTTCGAAGCCCTTTGTCAGAACGTCACTTTTTATTTATTCCACTTGTCTTTGGAACAAAATTAGATAATATGCAGCTAATAGGCAAGGCAAACTTGTTTAAAAAGAGATATTAAATCACTTTTCTTAAATTGAAAGTTAAATTGCCAAACAAATGGAAAGGTGAAATTGAAAGCAATCCCGTGGTCAATTTTAAAAAGTGCGAGTGTATTGCAAATTGAATGGAATTTACAGGCAAAACTTGATCGTGTCGACTCCAAGTTAGAGTGCAGCCACACGATCAAGATTTTCTTGATAGTCTTTTACATATCGTCACCTAAAAGACGAAATAACCTATCTGCAGTTTTCAAAATTTTACAGGAGAGGGAAAAAACGTTATAAAATTGGAACTATTAACGATATTTTTTGTGCGTAACGGTCCTCTAGATAGAAAAACTTTGTCATTTGTAATATTATATGTTCAAAATTTTGCACACATATGCGTTATGATATAAGGAATAAAAATCCATAAAAAATCAATTTTGAAATTTTTGCAGATAGGTTATTAGGTCTTTTAGATGACGATATACTGATCGTCAAAATTTAAAGTTGGGACGTAGGCTGCATTCAATTTTTGAGCAATTTACTTTCAAGATGTCATCAAGAAAACAACTTATACAGGCAAACGAAAATTTTGCTCACTAACCTTGAAATCAGCTGTTTTCTTGAACGTAAATTGAAACACTCACTGGAAAGAGAATTTTAACACTGCGGCCACACGATCAAGTTGTTCTTGATAGTCTTTTACATATACTGCTTGTCAAAATTTACAAAAATTGAAAGTTGTGACGTAGGCTGCACTCAATTTGTAAACAATTTACTTTCATGATGTCATCAAAAAAACAATTTATAAAGACAAACAAGTAATCAGCTGTTAAATTGAAAGCAAAATTTCCAAACAAATGGAAAGGTGAAATTGAAAGCAATCTCGTGGTCAATTTAAAATGTGTGAGTGTGTTAGTAAAAAAGTGAGAGTGTATTGCAAATTGAAAGGAATTGAAAGGCAAAACTTCATCGTGTGGCCACCAAGTAAAGGCAAGTTCGTATCAATGTTTATAAGTATGAGTGTATTGGTAAAAAAGTAAGAGTGTATTAAAACTTGATAAGCAAAACTTGATCGATTAACCCTCAAGTTAGTGAAAATACCAGTTAATAAACAGCATAGTTCCAGTAAAGGCATTTCTGTTACTTAATCTAAAAATCATTAAAAGTAATTTGTTTTTTAAGCTTTTAAAGTCGAAGTTTGATTTTTATTAAATAAGTTTTAAGTTTTATTGAATTAAATTATGATATTAATATTTTAAATGTAACGGAAATTTTTTCCGTTTTAGGCTTATCGAGTAGTCGGTTTATTTATAAAACAGAGATGTTATCTCCCTTAGTACGGTCAGCTGTTAGGAATATGATTTTATCTGGTAGTGAAAAGCTGGTGGCCTAAAATTTTTGTAAATATTTATACAAGCAGCTCAAGACAATAGTGTGTTATAGTTAAATATTTCAACACAAATAAAAATTCTATTATTCAACTTGCGGTAATACGAGGGGGAAGCAAAGAATTAAAATAAATGGTGTTGTATTTGTAGCCAACCCGGAATAGAAATTGTTTCAAGTTTTTAGCGGCTTTTACGGAAATCCTGTATTATTACACATAGTGCGCCATGGCGCTGCAATCAATAAGACAATTTTATTTAGAAATACCACCAGTAACACGTTTTTATACAACAGCTTGTGTTATCACAACATTGGCAGTGGTTAGTAAGAATAGTAGATGAACCTTTTTTTATTATGGACACGTCATCCACTTACTTTTTTTACTTAATAATAATTATTTACGATTTTTTTTAGCATTTGGATTTAGTATCGCCTTTACAATTGTACTTCAACCCCATATTGATTATACGTAAACTACACTTATGGCGTCTGGCCACCACTTTCCTATTCTTCGGTTCAGTGGGTATTAGTTTCTTCTTCAACATGGTCTTCACATATCGGTATTGTCGCATGTTGGAAGAAGGTTCATTCCGTGGCCGTAGTTCGGATTTTGTTATGATGTTCCTGTTTGGTGGTGCCCTTATGACTTTCTTTGGTTTATTTGTGAACTTATTATTTTTGGGTCAAGCGTTTACGCTTATGTTGGTATATGTTTGGTCCAGAAGGAATCCATTTGTACGTATGAATTTTTTTGGAGTTATGAATTTTCAGGTAAATTATAAAATTGTAATTTGTTTTTATTTATGAAGACACAAACTTTATTTTAATTGCTTTGCAGGCTCCTTATTTGCCCTGGGTTCTTTTATGTTGTTCCATGATTTTAGGCAATACTATTTGGGTGGATATCATTGGCATGGGTGTTGGTCACATTTATTATTTCCTAGAAGATGTATTTCCATATCAAAGAAATGGTTATAAATTTCTTAAAACACCTAACTTTTTGTAAGTACATACTTAAACATAGATACATATTATGGTTAGAAAGAGTTTCACCACTTTTAGTAAACATTTTAAATATTAGCGGTTTTCACCCTTGATAGTAAAGTGCCTTGTAGACCTTGTTAATCTTATTAATTTATTTAAAGTACTAAGATTTACAAGACTGCAACAACAAAATGTATTAGACTCAAATTGACTACGCTGTGGTTGAAAAATCCAACAAAAATCTGTAATAAACACGTTTGCGGGTGAAAACCGCTATTGTTTTGAAGATTTGCAAATTTAATTTTTTTTTTTATTCAAATTTCTTTAGTTCTCGTTTATATTTTGAAACATTAGCTGCGAAACATTTGAGTTAGATGATGAAAGACGAATTGTAGTTAATTTTTTTTTCGCGTACAAGCAGTTTTTTTTGGGTTTGTTATTGAAAGATAGAGACGAGACATACAAAATGATTAAATTCTGCAAAACAAAGAGAATTGACAAAGACTTTGCAGACAATGTTTCATAGTATGGAAAGACTTATTAGAAGAATATTTTTTCGATTCTATACATTCAATGTATATTATGTATATAATCGCTCAATATGCGATAAGAAAACAATTATTGTTCTATGACTTAACGTAATAAATATAAAACTGTGAACAGAAAACCTTATTCAGTTTTAAATAATGTAATTCATAAAAATTTGGTTGATTATTCGTAATGGTCAGGACCAAGAGCATTCTGGTTAATACCTTTTCCCGGTTAATTGAGTACCAACTTTGTTTTCAATTGTTAAGGCATTTCCTGTTACCTTTGATACAAATACTATTGTAAAAATAAATACAACAATCCACACTTCTCAAATTTCTAAACTAAATATCAGTACAAATGCTTTAAAATCATGGTATGAAATCAAGGAAATTCTCCTTTTTCGTTTTATGCATGTTTCCGTATTTTCTTTCCATTTCTTTCATCTTTCGGTTTTATCATTTTTCTTTCATATTTCTGTTTGATTTCATATTCTGTTTTATGTCTATCTTATATGTTATGTTTTTTCTCTTTTATCTGTATTTTATTAAAATTATGTTTTTAATAGGATATTTCCACAGAAAATTACCCCTTAAAGCTCAAAAATGAAATTATTATTTTGAATTTGTATCTGTCATTTTCCGAAAGATTAACTTTAATTTTCTTTATACTAACAAAAATATGCTACTTTGAGTTACCAATAATAAATGAATTTAAACCCAAAAAACTGTTAACTTTTTAAAATGTAACGACCGTTACTTTAAAAAAAAATTATTTTTGTAACTAATTTCTTTGGTTTGAAAATAAATCCATTCCTTAAACAAAACATTTGAAAGAATTTAATCAGATATTTTACTTGACATATCCTGCGCAAAATTTTACAAAACATGATGTTTGTTTCCGACATTTGAAAACAGCACGACCGTTACTTTTTTAATGGCCAAAAAAAGTGTTGAAATTACAATTTTTATGAATTCTTTCGGTTGCTGCCGTTGCTTGAACTTTCGTAAGTCCAAAATGGAGCAATTCTCGAGGCATATTTGGGTAGGTTGGAATTTTATTTAAAAAATCTTCGAAAATCGACCGTTACTTTGGAAACACCCAATAACTTTTTTTGACGAATGACATTTTTAAAACCGATCTGAATTTTTACAAACATAAAAATACTAAATGTGTGCATATTTAATACATATTTCTAAAACAACTCTTTAGCTTTAAAACTAAAATCTAATTTCAATTTACTATAAAAACACGTTTTTGTTTTTAAAATATCAATTTTATCGTTCCTCAAAAGAATTAGACACTTCATTTTTAATGCCTAAATAATTGGCCTTGGAGTATTTCTTTGTGTGGATATTTATAAATTAAATGAAATGTCATTTATGCAGTTTTTTTTCGTAAACAAACAATTATAAGGAAATTATGCCAATGGAATAGATTTTACTGTATATGCCAGTGAGTGTGAATTAAGACGGATTCATTCCTTTCTTCCGAAGTCCTCACAATTTTTTTTAAATCGTAATTTCACGTGTGTGCGAGTTACTACACATACATTTTTGAAAATCGGTTGGCAAATGGCCACGTTATATGTATAAGATTAAGTTAATACCTCTAAACATATTTATTATTAATCCCTATTGTGATGTAGTAAAGGTCATACATCAATTATAGTTCTAAAACTATGTATAAGCTTTTTTATATCGTTACCTAAAACGCAAAAAGCCATAACTAACAAAAAATTAAAAATGGACTTTTCCATTAAATCTGATATATTCCATCAACAAAATGTTGGAGAAAAAAACCAAATGCCCTAACTACACAAAATTATAAATGGTAAACGCTAAAAGACCTAACTAACAGTTTGTATAATATGCAACATTGTTAATTGTTAAAAAAAAATAGTAGGTTTTACAAGAAAAATAGAAGAACAATTTTTTTTAATTCCCTAAGCTAATCCTACGGAAATCGAACCTGCAACCCCACCGCTGATAGACTAGCAAACTGCCAGCTAGCCTTATCAAATTCAATATGTTAAATAGTTTTTTTCGTCTCCTGTATAATTTTCAAATGTTAGCTTTTTGCGTTTTAGGTGAAGATTTATTCTTTTTTAATCAAGTTTTATGCCTTTTCTATATTAAAGCAACGATATGTACTCTCTTTTTCGTTAGACAATAAGATAAATATTTATCACCTTTATGAAAAAATTTCGTATTTTAAAACACCTAAGTAGATAAAAATTAATTAAAAAAACATTTGTGGTAGGTACATAATATGTACTACATATGTATGTATTTAAATGTTGTGTATGGTTTATTTATTTATTATTTTTTTAATACATAAAAGCTTACAGATGTACATACTTTCTTTAATCAAAGTAAATGATATACCAAAAAAATATGTACTGCCATGTTCTGGCAATCGAAATCATTTGAAAATTTAATCGGTGCAGATTTTTAATAAAACTTCATTATAAAGGAAAGTAGCTTTTCCTGATTTTAAAAGTTGTTCTGTTAAAAATAGGTGGTCTATATAAAGTGTGAGCTATATAAAAGGGAGTATTTTTTGATCTTTAAACTCAGGATAGTTAAAAAAGTGTTCGATTTCAATTCGATTTCTTGAACATGGCCGCGACTGTTTAACGATCAAATGAGAGCATAAAGATAAACATTCAAATTACGTTTTATTTTTATTTAAGCCACCGTAATTAACTGATTTTAAAAGTTTTTTAGTTATGAAAGGCAAAACATATACATACATACATATTTACTAATTTTTAAGAAAAAAAATGATTTTTTACAGTCTTGCTCAAGGTATATTTATAGCAGATAGTCTCGGAAAGCCAGCTGCTTATTTTTTATTTGCTTGTTTTGTGATACGAATTGCCAAATGTTGTATAGTAAACATGTAAACATGTAAAAAGCTATAAATATAACTTTTTCTTGCTTAGGCAATCGTCGTGTAAAGTCGTCTTTCTAGTGTGGTTATAGTGAATAACAGTTCTCTTATTATCTATTTTACATTGAAAAGCAAAAACAAAAATTAACGTGTCTATTTTAATTTTTACAATACATCAAATAAAAACAAATAACATAAGTGTTAAAAAGAAAAAATACGACGTTAATAATTGAACCACCCAAAAATGGATGGCTCAGAATCCCTGAACCATAACCAACATGTAATCAAATTTAATGAAAAATTTGCCGATTGGGTGGCTTTCTCAACAAAGAATCTGCCACACTAGTAAAAATAATAAGAACAAAGCAATATCCGTAACTCATGCACCAAAAAATGGGAGAAACAACAGTCCTATTTGGTTTAGCACAAATATTGCACAGCTTATTAAACAAAAAAACACTGCTTGGAAACGTTTCAGAAGAGGGAATAATTTACTGGATACCATAAACTACAGAAAACTATGCGCACAAGTAAGAAGAGCATGCAAAAAAGCGAAAAGCAACACTTGGGTAAACTTCCTAAATTCTATCAAACCATTTGCAGAATCAAGAACTTTGTGCAATAAGGTAAAAGAATAACATGGTCTAGATCCATAAGTTTTCCATCAATATATGTGGAAAATGAAATCCTTCTCCATCCCCGGCAAATTGGTGATGCATTTGCAAAAACATAGATTGCAATCGGATCAGATAATTCATTTAACCATATGATAATTAAAAAAAAGAATCAACTCAACATTGATTTATTGGCAGATCAACCAAATAAAATAAATAGTATGAGTAATCCAATAACAGTAGCAGATCTTCAAAATGCTTTAAAAAAATGTAAAGGGACGACACCGGGATTGAATAAAATTACATACATATCCTATGATAAAGAATTCGTCAATCACTTTCAAACTTAGACTATGTAAACTCTACACAACAATCCTCATTGAAGGAATTTATCCACATGCGTGGAAACATGCTATCTTGTCCCCAATACCAAAACCAGGTAAAAATCCAAATAGCACGGAAGGTTATAGGCCAATATCATTGCAACCAGCTTTATGCAAGGTACTCGATAGAATTCTGGCGCAAAGATTGTGGAAACACTGTAAAACTAACATTGCAAACGAACAGCATGCATGTTTGCCAAATAGAGGTGTTTTTACACTATGCCATCAAATAGAGACTCAAATAAAAAAAAAAACATGAGGGAGGAAAACACTCTACAATTCTATCGGAAGATTTGGAAAAAGCCTTCGATAAAGTTGTTAACTTTGCAATAATAGAAGAACTTTATAAATGGGGTGTGCCCAAAAACATCTTAAAACTAATAAAATCATTTCTATCGCATAGAAAATTCACGGTAAGAGTAAACGGATTTCTTTCCAATCCATGTAGGATGATAATGGAGTGCCACAAGGCTCCCCGCTTTCGGTGGTTTTATACACAGCATACATCAATTCGTTATTCGAAAAATGCGGACAACATCTTTGTAATTGCCTCTGGTTCGTATGATGACATTACTACAAACCTAAATAATTGTGACGCGGTCATAAACAGTTGGACCAATGATGTAGGTGCGGTGATCCCAATAAACAAATGCGAGGCCCTTCATGCTTATGTATAAGAGAATTTCCAGTCCCAATATGTATAAGAGAATTTCCAGTCACAATAAAAAATAAAATGAGAATACTTGGAATCACATTTTCAAAAAATCTTCTTTGGAACTCTCACGTACAAAATATTACTGGCAAGTTAAAAAAAAACCAACAATCTATTGAAAATAATGTGCACAAAACGGAAAGGTCCACATATGGCCATGTATGACTAATATAAAAAAATTAAAGCCGCGATAAACAGATGCTATCGCACAGCTACAGGTATTATTCAGGCAACTCAGATTGACGCTTTAGTTGTAGAAGCGAAAATTAATCAGTTTGACTTCATTTAAAAAAAACAATCCATCAAATCAAAATGCTTTCGAAAGGATTAATCAATACTAACCACGGCGCCATGAGTATTTTTGTCAAAAACAGATAGCTTTAACATGCCTTATCCGTGCGGTCTACAAAATATAATGAAATATGAAAAAGATTTCCAAATACCTCTACCAACCCGTGAAGATGCAACAACAACTTGTCTCGCATCTGAGAGCAATCTAGTTATTAATACCACATTAAACATGTTAAAAAAAGATGGTCTGAACTCAGAAATTTTCCAACAACTTTTCCTAAGTGAAAAGGAAAAATATAATGCAAATATAACAATTTTCACTGACGGGTCGTTCTCAAATGTTAATACGTCGTATGCCGTAGTCCAACAAGAAACTAATAATTTCATCACCGCTCATCAATCTATACTCCCTGATCATTTTGGAATTTTTGCTGCTGAATTAGCTGCCATAAGATTCGCTGTATGCCTCGCAGCACAAAAACAACAAACGACAATAATATGCTCTGACAGTCTGAGTACAATAAAATCATTGAAGAACGATGGCGAAACAAGGAAATATATGATAAAAAATCTTGTATAATTTGTATCTAAGTTATCGTAATATGGATCCCCGGACATATTAACATCCCAGGAAATTAATATGCCGACCAAGCTGCAAAAAACGCAATTAAACTTCCACTGATAATGGAGGTACCACCTCTGGTATAGGTATTAACCAACATCCATAAAAATCACCAACAAAACTAAAAACAACAACTATGGAAAAACTCGGAGAGCTTTCTAAAATCACACAACAACAGCATTACAAGACCCCCTTACAACATTAATTTTAGTCGCGAAGACTGCATCATAATGGCCAGAACCAGACTGGGTACCACGAGATTTAGTACTCAACTCTACTATGAGCAAACACAATCACTGGAATACGAACACTGCCTGCAACAGCTCACGATATACCACATCCTAAAAGAATGTCCGATGACCTCAACAAATGATCCCCTAGATGAAATTCTTAACTGCAATAGCAAAGCCTCGTTATAAAAAATTAAAAACATCCTATACACTGCTAATGTTTTATATGATATCTAAGTATCAGGCTATATAGTGTAATGGCCTAAAAGCCCACACTATTATCTCATGTATTTCTATAAATTAACCTTGTAGAATACATTTTAATAAATAAATAAAGATTTTTTACTTATGATTTTGACAGTCTTTAAAATAACCCATATTTTACAAAAACGTAGTGCTCGAGAAAAATTTAAGTAGTTTAACAAAGCGGAATTGATAGTATATTAGAATAATTTAAATGCCCTTCACCACATATGGAAAGGCTATGTACATTAGGGTGGCAGCGAAATATATGGAGCAATTTTTTTGTATTAATATTGATGTCTCCCGGCGGAATATTGTGCCACATGGTCTAAAATTTCAGCAAAATCAGATCATTTTAACCCGTGCCCCTTTGAGGTCAAAGTTCAAATGATTAAAAGAAAATTTCCATACAAGCAAAAAATTTTTTCTCGATTTTATTTTTATTTTTTAATATTAGTTAGCTTTATTAGCTTATTAACAACAAAAAATTTCATTTCGATTGGACAAGATTTTGAGTTTCAAAAGAGACTCTGAAAAAAAAATTTTCAGGCTTGTTGTTAGGGGCTTACTTTAAAAAATTTTCAAAAATGTTTTTTTTTCAGTTTTGACAAGCATACTTAAAGATATTTTGTCGCTCTTAATAATAGGTTTTTTTTTAACATTTTTTGTGACGTCGTAATTTTGTTTTTTAATGGCGCCAACAACTAAATTTTTGCAGCTTTTGGTATTAAGAGCAACAAAAAATCTTTAATGTGTGCTTATCAAAACTAAAAAAATTTTTTAGAGTAAGCCCCTAACAAGCCTCAAATTTTTTTTCAGAGTCACTTTTGAAACTGAAAATCTTGTCCGATCGAAATGAAATTTTTTGTTGTTAATAAGCCAATAAAGCTAACTAATATTAAAAAAAAAAAGAAAAAATCGAAAAAAAAATTTTTTTGCTTGTATGGAAATTTTTTTTTTATCATTTGAACTTTGACCTCAAAGGGGCACGGGTTAAAGTTATCCGATTTGGCTGAAATTTTTTCCACATCAGTTTTAGACCATGTGGCACAATATTCCGCCCAGGATATGTTGAAAATCCAAAGTTGAAATTTAGCTGCAACCCTAATGTACATATTTATAACTTTGGCATTCCGTTTGTAATTTATACAATACTGATCTAAGTTTGCTTTTACACACATTAGTTTTTATTTAAGCAAATCTCTTATAATCTCTTTTAAAACTCAAACAGTCGGTGTTTTTAAATATGACGCCATTACGAGAATGAAATAATAACAGAGAATTGAAATAACTTTCTCGTCCAGCATGTATGTACCACTCTTCTTTCCTCCATTTTCAATAAACTCCGACATACTTCAAGACTTACCTAAAAATACCCTAAATAGCAGAGTATATATTCTTTGTACTTATGAGTAGCGAAGTTGAAGTAAGGATGTCCGCTTGTCTGTTGAAATGGGGTCTCCGAAATAATTCGAGCTAGGTTAATATATCGTTAGCTGAAATGCAAAAAGGCGTAAATAATAATAATATACGGGTGTGTTCTAGAATCCGAATCCACTCGAAAGTGGATTACTTTAGCATTATTGGTGTTCTGCATTTCACATCCACATGTTTTTATTCGTTTTCAATTAGAGTAGATATGGGTTGGTGAAAGTAAACCGAATCGACTTTTATTGTAATATGTGATAACATTTTTAACAAAAAAATTAATATTGCTTTTAGCTTAAAATCTCCTTAATCCAATTTAATCAAAAATATATCGTTATCTAAAACGCAAAAGGCCCTTAATAACCCTAAATTTAAAGTCGACTTTTTCATTGGTTTTGATGTAATTATACCAAGTTTTTTTTTTAACGATTTTTATGTTATATTCAGACAATTTGCTTCTTTAATCGATTAAGCGATCTCTTAGTTTTTGGGTTTGTTTAAAATTTTGGAATTTTTCGCGAATTTAAGCCATGTTCGCGATATAAGCGATTTGGTCGTGTAAGTTTTCTGATTCTTTACAGCTTTAACGATTTATAATAAATAGTTGACTTTGCTATCATACCGCTGTTAGCAAATTTTTGCGAATTTACTTGAATTTACTTGAATTTAGCAATTTTTACCGATTTTTTGCCATTCCTTATAGTTTTAGGGACTTTAAGTCAATTTTGTGGCTGGTTTGAAATATTAAAAATTTTCGCGAATTTTTGCAATTTTTTTGTTATTTTTCGAAATTTGTTTTTTTAACCCATTTAGAGATTTCAAATAAATTTTAGTGTTTGTTTAAAAGTTTGCAATTTTTCGAGAATTTTAGCCACGCTAGCGACTTTTTTTGAGATTCTTTACAGCTTTCACGATTTTTAAAAAATATTAGACTTTGCTATCATGCTTCGGTTAGCAAATTAGCGATCTTTAGTTCAACAAAAGTTTTTTCGAACAAAAACTTCGAATACTCAAAAACATGCGGATTTGAGAACACCAATTTATGACTTATGCGGATTCAAAAAATTTTTCGTTTTCAATTCGAGTCTAAACCTGGAACATACCTGATAATTTTACAGGAGAAGTAAAAAACTTTGAAGAGTGAAAACTATAAACATGTCAGAAAAACATGCATTGATAAGTTGTCCATGGATTTCTTCACACAATTTTCAAGGAATTCCATTTCATTATCTATTATTAGAAAAAAATGTGTAATTACGTCATTTTGCACATATCAAATTAACACACTTGTGGTTACGTCCCTTTGTTTTTCATTCTTCATTTTTGTTCACAGAAGTGTAAAATTTTGTCAAGACATGTAGTTTAATGGCATACATGTTAATGGGCCAGTGTTAACCGACGCTGCATTACGAAAGGTGATTAGTATTGAAGATTCTGCACAGCCGAATATAGCACTCTAAAGCCTATAGTGCATGGAATGTAAAAAGCTACATGCGCATGTGGTTCTGACGTAATTTTGGCGTAATCACACAACACGAACTTGCTATTGTGGCTTTGAAGTGACGTCAAAATTACGTTTTTACATTCCGTTTACTATAGGCATTACTTGTTTTTCTTTACTTTTGTACTTAAAATAATAGTAAATTTTTTCTAATCTAAGCAGTTATTTCAAGATAGATATTTTCTTTACATTTACAGAAAAGTACTTTTTAATGAACACATTGATCGCAATTATCAGCCACTTCCAGAAGACCGTCCTGGTGGTTTTAACTGGGGTGGCGAAGAAGCTGAACCGCAGCCTGCACCAGCTGCTGATAATGATGATGCCGCAGCTGCAGAAGGTGTACCAAATCCAGATGAAAACAATGACCAAAGAGCGGCAAGGCCAGCACAAAATTAATTCGTAGTTATATAGTAAATTTTGTAAAACAAATGAAACACAAATAACCCGCCGTGTTTTGCCGTGTACAAAATAAGAAACATAAAAAAATTAAAAAAAAAATTATCACAAAACATTTCCTGTCGTGTAATTCTTATAATTTGTTTAACAATCTGTTTTTATGCCATTAACGATTAATCTTTATCTTTGTATAAGATTAGATTTTAGATTTGGGTAATGTTTTGTTGTCTTATACACATATTAAAATTAAAAAAGCGTTGGGGAATAGATTGACACTTCCAAAATTTTTAACTGCCTGTTTTTGTAAAGAAAATTTAAATTTTCGTTACGCAATAAATTTACTGTCTGCTTTTGTAAAAATAAAAATTTACGTTTGGGAATTCACATTGACACAACAATAAAAAACTTAAACTTGTTTTTGTTTTCAATATAAATTCTTAAACGAAAAGTTTATTTTACTTTCTGGTATTAATATAATTGCAGACTTAAAAAAAAACTAATATTAATTTCTATAAAAAGTACCATAATTTTTTTTAGCAAATAAAACAATTTGTTATTTTGAGTAAGTTTTGGGTTTACATTGTAACATTTTTTTATTTATTTTGACTTCTTTTTATAGTAATTTTAAATAAAAAATGTAGTTGAATTAAAGTTTCATTTACGTGGAAATAAATCAATTTTCTGTAGTATTTTTTCTTGGCAACATTTTAGCAAAAAAAAAGTCGGTTCATTTATGTGTTTTTTTTTTTTTTGCTTTTTTGTATTTTTGTTTATTTTTTAGGAATGGGACAATTAGCAGATCAACAATAAAATCAAGATTTTTAACAAAATGATTTACATGCATTCAATCTTTTTAGCATTCCATACGTTAAATACATATTACAAGTTAACTTTTACATTTTCAGTCCAAATGTTAATGTTTAGTTTTCTTTTTCACGTATTTTTAAGATAAGAATTTATAATATTTTAACTATTGTAGAATTTCATAAACACTCTAAATATCTACTACATTTCTATAATGCATTTTGTTATTCTCAATTATTATTATAATTTTTTTGTTTTTTGTTATTTATAAAACCTATATAGATATTTTTTAACTGAAGAAAGGTGAATGTTTTATAATTAAATATAAAGAACTTAATAAGAATTTTTTTTAAATCCAATATTTAAGGTTGACCATATCCAATATTTTAGGTTAATAAAGATTATATATGTGGCATTTTGACAAAACATCTTAAGTTAAATTAAAAATTCGCAAAAAATGTTGTAAATTATACGAATTTTCATTAAAAAAACATTTTTGTTTACGTTTTTAAAATTTTGTATTTTAGAAGAAATTTTTCTTAATATTGGTTTAATTTATTTTTTAATAAAAATATAATTTTCCCCGATTTTTTTTTTTTAACTTGTTGCTATCTTATCTCGACTTAAGACGTTTTGTCAAAATGCCACAGATATTATTGTTGAAAATGTTTTCTTAAATACATATCTTTAAAAAAAAGTAACAATCTTTTGAGACTATGTGAGTTCAGTTCAATAGGTTTGAGTTGTTTTTTTAAGTTGGTAAAAATAAAATTTGGCTTCGAATTTTAAACAGTTTAATTAAAATTAAGAATTTTAAATAACTAGGAAAATGCACATGTACATAAAAAACAGTCCACTGAATAAATGTGTAAACGATTGCAGTAGTTTTTTCCAGGCGAAAATTCTGGCGGTTCTTATGGCAAGAAAGGTTGAGAAAGTGCCACTGCAAAGATAAATAATATAAGAAAGTACAAATAGAGCAGGATTGGCTGCCATACACTCAGGACACTGTAGCCAACCTTAGATTAAAAGTCAAAATTTTGTATTTACAGAGTCGTAATTTCTGCCTGCGGGGTAAACGCCTCAATAAAGTAAATGTGGCTCGAGTGACAAATCATCTGACAAAGCTCAATGTTTAGTAGAATCATTATCATACTTACAAACGCGTCGTTTGGTTAGTTGTTAGTGGAGTGATCAAACATGTTTCATTTATAGTAAAATAAAATGGATAATTGTAAAAAAATTATCATGTTATTGTTATTGTAGAATATCAGATAATTTTGTTCATTTGTTTTATAAATACAAATCTCCATTTTGTTATAAAAATGGTAATTAAATAATAAATATTTAAATGTATTGAACCAACATGGTTAAAATGTGTATAAGCCACAATATAATCCTTTTTTTCAATTTTGAAAACATTTCGAAAGAAATATACAGATTAGGATCTCTTCGTGCCTATTTTCAAACATTTGCAGAAAATAGTAAAAATTTACATTGTTTACATTGTCCAGTGTCTTTCAGATTTCGTAATGTATTAAAAAGTAATTAAATTTTAATAAAATATTCAAACTAAGCTTGTAAGTTTACTTCTCGCTACAAAGGGGTTTGTGTAATAAAGGCATCTGTTAACATTAGGTTATTTCTGCAGGGGGGTTATTATGTTATTCGATTCGAATCGAAAAATTTACGAATTCGTAAAAATTGTATTATGTAGTACGAGTTTCGTAAATTTATTTCCGAACGTTCGTAAATTTTGGGATTTTTTCTACCCCCTTTCGAAAAACAAAAAATCCCTTTCGAAAATGCAACTATGTAGTACGAAAGCAAAAGTCAAAAGTGTTAGTAACGTACGTATTTCTTTCGAATGCCATTTTGTTTGCGGAAATTCATGTACATATAATTTTATACACAAAAGTTAAATAAAAACTTTTAAAATGTAAGTACATATCGATGGCTTAATATAAAAAAGGCGTAACTAATTTTTTTCTTAAATAACTTTTTCTGTTTATTGTGGTAGACAAATGCCAAACGCATCGTGCTTTAAAATTTCAGAAGGCTTTATTATAAAAATTGTTGCATCTTTTTATTAAAAATTGAACTAAAACTTTTTTGTATCTTAAATTTAACGATCCAATTAAGATTTGTTCTTTCCCTTTAAAGAAACACAAAATCGAGTTACGCCTTTTTTATATTAAGCCATCGATATATGCATTTTATATTTGAACAATAAAAAAAATTGCTTTAATTGCTTAAAGGGAATCGTATAAAAAAGGTGTATATAGATTGAGACATTCCCAATAAACGGTCTTGGCCAATCTGATGTTAATAACCACCTTGCGCAAGAAATTTCAAGGTGGCTGCCAATTTTAAAATAGGAGGGACGGCAGTTGATCTCTGTGGTGCTTTTAAATCATTGCTGATGGAGTTCAGAACGTACATAAATGCGTTTTTACTAAGCCGTAAATTTTTCACGAACCTGAAAGTAATTTTTCTTTGTTCAATAAAATCTTTTTACGCGCTTTTCGTATTTGCTTTAATTAAATTACTTACGAATTTTCATTGAGATGCATAATATTCGTTGTATCTCTTATACACTTCCTTTGGACTCTTTCTTGAACAACATCTTCTTCATCACTTTCCCACAACAAAACACAATCCATTTTTAAGTTTTAATTAAAATATATTTTTTGTTTCTTGGATATTTTGAAAATTTTTGTAACCAATTTGAAATTTAGAAAAAACTATGCAAAATGCTGCCAAGTTTTTACGTATTAAAACTTGGCATCATTTCGTTTTTCCCTTCAACTTTTATATACAACTGTGCAGACGTTTCGAAAGTACTATGTAATAAGAATTTCTTTTCGATACGGAAATTTCTTTCGAAAGTATTTTCGTTTCGAATCGAATTACATAATAACCCCCCTGAATTATTTTGTCTTCTATAAATTTCTATAAATTTGTATCTTATGTGCATTTTCGGCACAATTCAAGTAAATTTTTTTTATTTTTTTAAGACAAATTGACTAAATTTAGCAGATAAAGCTTAAACTAAATATAATCTGTAGCCTAGTTTCGTTTTTTTGTCGTTGAAATTTTTACTTTGTTAGCGAGAGGAGAACAATTAAAACGGATACAGAAGTGCTGAGAATGTCGTGAAGAATCTAAATAACGTAACCATTTAAACTTTGACGTCCCTAAATGTATAATAACAGTTATCGATGCGCAAATAAAAGGCAAACTGTGCATCAATAATTTTGCTGATGCTTTGTTGACATTTTTTTACAAACGGCCATGTTTCTTACAAATATTCTAGCTCCTTTGAGCATACTTTTGCAATTTGAAGTCGCCAAACTTCTTGCTTTTGTGATTTACAGAACACTTAGTATGCGACTTCAAGTCAAAATCCCCAATGTTAAGCGTTTTGCGATTGTCAGAAAATCACTGCAATGTGTTTTAACGTTTAGACAACAAACGCTTTAAGCTGGAGGTCCACAACACGCGTTACTCGCTTTTTCGATGCATTCGCAGCTGTCAAAAAAGTAGAATCTGTGTAGTTATACGTAGTAAGTTACATGCACAAAAGCATACATGCCTTGAGGCGAAAAGTAGGTTTACTTTCTACTTTTGTAAGCGTCACAAGCAGCGTTCCAACAAATCAGCTGATTTTGACAAGTTAAATTTTATTTTTACTTGTGCTGTGCTGCATAAAAAGCGTTGCATGCAACTTGAAACGTAGAACGTAAGTAAAGTTAGAAAAGCATGCACTGCGTGGAGGCGAAAAAGCGTGATATGGACCTCCAGCTTAAGTCTAAATAAAAATGATAAAATATTAGGTAAACAATTTGGTTGGTAGGTTAGTTAACGTGGTAGCGCGCCCAGAAAAAGTAAACAATTTACTTTTCTTAAAATATCCAGAAGACACTTTTTTCGCATTGTGGTTTGTTCGCCATTTTGAATTCGAATTTAATGTAGAATTCATAAAAATTATCACTTCGCTCTAATATTTGCAATTTTATTTTTTTTTAATTTTTTTCGCCCTGTGTTAAGCACAAAAAAAAGAAAAAAATACATTTTTGTTCAGTAAATTCAGAATGTATATTTTATTATAAACTTTCTGTAAATTAAAATTTATTTCCTATTTCTATTTGTAATTTTAAAAAAATTTTGCAAAAATTTTTTAATAATTTCAAATAAAAAGTTAAACTAGAAACATGCGATTAATCAAAAATATCTATTCTATTAAAATATGATTAATAAATTATTCGATTAATCCGAAATTTGATTAACCAAATATTTGAATAATTATATATATAAATTCGCGTTGCTCCTATAAGGAGCATAGGGCCATCATAATGGTTATTAGAAATGATTTTGTTTTAATTAATAAAAACAATCTTTAATATATAAATCGGTTAAGGCAAAACAGTTAAGAACATTTTTCTCCTCTGTTTGCCCAGCGACTAGAATAAAAATACACCATTTGAAAGAGTTAAAAAACATATGCAAAACACATAAATAAAGAATTTTGTTTTTTCCAATTATCAAATAATAAAAAAATAGGGTGGTCGATTATTGGACATTTTCAAGAAACCGGGTTTCGAATATTTTGAGTATATCGGCACAGGCAAACCAGTTAAGAACGATATCATTCTTTGCTTGTCAACCACTCACGTGGAACATAACATATGACCAGGAGGTTGGTCCGTCGCCAAATAGATCCACTAAGACGGAAAAATTAATGCTCGAAACATGTAAATTCATATATACTTATATTAACTATATTTTCTTCATTTTAAAATAAAAATAGTATGGCAGAATTTCGACCATTAGGCAAACACTTGTTTTAATAATTGGAAAATTGTGTTTTTTTAAGTTTTTTTTATAATCTGCAATAAATTGAAGAAAAATTCTGATTATTTAGAAATATTCAATCGATTAATTTATTAATCAAATTATATAAAACTTTGGTTAGATGAATAATGCAAATCCCTAGTTTCATGACCCTATTACATTTTACAACTCATTTCTAGAACAGTTGAAATGTTGCAGTTTTTTATTACTGTTTGCAACCCTGTGTAAGTGCCCAATTACATCATACGATTTTTGGCGCTGCAACATTTGTTGGGTTTTCTTTAAAATTGCTTTTACATTGTGCAATTTTTATCGCAACAACATTTTTTTGTGCGGCCAACTAAAATACAATTTTCGTCAAATGAGAAAACGAATGAGCGATAAACACGAATCGAGGAGTAAACTCGCTTGTCTACTTCCTTTAATTACTTTCTCACCAGCAGCGAAAAAGATCGCACTTAGTTTGGTTAACAAAAACATTTACATGATATCAGTTACAGCTGTTTAGGTTTAACTCAACTGAGTTGAGTTTTAAACCGTAACATGGGCAACCAATCTAAAAAAAAACTTTGTACTCATTCAAAATCTCCTGATTATTTAAAAACCAAAATACATACCTAAAAAGTTAATATTTGTATACAAACACTTAGGGTCATTATAACAACTTGCCGATAGTTAAAGGTAGGATTTTGTCCCATGTATAAAAAGTTTATGAATATTACAACTTTGTTCTAAACTAAAGTGAGCAATACTTGCCTTCATCCTATCAGGTGGGTTCAAGTTAAGTTGAAATAATAAATAACTTGTTGTACCTCTGACAGAATACAAACATTAACTAACTGCTGTTGTAATAATGGCCCTTAACAGATTAACAAAAATGTTATTATTGTATGTTATGTTTAAACTGTTTAATTGTTTTTATCTTAAGAAATCGTTTATCGTTTGCATTAAGCTTAATAAGTTTCAACTTGAATAGGCTTATTAGACATTTCCACCTTTTTTAATACAATTAAAATAAAAAATAAGATTATTTATTTTCTAAAATTTAGTTTATCTCACAGAAATATGTGATCGAATTTAATAAAAGTTAGGATAGTTTTTGGGCAGCGATTCTTGTTTCTCTAAAGCCAATGCAAAAACAAATAAAGGAATACAAGACATTATTGTTTATCATACTTAGCCAACAAGGACCTGAGGAAGTTGTTTAACACATACACATTAAAGACAAAAAAATTATTGAAATTAGAAAAACATAATTATGTAATAAACAAAAAATATATACACAAAAAGTTGCAGGCTGGAGTTTTATAAAAATTAAACTTATTAAAAAATTATATGTACATGTAAAAAATAAGAGTAGAAGTATCAATTTGTTATAGTAATATGTATGTATATCTAATGACTATTGAGACAAGGGGAAAACAATTAAGATTTAACTAAATATCTTAACCTAATAAGTCAGTTATGAAAAAAAAATAGTACAAGGAAACGGTGTAAACAATTACCGAGCAAACTTAACAATTGAGGATGAAGTAGGTTTAAACACGTACGCAATTATGTTATTACAAAACAAAAATTTAGTTACAGAAGAAAAATTAGCTTGTTTTTGTTTAAACACAAATTGATATTTAGCATTAACTTAAAAATATAAATTAAAAATAAAAATCACTACTATAAACAAAAAAAATTACATTGCTACAGTTGCGAGTACCACAGTTATATCGTCAGGTTTTCCTCCTGCAAACATTTTAAGAAAATTGATTAAAAAATGTAAGTTTAGATTTTCAATTAAAGCAATATTTTTCAAAACTTACCCGTTGCGTTGATATTATTGCGTCTAGCATTAATAGCAAAAGGTGACATAAATTCACTATCAAATGACAATGAACGCGCCATCAGCGCCAGCGAATTGGCAGTCATCTGCAATTTGACAGGATCTGTGACGCCCTCAACCTAAAAACAAACAAATTAATTAAAGTGAAATTTTTTTTTAAAAATTACTTGTTTGTTAATTTCAAAGTTACATTTAAGGAATAATTTTTGAAAATGAACCCACATATAGTTTATTTTAAAATATTAGCTAAAAAAGATAGCTTTAAGGCCGACTCACAATTAAAGTGACATTTTCACTGAGTGTTCACAAACTTAGAAACTTGGCTTTTGCTGTTCTCCAGATATACAGAAATCTATACCTTTGTACGGAAGGTACCATGGCGACTCCTCTAAAGCCGCCAATATTTGTGGAGTGGTTGTGTATTGATAACCCAACTATAATGGTTAAACAATTTTTTTCTATTCGTTCTCTATATATAAATAAATCTTTTAAGGATGTGAAAATAAATTCGTCAGTTAAATACGTCCTACAGTTATTTTAAATACGTTCCACACGCTGTTAAACGAATTGCGAAAACAAACAAATTTTCTTTTTGTAAACAAAAACCAATACAATTATTAAAATTAAAAACATTAACATTTTTTTAATAAAAAACAAACTGAATTTGTATTAAAAAAATAATTTTTTTTATTAAAAAAGTATTTTCATAGAAGTTCACTTTATAAAAGGGTCAAATATAGATTGTTCCCATGGATATTTCGAGAAGACATGAATCGGGGTGCCGGAAGACTGGAAGTATCCTAGGTCTAGTAGATTCCACCACTGTAACTTCTACGTCCAGATTCGTCCCGATATCGGAGATATATAATTTTGAAAAATTTGGTTTTTCATTGACTTATCATGAAAAATATGGTAATTTTCAAAAAGTACCACACACTTTCTTTATTGTGCGTCAAGTCATCACTTATGATTGCATAAGAATATGATTTCAGGGCCAATTCAGTTTTCACCCAAGCACAGGCTGTAAACACAGTTGCTTGAGCTTGGTTCCAGTGTGCGCTTTGCACTTCGACCTGCGAAATCAACGTGAAATTTTCAGCGAAATCTATCTGAACGACCGCTTCATTTGATTCAATCCGCTCCTTAGCCTCGCGAAATTGATCGCTCTGTGTTCGGTGCACATAAAAATGTTGCTTAAATCTTTGGAGTTTGCTTTCGAATGTTTGAAGTAAAACTTGAAAAGTGCCTTCCTCCTCGCTTATTTGAGTATGATGTTCATTTTTGGTCCATTATTTCCAACGCACAGTTGCATCTGAACTATAATTCAATGGCAATATATCAAAAATTGTGTCGCAGTTCTTGCAACTGCTAGTCATGCAAGCCTCATTTGTTGTGTCACAGCAAAGTTCATTCATCAAATCCTTAGCAGATTTAGGCACTGTAGAGATCACTTCAGAAACTGATTGAAGCAAAAATTCAAAGTTGGCGTGGTAAATACAGACGCACATGTTTGATGGAGTTTGTGCATTGAGGCGTACATGTTTTGGCCGACTTGCGTAAAACAAAGACTTCCCAATTTTTATTTGTGCATTTTCTTCCTTAAAAAGCTGATAACATTCTCCAACCGTCATCACCATATACTTCAATTGCATTTGTACTCCGTTTATTAGTTTTGTGTCCTTTCGTCCTGGTGTTTGGTAGCTTACATCGTCCCTCAAAAAGAAGTTTTTGACTTTTTCTAACTCGGCATCAGATAGGCGATTAATTTTTCCGCTACGTCGCTTGGTGAAAATCAAATCCATTTCAGGACCAACTAGCTCAGAAGCAAGTCTCTTCACAACTGCAATTTTCTTCGAGGGGCTGCTCGGTAGTTTGACCTTAACTTTTGTTACTGCCTTTTTAAGTGAACGATCGGACTTAAAGCTTCCTATATTTGATGATGAGGCTGCAGCTTCAACAACTTTCTCCTTCCCTATGTTCTTTTTTTCACGACACTTCCTTTGACGTTCGCGATCAGTATTCCGATTTTGAGCAAGCATTTCTTCACTCAATGACTCTTTTGCAGCCAGCCGCCGTTTTTTATTTCTTTCTCTTTCTTTTTTCAAATGAGCTTTGTATTTTACTGGATCTTCCTTCAATCTCTTCCGATATCTTTGCATCTTGCTTTGGGAGTCCATGGTTTGTTAAGCAATAGTTAGTAAGAAAAAGTTGAACACCATTTTCAATCACCCTTATTCCATTTAACGTCGTCGTCGTCGTCATCGTCATCAATTAATTATCGACATCAATTTTCATCGACGTCGTCATCAATTCGATACAAAACTTGTATTCTATAACAGCAGTGTAACGATGTCGATTGTTTATCGTTTTTTAAAGCACATCACTAATAAATTAGACAGTTTGTTTGTTTTGTTTTTAGTTTTTATAAAAAAAAAATGCAATTTGATATTCATTTCTAAAAAATGTTGTGCTTTAAAAAAGGGAAGCTTGATTTATTCTAAAAAATTCACAATTACTAATGCCCCGTATAAATCAACAGTGTTGATTGTGCCCTGTAAAGAACAGACTTCGGTTTATATATGGGGCTTTCTTTATAACGGCGACGATTGCCAAAAGAGCAACAAAAAGTTACGCGAAAATTGCAAACATTCGGAAAATTTGCAGAAATAGCGGAAATTCGCGAAAATTTTAAATATTTCAAACAAGCAATAAAATTGATTTAAAGTCCCTAAAAACATAAGGAATGCCAAAAGTTCCATAAAAATGGCTAAATATTCGGAAATTCGCAAAAATTTCCTAATTACGGTATAATAGCAATATTTAATATTTATTAAAAAACGTTAAAGCTCTAGAGAATCACATGAAAAAATCACTTCTTTCGCGAACATGGCTAAAATTCGCGAACAATTGCAAACATGAAAACAAACCCCAAACATTTCTTTAAACTCGTTTAATCGGTTAAAAACTAAATGTCGGAACAATACAAAAAAAAATAAAAATTTGCAAAAATTCGTAAAAGTTTTCAATATGTCAAAAAAGCCATAAAATTTATAAAAAAAAAAAAAAATTCCTAAGACTATAAGAAATTACAAATATTCGATAAAAATTGCAAAATTAGCGGAAATTCGCAAAAATAACGATATGATAGAAAAGTTTGATATCTATTAAAAATCATTAAAGCTCTAAAGAATCAGAAAACTCAGACACATGGCTTAAATTCGCGAATTTCCGCTAATTTAGACATTTTTATGGAATTTTTGCTATTCCTTATAGTTTTAGGGACTTTTAATCAATTTTATGGCTTGTTTGAAATATTAAAAATTTTCGCGAATTTTCGCTATTTTTGCAAATTTTTGCAATTTTCGCGTAGCTTTGTTGCTCATTTTCCATTTTTTTAATTAAACATTATTATTATTGTAAAGTTAAAAAGGAATAAAACTGTTTCGACGCCAATAAGACTGTCGACAAAATCAGAGTCAATTTATATCGATGCCATCGTTAACGTTGCGTACGGCATACCAAAAATACATCGACGCTTATCGATAAAAGTTGATATTGACAATGGGCATACCGATTTGCAAGAATCGACACATAACGTTATCGTTTCGTATTGATGACGCTAAATGGAATAAGGGTGAGTAAGGTAACGGTCGTGACATTCTCAATAAATTAAAAAAAAATTGAAATGACTTCCGAGCGCTTATTTTGCTACATGAAACTCTTTAACTTACTTACCTTGTCACCCTTAGCAACTGTGTTTTTTTATAGCTTTAACAGTTTTCACAAAATTTAAACTTTTTTTATTTGCGTGGTCACGGTCGTGACACAAATTAGTGGTTTTGAAAAATTTCTCAAAATTATAATTTGAAAGCTACACGTGCAAATTTTCTGCTGAACGTAGACAAAAGTAACAACTGTCAGCTGGTAATTGTTTTGATTGCTAACTACCGTTATAAAAGTGTTGTCAAGTGATTTAAAAAAAGACTCAGTATAAAGGGGGAAAAAGTGTATGATGCACCAAGTTAAAGTAGATTTTTTTACAAAAAAAAAAAAAAAAAATAATCATACACCCCAGGATGTAATGGATACGTATATTTTCTATAACAAAAGAGCTAAAATGGGTCAAAGTTGATAATTTTATTTTTTGCTTGCAAGGGGTCAACTTTCGTGGAATCACCCTAATGTATTTAATTTTAATAATTATATTGGTTTTTGTTTACAAAAAGAAAATTTGTTTGTTTTCGCAATTCGTTTAACAGCGTGTGGAACGTATTTAAAATAACTGTAGGACGTATTTAACTGACGAATTTATCTTCACACCCTTAAATCTTTTTATGAGCGACGTTCACTTCTCCTCTCTCGCCCACATTTTGTAGGATGTTGTCTATTGAAAACCAAGATGAATGTACCTTATTTTTAAACGTTGACTCTTGCTGTTTTCTAGATATACAGAAAAAAACAACAACAGGGGATTTATGGATAAAATTAGAGGCAGTCGTGCTAATTTGCCCACAACTAAGCCATTTGTGGACCGATCAGCCAGAATTTTAATAGCAAACTTTAACGAAGCATATGCTACATAAATATGTACATATATACCAACTAAGTCCCCATCATTCAAACAATGAGTGAAACACATAGAAAAAGTCGTATGTTGCTATGTTTGAAACTCAAGAAAAAACGCTAAGTCATTTAATATACATACATAATTCATTTTATATGAATTATATTATCCCAATTTAATTCAATTTCAATTAATTGCAGGTAATATAAAAGCCTCATTAGGCCAATAAACTATCTTACAAAGAAATATACCTGAATTACGACTAAAAATATTTAAATTTAGAATTTAACTTAAATCCCTAGGTCCCAAACCAAAATAAATATCAATATATATACATATATGTAAAATAGAAAATATAGATAATATATAGAAAATATCAAAAGACAATTGATCCCAAAAATATATAAGCAACATCACGTTAACAATAATAATCATAAAGTTTGTAAACATAGTACTTTTTAAGTAGGAGTAGGTGTATTTCTAAAGTTAAAATATTTCAAAAGTGCGTCTCCAAAAAAACTAATATTTTTAAAAAAGTTTTTTGATAAAGGAGCCTTTTTTAAGAGAACTTTCTAAAAAGTTCGTTTGTCTGGCCATCTAATTCTTACCTCCTTTAAAACATCCAATAATAGTTTTTCGGGAACATTATCGAATACGCCATCTGTTGCTACTAGAATAACATCACCCTCTTTAACAGGGAAACTCAATGAATCCGCCGAATCTGGACTATCACTTAAGACATTATGATCATGGCCGGGTGGAGGTAGTGACAACTGAAAGGGCGTATTAAAATAATGTTGTTGTTCCTCGGATTTGTGAACAATTACGCCCTTACGTACGACCATAAAACCGCTGTCACCGATATTTGCCGTATAGACCGTTGAGTTTTCACGATTTAATACTAAAACACAAGCAGTGCTGCTACCTGTGAATAAAAAAATAAAGAGAAGAGAGAAAGTTTAACATTATTTGTGAATAAAATATATACAAACATATTAACACTTTTTTGTTTTAAAAATAAATTAAATATACATATATTTACTTTTAAAATAAACGCAATAAACGCAGTTCAAAAAAAAATAAACAACAACAGATACCAAATAAAAAATCAAAGCTGGAAACAAGCCAAAATGAAAATCTAATTTAAATTATAGAATAAATTCTTGTTTTAAGAAAAATTTAAATTAAATTTAAACAATTCTTCCAAAAAAAGAAATGGTTGTCCTATAAAAAAAAAAAATAAAACCTTCATATAGAAAATATGTATGCAACTATTAAATTAAACAGATAACTATATTGTTTACCAGACATTCTTATTTAATTAGTGTATTTGTTGTATAATAATTGTAGAAATATTATTAATAAATATTAATTCAATTAATTTAGGCTTTCAATTAGAATATTGCTTCAAAATTGAGATGTGTTTATTAATAAGATGATGAACAATAAAAAATCAAGTAATTTTTATAAGAAAAAGGGCATCAAGTTTTGTTTTAATTAATTTTTTGTTGAATTTTAATAAAACGTTATCTGTTTTGTCAATCTTTTTATTGTCATTTCGCGCGGAACAATTTGTTAAGCTCATATAATCCCTTTTTTTAATACATAAACTTTTTACAAACATTTAATTTTACAACACAATTTCAAGCGCCGATAGAACCCTAACCTAAATATTTATTTGTCTTTTTATTTACAACAAAGATAGTGTTAATTATTAATTAAACAATCAAAATTTTTTTAGTTTAATCAAAATCGTGTTCTAATAATTTATATGTTGTCCATTAAGTGATTGTAGTACATATGTAAGATGCGTCATTTCGCAATATTTTTTATTATATAATAAACAATTGAATTTTTTTTTTTAACTTACCTAGTATGGGTTTCTTTTGTTCCAATAATTCACAATAACTGTATGCTAAAAGATTAACAGGCCGTTGTGGATTGAAATTTACACAGTGAACAAGACGTTCACAGGTTTTCATTAGAAATGATGAAAACTCTCCAGGATCAATACCATAACTACGCCAGCCACCTACACCATCAGCAACACCTATAATAAAATTAATATAAAAAAAAACAGTTATTGAGGGGAACGAAAAATGTTTTTAAACTTTTAAAATCTCGTTAATAAAAATGCACTTTTTATCACAGAAAATTAAGTATTAGGTAATAAAGAGTTTTTTATTCCCAAATTAACTTGAAATTGTAAAAAAGACAACAAAAATAAATGTTTATACAAAAATTATCAGTGCATTGCATTAACTTGTGAAAATTAATTTGGGGCATATGGGCACCACGGCTGTTCTTCACGAAGCGCACTCTGAACGTTTAGTTTTATATATTTTTGAAGAAATAAGGTCCAATGAAGCTACCAGAGTGTAAGCCGTGCCAAACAGTGCATTTTCCTAGATGTAAAGGAGTTTGTAAAGTCTGTTGTTGATTGGTCTTACTTTATATGCAGCAATTTTGTTTTTTAAGAAGCCCGTTGAAGTCAAAATGAACCTAGAACCTGTTTATAGTCTTTAGATTGTTATTTACTTATTGAATTAAAAAGGATAAATTAAATGGTTAATTATAATATGACACATCCCTGCTATGCTCTGACATACGCATTCTGTAAGCATTTTGCATAAATTGAGACTGAATTTCGTTAAGGCAGCTTTTAATTATGCACAAATGGCAGCAAAGTCAATTCAAATCTTGCATTATTTTCGGGACTCCCTTTTTTCTTTAAACATATATTTTTAGTTGATTTATTTAGAATTGTAACATTCTAAAGATGAAAATGGAAAACTCTACCTAATTCAAGATCAAAAATCAAAGAAGTGTATTTTTTTTGTGGGAGTAAGACTACTTTAAACTAAAATAATTTAAGTACTTACTAAAAGAAATAACGACTTTCGGTTAATCGATTAATACTTTGTTATAAGAAAAATCTAAATTCTAAAATGATCTCTATTTGTATTTTATCCATGTAATAAATACAATAAATTGTTTTAAGTTGACCTTTGCTAAAATAAACTCGGCAGAACAAATGAGTAAACAAATAAGTATTCGCCATTTGATATCGGATGCAAACTCAGCTTAATACGACACAGATATACTCAAGACGCCGAATTCACTAGACAATTGAAATTGTGTAATATCACTGCGTGAGATGTGAAATGTACCCATAAATGTCATCACAACTTCAATTGCTTAAAAGCTATAATGAACTTAGTGAAAATTTCAAGATTTGGAACTGGTTACAGAACCAAATATTTTTCCTTCTTAAGCCAAATTTATCATGTCTATGTATTGACAACTAACAATATTTAAAGTAAAACATATAAAATAAACAAATTGTTAAAAACTATTATTAAGAATAAGAACCATAAAAATTTCAGGTTTGCTTCAAATTCCACTTTATTTACTTTTATTTTTGTAAAATTTTTTACACAAGCAAAAATTAGAAGATTTTTTCATTTATATATTAATTTATTTTTTTAAGATTACATAGTTGATTATTTATACTCGTACGTCAGATAGAACTATATGTATAGTATTATTCATTATAATGTTAGATAAGAAGTAACTTGTGTTTTCTTAAGCCCAATAGAATTTACAACAGGGTTAGATGTCAAAAAAGCTGTCATTCTGGGCTCACTTTTTGGTAGTTATAGTCAGTATAATTTGGCAAATCATCATAAAATAGATTAACGCTTGAACAATGATAATTTACTTTGAAAATAAATTATCGATGTTTATCGCAAAATAGTGTTCAGCGATGAGTCTCATTGCCGCATAGGGAGTGAGACTAATCCAGACATTTTCTAGAGACTTCATTACATCCACAAAAATGCACCGATTTTTCCGTGATGATGAGGATGGCGTTACGTGCGCAACCATTGATATTGAAATCAAAACTTTAACCTTTCAATTGGCATTTAAGGTCGTGCGATTTGATACCTTTTGAAAATTTCCCGTTGCGCTGATGGAAGTCACTGCTTTATGCTGATAAACCAGCACCAAGTGACTCATTGGAGCCCAACATTGTTCTTATTAATTGTGACACAAGGCAAGCAATTTTCGAAAAAGTGGCCCAAATTTGTCCATAAAAACCAAAATCAATTTTAAATACAGTAGAATCGCGAAGAAGTTAACTCTCGGAAAAGTTAATCTCGCAGATAAGGCCCCTATTACGGTTTACAACTCAACTCGGTTGAGTTGAATACATAATTGAATATATGTGACCTTC
Organism: Pollenia labialis; assembly: GCA_949318255.1. Taxonomy (NCBI): domain Eukaryota; kingdom Metazoa; phylum Arthropoda; class Insecta; order Diptera; family Polleniidae; genus Pollenia; species Pollenia labialis. The sequence continues at coordinate 132,043,761 of OX439142.1, read as the reverse complement.
TCCGAGAAAAGGAAAATAAGTTTTGAGAAACGCGCAACTGAGTTGAGTTGTAAACCGTAATAGGGGCCTAAAAACAAAACTTGATTTTTGAATTTACCAAATTTAATCATAGTCCAAAACTGAATAATTTTTGTGCCAATCCAGAAATAAGAACGACGTAAATACTAGCAACTTTAGTTATTTTGGTATTCACATTTTGTTATGATAAAAATATTTATTATACCCACACCTTAAAATATGGGTCCTGGACCCACCTTAAAGTATACCGAGCGACTCAGAATTACTTTCTAAGTTGATCTAACAATGTCCGTCCGGCTGGCTGGCTCTCTTATTGGCACAATGACCAAACCTATAGAAAATGGGCCGAATCGTAGGACCACAAGAGGAGATAGGGGCAATTTCTGCCTCTCAGAAACTATCAAACCGATTTTAATGAAATTTAAAACATTGATATATCCACATTGATATGCATACATGAGCTATGCAGTTTTTCAAAAATAGGACCACAAGGGGAGTTAGGGGGCAATTTCTAACTCTAACAAACTTTCTAACCGATTTTAATGATCCATATACATATATGTATATGGACAAATAAGAATGATTCTGCATGGGTCCCGAATAGGGTGCACCCTCGTAAATGTGTTTTAAAATACTGTAGTGTAGGGTATCATATAGTAGGGCTTGACCGACTGTACTTTCTTGTTTGTTTTTTTTATGTTTTGTGAACTTTTTAAAATTCTGTTATCTTTAAGTTATTTGTACTGCTATATATATATTAATTCCTTTAAACTCCTACAAGGAGCATAGGGCCAAACCTGTACTGCTATGCTAATTAAAAAGCTCCCGGCATTTTTATTTACTTTGGGCTAGTTTATGACTTAAAATTTTACATAAAATATTATTTAAATTAATGCCGATTTATTGTTAAGTTTTATTTAAATACAAAATTAGGTTTTCCAGTACTTTTTTTTAAAGACACTGAAATAGCCTACGTTTCTTATTTAATGTCTATAAAACTTTCCATGGAGTATCAATTTGATAAGGTGGCCTCAACATCTGAACAATAACTACTTAAAAACAGGCAAAGCAAAAATTAACTGTTTCTTTCAGGTGATCTTGTTAATTTCTTTATTTTGGCTAAACAGATGTTTTATGATACATATTTTTTTAATTATAAGTAGTTTTGCCATACTTTTTTCTTAATTAAATAAAGTTAATTAAGTAGCACTTAAAAACTGAAACTGCATTTATATACATCGTAATATTTAAATTAAGAATGTAACAAGCAAAAAAATTACAAATTACAAAAAATTAAAACCAGGGCCCAAAAACTTAAAAAAGCACAATTTGTTGAACAGCAACAAATTACTTTCAGCACATACTTTTACACATATTTCACACCTTTAACCATATTCTTAGGTTGGGTAAGGTTAGGTTAGGAAGGGTTATGTGCCCAAGGGCACACTTCCACTCGCAGACCAATGCGGTCTATTGTGAAAGGTAGAGAAAGAGAAAAGTGAAAAAAGAAATAAGAGGTGGATCGAATTAGGAATGTCTTAGACCCTAATACATTTATTCAAAAGCCATGATTTTAAAAAAGAAAACAACACTGAGTTTCAAAACATCAAATACTTTGCATTCAAAGTCAAAAATGTATCATTAAGTTAAACGATGCAAAGTATGTTTTTTACTTTGGGATAACATTGTAAAATTCTATACGGAACTCAACCTAAATTACAGGTATTAGTTTTATTTTCATTTCAAATACTATATGTAAATACATGTATACACACATATTCATATACAGGGTGGCCCGAAATTACCGAAGTGGTATTTGGTAAAGAAGACTTGGGGAATTTAAAATGGAGCAGTACTCAATTGAACAACGTGCCCAAATTGTTGAGGTTTATTTTTCAAATCAACGTCCATTGTTTTGATGAATTATTTCGCGTACCAATGATTTTTATTGGCCTCCGCGTTCACCGGATTTAACCGACCCAGACTGCTTTCTTTGGGGTTATTTGAATGAAAAAGTTTACTTTAATAAGCCTAGAACCATCCAGCAATTAAAAAGCAATATACGAGACGAAATAAACAACATAACACCTGATTTTTTGCGAAAGGTTATGCAAAATGTGTGAAAGAGCACGAATTTGCGAAGCAGAAAATGGCCACCACTTGCGAGATATTATTTTTCATAACTAAACTAAAAATATTCCCCATTTATATACTGTATTAAAAAAAAATAATAATTATTTCTTAAATAAAAAGTTAAAACGAATTCAAACCCCTTCGTTAATTTTGGGACACCCTGTTTATATACATGCATACCCATAAATGTGTGTATACACACGCACATATGCATAAGTAATAAAATATTCAAAATTTCTTCAAAATATCAAGAATTAATATATGTTTGTATTAGTTAAATTTACACAGAAAAAAAATATAAAGTGGATATTTGTTTTTACAGGGTGGCCCAAAAAAGACTGAACGATTAAAAATAGTTATATCTTTTTTGTTTTTAATAATTTTTTTTTTGTCTTTTGCAGGTTATTTACTGGTTTTTGGAGATAAATCATGGCTACATATGATGTGCAGAAACGCGTCAAAATCATTGAATTTTTTTATTTTGTTTTTTATGAACGAATAATTTCCAGAAATTCTGATTTTGCTTGGCCTCCACGTTCACCAGATTTGACTGCTCCAGACTTTTTTTGTGGGGCTATTTGAAAGGAGTTGTGTATATCAATAAACCCCAAACAATTCAAGAGCTTAAGCACAACATTCAAGCAGATATAAAGCAACTTGGAACCAGAAACTCTACGGGCAGTAATGGAAAGAGCCAATTTTTGTTTGCAAGAAAATGGACACCATTTGAGAGATGTTATATTTCACACTTAGATTTAAAAAATTTCCATGAATTAAATATTTAAAAACATAAAAAAAAAATTAATAAAAAATAAAAACAAAAAAGATATAACTATTTTTAATCGTTCAGTTTTTTTTGGGCCACCCTGTAGTTGTATCTAAATATTTTAATCTTTGTTATAATATTAATTGTTTCCTTGTTAATTTTATTAGGCACAAATTTAATAAATCAAAGATTTAAAACAAAACAAACGATATTTTTAAAAATCGCAAAGCTGATAAGAAATACACGTTTTCCATTTACAATTTCAAAGCTCAAAAACATATTAGAAATAATATTATTTGCAATTAAGTTTTTTAAGAACTTCCCAAATATTACCATATTCGCACGACTGCGTTTTTTCGTTATTCACTCTCTCATTCGTAATTCACAGCCTAATTATGATCCAAATTACATAATTCGCCATACAAAATTTTGAGAGCGGATTATCTCATTTGTACGTAATTCAATTTTTATTACTCTGTGGATTACTTTAAAATTAAATTTTTCATCACCAGCTGTCAAAGCACTAAAAAAAACAAACAAAATATAACATAAACGCTACATTGAGTCCATTTGCTAATAGCTTTTCTATTTACTAGGAAAATAAATATTTTATATGAATGTATTTCATTGAAATAATATTTTTTACTTACGTCTCTTTTCATTCTTAATACAAGTAACCGCAAACGAACAATTAAATTTAGCAATAAACAAAATTAATTTTAAAAAAAGAAGAAGAACTGTCAAAAAAAGATGGAAAATGCCGTGCGAACATGGTAATTCAAATAAGTAACAAAAACAGAGAGCGAAGTAATCCAAAGCGCCGTGCGAACATGGCATAACATAGCAATATTTCAAGGATATTATTTAAAATATTACTTGAAAAATTTGATCATATTTAAAATAAGTATCAGCTACGTTCTAAAAATCAAATTCAAAGTTAAAGTTATCTTTATTGAGCCTTTCCAACGTTATTAAAAGTACAAAGTAAATAAACAAAACAAAAACTTAGGACTATAATGTAACATCTTAAAAACTAGAGCGCTTATAGCAACAAGCTTACAATTAAAAGTAATTTACTTATATAAAACAAAAAAATTTTGTTTTTTCCGCCCTTGCTCCTTAGGCTTCCATAACTTGAGAGAAAATCTCCTAAACTTAAATTATCAACTTAAAACTACCTTAAAAATAAACTTTAAATAACAATAAACAAACACAATTAAAATTAAAATCGAACAAGAAGTGTTTAAAGTTCATTAAAATATTCCGTTTTATATACTTGATACTATGAATACAGCTTATATATGTACATTAGAACTGCTATTAAAATCAGGAAAAACTACGGTAATTTTCAAAAAGATTTAAATGGAAATCTCCATCAATATCAAAAGAAATATATAAGTCTGGCCTATTTTAAAATACATATTATTTTCAATCTATATACATATATAAAAATTGTGTAAATAATGTTTAGTAGTTCATAAAATGAGAACGGCTGGGCCGATTTCTGTAAAATTGTTTGTCAGTTGTTCGTATTTTTGGAAATTCTCTTCGGAACAATCGGAAAATTGGAAAAACCGAAAATCGAGTTTTTTATGAAATTTTGTGTGAAATTATTCGTTATGGGTTTCCAAATCAAACCATAGAAAGTTCTTTTGTGTGAAATTATTCCTTAACCCATTTACGTCGGCTGTGCCAATTTGGGAACACTTCATTATTTGCGGCTGATGACACAGTTTTTGACATTATTCAATATATGTTTGCATAATCGATAATTAAAAGTTCAGACATTTCTATAACATCAAAAAAAAAAATTTTTTTTTTTTGTGGGAACACCTCTTTAATTTCCAAAAAAAAAAAATTTTTTTGGTTTTTTTTGTTTATATGTAATGAATTTAATAATAAAATAAAAAATATTTTAGTTTTTGTCCGGTAGTTTTTGTTTGCCTTAAATGGGTTAATGGCTTTCCAAATGAAAAAAATAAAAAGCTCTCAGCCAAAGACCGATGGGTGACTTAGATTTTGCGCAATCTGGCAGGTGTTATTTTGGCATTATAATTTTCTACAGCAAATGTGCTATTTTTCTTGCTGCAATTTATTTATATTGATGATAATTGTTGAAATCATTGTGATAAAAACAACGTTTTGAGCTCGATTATACGAACTTTTTTCGGTTCGTTTCGTTATTCGTACCGTAGTGACAACACGATTCATTATTTACATACGTTTCTTCATTCTTCGTCAGTATCTTTTGTTTGTCTTCATTATTTCAATTGTTCAAAAACTGATTAGTGGAGTCGGACTTCGCTTCATTGAAATGTCTTATTTTTGTGTCTTTCCTTTGTTCTCTTCACTTAACTTCTTTGATGTCCCTTCATTTTTGTAAACGTCAAAGTTTATTCCATTCAAATAAATCACATTTAAAATTTAAATATTTGTGTTGTATTATTTCTCTTAAGTTTGTCTGAAGGATTAAAATTGGGGCGAGGCAAAGTTCGCCGGGTCCGCTATTATAATATATTTAACTTATTTACATACTTTTTTTGAATAATAAAATAACATAAAAAAGTAAAATCAATAATGACACATTTGAATATTTAAAGGGTTATACTTTGTTAAAAGGCAAATATTCAATCAATTTTTATTTCGTTTTAATAGATTTTGATGAAATTGAACTTTGGATTTTATTGATAGGGATGGAATAACTGAAAGCCATAAATTTAAGTTGAGATTTTATAAATGTTTATGTTAAAACTTAAAGAGTATCATTGTTTAAGATTTTAGAAACAAAAATATATGAAAATTATGTTAAAAGGAAGGTTAGGTGCATTAGAAAAAAACAATAATTTTCTAATTCACTAGAAAACAAGTAAGAAAGTATAGGCGGACAAGCCCGACCATATGATACCCTACACCACAGTATTTAAAAACACATCATGCTTATTTGTCCATATACATAAATATGGATTTATCTATGTTTATAAAATTCATTAAAACGTCTTGAAAGTTTGTGAAAGGCAGAAATTGCATCCTACCTCAACTTGTGGTCCTACTTTTGAAAAACATCATAGATTATGTGTCCATATAAATATGTTTCTATTTATGATTTAAATTTTATTAAAATCTGTTTGAAAGTGTTTAAGAAGCAGAAATTTCCCCCTATCTTCCCTCGTGGTCCTAATTTAATAAAATTATGTATCTCCAGAATTGCGACCTGTACTTTGCGTACAAGGTTACATGGACAGCTAGCCAGCCGGACGGACATCGTTAGTTCGCCTCAGAAAGTGATTTTGAGTCGATTGAGGTGGGCTAGGACAATTTTAGAAAAAATCATTTAAATTGAACTAACAGACAAAATATAAATGATAGGGACAATAATTCATGAGTCAATTGGAAATAATAGCTACATATATGAAGTAAATATCGCACTTGATCAACTCAAAATTTAAGCATTTTCAGTAGAAGCAAAACTATTTTAAATTTGATATTAAAGACATGCAAAAGAATTTTTAAACTAACCGTTTCATTACCAAAAATTAAACCAAATAGCAAAAACCACGATATTTTTTCTGCGGGTTAATTTTTTTCAAAAAAAAGAAGAAATTAAAACGTTATAGAAAATATATGTATATAAAATAAAAAATAAAATCAATTATAAAGATGGCAAATTTTATTTAGAAAAGTAGCTTAGATTAATAAATCTCCTATATTTATAACAAAGTTATTACTCAATTAAAAATAGCTTTGACCTTTCAAAACAGCCATAAATTGTCTCCTTTTTCTTATCCCAAAATTAACCTTCCATAATAATATTGACTAAACAAGATGATTTTTTTTTAACGTCGGACCTCTATAAAAGAATAAAGCAGACAAAGGCATATTAAAAAAAATATTTTAAGTATAACTACAGCTCTTTAAACCGTAAGACATTTGGTAAGCTAAGCCTTGGATGCACTTATTGCTCACACAGATACTTATTATCCCAATGCAATTTGTTTACATACATATGTTGTTTTAAACGTAATAAGATACATTTTAAACACTACATAAAAAAAAATAGAACTTCACATATGTATGTTTTCTACAGAAAAAAACCATTTTTTAAATCTTTCTTGTAAGAGTCCACTTTAAAATTTATGGTATTTTAAAAGGACCTCTTCTTAGAAAAATATTTATACTTTATGTATGTGCCTATGTATAAAAAGTTGAGTGCTTATTTAATTCCTTAATACATACAAAACAAATTTCGAATCTATAGCTCATCGCAGCCTATTCGTGTTACGAACTTCAACTACTTGTGTATGTATGTATATTTATAAACCACATGCTTCTTTAAAGATACATAATGTGTATTACAAATACAAAATATTTAAAAAAAAAACTTGTATATATTAAGGAAAGTCACATGGAGGTATTAAAAATACAAGCAAATATTAGAACGACACGAAACAGGGTTGGAAGTTATTGTACATTTTATTTTTTTAGTAGGGAACTATTTTGTACTTTATTGGGTGCTGTGCAGAGAACTTAATCAACACGAAAAATACATTATTTTGCCTTCAAACAATCAAACCTACTCAGCCGCACACATTCGCTGCTGGTTTTAAATCAATCAAATAATGCGCAAATAGTTGGCATTATGATTTTAATCATCGTTAAGTTTCGTGCGTCAATTTCGATTTTTTGCGTTTGGTTGGACAATGATTACATACTTTGGTTAAGAATAAATACAAAACCCAAATAATTAATGCAGTGATTTATTCTTAAAAAACTTAGTGCTTTAAAACAATTCGAACAAAAACTGATTTAGCGATATTAAACACGAACCTGATTTTATTCAACACTTAAATTGATATATTACAACCAGCGTTGCCGTTTTGGTTACTTTTAACCAAAATTGGTTACTTTTTTCTAATAGGTACTTAGTGCTGGTTCACACACGTCAAGTTTGACTCGTCAAGTCTTGAGCATATAGGCGAGAAGGGAAAAGAGAAGGCCATTTCTTTTCCCCTCTCTCCTAAATCTCAAGACTTGACGAGACAAACTTGACGTGTGTGAACCGGCACTTACATATGTATTTTTTTCGATTTTGGTTACTTTTTTCAACACAAAAATAACCAATTTTTATTTTGGAACAAGAACTTCACGCTCCGCTTTTTTGTCCCTTACAAATTGCGTGGGGTATATGTGCATTTAAAACCAATACTTTTTTTCATCTTCTTAAAAATGGTTTTTTAGTTTAAACTGAAGTGCGAATAAAATAATACTTTTGATACAAAATAATTTTGGTTACATTATTTTTACATTTTGGTTAAACATGCTGATTACAACATGTGAATTAAGCAAGTGTCAGCATCCATATTAAAAAATGCACAATAAAAATGTTTTGTAAAATCTGTTAATTTTACTGAACTTTAATATTTGTTATATGATTAAAATTTATAAAAATGTAACCATATGATTATATCAAGCAAATAAGTGATTTTTTGTAGTTGTCTGTACAATTAGTTCTGGGCCTAAATCACAATATTCGATATCGAACGAAATAACAATACAACACCCTTCACGTGGCTGGCGTTTTTATAGCGAAAGTTAGAGTAATAAGACTATGTTTGCAAATCTATTACACAAAAGGTCGTTAAGTTTTGAAATTATGACAGGGTTTATGTAGAAATGTTTGTCTAAATACGCCTACTCCAGCCACGATAAGGATTAATATAAATGGGGGTTTCGATCGATATCGGCATTAGATCGTAATTTGGCTCTAAATTATTTCTTTGCATTCAATAATTTTTAACGAGAATCCAAGATTTATAGGTTTTTATTTCTTTTATCTGAACATAAGAAATTTATTGACCGTGTAAAAAGTTTTCATTACTACCTACATACAAAAAATCAGTCTAACTAATAATACATAATGAAAAACTTTTAATACGGCCGAAAAATCCTACCTTTAGCTCCCAGTGCATTGTGAAAACGGGCATTAATAAGTTTTTTTTCGTCAATCAAGCATATAAATTTGTTAAAATGTTGTTCCAGACATTGTGATTATCAAAACTTATGATTATCACATCTTCTGGGAGCTAGTGCTGGCAGTGGTGGTAAAATACTTTTTCAATGCGAAAGAAATTTTTTTCTAATTCTTATAATAATAATAAATGTTTTACAACACTAACAAAATAATTTTCGATTTGTTCAGAATCGACTGAAAGAAATTGAAAGAAATAGCTTTCGAATCAAAAAGTATTCGATTAATACTGCCGGAATTAGCCCCCTGGTTAAAATCTAACAAAAAATAGGGAACTTAAATCATGTAATAAAGAATCTATTTTTTTTTAGTTAGATTGATGCGCCAGGAAATCTGCACATTCGTTATGGAACACGCAGTAATTATCTTAACCGAACAATACTTTAAGATTAACAATTACAAATAGTTAAAACAAAATTGGTTTAAAAAGTGATTTTGTTTTTAAAGTTGGTACAACATCAGAACAAGAATTGTCCATCCCTGGAACATACATACAAATAAAATGTAATAAACAAAAATTTCTTAACGAAATAGGTACAAAAATATAGCAGACAACAAATATATAAACGCAGTTACTAAAGGCCTTACCATTATATGCATAGCCTTACTTAACCTACTGTCAGAAATTAAAGTCTCTCAAATGTATTTAAAAAAACAAAATAAAAAACATTTGATTCCGTACGGAATGTGCGATTAATTTCGCACCTTGCTTAAGCAAATGACAGTTTCATTAAACTAAGCAATACGTTTCCTTTAGTTTAATATGGTTTGCCTCATATAATTAACATGTATTCGCACATTTGCTTCAGCCATCTTAAGCCCATTATGGTTGGGCCTTAATGCTGATGAGTATAAAAACGATTTATTTGATATACGTACTGTGAATAAATTTGGAAAGGCAAAGCAGAAAGATATAAAAAAAAAGATATTAATATATGTAGATAGGCAAGCAGACTGGCGACCTTAACATTGACTTACAAAAGATTACATAGGTCGTCCTTATCGTTTTAAGGCCTTTACACGTGCTTTAATTTAATAATAATCTAAAAGCTCTTATGGTGAATTTTTTTTAGTAGAACTTACCTAAAACATCAGAATTTGATGTGGATGTTTTGAACCAAGAATCTTCTCCATATTTACCAGGTTTATATTTGGATGTTAAAAAATCTTTTGGAAACCCGCAAACGACAGATATAAAATGAGGTCGAGTCTTAGTTGCTCCTCCAGCAGCAGTTGCATTTGTAGCTGTTTCGATTAGTGTGGAGAAACCATTGCGCAAGGCACGAGAAATAAGTCTCGAAGTCCAACTGAGGGAAGTGTGCATACTGCGCTTAATTTGTTTTTACTTTCGTAGAGAATTTATCTGACTATTTAAGTATATATATGTTAAATAACTTGGAGTAGGATGATGTATTTTATATTTGCACCATTGATTTGCAGGGATTTTATCAAAACGTTCGTTAATGTTCTTTGTTAAATCACAGTTTTAATACTAAAGCACCGTTTTTAAAACGATTTTAAATTTAAAAATTTTTTTTCCTATCAGCTCTTTTTAAAAAAGTTAATCAAATTTATGCTGATTATTTACGCGTTTTCTAATTTTGGTTTTAATTTTAAAATTTCTGTTTGTTTTATTACCATGTTCTGTTTTACGTCAGTCACAAGGGGAACGAAAGGCAATCAAAAAGGAATTAAAAATAATTTTTTTTCGTAAAAAATTTTTTATATCGTTGATTCGTTTAAAATTTTTTATTTATTTGTTAAACTAATAATTGTTTATGTAACATCTCATTAACCCGAAATGCTATTCGAAATTTGGTAACAAACACGGTTAATATTAACATGAAAATCGACTTTTCCGTAAACTAAGCGTGAAACAAGAAGAAATTTTTTACGAATGAAAAACTTGTGCTGTAATCATATAAATTACTCGATTTGTTAGCGTTGCCAACACATTGGTAGAAAATTTACCATGTGTTTTTAAGGGTACGCCGTCCAAATCTTAAATTTTTTAACTAATAACGAAGTTAAGAAAAAAAATTTCAAAAATTTACTCAAAGGTGCTTCCTTGAGTTATATTAATTCAGGGTTGCCGAACATGGTATTTTCCGACACATTTGGTCGGATATTTGTGGTTTGGTCGGATGGTAGGCCAAACCTAATATTGGTCGCTTTTAGTAAATGTGCAACATATACTTATTTAAAAAAATTAAGAACGTTGGACGGAAAGCAGACAATTGTAAATATCATAGCTTTTTTACCAAACAGAAAAATTATTTTTCGATTGTTGATGAAACTATGGATGTGGCATTAAATGTATTACGTGAGTAACAAGCTTCTTTGACGGTGTTAGTTTTATCAAGGATAGTTTTGTCATCTTATTCGAGCTTACCAAGTCAGATGCCGTTTAGATCTTTTGATAAACAAACAATATTCCTATAAAAAATTTGATCGGATTGGCAACAAACAGCGCTCACGCCATGACTGGAACTGTTGGTTAGCTTATAGCCTGTTTATCAATTTCGAACGAAGACTTCGTTCGCTTAAATTAAATGTTAAACAAAAACAATAGTCATAGTCCTTAAAAAATAACATAAATAAAAGAATTTCAGGAATTCTATTCTGTATTAGGTGTTTCTTATACAAAATGGACTTCTTAAAGGAAGATGTTTGTTGTAAGAATTATAGAACAGTGGGATGCTTAAATACTGTATTTTGAATCATGTTATTATAAAGTCAATTGTATAAGAGCCGCAGAACTTGCAGAAAGTATGGATGAGTTCCAAAACTTCGGTTGCAAAGCAAGTTATCAACGCGTAAACAATAAGCCAACTATGCATTGTTAAACCCTTTAATACATTGTTTACGTTGTCTGCAAAGTATTCGGATGTATTGGAGCTCAGTATATCTCTTATAAAGTTTAATATGTACTTTTTTCAAAAATTGTACAAACTTGTGTATTATTGCATACGTTTAATGAATTATTCTAGTTTATAAGCGTTATTAAATGAATTTTTATATACATTTCGTTGAACGTGACCAGCAAATAAATTTTTAATAAAACTAGGGGTTACGTGTAGGACGTCAAATATTTAATGGGCGTGAAGTTCACACTGAACATAGCTTTAATTTTTTGTTTTTACTATTAATTGCGTATTACAAAAAAAAAATATATATCGTCATCTAAAAGACCTAATAACCTATCTGCAAAAATTTCAAAATAGATTTTTTTATGGATTTTTATTCCTTATATCATAACGCATATGTGTGCAAAATTTTGAACATATAATATTACAAATGACAAAGTTTTTCTACCTAGAGGACCGTTACGCACAAAAAAATATCGTTAATAGTTCCAATTTTATAACGTTTTTCCCCCTCTCCTGTAAACTTTTGAAAACTGCAGATAGGTTATTTCGTCTTTTAGGTGACGATATGTAGATTAATCCAAAAAAAAGTATACTTTATATCAAAAATACATATGTACATATGTACATATCGGCAAAATGGCCTATCTTCATTTTTATTAAGCTTCGTATCGCAACTGAAAAATTTTTAAAAATTATAATAAGGCCCTTTTGCATTTTTATGACGATATAATTGTTTTTAAATATTTCAAAAATTTGGTCGGCTTCAAGGGATTTTGGTAGGTTTTGCAGACAATTTTGGTCGGATAAAAATTTTTCAAACGGCAACCCTGTATTAATTTCAAAGTTTTTTACTTATTGTAATTAATTTTTAGACATATTCTCCCGAAAAAGTTGAAGAGAGTATGTGAAACAATTGCAAAAAAATTTCACTAGACCTTGGGCGCTAGTAGAACAAACCACATCGTTTCTGACACGCAACAGATTAGAATTTGAAAAAGTAAAATAAAGACGTTAAGCAAATTTTATAAATTCAAAATTAAAAATAAAATTATGTATGTTATACTATGTTTCCATTATGAGCAAAACCACTTGTTTTGAACAAAACGTGTCAAAGTGTTTTCATTATGTAAAACTTAATAATTTCTCTCGATTTATATCGAGTTTTCTCAGAGATCGCACTATACGAGTTGTTATAGATGGGGTTTCGTCAAACGAGTTCAAGATTCATTCAGGGGTGCCGCAAGGCTCCGTTCTTTCTCCTACTCTATTTCTTATCTTCCTAAACGACCTCCTTGGTCAAACTTCCAACCCTATCTACTCTTTTGCAGATGACAGCAACCTTTGCCACTCGTTCTCATTCGAATGCAGACCAAGCGTAACCGATGTCGCTGCTATGCGGCAGAATATGAATGATACGCTTGGCCGAGATCTTGACACGATCTCGGAATGGGGTCGAGCGAATAGGGTCGATTTTAATGCCCGAAAAACACAATGTTGCGTGCTGACGCATAAACGCGCGACAAATCAGGGTGCCTCATCTGTATATATGGGTGGTATAATTATTGAGGAACTTTAATGAGAAGGTCAAGAATAGACATAAGAGAAAGTTTGAAAATCTGGTAAATTTACAAAGGAAAGAATTAGGTATAAAATTAAACAATAAGTGGTTTATAAATAAGACTAAGATAGATATACCAGTAGATGCACAATGGGTTCTCTCGTTAGGACACAAACACATTTTACCAACAGAAAGAAAACATTTTCCAATTTTAAAAGTTATAACCGAAGGTGAGGATTTAGTTCAAACACTGAAAAATAAGGAGGATCAGGAAATAGCTAGGACAAAATTAACAACAAGTATAGATAGCTACATAAATAAAATGAAATTGACTAATAGGGATAAATTTGTTCTCGACAAAGTAAAGGAAACGGAAAAGTTTTTAAGACTTAATAGGAATATTCTTATTCTGAATGCAGATAAAGGTAATACGACAGTAGCAATGAACAGAACAGATTATAATTTAAGAATTAATGATATTATAAAGGACAATTCAGTTTATAGGAAATTGAGTAAGGATCCTACTAATAGATTACAAAGGATAAATAATGACTTTGTTCAGGAACTTTTTAGGAGGAATTTGATAACAATTACGGAAAAGAATAAACTTAAAACTAATATAGCAATTGCACTTAGATTATATGGGGTTCCAAAAATTCATAAAATTGATTTTCCATTAAGACCAATTTGTTCATGCATAAATTCTCCATCATATGAACTTTGTAAATATATTACAACGGTTCTTAGGAATATAACGGAAAATTCTAAATATAATGTAAGGGACTCTCTTCAATTTAAAGATAAAATTAAACATATTAAGTTAAATGATGATGAGAAATTAATATCTCTTGATGTAGTTTCATTATTTCCGAGTATACCTGTAGATCTTGCTGTAGATATAATAGAAGAGCAATGGGATAAGATAGAAGAACACACTAACATGGAAAAGGACTTATTTTTACGTATTCTGAAATTTTGTATAATTGATAATAGATATTTTCAATTGGATGGTAGTATATATGTTCAACTAAGGGGACTTCCTATGGGATCACCAGCGTCACCAATTGTAGCAGATATTGTTATGGAGAGATTAATAGATAGATGTTTGGAACAGTTGACTATTAAACCGAAAATTATGACAAAATATGTGGATGATTTATTTTGCGTAATTAAGGAATCAGAAATAGCAAAAATTTTAGATGCATTTAATTCCTTTCATGCGGATATACAATTTACAATGGAAAAGGAGTTTGAATCTAAATTGTCTTATTTAGATACTTTGATAATAAGAAAGGGAAAAAGTTTATTAATTGATTGGTATCAAAAACCAACATCGTCTGGTAGAATAATTAATTATTTTTCAAATCATCCTAAAAGGATTATTATTAACACGGCTAGAAATTTTATAGATAGAGTATTGAAGATAAGTGATTCTTGTTTCCATAGGAATAATAAGGGGAAAATTTTTAGAGCCTTAAGGGAAAATAGTTTTCCGAAGGAAATTATATCTAGTTTATTAACACAATATAATAACCATAGAATAAATAACGGTAATACGGAACCAAAAGTTTATAAATCGCTAACTTATGTACCAAAATTTTCAGAGAGATTAGAAAAATCTAATATTTATGATACTGAAAGGTATAAAATTGCGCATAAATCTTATAACACAATAGGTAGATTATTTACTAATATGAAAGATAAAATAAATAAGTTGGAAATGTCGAATGTAGTTTATAAAATACCTTGTAGGGGAAATGTTAATGGACAATGTGGTAAAGTATATGTTGGTACAACGAAGAATAAACTAAAAACTAGGTTAGCAGGACATAAGTCAGATCAAAAATATAGGCACATTGCATCACAAAAAACAGCTTTATCAGCCCATTGTGCAAATTTAAACCATTATCCTGATTTTGAAAATACAACAGTTTTAAATACGGAAAATAATTATAAACGTAGGTTTATGTTAGAAATGTTGCAAATTATAAATGTACCGACAATATCGAGAATTAATTTTAAGTTAGATACTGAAAGTTTAGCACAAAATTATAGGCATTTAATTTGTAAAAATATAAACGGAAGTTAATAATTTATTTATAATGTAATAGATTAGTTTTTAAATTGGAAAACCTTTTTTGTTTTTAATTGAAAATTGTGTTATGATTTTTTGTTAAATTTATTTCATTTGTTAAAATTGTTATTATTTGTCAAAAATTAAAGAAAAAAAAACCCTGAAGAAGGCACACAACGGAGTGCCGAAATATTGGTTCAATAAATTTAACATTTTTAAAAAAAAGAGACCTCAAGCTTAATAAAATAATAATAATAAGAAATATTTTTATTATAAAAATAATATTTTTAACACTTTTCATTCAACTTCTTCTCAAAACAAAATCATATTTTGACGTTAGACCATATTTTTAAATTCGCCGTGGAAACAGCTGATGAACGGCTGACGAGATGATCATCTCCTGTTTGAATTCGCCTTGAGTTTACCTGTTTGAATTCGCCTTGATTCTGAGTTTACCTGTTTGAATTCGCCTTGCGCATGTGCTACTAAACACTACTGGTTTTATCAACTCTAAAAATTTCATTACACAAAAAATTTGTTTTCTTGCTGCGCGTAAATATTTGAATTTATTTATTTGTTCT
Organism: Pollenia labialis; assembly: GCA_949318255.1. NCBI lineage: Eukaryota > Metazoa > Arthropoda > Insecta > Diptera > Polleniidae > Pollenia > Pollenia labialis. Next base: position 132,027,736 of record OX439142.1, on the reverse strand, counting down.
GTGGTAAAAGCTGTGCGTCTTTTTGCAAAATATGTCTAAAAAGTTAAAGCCATGTCCTTATTCAGAAAAATGTTACCGTAAAAATCCTATACATTTTGGAGAATTTTCTCATCCGCACCGTAAGTATTGTTTAACCAACTAAAATAAATCCAAATGCTTTGAATTTGCCAAAATTTCTTCACAGTTGATAATATATACAATATGGGACTGGATCCTAAAACCAATCAATATAATATACCTACAGAATTGTCTTCCAATGGTGATATAATTTTGCAACAAATTAAATTACTAGAAAAAATATTTCCAAAAGATTCGTCCAAACCAAAGAAGAAAGAAGAAAATCCACAAGGTTCGTCGACCTCACGATTTAACACAGCCACTGACAAAGCAAGTGAAAAACGTTCAAAATCTCCACAGCCAACATCGTCTAGAGCGAGGCAAGCAAGTGATGACTCCAATTTAGCTAAGAAACAAAAAATAACACGCAACATTAAAGAATATATACCTGTTGTGGTAGAGAAAGGCCAAATGGCAAAAAAATTGGAAGCGGCTTCACCATACAACGTTTTTTTAACAGCCATAACAGATGCAAAACCTACACATAATGAAGCCTTAACCATAACCATGCAAGGTGGGTAATGTTCACAAAAATCTTGTACAAATTTTATTCAGTGGTATTTTTTCACAGAAATTTTTGATGAAAGCTTGGGCATAATAGAAAGTACTGTTCAAATAAATTTTATGGTTGATATTGGTTGGCTTTTGGGTCATTACTATTTTGCAGGCATATTGTAATTATTATTTTTTTTCTTAATGGTATTCACGTCACAAGTTGCACCCTTGCGAAAAAGCAAAATTGCAAAAATATAACAACAACCACACAGACAATTAGTTGTGCGTAAACATGAATCAAAAAACAAGATTGCTCACTCAGTCGTACAAAAAAAAATTATACTGCGCATCTACGTCATCATAGACTAAATGTAAGTGTTTGTTGTAAAAAATATAAGACACACACATTGCGCAATCTTGTTTCTTTGATTCATGGTGCGTAAATAATTTTCTTTGTGGTTGTTGTTATGTGTTTGCACTTTTGCTTTTTTATAGTAATTTGTAAATCAAATAATATGTTTTTTTTAAGAAATACCCCACTTTTGGTTTTGTATGGTGACGACACGCCTGAATTACTAACTATCGATAAGCACAAGCCACAAGTAACAGCGATTAAAGTTAAAATGCCTACACCTTTCGCTACATCACATTCCAAAGTTATGCTGTTGGGATATAAAGACGGTTCTATGAGAGTGGTCGTCTCAACCGCAAATCTTTATGAGGATGATTGGCACAATCGTACGCAAGGCATATGGATAAGTCCTCTATGCCCAGCTTTGCCCGAAGAGGCAGACACTACAGCTGGTGAAAGTCCCACCAATTTTCGTCAGGATTTAATGCTGTATTTGGTTGAATATAAATGTACAAAATTACAGCCCTGGATAGCTCGAATACGAAAATCAGATTTTAGTGCTATAAAGTAAGGAAATAATCAAAAATATTTTTATATTTATAAAATGTTCACTACATGTTTTCCTGTAGCGTTTTCTTTATTGGTTCTGTTCCTGGCGGACACCGAGAAGGACCACGTGGCCATCCCTGGGGACATCCAAGAGTTGCGAGTCTTCTGGGAAAACATTGCGCACCAATTGATGAAAAGATTCCTGTTGTATGTCAAAGTTCCAGTATTGGCAGTTTAGGTGCTAATGTTCATTCATGGATACAGCATGATTTTGTAAATAGTTTAAGACGTGATTGTAAACCTTTAGGTGTACGAAAAATGCCACCATTTCAAATGATTTATCCTAGTTTTGGCAATGTCAGCCGTAGTCATGATGGTATGCTGGGTGGCGGATGTTTGCCATATAGCAAGAACACGAACGATAAACAACCATGGCTTAAAAGTTATCTTAATCAATGGAGTTCAAAGCTTCGTCATCGTTCTCATGCCATGCCACATATAAAATCGTATACCAGGTATAGTTTGGAAGAAAAGTCCATTTATTGGTTTGTTTTAACGTCGGCAAATTTATCAAAGGCAGCTTGGGGTTGCTATAATAAAAATGTTAATATATCACCTTGCTTACGTATTGCAAATTATGAAGTTGGTGTTATGTTTCTTCCAAAATTTGTGGTGAGTTTAAAATATTTTATATTTTGCTTTAATCGTATTAGAAATAAAAAAAATATTTTACAAACACACATTTTGTATCAATATTTAATGATCGCCACATACATTTTTCATTAAAAATCAATTTTTAAACTTTTTTGTATTTCGTTAATATTTTTGGCCTAACGGGCCTGTTAATAATTAAAATTGCCGCATATGAAGTAAGACTAAACAACAAAGTTCCCAATATTCATTGGAACTTATTTGTTAAAAAATGAAATCAAAATTGGGCGATAAGATGATTTCAATAAATGGAATTTTTAATTGGCCTCTAAAATATAGCGATTCTCGATTATTTTCTGTGGTGCTACGTGAAGTCACTGGTTAATGTTAATAAAATAGCAACAATTGTTGCAGTTGGTGCAAACATAGTTTGTGTTATTCGTGCCATATGACCAGCAATGCTTGAAAAATTACGCCAAGAATGCGATTGTTCATATGTCGGAAATGATTTTCAAATGTTAAAAAAATTTGTTCTATTCAAAATTAATTTTGTGAGTTGATTTTTTATAATAACGGCCTATTTAACCAAGTTCAGCTATAATTAACTACCAGTTATAACTGTAAAAACAAATTGTTATTTATTATTAACTAGCTGACCCGGTCAACGTTGCTGGTCCTAAGCAAACATTCGTGTTGTATTACCACACGATTTAAATTGAGAATTTAACGAAATCTACGGTCTTTAAAAAAAAATCCATGGAATACCTATCAAAGTTTTTTTACAAAATAACTTACATATGGTGTAGATATGGGCTCAATCAAAAAAGAAACGCATGTACATATTTAAGGCAAATTGGAAATTATATTTATTTATTACTTCATCTTAAGGCCGCCAGCGCATAGACAATGTTTTTTTGTTTTTTTTTAATTTGGTGTAAAGAGCCGTTTTTGATTTTAGGTAAATCGAAAAAAGCGGGCGGGGCAAAATTTTCTTTTTTTTTCGTAAAAACCTAAGATGGACCATGGCGATCATTTTAAAGAAAAAATCGTCCAAATTATTTAGATGTCATTGGTGGTGCAATATTAAAATTAGATTTTGCAACGCCCCTCCGCCCGCAGACCGAAAATCAAAAATCAGACATCACAGCGTCACCCGCCTGAATATTCTGAAGATTCGCTGAAAATTTTATCAAAATCGGCCCAGCGGTTTTGGAGATCATACGTTACATACATACATACATACACACATCCTATTTTATATATATAGATAGATAGATATCCTATAGTTCCTATACGGAACATATTGTTAACTGAAAGTGGAAGTATGAGTTAGTGTAAACTGAACTTGGTGAAATTGGTCGTAAAAATATCAGGTCTGTTTTCAAAATCACTTTATTTAAATCACGTTATTTAAAATGTGGTGTTCCGTTTTTGTGTGTGTGTTTTTTTTGTGATTTTTAACTGCTAAAAGCACACCGAGAAACACAAAAACGGCGCTATTTCCAGAACAGGCCTGTATTAAATCGGGCATCAAAAATACTCCTTACTTAAATTTTCTATTATAAATTGATTTTTCAATATTTTTGTAACAATATTTAAAAGCGGCTGTAATTTTTTTTATTGTATTTGTTTCCTCTTCGATATATTATTTTTTTTTAATTTTTTAATAAAACCACAGGAGAAAAACACATAAATAAAAATCTTCTAACTACGTATGTGATTTTTACAATGGTGATCGTAGACTTCATAAATACAATTTTGGATACTTATGTATGTATCAGGGGTGTGCTGGAAATCGCAAACGTTAATCGCAAGAATTTTAAAAATCGTTTTGAAATAAGATTTCTGAAAAAAAAGAATTTTATGACAAATATTAAACAAAAATTTCACTATTAAATAGGATTTTAAACAAAAAATTATAAGAATTAGGTTTAAAGTTTATTAAAAACAACTTCCAAATACTTGCGTTTTGCGTTTGCGATTTTCAGCACACCCCTGTATGTATATTGGCAGTAAAAAATAAAACAGCAAAACACAATTGTTGATATATGCATTACATTATTCATTAAAATGGATATGGATATCTAAAACCGAATTCAGACTCAAAACATCGAGTTTAAGGGTGATCACAGATTTCATTACTTTTTTTTAGAAATATATATTATTTACACGATGTCTTTTTAGACATGTCTAAAAAACACGCTCGTTTTGTTTGTATTCGATAGGGTTAGAGAAAAAAGAGGGGTGCGAAACGGACACGAAATGAGTTTTCATGTTTGTTGATATGATTTGAAATGAATAAAGTCGCAAAAATGCAAAACGTTTTTTAGAAGCATGTTCAAAAGAGAAATAAGAAAACTTACGATGTCTACAAAGACATCGTATAAATCTCGCCTAATATTTTTTTTATTTTACAGGAGAAGCAAAAACTATTAAAAAAATAAATTAATGAATTGTCTTAAACTGTTATAATCGGGTATGTTGTGCAAATCGAAATAAAGGGGATTTAAAACCGAACAAATTTTAAAAACGAGCCTATGAAGAAATTTATACAAATATTCCTTTTTATATACTATATTTAGTACCAATTATATTTACAAGAATAGATCTAAAAAACAAGAAAAGCTACAGTTATTTTGTAAATTATTGAAATCAAAATCTCGTTCGATTTCAAGTCCACTTCATTTCGATTCGTAAAATATGCCCGAATATATTGTTTTTTTTTAGCCATACATTGTTTGGCAGTAAAACACCAGTTGTTTTGGCGATTTAACATTTTGCATACTATGCAAACGTTTGTTAATAAAATTGCTAATTTTGTCTTAATGTAATAATGCAGACAGAATTAATGAAAATGTCGATTTTTAATTTAAGTTTAGTAAGGGTCGTTCTCGTTTTAGGTAACGATATAAATAAATGATTTTTCAGGTAAATTTTTGGTTAGAATCAAGAGGGATCACAGGTATTCAAATTTTTGTCTGAATATATCTAGTTGTGAAAGTAAACTCAAATTTTAAATTAAAAATAAAGTGCAATTTAATTTTAAGAGTTATTTTTTATTTTTCCAGATTGGTGAAGATACTTTTCCTTTAGGAGCACCACGTGATGGTATACCACCATTTCCTTTGCCATATGATGTACCTTTAACACCATACGGTGATGATGATAAACCATTTCTTATGGATTATTTGCATGTGTAAAATTTTTCTATGAAAGATTCTCAAAGATCGTTAACCTTAAAAGATAAGAATTTATTAAAGTTTATTACATACATACATCTGCATTCTTTTATATTAAATTATTGCATGCAATGCTACTGGCGTCTATATTACATATACATTAATTATTACACTGCAATTATTTTGAGTATAAAATTATTCGTTTCAAATAAATCGATTAACAATTAAAAAAATAAATACTTATCGGGATGTTCTGACAATCACATGATTTGAAATCGCAAAACAACAGTTTTTTTTATTAATATGATTTTTGTATGACGTGCTAAATTTCCAATTTTTTTTTATTTTTGATATTGTGTTCTGAAACTTTAGTTAAGCTTGCGAACTTTCTTGAAAATATTCTATCTCCCTTGAGCATACATTTGCAATTTGAAGTCACAAACTTCTTGCGATTGCGATTTCCAGAACACCTATTATGCGATTTTAAATCAGAATCGCAAACGTTAAGCGTTTTGCGACTGTCAGAACATGCCCGCATATTTTTGGTTTATTATTTTATTGATCTGAATTAACATAATTTAATCGAAATTACAATAACCAAGCATATACTACTAGAAATCTTTCGATTGAAATTAAAATCGAACAAATAAGTGAAAGTAAACTTGTTATAGGGGTTTTCCAAAGTAACGGTCGTTACCGGTTTTCGGAGATTTATTAAATAAAATTCCAACCTACCCAAATATGCCACGAGGATTGCTCCATTTTTGACTTACTAAAGTTCAAGCAACGGCAGCAACTGAAAGAATTCATAAAAAATGAAATTTCAATACTTTTTTTGACCATTAAGAAAGTAACGGTCGTTACTTTCTAAATGTGCTGTTTTCAAATGTCGGAAACAAACATCATGTATAGTAAAATTTTGCGCAGAATATGTCAAGTAAAATATCTGATTAAATTCTTTCATATGATTTGTTTAAGGAATGGATTTATTTTTAAACCAAAGAAATTAGTTACCAAAAATTTTTTTTAAAGTAACAGTCGTTACATTTTAAAAAGTTAACAGTTTTTTGTGTTTGAATTCATTTACTATGGGTAACTCAAACTAGTATATTTTTGTTAGTATAAAGAAAATTAAAGTTAATCTTATTTTGTATAATATTAGCGGAAAAAAAATCAAAATAATAATTTCATTTTTGAGCTAAAAGGGGTAATTTTCTGTGGAAACGCCCTATAATGGAACACTTTTTATACGGCCGATAAAATCCTACCTTTATCAAGGTAAATGTATATAACTCGCGTTGATTCCCCGACGAATATCGTGCGTTTAAAAACTTAAGCGTATGAAAAATGACAAGTTACACATAATAGCGTTATAATAGCCTTTTCTATCAGCTGTTTTTCATTTGTGTAATTATTTGTACTTTGCAAAATAATAGAATTCCGAGCTTTGGCTCTTTTTTTTGTTGTTTGTTGTTGTAGTTCTTGTTTCTTTTTTATACCCACACTACAATAGACACATAATCTATACAGTTTTTTCAAAAATAGGACAACGAGGGGAGGTAGGGGTATTTTCTGCCCCTCCGAAACTATCTAATAGCCACATTAGCTATGGCTTTTTCAAAACTAGGTCCCAAATAGTTACACTTGCAAAAATGTGTTCTTATATACTGTGCTGTAAAGTATCATATGGTCGGGCTTGACCGACTACACTTTCTTACTTGTTTATACAATACTGTATATTTTTTTACGTCTTCAATATATTTTTCCTCCATGATTTACAAATTCGTTTAAATTATTTGTTTTATTGTTAGCTGATTACTTATCAAAAAGTTCAAAGTTAATCTACTTTCTGCCGCAAAAGCGTAAAAAATTTTTGTAACTTGAAAGAAGTCTACCGCGCGCTCGCGCACTAACGTGTGTTATGTGCTTCTACCTTTAGATATCGGTAAGTTTTGTCCTAGTAAATGATCTATATATACATACATATGTATATATCTGTGGCATTTTGACAAAACATCTTAAGAGATAAGATAGCAAAAAAGTTAAAAAAAAAACTCGGTGAAAAAAATCATTTTTATCAAATAATACAATAAACCGAAATTAAAGAATAATTTCCTTTATAATACAAAATTTTAAAAACGTAAGCAAAATTGTTTTTTAATCAAAATTCGTACGATTAACAAAATTTTTTTCAACTTTTTAAATTTGACTTAAGGTGTTTTGTCAAAATGCCACAGATATATCATCTTAAAGTTTTTCATTACCCACATTAAAGCCACACAATGCGTTTTAACCGATTTTTTTTATTTATTTGAACTCAATTTTTATCTTTGTCTGCATCCATATTATAATTCATACAAATGGTTATTGTTAAAACCGGTTACAATGTTTAACAAATATAAAGTCACTTCTACTTACATTGTTTATTACCATTAAGAAAAAATAAACTGGCTTGAAGCCCAGGCAGTGTATATATTTGTTGACGCAGCAGATAGTTCACATTTCTCTCAACGAAAACACATACACACATATTTAGTTATTAAACAACGAAGAAACAAAATAAATGAATTTCACCAATTCTGTTAATTTTTTATTCATATTCATTGTGCTTTCATCAGTTGCTAATGGAATGGCGGCATTAAATAAAAAATTAAAATTTCCCTACGAAATTTCTCTAGTCGATGAAAAAACCAATAATGAACTATTAAAATACTTTCATGGTAAATATTTATTACAAAAGAAATTTTATTTTTAAATTAACCATTTCGTTTAGGTGAAAAAGATGGGTTTGTTCAAGTTGGCCCAGAGAAATATTTTTTTCCATTTAAATATAAACAAGAAGCAGAATCATATTATAATTTTCAAGCACGTCCAAATGATATATGGGTGGTCACTTTTCCACGTTCTGGTACAACTTGGACCCAAGAGTTGGTTTGGTTGGTGGCAAATAATTTAGATTTTGAAACGGCAAAAAGAATTCCATTAGCAGAGAGATTTCCATTTTTTGAGTAAGTAATTAAGAAAGAAAGAAAATTGTATTGCTTGTTTATCTAAGTCATTACGGCCTTATTTTGTTCCATTTCGTTTAATAATAATATACATATTAGTGAAAAGAAGAACAAATACTTTTACAATGCACTTTAAAATATTGTTATTACAACTAAGTTCCAATTTTTTTATGTAATAATAATCTTCTAATCAAGACAACATTTTTGATACTCAAATTGTACATATTTTAAAATTTGGTCTTCTAATTTAACGGCATTTAATGCAAAATGTAACGAAATATATTTAAAAGAATGTAAGACTGAAAAACAAGCAGATTTTTTTAAATAATTTTTAAAAAAACTTGGAATAACATAAATGATACTTATGGCCGATTTCACCAATTTATTTAAAATAGTGTTCGCTTAATGGTCAAAAATTTGTATGTTAATATGAAGAAAATATAGTTCATCTAAGTATATATGAATTTACATATTCCGGTCATTAGTTTTTCTGTGTTAGTGAATCGATTTGGCGAGGGACCAACCTCCGGTTCATATTTTATCTTCCACCTCAGTAAAATTAACCCTTAAACCCATAAGACCGCCTTCAGACGGTCATCAGAAAAAATAAGTATTGAGCAAAACCTATGTACTGCACGCTGTTACGATGCAAAAATTTTAAATGAATATAAATATCTTAGTATAACGAATGGGTCGAAAAACAAATTTTTTTTGCGGAACGCTTTAGTAGTTTAAAAATTTGGAGTCCAGGTGATGCTGAAAAAAGTGAAAAAAAAATATTTTTTTTCAAAAAAAAATTCAGGAATATGTGAGAATTGATAAAAAAAATATATTTCTTTAAACAATTTGACGTGATACAGACATTTCCACGAGTCTGCCTGCAAAAATTCAGCTCGATTGGATCACGGAAAAAGGGGTAAAAACCGATCCAGTCTTTCACACAGGCGAACAGACGGAAAAAAAATTCTGACATGTGCATGAAAATCGTCCATACACGAGTATTTTTATTTTTTCTCCCCTTTCCGAAAAAGTATATTTGGTTCATAGGACAGAATGTGAGTAACGCGGTGTATTTAAGTATATTGTATGGTTTCTATTAGGTAATGGATTAAATGTTGAAATTGAATTTATGAAACTTTTTTTATTAAAGGTCAGTTATTTAAATCATCGAGATTATTATGAATTATATATATATGTATATATACATTAGGGCGGGTGGATTTTTTTTTTAAAAATCGTATAGCAAAAACGTAATGTACATAAAGTTCTAAGAAAATTCTCCGAAGAAACCATGGGTCTAAAACAAAATCCTAATCCGCGCCTCTCGACTAGAAAATTTGGCTGCCCGCCTTGGAAAAAAAAATTTTTTTTGAAAAAATTGCTTTTTCCAAAAAGAAATCGAATTTTTTTAATAAAATGGTTTAGTAAGGTTATTCTTTTGCACTTTATATTTTTTTACAATCAAAATTTTTTTTACATTGAAGAGGCGCGGACTAGAATTTTGTTTTAGACTCATGGTTTCTTCGGAGAATTTTCGTAGAATTTTATGTAGATTACGTTTTTGCTACACGATTTTTAATTTTTTTTTTCATCCATACAAATCGACCCGCCCTAATATACATATATGTTCCCGACGATCCTATAAGGAGCATAGGGCCCCATTTTGGTTAAATATGGTTGAGGTTTCATTAATAAGTGTTATTTAAGATGCGGTAGCTTATTAGGCTTCCGCATCCGATCCTGGTGCTGGGGCTGCCAGCAACCTCCAGGCAGGCAATTTGTAAAGTTTTTCAAAGGCAGAGATTATCCGCGTTCCTTCTACTTCCTGAGACGCCCTTAACGAACCATCAGGATACTTTACAGAAACTAAGTTTCAGAAGTTCTTCTTACTGACCTGAGACGTCTTTCAGCCATTCAGGTTACTTAGCCGCCTTCTCACTCTAGCTAGCCTTTGAACGGGTGTTCTAAAGCCATTTTCCGGGGAATACCTGATAAAAACCGGAGGTAGTGAGCTGCTTTGACTGTGACGCAAAGGAATCATCCTTGGCCACGCCCAAGTGAGTGGTAATCAAGAACTTTCAACCTTAACTTGTCACAGTCCATTCCCCAAAATTATTGTGAATTATTAAAATGTAATTCGATTGAAGACCAGGGGTGTCAGATGATTTTGGTAAGAAATCGGCATATTATCAAAAAAATCAGCATTATCGGCACTTTAATTAAAAAAGAAAGAAAAAACATCGGCAAACCAATAATACTTATTTTGAATCAAAACCGAAAAATTTAGCAGGGCTTCCAGGTACTTTTTTTCGTTCTCCCCAAATTTAAAAATTAATTTTCCCAAAGGCTCTTGCGTTTAGTGCTTAATTGTTTGCATTCTATATTTTAAGAATTAAGGTTGCTTTAGTCGCCGTAAATGTTGTGCAATGCAACGTAACGTACCGTAACGTACTGTATTGTCTGTAATGCGTAATTATTATTTGACAAATCAATTTTAAAACTATTTAAGGTGTGTGCTCGCATTTCTAGGCCAAGTAATAATTGGCACATTAGTGCTCTGGGGCATCATTTAGTACTAGCTCTAAACCGATTTTTTTTATTTCTTTTTTAAAAACATAAAAAAACTTTTACGCCATTTAAAATTTTTTCCAAAAACTTAAATAAGCGATTGTTTTGCCTTGTACACACTATTTGACATTTCAATCGACTTTTCTTTACCCAATCTTCACCAAACTTCATATTAAATGTTTTTATATACAAAGGAACTTATTCATTGGCTTAGAGTTCACTTTAATTTTTTTGAACACCTCTTATACACATGAATTTGTCCAGGAAAATGCAAATTTTGGACTTTTTGTACATAATCATATTATTAACGAATTAACTTCAAACTTATCAGATATTTTTTTATTAAAAACGAAACTTTTTTTTAGCCGGTGCTCACTAGCTCTGTTTCTTTACTCTACTTTGGGATCCCTCGGGATCCCAATTTGCACGAAAAACGTTCCCGTACTTTTAATTTGTGTAAATGAGAGCGGATTTGAGAGAATAAAATTCTTCTTCTTCTTGCACGAAACAGTCCAGACTTTTTCTTCGTGGTGCAAATTGTGTAAATTGTCAATCAGCTGTAAAACAAAAACAAAACCAAAAAAAAAGGAAAAAAGTTCATGATCCAAATTCTAGAAAAAGTGTTGTGGAATAAAACAATGTACTTAAATAAAAAGTTTTGTACTGAAATATTAGGGAAACATAATGTTAGTTATTGTAAAAGTGTTTGTTTTGTTTTATTTTTAGTAAAAGTAGTTTAATTCTATAAAATTTTTCAAAAGTGGCGCAATTTTTTTTGGTGTTGTAAAGACTGTCAAAACACTGAATTTTTATTTTGTGCTTAAAATTTTGTTTTTTCTGTTCCCGTACTTTTGTGTAATGTTGTCTTTTAATGAGAGAAATTTATGCTTGCTCTCATTTGCACGAACTTTACCCAAAAAGTAAAGAAACAGAGCTACTATGTGTGCATTAAACTTAGTTATCTTTTACAGAAAAATTAAGCTTATATTTTTTATTTCCCCAAAAAATCCTAAGTTTTTTTTTTATATCCCCAATGCAAGCCCCAAACCCCAAATAAAATGTTTTGTCCCTTTTAGCAACAAGAAAACCCCTAATTTGGAGTCAAAACCCCTAAACTGGCAGCCCTGCAATTAAGCATAATTTATGTGTATATTCTGTACTTACCCAACAAACACGGAGGTTTGATTTCAAATTGAAAATCATAGCGTTCTCAACAAAAAGGGGAAATTATTTTTCAATTGAAAAATGCCTTTATTTTCAACTTGCTTTCAAACGTAATTCTCAAATGTTTTTCAAACATTTGGGATAAACATTCGGTACCATAGCTAAAAGATGAAATAGTGTTCTTTCCGTCCTCCAATTCTTGGAAAGACAAAATACTTGGCTCCCTTTTATTTTGAGGATTGTAGCACCGCGATCGTTCAAAAAACTTTCTTCACTTTCCCGTTTTATTATTTTTATTATTTTTCTTTTTTTCGTATTTTTAATCATTGTAATTTCTCACAAATAATTTTTATTTTTCACAAGAAAGAAACTGTTCACTTTATATTAAAATGTATTTTTAATAGTAAAACACTGTACAAATTACATTTGTACACTTATAATTCTATATGTACATGTATATTAAAATGTTTCTAATGAATTTAAACCTAACGTATTTTAGTTTATCTTTAACTTTTTATGAATAATACTCACCTCGAATAATATCGTAAATTTGATGTAAGTTGACCGCACTGCAATATTAGTACTCGTCGCAAATTTTCCAATTGTCAATTGTAGCTAATTTTCGTTAACTTTAAGCTGGCGCAACTTACCTTCGGGTTTGTAACTAGTACTTTAGATACTCTTTTTTCAACATCAGAGCGATCAACATCAACAACTACCCAGCAGTGTGGACAGCTTGCGATTTTCTGAAGAAGTTATTTGTATTAAACCGTATGTATTTATGCAATAGAATTTGAATTGTAATAAACCCCATTCTTGGAAAAAATTCTAAAACCTCTCTTTTCACTTCCTACCCTTAAATCACCCTATTATAATTACTCCTCTGGAGCAATTATAATAATAATTCTCCTTTAGATAATGACTGTTTGACTCTCAGCGGCCAACTACCTAGAAGAGGATTATTTTATACTGGTGTCAACCCACACACCAGTACAACACATGTAACACCAAGGAAAAAAATCAACTTTAATCGCCATTTTTAATGCTTACATTTATTTTTCGCTTTAGTATTGCCAAGTTTATTTTTGATTTGATTTTAACATTTGACAAACATTTGACATCAAATTGATAAAACATTTGATATCAAATGTTTATTTTCAAATCATTATCAATTTGCATTTAAATGTTAAATAAAACAATTGAAAAACGTTTGATGTCAAATGATAAAGTCATTTCATATCAAAGGTTTGACTTCGTGTTTGTTGGGTAGGCGTAAATTGTTTTATCGTTTTGTACTTGTTATTATAGATATGTACATACTAATTAGCTTGACATTTTTATTAAATCCTAAATTTTAATATCAGCATTAAAATAGTTTAACATTTTAAATAATCTTTAAAATGCAGAATTCCTTTGAATTTTATTATTCCAAAAAGTTTGTAAATTTACTTGACATTCTAACAAAAGATTGGCAATCTTATGTACCTGCATCATCCTTAATTGCACTTTTTATTTAAATTTTTTCATTAAAGTGGATTTTTGTTTTTTATTCTTTACAATTGAAACATTTTCAAATAAAATGTGAGTGTTGGGTTAGACATACATGTGTACATAAAACATAGAGCCGGTCACTGTTGCCAATTTGACGGGTTTACCGCGATTCTAGCGGTTTTTACGTGTCCACCGCGGTAAAATTTCCGGTTTGGCGGTTAGCGGGATATCTAGCGGTTTTTTAATATCATTAGAAAATACCATTTTTGTTCTAGGCATTTGAAAATTAAAATTTTTATCTCGAAATAAGAGATTTGTTTTCAATTAAAGTAATTAAGTTATAAGAAAAAATTGGTTTTTTGTGGAAATTTAATTTGTTTCCGCAAAAAAAAATTCTACAACGTTTATTTAACTTCCTAATAAGAAAATTTATACAATCTGCTTATTTTTAGGACGTTAAATTGAAATGTATTAACATTACCGCCTTATTTCGTGCGAAATATTTGTCCTGCCAAAAAAAAAAAAAAAAATAGACGTGATAGAAAAAAACTGTGAACGGGCTTGAATTTATTTAAAACAATTTTTACGGCAGACCAGTGTTATCAACTTTTATCGATCAAAATATAATCTTTAGTCAAAGCTAAAGTTAAAAAGGTGTGGTCTACAGCAATTCAATGTTTATATTAAAGCACTTTAGCAATCAAAAATTAAAAGTATTTTTTATTATGCCTCGGATAAAACTTCCACACGGTTGTTAAACCTAATTCCAAACAACGTACTGTAATTCGAGAATTCAAGAAAAACTGTTTGTGATGCTTTAAAAAAAACAAGAAAGCGCCATTTTACGCCTTTGGCTAGGTTTATATAAGTATGCTGTTTAGTATAAGCAAACTTGTAACTAGATATGCCAAAATTCTTCTATATTTTTATTTAAGTTCACGGATACAAACCATATTTCTAGTTTTCCTAAAAAAGTGAACAATTATTTGTATTAATCTAAGCGAAGTCTTCGGAGCAGCGAAACAAAAATTATCTATTTGTTTGTTAGGATTGTAAACAGTTTTAAAGCATGAATGTTTAAAATAATGGCCAGCAAAAACTTTTAAAATTTATAAACGTTATAAAGCAGTAGTGGCCATGTTATCCATATATACATATGTTTATTCAACCTTTTTGAATTAATGTCCCTCAGAAAGTAAATTTAGGTATATATCAAATATAAAATAGTGTAAAATTTCAAATCGACTGTCTTGCAATTTCTTCCTTCTTTTCTTTAACGATTTTTTTTTAATGTTGGTCTACGGTCTAAAATTTTTAGCATCATTACCAAAACTAGATTAAGTGCTCTCTAATGTCTGGATAGATTTCAAGCAATACAAATCCATGAATTTTATATGAATATCCACATTTTGTACGTTCGCGGGGCTAAAAGAGTCAGTGAAATTAAAAACCTTACAATATAATTTTAATTGAAAAAAAGCACCCTATATTTGGATTTGTATAAACATTTCACATAATATTGAGATTTTAGAGATATTTGTAAAACATTTTAAGCTAAATAAAAAATTTAGCGGTTTCTAGCGGTTTTTGAAGTGCGATTTGACGGGAAGTCTTCATAAAAAGTTGGCAACAATGGAGCCGGTTCACACAGGTGAAGTTTGACTCGTCAAGTCTTGAGTTTTTAGGAGAGAGGGGAAAAGAAATGGCACTCTCTTTTCCCTTCTCTCCTAAAAGCTCAAGACTTGACGAGTTTCGTCGGATGACTATGTAAATCACACCCATATGCGAAAATATGCAAAAACCCGCGGCCACAATATTTTTTAATTTAAAGAGGGATAAAAAACATACAATTTGATGCATAAGGCGTTGTGGGCAGATGAGGGCCATATCACTAAAAGTCTACGTGAAAAAGAAGTTTTTGAAAAACGTGTGTTTTAAAATGGTCAAAAAAGTATTCTTCAGCGATATTTTTATGGGCTCATATTTTTGCAGCTTTTGTTATTTAATTTGGTAGATAATAAGTTCAAATTTAATGTTTGTATGGTTTTGGGATAAACTTAAGTTTTTTAAGTCTTTTATGACTATGCAACCACAATATATGCAATATAAACATACTTTCAACGGACACAAACAATAAATCTCGCCAAAAAAACAACAAAATTTGTTAGATTCATAAAATTTAGAGTGCTATCAATAAATTTTGTGCAATAAAGCTTAAAAAAAACAATAACTTTTTTGATTTTTGGCCTATGGGGAAAACCACTGTTCACCGGTTTCATTTCCAAAAAGGAGACAAAATATCATTATATTTTTACATTGGTTGATTATGAATGTTACGTGTCGACTGTTTCAAAAAGTGAAAAAAATAAACATTTTGAGTAAATACCCTATTGTTGAACATAAATTTTAGGTGCCAAACAACATTATTTTCTAGTAACAGGAGAGGTTGTTAAAAATTTAGTTTTAAGCAAGTATGATAGGAACCAGGTACATATGTTCATTAGGGAGAGTTTTCATTAGTTACCCATGTTATTCAAATTAATTTATTTTATTTGTGACGCTTGCTTTAATTTTATTTCGATATTTTGGTTTTGTATGACTTGGGTTTTGAAATCGAGAACAAAATTTCTAATGAATATACCTTGTACTTATTATACCAGGGTTTTAAGTTAAATCAAAGTGTTTGTTTTTTCTGGTGTTCGTTATAACTAAGTTTTGTATATAATAAAAATTTAATAAATCACTATAACAATTCAAATTAAATTGACAGTCGTATAATCACTAATTCAATTTTAAGGCAGTTGCCTTAAAATATTTTAATTAAAATATAATAAATTTTATTTTAAACTGTGCCAGTTTAAATCACTCTCCGGACTTTGAGAATGTATCAGTTTTAAACACAGAAAAAACTTATAAACGACGTTTAATGCTAGAAATGTTGCAAATCATTAAAGTACCAGAATAGTTAAGAATTAATTTTAAATCAGACACGGAAAATGTAGCAAAAAATTATAGACATTTAGTGTATAAAAACAATACAGGAAATTAAAAAATTTTTTAGAATGTAATAGATTATTTGTATAAAAATTTTTCTAATTGTAACTAATTTTTTCTATTGTGACAATTGTTATTATTTTTTCATTATTTTGTGAACGTTATTTTTATTGTTTAATTTTCTCCCTGACGATGATACACATTGCTGTATCGAAATATTGGGACTTTTATAAAATAAATGTTATCTAATTTTTTATATAAAAAAGAAAAACCTCAAGCTTAATAAATAATATTGGAATAAAATAAAATAAAATATGTAATACAACTAAATTTTCAAGCTTGAGGTCTTTTTTTATTTTATATAAAAAACTTTAACGTTTATTTTTAACCAATATTTCGGCACTTCTTTGAGTGCCTTCTTCAGGGTTCTTTTTTAACAAAAAATTAACAATTTTTTTAAAATAAAACAAATTTAACAAAAATTGACAAACATGAAAATTTTTTGGAATTGAATAAAAATATTTTTCAATGCAAACTTGATCTATTACAATATACAAACATTTTTTTTACCTTCCGTTTCTGTTTTTATAAATTAAATGTCTACACTCACAATATTATTACAGTAACGGACTGTAGTTTATTTAAGAAATATTCCGTTCAGTCATTTTTAAATAAATAAACATTTAAAATTCTAAGCAAATTTATTTTTAACTGATTCTAACAGTTATTCAAAAAACTAAGTGCATATTAATACGGATTTTCAGTTGCAGTTAATTTTGTCCGTTGATTAAGTTTAAATTCTTCTTTATGTAAAATAAAATGAAAATGTAATTTAAAGCAACGAAAAGTTCATTTAATTTTTACTGTCAAAAATTCAACCGCGAATTCCGTAAAAACAAATCAATATTCAGTTATCTTTTATAAATTAATTGTCAAAAAATTAACTACATATTCCGCAAAAACAAATAAATATGCAGATATTTTATAAAATTTTACTGTCAAAAATTCAACACCATATTCAGTGAAAACAATTAAATATTCAGTTATTTTACATATATAATTTTACTACTAAAAATTATTTTTTACTTACCTATAAAAAATGAATTGCTTGTTTTGTGTAAGCAATACCCATTTTCTATTTGTTAAAATAATTTAGTTAAATACATCAAATTTTAAAAGTAAAATAATTGCGAAGCCATATCGGTCATGCTGCTGGTGTCTTATAATTGGGAGTTCTTCTGTAAACAACGTGGTCAGTACAACAAAAGTAAAACAAACGTGTGTAACTGGGTAAGTAAATAAAAATATTCGCCCTCTCTCGATTATAAGAAAAACAAGCGGACAGGTGTCTGTCTGGTAGTTTTAGAAATTCGGCTCTTTTGTGGAGTAAACGAAAATTTAATAAAATAACTGAATATTTAATTGTTTTTACTGAATATGGGGTCAATTTGACAGTAAAAAATTGACAGTAAAATTTTAATAAATAACTGAATATTTAATCGTTTTTACTGAATATGGTGTTGAATTTTTGACAGTAAAATTTTACAAAATAACTGAATATTTATTTGATTTTACGGAATATGGTGTTGAATTTTTGACAGTAAAAATTAAATGAACTTTTTGTTACAAATAAATGAAAAATAGGTAGACCGGTTTTTAATTGAACTTTCATTTATTTTATACTACAATTTCAGTTAATTTTACGTACAGAATATTGTGAGTGTATAATTTTGTGCTACATTCTCAGTGTCAGACTTAAAATTAATTCTCGTTTATCGGTACATTTATGATTTGTAACATAAATCTAATAAATCTACGTTTATAATTATTTTCTGTGTTTAAAACAGTTGCATTTTCAAAATCTGGATAATCGTTTAGATTAGCACAATGGGATGATAAAGCTGTTTTTTGTGATGAAATATGTCTATATTTTTGATGTAGCACAAAATTATAGACATTTAATTTCTAAAAACAGAAACGGAAGGTAAAAAATTTTTGTATATTGTAATAGATCAAGTTTGTATTGAAAAATATTTTTTATTCAATTCCAAAAAATTTTCATAAGTTTGTCAATTTTTGTTAAATTTGTTTTATTTTAAAAAAATTGTTAATTTTTTGTTAAAAAAGAACCCTGAAGAAGGCACTCAAAGAAGTGCCGAAATATTGGTTAAAAATAAACGTTAAAGTTTTTTATATAAAATAAAAAAAGACCTCAAGCTTGAAAATTTAGTTGTATTACATATAATAATAAAGGTCGAATAAAATACATATAATATAAATAAAATAAAATAATTTAAAAATTACTATAAAACCAATTTCAGATTTCATTTATTTATGCATCCAGCTATTAAAGCAGAACTTTTAAAAGAAAATGAAAATAATAAAAGTAATCAACAGTTTATAGAGACCGTATCAATACCAGGCTATAAACTTTTTTCGGAAATGCCAAACAGTAAAAAGCGTTTTTTAAAATCGCATTTTCCATTCTCACTGTTGCCGCCCAGTGTTATGGAACAAAAAAGTAAAGTGAGTTTATGTTTATCTATATTTTTTTAAAATTTTACATAATTTCCTTTTTTACTCAAGATCATTTATGTTGCTCGTCGGGTCCAAGATGTTGCGGTTTCATTCTTTCATCTCAATCGCTTATTTCGTACTCAAGGTTATGTGGGCGATTTTGAACGTTATTGGGGCTATTTTGAGAATGGTTTAAGTAATTCTATCGCTACATATATAAGTATGTATACCGTAATTTAATAATTATTTTTATATACCAGATCCCTGGATGCCTTACTACAGTCACTTGCGAGAAGCAAATCAATTTAAAAACAATACAAATGTTTTGTACCTTCAATACGAGGATATGGTTTCAAATCTTGAAGGATCTATTATAAAGATTGCCAACTTTTTAGATTGTTCTTTGGACAAATTAAAAATGGGAGAAATGCTTGAACATTTGAATATTACAAATTTTCGAAATAATCCAGCCGTTAATAGTCAAGAATTAAGTGCTGTAGGTATTTTAAATAAATCACAAGATGGTTTTGTTAGAAAAGGTGTTGTTGGTGCGTCCGAAAATGAATTTCGTAAAGTACCTGGCTTACTAGAAAGAGCAAATCAGTGGATAGCAGAAAATGAAAATAAATTGAAAAAGTAAATAGTGATTGGGTGCGTATGTTTTGGACAAAGCTGATGTGAAGGGCTCGAGAGTTGAACCGATCCAATACATAATCTAATATACATACATATATCTAGTTCAAAACTGGTGCCGAATTCTCCACAAGGTTTAACTCTATCCAGTTATATAACAGGCTAAATTAAAAAGTGTTTCGTTCCTAAGGTAACGGTAATAAACCCAAGTCAATGGCTGCAGAAATTAATGGTAGTTCATTCACGCAAACTCAAAATATTTTCCTCTCTTCTTTGTTTTGGTTCGCTTCAGCTCATAGTCCTATATATAAACCCCACTTTAAAGAAGGGAAAATTGGGATATATTTGAATTAAGACATTTATAATTTATAACCGATAAATACATACATACATATGTACATATTTTTCCCTACAACATAAACATAATTGTCAATTTTAAAATATGTGATTTATTTAATTAAAATTATGTTAATATTGTTTAAAATTTTTATTTTTAAATAAACTTATTTTATATAAAAAATTTAAAATTTTCGGAGTTCAATATTATATAATAAAAAAAAAATTTTAAATAATAGCGGTTTTCACCCTTGATAGTAAAGTCCCTTGTAGTCCTTGTGAATCTTATTACTTTAGTTAAAGTACTAAGATTTACAACACTGCAACAACAAAATGTATAAGACTATAATTTACTACACTGTGGTTGAAAAATCCAACAAAAAGCTGTAGTAAACACGTTTGTTAAACTATATCTGTCTCTTTCCCTCACTCAGCAACTTCATTAATTTACAATACTAACGAAAAAGACACTCATGCTTTGTTGTATAAAATCATTTTAAGAAAAGCAGAGTTGTACACCTAATACAAAGGGTGAAAACCGCTAATAAAAGTAACATTGTAATAATTAATTTAATTAAAAGATCAATTAAATTACCCAAGAATTAAAAGCAAAACTCAACAACACCAAAAAATCTAAAAAACATAAAGATGTTTATACAAATGTCAGCCAAAAGTCCTACTATATTTCCCGTAGGGATCTTGCTTACCGGTCCCATTTATCTGATAGAGTTGAATCTTGAACTCATCAGGAGAAACATTAAATACCCTCAAAGATCCAGGCAACTTATTATATAACCGGCACACTTACAAAAAATGAACGCTAACGGAAATGAAATGCGAGTACAAGAGTTCAAACTGACTGTTTGAAATGAGCTCTTTAGATTAAAATCATTTCTTGATGTTGGATAAAAAGGATTCAATCATAAAATTAGAGTGGTCGTTGCAACTGATCACAATAAAATCGTGTTCGAATCACCGAGCTGAAAGCCGAGTACAAGTTAGCTGGTGTTCATAAACAAATGCATCGCTTTTAAATAAACAAATCCAAGCGTAATTTTGCGATCGATTCATACTTCTTACTGATTTTTTTTGGTTCGTGAACGAGAACAAAACTGTAGAATACTATTTGGATTTATACTGAATTTTTAGATGTAGTCAACGTTACCGTTAAAAATTTTCAAAAAAAGGCACAAAAAGGGGATTTTCAAAAGAAAAGTGGCACATAAAAAAAGAATTCTGGGAAAAAAGGAGCAACTTAAAAAAAAGACGATTTTCATATTTGTTAAGTTATTTTCAGCATTTAAAAAACTGCAGTCAAAGTAGAAAAACTGCCAATTCTTCCACTTCTTCATTTGTCATTACCCAAAGAAAAACTGTTGCTTTTACTTCCGATTCACTAAATATAAGCAGTCGAAAAGTTGTACACAAATTTTTGTTTTTTGCTCGACAGTTTTTGGTTTCGACTACATTCAAACCACATATACTTTTCTCTTTTAATCCCGTTTTCCTCTTTGGAAATCGCCTAATAGAAATTTTTTTATATGTTTATATGGAGACACAAATGTATGAGTATCAAATTTTATAATTTAAAAATTGCTTCATTCTGAAGAAAACTTAACAGTATTGAAATTCATTATAAGGAGATCCAATTATACTAACAAGTGTTTGTCTAATGATCAAAATTTGGCCATATATGATGAAAATATAGTATATCTAAGTATATATGAATTTACATGTTTCAAGCATTCATTTTTTCCGTCTTAGTCGATTGGTTTGGCGACGGACCAACCTCCGGTTCATATGTTCCACGTGAGTGGTTGACAAACAAAGAAAGATATCGTTCTTAACTGGTTTGCCTGTGCTGATTTATAAATAACATTTATATTATAATCAAAATGTTCGAAAACCGGTTTCTTGAAAATGTCGAATAATCGACCACCCTATTTTTTGATAATTAGAAAAACAAAATTATTTTATGTGTTTTGCATATGTACATATGTGTCAATATCAAATTTGACCGCTTCCCTGCAAATAATAGGACCAGTCCAAACACGCGTGTAAAGAGTAGTCCACAAAGGAACAGGACTAGTCCAAAAGTAACCCAAACGTATGGAAAAAACCTGGTCTATTTAACATTACGATGTCCTAGGAGAGGATCATATAACCCACCTTTGGACCACTAAGGAGTAGTTTTAAAACTACTCCATGGTATATAACCCACCTTTGGACCACTAAGGAGTAGTTTTAAAACTATTCCATGGTATACTCAAGAGGATTAGTTTTGAAGTCGTTTAAAAACGAAAGCACGTCGTTAAAAAACGAAGACATGTCGTCTCACTACCCTGCAAATAATAGGACCAGTCCAAACACGCGTGTAAAGAGTAGTCCACAAAGGACCAGGACTAGTCCAAAAGTAACCCAAACGTATGGAAAAAACCTGGTCTATTTAACATTACGATGTCCTAGGAGAGGATCATATAACCCACCTTTGGACCACTAAGGAGTAGTTTTAAAACTACTCCATGGTATATAACCCACCTTTGGACCACTAAGGAGTAGTTTTAAAACTACTCCATGGTATACTCAAGAGGATTAGTTTTGAAGTCGTTTAAAAACGAAAGCACGTCGTTAAAAAACGAAGACATGTCGTCTCACTACAAACACTTTTTAACAATGACATGGTCCATGCTTGCATTTCATCGGACCAGTCCATGGAGTAGTCCATTTTATCAAAATGGGTCAGGTGGTCCAATTTTATTTGCTGGGTACAAACACTTTTTAACAATGACATGGTCCATGCTTGCATTACATCGGACCAGTCCATGGAGTAGTCCATTTTATCAAAATGGGTCAGGTGGTCCAATTTTTTTTGCTGGGTTATAACCATGATACAAATACACAAGGTAGTCAGTGTTGCCAGAACTTTTAGAGGAAAAATCAGCAAAAAAACCATAATTTTGTATCAAAAATCTCCAAAATCTGCGTCAAGGTTTAAAAAATCTTCAATAAACCTTCAAAACACATTTATTGCATTTTTTATGCAGTTTATTTAGAAAAAGATATTACATACAATTAATTTCAAAATATGTTCCCGAATTTAAAATCGATGGTAGTTTAAAATGTGATTCTGGTAAATATGAGTGGTCCTCGAAGTATGTGGTATAAAAAAGGAAATATTTTTTTTTAAAAGTTATAAAAATTTGTTCCATTTTATGAACATGGCTAATAATTTATGGATATTATTACATTAAAAATATCTATCCAAATTTAATTACTCAGGCTGAGTAAGGATTAGTCACATCTTTGTTAATTTAAACAACAAATTAAAATTTAATTGCGGGATGGCATAAGTCCCGTGATATTAATGTGTCAAGACAATGCGAATTTTTAATTTTTAAGTTTTCTTTTGTGAAAAATTTTTCTACTAATGAATCTATTTCCACACGATTCTTTCATGAATGATTGATATAATATATTTATTTATCAATGCAAAAAGTGGAAATAGTACAATCATGACAATATAAACAAGTTTCCACCGAGCTAAAAAATCTGCAATGTCAAACCAAAAATCTGCAAATCTGCATTTTGACAATTTTGGGGTAAAAATCTTCAAAATGCAGATAACTAAATCTGCACTTCTGGCATCGCTGAAGGTAGTTCCACTTCTCTCTCAGAAATTATTTTTTGAATTTTATTGGAATTATTTGAAGTTTTTATTTGTATCAAGTTTCAAATAATTCCGATAAACTTCAAAAAATAATTTCTGAGAGAGAAGTGCAACTACCTTTTGTGGTCTTAAAAGCCCTGCTGATATTAGCTAAAATCACTGTTGGATGTCAAAATTTTGTTTATTATCTTTGTTTCTGTCTTGTTTTATTTCTGTTTTTGACATTGTATAATGATTTTACAAAAACAAATTGCTTGTGGTTTTTGTACGAGTTGTACTTATTGTAGTACCGAGATTACCTGGGGTGAATTCGCCTTGCTTATAACTCTGAAAATATTGAACAGATTTTAATAAAATATATATTGTGCACTTCTTCCAGTAAATAAATTTCAAATTGTGTATTTTTTTATTCTAGTCGCTTGGTAAACAGAGGAGAAAAGTGTTCTTAACTGTTTTGCCTTAATTAATTTGTTCATTATGTACATATATGGTGAGCATCATTGTATAGAAGTTCACCATAGAGAAGTTAGTGAAAATACATGTATTGTTTGAAAGTTAACGTGTATGAACTGTTGCATATAATTTACCCTTCACTACAGCTGAAAATATATATGTAAGTTTGTCATTTCATTTTTAATTTTACAATTTATTCAGCGGATGCTTTACTATGTGGTAAAGTAAAAATATACGAACATATCGAGCCCTAATAGCAAAAATGATGTAACCAACAACATTTTAGATTTTTGTTTTTTGGTGAAAATCGATAATTGTTGATCATTTGCATCATCTCAAAAAATCTCATATCTCTGGGGAGTACCGTTACGAAATAAGAGCAAAAGCAATTTGCAACGAAACCCTAGACTTGAAGCAAAAATATTTTAAAAATACCTTCTCCTGTAAAATTTTATTTTTGTTGGTTATATCATTTTTGCTATTAGGGCTCGATATAAAAGCTGGAAGGCTCATCTGCGCTCATTGATTGCCAATATAAAAAAAAATAAGTACAAAAAGGGCGCATAAATAAACAAAATGATAAAAAAGGGGATTTAAAATAAAGGGGCAAAGAAAGTGGCAAGGCAGTCAAAAAAGGGGCAAAATGCGACTTTAGTCCAGTGTTACCAACAGCAAAATTCAAAATTACACTTAAGATGAAGCAAATTTAAATGAAATTACACCTGATATAAAATTGAAGTTTTATTTAAAAAAAGACATTTACAAAGAAGCAAAAACACAGCAAGCTCATTGAAAGAAAATTAATATTAGTCAAACCGTTAAGATTCGTATTGCAATTTAAAATAAATTAACAAAAATAACATTGAAGACTTGAAAACAATTAAAAAAACATAAAATAAAACTCCTTAAATAATGAGTTTAACTTCCACACTTGGTTGCATATATCTAGGAAAGGTACAAAAGCTCATAGCCATTTTCTTTATAATGGGTGTTTTTTTAAGCCCGATATAGCTTAAGAAAGGTTAGCAGTCAAACGAACTGTCATACTGCTCTAACTTTTTGCTCAGGCACATCAACATGAATAGATTCTTGCTTGAAAAATATAACAACAACCACACAGACAATTTGTTGTGTTGTTATGTGTTTGCGCTTTTGCTTTTTTGCAAGGGTGCAACTTGTGACGTGAATACCCTTATTGTTTGTTTATGAAAAGTTTTTTATAAAAAGAAAAATTGAAACGGCATCCAAGCCCCATTGAACAGGTCTGTGCAAGAAGTCTGATGATCATTGTTTTTGTTCTTTTGATCTGTCAAAAGTTGTTTACATTTTGCTTACATGTGCATGTATACTTTTGTTTACGTTTATACACGTTTTTTTCCTTTTGCTTTGTATGAACAGGTCTGTGCAAGAAGTCTGATGATCATTGTTTTTGTTCTTTTGATCTGTCAAAAGTTGTTTACATTTTGCTTACATGTGCATGTATACTTTTGTTTACGTTTATACACGTTTTTTTCCTTTTGCTTTGTATGTGGTGGTTTTTGACAGTTTTGACGATCCTTTTATCGTTTTTTTGTTTTTGTACAAGTAAGCAGACCTGATAGATAGGCCTTGACGGCATCTTACTTGGCAAGATTGAATAAGGTGACACAACTATGCTTTATAAAACTAACACCGTCAAAATAACTTGGTATTAACGGAGAACATTTTATTTCATTGTCACATCTATAGTTTCATCAGCAATTAACACATAATATGTTGGGCAAAAAAGCTAAAGTGTGTTTGCTTTGCGACCAGTGTTCTAAATTTGCTATAATAAATATATGTTGTACATTTTCTTAAACCGACCAAAATAAGACTTGGCCTACCATCCGACCAAACCAAAAATATCCGACCAACATAGGTCGGAAAATACCAAGTTCGGCAACCCTGGTGTATATATTATCAAAAAGGTTGAATAAACATATATATATATATGGATAACATGGCCACTACTGCTTTATAACGCTTATAATTTTTAAAAGACCGCTTAGATTTATACAAATTATTTTTCACTTTTTTAGGAAAACTAGAAATAAGGTTTGTATCCGTTAACTATAATAAAAATATAGAAGAATTTTGGCATATCTAGTTACAAGCTGGCTTATACTAAACAACAAACTTATATATGTAAGCCCATGTAAAAGCGTAAAATATTTCGCTCGAAATAAGGCGGTTATGTTAATACATTTCAATTAAACTTCCTAATAAGAAAATTTATAAAATCTGCTTAAAACGTAAAATTTTTTATTGCGGAAACAAATTTAATTTCCACAAAAACAAATTTTTTTCTTATCACTTAATTACTTTGATTGAAAACAAATATTTTAAATCTCTTATTTTGAAATAAAAATTGTAATTTTCAAATGCCTAGAACAAAAATTGTATTTTCGAATGACATTAAAAATCTGCTAGATTTCCCGCTAACCGCCAAAACGAAAATTTTACCCCGATTGACACGTAAAAACCGCTATAATCGCGGTAAAACCGTCAAATTGGCAGCAGTGCTTTTAGTACTTTTAGCCAATCGGCTGTTTCTTCTATTTTTCGTGGATAATACGCCCTACTAGAAATGCATAACCAAAACAAAAAAAATTACTATTACTATAACACTATATTGGTCAACACTACCGGTCATATAACTAGTAAAATGACCGGTAGTCTTCTTGTAGGGCGTATACCCTATTTGCAAGAAAGTACCCTACAAGAAGACTACCGGTCATTTTACTAGTTATATGACCGGTAGTGTTGACCAATATAGTGTTATAGTAATAGTAATTTTTTTTGTTTTGGTTATGCATTTCTTGTAGGGTACTTTCATGAGTAAGCCCCAGGTTAAAATATATGCAAAATATAAAAACGCTACATTCGTATTATGTATAAATAAGCTGCCACCATTAAAACTGCTATCGATAACATTTTCACCACAAGGACTATCATCTCTAGCAAACACATTGTAAACAATAGATTTTTAATAACTCTGAAAATCTTAAAATATAAATAAAATGTTAGATGGTTGGTATTGTCGCACACTTGCTAATGAACAACAAGCTGCTCAGCAAAACGATAATGAACAAAATATGGGTTTAAACGACGATACAGATTCTGATAGCCAAGACAATGATGAAAGTCGGCGGGGTGGAGTAGCTACCAACAGCTCAGTAGATTATAAGAAACAATATCGCTATTTAAAGAGAAAACTTAAATTTTTGATTTATGTAAGTAAACACACAACTTATTTTATCACAAAAACTATTGTGGTTAAAACTAAATAAAAAGTCTGTTCTCATACAGATGTAGCTTAGCTTTGTGTATACACTTTTGTGTTGTTTTGGAAATCTGAAATTCAAATTTGCTTTTAAATTTTAGGAAAACGAATTTTTTCAAGATGCTTTAAGATCTAATCAAAGACGTTTATTAAAAGTCTCTAAGGATCGGGCGTTTCTTTTAGATCGCTTGTTGCAATATGAAAAACCAGAAAACTCTTCTTCCGAAAGTGAAGGTACTGAAGAATCTTCTGAAGATGAGTCAACAAAAGAAATTAAAAAGTAAGTTTACTATAACTATAAAATAATCAATCATAAAAAAAACATTTTTCTTAAGGCGTAAATTAGAACAAAGTGTAAATGGCACTGCAACTGGTTCAACGCGAGGTCGCAAAAAGAAAAATTCTGCACCAACTCCTGCAGAACCCATAGAACAAATACCAAACACCGCATATAACAATTTAGATGTAGGTGTTAATCAACAAGCTCAGGCAGAGGTGGAGAGACAATTATCCAAGCGAGTTGTAATGGATATGATACCGGAGCGCGCACCAGCCACTGTGCCGGCAGAAATGTTTAGCAACGAGCCTTCGTTGGATAGTGAACCCACAGATCATTTGGTAGATGGTTCATCTCCAACGCATGTAGCAGCAGAAGAATGTGTCCCCATGGAATATAGTAATTAGGATGAATACAAAATTGTAATTAGTTACAATTAATTAAATAGTTTTTTTTATATTTTAATTATAGAATTTTTTATTATTTAAATTACACATCTAATATCTTTACGGGAGTAAAGGAAATGAAAAAGAATACTAAATATTTACTTACAAACTAAAAGAAAATGTTGAAAAATTTGCTTAAAATAGAATTTACGACCTTAATGTGCCAACGGCCAATAGCAAGTTTCTTCGCGTAAAATGCAATGTCATAAAAGGTGTTGATTTGGTGGGAAAAGCTCTCAATAAATAGGAATCGCCTTCACTTATTTCAGGGTTATGCGAAGCATTGGTGCTTTGAGTAATATAGTCTTCAGTTAGTTTTGTGAAGTCCCAAAGGGTAAGATAACAATCAAGACCGCCTACGGCCAAGACAGTTCCATCTCTACTGAAACACATGGTTTGTATTGAGCCTGTATGTCTCACTAAAGAAGTGACCAGTTGTCCATGCGAGAGATCCCATACTAAAACATTGTTATCTGATGAACCTGAAGCTAAGTACCGACCACAGGTAGAAAATGATAACGCGTTTATTTGGCCCTTATGACCTGTCATTAGACGCACTAGTTGACCTGTTAAGACATCCCATAGTCGTATAGTTCTATCACTAGAACCACTTGCTATATAATTAGAATTAGGATGGAATTGTACACAATCTACGTCCGAAAGATGGCCCGTAAATATTCTTAATGGTTGATTTGAATCAGTGGCCCAAAGGCGCGCCGTTTTGTCATATGAACAGGAAGCAAAATAGTAGCCATGCGGAGAAAATCTTACATCCCAAACAGGAAACAAATGTCCTTTAAATACAACTATACAGGTCCAAGTATGCAATGACCACAGTCGTATTGTCGTGTCTTCCGAGCAAGAGAGTAGCATATTTTTTTCTGGGGCAAAAGCGCATCTATACACTGGACCACTATGACCATAAAAAGTTCTAGCTGTTTCGCCGGTTCTATCGTCCATCATGCGCACCAAGACATCTTCTGCATCTTTATCAATATCTTTCAGCATTTCTGAATTCTTCATTTCTCTTAATTTTGAGGGAGTCAAAGACCATACTTTGATGCTAGAATCGGTAAAACCTACTGCCATCATATAAGAATCTTCTGATATTTCAGCACATGTAACACTATTGTGCGAATTTAAAATGGTGTATAAACAAATTGAAGGCAATGACTCTTTATTAAGGGCCATGCGTTTAGATGCCTCTCTCAAAGCCTTAAGCTTTTCTAATTTATCTGCATCTTTAAGCTCGGGTAAAGGTATACGATCCATAGAAGGAGCATTAGGATCTGATTTAGATTTCTTTGAAAATAGCGGATCTTTCTTTGGTTTTTTCTTTTTAGGCTTGTCAGGTGCATCGGGATCATTGTCATCTTCTTCTTCAACAGCCGCTGGAGCTGGTGTTGTTAATGACTGAAAGTCTACTTCTTTAAGTAGACCATAGTACACTCTAATTTTGTTATCCTGTCTTTGAGCTTCTCCAATTAAAGAACCAGCTGTGGCATTACACTGCATTTTCGACCTGGCAGTACCTTCGTAGGTATCAAAGTGTAAATACTTTGCCACAATATCTGCAACTAGCTCTTGCTTTCGATCTTGTATATGACGTTTAAACAGTGAATGTGCATCACGTGACATTCGAATAATAAATTTATCTGATTCCATTGAAGTATACCAATCATTGTTTTCCATTTCGGATCGCTTGGTTATTAGCAACAAGTTTTGTAAATCCTCCCGATAGTAGTAATCCAAGTCTAGACCATATTTTTCCACAAATTCTCTAGCAGATTTTGCATAGCCACCTGACACTAGTTTAAAGTATATTTGTACCAGAATGGGGTACAAAACCATAAACAATTCATGTTTATAAATATCTAAGGACTCATCTACAAAACTCCGTAAGTCCCGATAAGCAGCATCATACAACTCAGGATCACTACCTGGGCCCGGTTTTGCTTCAGTATTGGTATTTTCTACATTCTCACCCAAAGCCGATGATAATATCGAGGTTATTTCCTTATCATCCACTTCTTCCAACTCATCGGGTTTGATATTCGCTTCCTGGCACAGCAACTCTTCCGTTTGTTTAAGATTATACTTCTTTATAAGTTTGAGCAAAGCGAGCAAGTCACGTTTATCGGCCATTGGTTTTAGTTCTCCAGATACCGGAGACTCTGTACCATTAACTAATGTATTGGAATTCATAATAATGTCAAATTGTATATTTTTCCCACTTTTTTCTTTAAAATGTATTGTTTATGAATGAAGCGAAAAAAATAGCAAGCTATTCTCAACAAAAATCAAAAATTACATTGATGCAAAAATTGGTAGAAAAAGTGATGCTACCACTAATAAAAAACTTCGTAAAAAAATCATAATTTCGGCTTCAAAAATGGCTATAAAACAAACAAAAAAAAGGAAATACAGTTATCCATGGTGAATATATATTCCACCATGCATTTATCATGCTCTATATTCAGAGCTGCCGTTTTTGGTTATTTCTGACCAAAATTGGTTATATTTTTTTTCAATGTGGAGAATATTTTTTCATTTTGGTAATTTTTTTTTAAAATAACACCCAATTTTCACGATGATTTAAAAGCCATGACTTTTTAGTAGTTTTTTTTTAAAAAAACTTCTAAAAACTTGTTAAATTTTCACAATGTTTCTTTTTTTGAATTTTTTCAAATTAAATTTTTTATTTTTCTATATTTTAATAAGCAATTGTCACTTGTTTATAAAAGAAACACCTAAATTAAAAAAAAATTTAGTGCAAAGAGGAATGTCAAAAAAGAAACATAGCAAATACGATTCATGTCTTTTTTTCTGCCCTGCTTACTTTTCTCCCCCGCTCGCTTCCAAACTGTAATAATACGTACGAATATGTTATTCTTGATACAATTATTTACGATCTCAAATAATGTGTACTGTGTTCTACGATTTTTTCATTATTTGCTACCAATGAACGGAAGTTTTTTATATTTTATCGAAAAAAAAAGATTTTAAGATTTTTGCTAAAGCGGCCCAACACATGCAATATTATTGTATATGATATTCGCCATATTATTTCCATTTTGTCCTATACCATGCAATAAGTCGCACAATGGTTTCATTCATTCAATAAAAAAGTGAGCATAACATATAGCAACAACATAAACAGCGTTTCCACCACATTTCACTTTCTTTTTGTTATGCAATAAAAATAGAAGTCTTTTGATTGTTGCCAGTATATTGTGATACCTTCGAATATTACATACACATTGGCGATATAATTGTACAATACGTAAAATTGAACTTTTTTATTGCAAGTGTATGAGCCGCTTAAGAAAATATTGCCATTTCAGATTTTTATATTAAAAACACCATGTTCTGAAATTGAAAACAAATGAAGTTTTAATCAATGGAGATTTTCAATTATTTTTTTAAATGAGCGTAGTTTTTCTTGATTTTAAGAGTAGTAAAGATAAGTAGTACTTAAAGTAGGAAGTGCATATAATCATTCGGAATCGATTTCAGAAAATTACTGAAAAATTACACAAAAAACGTTTAAGTGTTTCTTAAAACTTGAAAATAAGTTAAATGTTCTGAATTTAGGTTATTTCCAGAAGTATATTTATATACATATTTTATTAAGAATTATAAATTTAAAATTAAATTTAGAAACAAGAGAAAACTGTTTTTATAATATTTTAGATATACATAGGTAAATTAAAAATATTTACATAAAATGCATTTCGCATATTGCCAATCGTTTTAAATTTCGCCAAACGTTAATTTCCATCGACAAAAGGATTAAAAAATCGTCACATACAATAACAGCTAGAAAGCGGAAAACAATTTTTATTTTTTTATTAATAAGATTTCTGTATGACGTGCTAAATTCCCAATTTTTCATATTTGATAAATACACTGAAATTTATTGTTGAGGGAAAGCTAGCTTCTATGCGCATAAAAAATATTCGGCTGTGCCGAACTGTATGTAGAGAAAACATAGATTAACAAACAGGTTAAACAAAACAAAAGGACAAATAATGATTTATTCATTTAAAAAATAAAAATTATATAAAAGTTAATTAAATTTTTTTGAAAAAAATATTATTTACAGCAAATACTTTGGTATTTAAACTATGTTCAGTAACACGGTCAATTGAGATCATTAAGATTTTCTTAAAATTTGGAAACATTATCAGGCATTTTAAAATAGTAAATAAATTTATTTTTAAAATTTATTTTTATTTACAAATTTTAAAATAAAAAGCATAATTCAAAAATTATTTTAAAAATTTTGAATTGTTAATTTTCCCTGAAGAATTCAGAAGAAGCTTACAGAATCGAAACTTGTCGAATTATGATTTGGCGTGAAGAGTCAGTGTTCAAAAATAGTCCCAGACTACTGACTAACTTCCTATGCGCTCGTTCAAAACTATTTTCGCCACTTCTTTTGCAGCTTTCTATTTTTCGACTCATTGATAAATTTTATTACACAACTGGTATATATTTTTTTTAACACTTGTAATGACGAACACTTTTATTTAAACTTTTCAAAGGAATGAAAACAATTTGAAAAAAAAAATGAATAATAGGTAACCGATCTTTTTAAATAATCTGTATTCAAAATTATATTTTAATGTAACCAGTAATAAGGTGTTGGTAGACTTTATTTTGAAAATATTACAATTACGGCCCCTATTACAGTTCACAACTAAACTCAAGTTGTAATTTTTTAATTTTTGTACTTTGGTTTACAACTTTGCTATATTACGGCGAATAAAAGCATTTACAAATTACAACCCAAAACAATCAGTTGTCTTATTATTTACAACTCAACTGAGTTGAGTTGTGAACCATAATAAGGGCATACTTTTCAAAACAACTTATTCCGATTAAAAATTATTTTTAGTAAAACTTTATGAATTATTTCGGATTTTTTAAGTATTTTAAATATTTCATTGTAAACAATTTTATTAGCGAATTATTCAGGCTCAAGTTTATTAAATTATTTTCCTTAGAAAGATAATTCAATTTTTACAACTTTCATAACTTCTACGAATACAGAAAATGGTAATTTTGTATTTAGACAAGTGGCAGAATAGAATACATGTGAATGAAATGAGCTTGATTATAAAATTTACAAATATAATTGTTCGAAATAAAATATTTAAAATACTTAAAAAGTCCGTTTTTGAATCCGTCTACATAACGAATTAAAATAAGTTTTCAATACAGTGTCTGTCTGTATGGTGTTAGTACCTTTTTAGTGTACCTTATATGCGTACATACATACATGCCACCTCAATTACTGTAGAGTAAATGGCATACATAAAAGATCAAATAACGGCACTTACCCAATTACTCAATGTGTTCGAACATGAGTCAATACAATGGTAAAGCAGATCAATCAGAATGTGAGTGACATGATTTTGGATTGTCTAACGTAAATGAGTACATTCCTTACTCATGCATTCTGATTGGTCATAGCATTTTGTATAAGGAAAACCCATGTACTGATAGAGAGGCATAGATTTTAAGAATTAATATTTACTATAAGTTAGAATAAGTAGGCAATATTATAGAATTAGTATAATAAGGGCAGTAGCTCACAAATAAAGCAGACTTGAATGAATGCCTCTCCAACAAAATCTAACAGATTTTAATGAAATTTAAAACATTGATAGATCCATTTTTATATAGACACATAAGCTATATATTTAAAAAAAAAATATGACTAGGAGGGAGATAGGGTCAGTTTCTGCCACTCCAAAACTAAATATCTAACAGATTTGAATGAAATACGTTTTTGATCGATTATTAAAAAATATTGGTTAAACAGCAATTTTGACACACATTCACAATTACATGTGACTTAAAAAGATGACAAGTCAGATGTAAAACACATGTCATCTGCATGCACCTTTAATGAGTTGACATTGCAGCTGCTTTTGAGGTAACTTTGTAATGAATTCGCCTTGGTTGTATTTTTTCTAGTACTATAATTTGCACCAATGTGTTATTATATTATTAAAACAGGGAAGTTGTAGGAAAATGCAATAGAATTGACATTTTTTTTTAAATTTTTATGGAAAAAGACGATACCGAAGTAAATAGAAAAAACGCATAGTATTATTATTGTGCACTTTAAAATTTTTGTAAAAGATAAGCTCAAGAATCTAAAATACGTATAATATTTTTTTGTTGCTCTTTTAAAAAGTAATTTCCAAGGTACGTACATTATACATACATATCTATATACTAGAAAACAAAGAACAAACATAAGTTTTGTCCAGAAAAATTAATCAACGACTTAAGAAAAACAAAAAGTACCCATTGTAGTAGTTATCTTTTAATAAGAGAAATATGTATATGTACATTGAAGTTATTTAAAAACAACAATGCAATCTTTAATAAATGAATATCGTATTTCATACAAACATAAATAATAACTTTTTTAGGTCTTCCCCTTATTGCAGCAGTACGTAGAGGTGGCAGAAACTCATTTCACAATTTTTTTAAGAAATTTTTCCAATTGCCTTTGTTCAATAATTCTACCGTGGCAATATGCCTATATTGTATTCGGTAATTTCACGCGGTACTACGGTACTTGCTAAGTACGCCGAATGTGTAGGAAATTTTGCTGAAGTAACAGATCAAATTATCTCCAAAATCACTATGGATAACCACAAGTTGACCTATTCTCATGGCGACTATTTAATACATTATGTGTGTGAACATAAGTTAATTTATATGTGTATCACCGACAACGTAAGTTTAATGTATATACTAAGTATGGTATCGTTTGATTTATGTTTACAAATAATACTTGTTTCTCATTTAATTTCTAAGGAATTTGAAAGGTCTCGTGCTTTTCTATTTCTGGCTGATATTAAACAGAAATTCATACAAACTTATGGCTTGACAGTCGCCACTGCCATAGCTTATGCTATGAATACAGAATTTTCTAAAGTTTTGGCTCAGCAAATGACTTACTTTAGTCAATCGAATGAGGTCGACGCTATTTCCAGAGTTCATGGTCAAATAGATGAATTAAAAGACATAATGGTTAAAAATATTGGTAACAATAAACAAACAAATAAATTTAATGATTTTTTTTGATTTATTTTGTTTACTTTTGCAGATAATCTAAGAGATCGTGGTGAAAAACTGGAATTACTTGTTAATAAGACCGAAAACTTAAGTAACAACGTAAGTATATTAATTTTATAAATCTAATTTATCAGTACGGGTTGTTATTTTAAATAGTTTTGTTTCAATAAAAAAATAAAGCAATGATAGATCCAAATTCAATGTTTCAAAATCAGGATTTAGATAAATGTTTTTTTGGTCTTGTATGTCTAATCACTTATATCACATGTAATTGATGTAATAAGAATTGTATATTTGTTTGACGATAATGAAGGAATTATTAATTTTTAAGCAGACAAAATGCTAATAGAAGCCAAATATAGGTATTTCCACAGAAAGGTCTATCGCTTGTCAAAATGTCTTGTTGGGTTTTATACGATTAAAGTGTTTATTTTATGTTTGTGGCAATAAGGAAAAAGTGCTTAAGTCTGCTTCTTTAGTTGTAGAAAAAACAAGTTTAAACTTTAAAGGCGAATTTAATAAATTTACTCATATTTTAATATAATCATTACATCTGTGCGTTTATAGTTCTTTGAAGTTTTCATTTCAAAATATTCCTAATGTCCAAGATCAGAAGTAAATTTAAGTTTTTATTTCAAATGTTATTGCACATTCAAAAATATAAGAAAAAAGTCATTTTGCTATAACTTCCTGAAAAAACATACAAAATAATTGAAAATTTGCCCACCGTCTTCAGCACTTTATCTTTTTGCGACAGATATAAGGGGTTTATTCAGTATTCAAATAGACTAAATTGTTCTCAGCTTCTATACAAAACAAATTATACATTCGAAGTAATGGCTTTGACATACCGGCTACAAGGGAGAAAACTTGGAAATTTCCTTATATTTTTTATTATAATATATTGGAATTTCCACATAAAATCTCTTTTTTATAACGTTACGCCAACAAGCAATTAAGTTTGTATATTTGACTTATTGGCATTGGCGCAGGGTATCACAAAGGGACCAATAAAGGACCCAAGTGAGCTGTATTTTGATGGCTGCCCATGGAACCTAACCTAAGCTAACATTTTAAACTAAAAACAAAATGTTTTTTATCCAATTTTATCAAAAATATATCGTTACCATAACTGCAAAAGGCCCTAACTAACCTAAAACTGTTAACCGATTAATTAATACTCGATTAACTGATCGGTTGATTTAAAATTGGCTTTTTTCGATTAACGATTAAACCGGTTAATTTCAGTCGATAAAGCGATTAACCGATGTAAAAAAACATATTTTTTTTGTGTTTTTAATTATGGGTAAGTTTAAAAACTTCAGTTGTTAAGCACCCCGCTTTTTTAAATGCGTTCTACAATTCAATTATGTAGAATTATATTATACAATGTTATCTGTACCAAAGCTCACCAAAAAAGTTACCAAAGTGCTCCAAAAAGTCGCGTTTAGAAATATTTCTTATAAAATATATTTCTTTCTATCATTACATTCTTAAAATACAGTACAACAACAGAAGTTAAGGACTTTGGAAATTAACTTTTTTTGCAGAATTTAGAAGTGTTAAAAATTTAAAAAAATTAAAACAGACTCTAATTGCATAAAGAACAATAGACTATATAATTTTCCGAAATTTTTTAATACTCCTATACAAAGTTAACATTAATTTTCATAAACTTTAAAAATCTTATGACCTAGAGCTTTCAAACTTTTTTATATGAATAGCTCTTGCAAATAAAACTGTTTAAGCCTTGCTGTGTTAAAATGGTATCGGAGCGCAAAATTGAACTAAATTACGCGGTGGATCTTTTATATATTTAAGATTCTTTTTGCCCGGCAGTAATAGCATCCTATTGACGTTATCGATTATCTTAAAAGTGTTTCAGTTAGACCTATGAAGAATAGCCTGTTCAAGTTTAAGCTTTTTAAGTATATTAAAAAAGTATTGGTATTGATTGCACAAATATAACACACAATTTTTAAGAGCCAAAAAAGCGACGCGGGCAATTCTTTTTTCCAAACGAAAAATTAGTTATTTTTGTGTTTACCAAAATGGAAAACAGAACACAATTACACATTGGAAAAGAAAGTAACCAATTTTGGTTAAATGTAACCAAAACGGCAACGCTGATTATGGGTTGCTTTCGATTTCTCCAACATCTACGTTAAGTCAAAGATTTTTTTCTAAGTCAAAACTTAACAAAACTGAAGAAAGATACGCTTAAATCCTAAACATTTTAACCTAATTATATTTCTAAAAGATTATTTTATTAGTTCTCCTTAAACTATTGAAATTACTAATAAAATGAGATCACACAGTTTATTTTTAAATAAATACATAATCGGGCATGTTCTGTAAATCGAAATGAACATATATTTTTAAAAAGAGCCTGAAAAGAATGTTCATGCAAATATTCCATTTTATATACTTCATACTTTGAGTACTAAATTTCCATAGTTTTTGCTTGTTCGTTTTAGTTCAAGAATTGTTATGTTATTGCTATTTTTTTTTTACTTATAAACTTCAAATAATAAATACTTTTACATTTTTATTTATTGAAATTACTTAATTTATAAAAAAACTTTATTAATCGGTTAACCGATTAATAACAAAATTAACCGATTAAACCAAAACCTCGATTGATTAACCAAGTAATTAGCGCGATAAAATGAACTTATTAAAACACAGCCAGTTCACTTTTGCAAGATTGTTCATATTTGCGAATGGCAACTAATTTCCCTCAAAAAACGTTTTTCCCATAAAAATAAAAGTTTCTTACGTTAAAATTTTTTTATTTATTGTTCATTGGATTTAAAAAACTATTGATTTTAGAAAAAGAAAATCAAACTTAAAAGTTATTATGCGAAAGTTCTGTGTTTTTCCTCCATTCAATCACCTAAAAACGCACTGCTCTCTTAACAATCTCCAGATATTTGCCGTGTCCGCTAGCAGTGTTCTCATTTTCAAAAACAATCGGTGCATGCATTTTCCATTTTTTGGGTACTCGGAAAAATCGCACATGTTTCTTTTCCAGGTCAAATAAACGTATTGTTAGCATAAATAAAAAAAAAAAACAAATTTATTCGCTAAATTTGTAACACTTGCCTAATCGTAAATATTCTAAATTTCTAATAATGCTATGTTCATACGACGAATGAAACCACTGGTTTCGCTCTCTGAAACTAGATTGCCAAACATGCTGTTCATACGATTTATTCCTGTTTCATTTTGACATTTTTTTTGTGTTGTTAGTGTGATTTTTTTTAATATTAAGGTATTATAATTATCACTTTATTTTATTAAAAATCAATTTTTGTTTTGTTTTTTTCTTTGTTTTGATATTTTTTGAGAGCTAGTTCAGATAAACTAACGATAACAGTTATCAAAGTTGGAGATGATAGTACATTTTTCCTGTTTCGCAGCCTGTTTCAAAATGAAACGACCTGTTTCGCTCTCAAAATGTTGTATGGGAAAACAAGTCGTTTCAATCATTTTTGGGGCGCGAAACAGGAATAAGAGAGCGAAACACGAATATTGCTGTCCGTGTGAACATGGTATAATCAATAATACTTTTCATCGAATCAGGGTTGCATTTTATTTGATGTGTGATAGTATGAATACAAACTGTTATGTTAAAATAGATTTTTTGACAGTCGCAACAAAACTCGTTAGATTTTTATCTTACCACGGGTCTCCACGTAGCAATATTTATTGCGGCAAACGTCAAATTTGATTGCTTCATAAAATTTGCGACGTATAGACCGCATATTGCCATGCTTATTGCTTAGCAATCTGCTGTAAAATCAGCTGTTATTTATCTGACATTTAATTTCTCTGTACGTTTTTTATGGCAAAGCAATTTCACGTGTTCTCCAGCAATATAGCCTTATTATTGCGCCATGGTTCTGCCAACGTTATTGCTTGTGCTTAGCAAAAAAAAATTGCTACGTGGAGACCTAGCGTTACAAAGTATTATGGAATACTTAAGACTTGTTTTTTTGGTTTTTCTAGTATTATTGGACTTAACACTTATACGTACCATTGCAAAACAACAAACACTTTTGAACTTCGTCAAAAACTGAATTTTGAAAAAATGTGTCAAATTGTCTCATATTCAGAAACAAAACCTAAAAATATTTTAATAAGAAGTCTACTCTTTTATAGGAAATTTGTATATATGTATATGTGGTCAGCTTAAATTTTTTTAATAAGAGCCATGATCATAATTTAATTTACAAATATGTTTGGAATTAGTGTTTTATTTGAAAATTGTGCGCCAGAGGGAATACATTTTGTAAAAAATAAAAAATCGCACATAATATTCAAATACATATAATTTTTTATATCATACATACAAACTCGGCCCCTGCTCGGGCGCCAGTTATCGTGGTGCTGCGTAGAGGTTAAAATAAAACAAGTTTCCTGTTTAAGGTTACAATTCACACTATCTATATTAAAAAATATTTTTCGTTTTATAAATTAATACAATAATTTTTTCAAAGAATTTTGTTTATTAACTATTTAACTTTAAGAAGTTTTTTATTATAATTTCATTTGTATTTTCCAACAGGCAAATTTTGCTTATTAGCAGTTTAAAAAAAGGATTAAATGACAATATTTAATTTTAACAAAAATAACTTCTGACAACCTTCTTGGTGTCTGGCTAACTTCCGTTGTTTATGAGACTATTGCAGAAGTGCAATATTTTCAAATAATAATAACAATAAAGCGAGTTGTTTTTGTTTTTATTTTGTTTTTTCTTAACTTACTTACAACAATTGTAGTGGGGAATGTAAGGAGAGATAAACTTACTGTTTATTGTTGATCATTTTGTTTAAACTTTGATATTGTTACAAGTAGAACTGTCGCTGTAATTCTTATACGCTCAACAGTTTTTTAGTTTTTCTAAAATCTTTATAGATGAAGTTTCCTGTTGATCTGGCCTAAGCAACCAGTAAAATGCGCATAGCTTATCCCATCAACAATGAATTGCAGTGTTTTTATCAAATAATAAAAATTGGGAATTAAGCACGAATAACAAAATCATTTAAAATAATAATAAAAAGGTATAATGAAAAACAATATTTGATTCAAGATAGCTAATATTTGGCCCCAAACTAATTGAGCGACTCTACTATAATTGCATATTTCTTGGTTTCATTTCTGTCAGGCTTTCGGGAGAAATGTCTCCAAACGAAAATCGCTTTTGAGACCTATAACGGTGTCGTAGGTCGCTTTGCAGAAAAAATTCGTGCGTATTATTCGAAATGAAGAGTTTTTTAAAAATAGGAATTTTTCTAGAAAAAGAGCAAAGCATATAAAAGCTTGGCTTTTATATGAGGAAGAAAACTTAATAGTTTCAGAATTTCTTTCAAATGAAATGGTGTATGTGTAGACATGATGCCGAAAAAATATTTTTAAAGATAAAACGCTTCTTGATAATAAATCCGCATATGAATATTTTGCCGGATTACAGTTCAGGAAACTATCCAAGTATTAACATACATTCATTTAAATAACAACAGCAAAAAATTTATGTTACTGCGAATTTTTGATCAACCAAGCAAAACAAACAGATGGAATTATTTTTTTAGATATTTTATTTTGGTGTTAATTACAATCTAGAATTTTTTTTAAATATTCTTGTAATTCAACATTTTTTTTATTTTTCGAATTTATTCTATGAGCTCATAGAATAAATTTGAAAAATAAAAAAAATGTTGAATATAATATAAAGTAACCTTCAGAAGGAAATAATTCCCAGTTTCTATTCTTGTAATTTATTTTTTAAATTTTGAAAAAAAACTGCCGGAAAATTAAAAAAATAAAAATAGTTTGGAAAACATAAAAACTATTCACTTAATTAGATTTTATTCTTAAGACCTATTTGGTTTCACGTGTTCTCTAACGTTTAGTAATGAGTATTGCCTCCATGCTGCTTTATAACCTTAAATATGCGATTTGAAATGGAATCGTAGAGAGCTTTTAGGTAATCTATGGAAAAGTCGCCCCAAGGGGTCTCGATTGCATTGATCAACGATGGATCATCTTCATATTGCTTACCTCCTTTATAAAATTTCCGTGAAAGCCATCCTCAGACGTTTTCCACTATATTTAAGTCTGGTGAGTAAGGTGGCACATTTTGGTTACTTATCCAGGCTTTTACCGCTCTGGCATTGTGTATCGGAGCGTTATCCAACGCAACGGTCCAACAATTTTACTGCATTTCGGAAAAGCTTGTTCCAGAATGTTTTTGTATTGTTCTGCGTTCAGTTTTATGGTTTTATGGTTTTAAATTGTAAATTTAAATTTTTTTTCATCAGAAAAGGCTACCCTTTGCCATTCGGTATTCCACGTCATGTGAACTTCAGCAAAATCCATCGGTTTTTCTTTGTGAATGGGTATTAATACATTTTATAATCACCGTGCTTGTGGTATTATTTAATTTATGTTTGGGTGTGTTATTTCATTTGATTGGGGTCTTATTATTTTTAAAATTCGGGTTTTATATTATAATATTAAAATAATAATTCATAGCATGAATTAAGGTCACAAATTTTGGGGAATATTTCATGCCACCATTATGTTCACTTTTATTTAAATACTAATTCTTTGATTAAATTTAACAATAGCCATTTTAACGTCATACCTTTATTCTTGATATAAAAACGTTTTATATTTTTAATTCGATTATGGGACATGAACAATTTCATAATCCTGAATTTGTTTACCTTTTGTTAAAATTGCAGTTCGTTTGGTTATAATATCATTAAGATAAACTATTTAAGTATTTCGAATAAAGCAAAATTACAAATTTGTAATAAAAAAAAGACTTCCAGTGATGTTTGTAAAAACTAAATTTCCTAGAAACATGAAACAATGTATTTTAATAATTGTATAATTCCCTTTCAGTCTGTGGCGTTCCGTAAGGCATCACGTAATCTAGCGCGTCAAATGTTTTGGAAAAATGTGCGCCTTTACGTTATTGTGGGTCTTATTATCATATTCGTTTTGTATGTTATTGTCAGCATGGCCTGTGGCGGTTTGGCCTGGAAAGGATGTTTAGCATAAACATTTAATTTCACTTTAAAGCCTGAAATTAATTAACTGGTATAATAAAGCAAGTTGGTATTTCATTGTTATATTTTTAAAAGTAATTTTGAAGTAACGCTATGAAATATAACCGAACCAATACATATTTTTATATTTATATGTAAAGCAATCAGTTATAATGTAATTAAGTTTTTCTCATTTCTTAAAGTTATTTCTAATATATATAATTTGCTTTAATTTTTAAACATTACATAAAAGGATGCAATAAAAATTAAATATGCATTTGGAAATTGTTTGTAGAATTTTTACTATTTACTAATAAATATACGTTTATATAGTTTTATATATATTTTTAATAAACTTTATTAGAAAACAGAACTTGTTTTATGCATATTGCCTCTATGAAGTTTAAGAAAAAATAATTAATTGCAAACTTCAAAATCATGTCATTAAATTTCTTTCCTTTTTTGTATCGTTTACAAATTAAAATTTTGTAGAGAATATCGATAAAAACCAATCAAATAAACAACTAATCTTTTTGTGGGTTTTACGGACAATTTCACCAAGCCCAGTTAAAACTAACAATATAACAATATGTTTTTGACAGTTATCATAGATAGCTAATAACTGAACTTTATGAAATTGGCCGTTAGTGTATTATTTTTAATTTAAGCTAATTTCTATACATTTTTTATTCTTATTTGTAATAAAAATGTTTGGTTTTTTTCAATGTATAAAAAAATTAAAGAAAAAATATTTTTTTGTATATTTAAACTTAAAAGCTATCTGTAAAGATTTAAAAAGATAATACTAAATAGTTAAATTTAATTCCATTGTAAAATTAATTTTTACAAATAAAAATTAAATAATTTATGAAATACGATACTGTAATATGTTTATTATAAAGAAGCACTTTATTAACAAAAATAATAAAATAAAAAAAATTAATACATACATACAAATAAATTTCATCAAATAAAAGGCAATAAGGGATAAGTATTTAATAATCATAAGAACAAATAAATTTTGTATTCATTCAACATCTTCTACATAAATAAGATCGTTAGCTTTGATAGTACCAGCTTGTCGCAAACCCAAGTGAATACCCAAAGTTGGACTGACTTTATTGTTAATTAAACGATAGCTAAAATTATAAATACACATTTAAAATTTGATACTTTATTTTGCGTTTACACATTTTTACCTTTTAAGTTCTTTCAATGGATTTCCATTGGGGTCTCTCTCTCCGGTCTTAACATTTATGTTTGGAAATATACAGCGAGTACAAGGTGCTACTTTACGAAAAACTGCATGTTTACCAATGCGCACCCACTGCCATTTATCTTCAGCATACGGTTGATTTTTGTCCATTTTTAAATGAAAATTACCACGGAACTGCAGTGGATTCACTGAATCAGGTAAGCGTGTATTTAAATCATCTACAGAAGCTAAATTCATAAGCATATAGCTGGTAGCATCACCAAATGTGCCCTGGATTAATATCGATAGGCAAGTGAATGGAAATAAAAAGAAAATAGATCTACAATATAATAGAAGTAAGTACCCATAAGATTTAAATTTACTTTTATAATGTTTTCATACCAACAGTTTAAATGATCTTTTCTTTTTAGAAACTCAAAAATTATACAAGGACATTTGCATATTATTTTATAAAAATAAATTTGAACAAAATTCTAAAATTAAAAAATGCATAAGATCGGATCGGATCGGATTTCAAAACACTAAACTAACTGCCTATTTTTAGAACGCGATTCAAAAAGTAACTTGTTTAACTAACCTCTAAAACATAAACAAAATATCAAAATTTTGTTTTGTTTTAAATGTAAGTTAAACGAGTCATTTTAGCGCTCGCGTTCTAAAAAATGGTAGTAAGTCTCTACAAAATAGATCTGCGCATTGTATGATTCAAACTTT
Source organism: Pollenia labialis (assembly GCA_949318255.1). Lineage (NCBI taxonomy): Eukaryota > Metazoa > Arthropoda > Insecta > Diptera > Polleniidae > Pollenia > Pollenia labialis. The sequence continues at coordinate 131,983,446 of OX439142.1, read as the reverse complement.
TTTTCTGGAAGTTGCGATATTTCATAAACTAAAACTCCTAAAACTTTTTAGTTGAGATATTTCTCGTTCAAAACGTTTTAATTTTTGTTGGTTGTCAACTGGGGATATAACGAAAACAGATACCGATATAAAATAAATAAATATCGGCGATACTTCGGGTTTGGGGATATATCGATATTGGCGATATTTTACTTGCGATACTATGAAACTTTTTTTGTAGTTCTTTTTGAACAAACAATTCAATTTGCAATGCTTATTTTTTTTGCATAGCAACTAAGAGCAATAACACATTCAAAGCGGAGCATAAAATCAAACACAATAATAAATTGTTTATTTTTATTCTTAAACTAGAGGTCCACACCACGCGTTCTATGCTACGTTTTTAACCTTTTTTCAAGATGCATGCTAAAGAAGAAAGTAATCCTACTTCAAGCTTTCGATATGTATATGCATTCTACGCGTTTGCTGTGTGACTTGTCAATATTACACTACTACATTTTGGACTGAAGCATGCAGCTTTAGCCGTTTTGCTTTGCACCATAATAGTAAAACGTTCTCCAATTGATAAATCTTGTATGTTGTCAAGATTTTTCTGCTTACATTTAATGCTTTTTGTGAAAATAAAAATCATTTTGCTACAAATAAAATCCATAAAGCCTATATATAGTACATGGAATATAAAATCCACATGCGCATGTGGCTCTGACGTTATTTTGACGACACTACAAAGCGACAATAGCAAGTTCGTTTTGTGTGATGACGACAAAATTACGTCAGAACCACATGCGCATGTAGCTTTTTTACATTCCGTGTACTATAGGCTTAAGGAAAGCCACTGCTACATTGACGCTATTTCGCTTGTTTATAGACTTCGAACATTATTAAAAAATACAATAAATGAATAAACTGGAATGCAGAATAGTACAGAGTCTCAAAAATTGGCGACTTACTTTGCATTAGCTATGATTATAAGATTTTGGTGTTTAGAGAATAATGAAATCTATTGTTTATCTACAATTTTTGACCTTCCATACAAAGCTCAAAAATATCAAAGACAAAAGATCGTAAAAACTTCTAATTGAGCTACTTAACATGACTCTGCATTCCGATAGTGTTAAAGACACGGTCACCCCTACACCTAGTAAATGTTCTGACAAATCTACAAGAACTGACCTTTGGAGCGTTTGTCCATCCTACGCTGTGGTTCAGCTAAAGAAAAAGTCTAGATATACCTTAGATCTTCTTATAGCCAAAATTTAAGAACATGGCGCAGAAATACATAAGTTTCCAAATTAGTTAAGTCACATCTGAGGGACCAATTTTCCACTGCAGGTCTGCTTCAAGCGGAGTTGCGAAATCGTCTATCTCCGCAAAAGTGGAAAATCCTTTGTTTTTTAAACAAAAATCTTATAAGTATTAGTTTTAAATATCAATAATCTCTTAAACCTTTTTTTCTTTTCAAAATTAATAAATTTTTGTTAATATTACCATGAATTCAAATTTAATTACTCTATTACTAACTTGAGTTTTGTAAATTTTACTTTGAATTTAAATTTAATATTTGTATCGGTATCGCCGATATTTCTTTTTGAGTATCGATATCGTATCAAGAGAGAGTTTAATTTTTTATATTATTTATCGATAATAGATAAGAAAACACTGCCAAACGATAAAATACATATACGCGACCAATTTCACTTGCTCTACCTTATTTTTATTACTTACCGAATCCTCTTTTAATATAAAAGGTTCATTAGCCAAACGAGAATTTACAGATCTTACTGGTTTGGGATAAGGATAGTAGACTAAATGTAATCCTGAGTCCTTATTTAAAATAAAACGAGAAAACCATTTGTCATACTTTTCACCACACAGCATGGCATCCAACTTTGTACCCCACACAGAGGTGTGTATATCTTGACCGGGAGCTTCATCAATCAAAGTGGCGAAATCTAATTCCAAGGGTTCCATACCCTCAGCAGTAATTACCAACTTTGTTTCGCCTACAATCTTAGAATGAACTAAGACCAGTTTTGGATAAATACGTGCAGTAATCATTTCATTTTTTTCATTGATCAACATCAAAGCACGGTCTCTAATGCCTCTTAAACGTAAACCCAAAACTTCACATATTAGTTCATCTTTTGCTGACAATTCCAAAGGGGCACACGACTTGACGGGAAATAAATTAATTTGTTCTAATGTACCAACCCGACGCCATTTTAAAGGCATAACATCACTTTTCACGTACTTGTAGTAGACATACGATAATGCACCAGTTATCATAGTTGCCCCTAGACCCAGGCCTACATACATGGCCTTATTAGCAGCTGCACTAGAAGCTTCATGCACAAATATTTTTTAATCAATAGATTATTTTCTTTAAAACGTATTAACTTAAAAAACCTACTGGACATTGTTCTGTTTTCTTTGTCGCTTAAGAAAAAATCAAATCCAAAAACGCAAATGTAAAGAAAAGATGATAAACTTTAAGTTCACAATTCCTTACTAAAGTAAACTTTTGAAAAAGAAATTCATTTAAGTCAATAAAAGCAGACAGAGATTTTTTGCAAATGACAACGAAATCAGCTAGTTCAAAACAACATTGGCGCAACACACGGAGGGGGTATATTTCCACAATAAAACAGAGAAACGAGTATGTACATATGTATATACATACATATGTACATATACATTTTTTGACTGATACCGGTTTTTATTACATACATAGTATATCTGTGACTTTTTGACAAAACATCTTAACTCAAATTTAAAAAGTTGAAAAAAATTGTGTTAATCATACGAATTTTCGTTCACAAATCATTTTTGTCTACGTTTTTAAAATTTTGTATTATTGACGAAATTTTTCTTTAATTTTGGTATATTTTATTATTTGATAAAAGTTATTTTTTTACCGAGTTTTTTTAAAAAAACTTTTTTATTATTTTATCTCGACTTAAGATGTTTTGTTAAAATGCCACAGATATGTAGTATGTTTGTTTTGGATTTTCATTCTCTTGCTGAGTATTCCTTTGCTGCTATAGGTATAGATGAAATGTGTGCACAGTGCGTTGTGATAAAATAATGCAATTTTTAAAATGATCATAAGTATGCATGGATGTATGTACATATAAATAGGTAATTGCAAATTTTTTAATTTCGAATGTATAAATCTCTATGGGTGACCATTAGGGTGATCGATTATTCGACATTTTTCAATAACCGGGTTTCGAATATTCCGAATAGTTACTATTTTAAAAAAACCGGGTTTCGGTTAAGCATTTTAAAAATAACCGGTTAACCGGTTTTAATTCGAATACATAACAATACCAAAATCAAATTAGTTTTTGTAATAAAAAGTTAATTAGAATAAAAACAAAACAATTCACGAAGGTAAGGAACCAACAAAATACATAGATATTACAAGGTATGTTCAGACCTAACAAATATTTGACGATAAATTCAAAAAAAGCGTGACTAGTAAATTGATTAAACTTAAGCATTATTTTAAACAATTTCTAGTTATTTGCTAAACTTTATGTATATCTAAGATGATAATTGCATTTATATATAATGTAGTTAAGAAACCGTTAAATAATGTTTGCTCTAGCCAAACGTTTTGCAAAAGCAAACAATTCTTTAAGAAAACTGGTGGTTACGTTAGGAGTCAAATATTTAATAGGTGTGAACATAGCTTTAGAATTTTTAAAAAACTTTGGTTTTAAAAATATAGGAATTTAATAAATTTATTATTTGAGAAATTCTCCCAAATTTATTGTAAGTGAGTTTTAATTTGTTGCTGGTTAAGCAAATTTATTGTAAGTGAGTTTTAAATTTATTGTAAGTGAGTTTTAATTTGTTGCTGGTTAAGCATGGCTATATGAAGCAGTAAACTTCTGCCATATTTTTGAAACCTCTTATCCAGGATTATATATTTAAATTTTTTTTTTGTTTCAGCATTATAGAAACAATAGTGATACGAACATGCTTTGTATGTGAAATATCTGTCAATTCGTCGATCACACAATTTAAACCCTTCCAGGACATTTTTGATTCCTTCAATTTTATTTTAAGTTCTTGGTGTTTTAATAAATAAAACTGATGAATTTTCCCATATCGTTGATTCCGCAAATATGTTCTTGTTTTAAGCATGAAGATATGCTAGAACTATTTAAGAGTTTTTCATTCATTATTGGCAGCATATTTTCGTAAAGTATTATCTTAAAAACTACTTGGAACAGGGTCAAGTTTTACTTGGCGTATATTTATGTCAAGCTTGGAAGTCTAATTTAACGTGATTAATAAGTCGTGACGTTAAAGAACCTTTGCAACTTATCATTTTAGGGCCATTTAAGGACAATTTTCATTTAAGTCAGTTCGAAATATCACCAGAGATGGCATCTTTATAAAGATATATAAAGTATTTTTAATACTGTCAAATTGCTAATTACTATTAAAGCTGAACTTTTTATGTAGTACTTTAAATTGTTTTTGGTTTTTGTTACAAGAACATACGCTTATATAAGCTCATAATGTTTTTTTGACTTTTGTTTCATTTTGTTTTGACATTTTTTATAAAAAGTTTAAGTTTGCCAAATATTCAATTAGAAAAATAACTAAATTACGGGTACATTTAAAACAAAAGTAAGGAAAACGTATATATATTACACATTAATTAAGTAACCGGTTTATTTTACTAAAATAACCGGTTTATTCGATATTCGAAAAATGGACATTTTAAAATATTCGACTTGGGCAAAACTAAAATAACCGGTTAAAACCGGTCGAATACTATTCGATCGATCACCCTAGTGACCATAACACTAAAGATACGATTAACCAAAATATTTTATCGGTTAAGTACGCGTTTTTAAAGCCACAAAATAAATTTGTAAAAATGAGAAAAAAATGAGTTGGGACAAAAACCAAATGAAGCACAATTATAAGAGAGAAAAATTGTCTAGCAAGAAGGTGAAAATGAACGGAGGTAAAATCAATCTTCATGCATACATATGTACATAAGTATGTATGTATGTACAATGTACATAAATACATATATGAAAAAATAACAAAAATGATAACAAATATAAGTGAATTATCAAAAGATAACGAATAAACGACACTCTACAAATGTATTTGTAAATGCCATATCGTCAGCTCATTGCAGTCCTACCTAAACAAGAGCGGAAGGCGGAATGTTTTCTTCCGCTTAGCTTTTACGCTGATATGCCATGTCTAAACAAGAGCGTCAGCGTTACCGTTATGCGACTAAAGTCGCATTTTTGCCCCTTTTTGACTACAGTGCCACTTTTTTGGCCCCTTAGCTTAAAATTCCCTTTTGTATCATTTTGTAGTTTTTTTGTGCCACTTTTGCCCCTTTTTTTCAATTCAAATATTTTTACACACTTTGACATATCATTACTGTACATCCGCGCCATCTTTAATTTTTATTGCCACAATTGCTTAATTCTTAGAACATTTTGCGAAAGTGATAGAAAGTACCAAGTTGGCATTTCGCTTTCGCATCGAAATTGTTTTCGCATCGCAATAGAGAGTAGCCCCCCTGTTCCAAGTAGTTCTTAAGAGATTGCAAATAATACTTAGCTAACATATTCTGCCAAAAATGATCATTGGGTAAAATATTAGACTGTTGTGTTGGCGAGGACGTGCCCGTTAAGGCACTAAAAACTCTTAAGTAAATATAGCATATATTCATGCTTAAACCTACAAAATACAGGCTGAATCAACGATATGGGAGAATTCATTAGATTTATTTATTAAAACACCAAGAACTTAAAGCAAAGTTGAAGGAATCAAACAATGTCACGGGAAGTTTTAAATTGTGATCGATGAATTAACAGATATTTCATACAAAATGCATGTTCATATTAATATTCGTTTCTATAATGCTGAAACTTGAAATATATGTATTATCATGATGGTTTTGTTTGCAACTTTCAAAAATATAGTTAAAGTCTACACTCACAATATTCTGTACGTAAAATTAACTGAATTTGTAATATAAAATATATGAAAATTCAGTTAAAAACCGGTCTACTTATTTTTCATTTATTTTTAACGAAAAGTTCATTTAATTTTTAATGTCAAAAATTTAACCGTGAATTCCGTAAAAACAAATAAATTTTCAGTTATTTTATAGATTAACTATAAAAAATTAACTGAATATTCCGTAAAAACAAAGGAATATTCCCCTGTTGTTTTATTAAATTCAGTAATTTTCGTTTACTCCACAAAATGAGAGAGAGATAGAATACGCCGTTACACACCACAGTGGTATTTCTTCATACATCTAACTGCAAAAACTAGAAGGAGTGATCCTATTATACTTAAAATTTTATTACAATATTTATTAACGTTAACTATTTACTCGTTGCAAATTTTGTTTTCAATTTAAGCGGGGTTCTTACATTTTCTTTTATTAAAACATATGATTTTGTTTATTTTATCTTCGGTGAAAAACGTATATATAACTTTGTCATTCCGTTTGTAATTTCTACAATATTGATCCTACACCCTATAAAGTATATATATTCTGGGTCCTTATGAAAAGCGAAGTTCAAATCCGGTTGTCCGTCTGTCTGTTGAAATGGGGTTTCCGAAGCCCCCAGATATGATGGGGACTTGGTTGGGTATCTTTATGGCTGAGATATGAGCAAAAAACCACGACTACCTCTAATTTTTTCCAAAAATCCCTTGTAGTTGTTGTATTTTTATTACTTTTTGCTGTATATCTGGGGAACGGCAAAAGCCAAAGTTTCAAAATTAGGAACACACATTGTATAAAAACCTAAATTTTAGGGCTGCCATTTGTGCTATGAATATGACTTATATGAATATAAAAATATCGGAAATTTCGTAGAACATATTTTATAAAAAACTCGAAAAAACCGGTTCAGATACAAAAAAGTTATGACCAAAATTAAATTAAATTTTATGTAAATAAATAAAAAAAAAAAACACGTCGCCATATAAATCTGTCAAATCGGTTAAAAAATTACTGAGTTATAACCGAAATACTGAATTCCCAAAAATTACTTTTTTTATACCCTTCACCGAAGGTAAAAAGGGTATACATATATAACTTTGTTATTCCGTTTGTAATTTCTACAATATTGATCCTACACCCTATAAAGTACATATGTTCTGAGTCCTTATAAAAAGCGAAGTTCAAAACCGGTTGTCTGTTATTCCCCCCGGGGAATTTTTGATTATTTTTGCTACTTAAAAACTCGCCAAAAAAGATAAATCTACGGTATGACAACAATGCCTATGTATACTAAAAGAAACAAACAAACACACATACATGGTACAAACCATTTTGGTGAATATACGGTTCACAACTCAAATAAGTTGAATTGTAATTTTTGTATTATGGCTTACAAGGTATATTTACACAAGGTAAACTCGTTGGCCCATATGTTTGTCAGCTGTTTACCTAAGTTGGAACACCAATGTCAAATTCCGTGTATATGAGCCAAAATTTGTACATGTGTGCGTTAAATTTATATGAAGACAATTTTGACAATTCCGTTCCACTCGGTTATTTTTATAGAGCAGCATGTCTACACTCCCAAATGAGTCTACCTTGTGTAAATATACCTTGATGGCTTACAACTTTGCTGAGTTGAGTTGACACAACTGAGTTGAGTTGTGAAACCTAAAACGGGCCATATTTCATTTTAATGATATTCAAACAACGTTCGTTTATGGTTCAGTCGTCTAGGGGGTTGAGTTTAGAAACTTTGAGTCCTCTGGTTCAAATCTTGGTTTTTCAAAGAGATTTTTTTTTTTAATTTTTATGTTCTAAAAGCGATTTTAAAAAATATTTACCATTTTTAGATTTTTAAATTTAATTTATAATGCAGTTTTTAGAATTGTGAATATGCATGTATACATATGTATGTATGTAAAAATTATTTAGTTGTTGTCTAGTTGCTCTGTATTCTGCTCGCACAATGGTGAAGGGTTTATTAGATTCGGCACAGCCGAATATAGCACTCTTACTTATTTTTTTTTATTTTTCACTTTTAAAAACAGCTGTCAACAACTTATGTATTAACAAATTGTTATAATTATAACTCAAATTTCTTTAAAACGATAAGCCTAAAGGTATGCAAAACTTTTTATTACAAATTCTAGGGTGCAATATTCGTGACTTTTTTTTTTTACTAAATTTGGATTTTTTTAAAAGATTGACAAAAGTTGGCGAATTTTTTTGACTAATTCGAAAGAAGAGCATTTTCCTTTCATTTCGTTATACTGAGAGCACGGAGGTAAGCCGAGCTAACTGATTTTTTCTCCAACGAAAACAGCTAATGCTGAATTTTCAAGGACAATTTTGATGTACTCATATCTCCCAAACTATGTACGCAATAATTTTTTTTTCCTTTAAATTAAAAACAAGGCTTCTAATTAAAATAAAAACGACACTCAGATTTTTCTGCTCGAAACATCTGAATTTGAACAAAATTACCATATAACGGGTCCGCCATCTAACGGGGTTTTTCAACTAGTGAATGGTAACACTTAGCTTATTTCGGATTTGATAGATAAATAGTTTCATCCTTACGCTGAACGAATATGGTTGTGTATACGCTTGAACAACTGACCATCCAATGCGTTTTCGCTTCGCTAAGTGGGCCTGCTATCGACTTACAGAAGATGCCGATTTTGCCAAAAAAATTATCTTTTCAAATGAAGCTCATTTTGATCTTGGCGGGTATGCAAACAATCAAAATTGCCGCATTTGGGGCACAGACAACCCTCACGCATACATTAAAAAGCCGATGCACCCAAAACGAGTCACTGCTTGGTGCGGATTTTGGATGGCATAATTGTGCCATTTTTCTTCGAAAATGAGCAAGGAGTGGCCGTTACAGTCAATGGCGATCGTTTTCGGGCCATGTTGAACGAATTTTTTTTTTGGTTTCAAAAGGACGGCGCTACGTGCCACACAGCCGAAGTTACACTCGATGTTTTGCGCCCTGCAGCCGCAGAGCTGATGTCGATGAATATGTATGTATATGTAAAAATTATTTAGTTTTTGTCTAGTTGCTCTGTAATCTGCTCGCACAATGGTGAAGGGTATATAAGATTCGGCACAGCACTCTTACTTGTTTTTATAAATTTATAAATTTACTTGTTTTATTTCGAAATAAGATGCATTTTGTTTTAAAAATCAGTTTGATAAAACACTTGTCATCCTGCAAATGAATCAATATTTTGATTCCCTACCAAATGGCCGGACACATTAAATATCTTTGTATTTGTATCTGCACGTATATAAAACTAAGTTCCAAACAAAACAAGCCATACATGATTAATATCTGCTTGCATCTTTTGATTTCATTTACAAAAGAGGAAACATTTTCATTTAATTTAAGGGGGGGAGATAAAGGGCAAGTTTGTCGCGTAGTAGTTCTTAAAAAATTTATTAGGTTAGTTTTTGAAAATTTAAGATGGATGATTATAATAGATCGAAATTCGAACGTCTAAGGGGTGAATATCGTTACTATTACTTTTTTTACAAAACATTTTTCTCCATTCATTGACATATTCGTATTAAATTATAGGCCCCCAGCACAATACTGCAATTTTTGATATTTAAATGGGATTATCTTTCTTCAGCTTTTTGGTTCAAGAACTGGTATTTTTTTTAATTATCGTTAATATTGGATATTAAAACATAAAATTCAACATGCAATGTCATGAGTGGATACGAATCTACGAGGAACGTTTTTATACTTTTTTGTACTGGTAGTTTTTGAATTTTCGTTAGTATTGGACCTAGAGACATACAATTAAATATAAAAAGACCTGAGTGAATGAGAATCTATACGAGGGCTTTTTGGTACTTTTTTGTTATTTAGATGGTACTTTTTAAATGTCCGTGAGCATTGTACATACAAACATAAAATTCAAGATACGATGTCCTGAGTGGATAAGAATCTATAAGAGAATGCTAGAATTTCAACAAGTTAAAACCCAGAAAAATAAACTTTGGCATACAGATATGTCCACGAAGCAAAAGGAGACGCTAACGAATTAGCGGGTTAAATGCTAGTTCATAATAAAAATTTCGACACTTTGATTTTAGAAAGTCTGACTTTAGGTTCAAAACAAATAATATTATAAAAAATAGTCCGCATTTTGAATCCGCCATTTTGGATTTTTAAAATATAATACCAGATTCGTAATAATCGACCCCAAAAACCTCGCTTAAGTAATGAGTTAGTTTCAAGCCAAAAAGCGTTCAGGGTAAGGTTGCCAGAAACCAATATTCAAATAACTGGACAATGTAAAAAATTCACTTGGATTTTGTAAAAATAACTGGGCAATCTAAAAAGTTCAAAAATATTAAATTCGATATAATTTTTTTACTATAACATTTAAAAAAACGAGGAAACGTTACATTAAAAATTTAGTTTTACGTCATATTACATATCGGCACCTTAAATCAAAAAGGACATATGTAACAAAAAAAGTTTAAAATCTACTTTTTGCAAAATAATCGTAAGCGCAAAAACAAGAAATTAACTGGAGAAGATTTTTTCTCTTTATATTAATATCTATCCGAAATCCAAAATTATTTGTGCACGATTTTAGATCTTTGTCCAATAAGAATTTGACAAGTGCATTCCACTAATAAGATTTCTAAAATCGGGCTAGAATTAAGAATTCTGAATTGTTTTTCATTTTTGTAAAACTTAATGTGCCCTAGTTGGGCAACCTCTGGTGGTCCTCCTAATAAGTTTATAGATCCCTAATCTTTTACTTAAACTGGAATACATGGCCTTAATAAGCATCTGGAATTTAGTTTCAATCAGAAAAAATCCCTTTTTGTTTTTATAACTCTTACTGTGTGTCGCTTACGATTAAAAGAATTTACTAACTCTTGTTTTAGTTGTAAGCTTAAAGTGCCCTTATTGGGGAACCTCTGGTGGCCCTCCTGATATGTCTATAGATCCCTAATCCTTTACTTAAACTGGAATACAAGTTCTTAATTAGCATCTGGAATTTAGTTTCAATCGGACAAACCGTTTACAAAGTCCAGAAAAATCCCTTTTGGTTCTTATATCTCTTACTGTGTGTCGCTTACGATTAACAGAATTTACTTACTCTTGTTTTAGTTGAAGGCAAATATATTTGAAAATTTTTCACACTTTCATAAAAATTAAGTCTTATTAAAATTTCCAAAGGGCATCCTTTTCCTTTCTTGTGAGTATGGATTATTGCAAATACTTAAAGTACTTTCGAAAAAGCTTTGCAAATTGGTATGGAAAATTGGAATATCTTTAGGCAAGATATAAATTGGTCCTTTATATTAAGTATGCAATTAAAAAAAATTATTTTTTAATAGTTAAGAAATTCTATTTTAACTGGACAAATTGTATTTGAGCTGGTAACTGGACAAGACCCAAAAAACTGGGCAATGCAGGCCATTCCAGGCCGTCTGACAACCCAAGTTCAGGCTAATAAAAAAAACACTTGTTAACTTCAAAGCCGCTTTTCTTAAACTTGTAATCGGTACTGTATCGGCAGTAAAGTACGGCATCGAACAAAAAGCACTGCCTACTTGTATCGACCAATACTTTCATATGATAAGAGCCAGTAGAATCCATAGTAAATTCAAAGGTACGTGGTTCTTCCCTGCAAACAATTTCCATCGCCGAATCATCGCCCGCGAATCGCCGGCAAGTTGTCTAACATCGCTGCGAATCGCGAAAACGTTCGCATGTGTCAACCACGCGATTCGTGTATCGCGATTCGCGTGAACATCGTGTACCGCGATTCCCTTGAAACCAAATATTTATTTTCCCGTTACCTTAACAAAACAACAAGACAACAAAAATTCTATCGAAAGTTATAAAAAAGCACTGATGATTGCCGCTACTTGTGTGCGCTCGCATATTCATCGCCTAGTTGTAAGGCGTAGGCGATGGTTAGCGATTCGTTTTCCTTGAGAAGGATCGCGTAATTATCGCCAAACAAGCAATCGCCAAAAATGTTCAAAAATGTTTGTAGGGTTAGTACGTGTTGAATATTGTATACTTACACCTACCTGTATTTATATGGGTAATTCCATGTCAAATCGACCAAGAGTGGGATACGATCCCTTTCGATTTTAATGAAATTTGGTGAGAAGGTTCTTTTTATCCTACTAGGAACATATATGAACAAGTTTTTTTATATAATACCTCAAACTAAATAGAAATAAAAATAGAATTTTAATATTATAATTTTGAGCAATAAGTACACTGTGCTAGTTGCAAAAAAACAGGCAAGGCGGGCACTAAGCGTTTTAACCTAATTCGGGCACACTGAATACAGCGGTGCTAACCGTTTTTTCAGGTTAGCTCTTGTTTTCGAGATATACCGTTATTTGGAAAATGGAGGAGGCTGCTCAACATATATTCGCATATTGTGGTTTTTGAACAAAAATAACAGTTATATTTTGATACAAATTTATTTTTTCGTGCAAAAATGACAGTTAATATTTGATTTAATTTTTTTGAACAAGCACAAACTCTAAATTATGTCAAAAATGGCGTCAACTAGGCTTTATTTGTCAAGCAATATTAAACAAGTATTTTTGACCGATTACTACTTGGTACTCGGTGCCAAAGTATCGATGCCAAAAGTACTCGGAATCGAATGAAAATTATCGAGTAAGTGCTTTTAATTTCATCACTACATATAAATTCATTTTAAAAATTGATTGCATTCACAAAATTTGCAATCAATAACGAGAAATCATGTGATTCCAATTAAATCTATTTTAATCTTTACAGCTCTTTTAACTATATACATACACATATACGTATACATATGCCAGAGTAAGGGATGTGAAGTATGATGTTATGTGTACACTTTCCGGATAGTCAGTCCAACGCATTTCCGTTATAAACATAAACCGCAATTGGTTAAAAAGCTCTACTCGTACTTTATGTTTCCACATGTGGATACAAGTTGTGCCCAAAAAAACAAACTAGAACCGACATAAAATTAATTCACACAAACAATTACATATGCTGCTAAAAAAAAAGTTGCTGCTGTTGTCTTGTTGATGATGTTGTTGCAGTTGTAGTTTTCCTGTCATCGTTGTTATCAACACACGTTTACAAAATTTTAATGTCACTTTAATATGAAACGGAAATAGCATGAAATTGTTTCACTCTTATAATCCAAACAAAATGTGTAAACTCATACTTACGCAAATTCTATGTATGTATGTATGTATGTATGTATGTATGTATGTATGTATGTATGTATGTATGTATGTATGTATGTATGTATGTATGTATGTATGTATGTATGTATGTATGTATGTATGTATGTATGTATGTATGTATGTATGTATGTATGTATGTATGTATGTATGTATGTATGTATGTATGTATGTATGTATGTATGTATGTATGTATGTATGTATGTATGTATGTATGTATGTATGTATGTATGGTACGAGGGTGTACGAGGATAGTTACAGCCCTGCAAGGAACTTTAAGTCAACTTTTTTAATAATTAGAATTGTGGTTATTTTGTTGAACTATTTATGGTTTTTAATCCCAACATTTTTAAGATTTTAATCAGGCTTAACTTCATCAAATTTAATTTTCATTAAATTATTTTTATGAAGAAAGGAATTTTACAGCATGAAAATTAATCAAAATTGTTATTGATAATCATTCATTCTTGACTGACCTGAGATTCGAACTCAGGCGGCTGGTTACCATGACATGTTTCGATCGCAACCACTCGATCTCCTCAGATGGATTTGCCGTCTTACACTCGCAGCCATCGACGACTGCTGACGTCAATAGTCAAATCAATCCTTAAACCAAATTGTATTTTAACCTTTGGTAGATCGAACTTTGCTTTTTTTTAATGATTATCCATTTTAATTGATTTTACATGTCATAAAAATAAACTGACACATACGAACGCCAAACCATTTGAGGGTTTTACTATACTGACCTAGTACCATCACCCAGACTTGGAATTTCTCACCCCCCAGATTGGCTGTTGTACTGTGTTATCAAAATCAATTTTGATTAATTTTCATGTTGTAAAATTCCTTTCTTCATAAATATAATTTAATGAAAATTAAATTTGATTTAGTTTTTTAAGCTAGTTGTGGTTGATGCCTGGATTATTTTTATGGGAGCCAACTGACTATTTTAACATTGGCATGTCATATTCAATTGTCCGACTCCTTTTTACTTCTATTTTCTATGCATTCTGCATGGGCTTTTCGTTTTTTTATAACCTTAAAGGTATTTCTAATGTCCGTATCTCCCTGATTTGAGACAATTGATCGACAGGCGTCACTGCGACACACTAAAATTTTGCATATACAAAGCAATTAACAGTTATAAAAATCAAAATTCGAAATAGCAAAAGAAAACAAAAACAAGAAACAAACGAAAATATTAAAAAAAAGAAAATGAAAAAAAATGCAAATTTCGGGGAAATTCTGCATTTATTTATAGTTAGTTGTTAAAAAGTTAATTTTAAATGCGTTATTTTTGTAGTCGACTACCAAATTGCTTGCAGGGGGATTTTTTAAGCTTTTGTAGGTTTTTTCACAAAAAAAAAAAATCTTTATGGCTGGCCGAACTTCACTTGATCTTACAAGTACTTATTTATTTTTTTATCCATTAATTTGATTATTGAAAACTTTTCAGAATGCTTTCGTTTTTATCAGTTATACTCAAATAGAGCTAAGGGTGTTTATGATGTTGGCAGGACTATCTGACCATCAATCAATGTACTTTACGTGTGCAGGTGGAAAGGCTTGCGTACATTTGCTTGTGTGCTTTTGAAGCTTCATTCGTATCTTGTTGATTACGTGGTCAACACTGTATGACGAATATGGTAGAATAAACATTTCAATTCTCATATGTACATACCCCGCAAACAATTTCGATCGAAAACTAATAATCTAAATAGTGTCCCTATTTAGCAAAAATCTATCACTTTCGCTATTCAATTCTTATTGATGTAGTAACATCGTTCGGGAAGAAGTGTCCCACTATGGTAATATTTACCATAAGAATCTACTTAGGGCCTATATTTCATGACGAATTAGAGTGTTTTGGTGGTTGAATATCAACTGAATTTAGTAGTATCGCTTTAGGCTCTAAGAAGTTCTCTTTTGAAGTAAAATTTTTTCTTACTGTACTTAATTTTAAGAAGTCGGCCATTTTACGGTTTATCTTTGTTTGTTTTTGTTAGGCAAGTCTGAGTAAAATAAAAAATAACTGAGCTGAATGTTTTGCAAATAATCAAAAATCTACAGTACATTTTCAAAAGATTTTGTTATTCGTGCTTAATTCCCAGTTTTTATTATTGATAAAAACACTTGAAATTTATTGTTGATGGGATAAGCTATTCCTATGCGCATTTCACTGTTTGCTTAGGCCAGATCATCAGGAAACTTCATCCATAAATCTATAAGTACATTTAGTCAAAACAATTGTTATGGCTAATTTCACGAATTCTATTTAAATATAAATTCATATTTAAATATGAAAACATAAATTTTTGTTTTAAAATTTAAAACCCAATGTGGACAAAGTTTTTTAAAGAAATTTACAGAAAGTCGCAAATTTGTTCAAACACTAACCACATAAAAGTTTGATAATATGTGACCTTCTCCGAGAAAAGGGACCTAGTGTGTCAAAAAACGGGGTTGGACTTAAGAGTGGATTCTGGTACCTAAAAGGGTGTAGAATAACTTTAAATGCGTTTTTCTCTTCAAACTTCATTTTCACACACAAGGTCACTTTTCTCGGAGAGGGTCACATATGTGACCTGCTCCACGAAAAGGGACCTCTGCGCCAAAAGCGCAAAATACAGAAGAACCACCAGAAAAGCGTGTTAGGAGTAAAAAAGAGTAACATTTTGATATTTTTGTAATTTTGTACCATTGATATTGAACTTTTTTTAAATTTCAAATATTATATATATTTTCTGTTTATAAGTATCACATTTTTAAATTTTTTCATTAATTATGTTCATCTTTACAGGTGATAATAAAAACACTAATTTTCAACAAAAATTATTAACGTCATTGAATAAACAAACAGTTCAAAAAATCACTACTTTCCTTTAAAAAAGACAAGTATCATTTCTCTTAGTTCACTTTTATTGGCTTAATCATAAAAAAATTTACCCAATCTACCCAAAGAATGAGTTGGGGCTGTTTTGTGGACTCATTTAATACTTTTGTGCACTAGAACACGCGGTAACTTTTTTTACAGATTTATACTATTTCCCACTCACGCAACCGATCACAATGGAATTTAAGTAAAAACTGTTATAACTAAGGAAAATAGCTTTTGTACTTGGAATTCACTTTTTACCTGCAAATCGTTGCGAAGAAGTCAATATTATTTCGTATTGTATTTTGTATTTATTTCGAATATGAGTTTATAATAAAACAGTACATAATATCTTATAATTTAAATCTTAGCATCAGACAAGTTACATACTGTGATTAATAATTGGACAAGGATTATAAAAATTTAGGCAATTTGAATAAAAATAAAAATAAGTGTTGACATTTGATGATTAAGTTTAAAACACCAACATTGGCCGCTTAAACTGGCAAATAAAAGTAATTAATCCTCATCTTAAAAACTAAAAACACAGATTAAAGATGACTAAATCTCTAATCTCCATGTTGAAAACCAATAAATAAAGGGTCCGCCAAATAACTTCTTTTTTTTTAAATTCTCTAAAAAAAAACTACTGAATATTTTCTCAAATTTCTTTTTTTATTTGAAAGCACAATCCTTCCGGTTAATTATGGAAAATAATTTCATTCAAATGGCTGACTCGGCTGGCCATACAGTAGCCAACACGATCGGTCCAATTTTTAAGCACATTATCGATTGTGTGCATCTGTATTTTTACAATGGCTTCACGAATATTGCCCTTTAAAGGCGTGACACTTATCTTTGACGGCACCCCACAAATAACAGTCCAACCAACGGTGTCAAATCGCTGCTCCGAGGTGGCCAAACGACATCAGCTCTTCGGCTAATAATACGATCTTTAAAAACAGGGCGCAAAACATCCAGTGTAGCTTCGGCTGTGTGGCACGTAGCGCCGTCCTGTTGAAACCAAATGTTGCCAATATCCTCCTATTCAATTTTTGTGGACAAAAATTCGTTCAACATGGCCCGATAACGATCGCCATTGACTGTAACGGCCACTCCTTGCTCATTTTCGAAGAAAAATGGCCCAAGTATGCCTCTAGACCAAAATCCGCACCAAACAGTGACTCGTTTTGGGTGCATCGGCTTTTCAATGTATGCGTGCGGGTGTTCTGTTCCCCAAATGCGACAATTTTGCTTGTTTACATACCCGCCAATATCAAAATGAGCTTCATCCAAAATCCGTACGCAATTTTCGCACACATTCTGCAACATTACCATGATTTTCAAAGTAATGTCGCAATATTTCCCAGCGTTGTTTAAGCGTATACACAACCATATTCGTTCAGCGGAAGGATACAACTAATTATCTGTCAAATCAGACATGAGCTAAGTGTTACCATTCACGAAATAAGCACTAGTTGAAAAAAAACGTTAGATGCCGGACCCGTTATTACCATATTGGGAATCTTCTTCCCGAACGATGTTACTACTTAAAGAAAAAAAGAATGGAATAACAGAAGCGACATATTCTTGTTAAATGGGGAAACTATCTAGATTATTTTTCGATCGAAATTGTTTGCAGGGTTATGTTTGTTTATTCTTCCATCTGTGTATGTATCTGAGTATGTAGTTGTCTGTATAACTTCTGTACGTCTTTCTATAGATGTGTGCCCAGCGACTTTTACACACATCTGTTACTATTGCTGTAGGGAATACCAAAGCTTTTCCGGTGTTTATAATAGTATTTTATTTTTTTTTGCTATTTTTTCTACGGAAATGCATCAGACAAACGTTCTTTCTATAGTTTTTCACAATTACAATAAAAGCAAAAACAACATAAAGAATGACTGCAAAATATTGTTGGCTTGTATCCTTATATTTGAACAAATTGTACAGAGCATTAAAATCACATTTTTGAACAGTTGTTAGTTCAGTGTTTTAGTCCACCACACATACATCCAACAATTTATACATATTTGGACATATGGACTCACATAAATACTTGTCTACTTTGTGGTGTTGCTATGACAAACTTTTTGAAGTGAGTGATGACTAAATAAACGAGGGTCACTGGTTAGGCTTTTAGTAGATTCAATATTAATATCTTTTCTCGCGAAACGAAAGGCATGTCTTCGTCTTTTGTTAAATGTTTTATTTAGTCTTTCATGAAAATATTCATGACAAATAATACGACTGGGCCGAACGCCTATCAACTTCTTAATGATATCGCGTATATCGTTAAATGCAATGTTTGAGTGTGCGGCCCGAATAAGAATCGACCGGTACGGTTAAGAGAATAATCAACATCCTTAGATTAAAAGATCTTTGAAGTATAGCTGCATGTAAATCATTGTAGGAGAGTCTGAAAAGACATTGGCGGTGCCAACCCAACAGATCAATGACAATCAATTTCTTTAGGGTTTAATTCAAATCCACTATTGTGGTGTGGGTATAAACAAGTGTTCATATAGCTACTAAATGGCTTAATTAGCAACACTCCCCTTATTTAATCCGTACAGTTATTGATTTGAAATTACAATAAACTCAAGATTGAATTATAGACACTACTGCAGTCCTTCATTCTCTATCTTATTTTGAAACAACCCTCGTTAACTTTTTTCTGATGCAGTTTTACCTAAATTTAAAAAAAAAAACAAGCGAATAAGTAGAAGCATCCAAAATATATTTCACATTTAATCATTTCATTTGTTTGTTTCGTTTTTTCAGTCAATATTCCTTTCATCTTATCTGTGTTTAACTTTAACGTTTTTTTCTTTTCTAAGTGCAAGCTTGATTTAAAATGTTGGAAATAGCAACTGCAGCACTTTCATTTTAAAACTTAAAAAAGAGAATTTATCATTACTGATGCAGCACAAATACACAAAGTGTCCAAATACACCAAATGATGGGCGGACAGACACGGTCGGTTATGTCCTTTTGGCTTTAAGTTTTCTTTGCTTTTTTTCCATTTTCATGTTTTTCAATTGAACTTTTCTCAACATTTTACTACATGTGTCATACAATTGAAGTGATTTAGATTGCATTTTTCCTACTGAAGACTGAAGGTGGATTAGTTTGTTAGTTGTTTAAGTGTTTTTTGTTGCAACTTTCTTTTTTTTTTAGTTCACTTGGATTTTGTTAGAAATATTGAGAATGACTTTTTTAAAAGATGTGTATGTCTCGCCGTTATTGGTTGCGCTTGAATAAGTAGAAAAGTGAAATACAAATTATGTTGTTAAAAAATAAAATTGAATTTAATATTTTTTATGCAAAAAAAAGCTTTAAAATTAGTTTTTTTTTTGTTGTAAGTGTTTTTTTTTTTTAAATACAAAAACATTATTTCCAATGCAGTTAAAATAAAATAAAAATATAGATATATGCTCTAAAAATCTTAATTTTTTTTATTAGTGATAAAAAAACATAAAAATTTTTTTTTTTTTTTTTCATTGTTTATTTATTGAATCTTCATATATTAAATATGAACTAACAATAATTAATCAAATCTTATTCTAATTCTTTATTTATGTCCTGCCAGTGCCAGACAAAAATTTTTCTTCTTCACGGGTTCTGTTCACATATATAGGTGCTTATCGTTCTTCTAGTTGGGTAAGTGCTGCAGTGTCTCTTCTTCTTAAGCGAGTGTGGCCGCCATGATTTAGAATATTTCGAGCTAGTGGATTTGGGTGTTGTTCAAGCCTTTTTAAATATTTTACTGCATATTTTGTAATCATAGTTTTTACTAATGGCACATTGAGATCCTTATGAATGTTTGAATTTTTAACGTACCAGTTAGCGGCTGTGATTATTCGAAGAAGTTTATTTTGACGCCTTTGGATTTTTTCGATATTAGAGGCCGAGGCAGTGCCCCATAGTTGAATACCGTAGCACCAGATAGGCTTAAAGATAGAGTTGTAAAGTAGAAACTTGCAATCGAGACTAAGGACAGAGCTTCTTCCAATAAGCCAATGAATTTAAATGGCTTTAAGTTTCATTTGAGTTAATTTTGCCTCTATATGGCATTTCCACGTTAATCGCCGATCCAGATGTAAACCGAGATATTTTACATGCGAATGTTGAGGAATTATTTGATTATTGATTGTAATAGGGGGGCAAGACTCCCGGCGCAAGGTCTTAGCCATATTTCTAGTTGAAATATATGATCCTGTAAATAACGAGATGCTTCATAACTGTTTTCGTGTACGCTTAGAAAAGCTGTATCGTCTGCAAATGTTGAAGTTTGTGTGTTGTTGTTTGTTGGCATGTCCGAAGTATAAATTAAGTATAAAAGAGGGCCCAGGATGCTGCCTTGTGGAACTCCAGCGCCAATTGTCTGAGGTGAACTTAAGAAATCTCCTTCTTTAATAATAAATTGACGGCCGACTAAGTAGCTTTCTAACAGCTGGTAAATTTTGCTTCAACTTATGTAGTAAGCCTTCATGCCAGACTTTATCAAACGCTTGCGAAACATCGATGAAGAGTGCTGAGCAAAATTTTTTTTCTTCAAATGCTTTTCTTATGACATTTACTATTCGATGAGTTTGTTCAATTGTGCTGTGTTTTCTTCTAAATCCAAACTGATGGTTTGGAATACATCTATTGTCATTTAAAATTGGTGTTAATTTTGAAACTAATAATTTCTCAAACAGCTTTGACATATTTGATAATAAGCTAATAGGTCTATATGACTCAACTTTTGTATGATCTTTCCCTGGCTTTGGTATCATTTTAACTAAGGAAACCTTCCATTCTTGCGGGTGGTATTCAAGCCGTAAAATAGCATTAAAAATAAAAAGTATAATTTTCTTTGCTATGCGAGGTAGCTCTAAAAGTATTTTATTACTGATCTTATCGATACCAGGTGCCTTCTTAGTGTTTAAGTCACAAATAGCCTTTTCGATATCTCTTATTTCAAATCTTATGGGAATAGCGGCTCTAGCAGCAACAGGTGGTAACTCGACCACAGTATCGTTAGATAAATTTGGTGTAAATACGTTTTTCAAGTGACTCACAAACAGATTACCTTTTTCAATATCGTTTCTTGCCCAACTACCATTCAAGTTTCTTAATGGTGGCTTTGATATAACTGGTCTTTTTAGATTTCTAGCCGCACGCCATAATGAGTAGTCAGATTGTGGAGTTGCATCAAGTTCCTTAAGATATTTTTCTAGAGAAGCCGTTTTCTGGGTCTGCAGTAAGTTTCTAAGCCTTTTTGTGCACTCTTTTAATAAATTCTTAAGTTGCGGGGATCTGTAAAGTTGCCACTCTCTTCGAACTCTCCTTTTTTCAGTCAAGAGCCGCTCGACATCTGTGGAATATATTTTAATATTTTTTGTTTTTTTGGGGGCAGTACTAGAATGTTGAACAGCTAGTTTCAGATAACTGTCAAAATTAACAATAGAGCGATCTACATTTTCCGGTGTTCTAAGCGGAATATTTTCTGTACAATGGGTACTGAGATATTTTTTAAATTTTAACCAATTAATTTGTGTGGCTGACGGCGCAAAATAACCAGTCGGAAATACAATTCTATTGGGGTTCATTATAGTAACAACTGTAGGTGTGTGGTCGGAGGATAATTCTAAGGAAGCTTCAACATGAATAGTTTCTGTGGGGATGTTTTTAACCACGCCAAAATTTATAACATCTGGAATTTTTTGCTGATCAGTAGGCCAATATGTTGGCTGTCCGCTCGCGACCACATTTAAATCCATTTTAGAGATTGCATTAAACAAAACACGACCCTTTGGTGTTATAAGTCGTGACCCCCAGAAGGTATGTTTAGCATTATAATCACCAGCGGCCAGAAAACAGGGTCCTAGTGATTTATAATATTCACAATATTGGCTTTCTGATATTGAAAATCTAGGTGGAGAGTATAAAGATGAAATTACTATGATTCGATTTAGCTCTTCAACACAAACGTTTGTTGCTTGCAGATAATCCTCACGATGATCACACATTAAGTAGTGTTTGACTCGAGTTTTTATCAAAATGGCAGAACCTCCACAAGCTCTATCTCGAGGGTCCTTGGTATCATACAGTATATAACCATTAATTTTAAAACTATTTCTTGAGGTCAAATGAGTTTCAGAAACCATCATAACATCAATTTGTTTACTTTTAAGAAAATATTCTAATTCATTTTTATGTTGGCGGATGCCGTTTGCGTTCCAAAAACAAATTTTTAAACAGTTCATGGCTTGTTAAGTACAGCTTGCAATAACATCGATTGCATTCTAAGAATTTCTTGCATCATCATATTACCCATTGTATTTGTAAAATTATTTACTGTTTGCACTAATGTTTCCATGGTTTTTTCTAGACGACTTAAATTAGAAACCGGAGTTTCATCACTACTTGGCGAGGCACCTTGCATAGGCACATGGTTTGATTTGAGAACGTTAGCATAGGATGTTCTGGTATTACCAGGCTGCGGAGCCTGTATGCCATTTGTGGTTACTTGATTTGTTACCTGCATTTGGGGAGGATTAGTTTTCGGTCCAACCGACTGCTTGACGATATTATATACAGGGCATCCTCTATAGTTGGCAGTGTGATTACCGCCACAGTTGCTACATTTTTTTACGTTGGGGTCGGTTTTAGACTTATCGCAAAGAACTGTGCCATGTAATTCACCACATACTACGCAAACAGGGGGTAAATAGCAGTATGCCTTAGTATGACCATACACTTGACAGTTTAAACATTGAACGGGGCCATTTCTTTTGTGCGGCTCTTCTATTGTTATTCTTCTGTAGAGAATATACTTTAAATCACTGTTGCCAGAAAATTTATCTAAAAAGTCTGCAAAATTGGGCTGAAAAATCTCGAAAATCTGCTAAAAAAAAATGTAAAAATCTGCAAAAATTCTGGGAAATTAAAATACTTTATTTTGGAATTGATTTTTTTTATTTTCGAATTCAAACAACAAACTAAAAGGTGTATTTAACATTTTGGTACATTAAAATAAAAATTTAGTATATACAAAAGAAAAACATTATATATGTACATATATAAACGATCAGGTATTTGATGGAAAACTATTTTTAAAATGAAACGATTCAAATCCGATTACATCGTTTTCTGTATCTTTTAAAAATTATTTATAATACATTTTTCTCTTACTTTCTTTGTATATTCTTGTTAGATCAATTTTTGAACAAAAAATAAAGACTTATTCAGAAATGAAATTAAAAATTGCTCGAAATTCATCACAACTTTTAAGAACGATGGTTTTGAAATCTATCAATTTTAATCACATACCTGAATATTTATAATTTTTTACATAAAACATAAAAATGTATATCCAAATACATTGTTCATATATCGTATTTAAAATAATTTATGCATTTATTTATTGTAAATTTCAGAAGTCACAATTAATTTAAAAAACCTGCAATTTGACAGCAAAAATCTGCAAATCTCACTTTGCTATTTTGGCAACGAAAAAATCTGCAAAATGCAGATAAATCTGCAATTCTGGCAACAGTGCTTTAAATTGTAAATAGGATGCGTTTCGTTTTTTTTAAGTTTTACGTCGCCGGGTTCAAACTCCACTCGAAAAAGTGGTTGGGGAATTTTTTCTCTATTTTTAATATTTACAACACGTTTTACCTTGAAGCCTTTTTCTTCTAGGAATGTTTTAACCTCTTCTGGGTCCAAAACATAAAAATAACAAGAAAAAACAAAAATAGCATGGAGAACGTTAAAATTCACTCTCATAAACGTTAGTAAGGCACAATAACCAGTGCTGGGCAAAATACATGGTTTGCGGTATTTAAAATACAAAATACTTGCTGGTTATGTATTTAAAATACAAAATACTTTCAGGTTATGTATTTAAAATACAAAATACTTACACATCTATATGTATTTAAAATACAAAATACAAAATACTTCCATGTATTGTACGTATTTCAAATACTTCCACGTCATGTACATGTATGTATTTAAAATACGATATACACCATTTTTATTCAAACCAAAAAATCTAATGTATACATAATTAACAAAACAATTGTTTCCTTTCATAAATATCATATTTTTGAATGTAGCGTTAGACTAACAGTTTTTTGTTGGAGAATAAATGAAACCTGCTGAATAAAATAATCTTTCTATTTGGATAGTTGTCAAGAGTGATAATGTCTTTGCTCTTGTCTCTAAGGAAACTAACAAATTCCAACTCTAAATTTGATGTCTCATCATTCCTATCTACGAAAACAACAAAATCATCGTCTTCTTTACTGGTGCTTTTACTTCTGATATTTCCATATTCTGATAGTTACTTTTTTTGCGATTCTAGTTTTTGGTACATCAAAATGCAAACAACCATCAATAAACTGACAAAATATATTATGTAAACAATGTTTTTAAAATACAAAATACTCCCATTTGTATGTATTTAAAA
The DNA here is from genome assembly GCA_949318255.1 of Pollenia labialis. NCBI lineage: Eukaryota > Metazoa > Arthropoda > Insecta > Diptera > Polleniidae > Pollenia > Pollenia labialis. Next base: position 131,958,852 of record OX439142.1, on the reverse strand, counting down.
TACAAAATACAAAGTACTTCTATTTATTGTATGTACTTAAAATACAAAATACTTGCTGGACATGTATTTAAAATACAAAATACTTGCACGTCACTTGTTTTCTCTATATGCCAATATGCATGGTTGCAATTTTTCAATCAGCTAAAAGCAGTTGCTAAACTAGTTATGAATTATGAATAAGATCTATAACTATCTATGAACTATTTTTTAGTTTCTGTTTTGTTAGTTGCGACTTTAGTAATGATTTCTGAATATGCGCCATTAAGACAATCATGTAAATTAAGTCACTTGTAAAGGGCCAACTATAATATACATAAGCTGGCTTGAGCAACTGTGCGAATACATGTTAATCATAAGTGTCAAACCACAGTTAAGAAAACTTTTTGCTAAATTTTTTAAAACTGTCATTTGCTTAAGCAAAGTGCGAAACTAATCGCAATTACATACGAATCAATTGTTTATTGATTTTGTGTTTTTTTAAATGCCTTTAGAGATATATTTGACCCTACTCATAAATAAAAATTTGGTTTTTCCAATTATCAAATAATTAAAAATAGGGTGGTCGACATTTTAAAAAAACCGGGCATCGAATTTTTCGACTAGATAAATGTTATATCGGCACAGGCAAACCAGTTAAGAACGTTATCTTTCTTTGTTTGTCAACCAATCACGTGGAAATAAAATATAAACCGGAGGTTGGTCCGTCGCCAAATCGATCCACTAAGACGAAAAAAATGAATGCTCGAAACATGTAAATTCATATATACATACTTAGATATACTATATTTTCTTCATATTAAAAAAATATTTATGGCCAAATTTCAACCATTGGGCAAACACTTGTTAATTTAAAACCTTAATTTTTGTTTAATCTTTATCAAGCTTGCTACGAATTTCTTAACTTAAGTTACCGTCCAAAAAAATACACCACTGTTGAATCCTTTTACAACATGCTTGAATTAGTAAAAGTTTTCAGCGTAATACATAAATAAATAATTGCTTTCGACCACGTCCCCCATCTGGTTGTTATAGGCTGTAGAGGAAGACATTAATCCGGATAATTCTTTTTATATGCGACAACACGCGAAGGTGCTTTACAAAATATGTTTCCCAAGGGAAGGGAAGGGTGCATGGCAAAATAAAGCAATTAAAACAAGTTCTTTTCAAAATATTCAACAAAAATATGCAATATTAACAATATATGCATTCAAAGCAAAATATGCACTAACAAATCGATGCCATTTAACTGCAAGTTACTTGATTCGCAAAGATATTTTGTGTATGGTAATCTCCGACTGACGAGAACAAATATGCATTTGCATATAAATCCGGGCCTTGTTTCCAATAATAAAAAGTTTGTGTTAGTTTATAAAGTGATTAATTTATAAGCTTGTGTAATAAATTTATATATATATATGTATAAAAAAATATTCATAATGTAAAAACTATTTTAATAAAAGTGAAAAAACCTTTTAAAAAAGTACCCCATTAATCTTAATTTAGCAGGTCATTAATCGTAGTTAAATTTCTTGTTGTTGTTCGTTCTCACATATTAAAATGCAATTTATTTGCAAGTATTTTTTTTTTGTTTATTTTGTTTGTTGTTGCTTTATGCAAAACACACTTATAAAGAAAGCTTTAATCAAATATTTATTAACAAAAGAAAAAGACTCAAATTTATGTTATTTCTTTAAAAATGTTACTTTTAAAAACATTGATATTTATTTCGTTTTTGATACATATGATTGGGAAGCATATTGTAAACGTTCAGTCCTTTATGTAAAAGAGACCGTTGCATTGCAGCTGTTGTTACTATTGGAAGCCTGAAGTTTCCAGCATTTACTAGGAGGAATGGTTGTACTTCTTCAACATAGTTTTGTCGATCTATTATAATATTCTGGTGCATTTCTTGTTTTCAAATTTTGAATACATTTAAGAGTATTTACTTCGATTCCTTGGCACTTGCCATTTTCCAGATAGATATACAGAAATCTATAATGTTTTTGTATGGTAAGTACAGTATGAATGATATACATTGGAACCGGAATGTTTGTTCCTCGGATATACGGAAATAAGGCAGACGGACGGACATCGTTAAATCAACTTCGCTGTACATTAGACTGTACCTAAAAAAAGTTTTCCCGTACCACCTCTAAAATAAAATATTTTTGCAAGGAGTTTTCGAAAAAAATTTAGTTTGCCGCATTTTTAGTTTTTTCGTCATATCTTAGGCATTTACAGTCAGTCCGTTCTTTAATTGTCATATATCAATGTTCTTGTCTCAAGAAGCCATCGACCTCAAGTATCTCGTTCTAGTATTTATCCACCAGATCTCTGTTCGTACAATCCTAATGTCAGACAATTACCGCTCACAAGAAACGTTACAACTTTTAATAAGAAGAAATTCAATAATTCCAGCAGAAACATTTTTAAATTTAATTCGAAAATTAAAGCTCGCTAAAAATCATTACAGTTTTGCCAAGGAAGAATTACTATAATTCCTGCAGGATAGTCAGCATTTACGGTCGGATCTTTAAGTATTATTTTTTTGTCTACCCTCCTGGTTGCTCTAACCCGTTCGCTACCAAACAGAAGCAAAATGTTATGTTTTTTTGCCTGCTTTTTTTTACAAGTAATACAAAAATTTCCGTTTGGGAATTTTCATTGAAAATACAATACCAACTTTTGTTTTTGTTTTCAATATACTACATAAGTTCTGATACAAAAATAAACGTGTGGGTACATTCGTAAATGCATCAAAGCTGTGCATCACTGCTGCAGTGATGCAAAATTCTGTTGCTGATGCGTGATCACCAGGTGCGCTTGTGATGCTGATGATTGTTTACTGCACAACAGCTGTGCAAAGTTTAAATTTTTGAACAGGAGCTAAATTTTAAAAGTTTTATAAGCGAGCATAAAATAATAAAAAAATATGTTATCAACAATAGCGATGGCAAATTTTATTGAAAATATTTAACCAAAAAGTAATAGTTTTCTTAAAACTTACAAGAAAAAGCATAAAAAAAGAAGAAACATAAAACGATTTCTTTTATGTTAAAAGTTATTGCATCAGAAAATTAACTAATGCAGTAATTGGAAATATTAGCTGCAGAGCTGCGGCATCACTGCATAAAAAAACCTTTGACATATGGAAGTAACTCCAAGTTTGATGCATTTATGAACATTCAACTTTACTAATGCGCAACTGATGCGCAACAACTGCATTTACGAACGTACGCTGTATGTTGCATAAAGGTAACATAACGCGGGAACCCCACCATAAACACGGTTTTTTTTAAACAATTTTCCATGAAAATTTATTTTTTAAATAATTTTTGCAGACATTGATATATTTTTATGCAGTTTTTGGAATGGGGAATACGATGTCTGCCACTGTAAATTTTGTTTTGACGTCTGTGGCATTATTTTTATACCAAGTGTGGCGAAGGCTATACAAATAATTGAATTTGTTGACCTTTTCTTAGTTTTATACATCGATGACTTAATATTAGAAAATCTGTAAAATTTTAGATAAAAAATTTGTAATGCAATTTTAAAAAAAAATCCAACAAATGTTGGATACAAATTTTAAATCAAGATGCATGTGGCATTAGCTACCAGAATGAACAAAAAAGCTATTTAAAAAAAATCGACTTAGGCCCTTTTTATAATCTGGCTTGAGGACCAAATATTAAAAATTAAATTTTCATATAATACCAACAATTTTTATTTTAGATCTAAACAATAAAAACATGGCATAATGTACAACATGTTTAAGTTGTTAGAAACGCTTCCTTGGAGTAAAAATCATCAACTCATATTAAAATAAAAGAATCGCCAACATATGTATACCAAAGTCATACTTCTGGCAACACTGGTTTTAGATTGTTCCAATAAACTTGTTACAAAATCTCCAAATTTTGTATGCGGAAGCTGATGATAATGTCATTTCACATACGCTACAAAGTTCTTGTATTAAATTTCAATGTATCGGCAATTTAGATCGAGTGCTTAAAAAACATTGTTTTATATTCTTCACCACTAGTGCAGCCATTTCAATATAAATTAAAGGTGTTCTTATTTGTATGGCCAAATTTAAAAGTGTTTTGTTCCCGTTCGCCTGGCATTTGTTTGTTCATTCATATTAAAAAAGTCAAGAAGTAAAATTTGGAGCGAATCCGTTAACGTTTAGTGGACCCAGAAACGACTTCAATAAATAGATTCAAATTAATAAATGATTTTTATTGCAAAAAAATAAGGACCAAATTTAATTTAAGTAGAAACATAATACGATGGATTATGGGAAGAAATGCAAAAGGAAAAAACATATAATAATTTAGTTTTAAAGTATTTAATCAGTTAAAAATCTAAAAAAAAAAATTTTACATTCAAAAGTAGAAATTTACTAAGATATTAATTTTAATCGATTAATTAACATAAATTGTTCGAGTTATTCGTTATTTGAAATTGGCTATTTTAATTATTCGATTAAATAATGGCAGAACAATTCCTCGATAATTGAAGAACGATTAATCGAGTAGGTACTCTAGTTGATTGTCAATTACAAGTTCGGTTGTGCTGATAGGTCTATTTTGTCTACTGCCTTAACGTTTATAAATCGGCAAATTTTTCGGTGGCATGTCATAACGTCCAGTGACACAGTATCCATGGTAATGACAAATTGGTGGTCTTAATGCCCATGGACACTGTGACGCTTCAAAAGTGTCATATTGTCCATGGACACTATGACACATTTGAAAATGTCATAATGTCCGTGGGCATTAAGACCACCAATTTGTCATTACCCTAGAATGAAGGGAACTAACACCAAAGTAGTCCCATGATAGGTCTCTGGTGGTAGAGACCGGTTATTATTCTAACAATTTATATGAAAAAGACCTATCACTTTTACATGGGGTTACCATTGAAGGGGGTCAATTGACACCATTTGACCAGTCACAGATCTATTCTCAATAAACGTGCTTGGTGTCAGTTATCAAAAAATAGTATTATTTCAATACAATGTAATATAATTTCAATAAAACAAGCCCTAGAATTAAATTTAAGAACCAAATTTTAGAAAGTACCAAAAAAATGTGTCACAGCACCGGCGAAGACTGTACTGTAATTAATTACTTTTTCTATCTTTTTGTTCTTCATAAACCAGTTAAGGGATTGGTTTTTCTTTCACTAGTCATGACTCATGTGTCCTTTCTTTTTGTACTTGTTCTATTTTTACAAATCCCAGGACCAGTCTGTTGGACCAATTGACACAAATTTCCCGCAGGGTATGTATATATGCATATTTAAGTTTTTTTGAGTTAAGTCTAAAGCCTGGTAATCTGTTCAACATTTCACGTGAATTGCTGTCAAAACGCATATAAAAAGCTTGTGCGGAATATCTATGAAATAATGTTAAAAGAGTTGTACTCTGTTCATTTTGTAAAAAACTGCCGAAATATTTCTGGCAACATTAGTTTACTTTAACTTTCTTTTTTATTAAAAAAAAACAATTTTTAGTAAATACATGTGGGGTATGTTAAAATACACAAAACAATGTCGCATACTTTAAAGGAATAAAAACGTCAAATTGTATAAACTCGCAAGATACATGACAAAATTGTCAAGGGCTTCTCAACATTTTTACAAATTTAACAAGATTACTAGACTTAAGTCAAAAAAGTCCCAATATATTTATAGTATTAAGGGCCTAATTGTGTAAAACGTAACGCAACGCCAAAAATGCCAATAAAAGAAAAAGCAAAATCAAAAATATTTTACAATATTGTGTTTGCTTTCTATAGGAATTCATATTGAATTTTTAAATTTCAAACACTTTAAATTTTGTGGCGTTGAAAATTTTTAAAAATAATATGAATTTCTGTAGAAAGCAACAACAAAATTTTAGAATATTTTTTAATTTGTTTTTGCTATTTTGGCGTCGTGTTGCGTTTTACATAATTATGCCCTAAATTTAAAGTCACTATTTATCTCATAAAGTACCGACAAATGAAAGAATGTCAAATGTTACTGAATCTAAAAATGACTTAAATTTAGTATAATTCATGTGATAAATTACACCACTATATTAAATTTTCTTAACATCTTCCTAACTAAAAACCATCTTAATACTTTAGACAATTTTAAATTTTATTTCAATTTAATTCAGCCATTAATGTAAATCATACCTTTACGTTTAATCATTTAAGGAATGTTTGTATTTTTTACATTAAACTCATTTAAATGTTTTCCTCCTTAAAGGACTATAAAAAAGAAATTCTAACACCTTTTTATTGCAGCCTAAGTGGTGGCATGAGTTTTAAGGTAGATTTGTTCCAGAGTCTAACGTTTATTGACGCTCGTAAATATGTTAATCGAATAATAATGTTCGCACCCATTTCATTCATTTTGAACATTATTTAAATGGAATTCTTGTTTTCTTATCCATTTAATAAAAGTTTATAAAAATGAATCTTTCGCACTTCACTCTATTCTCTCCAACACAATCGAAACTCATTTCAAATTCACAAACGGCATAAATGTTAAAATGAAAATAAGAAAGACAAACGAGATGGGAGGAAAAATGAGAAATTCACAAAAAGGTTAAAAATCAATGAGTATTTAAATAATACAAAACGCAAGAAAAAAGTGAAAATAAGACGAAAAAGTGTATATAAAATATTCATTGGAATTTCCCGTATTCTTTTTAATGTTGTTTCTTATTCATTTCAATTTATTTATATTTTAGGTAATCTACATAAGAAGGCAGGCTGAAAAATCGTATCAAGGCGAATTAAAGTACAGGTGGTGCCAATACTACAACAATCCAAAAACAACAGAAACAATATAGTTTTTTTTGCGTTGCACTGTTAGTGCTTACGGTTCGCAATGTCAACCACTCCGTACAAATCAAAACAAATTGGCTTGAACTGTTGAAATAAGATGGTGTTTCGACACCACCTGTAGTTAAATTCTCCTTGAGTCGTATCAAGTTATTGAAATTATTTTAAGAATTCTCTAAAATTTATACAGATTCCAATACACATTACACTCGAGTTTTAATTGCAACTCACTTCATTGCTCGCGAAGTACTTCCTTGTAATTAACACTGTTTCCATATTTATACATACATACGTATAAAGCTCATTTGACTTGCAAAAGGTCAGCAAAGAAAATCAGTCTCGAGTTTAAAATAAAGCCGCGATAGCAATTATTTACGGTGGAGTGCAATAATGCCTTACGAAATAAGGCCTTTAAGGCTTTATTTCACTTTCAATTGAGAAATAAGGCCTTTATTTGAAAAAAGGCTTTATTGCACTTTGAAAGTGAAATAAGGCCTTTATTTAAATTTAGCCAATTGTGCAATAAAGCCTTTATTTTATATTTTTTGATTCTCTTGTTACACTGTTCAATTTATTGTTTTTTGTTGACACACAAATAGTGACATAATGTCCATGGACTTTATGCACTACGTAGGAAAAAGCCACCTAAATCTTCACTTATTAAAGTTTTTCTCCTCCATAGGACGCGGCAGGTGGCTTCGCTGAACACAGTTTTCCTGCGCGCGTCTCATTATCTTCCCTAGTGTGACGCGCGCAAGGAAACTTTATTCAGCGAAGCCACCTGCCGCGTCCTATGGAGGAGAAAATCCCTAAGATCGGCCGCAGGCCGCCACGCAGAAAAACTTTATTAAGTGAAGATTTTCAATATTGTTGCGGTTAAATTAATCGGCCCTGTTCTGTAAACCGAATCCGAGAAAATTTCTCGTTTTAAAACGAATTCACATTTTTTGGTGTTCTGTAAACCGAATTCACATAATTTTTCTCGATTTGAAACCGAGTAAACAAACCTAGTCGAAAGGAAATCGAATGTGTAATTATTTTAATAAATGACTACAAAAATAACAAAAAAACAAGTGCAATATAAAATATGAAGTCTTTTTTGTTTATTCTATTAAAATTACATGCATTTTAATATATTTGAATTTGAAAAAAATATATTTTAAAAACAACCTAAAACTTTTGCATATTTTTGCTTCAAAAGTGACAAAAAAAAGTTTAATAAACAAAACACTCTTTTTATAGAGAATATAAAAGGCATTTGAATAAACAATAATATTGTAATAATAGTTAACATTATACATTAAATTTTTATGACAAACACTTTTTATCTAAATTAAATTTTAATTCAAAAAACTTATCTAAAATAAAATAATTGCGTAAATCACAAGTATTTTGCAAAAACACAATTTATTTTTAACATGGCGATTTCGAAAAAGTAGAGTCACCACTGTTTGTGAATATGTAGCTGTCAAAGTTTGTCTAGTACAAACTCAGTATTTGTATATTATAATAAATTAAATTTATAATATTTGCGATAAAAATAAAGACCAAATATATCTGAAGGTTCAATTACCTTGAATGTTCTTTTATTACACACCATTATTTAGCAATAAAATACAATCATTTGTCTGGCAATTTGTAGAACATATGTTTTTGCAAAATAAACCACAAACAATTTTTGAACGCGGCAAAATTAAATGTTTAATTGGCGTATTTTACGTTTTTTATGGAATTGTAGCTTAACACAAACGCTCCGGGCATTTTTATATCTTTCTTTTTATTTACAAATTATGAATTTTTTAATCAACAGCTGACTTTGACGATTAACTAAAAATTCGACCCTAATTTTGAATCATATCAATACGAGTAATTTGCAGAACACCAAAAAGCGATTTATTCGGTTTTAGAAATTTCTCGTTTTTAAAAACGATTCGGTTTACAGAACAGGGCCGAATATTTGTGTATGCTTTTTTCCAGACATTTCCTTTTATGTACATTTTAATGTCAAGCAAATCTTTCAAAGCATATATCCACGTACTACAAAATATTCAAAGTAATATTTTTGACATAAAGCCCACAACATTCACCACGGATTTTGAGTATGGCTTAAGAAAAGCATTAGCACAGGTTTACCCGCAAACAAAATTAAAGACATGTTGGTTCCATTTTACACAAGCTGTTAGAAGAAATGCTTCAACATTTCCTAACTTCATGTCGAAATTAAATAAAGATAATGTTGCGAAAAAATTCTTTCGCAAATTTCTAATATTACCGCTATTAAAACCAAACGACATAGCTATTGGATATCAAAATCTCAAAAATCAGGCTATGAGTAAGAATTTTAATAGTATTTTTGAACCATTCATAGCATATTTCGAGAGACATGCTTTATTAAAAAAAAAATTAGTGCAATAAGGCCTTTAAGGCTTTATTTCACTTTCAATTGAGAAATAAGGCCTTTATTTGCAAAAAGGCTTTATTGCACTTTGAAAGTGAAATAAAGCCTTAAAGGCCTTATTTCGTAAGGCATTATTGCACTCCACCATTATTTACATTTATGTTTAAATAAATATAAAAATTTGATGTGTAACTTAAAGAGCTATTTGTATACATTTTACTACATAAACCAAGGTTTTTGGCCGAATCTTTTCTTAGCCCTGAAAGGTTACTCTTCATTTAAGTAGCCTGGATTGATTACTCTTTGTTGGATCGACGAACTTTTTTAAATAAAAATTCTAGCGGAACCATTATAAAGTAAAAAATCAAAAAAAATTTTTTAGTAAAGCATTTTATTAAAAAATAAAATGAAATAAAACACAAAAAATAAAAGTTTTTCTTCTCTTTCAAAATTCGATACGCATTTAAGCACTTCAAGTTAATTATTTTTTTAAAGCTTTCATCATCAGCTAACGTTACTGAAAAATAGCGTTATTAAAATACATACACATAAAAAGTTATATGATAAAGTGTGAATGAGCTTCGTCGATTCAATGAATAGTACCCATCCAGGCTTAAAGGAAGTTATTATAAGAAGTTTTCACGTTTGAACGTTTTAACGCAAGTACGCAATTTTTTTTCGAGTAAATACACACTCTTTTCATTTTCATCATCAAAACAATGAAGAGAACTGCAGCGTATTCTGTAATTCGCTTAGCTAGAGCTTAATCGCCATCGCTAAAATGCCTTATACCATGTTCACACGGAGAGAAATATTCGTATTTCGCTCTCCCATTCCTGTTTCACGCCCCAAACATGATTGAAACAATATACGAAACAGGAAACTATTATCTCCAATAAAATTTTTATGGTAATGGCAAATTAAGAATTGCATTCGTAGCCAAAAATCGCTAATTCAACTTTATAGATTTTTAGCGATAGAGATTTAGCTTAAGCGAATTACAGAATACAGCTGCTGAACTGTCAATTTTTCAAGAAGTAGTCACATTAAAATACGTTCTTAAAAAAAATTGAGCTCATATACAAATACAAATTATAATTTTTAAACATTTTTTCCTTTTATTGTTTTGCTAAGTGTTCATGCGTTGCCACTACATGCGTACTACTCGAATACAAGTACATTTATGCAGGCCACATAAATTTTATGTATAAATTTTGGAAATTCAGATGTGGCGAATATCAGTGTTTAAATGCCTGAGCTATAAGCGATTGCTTTCATTTTATCTCATTTTAGATTTGAATGTTGTCAATTTGTTAAAAAAATCGCTAATATTTAAGAAGATATAAGTAGAAAAAGTTTTATAATTATCATGAATAAATTCAATCCAATTTTATTACTTAAAACTGAAAAGTTTCGGTTATAAAATTCACAAAAAGTCAGTAAAATCCGAAGACAGAATTTGACGCATTTAAAAGTTTCATAATGTCCATCAGAGCAGTGTTGCAATGTCCGCGAACGTTATGACACTTTTAAGAGTGCCATAATGCCCACAACAGGTTTACAAACTCGAAAGCATACACGTAGAGAAAAAACATGGTTGAAGAATGGTAAAAAAAACATTTTATGGTCCCTGCAAGGGCAACAAACTTTGTTGTTTTTAAAAAAACTTTTTTCACGATTGATAATATTTTGTTTCTATTTTACAATAAAGTTTTTACCTCACTTGAAACTTCAAAAATGGTTGATTTTAACAATAATATTATGTTTAAATAAAATAAAACTACAACCATACACTTAAACATATTATGGTTACCTTAACCATATTATTATCACGGTAACCATATTATGGTTCAATTCATCCATCCAAAAGTTATAACCATATTATGGTTGCCTCCAAACATGTTATGGTTAATATTAAATAAAAATAATATGTTCGAAATTATATTATTTTAAAACATTTAAATAATAAATAAAAATTTAAAACAATATGTTTAAAAAGCAACAACATTCTGGTTGTTTGCATTTTACATGGCTTGCTTAAAATTCTCATTCATTTTATTTTTATTATTGATTAAAACACACAAATTCACGTAGAAAAAACTAGTAGAACAGAAAAAATGGTAATATGAATGTTGTCACTGGCTGGAATATGAACCAAAGGGGATTTTTTATAAAAGTAGAACGTAACAACTTGAAGAATATAAAATTAAATAAAATTATAATTTGACACTTAACAAACAAATTGAAAAATAATAATAAGATTAGCATTCACCATATTAATGTTAATCCTGACCATAATATGGTTACTTTTCTCAAAATTCTGGGAAATTTTGACCATATTATGGTTAATTTTGAACATAATATGGTTAGTTTTGACCATTATTATGGTTATTATTGACTGAAATATGGGTAATTTTGACCATATTATGGTTGATTTATGGAACATTTTTGTTGATTTTAAACATACTATGGTCATATTTAACCATAATTTTGAAACCTGCGAACATAAACATTGCTAGAAACCAACCATAGTATGTTGCTCTTAGAATAAGGTTACCTCCAACCATATTTTTTTCTACGTGTAGACGGCCTTCGGCCGGGCACAAAGATTTTCTCCTCTATGGTATAACAACTGTTAGTTAGGTCTTTTAGCGCTTATCATACAATAGGGCCGTTTGTTTTTTGATAATAAAATCGTGTTATGTACATTTCTGTTGATGCAATATATCAGAATCAATTGTTGATTTTTATTTTTGGTAAGTTAAGGCCTTTTGCGCTTTAGGTAACGATATGTAGCACTTAGGTTCAAATAATATACGTAAAGATTTATTCGAAAACAGGTTTAAAAAACTGCAAACAAACGATAATTTGTGTACAACTTTTTGCGTGTTGAGTTGGTTTGACAACGGTTTGATAATAAATTAATTTTGTTTTTGTAAAAACGCAAGCATGTTGACCTTATTTGGTTTAAAACAATTTCTCCTGTTATTTAATATTTCACCGGCAGCTGAAAATCACCTTTCTGAAAGAACTGAATTAGCAGATATTTTATTGCAACATTAAACAATGTTCTAAATTGGTTTCGATTCTCCACCCAAAAGGTAACCGCTCTAGAGGACTATTCCTCTACTGGTCGTTGATTATGTTCTGCATTTTGCACTTGCATTTTTTTTTTTTGGATTTAAGCTTTCAGAAAGCTTTTCCCACCAAAGTGAAAACTGTGAAAACTTGCACATATTTTAACCTCTTACCCCCGTATTTTTAAACGATTATTAAATTTAACAAACGTTTCTTAAGGCAAATTTTCATACAAAATTTGTTTTATAAACCTTTATTAAATTTAAAAACTTTTTATAAATACGGGCGTTAAACTTATATTTTAAATTTTGATGGTATTGATTTTACAACACTTCTAAAACATTTGTCATTTCTGTTCCTATGTACAAATATTCAAATGTTGACATAAGGGCCTCTAGTTAGCAGTTAAAAGACGCTCAGCTAAGCTATCGATTCCACCTGCTAAATTCATTACTGTATTTTAGCGCTAATTAATAATGTTAACTTGCGGCGAGAAACTGTAGTTATAGCTTCTGTTGCTTGTTTTCATAGCTGTATTTTTCCTATCATATTATCAATATTTTAAGACTATCGATATTATCGATAGTTTCCCAGCACTGGTAATTATTGACCTTATGACATGTTTAAAAATAATTTCGAAATGCCCACGGACATTATGACATTTTCAAATGTGCCATAGTGTCCATGGACACAATGATACTTTTTGGAGCGTCACAGTGTCCATGGACACCGTGTCACTGGACGTTATAACATGCCACCGTCATTTCTAGCTATATTAGGTTTAATTGAACTAAATTTTATCTCTATATCTATGTATATTTGTTACAAGTTTAGTCTTTTTAAAATGATCTTAAATAGTGGACTTAATTTGGGGCCTATGGCAAATTATTGACCAATCTTCACGAAATTTGATGGAGTGGTTTGTTTGTACGCAACTATACCAGACTAAATTTTACTTCTATACCTTTATTGTTAAGTTTTTTTTCTGAGAGTGGGCTTTATATGGGGCCTATGGTAAATTATTTACTGGTCTTTACGAACGAACATTTAATTTTAAGTCATTTAGGTTTTCTTGAAATAAAATTGGATAAAACCTTTACAAGTTAAGATAAATCAGCGGAACAACTTTTGAAAGAGTTATATTAACCCAGCAAATATTAAAATTCGACTGCTTTTGTAGTTGGAAGACCATAACACATTTAAAAAATAAACCTTTACTTCTTCTAATTTTACTTGTTGCGAAGTATAGTTAGTAACAGATTTTTTTTCATTTGAAAATTGAAGGTCGCTTTTCAAATATCCCTCGTATTTTTTCCCATTGAAGCGTTTTTAATTTTTTTTTTTAATATGGTGCTATTGTTGTAGGTGGCATTATAGCTTTACAACTTGATTTATTACAGTCTTATGAGAGCGTCAAAAATGTAAAACATACATATAAATGAGATACAGTTGATTTGTTACACATCGCCACCATTTTACTGCTTAAGTTAACTTCCGTTTGCAAAACAAACTGTAACTCATACTTCAGAACATACAAACGTAAATGCTTAAAAGTTTGTGTTACTGTGCGTATACGTAACATACTTTTACAGCCAAAAAGTGGAGAAACTTCAAAAGAAATTCTTTAAATCATTTTTCAATCTGTTATGGAGAGATTACTTTTCTTTAAGACGTTTTTTTATGTGAAATCTTACTTTGACTGTACAATAACAATAATTTTTTTACTGATAGTATTGAAATGTTATAAAAAAGGAATTTTGCATAAATATTTAAATATGTTGTTACTTAAATATTTACTTTGTTAAAAGCGACTTAAAAGTTGAAAGAATATTGTAAAAGTTTTTCAAAGAATAATTTTATATTAGTTTTTAAGGGATCCTAAAACAAACATTTGAATTAGTTGTATGCACTTTTAGAGTTTCATATGAAGATCTTTGAAATTAAATTAGTTTTTAATATTTTGGAATTTACTTTTTGCTGTCGAAAACTTTAGAGATTTGCCAATAATATTAGGAACAAAGCTATTTATTTTGTTAAATATCGCAATTTTTTAGTAGATTAAAAAACGAACGACTTAGAAAAGAGATTTTGCGGTACATTTTTCTTCATAAAAAAATTCTGAAGAAAAGTACAATATCATTGTGGACATTATCATTTTCTGAGTCGACCTAACGATGTCCACCGTCCGTCCGGCTGGCGGGTTATTTGTTTATGTAACTTTGTGCGCAAACTACGGGTCGCCATTATGGAGATTCTTTGATGACATACGTTTCAATAGTCTTAAGGACGAAGCCCGTTGAAAATGGTGAGAATCAGACTATAATTTTACAAGGCCCCATACAATCTCCTTTCCGGAATGGAGTCTTTGTGCCCATAAACCATCTTATAATGTTGGTATTTACATAAAATTTGGTCAAAACTTATTTGATTGCAATCTAAATCACCTTACAGGAATTGGTCCATATCTGGCTATAGCTGCCATTCAAATACAGCTTCCGAAAATCGCTTTTAATGCCATAACTTCCTTATACATACATAAATGTTGGTATTGAGATAAAAATAAAACGATAGGAAATGTCACGACAAAATATTGTGCTAAGAAGTCCAAAGTAAATTAATATAAACCACCTTCCAAAAATCTCTTTAAGACGAACACGCACACGCGTGAAAATCATTCTTTTACTCCTGTTTAATATTTTAAATTATTACCAGTGATGCCAACTTAGCCCGTTTCGGGATAAATTTAGGCACTTATTGTGTAAAACGCAAGCAACGCAAAAACTTACATTGAAAGCACAAACAAAGTCAAAAATATTTCATAATTTTTTTGTTGCTTTCTACAGAAATTCATATTGCGTTTAAAAAATTTTCAACGCCACAAGATATGCAGCGTCTAAAATTTAATAATTGAATACAAATTTCTGTCGAAAGCACCGACAAAATTACAAAATATGTTTGCTGTCAATTTAATTTTTGGCGTTACGTTGCGTTTTGCACAATTATGGCCTTAGCATTTTTGGCCCTTTTTGCTATAACAATTTAGCTCTTTTAGTCCGTTGTTGCATTTGTTCCATTATGGTTAACTTTTTTGCTTTTCAGACTATAATAAGTTGTAAAAACTGTCTCAAAAAACGTAGAAACTTGCGAATAGAGAAACATCAAGATAACGAAAAAGTTTGCAATTACCAACAATCCATTAATTGATATATCGCTTATCAAACGCTAAAGTTGAGAGAATTTTTAATATCTAAAACGAGATAATCATTGTTGCCAAGCTAAGAAGTTCCTTTCGAGTTATGCTTAAAAATTAGTTCTAACAAAACATACACAAAGTTAAAATATGGAGAAAGTGATTTCTGAAATGAAGATGAGGATGACCAAGAACTGCATATTTTATCTAACCATAATCCATTTTAAAAGATTGTAAATGCTAGGTAAAGTTTTAACATTTTTTGTGGTTCTTTCGGTACATAAACCGTGATTTTTAATTTAGCTCTTTTTAGCCAATTTTGCATATGTCTTCACGCGAAAAGTGTCCCAAGTGTTGACATCACAACTGATTCATGCGTGACACGAAATGTTAATTGAAATGTATCAAAAATTAAATCAATTCGTTTCTTCGACCCCTTATCGCAAAAATAGCTTAAGCGACATCATTTTAAATGAATTTATTGGCAACACTTGCATCATCTTCTAAAATATCATGATCACATAAGGTATCGTTACAATTTTAGCCTAAGCGCTAACCTTCATACTCCTGTAAAATGGTGTTTTTGCCGCTTATTCTTTTTTTGCGGTAAGGGTTCGATTTGAGTCGAGGAAAAGTAGTTAATTTTAATTATAATTGATTAAAAAACTAATTCCAACTTTTTCAACATCCGATTTGAGATTATTTCTACCGATTTTTTGCTTGCTCGTTTTTAGCATACAATTTATAACATTTAATTAAATCGATCAATTTAGAACAACCAATCAAGGGTGTCAGAAATTTGCTCTATTTGTTTCTGACCTCAAAGGACGAGTTGTTCTTGTAGAACGGATTTAACGCGAAAAAACTAATTTGACAACAACGAATGAAAAGTTTTACCTCACTTATTTGATAGGACAGGCTACTGTGTGAAAGCCATTTGTTTTAATCTGTTCTAAACAAGCAATAAAGCAATTTGTTTTTTAATTTTGTTTTTTCTTTTTACCAACTTACAACTACAATTCGAGTCGGGGAAAAGCCAACCAATTGTAGGCGAATGTAAGAAAAGATAAACTCACTGTTTATAGTTGGTGTTTTGTTTAAGTTGTGATATTGTTACAAGTAAGACTTTGAGTGTTTATAGTTCTTATTCGCTTTAGGGTTTTATTTGTATAACTTTTTTGGCTTTTCTATTATCTTTGGAAAAGGTTTCCTGATGAGCTGGCCTAACCAACCAGTAAAATGAGATATGAAAAACTGGGAATTTAGCACGTCATACAGAAATCTTTTTTACCGTTACTTTAGTCGAGGGTATTAAAAATTAACTACATTTGTTTCCGGTGAGAAAGGCAAGGGAATTTCACAAATATTTGTGGCCAATACGTTGAATAACGTGAAAACTAAAATTTTTGTTTAAACAAAGGCATATATTTTTTCTTAACAAAGACCGTTTGAACTAATTTATTACCTTCCTAATTTCCCATAAATTCTTTTGAAGCTTTATTGTACCGTATCAAATATTTAAATTAGAATATTTCCCACAATCAAATGAATTTAATACACTATTGTTAAAGATCACTTTAATTTAAAAATCTTCATAATCACTTATATTTTACAGCAAACAAATTGTGCAAACTTTCATTCAGCATTCGCATTTTATAAATTCATAACTCCATAATTTACTTCCTAATGACTTCTTTTACGTTTAATTAAGCTGAAAACATAATAGCAATTAAACATTTTGTTTGGAATTTATGATAATAATACTAATGAGCAAAATAAGCTCAATACAAAGAGAAAAAAGAGTTTTATTATGCCAAAAAATAATAAAAAAAATTAGCTGAAGAACGCACTGAATAAAAACTATTTAAACTGCCAATAAAAATGAAACAAAGAGTTGAGAAATGTACTAATTTACTTCACTCTACCCATTTATATTTGTCTGTGTCTGTGTGTGTGTTTGTGTTTGAATAGCTGTTCTCACCAACTACAAGTATTAATAAAATAAAATCAAAAGGAAGGAAACTTTTATTTTCGGCAGTGTATTTTAACGGATATAAAGAACAGACTTGGCTATTGCCAATTACATTTTGTAATTAATTACAGGTCCAAGTACCATTTTGTGCATTTAGTAATCGTAAAAGGTGGTCCAACCCAAACGCACGATGTTACTTGTAAATAAAACAAAAAGTTTTCTGAGAATTATCTTAATATTTTTTATTATTATAGAGGGATCTATGACCATAATGTGTGAAACAAAATATCGGCCAAATGCTCGCCACGGCTTCGGTGACATACCTCTATCCGATGGTCCATATTTTTAATGACTCTGAGACATAATTGACGTTTAATGTCGTTAATGTGCCGAATTGCCTTATCCTTTAGCTCTTGAATTGTTCCTGGTTTTTTGACGTATACTTTTTCTTTTAAATATCCCCCAAAAAAAAAAGAAGTCCAACGGTCACATGAGTGTGACGGAAAAATAACATCGCCACGACATGAGATAACACGGCCATTAAATTTCTCGCGCAAAATACCCATTGTTCCGTTATCTGTGTGGCAAGTGGCACCATTATGTTGGAACCACATATCGTCCAGGTCCTTATCCTCAACTTCTGGCCACAAGAAATCCGTTAACTGCTTGACTTACCACATATTGGAAAAAGTACAGCCCGATGACGACGCCAGCCCAGCACACCGAGAAAAAACATGTTTAAATATGATCAGCTCTAACAAAACTATTTTTAAAGAAAATTTTAAACATATTATATTTAATTTAACCATATTATTAATAACGATAACCATATTATGGCTAAACTAGTTCTCCATCAAGAAGCCACAACCATATTATGGTTGCCTCAGACCATGTTATGATTAATAATAACTTAACTATGTTTGACACTTATAATAGCATGGATGGTTTTCAACTATAGTATGTTGCTCTTGGAAAAGAGGAAAATACTATTGTTAATTTAAAAACAAATTGTTGTCATGTGTAAACATAACATAATTAGATGCAACCATAATAAGGTTGTGACTTCTTGATGGAAAACTAATTTAACCTTAATATGGTTGTCCATAACAATAATATAGTTAAATTAAACATCCCAGCAAAAAATACTGCTTGCTTGGAACCAGCTTTGTAAGGTTCGTTATTATTTTTTTTACTCTGACTTACTTTACAGCTTTTGCGTAGTTCTTGTAAATACATATTTGTGGGATTCACAAGGTGTGCTATCATGCCATATCGTCATAATGTTCTAATTAATTTTTTACAATTGTTTAAAATAAATGTTGTTGTGTTTCAAAAAAAAAAAAAAAATTTTAATGCTGTGTTCATTGATACGTCATAACTGTACGGTAGAAATCTAAATTATAAGCGATAGCCCACAGAAGTCATATATATTTCTTGCAATTATTTTAAGACATATGACTTTACAACGTTATGACTATCTTGTGAATACCCCAATTGAAAAAGGTTTTTTTCTTTTAAATTTTATGTAAATTTCAATGTATTTGCCTTACGTTAGTGCTTCAGAGAAGCACAACAGCATGTTAAACAAACAAAAATTCTCTTTCTTTAACTTTACATATGTTTTCCGAAGTTTTCTCTCTCACAAATGTATGTCTGTATTGCTATGTTCCGTTATCAGTTTAATGTACATTACAAATCCCCCAGTAACAATGGTAAATTTTAAAAGATTATAAATATATAAAATTATATACATACGTACTTACATTATTATGTGTAAATAATTTTAATTAAAATATATGCATATGTGAAGCAGTGAAATTTTACCATTTAAAAACTGCTTCAAAAACCACTGAACGTTTTTACTAACTTATTGCCTTCCATAATTAATTTTGGTAAGCTAGACATTTTTGTTGGCACAATTGGAAGCAACAAAAATGCAATAATTATATTTATTGCTCCCAAATCAAGATTATTTTTTGCTGGGATAATATGTTTACCGTTCAATTTAAAAATAGTTTTGTTGGAGGTCACCTAATTTAAACATGTGTTTTCACTACGTGTGGCCGAGCAGGCGCAGATGTTTTCGTATTTCCTGCAGACCCGGCTTGGCTCCAAAAAGAGCGAATGCATGCCATAAAATTCCCAAACAATACGTTGAATTATCGATAAAATTTCTTTTTATTTTCAATCTTTCCATAAATCGATGTTCCGTTATGTGCCTCATAGTCAGTGTTACCGTTCAAAATTTTCAAAAAGGGGCACAAAAAGGGGATTTTCAAAAAAAAAGTGTCACAAAAAGGGGAATTCTGAGAAAAAAAGGGGCAACTTTAAAAACAGGATAATTTAAAGAAAAACGTATGTATTTATTAAATTATTTTCATCGAAAACTAAACATAACAAAAAATAAACTTCATATTTATAAAAAAATACATTATAGGTATATAATACAAATTGTTTGGGAAAATCACACATATATATACATACATATATATATATATATGTATATGTACATATATACATATATCGTGAAAATACATGTCTTGTTTGCAAGTAAACGATAATGAACTGTTGCATACAATTTTTATTTCAATTATTTATACAAAAACAGTTACTAATTACTTGTAAATAAAACGAGCTTAAAATAGTGTAATAACAATACTTACAAAAACAAAAAATAGTTCATAATATGATTTGATATAAAAAAACTTTACATATAAATAGATAGAGATATGTATACATATATGTAAGTATATGTACATAAATGTTTGGCACTTGGATTATTTTACTTTTTTACCAAAAAAATTAAGTTACGAAAAAACCTCGAGGAAAAAGCATATAAAAGTATTGAAAGGAAGATAGTTAATATCAGGTACAGATCCTTTTTTTTATAAATTGCAGTGTTATGTTGTTTCTTCAACTATTTAAATATCTATTTTTTTGAAAACGTAAATCTATATTTATTAATCAATTTATCTTCCAAGTCATTTTGATACAAATTTAAAGCGGATAACATAGACTGACAGGTATCTACTTTCAGTCTATTTGTCACTTTATTTTTTAAATATGCATACTTAGAAAAAATCCGCTAAGCGGATGCACTACTTTGTGGTAAAGTTAAAACATACGAAGCAAATTTATACAAGTTTTGATATAAATTGTCACCCAAACAGTATTTTAAATTGCCAATTTCGTACTAAAATGTTTCAGGCTTAGATATTTTAAAAATTGCTTCATAGCTGTTTAATCTGGTTTCTAAAACTTTGAACTCTTTTGCAAAATCATCTGGGTTAGTAATTATATCAGTAAAAACGGTAACAATTTCAAAGTAATTTATGTCTTCAGCTGACTTTGTAAATACTGGATCTAAAACCTTTAATGAACTCAGCCTCTTATCGCTAATATTAATTCTTGATAAAATTTCTTTGCACAGCTTTTGGTAAAAAAGTAAAATGTTGTTTTTAATTTCTACAATATCACTACTTAAGATGTTGTTAGTACATATTTCTAGCTCGGCTTCGTGGCCGATATACATATATTTTAAGAGTTTCTTTTATATGCAGAACATCAACAAAATCAATTTGTTCTAAATTTGTTTGCATAACATACTCTTTTTTTAAAAAATTTTTAAAAATTTCTAATACAATATCTTTCGTGGATGAAACTAAATATATAATTTGTGATGATTCGTTTTGAAAATTAAGGTTTAATTTATTCATAATATTTAATACATATACTAGAAATGTGAGGTAAATTTTATTGTTAATACATAGCCCTTCCTGAATTATTTTAATTTTATCCAAATTAGATGCTATTTTCTCTTCAAATTGAGCTCGGATTCATTGATTGACAGTATAAAAAAAATTTGGTTCAAAAAGGGGCAAAAGGGGCACAAAAAACTACAAAATAATACAAAAGGGGATTTAAAACAAAGGGGTCAAAAAAGTGGCACGGCAGTCAAAAAGAGTCAAAAATGCGACTTTAGTCGCATAACGGTAACACTGCTCATAGTGGCATGTATGTATGTATGTGAATTATCGTTATAGTGCCCGATTTGTCTGTAACTCGCTATTAGTAATTGCTAGTTGTCAATTACTTAATGTTATGACATGTTATGTTATGTTATGAATTCAATGACCTAAACATATATTTAGTATAGCCAATTGCTAAATATGTACATATAATGTATTCGATAAGTAATTGGCGATGCCCAAGTCTGACAAAAAACAAAGCCCAACACAAAGTATTCTCTACAACTTGCACTAGTTATAGGAATAAATATAAACAAGCGAACAAACATGTTTTGTTTTGTATTGCAAAGTACACATTTTTAAGAATTTTTTAAAATTTTTTTTTACTATTATTTTACTTTTTTATTTTAAGTAGATTGTAAAACTTTTGGTACAATATAAAGCAAACAGTCAGTTAAACAGCCATTTTAGTTTTGGCTTGTTTTTTTTATGATTTTTGGCATTATTATACTTGGATTTTTATGATACTCGTTAAATTTCTTATTATTACCATAATATAGCAAGTTTATTTTAGTAATAAAAGGCGTAAGCAAAACATAATATTTGATGATAAATTTTAATGAATTTCAAATACAATAGGCATCTTAAATATTTAATCTTTGGAAAAATTATTTTTTTGTCGAAAAAAATATTTAAGGAAACACATCAATATTAATAAAAAAAAGTTTTTTTAGACATACAAAAGGTTTTTTTTAAAACAACACAGAAAAAAATAACATAATTTTTTTATTAATTAAATAACATTTGTTTAATCTTTTTTTGAAAGAAAACAATTAAAAACTCAGATTGCAATAGCGCCAAGGATATACGGTCTTCCTAAAATCCATAGGGAAGGATATCGTCTCAGACCGATAGTTTTCTGTATCAAAATATATTGTTAAAGATTCTCAAAATATATTGTTAAAGATTCTATGGAATTCAGAGACAGAATAAAGAACTTCACAATACAAGAAAATGAAAGACTTGGCTCATTCGATTAAAAGAATATTAAATATGATTAAAAGAATTTTAAATATTAGTGATAGTGAGTTTCACCATGCGAATATAAACAAAATAAGCCACATTTTACATTCTAACGATTTTCCAAGAAATATCACCGAAAAACTGATTCGGGAATATGGAAAAGATAAGGCTCAACGAAAGAAAGACAGACAAAGAAAAAGTTTACAAATCCATAATTTATGTGCCAGAAATATCCGAACGTTTTAAAAATTAAAACTTTTTTAAGGAAGGAATATACAGTATGGCTTACAAAACCTTTAATACACAAGGAATTTATTTAGTAAGACAAAATACAAAATTGACAACCTTGAAAAATCAAATATTTTATATAAAATACCCTGTAATGGCAACAATACCAAACAATTTTAAAACAAGATTATCCAGACACAAATCAGACCAAAAACAGCATTAGCGGCCCATTGTGCAGTTGAAAATCACTCTCCAGATTTTAATGGACCACGAGTTATGGTTAACCCTGATGATGCTGCTCGATGTTTTGTAGCGAAATATTTGAAAATAAAATATGAGTTTATAAAAAACAAAAACCTGGACCTCGAGCTTAATTAATTAATTGATTTATCTTTTTAATATGTTTAAAAATTTTTTTAATTAAAAGGGTTGTGAGTTGTCATATTTGAATCCGAAAATTTGGGAAAATATTTTATTGGTCGTTAAATATTCTGTAGCATCTTTGTCACTTATTTCGAATGTCATGAAGAAATAAAAAGTCAATCACTTACTATCCTCTTGACAAGAAGCCTTTTTCTTTGTTTATTGCTGTTCCATCTGAATCTTTGGGCACATTCGGAATTGATGTTCTCTATTCTTGCTTGAAAAAAGACTCTGTGAAATGTGACCCCAGGAAAAATGACCCCAAAGTACTAAATGAAGAAAAGCCCCAAAACTCTATATGAAACAAAACAACATACAATTTTTGTGTAATTTTTTGGGGTTTTTTGCATTTTAAGTTAATTGGTTTGACGCATATGCCAAAAGCCGTAGTAAAGAAAAACGGCAATGAAGGTTTACATGAAGTTTTTCTGAAAACATACTCGATTGAAAATTTTTTGTTATATCACAACTAATTTTGCAAACGTTCATGCACGAACTTTATAAGAAGTTAATAGTATCTATTTGAAAGTGAAAGTTATTTTTTTTCTGGCGCATACGCCACTTTTCTAAATTTTTTTCTAAAAAGTATCTTTTTTCTAAATACATAACTTAAAGTTTGCAGCTTGGATAAAAATATAAAGTGATGTTTTCTTGGTGCTGAAGTATGATGAACAAAACTTTAGAGTTCATTGTTTTAAGTTTTATGCTGCACTTTGTGACGGTGTGTTAAAAAAAATTAGATATTGATAACGACTTTATTAAAAACGTTAAAGTTTTAACGCTTTTTGGTGTAATAAAATGTAGTTAACCAATAAAGTTTTCTCAGTTATGAACTATTGTGCCGAATTTAGTAGATGTGAGTGGTTTTCAAAGAGTTAATAATGAGTGACTGGAGCAGAGTTTGGGAGCAATCTCTGATAGAAGAAATATTATTGGCAAATTAATTAGATATTTGATATTCAGTTTCTTGTTTAAGTTGCCGATTTTTTTTGATCGACTTTAAACAAGAAACGACTTTAAAGGAATGCTTTTATTAATATTTATTTATATAGAGTTGGAAAATTCAAGGGCATATTTTGTAAATTTTTTCATTGCGTTAAAAATTTTTATTTGTTGTAGATATAAATTTTATTTAAATTTTAAAAATTTGTTTTTCTTAAGTTGTATTTTTATTCGACCTTTAAAATTCAATATTAAGTTAAAATGCTTAAGCTCGAGGTCTGATGATGATATTCAAAGAATATCGAAATATCGGAAATAAATAAAGAAAAATCTAACATACAACAGACCTCGAGCTTAAGCATTTTAACTTAATATTAAAAATTTGTCTGAAAATATTTTTAAAGAGTTGTAATGTGCTTTACAAAATAAAAGAAAATTTTCTTATAGATTCATTTATAAAAAATCGCATTATGTATTGTCTTTCTTCTTTAATCCCAGCTGGTTACAACTATAATTTAATTTTTAAACTCTTTAAATTTTTTTTCCATAATCAAATCATGCTCATCTCTGTATTAAGACAAATCAAATAATGAGATAATACGAATATAATCGATGTTAAATAATGGAAAATTCCATTCAACTAGTACGCGGGTTGCAATAATGTTTGTTATTAAGGATTTTGGTGTTCCTTTGAACACATCTATTCCCCAAACACATACTTATATACACACACACACATACACACTCGCATAATATAATCCCATTTGGTTAAATGGTGAACCACATCAAACATCAAAGAGCCATGCTAACGATTTTGTAACGATGATTGGTCACTAGCAGCCCAAACAGAGCCGCAAGTATATGCAAGAACGTGCATGAACTCGTAAATGTTGAGCCAACCCCAAAAGCCAAAGGGAATTTTTATCATTCAACAACGTTATCCTCTTTATTTTAAATAAATATGTTTGTAATTTTTATTATTTAAGTGTATAGAATTTTCATAAAACTCGGAGAACAATGTATTTACATCAGTGTTACCATTTAAGCATATTTTCTGCTAGTTTGAGCTGGGGAATTTCATATATTTTTTTTAAAAATATGCTAACTGCTTTTTATAATATGCATATAAATTTTAGTTCCTTTTTATTGAGTAAATTGTTAGCATTTTTTTATGTAAAAATTTACCATTCTTTTAACAAATTCAAAATATTAAAAATTTTAGCGCATATTTTCTTCATTTTACGATTTAGCAGATTTTTTTAAGTTTTAGCATATTCTCATTAAACAGTTATGGCAACACTGGCTTAAATTAGGGAATAAGAGTTGCCATATTTGTAATATACAAATTTAGATTGTTTTGTCAAGTTAATTAAAGAATTTCCGAAATGGCAGATAATTTTTTATTGCTACAAGCTTTTACTGAAAAATAGTACAAGACTATAATATATATATATATTATGCCACTTTGGCAACTCCCTAAGTTCTATTACTTTTTTAAAGTTTAATATAAAAAAAAGTAGCTTATTGATGTGGCCTGATAAGAGAGAGCATCAACTCTTTGTGGTCTGTTTTAGGATAATGAAGTTATTGTTGTCCCTTTGCTGTTTTATAGTAACTCTGCTGCCTCACTTCTTTTTGTTGCCTCTGTTGCTTTTACTTTCCTTTATAAATAAAATAAAAAAAAATTTTTTTGTTGTGGTTTTCGCCAAACAAAGTTCGGGGTTTTCTTGTAATTTTATTTTGTGTTTTATTTTAATTAAAGCAAATAAGTTTACTTGCTTTTAATGGTTTTTAATAGGATACTAGCTCATCATCGTATATTTATTTTAATATTCTCAGAGTTTAGTGTCCTGTTTTATGCAAAGCCTTTTTATATTGCATTATTACAGCGAGAGTTGATAGATTTCGCACAAAGATTTTGTTTGTATTGTACTGACAAATAGTTCTTGAAGAAAGAGTTTTAAATCATGTTCAAGTTTTGTGGACTAAACAATATTTGTAGAAATCAATGCGCAAAAAATCTTTAATTGACCTACAAATATTTTACCGGGTTGTGAGTATGCGACGTGTAGCGTCGCTTTGCTGTCTTTTCCATAATTTTCTACAGCTTATTCCTCAATTTGGTTTGGGGCTTAGAATTGTTAGACCAACCTATGCAGGTGTGTCACAGATACCCAATTCGTACGAAAGTGAAAATGAAAACGTTTTTAACCTTCTCAAGAAAACCAACGCAAAAAATATTTGTTTTTCATATCTGATCACTTCTCCACTTTCTGTTGTATCGAACATATTTCGGAATCCAGCGTAAAATATAATCAGAGGTCCCCAACATGTTCTCAGGAAAATACATGTATAAACACACACAAAGTTTACAAACTTGTAAATGATACAAACTGGAATAACAAAATTGCACAAAACAACGTAAATGATAAATGCTATTTATATAAAATTTGAAGTATACAAAAATGCAAAAGTAAATAAAAAATCCACAAAAAACGATCTACAAACCCATGTATCATGTGAAAAAAGAGATTAACTGTATAAAAACTGGATTCACAACAAAAGAAATCTAAATTATGAAAGTGACTATACAAAATTCAGAAACCTATTAAATAAAAAAATCTTTAATGAAAAAAACAAATATTTTAAAACAAAATTTTTCAAAAACCGTGTTGTAATCAACGAGTAACTTTGCAATTGATAAATGAGATCAATGGTAAGACTTTTAATATTATAGATGACATAATTCTAAAAAACTTAAAAAACTACAATATCGAAAGTTTATTACATAACTTCGCCACAAACTTTAATGAAAATGTGCAGTAAATAATTCACACATGTGATGTTAAAACAAATGTATACCCGGAAATGTCAGTAGAAAATTCAATGTAAATTGAACAAGCAACCGAAGAAGAAATCTTTAATATACTCACCAACTTAAATAAAAATAAAGGCCCAGGTATTGACGGTATCAGACCCAAAGACGTAAAGAATAATGCTGCAACACTAACACCATTATTTACGAAATTAATAAATAAAAGCATAAACACCTCATATGTTCCAAAGTTGTTTAAAACCTCTGTAATCAGGCCTATATTTAAAAGTGATAAAAAGGATAATTAAAACAACTGTAGGCCAATAGCCATACTATCAGTAAGAGAAAAGGTGTTGGAGGTAGTAATAGTAAAGAGAACTTATAAATTTTTAACTAAATTTAAAATAATACATACAAAACAGTTCGGCTTCCAAAAAGAAAAAACATAATAAACATTAAAATTCAGTCTCAAAAACGTAATTAACCTACAAAAGTAGAAGGTTACATTAAGTAAACACAAAAATAACAAAATCGAGTACGTCGTTCCAAAGTTACGACAAGATCTATGAAGCAGCCACTTCAAAAATCTCAAATTTTAGAAAAAAACCATAGGCGCAATTCAGAAATCATAACTAAAGTCGCAACTAACAAAACAGAAACTAAAAAATAGTTCAGAGATAGTTATAGGTCTTATTCATAACTCATAAGTGCCGGTTCACACACGTCAAGTTTGTCTCGTCAAGTCTTGAGTTTTTAGGTGAGAGGGGAAAAATAACCTTCTCTTTTCCCTTCTCTCCTAAATGCTCAAGACTTGACTAGTCAAACTTGACGTGTGTGAACCAGCACTAACTAGCTTAGCAACTGCTTTCAGCTGATTGAATAAATGCAACCATGCATTTGGCATGTAGAGAAAACAAAATGTCGATAATATTTTGAACGATATATACTGTAGATAATTAAAAAGCTTATTATGCTATTAAAAAACAGTTATTGTTCTTAAAAAAATGCATTACAATTTTAAAAATATTTATTTTTTGGTTATAGTTTTTATATAAATCCATTAAAATAGGGGCTTGTAAAAACATAATTTTTCAATAAAATTTGGTGACTAAAAACACATCTCTAGTTTATTTTATTTTTTGTATAGATGTTTTCGTACGCAGTATAAATGGATGCAAGTGGCAAATGTAATAAAGCAAGTTTATTATTTAGAGTACACCCAATTCTCTTTTTACACGATAGATACGTTCCCAATAAATTCGTGTAAAAAAATTCGTGTAAAAAAAGATACTAGCCAAAGGTGAAAATAGTAGATTGGTTCCAGACCTAAAAAATAACGTAAAAGTACAATAAACAACAATAAAAAATTTTTGTTAAAGTTTACTTGAGAATTTATTTAACGTGCTTACACATTTTAATATCTTAAATACATATAAATACATACATATATTATAAAAAAAAATAATGATTTGGAAAAAAGAAAATAATATCAGAAATTCATTAATATAAAAAAGGAAAACTAATATAAACATAAACAACTTTTATTTGCTGTACTTTTATTTATTGTAAAAAAAAAAAATTTATAAAAAGAATTTGTAGAATATTTAAAATCGTGTTAAAACAAAACAATTCGTGTAAAAAGAGAAAAATGTTAACTTTTTAACTCGTGTTAAATGAAAATTCGTGTAAAAATAATTCGTGTAAAAAGAGAATTAGGTGTATTTAGAGTTTTCTGTATTTTAAAGTGACACAAATTTGGTGCCAAAATTATTTTATTTATCAAATAAATTATTAGATAATATTAATCAGCTGTTCTTTGTATGTATTAGTTAGTTAACATTTAGTAACAGCTTTACCCATAATTAAGTGTAAACTTTTTCTGCTGAAAGTAACCAACTGTGAATAACTTAAATAGTTACTTAAAAAAGTTAACACTTAGTGATAATTTATGAATATGCGCCATAGAATTTAAAATAATGAAGATTTTTGACGTTAGGTGACTAATGCGGATCAAAAAATATAGCGTTCAGGGAATTTTTGGTTGTTGCATAGTGCAATCAGTAGCTCTTAGAAAACTACCGTCGTTTTTATAACCAAAATTACGCATGCTATTTATAATGTATTTCTTAATCATTTGCTAAATTAATGTTGACTAACAATCAATTACTTTATAACGGCTAATAAATTAGCGAAAGTTTTAATGCTGGTTTAGTTGAACTAAACTTAAATTTATATGTAGTTTAAACTCAACAACTGTAAATCTGTATCCCATGTATTATATACAGTTAAAAAATAAAATGTGGCAGCACTAGGACAAATCTTGTCAAATCTATGTTGTCTGTATTGGTAGTTTAAACGCCTTATTTTATGCGTTTAAAGATGTTTTATATGTTTACTGATTTATAGGTTTGGAGGTTTAAGAACCTTTTAAACCAAAAAGAGATTTTAACTTGCTCCGATTTATTAGCCCTAAATGTATGAAAAACAGCTGTTTTGTGCAATTTTGTAAACAAACGTTAAATTTAAGTAGAAAAACCTTAAAAAGAAATGTCAACAATAGCACTATAGCTGATTTTCCACCCATCACTTTTCAGAGTTAATATTCAAACGATTGTTGGCAGCTAAAGATTAGTTTTAAATAAACTCTAAGCATAATCGGTCTGCTAATCAGCAGATCATAGTGTGTGATGTCCTAGCCCCAAACTTGTCACGTGATAGTTCAAAAGTGATAGGGACCGGTTCTAGTTCTAACCCTTCATACGAAGGGAACTTGTCTCTTTAACATGGGGATGTCCTAGGAGGTGGTTAATTGGCACTTTTTTGATACTTTTTAACAAGTCACTGAAGTTACCTAAATGCACACATTTAATTTTGGTTAAAATAATGCCTGTCACATATATTGTCCCGAGTGAACAATATTAATATGAGCCCGCACAAAATACAGCCCCACTACAAGTTTTGTGTCAATTACCTTTTTTCTGGAGTAACTACACTTAACCACCAGTATAGCGATGTGTCTTGTTTTCACCTATCACAATTCGGTCCATTTTATAATAGTACAGTGCCAGCTCGCTAATCCGAAGGTGTGTAATCCGAATTACCCAGTAATTGAATTTATGACGTATTAGATACTCTATAGTTCGCATTGATTGCAAGTTCGCTTAACCGAATTTTTCAAATTTTAAGAACCGATTTTCTGTGCAAACTTTGAAAATTTGCAACTTATTTTACCGCAATAATGACGTGTGAATTTCTGAAGAGGAAATTCTTAGCTGGATTATTAAATCTGACAATACTTGGTGGGAGCATGTGCACTGCAAGAGAAGCAACCCTACATTACAAATTATGTATGTTAAAAAATCATAACATATAAAAGAGCTTAACTGTCTTATTCATTAAAAACTAAATTGGTCTGGAAATATATTTTCAGAAAAATTTGTATAGAAATTTAGTTTGAAAATACCTTTAATACAAGGCGAATTCAAAAACGTTTACAACACTGTAAAATATTTTGAAATGTAATAACTTAAAAAAATTTTAAAATTTCATAATTTTAATTGAAAATTTTGAATTTATTAAAGATTCCCCAGAACCACCAGAACGGTATACCATACTGACACAAGGTAAGTTATCAGCTGTTGCTTACGTAGCAAGAAAATGTCACCTAGTGTGATTTCGCCTTGGTTTGATATCTAAATTAATTTTTTAGAATACAAAACTTAATTTTTTATTCTTGATTAATCAAAATAAAATAAATTTGTTTTAAAATCCTGGTCTGTGTTTTATTTTCGGATATAGTTATTTATAATACATAATAACAGCACACCCAGTAATCCGAATATCTCGTTAATCCTAATCAGGGTCTGCAATCATTAATTCGAATTAGCGAGCTGGCACTGTATTCTGTTCACTGGTCACACGATTTGTGCTATAAGAACAATTGACACAAATTTCCCGCAGGGATAATGACAACATTTTTATAAAAAAAAACACGGCCGTAAGTGTTCTAGATTTTTTATATTTGAGTTGCCTTCGGAAAATACTTTAAGTTCCTTAGCATAAGGGAAATTACACGATCTAAACCAGTGATGACAAATGTAGCAATTTATATTACAAAATTGGCATGTAGGGAAAAAGGGAAATATTAACACATTTCTTACTTTTATTAAATTGTAGGGATTTTGGCGCAATTGTAGATTTTTTTCTAACTTGGACTGCAAAAAAAAATCAAACACAACTCAAAAACACACACACAACATCCCATCTGCGTAAACTTCGCCATTTATTAAAAGTTTCCGAACATGTCGTCTGCCGAAGTTCTTTGTTTTGTTTAACTTTTTGTTTTTGCATTTATATTGACTTGTTTACTGTTTACATTGAATAAATCAGAAGTAAAAGCAACAGTTTATTTTCGTCCCATGAAAAATGAAATAGTCGAAGAAAAAGAAATTTTTTGTTTTTGACTGCAGTTTTTTAAGAACTGTGATCAACCCAACTTAACTTTTCGTCTCCATCATTTATTTCTAATAGGCTTTTTACACTGATCAACATCTAACATCTACTATCAAAGATGTAGAAAATGTTAAACACTCGTTTACATTGCTCATATCTAACATTTACCATCAAACAAAAATGTCAACATTTTGAAAAAAAAAAAAATTTTGTTTATACAAAAGTGCCAAAATTTAAAAAGAAAACTCAAAACTGTATTTGAAGTTCAATTTTTACGAAATTTAGCAGAATGATTTTTAGTAGTTTAAAACGAGTTTGTTCCAAATTTAATGACAATCGATGCATAAGTTTTTTTTTAACAGAACTATAAATTTTTAGTGTGCTTATTTCACATTTGGGATCATAACTCTTCTAATCCTTTTCATCGATTCTACTGGATTTCAATCGCAAAATAGAAAGGAAAACTAGAAAAAACTTTATATCAAAATTGATCTTTTCCTTTGAGTCGTTCGAAAGTAAGTGCGATTTTAACAGACACACGGACATAGGTTAATCGACTTAGAATTTCTCAAGGACCCAGAATCTTAAAAACATGAAGAGAAAAGTTCCGCCGAAAAAGAGTGCCATACCTGTGATTAACATTTATCAAAATTGTCTAGGTAAACGTAAGAGATTTCTCCTAATTCATTTAGAAATTGTCCCATTTAAACCTCCGATTCTTTAACCTTAAACTGTGGCATGGTCCATGCTCCCCTGTTTCTAGTTCCTCGATATCCTTACACATCTGCAAATAACCCAAAAGCCTACGGACATGGCTAATCGAATTTCTCAAGGACCCAGAATCTTAAAAAATGAAGTCTAGAGAAAATTTTCCTAATCCAAAACTTTTACTTAAATGCTAGAGATTTCTCCTAATTTATTTAGGAATTGTCTGTCCAGCCATTTAAACCTCCGATTCCGTTTAACCTCGAACTGTGGCATAGTCCCTACACATTCTGCAAAACCCCAAGAGTCTACGCCCCAATTTGCTTACATTTTACCTAATGGGCAGTGCTGTGTTATGTTCTCTATTGTGATTCATAGACTTATTGTGTTTATACTTACAAAGTCAAGGTATCCTTTCAAGGCGATTTACATATAGTTTTTTGTTCCTTTCTAACATTCCCTGCTCTAAATTCTGTGATATTTAAGATGCCTAGAAATTCTACTTGGATCTTGCTATATCCATCAGGAGGCCTTTGTTCTTTGGCCATTACTACTCCTGCAGTAGTGCCTACAACAACTTTTGATTCAAAGTAGAAAATAGGTAGTTTCATTTTATTGTATCTGACATTTTTTCTGGAGCTGATAAATAAAAGATTTTTGCGATTATTTAAGCTATAAATAACAAAAGTCTAACAATAATCTGTTTTATCATTCCCTTGGTTATTCTTATCAGTTCTGCAAGTGAATAATGAAGGTAAAAACTTTTATGTCTCATAACATTTTTCACACTCTGTATGAACTGAACGTTATAAAATAATGAAAATTATTCCCAACGATTTAAAAAGTTAAAAGTTTAACTACAAGGAATTTGTGTGTGGTGAATAAATTCTAAATTAAATATATATCTACGTAAACCTTCTTATATGTATATAAGTAGGTATATATACCCAGCGGGAAAAAGAAGGAGTTCGGATGCCTTCTAGAAGGCCTCTGTACTCCTTCTTTTGAATATACAAGGCTTGCTCGCTCCATTCCATACTCATATCTTTTTTACACACGTTGTCATTGCGGAGAAGGCCTTCCGCTCTCGCTTCTTTAGCAGGTACATAAGAATGGCAACGGGATCAAAAAAATAATTGTTTTGCTTTTGCTTGTGCAAAAAAAAAACAATACAAAAAATGTTCCTCCTTCTCTACTCCCTTCTCATAGAAGCAAGTGTGGAAGGTGTATCTTATCTTTTACACCAAAGAGCCGAGGCCTTCTATGAGGCATTCTTTAGCAGTTAGATAAGAATAGGAATTAATTCAAAACAATTTTTAAGCAGGCCTTTTAAAAGGCCTGAAGTAAGAAGGTCTTCTGAGTTTTACCGCTGGGTATGTATGTACATGGACGTAGTAGTATTATGTATATACATAAATAAATTTTTTTAGGGTCAAGTGGATGCTAAACTTATGAATTCCTTAACTCTAACTATTACTTGGCTACTTAAAATATGAAAGCAACGTAGTTGGTTTTAAATGTTTTGTGCTGTCGTCATCTTGAGGAAAGAAAAAGTTTCTTTTTGTCTGTGTGTGTTTTTGTATTTGCTATTTTAGTTTTATTAGCAGCCAATTTCTGGGGGTTTTCTTTTTGTTAGTGTAAACACAGTATTGTGGTGCTAATTGATGTTACTTTTGTGGCTAATAATCCAAAGTAATTTAAGTCATATAAAATTCGCTTAACGCTTAAGAGCATTGAGTAAACTTTTGCTTCATCACCATTAACAGCACCACAGCTAAAAATAGACCAATGAGTACCAAAGTAAATTCCCACAGCTAAAATAACATGAAAAAAGTCTTAAACGAATGCCCACACCATCATCAGTAGCAACTTCATAGCCATCCTCATCGTCATAACTCGTATGCAGCCATACACACACAGCCACACACACACACGTTCGAACTTAAATCCCTACCAAAAAGTTTGGCAAAAAAAAAAGCAAAAGAAAAAAGCTTTTGCACACAAAATGCAAATTGTTTGACTTTCGAACTCATTAAAATAATTTCACGCTGACCAAACAGCTGTCAGTGTACAAAGAATGGAGAGAAAATAAAAAAGAATAAAAAAAGGAAGGAAAAACCATCGTATACAGAACAAAACTGATGGACTTTAAGCTTAAACTACTGGAATAAGATATAACTGTTCCTGCTCTTATAACCAACCAGTATCCTTGTAGATCCTTGTTAGTGTCTCACACATACATTTTCAGATGTTTGTGGGTTTCTTCGGATGTGTGTATGTTGGAACATTTATCTCGAGGGTAAAATGAAAACTACCAACTCATTCTAAAGGACTTTTTCTTCTTCATTCGCTCTAAATACAGACAAAAGTTATAAACTACAAAATTCTGCTGTACATCCATTGCACTGTATGCAATTAAAGTTTTTCACTTTATTTTATATACAAATAAAAATTTTTTGCCTCTTTTTTCTTGTTTTATAATTTTTGTTCTTTTGGCTTTTAGGGTTTGTTCTCTATTATTATAATTTCTTTTTTTAACTTGTTATTTTTTTATTTTTACATGGAAAGTGACCTCAAACTCTGTTAGCATTACTCTGTGTGTGTGTTTTTTAAAATTCTTTTTAAGAATTTATGTTTTAGATTTTTTTTCAAACATTACATATTTTAATCCCTTTGGTGTCATTTTTACATATCTTCGTCTTTGATTTCTTAAGAAGTACATTGTTCTTCTGGTATAGAAGAGTAGTATGAGAAAGGAAAACAAAAGAAGTTTTTAAATAATTCGTTGTATGATTAAACCATAACTATGAGTGTTTATTCATAATTTATTATCTATCTTAAATTGTAATGCACAGTGGTTTAAAAGATTAAAAAAAAAGGAAATAGTGTTTGGTAAATGATCCTTGATTGATCTACTAACAGTCTAATTCATAAACGCATCATTGCAGCTTTATAAGACATTAATAACCAAAAGTCGAAAGATGGGTTGACGGTATATCTGCCAAAAGGAAAAACATTGATTATCATTGATATATTGGAGAAAATTATATTGTACCAGGTAAAAACATTTAAACCTAAAATATTTTGGCAGTTATACGTGGCTAAAAATGTTTTGTTAAAACCTCGGAGGTTTTACTTTCAAAACATCTGCTTTATGTATAATAAAAATTGGTTAAATTATTTATTAAACATAAAGCTGTATAATCTCTTTTGGAACCTACAGAGTTTGGGCAGTAAAATTTGATATTGCTAATAAATGATTTACATATCTCGTTTCTATTTCAATAGTATGTGTTTTATTAACAAAAAAAAACATAAAATTATGTAAAATATTACGTGTCAAAAACAGAAATTCATTTTATCATTTACTCGTATCACTTCATCCCTAGTTGTATGCATCACTTTTATAAAAATTACAATTAAAATAACATGTTGTTGCCAACATAACAGTAATATTAACGTTTAATTGTTAATCCACTCCTATTTAGCGTTTATAAATCAGACTTTTATGAGTGGTTTATAAAACAAATAGTGTTTGATAACTATTGTAAGCATTAAAGCTGAAACAAAAAATTTTTATGAATTATACCGTTAATATTCAAAATGTAATGTGAACGACTTTTATTAACTTGATCAACATTTTGCTTAAACGCATTTAAAAACCCAAGTGTTAACATTGCATTAGCCTTGTACGATATTTACAAATGACAATTTTGTTAATAATTTGATAACATTTGGTAAAAACAATTTTATTGCACTAAGGACAAAGATTATGTTAATGGTAAGAATCGGTCTAAAATTTCAAAAAGTCCTCAAAAAAACTTCTTTACGTACTTAGATTAAATTTGCTTGAAACATATTTTAGAACAATTAAAATTTTTTTTGGAATCAGTTAAGATTTGGCCCATTTGTAAAAAACTTTAACGTCCTTTTAAATGTTAATATTAATATACAACTCAGCGCTAGTCTCAATAATTTTTACGGCATATTTTAATTTTTTTACTGCATATACATATAAAGCGCATAAAACCTTTTTTTTAAAGCATATTTCTGGTTTCCCTGATTATAAGTATCTATGAAATAGGCAAATTTTGGATTAAAAAAAAATAAATTCGTGTAGGACTAAAACAAAATTGGAATTAAAAATGATCACTTTTGGTTTAGAAGTGCTTTGCGACTGTAAGGAAATTGTATAACTCTTATATTTATGGATATCCCGTTCTCAAGATATAACTGTATAATAGCCATGGGCTTATTTTGATGAAATAATAAAAAAGGTATCCAAGTTCGAAAAATTTTAATTTAAATTGTTCATTCCCGGTTTACAGATAACATTTTTCAAACGTTTTCCTATAAGAATCACTTATTTTTATTTTTTTCTAGTTCGACACGATAATTTAAAAAAAACATTTTACTTAAACGAAACCGTTTAGCACCTCAACAAATCTTCAGCTCATTATTTGTTTTAAAAAATAAATAAGTTAGGTATGGGTTTTATATATTTTGAAAATTTCTTTCTGAGTTCAAAACCTGTTTCACGAAATTTTTTATGGTTTCTGAGATATTTAGCATTAATTTTGATTCATATCAACTATTTTAAAGTTAATTAAATATTATTTTGCTCTAAACGCCACTGTTTGACGAATGCTAAAAATTCCTCATACAAAAACTTACAAAATTCATTATTGCCTTGCTTTATTGCGGTAAAAAAAAAACAAGTAGTGAAAGCGAAATCAAAATAAAATTACAGCAAGCGAATACATTTTCGCTTTATTGCAGAGACAAAAAAAAGTAGTTAAAGCAGAAGCAAAATAAAAAATCAACAACAAAAAGCTTCTATTTACAAATATATTTAGAAAAGTGGCGTATGTGGCATATAACAATTATGTTCACTTTCAATAAGATACTATTAACTTCTAAGTTCCTGCATTAAAATTTAAATTTTTCTTCAAAACAGATGTAAAAATAGAAAAAAATTCAATCGGGTATATTTTCAAAAAACCGCATGAACACCTTCACTGTCCATTTTTTCTCTACTACGGCTTTTTGACATATGAGCTAAACCAATAATGAGCTGGAAAATAAACAAAAAATAATATTATTTGGCACACACATTTATATTTACTAGAACTATAGTCGTGCCAAATATGAAGAAATCTGGGCAAACATTCTTTTAGGATTTTGTATGGGATTTTAAAAAATAATGACAAAAATGAATAATTTTGTGCAGTTAAGTCAAAAATGCCCGTAAACAAAATGCAGTTAAATCAAAACTACTGTATAGTCAGTTCGTAAAGAATAACATACTTCTTCTTACTTTAAATTCTAAAAAAGAAGCTTCGAACAATGTTAGGCTTAGACGAGGCCATCTGCGATTGTGCCCGGCCAAAGATCCTCTCTTGGAGTCAGTAGCCTCCGGTGGAACGGCATTGGTTATGGCCTCCGTTAGTAAGCTTCTTGGGGGAAGTCCTTTCTGTCTTTCAGAAAGACTGTCTTTACGGAAGTTTCGCTTCGCCATTGAAAATAGTTGCGACTAAAAATCTTGACCTCTTGTTGCAATTTCCTTACCCACTGTACAATCTAAATAATGGACAACAATTTTTTTCGCATGTACTCTCGAAGGCTTAAGTTTTCTTTCTATATTCTTAATTTTTGTTATCCCTTTTCTCTTTTCGTCTGTTTTTTTCCTCCTACTTCCTACATAGTAATCTACTGAGAATATCAGTTTAAAAAGTAAAATAAAATAATAATAAAAAAGTAAAAAAAAAAATAAATAAAAACAATAAAGTATAGAAGTTGCAATATCTTGTCAAACATTAATTCTTTTCCTTGTTTTATTTCAGTTTTTTTATTGCTTTCTTTTCTTTAAAGAAAACTTAAGAAAAAAAGTAATTTGAAAGTTTTATTACTTTTTGCCTTATCATGTTTCTAGGGAGGTTTTCTTTATTATTGTCATGTACATAATAATTTCTTTTTACAACAATAGAAAAAAAGGAAAATAAATGAAAAAAAACATTATTAAAAACAAAACAAAGGAACATTGTACCGTCAACAACCAGTTGCAGAATCATAAAGTGCAATTTTTACTTTAATATTTTTGTCTCATAAACAAAGTAGCAAAAATTTGCGTTATGAGTTGAAGTAAAAATTTTGAGATCATCTTGAGTGGCAACTAGTAAAATACAATGAATTATGATACTTGAGAATACTTTAAGTGCAGGGACAAGGACATTTTTAAGTTTGTCCAAAATTATTTTTATTATTTTAGATTACATATTTTTAAAATAATAAATGTTAAAAAAAAAACATTTTGTTATCAATATTTTTTAAAGCCAGAAGAATTCAAGGCTAATTCAAGGAACAATACGTTATCTTAAAGGACCTCGGAAGAAAAAGGGTTATGTATCTAGTTGGTACAATTTGCCTATATACCTTTACACCGATGCATCATCAATTCTTCGTTGTAAAAACAATCACTGCTTTACCCTGGGTCTACACAGAATAACAGAGCAATATTTATTATTGCTCAGCTTATGTTAAAGGCATGGGAAAACGTTTTTATGTTAACTCATAATTTTAAAGAACTCAACAAAGAAAGTGCACTGTAAAAATGACGTCATCTTGCAAAAATTATATTTATTAATATAAATTCTTTCTTATTCGGTTTTATTTTTTAAATGTTAAGCAATTTGTTTAACCTTGAGATCATTTTTTATATAAAAATATTAATTTTTATTTAATTTATCATAGTGTAATAATTTATCCATGTAATGTCAAATTAATTTATTTGATTTATAACGCTTGTTTTAATTTTTTTCGATATTTTCTTTTCTTTGACGTTATATGGGTTTTGAAATTGAGAACAAAATTTCTAATGTACGTATTCTACCATTTATTTATTTTTTTTTGTTAAAATAAAATTTATATTTTTATATAAAAAATAACTCAAGCTTACAAAAATAATATAAATTTAAATAAAAAAGATCGAATAAGAAAAAAAATTATATTAATAACAATAATATTTGCAATTTTATTTTAGTGTTTATTTATTTCTTTAATTTAATTCTTTAACTACAATTATAATTTACTACAATTTCACAAACTTAATTTCTCTCCCACACAATTTGCTTATATTTATTTTTCTTGTTTTGTTTTTTTT
This sequence comes from Pollenia labialis, assembly GCA_949318255.1. NCBI lineage: Eukaryota > Metazoa > Arthropoda > Insecta > Diptera > Polleniidae > Pollenia > Pollenia labialis. Next base: position 131,919,657 of record OX439142.1, on the reverse strand, counting down.
TTTTAGTTGACAACCAAATTTACCGTTTTATGTTAGCAATAATTGTCAACGAAAATGGACTAACAATTATTGCAACATAAATTGCCGGCAATAAATATGAACAAAAAATTGCTGTCTACATTTAAGATAACATAATTTTGATATTTACTGCAACATATTTATGTCGCAATAATTATCTCTTGTATAGACGGGCAGTTAGATGCAAAAAAATTTAACAAACAATCATCATATCTTTACTTTGCTTCCGAGAGCAACAGATTAATGAATGCATTTTAGAACAACGTTTCCCAAGTGGTGGTCTGTAACTGAGATCTAGAGGTCTGCGACGAAGAAATTCTGCCATATACATAGTACATACATACATATGTACATAAATATATAGTATAATTTAACAATTTTATAGCAAATTTAACTACATAAACTTATAACATGAGATTTGCTTCATATTTCAATTAAAAATTATTGTATATGAAGTTTTTTTTTCTCGTCCATATTATGAAACATTTGCTGCAGAAAATTTCTTCAATTCTCTTTTGAAACTGAATTCGTATCCATGCAATAAAACTTTTGTTTTGCAGCATTTATTCATTTTGTATGCCTTCTCTCTTTCTTAAAAAAAAACTCACAAAAACGGTCTTAATCTCTCAGGTTAAAAGGTTGTTCACAACCCTTAAATTGTGTTATTCAAAAAGGAGCTAATTGCAGACTCTGGTTTCTTTCCTGCAGACAAGCATAAAGCTTCGCGGGATAAGCTAGGAAATTATAAAAAAAAAAACTGATTGTATCTACATGAAACAAAGTACACTTTTCCATTCGTCTTTCCCCTTTCATCGTCAACCTCAAATTCAAATATTTCGCAGCAAATGTTTCATAATATGAACGAGAACTGAGAAAATAGAATGATAATACAAGACAGAAATATTATTGGAATGAACTCTTTTATTATAATCTGGTCGATAGTTTCATGGAATGTATTTTTTTGAATATGATTTCCGGCATATGTATGTGACATGGTCCATTCGATCAGTCAAAATTTGTGACTACGTTTTCTTGAATATTGGCTTCTAATGCTTTAAGACCTGCTGGTTTGTTGGCATAAGCCAATGACTTAATATATCCCCTTAAAAAGTAATCCAGAGACATTAAAACGCACGCACGGCGGCCAGTGAACAGAACCACTTCTGGGAGAAAAGCTTTTGCAGTAAATTATTTACTAAGCCCGCTATATGGCAAGTTTGCGCCGTATTGTTGGAACGAAATGTCGTTGATGTTTAGTCAATTGATTTTTGGAAGCAAAAATTCCGTACTCAAATCAATCCGAAGCGGTATTAATAATTCGGTGAGTACCGAGTTTCTTGAATCCAGTAAAGAAAGATTGATTCAAGTACGGATTTTTAATCACGAAATACTTAACTTATGCACATTCTATCCCGAATTCGTACTTGAAATAATCCGAAAATGAGATTGATTTAAGTTAAAATGATTTCATGCCGAATTCATGCTTGAAAAAATAATGATTATGATTGATTAACTTACCCGTTTAACACCTTACAGAATGATAAAACAACAGCATCATGCCCGATATGGGTTTAACTTTAAAAATCTTATGTATGTATATATTTTACTAGTTATATAAACTAAATGAGAAGCATGAGTTAAATTTAACTTTTTAAACAAGAAAATAATATTTGTTTTTTCTTCTTGTTCTGTTGTTCAGTTTAGCACTTTTAGTACTATTTCTATCCCATTTTTTTCTAAATTAGCACTAAGTATTTTGAAAAAAGTGCTAAGTGTTTTTCGATTGTATGTATTCTGCGTTACGATCGTAGCTATGTTTTGTCAAGTTGTTTATTTACTAACGGAAAGCTTTTCGATTTTTGTTTCTGTAGTTAAAAAAGTGTATAATTAAATAAAATGTGAGTACATATAAAATGCTATAAATTTATTTTGTAATAAATTTTGTTTTTTTTTGTAACTTTAAAGCATTATTTAATTTATTGCAGGTCAAAAAAACACAACACCTGCAGTATGAAAAGCTGGCGAGTTTAATGGCACCGAAGGATGATATTGCGTCTGGATGTCATAAGCGTCCCAAGGAAGAAGTTGCAAACGCACTTAACGAAGTAGGGCCACCAATAAAAACTGACGCTGCATGGAAGAAAGTATGACATTTTTTCTAGTCTTGATTCTGCATTCTGGACCATGTTGTTCTCCTCTTCCAACAACAACGCCGCTGCCATCGATTCCATTTCTTCTCTAAACTAAATTTTTCTTTTGCAATGATGTGTAGAAAATGAAAATTTCGCTCCGGCGCTTCAGGATTCCTCACACTGTAATTGTTTGGCCACAAATACCGTTTGCTTATAATCTGGCTATTTTCTTCCTTTCCGCACATAACTGATGAGTTTATTTAATTATAGTTACCACACTATTAAGTTTTTATATATGTATGTATTTATCACTATTTATTCATAAAATTTTACTTTTTGGAGTTTAGCAATTACAATGATTACAAATTTTTTTATTTCTAATGTTTCTATTTCATACGTTTCATAACAAAACAGCTGGATTAAACATACTCTTCTCTTCTTCTTTTTCTTTCGATTAGGTTTTTTTTTAAAATACCTATTTTCGATTCGAGCGTAACTGAATGCGGGAACGTAATCGAAGCGCAGAATAAGGGTGAATGTATCACTCGAAGTGTTACATGTTGGGCAACTTCAATAGATCAAAATTAGCTAGATTTTATTTACAACTACTACACTTTTATCATTAATGTACTTCATGAGCAATTTTTAAGGATATTCGAGCTTTTTCTGCACGCTATTACGGTTTGGCAACAAATATTGACATTACTAATGGCTTAGAAAAATTAAAACGATTATAATATACCTAGAATTTTTTTTCATTTTAATAAGTATGTAAATATTTTTATATTTTGTTTTAAAACAATCTTTTTACAAAATTTTGAATTATACCAAAGAAAATAAAACATTGGTTCTACACACAAAGTAAGTACCCATAGTTGTATAACAGGGCAGTATGACTACATTAAATAAAAGTATGTGTAAAATATGCAACATTATTTGCATGTTTTTCATCAACTTATTTACAAAAGAACTTGAAAATTTTTCCCACAGTTGTATTTTTTGACAAACGAACACAAAAATGTAGAACATTTTACATTAATGCAACATATTTCTCAGAAAAGATATCGTCATAAAATATTTTATAGTGTTACATTATAATAAGTGTTTATACTAAACAAAATGAATATATTCTATAAATTATATGTAAAAATTTTTTTTTTATTATATTCTTAGAAATCAATGTTACAAAACTAGCACTTTTGTATTTCACTGTAGAACAACTGAGCACTTTTTTTTTGTCGATTTAGCACATTTAATTTGAATTCTTCTGGCAAGCCTGGGGTCGAATAACCGCATACGTGAACGGGAAAGCTTTCGAATCGAATAAAATTTCGTCACGTTTCGAATGGATGGATTATAGCATTCGATAGCTGACGTAACGAAATTTTATTCGATTCGAAAGCTTTCCCGTTCACGTATGCGGTTATTCGACCCCAGGCAAAAATGTACTAGATTCTGTTGATACCACATGTGAAGACAAAATAGACATTTTTGAGTCTTTTTCCTTTTTTGGATCCTTTCTCAACACAATCATTTATATCTTCACTGGCATCATCTTCTAAAATTGACTGCATACTTTCACTGATTGATATTAGTCCTATAAACAATAATCACTTTAATATCTTGTTTTAAAACTTCAAAATTAATAATAAACTTATATCTTTTTATATTTTTTGCACACACAATTAAACATTTTATGATTTTGATAAGCACTGACATGACGAGTAAAATTTAAACAACGATTACGTCCTTGTTCGATAACGAATGCAAAGAGAAAAATTGCGAACAATTTTATTCGATCACGTATGCGGTAATTCGGGCCCTGGTCCGCAACAAACTTTGATAAGTTAAATAAGATTAACACGCTCTTTTTGTAATTTTACTCTCAGAGTGGCACCACCAACGAGAAGTTCAATCTTTTTTTTACTTGATTTAAGAATTTTATACTTATCTTAACAAATTTTTGTAGTTGTATGTTTTCTTGAATTTTGAACGTTTTGTTACCTATGGACCTGAACAGGGGGAAAAAAGTAAAAAGAAATCGAATTTTTTTAAGTTTTTTGCGATTTTCATCTTGAAGATGAAGTTTTTTTTGATGTTGTACGTTCACAATTTTTGTTCTTCATGGCAAGAGCTACAACTTAGTCTCAGAAAGTAAATCAAAATTCCGAACGGTTTGCAAGATATGAGATTGAGAAAATTATCACTTTTTTGCAAAAATTACACCGAGGCCCGAAATCTTTGGGGGCCCATTTAAAAAAGTGCATGACTTTGGGCAAAACTGGGAGACACGGGTCTTTTTTTTGGTCCGTATATGGTTATTTTTCCATGACTTCAAAAATTACACACAGTGTAAGTTAACAGCAAGTTTATCTCATCCTAACTTTACAAGTGAACGTTAAGAATTTGAATCTGGCATATTTTCTGCTGAAGAAATGATAATTTCAATGAAAATTTTATGTTAAAGTTAATTATTAAAAAAACACAGTTGAAAAAAAACTAAGCATAACAAAATGTACTTTTGCTTTCCATTATAGAAATATAAAAAAGTAAGTCGTTGCCACTACGCATTTAAAACGACAAAAAGTAGTCAGTATCTACTGCAATGTTGCCACAGTATATAAATTACATTTTTCATTTTATCAGACAGTTGTTATAATGGAGAAAACTTAATGGTTACTTAAAAGTTGACGATAGCTACTGCTAACATCAGGAACTTTATCATTAGGTTGTAATAATGGCCATTAAAGAACATCTTACTTAGGGTTTAGATGAACTCTTGGGAGATATGTATATGTGCAGCAAAAACTTCAACAGATCGCGTCGGACCAGTCAACAATCTAAAATTGAAGATTTTTTAACAATATTAATAACAAATTGGGGAATGCAGAGATTCGTCTTCTGGGATTACTTTTCCTGCCATTAGCAATAACTAAATGCAATCGGACGGTAACTACACACATTTTTAGACCCCTGCGATTAAAAACGGCGACTTTATTAAGGGAATTGAAACCCACAAAATAATTAATTAAATTAAAAAAAATAAAAATGTAGTTATTTCCTGTTGCTTTTAAGGTAACGATATGTACTTATATCACAATATCAATGTGTAAAATTATCCTTTTCCTTAAAAAATCTGTTAGGGTTTGCTACGGAAGAAACGCAAAAGTACAGATATCGTGGCTTTTGGGGTACAATTCAAGAAACTATGTTCCCTAATACTAATGTAATTAAAAGACATGTTTTTGTTTAATTTATTTTAAATGTCAACAAAACTTCCATGTCAAAGACATGCCAAATTTACTGTCTGTATTCATTTCCAAGAGTTCACTCATCTCATCTTCCCTTTCAATGAATACCCCATATTTTAGCGGAAAACAAAAGTTCCAATTTAAATATGACCATATAAATATTCATTTCGTTGCATGTTTTTTTTTTTTTTGGCAATGACACACAAAGTAAAAGAAAGAAAACTATTATTTGCATGCCACCGCTTTTTCACTGACTTAAAGGCAAACGCCTCAACTTTGTTTGTTCGTAACAACAATAACAACTATAAAAGTCGTACATGAGGATCATAAATTAGTTTCATTGAAATTTTCACACATCCTTTTATGCCAAATTAAATGTGATTAATTGACATAATGATACAAAATTACCCAAAATATTTGCAACGTCCAATCACAAGAACAAAATATCGACAGAATAAAAAACAGGAACGAACTAACTTTCCTCAATACATGTATTTTAGCAAAACGGCAGTCAGTCAGTCCGTCAGTAACAATTGAAAAATGGTCTACACATGTGTTGCAAAATAACGAAATACAATGCTGCTGCCTCTGCTTCAGTGCAGCCAGCCAGCCTTATAGCCTGTCCAGTCAGCTACTTTGGGTTGTCTCATCAGCACGCTTAACTCTGTTTTTTATCAATGATTTACGGCTTGCAGGAGCGGTAGTATACTACAAGAAATAAACTCCAGTCAATTTATGCTGTAGAGTTCTACGTCTTCGTTTTGTTTCTTATTGGTTGTTGCTACAAAGTCCTAGTAGTACTTGTTTAGTTGAAGTAGAAGTGGTGGAACAGTTAAAACAAGCAAATGCGTTTTGTAATGTGGCTCAATTGCCAAATGGCACATTATAAGTTGCGTTGCAAATTAAAACCATGATACATGCTGCTGCAACAGCCACAATTTATGTCAGCAATTTCACCACCACCACCAGCCATCACTACCATGCAGCAGGAGCAACTCAGCAGCTCAGCATTAACAAACCATCAATGAAAATTGTATTAGTGAGACTTTTAAGTTCGTTTGAATTGTTGACGGAGTTTTGGTTTTTGGTGTTTGAACGTACGGGTATTTAGAGACCAAACGTGAGTCTCCCTCTGCGGCATTTTGCTAATAAATTTCTCTAATCTGACACGATCTCTAAAGTTGATCAGTGTTGCCAATGCCTAAGTGACTTTTAGCCACTAGTTAGTCGTAGTTATTACTGTTTGTAGTGGCTAAGGTTTGTATAACAATTTTTCTTGGTTTATACAGTGGGCCTAAGCATAATATAAAAGGTTGCTTTTAAAAGTAACATTTTTCATATAGCCTGAATACATGAACTAATCTTAATTGTTATTCAACAAAAATTTGTTAATGTGTTCATCATAAACAAAATGTTGTTTTTTGAATTTAATTTAATAGTCATCGGTAAGTGAAAAAATGGATCCACTAATATCTACAAAGAAGGAGATATAAAGGATACAATGTGATTATACTTTTATAAACGAGAGACAAATACCAATACCAAAACACCAATTCATTTCGTGAGCACTTGCCTCAGGCTCCTCAGTACAAGCAATGTACAAAAAAGAAGGGCCATCAGGCCGTACCCCTTTTTAAAAGTTTGTTTCAACTTTCAGTCTGGTATTGAAAGCCTAAGCTTCAAAGCAAACGTACATTTTAAGCAACAACCAGTCCGGCAGTTTTGTGGGAGTAGGGATCTCAAACACTTTCAAAGTTCTGGTATCCGAAAAACTGTCAAGTCCTTTAACCGGAAAAGAGTTTAAAAACTGCATTGCCACGAAAGAATTTCTCTCAAAATTATTTTAAAGCATGTTACTGCGTGTGTAGGGTTCCTTACATTCCAAACGTTTTCCATTCACGGCAGCGCAAACAATTTTTTCTTTATCTCCAAGAATTCCCTAGAATTTTCGGGTGAAGAATAATAGATAAAGTGCATCTTATAATAAAAAAAACAAAATATGTAGTTGGAAATGGTTGAAATATGCTTCAGAAGTTAGATTGTACCAAAAGTCGCTAAGTTGGACATCTCTTCTTAATTATTATAAAAATTTGTCAAAGTTTCTGTTGAACGGTAATTCAAACATCGTGAACTCGCCCCTGATATTTTTAAGCTTTTGCCACACTTGACGTTTTTTTTATTCTCAGTGCTTAATTTTTTTTTAAAAACACTGAATTGTTCGCTTTGATGCTGCATTAAATGTTTTTATAAATTCAAAAAATTTTTTTTTATTTTTCCGCCACTAGATAGCCTTATTTCCCAGTGTGCCTCGGCGCAATTCAAAACAAATTTAATAATAACGCCTCATTTATTTAGCTTTTTTAGTAAATTTGATGTTCTTGACATTCTTTTCAAATATTAACCTTTCCTTTGATTCAATTATCCCACTGTTTTCTTTTCTGTCACACCGTGTAAATGAAATGTGAAATTTTGTTTTTGGTTCTTGTTTTGTTTTTTAAAAGCCCCCCGAAAACAAATGTTCAAAGTTTGTATGTCGTTTATTATTTCAATTGAATAAAAAGGCAAGATCAACGTGTAGTGCAACATTTTAAGCCAATACGTGATTGGGGTTGGCTGTAATGATGTTGATAAGCTTAAAAAAAGTTTTTGCTAATACGTACAACAGCTACTGATACATGTTTAAGTGCATCTTAGCCAATTACGAGTAGACTAAAGTCGACTGACTTCTCACATGTACATATACATAAGTATGAACTTTTTTAAAAAGCCGCCTTATTACTCTTAAATATTGACTATTGACAACGAATCGCAAAGCATCGTTTCGCATCGTATCGCTTCTCACACAAAAATGCATTGCTTTGGATTTTCTATATTGAAGCATATCTTATTGTATCGTACTCATATCATATCGTAGTATCGCATCACATCTTGTTAAAGTTAAGCGTCTTGCAATCGCCAAAAGGAAATGAGTTGAAAATTCCCAACAGATTTGCTAATGCTACATACAGTTTGCTACTTAGTTACTTACTGGCATTTGCGCCATATATTTTTAAATGTATAAGATTTTCTTTTCTTCCGATGATGCTTAGTTTTATTTTTTGCCTGCCTTTTTGAAGGTTTAACCGAAGATGTGCGATGTAATTATATTGTCCACAGCCCACATACTTTTAAACAGACCACCTTTTACTCCTCTTATTCGACTTTATCTCTGTTAGCATTGGCGATCGTAACTCAATTTGAGTGCAAGTTTATTTATCCCAGGTTCAAATTGAGTGTCGCATCGTTTAAGTAAAAATTTCCGTTCACTTGACTTACATTATGAGGCATATCTATATGAGTTTGTATTCGGCGTGTGTCAGTGTATGTTTGAGATGCTTAGATGTTTTAGTAAGGCTGGTTGGCTGGAGTACTGGTAGCTAAGGAGTTTGTGTTTTTTTGTTCTTGTCCATATTAACGCTACAGGTGGTCTCCTTGTTTTTTTGTTGTTAGTTACCACTTAGTTGTATTCAATTCTTCTTAACTGTATGGCATACATGGTCACTATAAAGTATTTGTATTCATGCACGATACATTCCCATAGGGTTCACGGAAGTTGTGTTGTATTTAAGGATTTGTATAATAAATTCTAAGGATTTTTAAAACAATTAACGGGGATTTTATTGACTTACTGAAAGGAATATTTATTAGGTGTAGGAATTTATTATTTCAGATTTAAAACGGATTTTTAAATAATATTTAATTTAATTAAAAATTATGAATCGTTGATTTTTAAAAAGGGGCAATATGCTGCTTGAAATTATGTTTCTAAGATTAACATGAAATGTTTATGACCAGGGAAACCATAGATATGCAATAGCATGTTTTTCTTGTGCGACCAATGAAGGCAGAAACAATATATTTATCCGTTTTTGAGCTCTTAATGAATTTTGACATCGATTTGTTATTGCATATTTTTGCATATTTTACGGTTTGTAGCTTTTTTTTTTTGCATAATTTAGTTAAAAGATCCTTTTTAAGTTTATAGCGCATGTTTTGCATTTTTTTAGGCATATTTTCAAGTTTTTACTGCATATTTAATGCGCATAAACGCATTATTTAGAGCATATTTCTGGTTTCCCTGTTTATGACTATAGAATTGGCCGGGTTCATCGAGCAATTTAGTGTTCTTACTATTTCATTATTATCATCCATGTATAAGAAAAATGATAAAAAGACAAACATAATGCTGTTTTAACGTAACAATAGTTCTAGTAATTAAAAAGAGCCAATCTAGCAGTTTGTGCTGATTCACACACGTCAAGTTTGACTCTTGAGCTTTAAGGAGAGAAGGGCAAAGAGAATACCATTTCTTTTCCTCACTTTGGGTATAAATTATCCAAATATGTACTTAAAAAGTAAAATTGTAAACAGTTTAATAATTGACATTTTATACTCAAGAATTCCATCGCCTGCTTCTGTTTGTTTCTCTTCGTCTTCGTGAGGCTCTACAAGTGCATCAAGAACTGTAGTTTGATGAGGTAAAGCCAATAAATTATAATGTAGGTGAGAAGAAATTGTTCCCTTTAAACATATGTAGTTCAACATGATTTAAATATTGTACATTTGTAATTATCAGATCCGAAGTTGAAGTGGGACTTCTATTTGACCAGTTTGTTATTTTTCTGTTTATTTTTAAATCATTTGATTTGAATAGTCTCAAGACTTTAGGAAAATACTAAAACATTCAAAATTAATTTTTTTTAACGATTTTGTTATTCGTGCTTAATTCCCAATTTTTATTATTTGATAAAAACACTGAAATTTATTGTTGATGGGATAAGCTATTCCTATGCGCATTTTACTGGTTGCGTCAATGCGTCTCAGATAAGTAGGTTATAATCACTGTAAGTGAAACTCAAATGAATATTGCAAACCTGCCTAGAGGTTGCTGGCACCCTAAGCACTGGGATCGAATGCTGTTGCATAATCAGCTGCACAATTTAAAAATAATCAGATTAACGAAACAACGCAAATAATGAAAAGAATGTTGCTTTCTGCCATATTAATTAATTTGAGTTGACTCTTAAGTGAACTAAATACTTCCAATTTAGTTATTGTTTCACCAATATATCCGAAGCCGAATCGTAGAGCGACGAGGGGATATAGGGGGCAATTTCTGCCTCTAAGAAACTATCAAACCGATTTTAATGAAATTTAAAACATAGATAGATTCATATTTGTGCAAACCACCAGGGGAGATAGGGGCAATTTCTGCCTTCCAGTGACTGTGAAATTTCTTTACGTATTTTCTGACATTTCATTACAAATTGTTTTCACACTATTATACATTTTGATTTTATTAAAGTTTTTGACATGTCGTATTTCTCAGTATAAAAGTGTAATATTTGGGGGATTCACAAGGTGTCATAAAGTCATAAGTCTTAAAATAATAACATGAAAATATACGACTGTTGTGAACAACCCCTCATAATTTAGTGTGCTATTTTGAATTTAAATCAGCTGATTTAAAACATATATCAAAAATAAATATTATCCTAAAATCAAAATAATTTTTAATTCTAATACATGAATTAATAAATTAAATTAGATCTTACCAAACTATTTTCCAGTTTTTAGCCACAAATCACAAATAACTTTTATTTTGTTTGTTTACAAAACAGTAGAGTCCTTAGCCGATATAATTTGACGCCGCAAGTGTTTTCTTGCAAAAATTGCTAGCCGCAGGTTGATTTCGGGTATTAGCCGGATTAAACTATACCATCAACGGCGACGGCTACAAAAACTATTGCAGTTCGGCTCAGCCGCTCAGCGCAGGTCTCTTCTGATTAATTACCAAGCAAAGTTTTATTAATTTAATACACTTTTTGTTTACAAGGCAACAACAATATTTTTAAACCATTGTAAAATGTTAGAACATTATGACAATATAACATAATAGCATACCTTGTGAATACCCCAATTTTGTTCACACTTGGGTTCTTAAACGCGTTTTAGCAACTCGAACGTAATTAAGATCTAATCACATCAAAATCGAGATGAATTGCCAAACATTGAAGTGATTTGCTAATCACTTCAGATCGACATGATTACAACTGATCACTTCATTAAATCACATATAATCCACTGAACATACCTCAAAATGAGTATAATGTGGAATCGGTCAACATGAGGGTGTACAACCGGCCACGATTTCTGCTTAATGTTTTTATTTTTTTCCCTTAAAGTGATTTAAAAATTATTAAAATAATCTTCTGAGAACTTTATAAAAGTATTTTTATCCATTTTTAATACTTTAAAGAAATATAAATTTGTTTGTTGAGTTATTTTCTTAATCATCTCAAATGTAATGTGAACGGCTTTGATTAACTTAATAAACATTTTGCTTAAACGCGTTTTAAAACTCACGTGTGAACATTGTATAAAAGGGCACTAAATAAGATCATGTACTATCTACTTTAGGAAATGCCTGGTAATTATGGAAGGTTGTTATATCTATATAATAAAAAGGAAATGTTGTGTGTTGCTAACTTTCTTTCAAATGTTCGTATTCATCCATTTTAAGTTTTCATCGTAAGAAAAATTTATCACTCCTACTTTAACGCCCACTTTTTCTTTTTATCTAAAATCGGAAAACAGTTGCACCAATTTTGCGATGCCTTAAGGGAATCAGTTCGATCAAATGTTCCACTGCTGAATCGACAACAAAAATATGCATACGACACCCTCATGAAAGCTGTGAAAGATGCAGCTGGAGGGATTTTTTTTCTACACGCTCCCGGTGGAACTTGGAAAACTTTTTTAATAGCGTTGATATTGTACTTGCACTCGCATCGCCAAGAATTGCATCTACATTGTTGGAAGCCGGTCGAACTGTTTATTAAGCACTTAAGTTGCCATTAAACCATTCAATAGGCAAACCAATGAAAATCCAACATGCGACATATCTAAGAACAGTGCGATAGCCAAAGTACAATGGCGCATAAAAAATCCTTGGAGGCATTAGACAAAACGTTGCAAAATTTACGAAACAATCAAAGCCGATTTGGAGGTACGATAATTTGTTGGCAGGTTATTTTCGGCAAACACTGCCAGTGATACCACGATCAACGCCCGCCGATGAATTTAATGCATGTTTGAAGTCGTCTGCTTTGTGGAAACACGTTAGGAAGCTCAAATTGACTCTGAACATGCGGGTCGAGCTGTAGAACAACCAATCTCGAAACGTTTTTTTCCAAACAATTGCTGGACATAGAAAACGGCAAAATACCGATGGATATTTCAATTTCTGCCAGTTTACCGAATCAAAATCCGAACTCATCCGAAAGGGATTTCTAAACATTACAAAAAATTACAGAAATCATGATTGGTTGAGCGAACGTGCTTCATTAGCTGCGAAAAACGTTGATGTCAAAGAACTGCATTTTTAGATTCAAAGTGAAATCGCTGGCGATTGAAAGACGTACAAATCAGTAGATTCCGTTACTTTTCAAAACGATGTCGTCAACTATCCAATCGAATTTTTAAACTCCCTGGAATTACCCGGATTCCCGCCTCATAATCTCAAACTAAAAGTTGGATCGGTCATCATAATATTACGAATTATAAACCAACCACGTTTTTGTAATGGCACACGACTTACGGTTAAAACACTGATGAATAACGTCATCGAATCAACAATGCTTTAAGGAAAGTACAAGGAAGAAATGTTTTAATACCTCGGATCCCAATTATTTCAACCGATATGGCATTCGATTTTAACGCTTGCAGTTTCCAGTAAGGCTCGCGTCGGAATTCCATTAGCATTATTTGTTCATGCGCCAGACAACCAAAAAAATATTGTCGTATATTACAAAGCATTACAATGAACAAAATTATGATATGCTAGCAAAGCAATCGAATAAGTTTTACTTTTTACCTGAATATTGACCTTATCAACTAAAACGTAAATATAATACTATACGATTCACAGCATATATGTACATTAGACCGAACTTTTTTTGTATGGGAAATTTTTTTTTTTGCAAAAAAAGTGTACCGCCCCCTCAAATTGTTCCTTTTTACGCTAGTAGTAAAATTCCAAAATCTTAGACTGATTGCCCTAAGTTAAGGCGTGGCACATGCCCACTAAAGTGGCTAAAACGTCCATATAAATCAGTTTTAGCCACTTTAGTGGGCATGTACCACGCCTTAATCTAGGGCAATCAGTCTAAGATTTTGGAATTTCACTACTGGCGTAAAAAGGAACAATTTGAGGGGGCGGTACAATTTTTTTGCAAAAAAAAAAAAATTAAGTCCGGTTATTAGACCGAACTTTTTTTGTATGGGAAATTTTTTTTTTTGCAAAAAAAGTGTACCGCCCCCTCAAATTGTTCCTTTTTACGCCAGTAGTAAAATTCCAAAATCTTAGACTGATTTCCCTAAGTTAAGGCGTGGCTCATGCCCACTAAAGTGGCTAAAAAGTCCATATAAATCAGTTTTAGCCACTTTAGTGGGCATGTGCCACGCCTTAATCTAGGGCAATCAGTCTAAGATTTTGGAATTTCACTACTGGCGTCAAAAGGAACAATTTGAGGGGGCGGTACACTTTTTTTGCAAAAAAAAAAAAATTAAGTCCGGTCTAATGTACATACATACATACATACATATGTATTTTCAAATCATACATATCGCTCATTTGCTGCAAGACCGGTATAATAAATTGAATAAGATCTGACCTGACTATTTTCTATTTTTCAGATGAAAATCAGAAAAAAATTTTATTTTTTTGCTTACCAAACAGCAGAGTCCTAAGCCCACCTAATTTGACGCCGCAAGTGATTTGTGGCAAAAATTGCTGGCCGCAGGTTAAATTCGGATGTTTGCCGGATAAATTTTACCATCAACGGCGACGGCTTACAAAAACTAATGCGGCTTGGCTCAGCCGTTCAGCGCAGGTGTCTTCGGATTAATTACGACAGCACAATAATTGCTATGTTTATTGTTCTATTTATTTAAGACACTTTTTGTTTAAAAAGCAACAACAATATTTTTAAACCATTGTGAAATGGTAGAACATTATGACAATATAATATGATAGCACACCTTGTGAATAACCCAATTATTTATACTTTCCCCATTTGAAGAGAATGTATCGTTATGTTTTCTAAGTGATTAGAGCAAATGAAGAACTTTAAACGGGCTTATCTCGAAATGGATTTTTTGACTTATGCCGGTCTTGCAGCAAAGGAGCGATATGTATATGAACAACATTTTAATTTAAAAATACTGCATTTTCCTATTTTTTACGGATTTTAAAAATCGAACGCAAGCAATTTTACTAATTTGGACAGGACAACGTCTGTCGGGTCGGTCAGCTAGTATATTTTAAAGCCAAGTTAATAATGCAGGATAAGATTTTTGTAGCAAGTGAGTTTTTTTCAAAAATGCTTGGCTCTATAATCACAGCTGTTTTTTGTAAGTGGATCGTGTGGTTTGATAGATTTACATAGCTGGTAGCAGAAGGTAACTAACGCATATTTTACATGAAAATTCATTTAGCTGTCGTATTGGATTATGTTTTTCTAAGCAAATAAAAAACTCTTTTATAAGTGTTTATCAAGCAACATTTCAATTGTGTTCAATCTGTGTTTGACATTTCACAGCTTCGATTTATTTAGAACCCAATTTCCTTGCTTTTGTGGTATTTTTCGCATGCATTGGGTAAAACCAAGTGCAAAAACAGAGTCCACACTGTTACCATCAGGGCTCAACCGAATTTTTTTGGGGGCCACTTAAAAATCACGTAATTTCTGCGGTTGAAAGCCAAACAAGGGTATTTTTAGACTTAATCCACTTTTAACCTTGCGTTTCTATATTTTATAAACGGGGTTTATATGGAAAATACGACAAAGTTGCTATTATAAAAATTATCGTCACCAAATTTTTTATCAATCTCATCATTTATAAGGAAGTTAAGGCATTTAAACAAGTTTCGGGATTACTACTTAAAATTGGTATATCGGAGCTAGTTAAATATGGACTGATTTCAAGAAATTTTGGTAACATGATAAAGATTGCAATAAGATATTTTTCGACCAAATTTAAACTAAATACCAACATAAAAACCTTGGTTTTTGGACACAAAAAAAAATCTTTTCTGGAAAGAAGTTTGAGTGTGAGCTAAGTGAAATAATAAACCGATTCTCACCAGTTTCAAAAGGCTTCGTCCTTATCACAATTTAAACATACGTTAATAGTCTGGAAAGTATTGAAGGAATAAGACTATTTAAGTATAAAAACTTTTGAGGATTGTAATTTGACTTAGAATACACATTCGAATAATATTAAAATTTGTGTAATAAGTTTACGTTATTTTAACGATTTTTCCGAGCGAATTCTCCTAAATGACGACTGGCGATTTTTTGTTCAGTACCGCTTGGCGGTTCTAAAAAAGAACTATTAGTAAATCTTAAATTTTTGCGATTTATTTCGAAACGACTTAGTACCTCAGAACCCCTAGTTCTTAAAAGCCTCCAATGAATTGCAGGTTACATTAATATCCATTGCCAAACGATGAATTGATAATATTTGTAGTTGATCCAACAGAAAAAACGAAAAACTAATGGGAATAAGAATGAGAAAAGAAAAAGCATCTAGCTAAAAGAAATCTAAGATTTTAGCTTATCACCTTACAGATCTAATAGCACTTGAACATTTATTTACAACAAACACCAAGAGAATCCAGCCAAGCCAAACTTTACAAGACATGTACCGCGCATTCTCTTTGTACTTTGTATGTATCTAAACAGTCCAAAAACTTGGTAGAGTATTACGGAATAGAATGTGTAGTTAAACAGTTAAATAAGAAAAATGTCAATAAAAACTTTCCAACAATCATTATTATAAGTTAGGAAATACTTAAAGAAAAAAATTCTTCGAAAAAAACGAAGTGTTTTATTACATTTTCTAAGATTGTGATCGCAACACTCGATTAAAAGAAAGAAGAAATAAAATAAAGTTGCTCTTGGACAATAAAAATAATTGCTGTTGTAAACAGTTCTGGTTGGTAAATGATGACGGAAAAAGAGATTCTATATTGTTTTTAGGTTTAAATTAATAACAAGATTCTTATTTAATGTTATTTATAGGTAAATTAATAATTAAATATATGAAGTTGTACGAACACTTAAGTTTTGGAGATTCGGAGGGAAGTTTAGAGGATATCAAATTGTATTTAATCAAATAGTTTCCGTCAAAAAAAAAAACCATTTGGGGTATTCACAAGGTGTGCTATTATGTTATATTGTCATAATGGTCTAACATTTTACAATTGTTTAAAAATATTTTTGTTGCTTTGTAAACAAAAAGTGTTTTAAATTAATAGAACTTTGCTTGGTATCCCAATAAAAAATGGAGCTTCCAACGAAGCAGGTTTGTAAGGGAGAAACATAAACGTTTCGCTTACCATTGCGCAGACGGAAGACATGAATTTTATATGGCGAGTTCCCACTTTGAAGCAATACATTTTTGACACATAAAGCGCATTATTCAGCGCATATAAAAATTGTTGTATGTAACGATCGCCCCTACACACTGAATGATTTGAAACAGGTTTTTTTAGTATTCTCCCATACAAACCTGCTTCGCAGTAAGGGAATGCCGTCGCACTTAAAATGTTATCTTTTTTTTATAAAAGTTTTTGAGAGTTCTTTCACTTACTTTACTGCATTTTTGTATGTCTTATTGCGTAGCGCATAATTGTGCGCTTATTTTTTTAAATGTACCATTAGTGCTTCGCAAAATGATAAAATTTTTTATTGGGATGTTTATGGTGCTGCCGTAATTAATAAGAAGAGACCTGCGCTGAGCGGCTGAGCCGAACTGCAATAGTTTTTGTAGCCGTCGCCGTTGATGGTATAGTTTAATCCGACTAATATCCGAATTTAAACTGCGGCTAGCAATTTTTGTAACAAAACACTTGCGGCGATAAATTATATTGGCTTAGGACTCTGCTTTTTGGTGAACAAACAAAACAAAATTTATTTGTGATTTGCGATTAAAAAATCGAAAACAGTTGGGTAAGATCTAATTTAATTTATTTATTCATGTATTAGAATTAAAAAATATTTTGATTTAGGTAAATATTTATTTTATTTATTTGGTTTAAATCAGCTGATTAAAATTCAAAATAGCACACTAAATCATGAGGGGCTGTTCACATCGGTCGCATATTTTCATGTTATTATTTTAAGACTTATGACTTTATGACACCTTGTGAATCTCCCAATTATAAACAACTTTTTAAAACCGCACGGAATGTGCGATCAGTTTCGAACTTTGCTTAACCCTTGTGTTAATACCCAACTTTATCCACATTGTTTAGCACCCAGGGTTATTTTTTAAATATTAAGTAATTTGTTTAACCTTGAGGTCTTTTTTTTATATAAAATTAGTAGTTATACCCTTCACCACAGGTGGAATTGGGTATATATACGTTTGTAATTTCGACAATATTGATCTAAGACACTATAAAGTATATATATTCTGGGTCCTTATGAGCAGAAAAGTTGATTTAACGATGTCCGTCTGTCCTTATTGTATTGGGTACCGGGGTACCCGGGAGTGCATGTTGCGATGGTTAAAGTTTGAGTTAATTTTTTCGTGTATGAAAGGAGCAAAAAATAAATCTAGAATCTGAATTCGCTTTCTTTTAAGTTAAATAACGACGATCCAGAAGCTTGTTTAAAAATTAAATTAAAAAATCCATCTGAGGAGATCGAGTGGTTACGATCGAAACATGTCATGGTAACCAGCCGCCTGGGTTCGAATCTCAAGTCAGTCAAGAATGAATGATTATCAATAACAATTTTAATTATTTTTCATGAATATTTTCAAAAATAATTTAATGAAAATTAAATTTGATGAACTTAAGCCTGATTAAAATATTAAAATTTATTTTTTTTTTTTTCAGAAATGATGACATCTTTGATTGATGGTCGATGTTAGATGGTGGAAGTGTGAACGCATGCTTCACATTTCAACATCTTCCATTCGTTCCTCCGAAATGTATGTAAGTGTGAAAAGGCTATTATTATGGAAATATGTAATGTGTTTCTTTGGATTAGACATGCCTATTTGAATGCTTAAAGCAACAACTCATTCATTAAAACAGCTTAAACAAAATAAATATTTTTTGCATTTTCGTGATTGAGAACCGCCCTGGAAATTAGTAACTCAAGTCGTGCCAATGATAATCTTTAACACAGGTTAGCCAATATCTCGACTAATCAACTTTCGAATAGAATAATGACAAACTAATTGCAACTAAAATGAAAAGTTTTCATCAAATTAACGCAAACATTTTTGCTATTATAACAACATCCAGTTTAAGAGAAAACAATTACAGTTCACACAATTAATTAATAAAATGAAATAAAATTTATGTTAAATTTGTTGCTGTAATATTTTTTAACCCTTTTTGTGTTTTTGGACTTTTACAGCCATTTGATGGCCTGTATTAATTCTTATTAACAACGGAAATTCATTTTCTTTACGTTGCCGCAGTCGCAGTCGCTGCCGTTGTTGATGATGTTTTCGTTTAATTTACGTTTTGATGAACATAATTACTTTTTTATACCCTTCACCGAAGGTAAAAGAGAATACATATATAAGCTTGTCATTCCGTTTGAAACTCCCACAGCATTGATCAGAGATCCTATAAAATAAGTATATATATTTTGGATCCTTATGGGGGGAGAAGTTTAAATCCGGTTGACCATCTGTCTGACTGTCCATCCGTCTTTCGAAATAGGTTTGCCGAAGCCCTTATATAAAATGGGGACTGAAAGTTTTGTCAGATATGCTCGTTTAAATTTTTCTTTTGAAATTAAGCCAGATCTGTCCATAAGTGTTTGAGATATGAGCAAAAAACCACGACTACCTCTAATTTTTCCAATTAATCCCTTGTTGTTGTGGTTTTTTTAT
Source organism: Pollenia labialis (assembly GCA_949318255.1). NCBI lineage: Eukaryota > Metazoa > Arthropoda > Insecta > Diptera > Polleniidae > Pollenia > Pollenia labialis. The sequence goes on along the minus strand of OX439142.1, from coordinate 131,900,294 downwards.
TTTTAATTTACATGGAACAACCCATACAAAGACATTCAAGATTTCTGTATATCTGAACAGGGCTACCCGATTGGGGATTTATCCCTAAAGTTGGGGATTGCATAAAAAGGACAAAGAAATTCTTTTGGGTATTGGGGATTTAAAAAAAAGTTCGGTATTTTTTGGGGACTTTACACATTTTTAATATATTTTCCCTTTTTCTTTGTTTTATATATAAACTATCAAATAAAGTGTCCAAACTTTTAGCTTACTCTTATCAACAACGAATACGGTATAAAGGGTCCTTAATAAGCTTAAAAGGTACTTAATAAACTTATGTTATTATTCTTGAGAGAGTGCTTTAAAAAAAAGAATTTGAAACCAAGAATTTAAAACCCTTGACAGCACATACAATTTTTGATTCTTTAAAGACAATTTTTAAGCAAATATGTGTTCCCCAAAAATAAGTTAATATGAAAGACAATATTAGAAAGTTTGGGGAAAAGAATTTGTCTTCAAAAACAGCATATTGTTCTGCTTGTAATTCCTCACTGAATTTAAAAAACATGCCGAAACCAGTCGCTACAAACAAAAAAAATAATGTTTTTTACTAAACATTTTTATTTGCGGATTTTTGGGGATTTCTTATTGTTTTTAAAACAATTTTATTATTTGCCAGATAAAAAAAACCAAAAAAATTTTAACTTTTTAAGATTTTGTTTTTAAATTTTGGGGATTAATTTTTATTTTTTGGGGAGAAGGAAAAATGTTACTGGCAGCCCTGTATCTGAAGAATGGCAAGAGCCAAAATGTTGAAGTTATGTACAAGCATCATGGTTATGAAATCACAACAACCGACAAAATGTGGGCGGGATAGAACAAGTGGGCGTGCCACTTACCATAAGACATTATACATTTCTGTATATCTGGAGAACGGCCAGACCCAATGTTTCCAAATTGGGTACAAGCATCTGGGTTATCAATTCTCAACATCTGATTCAAAGCTGGTGGGGTTTGACATGTGGGCGTGTCACCTCCCATATAAATAGATTATGGATTTTTGTAAATCTGGAGAGCAGCAACAGCTAGAATTTCAAATTAGGTGCAAGCATCTCGGTTATCAATACACAACATCCGAGAAAATGTGGGCTGGATTGGACAAGTTGGCATGACACAAAGTTGATTTATTTATATCTAAAGAACGGTAGGAATCTTTATAACTTTCTGTTATTATCGCACCATAGTGAAGGGAATATAAGATTCGGCATAGAAGAATATAGCACTCTTACTTGTTTGTCTTTGCTGTAGCCATAAAAACGCTACGCTTGTAATATAAATTTGCATAATTTATATTATTTAATTTATATTTCATTTTCATAATTTACTTAATGTTCTTGCTGTCAGTGTTTTGCTTAAAACGATATTTTTGTCTGTTTGTGAACCATTAAACAAAAATAATATTAAACCAAAAAAAAGTATAAATAGTCAACAAAAGATTAATTTAATGAGAACCAACCAGTGGATTGTTATTTTGGGTACTTTTATTTTTTTTTTTAATTGTTTATAAACAATTTGGGTCGTTTTGTTAATATGTATTCTTAAATTTGGTTTTTGTGTACCGGTGAAATCAACAAAATTAAATGTTGTCTTTTATTGAGGAAAAAAAGCTTTGCAGTCCAATTACAGAAATTTTAATATTTAATAGAGGAAATGCGGTACTTTTTAAAATAATTTGTCGCTTTTGAGTAAATTTAACAAAGAGTTTTTATCATACTTTCTTAATATTTTTTTTGTTTAAGTTGTAGTCAGAGACTTTTTATTAGTAAAATATACATATCGTTACCTTCTGCCGTACAAAAGCTAAGTCCAATTAAATAAATTTTAGAGGAGGAAGAAAAAGCTTTGTAACGCGTTCAGGTCATATTTAATTTAAAATCTGTAAGTGCAGTTTTGTTTTATTTTGAACTATCGAATTTTTCCAAGAGTTTACAATTAGCAAGCGTAATACAGTTTCTTGTAAAAGGGGTCTTAACACCTTTTCCTCAACATTTTTGGACTTAACACTTCTACGTACCATTTTAGATTTTTGTTTTTTTTGATGAAAATCGATAATTTTTGACCAATTGCATCATCTCTAAAAATCTCATATCATTGGGAAGTACCAATACGAAATAAGAGCAAAAGCAATTTCAAACGAATACTTAGAGTTGAAGCAAATATATTTAAAAAAAACCTTCTCCTGTAAAATTTTATTTTTGTTGGTTACATCATTTTTGCTATAAGTGCTCGAAATAACCTCTAGAAAATTTTTTTTTGCAAGCTACTAACTTTTGTTTATTATATTAAATAGCAGCGAATACTGAAGTTTCAAAAAATGTGGACTTAGATTTTTAAGGGGTCTATACACGATCAAAATGCTTAAAAATCATGTTTATGGTATAAGTAAAAAAAATGTTAGTATGTGTTACGCCAACGATGTAATATGGAAAATCAAACCAATTTGGATATTATATCATTCACACGTACACGAGCTTGACATCATGAATTTTTAGCGTGTATAGACTAGTTTCTTTTTGGGGCTCAAGCATGATTTAAAAGCTTATAGGGTAAAGTATTTTTGAGATTTTTTTCAGATTTTTCGGAAGAGGTTTAGAGGTCGCTCAAGTCGATTTTTTGCCAAAAATCGGGTCTTCCGGTCTTTTTTTAAATTTTCTTCATAACTTTGTCAAAACCACGATTTTCTTCACTTGTTAGAAAATAATTTTAAAAGAAAAATGTCCAAGCTTTATTTTGGTGTACAAAAACTAGAAGTTTTTGCAATGAATTTGCTCATTTATGCTAGGGATGGGCAAGTTGAAAAAATATATCGATATATATCGAATCGATATTTTTTTAGAGTATCGATATTTATTTTTTCAAAAATATCGATGTATCGATATATCGAACGTATTTTGCTGAAACTATTACCAAATTAAAAAATTCCGTATACCTTTGTACAAACATATGTATGAACAAATTAATTATATGAAATTACATTGTTACTTTTTATTGTTTCATTTTATTCAAAAAAAATTAATTATTTTAAAAACAAAAAAATTTAATCAAAACAAAAAATTATAACAAAAACAAAAGGGAAGAATACAAAAAACCATAAGAAAAAAAATAAATTACGAAAAATTTAAATGGAAGTAAATAAGTCATGGAAGTACCAACTTTCCTTAAAATTTGAATTGCACCCAAAAAGTACCAACTGGTTTTAGTCAAACCAGTAATCATCAGATGTGGACATCAGGAGCACTCTCTGTTTTATGTGCACTCCAGACAATCTGCTTCTTGTATCCGGCACTGCTTCTTATAAATGCCAATTAGATCTTCATATTTGTTAAAAAAACATATGATGCATGCAATGATTCCAATTCTTAAAAAACATATTGTTTGAAACACGGCTAAAATTTTGAGTTCTTAATGAAGACTGAATTTAAAAAGTATCGAATTCGATAGTCGTATTTCAATATCGATACATCGATGTATCGGTATTTAAAATATCGGCGATATATATCGATTATATTTTTTTAATATCGATATTTTGATATATCCATATTTTTTGCCCATTCCTAATTTATGCACCCTGCATTAAAATTTTTCGTAATTTTCCATAAATTTTTTAAATAACGCTTTTTAACTTTTAAAATCTTATTACAGATTGGAATCCGGTCATGATAAATATGCTTACCAATAGTGGCTCGGTGTATGGGTATTTAAAAGAAGTTTTTTTTAGGAAGAACTGTTAAATTTAAAATTTGTCAAATGGCAGAGATGAAATCGGAATTTTGGACCTTAACACGATTTTATAAGATTTGTGTTGTATTTTTTAGAACAAAATATTTTTTGCTGGTTCTTTGCATTTGTTAACTCTAAAAGAAAATCTAATGGATACCCATCCGTTATGAAATTTCGTTGCCATGAATCTGGAGATTCTGAGGTCATATGTGATATGCTTGCCGATTTTTTTGCCACAACTTATTCTGATGCTGCATACGACGATAGTAATGGTTATTCCCTACTTTTAATAGCAATGATATTTTGGTTAACTTAAAAAGGCTAAAGATGTCTTTTAGTCATGGTCCTGATCTTGTTCCAACATGTATTTTAAATCAATGTGCTGAATCATTAGCTACACCATTAACTTTTATGTTCAATGCGTCGATTATATGTGGTTATTTTCCCGTATTATGGAAAGATTCGTATATAAAACCTTTATTTAAATCTGGTAATAAATCCGATATAACAAACTATAGAGGAATTGCCAAATTAAGTGCTATTCCAAAACTTTTTGAAAAACTAGTTACTGACTTCCTCATCCATCATACCTCGTCGTTACTGGCAGCATGCCAGCATGGTTTTAGAAAAGGCTGTTCAACTACAACCAATGTACTTCATTTAACAACTTTAATTAATTGTGCATTTACACAAAAGAAACAAACTGATGCTGTTTATACTGATTTCAGTAAAGCGTTTGATAAAGTTAACAATCATCTTCTTCTTACTAAATTGGATTTATAAGGTTTATCCCGCAGAAGTTTACGCTAGTTAAGTTCTTATTTAATTGGAAGAAAGCAAAAAGTGCAATTCAATAATTGTATATCCAAGTACATTTATGTTTCGTCCGGTGTTCCCCAAGGCAGTCATCTTGGCCCACTTTTATTTTCGCTGTTTATGAATGATCTGCCCAACGTTATTAACTTCGCCAATATATTGATGTATGTTGACGATGTAACAATTTTCCATTCCTTTAATTGCTTTGCTGATCATTTTTATCTTCAATCGGATCTTAATAACTTCTTTTTATGGTGTAATCATAATATGATGGAGCTGAATGAATGAAATCATGCGTTTTTATAGAAATAACTGTATTGCTGTTAATTATGCTTTGGGTGGTCATCAACTGGAGTTGGTTGATTCGTTTCTTGATCTTGGAGTCTTACTGGATCCTAAATTAAACTTGGTTTCTCATATTACATTAACTGTAAATAAAGCTCGAGATGTTCTTGGCTTTATTAAGCGCTGGGCTAAAGAATTCACCGATCCATACATAACGAAGCAACTTTACGTATCACTCGTTAGGCCAATCTTAGCATAAGGGTCAATCATTTGGGATCCATTTTACAACATTCACAATTCTCGTATTGAATCGGTTCAAAAACAATTTTTATTATTCTGTTTACGTAATCTTCATTGGAGTTACTCGACAAACTTTCCTTCCTATGCGAGTAGACTGGCATTAATAAAATTACCATCGCTCAAAAGTCTTCGTACAATGTTAAATGTTTCTTTTATGGTTAATCTTATTAATGGTAATGTTTGTTGTGATTTTCTGTTAGAGTCTGTTAAATTTAATATACCTTGTCGCAATACGCGTCATTTTAATTTGCTTTTTGTTAAATTTTATAGAGAAAATTACGCTATTGCTGATCCTTTTTCGAGGTTATGTAGACAATTTAATTCTCTTTCACAATTTGTTGATTTTTCTTTATGTTTAAATTCCATAAAACATAAAATTATTGTTTCTCTTAATTCGTAAATTTTTATGTATGTATATATATTCTGTAAAGTTGTACTATATTTTAAATTGCATATTGTTATTCATTAATTTTAAGGCAATATTGTTATTAGTCAGTAAGGATAATATCCATTGATTAAATAAATAAATAAATAAATAAATAATCTCTTTAACTGCCGGGAACACTTCCGGGTAAAATGGTGGATAAGTCAAAAGTTTATATTCAGTTAACCATTTTTACGAAAACAGTGGAAACTTAAACATTAATTATACAGATTATAATTTTTTTAATGCAAATACTGATATCGATTGAATTTTTGTTAAATCCACGGCGTTTTGGTACATTGTCCTGCTATATGATAAACTATCCTATTAGTTTTAGAACTTTCAATGTCATTAATAATTCAGTTTTCCAACTCTTACATTAAATTTAAATTTAAAAGTTACAAAGACATTATTTAACATTGAAAATTTCTACACTTTTTCAATCATCTTCTCAATTTTTCATTGTACCCGAAAACTTAATTTAAAAGAGGGTGTTTTTCGTTTTATTTCGTAGTTGATTGTTTTATTAAATGCATAATTAATTTTCATTAGAGAAACATTGCACAAGTGAATCCCTAGAAACTAAATAACATTTAAATAATATTTACAAGCAAAACTAAACCAAAACTTGAAATGAAAAAACTACAACACAAATGTATAGAAGAGTGGAGAAAAACACCTGCTTATTATAATTTAAGGTGAAATTTCTCAAGCACTCAAGCAACTAATTGAAACTAACCAATAATTCATTTGTCATATTAAGAACTAATTAATTACAGACACTCACACTCACCAACAAAAACATAACGCAACATAATTTTAAATTAATATTGTTGATTATAATACTAGAACAAAACAACAAAACACCTACAACCACCTTCGTATTCATTCATTTGAATTCAAATTTGTTCCTACGTGCAACATTCATATTTATGTACGTATTCATAAATATTCATGTAATACTTATGAATGTATGAAAGTAATAATGAGAAGCCAATGAACACTGACACACAAACAGAATTACCTTTATGGTGAAATGAGTTCACATACTGTTTATTATAGTCTTCGCAGGCAGGCAGGCACACACACAAATGCACATTCATTCTACATATGTATGTAGCAAAAGCCTAATTAGAAAATTATACATTTTAATAAAGACAATTATTAATGCAACAACAACAATAGTAATCATGATAATAATAAAAAAGAAAAAAAAATATTATGATAGTAAAATGCGTTAGCTACCGTTTGTTAGATTGTTAAAATAAATAAAAAAACCATTTGGTTGAATAAAATACTCACATCTACAATGTTGTGAGTTGCATTAAATGTTGTGGCAAGTGTTTCACTTGTGAATAAATAAATTGGCGGTAACTCTCGTAATAGGAAGTTAAGAATTATTGAAATTCTTAAGTTTTGTTTTTAAATTATTGTGTGGGGGCAAAAGGTATTTCTTGAATTAAATAACACAATTTTGATTACAAAATTTTTTTCGTGGTCTTTTTTCTTCTCAAAAAATTGACAACCAGTTTGAAATTTTAAACGATTCCGGGCGAGGGTTTGGTTACTTGAACATTTTTAATCCATTTAATCCTTTGAACTTTTTTACGATATCGAATTCTATTTGAAATTATTTCTCTGGTAAATTGAATCTTTCCAAAAAAAAACTTTTGCATCTAAAGACGAATTCAAAACATGAACTTTGGAAAAACAAGCCAGAAAGGGAGTTTACTAAACGATGGAGATCTGGGGAAATCAATGTTTAGTATTATAAAAAATTAAACAAGAAACCAACTGGCAACTTCACAGTTGAATGTTATAATTTAAGAGTTAAGGCCTAACTATAATATGCATAGCCTTGCTTAACCTACTCTCAAAAATTAACAAAAACACTCTCAAATGAATTTAGAAAAACAAAATAAAAACCATTTGATTCCGTATGTAATGTGCGATTAGATTCGCACCTTGCTTAATCAAACAGTTTCATTAAACTTATGGTGTTTTCTTTTCTACAAAAAATGCACATTTTATTTAAAAAAAAGCAATTTGGTGTTCGTTTCTTAAAAATGCTTTGCTCTCTAAAAGGGCAGCGTGTTTTATTCTAAAAAAATTCACCCTTAAATGTCATAAGGCATTGCACTTTAAGCCCCGTATAAATCGAGGGTGTTGATAATGCCCTGTAAAAATCTGGCTTCTGTTTTTATATATGGGCTACCAGACGAAGTTGGGAAAAAATCGCATTTAATCAGGGCAGTAAAAATTTTAAGTTTTAATAGTTATTTTTTCTATTATTTTATAGTAAAAACAAAAGAAAGTATTACAATGTTAATGGTATTCTATCAGTGATATCCAATTAAATGGATGCGGTGTAATAAAATTGTTTTGAAAAAAAAACGTCAAATCAAGAAATCGTAAAAACTTGATGTTAATACATCGGCAAACTGGCAAAGGTATTTTCTTGTTTACATATTTTATGAAAAACAAACTAAAGAAATTGGAATTTCATCATTCATTTTGTTCATTTATTTGTTTTATATCGATCTATTAACAAATTTGTTTTTATGTATATTTTTTTTATATTTTGAAGAACACAATTTTTGATTTATGCACATATTTTCTTCATATTTTATATTGAAGAGCAAACTTTTTGCCAGCTGTTAAAAACAGGGCGATCCATTTTTGTGTTTTGTTCTCGTCAAATAAAAAATTGCAGTATTACATGTTCGGCGAGACATTCTATACATGCACCTTTTAAAATGTGGAATTTTTTTTGTAGAAAAGAAATCACCATAAGCAAAAAGTTTCCTTAAGTTCAAAATGGGTTTCCTCAAATAATTAAGATGTATTCTCACATTTGCTTATTAAATTAAATATGTATGTTTAAAAAAATATTTAAAAAATTATTCTTTTTATTTTGGGGTTTTTTTTATTTTTATCTCAGGACAAATTTAGGGGGTATTTTTTTGATTTAGGGTAATTTCCTAAAATTTACTTGGCAACACTGCTCAGATCTATAGATCTCTCACAGACAACGAACTTATCTCCTCTCTTGATTTTGTGATATACATATGTCGAGATAACTTCGGCGCGACGATATCTTTCCCTTTTCGCATTGTTATAGTACGTTACAAACATTATTATTTCGTTAAGTTCATAAGAAAAACTTAAATTTCACGAACGATACAATTAAATTAGTAATAAAGCGAATATCGATATGATATTTTACTATGTGGTGAATCATTGAGTTTAGTATAAATATGCATCAAAATGCCAATTTCATGAAAAATGCAACATACGACAATTTCTCGCGAAGCAGACGATATATAGTCACTGCACTGGTGTAGACAGTTCTTAATTTCAATTTCTACAAATTATTTTAAATATGTTCGGAAATATAACATTTTTGGACCTCCACATTTCGGTACGATTTTTATATAGATTACACAATTTGAAACAGTTGGCATTAAAAAAAATTTTCATTAATGGGGACCTTTCAAAAGAGAATTGTTAATTTCTATAATGTGACACACATTGTTACACGTATATCCATTCGAGGATAACGCAGGGGCTGTGTTTTATGCGGAAATAGCGGGGAAAGATATTGTAAAGATGTCGCTTTAATTTTAAGTGAATGTTAAATACATACATATATTAGTCGCCAAAGCGAAGGGCTAAAGCTAAAAACCGGTTCTAAAGAGTCTCGTGAAAGGCATGCCCTCTTCTTTCCAAATTTGTATACCCTTCACCCCCATGATTAGTTAGAAAGGGTATATTTAATTTGTCATTATCTAAGACCCAAACCCCACAATCCAAAACCCAATAACCCAGAACCCAAAGGCAATATCTTGCCGTAAATTGGTATATCTACCAATATTTCTAGTAAATATGAAGGTGTGTGCCAAATATTTTTTTGTATGATGTTTATTTGTCGAGGAGTTATGAGATGCTAAAGTGTTGCCGTTTTGGAAAATTATTGTTTCGAACGTCAAAAAAAGAAATTGAGATAATTGAAAAAGTGGAAAAATCTACATTGGTACAACGAAAAGAAATTTAGGCGTGAGAATAAACGAACATAAAGCTGACATAAAAAGAGGAAAACATTCAACTGCGCTTGCACAACACTGCATTGAAAACGGACACAAGCCAAACTTTGAAAAAGTGAGAATTTTAGATAAAGAGAAAAGGGAAAATAAGAGATACACGTTGGAGAGCTTAATAATACAACAAAAATCGACAAGTGCAATAAACACAAAAGAAGACAAAGACAATACAAATGCAAACTACACCATTGCAATACTTTAGTAATAATAACAACTGTGATCTAAAAAGGACAAATTTTCTGTGATAATTTTTAAATTTACATATATTTATTTTAATATTTTAAGTTTTGTGTTGTGTTGTCCACCTATACAAAATACTGTGATATATTTTATAAATGATGTAAACTGACGAAAAAGATTATTGTAAGTTGATTTGTCAAAAATTAAGATTATAAATATTGTTATTATTGACTAATTTTTTACTTTGTATTTTTACAATGTTGCCAGATTTTAATAAAACTCAATCCCTGAAGAAGTTGGAAAGAATACCAACGAAACGTCGGATTTTAATGATAATGAAATAAATAATCTTTTATTTACATTAAATTAATGACCTTGAAAGCCTGTATATAGAAAACTATAAAAACTATTTAAAATAATTGATTTGATTTAAAAAAAAAACAAGTTTAAAAAAAAATTTTTATTTCCAAAACCGGAATTGACCAATTTAAATTATAATTTTTCTAACTTCGACATGTTTTGTTTGTTGTATTTTTTACCAGGCTGGTTTGTCTTCAGTATACTGTTAACAAATTAGATCTCCATAACTTTAAAAGTTATGTACATTTCTTTAAACGCGTAACGCACTTCAAAACCGAAAGTGATCATTTGGAATTCTAATATTTCCAACTTAACCCTAATTTTTTTTACATGTTTTGTACAATCTCTTTTACAATAAACTCTTTGAGTGACATTAAGTGCAACACGGTTGATCAAGTTAGTACAATTCAAAGCTAAAAAGTACGCTGGTACCCCCTATTGTTATTTGATATAAACTGGCAACTTGTTTTTACTGTCCTATAAATATAAGCGGAGTTTAGTGTTTGGTGCAACTGGTCTGAAGCTCTGTGTATTTTGTTGGTGGATTAAAAAAAACAGCTATGTTATTTTGCATTTGCTCATTTACAGGAGCATTTGCACTAAACACTGAACTCTCTGCATTTTATTGATAAGTTTTTTTTAAAGATATAAACAAGACTTTTTTATAAAAAAAAAATAATAAAAAATCATTTAATACGATTTTAAAAGTTCGTTAGTACGAAATTGATTTTCTCATTTATCATCCCCATCGTTGCCAGAATGAAGATTTTATCTTATTTTTGAAGATTTTTTGACCAAAATAAGATTTAAAGGTTTTTTTCTTAAATGAAGATTTTTAATTTTTAGAAATAAGGATTATTATTATTTTTTAAACAATTAATTTTTAAAACAATGAGGTTTTGTATCAGCTTGTTGTCTATTGGTTTTGCACAATGGGTGCAAACATTGTCTAGCATACACAAAAATGCATTATTATTTCTGGGTATACAAAATATTAAAAAAGCATCTTAGATAAGCGGTTGTTCATTTTGGGAAATTTATTTGTAAAAAGTAAAAAACATATAATTATAAAGTTTCATATATAAAAGAACAAAACAGTGCATGTATTTAGTACCAAAGGGTGAAACTAATGGAACTTAATCCTAGGATAACCGTCTTGTCTGACCAGACCCAACTTGTGTGTTGCTTGCAATATTTTTCGAATATAACAAAAAATCAAAAAAAAAAAAAAAACAGGGCCGTGAATTCTATAAATTATATGTGCTAAATCGAACGAAACTAATTTGGAATCGATTGGAGCAATAAATTAGTGGGTGAAATTCCTTTTAATGTAAAAGTCTATGAAATGCCCTCTTGGCCAGACCAATTTTTTTCTTTTCAAAAAAGACAAAATATCAAAAGTAGAAACGTTAATTCTATAAATAATATGTTCTGAATTGAATAAATCAAGTTTGAATCAAATCAGAATAATACGCCCGTTATTAACTAAGTTCAATTTAACTCCAAAAACCAAGTGCAAAACTCGTTTCTGCTGTGGAAGATGCGAAAAAGCAATGTGTCTTGCATGTAAAATAAAATAATGAAATTAACAAATTATATAAAAAATTCGTATAACATAAAATAAGAATACGTTAAATAAAAAATATATTTATTTACTTTTAATTTAATTGAGTTTTTTTGCTGTTCTTATTGTGGTCTGGCCAGACCAAGAGGAGAACTTAGTGGTAAAAAGTTACTGAGAATTCTTTAGTTTGAAAATTTCACATTTTATGTTTATGATATTTTATTTATTTTTATGAAGAAAGGAATTTTACAACATGAAATTGATTAAAATTTTTTGATAATTTTTCATTCTTGATTGCCGCGGGAATCAAACCCAGGCTTTTACGGACATGTTTCTCTTACATGTTTCAATTGCAACCCGGCATTTTTTCGAGTTTTCTTTATTAGATTGTCAAAAACCAAGGAAATAATTTAAAAAGTGTCTAAGCTTTATTTTGGTGTACTAAGACTATAAGTAATTCCAAGGCATTTGCTCATTTAGGCACCCTTCATTAAATTTTTTTTTAATTTTTCCATAAATTTTGTAAATAACAAACTAAAAACGCAGAAAGATCGATTAATTCTAAATAATTTAGAAACAAAAATTTTTGAATTTGCTGTTACCGTTCCGTTATTACTCATACCCAATAAACACAACAACTCAAACGTTTTGCTTTGTTAAAAATCATTTATTGGAGTTCTTACGATGTAGTCTATACCCTGCAATGAATTCTGAAAACCAGTTTCAGAAGTTGTGACATTGAACTAAGTGTTAGCCAAGGCCACAGCTCCAAAAAGTAGTATACCCTTATAAAAAATTAATAATTTTTACTTTTTTGCACTTGTTATAAAACATTTAAGAAGATTTTCCTTCCGAATCTTCTGGCAACGCTGATCATCCCAGAAGTACAAAGAAACCTATTGTTTCTTCTCTCATTTAAACAATTTAATTTGGTGTTAAAATTGACACATTTGAGAACAAAACTAATGCCAAAACGTATTTTGTAAATGATTCATTCAGTTTTTTGCGCTTAAATTTTATTAATTGCATTTAATTTTGTTTTTCTTTTTGTTACTTTTTACTCAATTCTGAGTAGCTTAAGACTTTACAAGAGGTTATTCTTAAATCGTACTGAAAAAAATTTCTATTAGGAGCAAAACAAGCAGACAACGTTTGCGAAAAGGTTTTGTTTCAACCTTTTAAATTTTTCTCCCATAGTTTTTTTTTCTAGCTGCGTACGTTTAAAAAAATGTACGTTTTCGTACTCTGATAAAAAGTCAAATTCTGAAAATGTAAATTTTTTGGTGCAGAGTATGAGAGATTCGTCACAGCCGAATAAAGCATTCTTACCATGGTTGACAACCGATACTATTATTAATGCCTATTTTGCTTAAATACCGCTTACAATTAAATTCCGGTAATTATACCGATATCGACACAACAAATACTTTAATACCGATATCGAAATTCATTTCGGTTACCCCCCTTAATTCTTACTTATTTTTTTTTGTTCGAGAAATATATCAGGAAAATTTAACTTCTCAGCTAATATAAATAATAATTACTTTTTAGCGCAGCCAATATCTGTTTCCCCAATTTCAACGAAATCTAAAAAACAGACCAACTAGAACCTACAAAAAATAAAGCAGCAGTAATTTAATTTAATTAAATATGAACTTGTAATGTGTTGAGCATAAATTTATGAAATATATTTTAAACAAATTTACAATAAATGCCATTTGGGCGCACTCTGACATTAGAATAAATTAATTGCTTAATTCGACTACAACCCAAACAAAATAAATACACACAAAACCAACAATAAACTAAATATTATATTTTTGGAAAGAAAAGAGACTTTAAGCATAACGACAGACAATCCAACCAACCGACAACTGGCTTTGGAACAACAGAAAATGACAGTAACTATAAAAATGTTACAGTAGCACACACAAACAACCATTTACTTTATTCCCCTCTGAGTATTTCGGTCGACAAGTGAAATAGTCTGTGTAAAGTAGTACAACAATAAATGTCCGGAAATAAGCAGACATTTGCACCTGTAAATTATTGTTTGGGTCAAACAATGCAATCATATCTTTTGCTTTTACGATCTTCTATGGGGTTTAACTATTTATTCGCATTGGTTACAATTTAATTTCGAAAATGCCAACAATATTTTGTTCAATGGGACTAAATAAAGTTTTAGTTTGGCTTAGTTGAAATATTTCTTTAGCCAACTAAGTCGTTACTTTAGTAAATAGTTGTTGCCATAGTGCCATTTAATTATTAGGCTTTAACACATGCCTACAATACATTTAAATTTGGTTAAACACCCCAGCAGGGAAAAGAAGGAGTGCGGAGGCCTTCTTGAAGGCCTCTGTACCCCTTCTTTTGGATGTACAAGTCTTGCTCGCTCCATTTCATACTCACATCTTTTTTACATACTTTGTCATTGCGAATTAGGCATTCCTTCTTTAGCAGCTCAACAAGAATGGTACGGGATCAAAAAAATTTTTTTTATGCTTTTGCGTGTGCAAAAAAAAAAAAACAATAAGGGTATTAATTTAAATTTTTTTTAATTGGAAAAATGGAAAAAAGAAAAATTACACTCTTATTGACGTGAAGGGGCATTTTTATATTTTTTTTTCGTAAAAAGTACAAACTGTCAAAAAAAATCTGCCAAATAATTCGTGGAAGTAATTGAAATTTTCAATATGCCAAATAAGTGTTAAATGTGAATTAATTAATTTATTTAATTGTCACATCATTAACTAAAATTGATAATATTTATGAAAATAATGGTATGTAAAGATACATTTTCTTTGAAATATTAAATTGCAGAAATGTTTACTTCATTCATTTCATTTCTTTTTTTTAATTCTTTTTTAATAACTTTTTTTATTGAATTCAATCTTAATATTTGTTTTTTCTTTTTGACAGTTAGTGCCGGTTCACACACGTCAAGTTTGTCTCGTCAAGACTTGAGTTTTTAGGAGAAAGGGGAAAAGATATGGCCTTCTCTTGTCCCTTCTCTCCTAAATGCTCAAGACTTGACGATTCAAACTTGACGTGTGTGAACCAGCACTTAAATGAGAAAGAAGTTATGTTGAAAATGTTGTAACAATAAAAAATAATTTTTAAAATCAGAGTTGTACAATTCAAGAGTTTATGAAAAGAGATGTAATTTTTCGTACTTTGTATTAAAAATTAAAAATTTTTTATAAATGGCAACATAATTTCGTTTGACGTTTATAGTGGAAAATTACATCTTTTTATCCAGTCTTTTTTACACTTGGTTATAGTTTGACAAAAATGTAACTTTTGGTGGAATTTTTTTTCTTGTGGTTGTTGTAACAAAAATTACATTTTTCCACTTTTCCATTTTTCCAACAAATAAAAAACCTGAAATGAATACCTTTAATACAAAAAATGTTACTCCTTCTCAACTCCCTTCTCATAGAAGTGAATGTGGAATGTGTATCTTATCTCACGTAGAGAAAAAACATGATTAATAAATGGTCACTACGAACATTTTTATTCATATTTGCCTAATATGTTTACCCGAAAACGTTTATTATAGTCCTTATATAACTTGAAAAAATATTTTTTGTCCTCAACATTTTTAAATTCACTATAATAATATTATATGGTGCTTTACACCTAAAAAGTTGCTCTGGTCTAGCTAAACATATTAAATTATGTGAAATGTTTGCTACTAAAATATTTTTATTTTCAACTATACAATTAAAATCATAATATAAGTTGCGCACAAAAGGTATGTTTAGTACAATAATTTTTGTTTGCTTTAAAACACATTCCCTAATTGAGCAAACATTTATTGTCAAAAAAAAACAATGTGTATTTCTAAAGAAAATAAAATTTTCTTCCCGTCATTTAAGTCTGCGAGCATCAGTTAATCGGGAAACTTAAATTATTACAAAATAATTTAAACTTTTTTTCAGGGAGAAAAAGGTCATGCTGTCTTACAAAACTTATACGTTTATTGATACAAGTGAGTTATTTATATATTATTATAAAAATACATATAAACATGTAAAGACAACGTTTCTTTCTTGCAGCCAAAAACACCTACAACATTGAAAAAAGTTGGGAGTCAGCTGATTAAATGTATCTGTACGGAAAAAAAGGAAAACAAATACAGTAGAATCTCACAAATTCGAACCGTCCAGAAATTAGAACCGGCCATTTCAATGTATTGGACGCTCTGAAATTTAACCAGTGGTTTTAATTTCAGGAAGTGTTTTTTTTTGTTTGTTTTTATTTTTACTAGGAATCATTTTTTTTATTGTGAGAACCATCTAACGTGTTGAAATAGACATTTAGCATGGTTGTGGGAAATATAGAAACATGGTTGGAGTGGTCTTTTGCGTTTTTCTTCTGAGCATAATAATATGTTTGAGACAATAATAAGTTTAAAACATTATATCTGTACATATTCTGCTACTCAAGACGTGTTTGACACAATCATAACCACAAGCATTAATAATAGTATGCGATTATGATTGCATCAACCCTGTTTTTTCTTTGCGTGCTTTAATACGAAAGAGCCGAGTACTTCTATGTGGTCTACTTTAACAGTTAGACAAGAATAGTAATTAAATTAAAAAAATATTTATAGCAGGCCTTTAAAAAGGCCTACCGTAAGCAGGTCTTCCGATTTTTTCCGCTGGGACACTGTCTGTCACACATACATAAAGGGTGTTTTTTAAGCTCGTAAGAACTTATGAACGAGTTAGCTGTCTAATGAACTGTGATACTGCTTGTATTTTTCAACATGCCTGAACAACGCTAATAAATTATCTACTTTAACTTTGAAAATCAGTCATCGATCCCTATTTTTATGACGGCTTATTTTTTGCTTTCAGGGTTTGTTAATGAACAAAATTGCCACAACACGATTCTCGAAAAAGTTCCCTAAAATTGGACGGCCAGAATGGGCTTTGTCAAGAACAGCTATGGTCCCCATATGCAAGAAGTCATTAAATATTAAGGCCGGAGCTACGAACTAAGTCCCTAATAATTTAAGCCCCGAAATCTAAAATGGATTAATGCCCGTAATTTCTACAAACAGATATCTAGCTGTGTATATATATATATCTATGGTTTTCATAATTAAAAACCCTATTTGTTACCTACGGGTAAAAGTGTAATGTATTTTATATAATCGGTTTTTGACAGTTAATTCACGTTGCCAAAATTAACGTTGAAATTACCAAATAGTACCAGTACCGGATAGGCAAAGATAACTGTAAGGCTCGAACACGAACAGATATCTGTTTATAGAAATTTCGGGCATAAGCCTTTAAAATTAAGGAATTAGTTCAATATGAATTTAAACTAATATTTTAAATTAAAAAAAATCCATAAAAGTATGAAATAACCCCCAAAATAAAAATGATAATAAACCAAATGCCCCATAAATGAAGTTCTATTTCACAATGAAACAGAGAAGCTTTAGTAAGAGAAACCGGTGTTTGTTATAGCACAGAGAAGAAAATTCATGCGCACGGCCAAAAGACGGCTGTGCAGTAAAACTAAAGTTAGCGATTCGGGATTTTAAGCTTCGGGCAAATGACCCCAACTTTTATTTAACTTACTAAATTTTGGGACAGAAACAAACAATCGCCATCGCAAAATTAAAAATTATTTAATTAAAAAAAAAAAAACTCCCCTAAAGTCGTTTTTATTATTCTCTACATAAAAAAATTGTGGAATTAGTTCATTTTTGCGTTTGGGACTAAGTTTAGTTTGTAGCGCCATTAAGGCCTTGTATTGATCGCTAAAATAAACAGTTTTTTTTTTATTAAATTTTTTTCGTGTTTTATTTTTTTACAATTTTAAGTCCTATCGGGCTTAAAAAACACCCTTTACACACACACACACCCATTCATTCATATTGTTCATACAACAATTTAGATATTTAGTTGTTGTGAATGTGGGTTAGTACGTAACTATTACGGAAATTTATGTGCTTGTAAATAAATATGAATAAATAAATGTTTTCGTTCGTTAGACAACATTTGGGCAGTAGGTTTTTACTTACTTGGCCATAATCGTTAATTAGTTCAAAAATATCTACATAAATAGACATTTATATGTATATAGATGCTTGTCCGTCCGTCTGTTCTACAATTTGCTCATCTGTGCATGTGTTAGAGAGTTATACGAATGTTTATTGTTGTATAAACAGCAATAATAACAGCAGTAGCAAGTGCAGATGAATTTAATGTAATACTTAAAACTGGAGTATGTGTGTGTGGGCGTGTGAGTTTATTCATATAAATTTCCAAATATCCTGTTTCATGTTAGTGTTCTTTTATTTGTTTTAATGCCTAATAATTGTAAATTTTATTTAGGAACAGTAGTATAATTCCTTTAAACGCAGGCAAAATTAAAAAAATTTTTTAAGATATCTTTTTTGCTTTTTTTGGAACGCTAGTGTCTGGTATTCAATTATAAATATCTACTTAAACCACGAAATGAGGGACTGAAGCGCAAAGTTTACTAGGTAAACGTAAGAATTCCGATGAAGTTGGTTCAATTTTCTTTGCAAACACTAGCATTGGAACTTTCTTGTGCTTTAATACACAAAAAAAATTCTCTCCAATTTGTTTTATTAGTCAAAAAAAAAAATTCTTGCGTTTTCGATTTACAGAACACCCCTGTTAATTTTAAAATTAATGTTGAAATATTTTTAATTGATCCTCTTAATTTCTATACTGTTGCAAATTTATTTAAATGGTTTTTTTAAATGATTTTGTTATTCGTGCTAAATTCCCAATTTTTATTATTTGATAAAAACACTGAAATTTATTGTTGATGGGATAAGCTATTCCTATGCGCATTTCACTCGTTGCTTAGGCCAGATCATCAGGAAACTTCATCCATAAAGATTTTAGAAAAACTAAAGATATTAAACCAAATAAAACTGTTAAGCGTATAAGAATTACAGCAACAGTTCTATTTGTAACAATATCAAAGTTTAAACAAAATCATCAACAATAAACAGTGAGTTTATCTCTCCTTACATTCCATACTACAATTGATTGGAATTCTTCCAACATTAATTGTAGTTGTAAGTAGGTTAAGAAAAAACAAAATAAAAACAAAAACAACTCGCTTTTTTTGTTTTCGCAAACAAAATTACAAGCGGGTTGCCAGTCAGTTTTTTTAGGCCGTGCACCTGCCAGTTTATTATTTTATTTTGTTTGCGAAATAATACAAATTGGGAATTAAGCACGAATAACAAAATCATTTAAATTAAATTTTTATTACAAATTTTTTAATATATAATAATTGAGACTATGTGAGTAATCAATATTTTTTAAATACCCATATTTTTGAAAAAATTAATTATAACTGCTAAAATTGCTAATATTTTTTTAATTCCTTGCATCAATTATGTCCCCTATAAGAAAATGCTATGTTTTGTAAGTATTGAAAATCTCTATTTTTAAAACTCTCATGTAACAACAATCTACTTACTGAAAAACAATCTGGGTTCCGAGCTAACCATAGCTGCATTACTGCTCTGACTGATGTCTCCGAAGATATTAGAAAGGAAATGGATGATGGCTGTTTAGTAATGCTTATATTGTAAGACCATTCTAAGGCATTTGATACAATGGACCATACAATATTAGCTCAAGAACATGGAAAAATTTTGAATATTTCTGTAACTTCGGTTAAATTGATATAGTCGTACCTTGAAGGTCGAATGCAGTATGTTGAAACTAAATGTTTGACATCGTCACAGTTTCTGCCAATTATTACGGGCGTTCCCCAGGGTTCCATTCTTGGGCCGTTACTGTTCTCAAATTATGCAAATGATTTACCTGATAACTTACACCATTGTCGTATTATTTAGATTGTATGCTGACGACGTCCAATTATATATATGTGAGAACAAACAAACAAAACATGGAGGCATGTACTGCTAAGTTGAATGAAGACCTCAAACGTATTGCGCATTGGGCAAATATAAAGTTTAAATCCATCAAAATCTAAATGCATTATAACACGAAGGAGAACCCAGAAAATAGATCAACGTCCTAAAATCTGTATCAACGACCAACAAATAAAAATAGTTGATAAGGCAAAAAATCTTGGTCTCATTTTTAACAACACACTCACTTGGTCAGATCATGTAACATTTGCTTGTGGCAGAACTTACTCAATACTTAGAACACTATGGCAAACACAATGTGTAACACCAATGAAGATTCGAGTACTAATTGCGAAAACATATCTGATACTAGTCCTTACCTATGGAAGTTGTGATTCAAATAGCAAACATAAGTTGGAGATAGCTTTTAACAACATGACGAGATATGTTTATGACATAAAAAGTTTTGCCAGTAATGGCAATTATATCAATATCAATATCACACCGTTTTCGAAAAAAATATACGGGGTGCTATTTGAAGACTTGTTGAAAATACGAACTCTTGTTTATTTGCATACAATTATAACCACTTGTGAACCAAATTATCTCTATAAACGTTTAAATTTTAGTCGCCTTGGAAGGAACAAGAATCTTATTCAATTAAGGCACCACACGCTTGTTTCGGAATGGCAATTTTTTATAACTGCAATACGACTCTGGAACAATCTTCCGCCAACAATTAAAGAAACCAGCAGCGCCCTGCATTTCAAGCAACAGCTATTTCGATTTTTTTTTATAAATTTCCCTCAACAATAAATTTCAGTGTATTTATCAAATATTTAAAACTGGGAATTGAACACGTCATACGGAAATCGTATTAATAATAAATTTTGTATTCCCGAAAATAACTTTGATAATATACATACTTGCATGTGCGCGTGCAAAAAAACTGAATTGGCAAATTGGTTTTTTTTGTTTTTTTCTTACGAAGACAGTAGAATGAAGCAGTTTGTTTTTTAATTTTGTTTTTTCTTTTTAACCACTTACAACTACAATTCGAGTCGGAAAGAACCCAACCAATTGTAGGGGATTGTAAGAATAGATAAACTCACTGTTTATTGTTGGTGTTTTGTTTTGGCTTTGATATTGTTACAAGTAAGACTTTTAGTGTTTATAATTCTTATTCGCTTTAGGGTTTTATTTGTATAATATTTTTGGCCTTTCTAAAATCTTTGGAAAAGGTTTCCTGATGAGCTGGCCTAAGCAACCAGTGAAATGCGCTTAGAAGCTAGCTTTCCCTCAACAATAAATTTCAGTGTATTTATCAAACATGAAATACTGGGAATTTAGCACGTCATACGGAAATCGTATTAATAATACTATCGTTTTCATTGTTCTAACAAACTTTGTTAATTATCGTTCTCAATATTGTTTTCGAATATAAATATGCATTTCACTATTCTTTTTTTTCACTTTTGTTATATTTTATAATACCACATTAATTGATAAAATAACACACCTGCTTTATGTTATTAATTTTTATATAATTTTTTGTTATTGATTAATATTTTTGATCATAACTTTATTAGATTTCTACTCACTAAAACCAATGTTTTGTTGTAGAAGTTCCGAATAAACGAAAATAAATAAATATTAAAATCTCGAAAGAAACAAATTCATTGCATACTACTGTGATGCAAATACTCATTGTAGCGTATCCTCACATAAAGGTTTTTATAAAACAAATACTTAAAAATATAAATTTTACCAACTAATAATTTCACTATGATTTTTTCCATTACAAAATTTTAATGTAAATGTTATTTGCTCTCACTTCACTTCAATTCAATTCTGTTTGCATCGGTTCACTTTAGTTGAGTTAACTTCAGAGTGTAGTTTTGTAATGAAAATGCTGTCATAAATTTAAATGTACTTTTTCCCCAATTTAATTAATATTTTTGTACATCAAATAAACAGAATATGTATTATATTCATTAAAAATAGTATTTTTTCTTTAATTAAAAAAAAAAAACACAATTTGACTGCATGAAAAATTGTAAAAAAAAAAAATTTTATTACATACCAAAAACACATCAAAAGTGATTTTATTAAAATATTTGTGCTCTATGAAAATTTAGTTTTTAAAAAATAATTACATACAAGTAAAAGTATTTAAAGAGCTGCATCTGCATTTTGACACAAAAATATCTAAACAAAAAAAAATAATTTTTCATAAAGCAAAAATATTAAATTTGACAGTTTCTGTTAATGGTTTATTTCTCTTTTTCTATTTACAGTTGCATTTTAATTCCAGTTGCCAGCTTTTTCAATTATTTTATTTATTATTTTGACTTGAATGTATGGTAATTTTTTTATTCTGTAAAATGTTTCCTCTTCTGCTACTTTAATGCCCCAGGAATAATGAATGTTGTCAGATCATAAATCTTAAAAATAGCTGTCAAGATGCTAATACAATGCAAATTTTTTTAACCTCCACCAGTAGTGGTGACGGAGGGTATTTTAAGTTTATCATTCCGTGTGAAACATTTTTATCATTCATTTAAAGCGTATAAATATATTCTGAATCCATGAGCAATTCTAAGTCGACTTAGCCATGTCCGTCTTTCTGTTGAATAAACGCTCTCTTTCGAAAGGCTCAAAAGAAAATATGAATTAAGGAGTTACATTTTGTTTAAAGTTATTCTAAGCAGTTTTGGAATGAAATCCAGCAGAATCGCTTCAGCTGGAAAAGTGTTATGAACCTAAATGTGGAACAATCTTAAGACTAAAATGAAGATCGGTCCATAAATAACCATATGCCCTATATGTAGCCCACTCTCGGAATACACATTAGTTCGCCTAAAAACTTAACGAATTAAGCGATTGTAGCAAAATGTATGTGCTGTTTCTAAATGACAGCCGTTTGATTGTGTAGTAAACTCTATTTAAAAAGCACTGAGTTTTTCGAGTTTTTTCATATTAATTTTAGTACTCAAGCAATCTCCTGTCTTTTGGAAATAGCACATTAGTTAGTCCAAGGCCCATTGAAAAGGTCTGTGCAAGAAGCCTGATGATCATTGTTTATGTTCTATTTAGTTGTCAAAAGTTGTTTACATTTTGCTTACATGTGCATGTATACGTTTGTTTACGTTTATGGTATGCCACACATACACGTTTTTTCCTTTTGCTTTGTATATGTGGTAGTAAATTTTTGACAACTAAAAATAATCTTTTTTGTTTTTGTACAAGTAGGCAGACCTGATAGATGGGCCTTGAGTTAGTCAATGATTCATAAAACTAAAAAGTACACTACCAAATTTCGTGATGATCAATCGATAACACAGGCTAACAAATTTTTAACCCATATACCAGAGTATACTCTTCTAACGGTTTGAGTTGCGCTGAATCCGGAACTGTGCTCAAAATCTATCCAACACATCTGGTTTCAAAATATAAGACAACAATTTGAAAATAAATACAAAAATCAATTCAAAATTATAAAATAAAATCACCAAAAAGCAGTGTTCGAAAATAAACAGAACATTCCCAGCTAACATTTTGTATCATAATCTTATCTATTTTCAAGAAAGAGCCGAATATTATATAGTGTGCTGTTCTTCGGTAATAACAGAACAATTGTAGTGATACTGCAGACAAACATTTAGGGTATTCACAAGGTGTGCTATCATGGAATATTGTCATAATGTTCTGACATTTTACAATGGCTTAAAAATATTGTTGTTGCTTTTTGATGGTGTAGTTTTTAAGACTATGATGTTTGGTAAGCAAGCAAAATAAAATTTATTTGTGATTTGCGTCTGAAAAATGGAAATGGAGTCAGGAAAGATCTAATTAAATTTATTAATTAATGGATTAGAATTAAAAGATATTTGGATTTTAGGTAAATATTTATTTTTCTTATATTTTTTGAAATCAGCTGATTTAAATTCAAAGTAGCACAGTCGTATTTTTTCTTGTTATTATATTAAGACATATGACTTTATAACACCTTGTGATTACCCCAATTACATTTAAATATTCTACAATGTTTCTTTTTTTACATTGATAACGAAATGAACATGCGAACAATGCGATCGTGTGTATATGTTTTGCTTGTGTAAAATTATGTTGCTACCCAATAAGCACACATTTTTTGTGAATTCCAATGTTGGAATTCCAGTATGAATCCAAGCTTGAATTACATTTGGAATCCATCATTTCTCCAGTCTGTTTGAAGTTTGTTAAATTAAATCGAGTCAGCTATGTACTCTAAATGTCAATCAGAAAATATTAATTGTAAACAATTTCACAACGCGAAAATCACAAAGTTTTTAAGTGAAAATAAAGAAATAAAAGTGAAAATAAGCAAAAAGAAAATAAAGAATTGAAAAAGACTAATGAAATGTTATTTATCGTTTATTTTGTTTATTTATATTTTTAAAATATAAACTATTTACCTATTTTTAAAAAATGTTTTATTTTTACAAGAGGAAATCGTTTAAAAAATGTGCAGAAAATGGTTTTAAAATTATTGTTAAAATAACGTTATAACAGTATTTAAATACTGTTGTAATATTGCTTGAATAATACTGAAATTCCATGCTTGAATTCAACGGTAAAAACAGGTTCGGTTCGACTTGAATTCCACTGGAATTCCATGCTTGAATTCAAGTGTAAAAACAGGTTCGGTTCAACTTGAATCACACTGATATTTAAGGCTGGAATTACACTGTAAAGGTACTGTTTTGTTCGACTGTAATTCAGTGTTTAATTTTGCTGGATTCGCTATTGAATTCCACTGTGTTTCAACTGTAATTCAACACTGGAAATTGGAAATTGTGACTGGATTTCAAATGTAATTCCACTTGAATTCCAGACGAAATGCTTATTGGGTAGGGTTTTGTTTTTTTTCGTATGTATATTTTGTTTTTGTACAAAATATTTGGTTTATTTTACCAGCCAAAAGGGCGCTAGGTTATGTTAGGTTCCATTGGCAGCCGTGATCAAGCCCAGCCACGTGGGTAAATTTATTAGTTCCCGTTGTGTTACCATGTCACACTGTCTCCCATGGGTCCTATGTTATCTGGCTGCTACTTTTCCCATGCAGCGACCCGGTCGATTCAATAAAGGAGCTGACCCTGCTTACATCAACGACCAAAGATTTCAAGTCTTAAATCTCCGAATGCCGAACAATTACAGAGAAGATGTTCCGCTACCTCTTCCTCCTCCTCGTCGCCGCAACTTCTACATTAGTCATTATAAGGGGTCCCCAGCCTCTGGGCGTGCCTCCCAATGGACCAGTGCCCAGTTATAATCGCAATTAGATTTCTAAGGTGATCTCTCGTAGCTGTCATGCCACCGTGTCCTTTTCTCATCCGTGATGGGCCAGATTTTCCTGGTTTCTCCACAGGTAGTTTTATCGTGCCTCCTCTGACTGGCAATAAGATGATAAGAAAAGATAAGAAAAGGGCGCTAAGCACAACAGAAATGAACGAACACTAATGAGTTGAACCGAACACAATGAAGTTTGTGGTTAAAAAAAACGAACGGAATTAAATGTTCTTTTGTTAAGTTGTAAATATAAGAACAGTTTTATTTTTGTGTTCGACAAATGACAAACAGGTAAACGTTATTTTTTTAATGATTTCCACTTGATTTCCTTATTTAACAAAAATGCAAGCATATTCTTTTCTTAAGGTAACAGCCAACTTAAATTAGTTAAAAAGATTTTGGATCTTGTTCTTTTACTAGATGCAAAATTTGATAAAACACACAACGACAATGATAAAAAAAGCTCGTGGAATACTCGATTTGATAAAGCGTATGGCTAAGGACTTTACTGATCCTAAAATTACAAAGCAGTTATACTCATCTTTGGTAAGACCACTCATCGCATATGGTTCTATTATCTGAATTCCTGATAATGATGTTCAAATAAATAGAGAAGAATCTGTCTGAAACCCATTTTTACTGTTCGGGAACTCAACTTGGAACCATTGTGAAGCTCTTCCAACCGTTAGACTTGAACCAATTAAATTGACTTTTCTAGAAAGCCGAAGAAATATGCTTAACATTACGTTCTTAGTTAATTGGCTTAATGGTAATGCTTGTTCTGAATTCCTGCCTAAAAAAATGTTAAAGTCAACGTTCCTCAATGATCAACTCGCAATTTTATAGAGTAGTATCTTCAGGTCTTTAACAAAAACTACGCAAATTTTGATTATTTTCGGAGAATATGCGGAGATTTTAATGCAAATTATAATTTCATTGACTTTTTTTTGATTGTTAGTTTCATTAAACTTAGTATTAACTTGCTTTTAAATACATTTACTAATAATATTTTTGGTAATTTATTATAGGATTTAAATCAATATTCAGTTCTTTGAAATACTAAATATCACTCTAGCGAATTTTGTGATAATGAGTTCACAATTTCCCAAAAGTGAAATATAAAATCTCCTCCTGAAAATCACTTTATTAAGCCTAAAACAAAAACGAATAATACATATGGGGCATTGAAAAGATAGTCATAAAGTTGTAAAGTCATATGTCTTAAAATAATTACAAGAAATATATATGACTGCTGTGGGCAGCCGCTTATAATCAATGAACACTGCATTAAAATTTTTTATTTTGTTTGAAACACAACAACATTTATATTGAACAATTATAAAATATTATTTAGGACATTATGACGATATGAGTTGATAGCACACCTTGTGAATCCCCCAATATTCTTTAAATTGAATTAGGACACATTTAGGTTAATGTACATACAAAAGCCAACTCTTTAAATATTTTTACTTTCGCTAAAGGGTATTTAAAATTCAACGCAGCTGAATATGGCACTTTGAGTTGTTTTTTATTATTAAGTTAAACAATCCGAAAGCAAATTTGGATTTTTGTAATAAAAAAAAGAAAATGATTTTTCGTAGTGGTGGTTACAACACATTGACTGTGGCGACATAATATTCGGTTGCTATCGGTAGATTGATTTTGGAACAATGTGTTTTTCAATATGGTTTTCATAAAATTTGTGTCAGCGGTTGAAATTATAAGTTTGGTAAATGTAAGTGCTTGGTTAATTGGGAGGCTATTAGATTGTGATAGTTTTGAAAGTAAAGATTTTACTCAAATATTTAAATAGAACTTTATTACGAGACACCTTTCCATTCAGTGTTATAGGAATTTAGTGGGCGGTTTATACAACAATACCTAATGATACATCTATTGGAGCCATTTTAGTTTATATCTACAAACAACAACTAAAATTAGAAGAGCAGCACAGAAGTATGCTTGTAAATACCAGCGCTCAATATTATGAAAGCTACAAACTATCGAATTGAAAAACGAAAAGTTCAAACATTTCCAAATAAGCAGCTATTTTTTCTGCTTTTTAAGTCTGAAATACGGGCAAAACATTAGAACGGTTGCAGTATAAAATTTAATTAAAAACTTATAAATAAAATATACATAATAAATTTGCAAACTTTTTGTAAAAATATAAGCGTCTCATTTATATATCCGCATAATATTTTAAGGGGTTACAGTAGTGAATTGTCAGGGGTGGGCATGTGGTGTAACGTTGCGAGGAAAAATTTAAGAAAATTATTTATTGAGAAAATGTACTGTGTTCGTTGAGTCAACAAATTTGTAAAACAAATTTATTCGTTGTATTAATGAAATGGTTCACTGAATCAATGAATTAGTTCATCGAATCACAGAAGTCTTTCATTAAATTATAATTTTACAGAAAATAATATTATCGAACTTTGTTCATTGAATTGATGAACTCTTTCGTTATCTTTTAAAGAACGTTCATTGTCACAACAAAAAATTCATTGGACAAAAATTAATACATTTTTCGTTTGTTCAACGTACATTTTTGGTGTCTCCATGTGACTTTTTGGTTCAGTGTTCATGGCTAAAACATCAAAACTTTCTGATTCTTCAATAATTAAACCACCCATATTTATTGATGAGGTACCTTGATCCGTCGCGCGTTTATGCTTCGCATGCAACGTTGAGCCTTTCGGGCATTAAAATCGTCCCTATTCGCACGACCCCGTTCCGAGATTATATTAAGGTCTCGATCAGGCGCATCATTTCATATCACATTCAGTCATAACTTTTAATTCAGCCTAGAGTTCACGGAATGTGAAAATCCACATGCGCATCTACTTCTGACATAATTTCGACGACATCGCACACACTTTGTGGCTTTTTAATGACGTCAAAATTACGATAGAACCTCATGCGCATGTGGATTTTCACATTCCGTGTTTTCTAGGCTTTAGAATAATACTTATGTGGACCAATGGAATCATTTATCCGTACTTCGACAATTTTAATTAAAACTTAATGAACGCAATTGCAAACCCTAAATAAATTCTAAATAGATAACCCTATTCTATTTTAGAGATAGCAAAGCTTTTTTAATACAAATATTAAGTTAAACCTAAAGAAAAGTGTTACCATGATCCATTTTTATACATTGATTTATTTAAGAGCAGTACTTTCTTATCTGCAGAGAAATAAAAGTTTAATTAAATATTTTTGTTAAAAAAATGTCTATTTAATTACACAATTACATTGATATTTCAGAGTATTTTTTTTTTGTAACATTTGTATTCTATAGTTTACAATTCAACACAATAGAATAAGCTTTAAAAAAATATCATATTTGTAGTAATTTAAAAAATACCTCAGGCTGTAAATTTATCAGTAAATAGGACAACAAAAACACAGCACATCTGTATTTATTCGTACAAGTTGCTAACAGACGTAAAACTCAACATGAACCCAACATACATTTCAAACATGAAATTTTCATTCACAACAAATGTTTGCATATTTATGTATACATACAGTGGTAAGGAAAAATAAATAAGCACTTGGATGAATAAAACGTAACGTAGTAATGCCAGTAGTTTCCTCAAATAAATATCTAGCTGTATATATGTGTTTATCTATGGTGTAACGTAATTTTCATAATTTTAAAATGTATTACGGATTAAAGTGTAATGTGTTTCACACTATCGATTTTCGAATATTTATTGAAAGTTGCAATTGCCAAAATAGTGTTATCGGATAGGTAAAGGAAACTGTTAAGTACGAACACGACCATATATATATTTTTTTAGAAACTACGAGCGTAAAAGATATACAATATTTAAAAATAAATTTCATATCTGCTCAACATAAAATGATAATAATTTTATAGTTTTACATAAATTTTTAATTGAAAATCGTTGTTTGAATTTTGTTTTCAACTGTTTTTTTTTATGACTACTTAAAGTGCTTCAAATAACCGTTAAATTGTAAAAATCTTTAGTGGTTGCAAATGTAAATGTTTTGTATTGTATGTATTGCATAATATTTTGTTACGCGTATTTCCCCATAAGTTTTATATTATTCGAATGGCTTAAAAATGCAAATGATTTCATGCAAATAAATGTGTTAACATCCCAGCAAAACCTTAACTTACCAAGCAATGTTTAATATATTATAAAGAGAAAGTTTGTTAAACAGGACGTGCAAGGCATATCCATATCCTATCAAGGCGAATTCATACAAGGTGGTATGGCGTGCTACGTAAGCAACAGCTAACCATATTACTTTTTTTTTAAATTTATATACTTATATGTATTTGTGTGTAAAGCTGACCACACACTAGTGATCAAATCACAATAACATTAAACGTCAAACGCCTAAAAGACAACATGTATTGTGAAGCGTATGATCCAATTGCACTTTTAATAACACTGTGCTGGAAATTTACACTTTTTTATAGACAAGCTGGAACTTGACGTTCTAACATTATTCGGGTACGCTGAATCCAATGGTGCTAACGGTTTTTTAGGTTAGCTCTTGCTTTCGAGATATTCCGATATTCGAGCTAGTGATTTTAAATCATACTTTTGTGAATTGTTAAATCCGCCTCAAAGTTCAAATGACATAATTTATGCTCCAATGTATTATTCAGATGAAGATTTAGACTGCCTTATAACACCAATAGAAATCAATCATGTTCTCCAAAAAACTAAATATAACAAAGCTCCTGGTGAAGATAGGGTGCCATACGAGTTCTTAAAAAATGCCACAAACGAGTTTTTATTAGAAATGGCGAAAACTTATAACATTATATTTAAAAACGCAAAGTTAGACGAAAAGTTTATAAAACAGTATTATATTTCCAATCTTCAAAAAGGGTGACAAGGAATTAACTTGTAACTATCGCGGAATTTCTTTTATGAATTCGATATCAAAGATAATGATGGGAGTCTTAAACAATCGACTAAACCAATGGCTTGAAAGGCATAACATTATAACTGAGTTTCAGGCTGGATTTCGTAAAGGGTACTCAACCTCAGATAATATTTATAACCTAGTTTCAATTGCACATATAAAAAACAGTGAAAAACGCAAACTCTATGCATTCTTCGTAGATTTTAAGGCTGCATTCGATAAAGTTTCAAGAAAGTCTCTTATATATAAACTACATAATATTGGTATTTCTACAAAAATGGTTACCATGATAGACAGCATATACAGTAAAACTAATTTCGCAGTATGGACTGGGGTCGAGCTTTCTGAAAAGTTTGATACCGTATCGGGTGTAAAACAAGGATGCCTTTTATCACCTACACTTTTCTCAATCTATCTTAATGATTTACACGATTATCTAGGAGGAGGAGTAAACGTACAAAATCTTAATATCAGATTATTATTGTATGCCGATGACATAGTTATCCTGGCGGATGATATTAAAACTATGGAGGAAATGATTGGTAATCTAGAAAAATATTGTAATTTATGGAACTTGGAGGTAAATATAAACAAATCGGAAATGGTTATATTTCGAAATGGTGGAAGATTGTCTCGGCGCGAAAACTTTGTATTCAATGGCTCACCGATAAAAATTACAACCGATTACACATATTTGGGAGTAACACTAACACCAAAAATGTCTTTCATCAAGCATTTAGAAAGAAGAAACGCATCCGCTAAGAACAATATAAATGCGATATGGAATAATTTTTTAGGGAAAAATTAAATATCGATTAAAGCCAAGTGGAACCTATCTGTGTGTAGAGCAATTCAAACATATGGGGCTCAGGTATGGGGATTCACACTTTTTGACGCAGTTGACAAGTTGCAAAGATTTTTCCTCAAAAAGGTTTTAAAACTACCTTCGTTTACGCCAACATACATCTTAATGCTAGAAACCGGCATAGAAAATAGTTATATTTATACTTTGGATCTACACCTAAATTACCTTATTAAAACGCTTTTTCACTACAACAATCAACGCCTTCCAAATTTTTTTACAAAAATACTAATAGAGAAACAACTTTTTTGGTTTAAAAGTATAAATAAGCTTTGCAGTGACTTGAATGTAACTCGAATTGCAGATTGTGTCACTAAAGAAGATTGGATGCATATGTCGAATAAGTTCCTAATCCTATCCCTATTTGCTGATATCGCCCTAATTGTCCTTTGGCTATCGGTAAATATGTTGGCGTCTATCCATGCGGAAGGCAATAGAATATCTCGGTGCCAGGGATTTAAACAGACACCCTTATGCCCGTTTTATTCCCCAGCCTAGAGTCTACCGTGTAGCAATAGATCCGCACAGACCCTTAAATTCCACTTGAGCATGATTCCCTTTCAGGTTTCATAATCTCGCCGTTTCCGACAATATCCGTCTCTGGTATTCGGTCAGGCATGTCCGATAGACGTATGTATCTGGTCAGTGTATCAAATATGCACTGATGACGTTCCCTGTAGTCGCCTATACATATATAATTCGCCGAGAGATAAGAGCCGTTCGGCCGCGAGTGCCGCTTCGTACCTCACCTGTGTTTCGATCGGGGGTATATCTAGTAGTGATGTAGTGCACATTGCCCCACTAATAGTTACCTAAGCAACATGTACGCTTCACAAGACAAGTGACCGAACGTGTTGGAAAATTAGTATGAAAAACACTCAAAGAACTGAGTGCTTTTCATATCAATTTTACTACACGTTCAATCACTTGTGTTGTAAAAACAGCACATTAGTTTCCGATCAAGGATCACGGCCAAGTACTTGACCCTATCAGTTACTGGTATCGTCCTGTCTGAAAACCGTGGTTCCGTTTAGGCTAAGTAAGAAAAAAGTACCTCAACTGTGATTTCAACACCACCTAAAAAGCGAATTCGCCTATAAGTCTTAGTATTCGTAAAAAAATTTACCGCGTGATCATGAATCTTTCTTTCTTTGTGGATTTTTTTTTGATTTTGCTCTTTAGCCAACTAAGCAAAATGCATTGGCGAAATAGTTTATAAATAAAGTCTTGTACTCTGTTCAAATTTGTGAAAAATGTTGAGCAACATTGATTATTTTACACGAAAATTTATCTTGCGAGTTTGTGCAATTTGACGGTTTTATTCCTTCAAAGTAATC
Source organism: Pollenia labialis (assembly GCA_949318255.1). NCBI lineage: Eukaryota > Metazoa > Arthropoda > Insecta > Diptera > Polleniidae > Pollenia > Pollenia labialis. The sequence continues at coordinate 131,868,171 of OX439142.1, read as the reverse complement.
GACATTGTTTAGCGAATGTAAACAAATCCACATGTATTTTACTTAAAAATTATTTTTTCAATACAAAATTTAATAAAAACGAATGTAAATGTGGATAAAAACAGTTACCGGTTGTGTTATTTAAATATTTTATTTCTTATTTAATAATCAGTTCATACTTCTTTGCTTTAAATTCCACGTGAAATAATTGCAGCTTAGTGCCGGTTCAAACACGTCAAGTTCGACTCATCAAGTCTTGAGCTTTTAGGAGAGAGAGGAAAATAAATGGCATCCCCTTTTCCCTTCTCGCCTAAAAGCTAAAGACTTGACAGCTGGAACTTGAGTAGTGTGCAGTTGTAAAAATATGTTGCCAGAAACATTCCGGAACTTTTTCACAAAATGAACAGAGTGCAACTCTATCAACATTATTTCATATGTAGATATTCCGCACAAGTTTTTTTCATATGCGTTTTGACAGCATTTCACGCGAAATGTTGAACAGAGTACCAGGCTTAACGAAAAAGTGTAATGTAATGCGTTAAGGAAGTTGTTATAAATGTAGTTGTTGTTAAAGTTAAAGAAAAGTTGTTGCTGGGATAATCATAAGAGTACCACTCTAAGTGGAAATGCTGTAAATATGTACTAGACAACTTCCAAGTTTTATTAAAACTAATTAAATTTACTTGTTTTTTCGTTAATATGATAATATTAGAAACGTTTAACTTGTAAATATTATGTCCTAAAGCCATTTTAGAAATATGTACCTAAGACAATTCAATTGCATTTAAAACAAGAGTGCTATATTCGGCTATGCGAAATCGTATGTACCCTTCGCCATGGTACGATAGGAACGGAAAGATATACATATATACTAGTTTAACCCGATGCGCTTTGCTACCTGGGAGGTGACACGCCAACTCATCCAATAACACCCACTTTTTAAGTATTTTGTGTGTTGACAACTTAGCTATAAGTACGGATCTTGGACAATTTCTATCTTACAGTTCTTTAGTATTAAAAAAATAAATTTTTTGTGCTACTCCCACTTCTCTGATTCCGCCAACATTTCGTTTGATGTTGTGTATTGATAACCTGAATGCTTGTATCTAATTTAGAAACGTTTGCTCTTGTCCTTCTCAGATATTTAAGAAAACCAACAAAAAAGGATTTATAGTAAAATTGGAGGCAGTTTTGCTCATATCTTAACCATTTGTGGACCGAATAATCTGAATACAGTAGAAAACCTTAACAGACTCATGTGATGTGAAAATATAACAACCTAGTCACCAACATTTCTGGAGTCTTCGAAAAACCCATTTCAAAATACACACAGACAAACAGACAGACAGACGGACGTCGTCAAATCAACTTGGCTACTCATAAGAACCCAGAATATACGTATACACTTTAAAGGGTCTAAAATCAATATTGTAACAATTACAAACGGAATGATAAACTTATATATACCCTTACCCCCTGTAGTGAAGGGTATAATAAACCTGCTGGATACAATGGGATGAGCTACGTGACGTAAAATATGTTAACTATTGGCTTGGAAGTTATAATTATGTATTAAAAAAAAAACTTTTTTTGTTTATTACATATGTAATACATTTTCTTTAATTAAATCTGATTTTTACAAAGAATTTTTCACACTTTTAACGTTAAGTATTGACAAAATTCCAAATCGGTGCGGTGTTTCATTTAGCTCCGATACAAGTGTCTCTGTGGAATAGGGAACTTTGCAACTTTATTTAAATTTTTTTCAATCGTCACAAAAACTTTTTCACAATTTTATGTTATTCTTATTGTTGTTGTTGCTAGTCTTTCTTTTTCGCACAAAATCTTGCTATTTTTAAATCCCTTGTTAATTAAATTAAAAAATTTTTTTTATACAATTAGGAATTTATTATATTATATTTATTATTATTATCCATATTTACATTCTTTTTTATTAAATATTTATTAAATAAATTATTTTTAATTAAAGACATGTGGGGTTGGTTCACATACGCAAAACAATGTCGCATACTTTGCAGGAAATAAAAACGTCAAATTGTACAAACTCGCATGATAGGTAACATTGATGCATGTAAACATTTTCGTGTGAAATAATTAATGTTGCTCAACATTTTTCACAAATTTGAACAGAGTTCTAGGCTTTGAGAAATATGTATTAAGCGAACATCCGTAGCCAATATATTTTTTTAATGCTTTTTTGACAATGTGCTTTAGTGGTTGGGCGGTTTAAGGTGCTGCAGTAAACGCTCTTTCTACTGGTTCTAATTTCAAATACATATATTTTTAAGCGTATAAATAATTTATTTAAATCACTTTCTGCTCTTTTCGCACCATGATGAAGAGTATTTACGATTCGGCATAGCCGAATTTACCACTTAATTATTGTACTCCAGTTTTTAAAATACTCATTTTTTGCAAAGTCAAGTATTTTTTATCCAGATTTTTCTTAATGTTTTAGTTTTATTTATACAATTTTCTTATTTTATCCTAAAAATTTATCAAAGTTTTCCTTTTTGAAAAATTCGATTTTATTTTAAAATTTTAATATAAAACGTTTAAATTTCTTTTAATTTCAAGAAATTTTCTCATCAAAATATCCATTAAATTTAACAGCTTTCAAAACAATTCTCTTGCACAGTTAGTATTTTTAAAATCCCAAAAAAAACATTATTTTGTCATTTTGTTAGTGTTTCAATTTATTTACTTAACTCATGCATCTTTGCTCATGTAAATTTTAATCAACACAAATATTTAAATTTAGAAAGAAAAATATTCGGACTGACTATTACAACTGGTCAAATTTACTGCCGTGTTATTTAGAAACACACCAAACAAAATCTTTTTTCTCCCAGCCAATAACAAAAACAATAAAACATTGCAATTGCATTTTATTGGTCAGAGAAACCAAACAACACATTTTTCTTGAGATAGAAGTAGTAGATGATCCAAAGTCTATTACTTATTCCTTATACGTTGCATCCGTAGATACATTTACTCATGCATGTTTGTGTGTTTGTGTGTGCCACATTAGACATCGATCAAAGTATGTATTGCAATCACTAAATACTCATACAATTTTTTTACTACAACACAACGAACATGAACAACAAAAAGTGATGCGGCTGCTGTTGCTGTTTTAACTTGGAAACATACAACATGTTGCAAACATTTAAGCATAAGTTTGTATCAGAAACTATTTCTAACTTTAATACTGTGAATTGAACTGTTACAATAACAACAAACTATTAGAGTTGAATGAAAGAACAAAAAAAATTACCAACTTGAAGCTTTGAATCCATCTAATACGTGTGTTTTTATTTTAGGCAGCAGCTTAAAGGAATGGAATTTTGAGTGATTAATTTTAAATGTATTTCATGTTTACACGCAAAGAAAAAATATGTATTCACAATTGTCGAAACATATTTTTTCTCCGGGTGTAAGCAAACGTATTATGAATTATTTTTTTTTTCAATTTTTAAAGCTGAAGCATTCATTTTGAATATTCAATTCTATAAGTTTTAATTATTCCAAAAAAAGTAAACAAAAATGAAACTCATATTTAAAAATAAAATTCGATTAAATACTTGTTATGTCTTCGAAATCTTTAGTATTCTGTTTTTGAAAATTGTGTTTAAGCGAATTCACTCATTAACAGTCTGTTATTTACTAAATAAACTTCGAATTTAAGAAAATAAACGTATGTAACTACAGTCAGGACTAAAACTATAGTAATTTTTCAACACAGCGATAGATAAAGTTCATACATAACTAAATGTTAGAGAAATTAGGTCGATTTAGGTAAAAAAGTGTCCAAAATGACCAGGGGTTTACTATTCAAATGGAAAATAAGTGTTTACAAACCAGCTGATGGGTTGCATGCAATATTTTTTGCTGACAATAAGCGCTTTTAAACATAATGAAGCATGAGACTTGTTTACTCTTATTTATTTAAGAATTTGTGTGATAGCGACCATACTTACCGAGAGAAAGGCTCGTTGGTATCCATCCTATATAATATTTGTTTGTTTTTGATTTAAAAGCATCATTGTTATCAGCACTTAATAAGCGATTGCTGCACATTTAATGTTCTTTTACTGTAGCACACTAGTATGCGCTTTTTCTACACAGAAACAATTCTCGCAAATTTTTTTTATTTAATCCATTAATCAAACATAAAATCAGCTTTGATTAAAAATTTAATCAAGTTAATTAAACGTTTACTTATAACAACAACATTACTGCAGAAAATATTGTTAAAGCCAAAAAAATTTAATTGATACCTAATATTAGTTAACTGTTGATATTTATGTAATATTCCGCATAAAGAACTCTTATATGAATCTTAACCTCATGGAATAATTTTGTTTGGGAGGGTTTCAGAATGGTACACTCTCGAAAACTTTTCCTTATAAGCTGTGATGTAGGGGATTTTCATTCAGTCAGCGGCGTCAACGCCTCGCAATTGGAAAATCCGTTTTTGACAGTCCGTTCAATAGTTAAGTTGGCCGATATGTTAATAAATAATAACAATTTAGCTATTTTTTGACCAATCTAGCGGTTTTATCTCCATTTTTTTATTTTGATGTATGGGTTTTATTAAACAAGAAATATAGCACTACTGTTCGTGACACAGCGTTAACGCTCCTCTTTAGGTATGGCATATCAGCGTAAAAGCTAAGCGTTAGAAATCGTTCCGCCTTTCGCTCTTGTTAAGGTTGGCTGTTAGAAAATGAACACATAATAAGTGGCCCAACAAAAACAAAAAAAAAAAAAAAATCTCTCTCCCAATGAATTACTCAACATGGATATTATAACACAATATTTGAATTAATCGATTTAATTGATAAGTCTGTTTCAAATTTGGTTCTCCATGCAAAGAAACAACAATATCTTCGATATTAGAAAAGGTTATTTTGAAACTAATGCTAAGGAGTAAATTTACAAAACGGTGGGTTTTTACATTCTTAAAAATCTCAAAAACAAGAACTTTATTTAACTTTAATGACCACTTGCACCTATTATTCTACCCTCTACTGCTCTAGTATTATTTTTAAGAACATCTTTCTACAAATGTATGCGTGTTAGTAGTCTCGTATGTTATTTTCAGTTGTACACTGTAATCAACAAAAGAAATTGCATACATTTTATTACTACGTTTATGTTTATGTTGCTGCTTCCTTGCTAATGCTTTTGATGTTGGATGTTGTTCTTTCTGGTGATGCTGTTACTGTTCAAATTATTTTTTGTATTCGATGTTTTTTCTGTTTTATGTATTCGATAGAGTTAAGTTCTTTTATAATGTTGTTGTTAAACAATTTCCTGTATTAAAGAGGATAGAAAACAAGCTAACATACGTACATATGTATATAAATTGAGTTCTAAGCTTAAAGCGTTTCTTACATGCCTACTCAGTGCCAAGTTGCCATGAAGCAATAGTTCACCTCCATTTACTTATGTACGTTACAGCAACAACACTCGAATACATGTCAATACATTTTATTTACCGTCGTGTTCTGCATTAAAACTGAACTAGTTGTTTGTTTCGAACAAGTACAAATCTTGTACAAGTTTCAATATTTTTCAAAAACAATTTTAAACAAATTTAAAATGGGTAGATAAACTGAAAATTTAATTGTTATTAATATTATAATTTGTATGTTTATTATTTATTACACACACACACACAAGAACAGACAAGTATTTATACTATATCATATATTAACATTTTTCAATTGAATCTGTCATTTATATAAAGTTTAAATATTATTCTGTGCGAAAGTGTGTAGATCAATCAACTCTTAAGTGCCGGTTCACACACGTCAAGTTTGACTCGTCAAGTCTTGAGTTTTTAGGAGAGAGGGAAAATAAATGACATTCTCTCTTCCCTTCTCTCCACAAAGCTCAAAACTTGAAGAGTCAAACTTGACGTGTGTGAACCGGCACTTAAGAGTTGATTTTATGGGTACTTTTTAATAATTTTTTCGATTTGGCAATGCCATAAAAAGTTGCAACATTTTTATGATTTTACTTGCATTTACTTAGACCCTGACAATTTTGCAACGTTTGTGCTAAACAATTCCCAGCGGGAAAAAGAAGGGGTACGGATGCCTTCTAGAAGGCCTCTGTACTCCTTCTTTTGGATATACAAGGCCTTCTCGCTCCATTCCATACTCATATCTTTTTTACACACGTTGTCATTGCGGAGAAGGCCTTCCGCTCTCGCTTCTTTAGAAGGTACATAAGAATGGCAACGGGATAAAAAAAATAATTGTTTTGCTTTTGCTTGTGCAAAAAAAAACAATACAAAAAATGTTACTCCTTCTCTACTCCCTTCTCATAGAAGCGAGTGTGGAAGGTGTATCTTATCTTTTACACCAAAGAGCCGAGGCCTTTTATGAGGCATTCTTTAGCAGTTAGATAAGAATAAGAATTTAATCAAAACAATTTTTAAGCAGGCCTTTTAAAAGGCCTGAAGTAAGAAGGTCTTCTGAGTTTAACCGCTGGGTTGTTGTCTATTGCTGTTATGTTTTTGCACTATTGCTTTTTCGCAAGAGTGAAACTTTTGACGTAAAAACCTTTAATGTTAGTTACTGGAAAAGGCTGCAAAAAATTTAAAAAGTACACAGGAGGGAAAAAAACATACGCCGATGTTGTGTCGATAAAGCCCGTTGGTCCAACCGATACAGCTTCACAAAAGAAATTTTTAATGAAGAATTTGTAATGAAATATTTGTGCGAAATTAATTGGAATCACTCAAAATCTCAATTTTGAAAAAATCGAGTAAGCACTTTTCTGCATGAGACCAACGATACATTGGCTGAATTACGACAATTATTGTAATGCTAACTTATTAAATTTTATTTCAGTCTATTTCATAAACATTCGTATGAGTGTTGCAATGTTTAACAAATTTTGCCAATATGTAAAACAATAATATTCATGATTTTTGACTTTTCAATATGAATGTAATTTTGATCACAGAAAAAACGAAGATGTAATAAAAACGTTACACAGTTGGAGAATTTGAAAAAAAAATTAAATAATTCTGGATTTTGAAAAATGAAATTTCAGGTGGCAAATAAGGACATCATTCAAGTTAACTTTTTTGATTCGTAATCTTAAGACTTATCAGGACCGGCGTCATTGATTGCATGCCACATTGAGAATTACAAAAATTAAAAAAAATCCAGAACTCTTCCTTTTTAAACCGATTTTAAAACTTTTGTTTTATAAGTGGAATGTACTAGACAAGTTCTAAAAAAAATTTTGTGACATGCTAATTTTGCGTAAATTGGTTCTGTTTTTTACACTACGAATTTTAAATTATGTTATTACTTTTTACTTATTTATAATTTTTAATGAAAATTTACAACTTGTTGAATTCATTTTCCAAAAAACTCGAATACAAGTTCTTAATTGCGTTTCAAAAATGCAGAATTATTTCCATATTTTTTCCAAAATCTCCAACTGTGCGACAGGCATTTTTATATATCTGTTTAAGCACGTAAGTACAAACAACTAAACTAACAAAATTCAATATTGCTTTTCATAAATCTTAATAGGAAATTTGGAAGACTCGAGAAAAATTGTTGGTTGAAAGGCAAAGCACCATTAATAAAAATTGATATACATATTTGGAAAAGGTCATGTAAAAAACTCTAAAGGCTGTATCAATCAGCTGTTCGCGTTTTGTTATATGAAAAGCAATACAAAAGCTTACCGAAATTTAATGTACCGTAGTTGTAAAATAGAATTTCATACCGTTGATAAGTGATGTTTCTAAAACAGTGATGGGCGTCTTGTATGTTACATTGAGCGCGGGTATTTTCCCTCTTGTTTTGGTACTTCTTTTTATGGAATTGCGACAATACAACATATTTCGAAATACACATCTGTTTATATGTTAAAAAAAAAAAACTAATTCATATAAACATAGTGCCGGTTCACACACGTCAAGTTTTTCTCGTCAAGTCTTGAGCTTTTAGGAAAAAAGGGTAAAGAGAATGCCATTTCTTTTCCCTTCTCTCCTAAAAACTCAAGACTTGACGAGTGAAACTTGACGTGTGTGAACCGGCACATACAACCGATATGTGAAACATGTATGTAAAAGGCTTTGAATGGTATCAAAGCCTTGTTCTGTGTATGCAGATTTACAAAATAGTTATGTATATACCAAAATACATGTTTGTTTATTGTTAATCTATAATATATGTTAATATCAAATATAAAATTATTAATTTTTTTTACATACACAAAATACTGGTTTAATACCAATTATATCACTTGGTACTTTTTCTGCACAGCGCTCACCATTTAAACATTTTTGATTCCCATCAAGGCCTTTAAGATTTTTTCTTTATTTTTCTAAAATTTTGTATTTTTTTAAAATATTTTATTTTTTAATTATTTAACTGTTTACATTTCTTAATGTAATTATATGATTTTAATCAAAATCACAATCTAAAAACTATCTTTGTAAGGTGAAATTAACTTAAGATTAACAGTTCGTGTTGATTTGCATTGGGGGAAAATATCTTGTACGACTTTGATGGCGCGTTCCGCACTGTTGCTGTGTTGTGTTTTGGAATTCTTGATTCATCTTTCACCCAATGTCTTAGACGGCATTTCTGAGCATTAGTAAAGCCCGATAATGATTTGTTTAGGGCTTCGAAGTAATTTTTATTGTAACAATTGTCTGAAAACCAAATATTGTACCAAGGGCAACATATAAATTCGCATATTGCATATAATTTGCTACGATATTTTCAGAATTTTTTAAATTTTGGGTCCACTTATCTGCGTTTTTCCGAGCATCAATTTTCAATTTTATGTTTTGATTACGCAATTTGTGTTGATAGTAGCGGCCTGTTTTTACTCATTGCCACTTCACGACCGGAAAACGTTTTCTTTCTCTTTCTTCGAAAACTGCCCTTCCAAATGATTTAAGCTGGAGGTCCATACAACATGTTATTCGCTTTTTCGTTGCATACGCAGCTGTAAACAAATAGAATCTGTGTAGTAATACGTAGTAAGTTACATGCACAAAAGCGTAGATGCCTTGAGGCAAAAAGTACTTTTACTCTCTTCTTTTTTAAGCGTCACAAGCAACGTTCGAACAAATCAGCTGATTTTGACAAATAAAATTTTATTTTTACTTGTGCTGCTGCTGCATAAAAAGCGTTGCATGAAACTTGAAACGTAGAACGCAAGTAAGGTCAGAAAAGCATGCACTGCGTGGAGGCGAAAACGCGTGGTGTGGACCTCCAGCTTTAGGCATTTTTCATTCGTCACTTTTTTCATCTCTGTATGCTTTGTGGTGACTTCAACAAGTGTACATGTTTAGCGGATGCTATGTTATTTTGTTTCATAATAAAATAATTTAAAATAAAAACTTAAACATTGTATAAAAATATTTTTCATCTTCATTTGTTTGTTTCTCCATACAAATTTACTAGTCAACCTAATAATAAAAAAAATAAGATAATTCATGTCACCTATTTTGTTACTGTTGTATGGTGTGATTTGGTGTTGTTAGTGTGATTTTGTTATGTATGGGGAAACATATGATACATTGTTAAAATGTCTATAAGTGCACCACTGTGCTAAAAGTACGTTGCGGTGCAGTACGGGTACAGCAACGTTCGCCTAACTCAGCATTAAGGTAAGGCCTCGTTACTCATACGTAAATATTGTGGACACGTACAAGTTGCGGTCAACTTCTATAGTTTGTTTTTTTTAATAAAAATAGGGAAACGTGTCATGAGGTGTAGAAATATGTTTGAAAGAAAGCAGAAAATACTTATGTCGAAATTTGTAACGACAAAACAAATTCTTAGAAATTTCGGCTTTTATTTGTGTGCTTTTTATAAAAAGAAAACGTTGGGTCCATCGATAGAATGTTAGATCTTTCAATAAACAAAAACAAACATAAAATTCCCTAACAGCTGATACGTAGAAATGGAAACAAATGTTAATTTTATTAGTTTCATACACAACGCAGCGTCACGTTTACGTATGAGTACCCATATATCCATAACACAGATAAGAAAACCGGAACATCTGATCAGCAACGAAGAAATAACGTCGCATATATTCATTATGAACATTTTTATTTAGTTAAATAATTGTGTATTTATCGCTTATGTACATATATCAAAATATAAAATAATAATTTGACATTTTATCCGTTAATTCAACAAAAAAAAAATTTTTTTTCGAGACATCGATTCAACCATTCGTTCCGAACAATAATTCTGGCCGGGATTTTTTAAATGAGAAAAGTTTGACGTCTTACTTTTGAAAGAGAGAAAAATTGTTTTGTTTCGCTACTTTTTACTTGAGATGGTTTTAGTCAGCTTTTACATTATACGATTTTTTCATTGCGATTCTTACCTTAAGGGCGTGAGGGGAGAGGGGTACACGAGCGAGTGTACTCTTCAATTCGTTTTGTTCGTTCATTCTTTCTCTCATTTGTTGAAAAATGTATTTAAATTGTAACGATAAAAATCGTACAATGTTAATATGAGAACGACTTCAAAGAGGAAACGACAATAATCGCAACGACAAAAATCGTTTAATGTAAAAGCAGACTTATTTAAATTCGCTTTTAGAAAAAGTTGAACTGAGATGCACATTTTTTTAATTTGTGCATAAACATTTTACTAAGCTGCCAAATCATGTAGTGTTATTAGATTTATATGGTTTTTCTGCTGAATAATAAATTAAAAAATGCATTTCAATTAAAACTAATAAAACCAGCTATCCATTTTTTTGACACACTTTTATAAAGCAATTTAAAATACGTAGTTTGTTAGCTGTGCTACCATTTTGTATAACTTTTTACATAACGTATGGTAGCTTTATTTTTATGAACAAATTTTCCGTAATGGGTGAATCGTTCTGCAAAACATTCTCAGCAAAAAAAATTATTCTCAAGGCAAAAATATTGTTTGGAAAACATGGGTGAATCCAGCTTAACCCTCTCCCACTGCAATATAATTTTAAATAAAAAATAAAAAATGTTGAATTTAAAACTTTTACTAAAATATTTTTTTATGTTTGAGTGTAGAAATTGTTATTAAGTTAAAATATAAGGAAATTTGGTTGATATGATTACAATGTTATATTAAACATGCATAAGCTTGAATGTACAAGTGAAAGCCTGCATACAACTTATTATTGTTTTACCAGAAAATTTTAATACAAATATAATTTTATCATCATTGTCGTAATTGTCATCATTATTACTTGAACGATGAAATTGTAGCAATTGCTTTTAAATAATTCTTAAAATACACAAATCCAAGTACACACTCATAAAAATATCCATACATACATACATATGTACATATCTCCCATATACATTTTGATGCCATCATAGAAATTTGATCAAATAAACATAAAATATGAATTATTGTACTCAAACTCAAACACATATACACTCACATCTTTCTATGAATAGCTTGCTACAACTCTCTCAGTAAACTACCAAAGAAATATTGCTATTTTCAAAATTTTCGAAAATTCAAATGAATAACTGGGGCGGGGGTGCTGGATTTGATTGCCGGGAGTGTAGTATCAAATAAATCAGACCAAGACAATAAATTATGAAAAACAATTTTTTTTTACCTCAAGGCAAATAAAGAAATTAATGTTGAATACGAATGCTACTAGTGTTTCCTATTGCCAGCCATCTCTTCAACTTCCCCCCCCCCCCCCCCCCCATCCCAATGCCAATAGTTAATATTTACTCCTTATGTATTGGATGTGAATGAAAAGTTCAGATTTATAAAGAGACAAATATAGACAGATGATAAACCAAAATTATATTGAAATTCGAACTCCTTATAGGAAATTTTTCCTTGTAATATACCTACACACTACAATCATATATTTATTTGTTAGTATCGTATATTCATACATACAATTTCAATTTGCAGTTTATTTTATTTGTTGAAAAATTATTAGATTTTCAAAGACATTTACCATATTGAACGTGTATGCGTGATAAGTACACTTAAAATAATTTATGATACACCAAAATTTTTAAAAAAGTAACTTTAATATATTTTTTTTTTTGTTATTACACAGGTCAACACTGAAGAGTTTTTTTCAAGTCGTTCCTACTGATTCTTATTGTTTTTGGCATGCTAAAGCATAATGTGAGCACAATTTTCTCTCATCAGGGAACACTTATCAGATAACAGTACATTTGTGTTTTTCGCCGTACACTTCTCTTCTAGCCTCTTTCCAGAGTCAAAGTTCTGTCAAATTAAAATAAATTCTATCTTGTTATTTATTTAAGTATTTTTAGTTTTTATCCGATGAAATCTTCCGAAATGTCAATAATTGAAGAAAAACGTTGAAATTTTCATAAAATCTTAGTCTCGATCCATATCAGTTAGCCACTATTTAACGCTTCAAACAATATATTAATAATTTTAATTCAACCACCCTTTGAGGTGGCTGAAAGAGAAGTTCATTACAAAAAACGCGAATGTACCGTAACCAGGGGGTCTGGCAGTCGTAATCGATTACCATCTCGATTTGAAAGCAATTTTATTTCGAGTTCTTTCAGCCGATACTAAGCGAATAGAAGTTATTTTTTCAGTGTTGTAAAGCATTTATTTAAGTTTTCACAACACTGAAAGAATAATTATGATTCGTTCAGTATAGACTGAAAGCATTAGAAATAAAATTGATTTCGAATCGAGAAAGTATTTGACCACGACTGCCAGAATAAACCCTCTGATAAATGGGACGTGGTCTGGAAAAACTGAGCTCATATTCGGCTTTAGCATGCCTAGAAAGTAAGAATCAGGTAGAAAAGTTCAAAACAAATTTTAAAAAGTTTTAAAATGTCTACCTGTCTTATTTACAAAAAAGTTTACTCAATCCCAAGGCGAATTCATATAAGGTGGTCTTATTTTGAAAACGTTTACAACACTGTAAAGTATTTTAACGTTGTGTCAAAAATAATACAACATTGTAGTAAACAATTTTAACAAATATTTCATTTTCTTTTTATTTTAAATAGTTTTTTTTTAAATGTAATAATTTAAAAAAATTTTAAATCTCATAATTTTAAGTGAAAAATATAAAATTTAGTAAATATTCCCCAGAACCACATGAACGGTATATCATTTTGACACAAGGTAAGTAATCAGCTGTTTCTTCCGGAGCAAGATAAGGTCACCTGGTGTAAATTCGCCTTGCTCAATCCTTTTGAAATTCTAAAAACTAACGAATTTGTTTGAAATTAAGTTTTTTGTAATTATTCGATTTTTTTTTTAGATAAAGAAATTTTTCTTTTAAAAACTTAATAAATATTTCATAATTTATAAAAAGTTTTACCAACATGGTACATGGTACAAGTCTTTGTATACATATGTATATTTTTTTCGGTGTAGGGGACGTAATTTTATGCACTTTAAAAAATGCAGATAAAACAAGATTGAGAATGCCAAATGAAAATTAATAAAATATGCTTTTATTATCAAAAGCTGTTTAGTAGAACTAAAAACGCTTTATACATGGTGACGCATAATGAAAGTTATGATTTAATAAGTGAAGACATTATTTGCTTGGTTTTTTTTTCGAACTAACTGTGAAGTACTGGGGAAATTTATGATTAAAAGACTCAGCACAGAACAAAGAACCAAAGCTGTTCAATTCTATTTTGAAAGCCAACATTCGTTTATTCAGACACAAATATCACATCAAATCATGAGAGGTGAGGCCTATTTTCACTTACATTGTCCCTTTAATAAAAATATGGAGTAACCAAAATCCTCGAATAATTGTGGAATATTAAATGCACCCATTTAGATGCAAAGTATGGCTTGGAAAAAGTTCAGAAAACATCATTGGACAATATTTTTTTTTTTCGAAAACGACGAACAAGTTGCAGCTTACACAGCTCGTTCAACTATGGCTATGGATCATAACGTTACTTATGCGCCACCCTATTAATGGACGAGAATGTAGACTTAGGTTTCTAGTCAAACGGATTCTATTTTCCTTTTTTTTTTTGAACAATTTATATTTTGTAGGACCTCCATTAAGTTTTAGGACTTTATTTAAACGTGCTGGAACATAATTCACAAGCATCTTGGTAACATCTTCCGAAATATTTTTCAGATCAGATTTTTTAGTTCTTTTACAATTTCTGATGTAAGCCTCAATCAAACTCTACAAATTTTCAATCGGATTGATACCCGGTGGTGTTCCGACCCATTTTGGAAATTTATTTGGTAGCCACATCTTAGTTTTCCAAGAGGTGTGTTTGGGATCATTGTCTTGTGTAATCAAATCTTTAACACACAACTTGGTAAGTTTTCTGTTTCCGGCACATGTTTTGAAGAAAGATGTAAGCTTTTGTGAACGTTCATGAACGAACTTAGAAGTAACTGGTATTTTATTGAAAGTGAAAACTATTGTCATGTGCCGCATACGCCAGTTTTCTAAATTTATTTTTGAAAAGTAGCTTTTTGTGCTGCATACGCATACTTGCTGCTGTGAACTAAGCTGTTTATATATTATTTTACTTTCGCTTTAATTACTTTTTTACTCACGGCAATAAAGCAAAGCAAGAGTAAAAAATATATTGTAATTCGCTGCATTCGTCAACTGTGGTGTGTAGAGCTAAACATTGTTTAAACTTGAAAATAGTTGATATGGAGCAAAATTAATGCTTATTATCTCAGAAACCATAAATAATTTCGTGAAACAGGTTCTAGATTTAGAAAGGGGATATCAAAATATATATGTATATCCCATACATAAATCAATTTTTTTTAAACGTGGCCGGTAGGTCAAACCAATGATGTGCTGACGATATGAACTTCTTGTGATCGACCCTTGCTACTCATATATCCCAATACAAGAATAGAGCCACATACATACTTGACCGTTGACTTTAAGTTTTGTTCTCCCATCTCTTTGGTCTTAAGACGCAGAACCATTTTTCGTCCCACTGACCTAATTATATTAAATTTACTCTTGTCTTGTTTACAGCTCCGGACTACTTTGTTTGTTTACTTTATTTATTGACTGTCAAACATGGAGAGTGTATTGTAAAAAAAAAATTACGTAATTCATAAACTAAATTTTCCAGTATGATTTTGCAAAGGTTAAAATTGCCATAAAAGAAAAAAGCAAGCATTTGCACGAGAATCCACCCTCTAATGGTGAGCATTAACATTTGTGTACGTTTGCAATAGTTATAGACATATTCATACATTTAGATTTTGTTTGTCAATTCATGCTCTTGATTAACTAAGTTTGCGTACATATTTATAAAATTTATCTATAAAATATGAAAATTATTGTATTTGTAACAGTTTGATGCTTATAAAATTGGCAAATTGCATTTTAAGTTACGCACATATGCGATATGAATTAAGTTAAGCAAATAAAATTTGCAATTTGCTGTATTGACTTAAAAAGTTGGAAGTTATTTCTGTTTTTTTTCTTTTGTAAATAATTCCATTTAATTGAAAATTTAGTTGAATTTTTGTTTAATTTAGGTATTTAATGTATTTAATTTGGAATATACAGGATTGGGTGCTGCACACATTTGCCGGTACGCAATAAGACATACAGAGCAGTGTTCGAAAATAAACAGTACATTATTTAGCGTTCGGCTCACACACCCAAGAACGATACCTATTTTTATTAGTGATTGTGAGGACGAACATAATCCTTAATGCCGTTTGTAACTAGTTTTAAGAAAGAACCGTACATTATATAATGTTCTGTTCTTCGTTAAAAAACAGAACAATTGTAGTGATACTGTAGACAAACATTATATTTTAATGATCTATAATGTTTCTATTTTACATTGATAAAGAAATGAACAAACAAAAAATTTTAGCAACGACCGCACCACGAACAGCTTGTGTATTGTGCATATGTTTTGTTTGTGTTAAATTATTTCGCCGGCTTTTTGTTTTTTTTCGTATGTGTATTTTGTTTTTGAAAAAAATGTTTGGTTTTTTTTTATCAGCCTAAAGGGCCAAACATTACTGAGCCGACCCGAACAAAATGAAGTTTGTGGATTAAAAAAGAAAAAACCGAACGGAATTAAATGTTCTCATCTTTTGTTGAGTTTGATAAAAACAGTTTTATTTTTGTGTTCGAAAGATGACTAACAGGGAAACGTTATTTTTTATGATTTTCTACACAATCACTATTAGCGTTTGTGTTTTCGACAAATCAACCGAACCGAACACTAAGGAACGATATTTAGTGTTTATTTTCGAACACTGGTTCATTGGCCTGTAAATACGAGTTGCCATTTTATGTTAAATAACAATAAGAAACTGTTTTCTTGTTGTTGTTGGATTTAACAAAACAGCTATGATATCTTGCATTTGCTCTTTTGCAAAAGCATTTGTACTAAATACTGAAATCCGCTATGTGAATAAATTTTGTACACGTTTTCATTGTACGATTGCGTATGCCACATTCTAAATTAACTATCAGCGGCAGCATATAAGCTTGCATTTTCTGATGTTATTGACAAGTTTTTTAAAGATTCATATATCTTCTGCAAAAGTTCTAGAAGAAGAGACGACTTCTTCTCATTTCTAGATTATTTTGGAACCGAAACTTATAAAAGATGTTTGTCCCGTCATTATTATTTTACTTTGAATGATTTTTACAAGAGCTAAATTAAATTTTATTATATCCGGACTGAGTTTGAGTAGAAGCTTATAAGATGTCTTTCAGCTTTCTGCAGTACAAATTTCAAATTGTAAACACAATAAAATTGCGTATGCCATCCCAAGATGCGGGTATTCACATATTTTTAGAAAGCTTAAAATTTTTGTTTCGTCAAATTGGGGCGCAATTTTTATAAAAGGAGTTTCAAAGCTAAGATTTAAAAAAAAATTATCTGCCACTTAACGATATCCACAAATAACATTGAAAGTAGAATACTTTATAACATTTTGCGAGGCTTAAAAATTAAGTTAACTTCGACGACGAAATTTTAAACTGGATAGCAAAATTTACTCCAGAAATTTCAATAAAAACTAGTACAGTACAAATTATGATACTATTAATAACGAGTTTCAAGCTTTATCGGATATATATGTATGCTTTACAAAACGTAAAAAAGAAAAACATTTCTGTTTTTTCCATTCCAGACTCTTCGGCGAATGTGGAAAGAAAATTTTCATGCTTAAATATAAAAACAAAGGAACGAAATAGACTATGGACCGTTTCCACAACTTACCGATAGTTTAAGATAGGATTTTATGGGCCGTTTAGTGTTTCATTATTACAGCTTTATTTTAACCTACCAGTAGCTCAACTCTGTAACTTTTTGAATTTAAATACCGATATCGTTAAGTAACGAGAAATCTCGGTAACTTTATCGAATTTGTTATTCTCTATTTTAAATAAACAGATAATTTTGTTTAGAAATATAAACGACAAATATCAGTACAAATATAAGAACACAACGATTCGCTACATAAGCAACAGTTTCGCAGTTATAAATAAATGTATGAAGAAAAAAAAATATTTTTTGCCCAAAACATTTAAATTTTTTATATTTAATTCATAAAAAATCCAAAACGGCAAAAAAAAGTGTCAAGTCCCATTACTTTCACGTAAAGTCGCATAACCTATGAACAAAATGACACAAAAATCATAAAAATTTATGAACGCGTTTCGCTTTTATTCACAATTAAGTAAATTTCAAATGAATTTCTGTATTTTGCTTCTGGAGTTATGACGAACAAAAAAAAAAACAGCCTAAAACGTGACAAATTCCCCTATACGATACTAACTAACTTGAAATTAATTTTTAAATTATTATTTGAGCTACCTTGACCAAACTTATGATGCAGAAGTTCTTCTTTTTGGGTCTACTTTCATAAACAATTATCAGAATTGAGTCCCGAATCAATCACCTGAAAAATGTTGTACTGTGTTATATTTCTAAACAAATATGTTGGTTTCAAATCTTTTCATACATAGGGAAAAAGTTCGAGGTGCCTGAGCAACTCTAGCACAACATTTTGCCCATTTTTTTATACCCGCAATACTGTATGTGAAGAGGATATTGTGTATGTGTTTGCGCAACTGTGTGTAACACATTTAAATATAGGATCTGGGCCTACCTTTTAGTATACTGATTGATACAGAATCAATTGCAGAATCCATCTAACATCTAACAAGGCCCGTCCTTCTAATAGGCTGGCTGGTTGTCTGTCCAAGATAACGTTATGCGCAAATTACAGGTCGCAATTTTGGAAATAATTTGATCAAATTTGGCACATATGTATTTTTTGTCACAAGGTCGAAACCTTTTAAAAGCGGAGAAGTAGTTATTTATTTTCCATAGCCCACGTGCAAACTTCTTTCCGGAAAAGGGTTTTGTACCCATTAGACTTTTGGGTTTTATTAGGTCCAAAAATATTTTGTTGCAACCTAAATTAATCAGCAGAACAAATGTTATTAGAATCAGTCCATATTTGACCACAGCTCCCTTAATGATAACTTCCCAGTAAAAAATGGATCTTACTGGAAAGCAGCTTTGTAAGGGAGAGAAGCACAAAACCCCCTTTCAAACCTGCTTACAAGAGGCATGATTTTGATATGGCTCGTTCCCACTTGGAAGCACTACTTTTTCCTCTCTGCTAAAAAAAATTTATGACTGATTGTGTTATAAAAAAATGTAATTTCTATGTTCGGTATTATTTCGGGAATGATCGTAAACATATTTTAAAATCATTGCAATACAACCTGCTTCCATGTGAGGGAATAACAGAAGCACTTAGAATATTGGTTGTGATTTTTTTCTTAAAAATCATAGATGGGGGTAGTGCACTTTAGCTAACGAATTTTGACTACTTAACGACAATTTTTTGTCGTTAAAAATTTACAGAATTTCAGTACTGGCCGCTCTATTCAAAAACTAGAAAACGCGTGCCGATTCTGTTAAGGTACGTACGGCTGTAATATGCAATTCTTAAAAATATTTTTGATTATTTTGAAAGTACAAAAGACACAAAGTTACACATTGCTTATCTTTCGTCAAAATATCATCGAATCAACATTTTACGGCTCGCTGTATAAATCATATTTTCAACAATGATATGGCAAGCATTTCACGAGTTGTTTGAAAGTTCATGTCAACTTTCGTTAGATTATCTTTACCCATGTCTGAAACGATTCCCACAACGATTGAAGAAGCGTGTTTCGCTGTGCTATGGAAGAATCTCACTCGTGTTACAGTTATTCCCGTGTGAAGAATCTTCTACGGTTAAAAAATGCGGTCATCGACGATCTAAGACGCTCTTCATGAGACTCTCAGTAGCTCTTACACGATTGAAAATGCTAGCTGGGTATGAAGTTATTTTGTTTTTCTTTTAATTGTTTTATTTTTTATAAAAATCGAACAAAAATTGTTTAAAAGAAACAAAATTTTAAGTTGTCCGATTTTTTTTTACGATTTTTCGAAACGACAAAAACGATTGTTTTATTTTTTTTCAGGAAACTGACGATTTTCTCACAAATTTATCTGGCAGCCCTGATGGGAATAGCCAATTTAATTTGCTCAGATTTCTTACATCGGATTTGCTTGGGAAACTGAAAATTTTAAAATGACAGCTTATAATTGTAATTGTCATTTTAAAACTTTGAATGACTTTACTACTTCTTTATTTACATAACTATTAACACAAGCAAACATTTCTTAAAAATATATTTTTGATTCTTTTTTATCGACATCCTGTTAATAAAATGCAATACATTTACATAACAAATTATTTATATAATTGCTTTCAAAAATTGGTAAAATTTTTAGAAAAACACGTAGCAAATGCAGTAGGAAATATGTAATAAAAGAAAATACATACATACATATAACAGAAATAAATAAAAAAAAACAAAAACAAATTTAATCGTAAGCATTAAAAACAGACAAACTCAGAATAAACCCAATAATTTCTTGTTGTTGTTGTTGTTGTTGATTATGTTCATCATTAAGGCAAACAACTAAATTATCTATCATCAATATCAACTACTCCTACTATTTTTGCAAATAGAACGACTTCTTTACCCTCCAAGACGAAGGAGCGTGTACATAGTAGTTTTAAAATCATTATTATTTATCCATCTATCTGTTTGTCTGTCCGTCCCTTTATCTGTAATATCATCAAATATTTGCACACATTCACAGACATTCATACTTAGAGATTTATTCCTTTTCCTGTTATCTTTTATTTGATTTTTATACATGTCTACAACATGCAATTGCTTGCTGAAACTACATGTTTATTATTTCTTTCATTTGTGCAACTAACTTAATGCATTTGTTGTTAATGCCGTTGCTGCTACGGCCGATGTTGTTTGGTGCTGCTGCTGTTGCAAGTACATATTAAACAATAAACTTGAAATTTGAACATTTGTGTTATATCAGCAAAATAAAATCGACATTAAATAAAAGTACAACAACAACAACAAAAATTTACAATTATTTCCAATTTCAATTTTTGTATATGACACAAATACAACAACAACAACAATAACAACTGAAAAAAGAAAAAAAAATAATGAAAAAAATCTCATTATAGAAATACAATGAATGAGCTGGATAATATTGTGGAAATTTGTTTTCATTTACTACTTCTCGTACTCAATCTATTTTGCTGATGTTGATGATGATTATGGGCTCTAAAAAGAGCAGTAGATATGTTTTAAAATGATGTGGCACAGTGGTTAGAGTGACCTTTAAAATTAATAATAATATTAAATATTAAAATTTGTATTGCTGGATCAATTCTGTGGCATTTTGACAAAGCATCTTAAGTCGAGATAATATAGCCAAACAAGTTAAAAAAAAAACTCGGTGAAAAAATCCTTTTTACTAAAAAATAAAATAAACCAAAATGATAAAAGAATTTCGTTAATAATACAAAATTTGAAAAAAGGTAAACAAAAATGTTTTTTAAATGAAAATTCGTATGATTTTTCAACTTTTGTAATTTGGCTTAAGATGTTTTGTCCAAATGTCACAGAATTGTAATAATTAATAATAAAAAGTCTAATATAAAAAAATAGAAATTTTTTTATTTATAATCTAAAATTCGGTATTTTTTTATTTTAAGGGCCTTTTTCAACAATTCTATTTAACTAGCAGTATATCGAGCCTTAATAGTAAAAATTATGTAACTAACAACATTTTAGATTTTTGTTTTTTGATGAAAATCGACAATTTTTGATCAATTGCATCACCTCTAAAAATCTCTGAGAAGTACCGTTACAAAATAAGAGCAAAAACAATTTCAAACGAAACCCTAGACTTGAAGCAAAAATATTTAAAAAAACCTTTTGTAAAATTTTATTTTTGTTGGTTACATCATTTTTGCTATAAGGGCTCGATATGTTTTAAATTAGTTTTTCAAGTCAAATAATAATTAAACTACATATATGAAAAACTATATTTAAGTATAATTGATATTTGAATTGAATTGGTGAAATATACAATAAGTAATTGACATTCCATTTGAACGCACATTTGAATCTTTGAAAAAAATTTTAAGCCTTCTACTGTATAGTCACTGTCAAAAACTTACCGAAGAGAAATGTAAACGTAAAATTTTAGTAAGTGTGCGACGTGTAGAAATAAAAACCAATGTTTCACTACAAAAAATACTCTCAATACAGGCAGGTATTTGATAAAAACGGTAGTGTTTCAAAGGTGTAATAAACAGATTAACCATCCAATTCTTAATTAAAGTTCTCATTTTTATTCCAAAATACCCGTTTACAATATAAAATTAAGAAAAATAAAACCAGAAATCAATCTTAAAATATACTGAAAACGAAATTTTTGGTTTGTAATCGATTCGTTGTTAACAACCGAAAAATAAAAAAAAGTAACCTTTAATTTGGCGACATAAAGATAGTTAGAAAATGGCAAAAGACTAAACTAATTTTCCATGGTGGAACATGATGAAAAAGGACTAAATTTAGACTTAAATTGCCAATATTGATAGAATAATCCGAATAACATACTCTTAATGTAAGGAGCTACATATGCATTCCAGAATGTCCAAATACCAAGACCGGGAGAAACAGTGTCTAATAGCGCTGTTTTTTACTGCACTTCCTCTTTTCTTTTAGGTCAGTGAATTCTTGAATTAATGGCCAATTTTCAGGAATGATATTAAAACACGTTTATGTTTAAAATCGTTTTAAATACAAAATACTCTTCTTCACTAAATACTTAAATGGAACTTAGTTCACGGATGTGGAACACTTAATAAAAACTTAAGTTTCTATTGTAATATTTTAGCAAGGTGGCCTCGATATCACAACAATACAACAACAACAGGCAAATCAATAACAATCAGCTGTTTTTTGAGACCACCTTGTAAATAAGTATACTTTTTTATGATATTTTTTTTGTTGTATTTAATAGTGCTACCATACTTTTATCCTAATTAAATAAGACTTTTGAAATAAAACTCAAAAAATCAATCTGTATTTAAATACGATTTCAGTTTTTATGAAAATTAACTTAATTTTGATTTAAATTCTATCCTGAAAATTGGGCAAAAGAGTGATATTTGCGTACTTAATTTATGTTTTTCTTTATAACAGAGTGCTGTTATATTTAATTAGAATATGAAAACTGTTTGTGCTTTTTTTTATTTATTTATTAAATGTTAAAAATACAATTATAAATTATATTATAAAGCCTATAGTACACGAAATGTTAAAAGCTACATGCGCATGAGGCTCTGACATAATTTTGTCGTCATCACACAACACGAACTTGCTATTGTGGCTTTGTAGTGTCGTCAAAATTACGTCAGAACCACATGCGCATGTGGCTTTTTGTGTACTATAGGCTTAATAGATTCTAAGCCCTTTCTAGTGAAAATAACAAAGCCTATGGCGGTAATCCATCATGCAACCCTCACACTGATAAACCAGCCCGCTACGAACTAACCTACCAGTGCAGCCGAAATATCGGTATAAACTTTGTTGATCGGCTGTACTTTAAAATGCAAATTATTGCCCATTTTATATTTTAATTTAAACTTAAAATTTGATTCGTATAAAAAGTTTAAATTAAATAATCCTTTCAAGCTACTGTGCTGGATATGAAACTTAAAACAAAAAAACTGAAAATAAAAGAAATGTTACCATATTGTAAAGTTAGCAATAATACATGAAAAAACTATAAAAAACAACAACATAAATGAATTTTACAAAAGCAAACGATACACTACACACAGATACACACACTCTCCCAAACTTACTTACTAATATTCATACAAAAAAATTCCCAATTGGCACAAGACAATGATACTTAAAACATGCACATTCACATTTTTTGTGTAAAATCTTTTTTGCTTTTTTTTTTTTGTTTAATTCAACCAATATTTATTAGACTAGACTTGAATCATATCAAATCTCCATACAACTAGATTTCCCATAAGTACTACACACAAAAAGTACAACAGCAGAAAGGAAAAACGCATAAAATGTCATACTCAACCCAGAGAAACATAGATAGATCGATGTAATCGCACATAGATGCATTTTTATTGTACTCGTAATTGTATACTTCATTAATATCTGCAGCCCTATTAAACATGAATAGGCCGAAAAAAATCGTCCCTTTCCTTCTAATGCTGTTGCATTGTGTGTAGATGTTGTCATTGAATGCATCATGATGACAATGATAGACTCACACATCGTAAAATATACTCCCAAAGAACAAACTTACTGACTCTTCTTATCAATGCTTTGTATTAAACGTATAGAAAATAAAATTAAACTACAAACTACAAGTACATAAGCGCAGTTTTATTGGCATATTACCCCTATTGAACAACAACTGTAGCAAAAAGAATGTTCATTCATACAGCTTTCATTCCCATGAGACACTCCCCGGAGTTTAATACTCGACACAATTCTCGGTACAAAATCAGCCAAGGGCAGAAATACTATCATTCTTTTTAAACACATGTAGTTGGATTTAAACAACTATTTATAATGTTCCTTTAAGCAAACACTTGCATACATACATTAAAAATACATACCCAGTGAACATTTTATGCCGACAACTAATAAAATTCGTACCGAGAGTCTGCGCAAGTCGACCATTTCGCATCTTGCGAACTATAAGAAACTGTCTATGGAAATTGTGAAAAAATATTTGCCGTATTAACATCTAATAAAACATTTGAAAGTTGTTCGATTTTCTGCTTCATTTTACAAGTAGTCGTGGTTAGGCCTCCAATAGGCTTCTATATATTTGGAAGAATCAGGGAGTGGATTCTGGGCGTGACCAATCGGGCCTGGAGGAACCGAACGGACTGCCGGGTATCACGGACGCTGTGGCCGGTGCTTAGGAAGTCCGATTCGGGGTTGCTGCTGGGCAGGAGTAGAGCCTGCGTTAGGACCATGATAGGAATGATCACGGGCCACTGTATGATAGGCAGGATGGCGGTGAGGATGAGATCTGACTGTCCCAGGTTGCAGGGCAGCAGGCTGATGTGGCTGGGCAGTAGATTCCTGGGCGAATTAGGGGATGTCTCGGGTTGCGGACTCGAGAATCTGATAGGATTCTGGGTGCTGACCGCACGTAGGGCTAATTTGGTAGAGTAGGATTTCTCTCGGGGTTGGTCCGAAGCCTTCTTTTCTATCTATCTTTTAATTCTGACTTGTGCTTTTATTTCACCTACTTTCTATCTTTATACAGCTTACTCTAAATGAGGCGTCACAATGGACCATACTGGTCACTGGATGAAGGTGTGAAGGAGACTTCACACCAGCCTTTCTATCTACCTACAAATAGTCTTAATATTGCCGAATAAATCGCTTATCGAATATTATAGAAAACACCGAAAAGATTTCAGGGGCTTTTCCGACTTTTTTGATTATTATCTCAATACTATACTTCTAGTAGATAAAAATGTGTGTGCCAAATATTTTTTTGTATGACGTTTATTTGTCGAGTTATGGGGTGCTAGAGTTTTGCCGTTTTTTTTTGCCGTTTTTTTTTTAATTTACTGTTTTTAAATAGAAACAAAAAAATAAAATAAGTGATTTTTATAGAAAATCGTTTGATCTTTTCCAAAAAATTTTTTTTAACTGCAAAAACGGAAATGACCAATTTAGATTAAAATATTCTTACTTCGACGTATTTTTTATTTTTTTTTTTACAAAATAAACCTTAGTTGTCCTCATTACACTGTAAAAGTTTAAAAATGGGATCTCCATAACTTTAAAAGATTTGGAAATTTCTTCATACGTGTAACGCTGTTCAAAACCGAAAGTGAAATTAGCCTAGAGTATACCCGTTAGGGCGGGACGATTTTTTTTAAATCGTATAGCAAAAAAGTAAACTACATGAAATTCTAAGAAAATTCTCCGAAGAAACTTTGTAAAATAAAATTCTAATCCACGCCTCTCGGCTTGAAAATGTGTATGCCCGCCTTTGCCAAAAAAATAAATGTTAGAAAAAATAGCTTTTTCCAAAAAGAATTTATTGAACAAAATTGTTAAGTAAGGTAGTTATTTTGCACTTTACATTTTTCTACACTCATAATTTTTTTACATTAACAAAAATTTTCAAGTCGAGAAGCGCGGATTAGGGTTTGATTTTAGGCCGATGGTTTCTGGAGAAAATTTTCTTAGAATTTTATTTAGATTACGTTTTTTTTCATCCATACAAATCAACCCGCCCTAATACCCATACTGGAAACGATTTGAAGTGAATAGTTTAAAAGATACTGCACTGCAAAACTGGAAGTGATCATTTCAATAAAACTTTTCTAACTAACACCCAATATATTTTATTTTGTGTCCTAATTATGTATATTGTTGAGAGAGTGTACAAATTGCGAAAACCTATATAAATAAGCGCCTAAAAAAATACTCAGTGCGATATGCACATAAATTTGCAGACCTTTTAAACTTATGGGTATCCCGTTTCAAAACTGTTTCAATATAAAAAAAAATAAAAAGTTTTTTCGAGGTCGAAATAAAGCGATCGTAAAAAAAGTCCATCTAAATAACGAAGTTTCATTTAAACTATGCAATTAAATGCTAAAATTGGAGATATATCAAGCGAAAATAACGTAAGCGCCAAAAATCAAATTTTACAGGAAAGAGTTTTTTTTTTTTTTTTATTTCATATAAATTTGTATGAAATTTTTCGCTTACGGTAAAATTGTTCTTGCTATAAAAACGTAACGGAATCTAATGTGACCATAACATTTTAGGAGATGATGCAAGTGTTGCCAATAAAGTCATTTATTAAAAAAAAAACTATGTAAAATTATGTCGCTTACGCTATTTTCGCGGTTAGGGCTCGATTAAAATATTGGGCAAGAAGACTTTAGTTTGGGAGCTATGAGTCTCATACATCATATGAAATCTTAAGGGCTCTCAATTTAATATTATATTTGTTGATACCGTTTAATTCGATATTTTGAGAACATTGCATTTAAAAAAGCTCATTGAAAATATATGGATTTTCCTAAATATATTCCTAATGGAATAGTTATTAAAATACTTTTAAGCACTTATGTGTGTAGTATATACATAAAATTTCAGCCGTACCTAAACAAGAGCGGAAGGCGGAACGTTTTCTCCCGCTTAGCTTTTGCGCTGATATGCCATACCTAAACAAGACCGTCAACGTTGTGCCATAAACAGTAGTGTTAACTTTCTTGTTTAATAAAACCCACATAATATAAATAAAATGAAGAGAAAAACCCGCTAGATTGACAAAAAAAATAGCTAAATTGTCATTATTTATTAACAAAAGCGGCCAACTTCACTGTTAAACGCGCTGTCAAAATCGGATTTTCCAATTGTAAAGCGTTGACGCCTCGCTATTTAGGGATGCTTTATACAAATTGTATGGGCATGAGAATTTTTGACAGTTAGAAAACGCTTTCCTCTCTTTTTTAGGTATGGCTATTTGTTTAAAAATTATCATGAACATGGAATGTGAAGTATTCAAACTAAAAGCTTTTTAAGTTCTACTAATTTTTCCTTTTGGTACTAAATAAATGAAATTTTTTGTTCTTTTATATATAAATCTTTATAAAGATACTTTTTTTCTTCTGAAAAATAATTATTTTTCATCAATATTCTCCGAATTCACAACCGCAAATCTAAGAAGCCTTTTGTATTATTTGTATGCCCAGAGATAATGATGCATTCTTGTGTTTGCTAGACAATGGGTACAAAAGTGTGCAAAACCAAAAGACAACAAGCTGATACAACCCTTATTGTTTTAAAAATTGATTGTTTACAAAACTTTAAAAAAATTATGTATGTAGTACAAACTTAACGTTAAAAATCTTTATTTCGAAAAATTTAAAATCTTCATTTGTGAAAAAAAATCTTCAAATCTTATTTTGGCTAAAAAATCTTCAAAAATAAGATAAAATTTTAATTCTGGCAACGCTGGTTATTAGGTAATGACTGGTACAATTTCAATATCAAAAGCTAAGCACGAATTCGCTATATTTCAATCTGAATAAGCCATAATGCCAGTAAGGAATTGTTGGTAAATTTTAAGAAAAGGCACGGAGTTCGCTGTCTAATAAATGGACTTGATGTTGCATGGTTTCTATATAAAAAACAAAAAAAAAAAAACATCACGCTAGAAAATTTGAAAATTAATATATCGCAAACCCATTATTGGTTTGACCTACCGACCTTTTTAGAAAAAATTGAGTTTGGTATGGGGAATTTATCTTTTGAATAGTTTTCAGAATCAAAAACCTGGCTCACAAAAATTTTTATGGTTTCTGCGATATGAAGCATTAATTTCCATATTAACTATTTTAACCTTTGTCCGGCGGAAGAGGTACAATTGTACCTTTTTCGTTTTTAAATTGCAATAACTTTTTTTTTGTTAATACTAGATATCTAAAATTTTCTGACATCTCTAAACTTTTATTACGGATTGCATATTTGAAATTTAAAAAAAAATATTTTGATTATATCATACCGAAATAAGTCTTTTTTGACTTGATATCCCTAAAAGGCTGAAGGGGTTCTATTGTACCTTCATATAAGTCGTAAGAAAAAAACAAGAAAATAAAGCAAAAAATGTATACATGTGTACGTAAAATAAGTTTTTTTTAGCCACGGGCCTGTTCTATCATTTGTTTAAAAAATAAGAACAGAATAATTTAATTATATTAATAGGAAAGCCGTGATAAGTATATAAGCGTACAATTGTACCCATACCGCCTTTTAACGTTGTAAAATTTTTCCGCTGGACAAAGGTTAATGTTAATTAAGCAATGTTTTGCTCTATACGTCACTGTTTGGCGAATGCAGCAAATTCCTAATACAAAAAAGTAGAAAATAAATTAATCTCTTGCTTTGCTTCATTGCCGTTAGAAAAAAGTAGAGAAAGCAAATAAATTTTACACTTGCCAACAACTCTATACACAGGAGTGATGGTATGTTCAGACCTAATAAATATTTACGGAAAAATCAAACTTTTACTTTATTTTTAACAATTTCTATCTATTGATTCACTAAACTTTATTTATAAGAAGATAATTGTTTAATGTAATTAAGAATTGGTTAAATGATGTTGGTTCTAGTTAATTGTTTTGCAAAAGAAAATATTTTTTTTATGCGTTTGGTTACGTTTAGGATGTCAAATATTTAATAGGTATGAACATTGCTTAAGTATTCGGCACCAAAAAATAATTTTCTCTTTTAATAAAATACAATTAACTTCTATGTTTGTCATGAACGTTCGCAAAAATTTCATTCGGAATCAGTGGGAATAATACAAAAAATCGGGTATATTTTCAGAAAACTTCGTGTAAATCTTTACTGTCGTTTTTTTCCACTACAACTTTTTGGCATATGTGGCAAACCAATAATGAGCGGAAGATATGTATCTACAAATTTTCTTTAAATCCTCCTCTGTTAAAGTTTTAGACTCTGCCTGGCATAAGACGTGCCGGCAAAAAATTGTTAACTGGGTACAAACATATTCAACACTAACGCATTCAAAGAATTTTATAATGTGCACAGATTAGAAATGCGTCAAATGTGCTGCATAAGTACGATTATAAACATTTTTTTTGTTGTTTTGTAGCGAAAATGTTTTTGTAAAAGTGAATAGTTTTGCTGGTTTCATAGAACTTGTAGTGAAAAGCTGAAGTATAAATTTTTATTGAAGTTTAGATATCAATGAACACAACAACAGCAATTTTTTTTAAGGATAAATAGGCGAATGCATAACAACGACAAAATGATCATAAATCATGTTTAAGGGTGCAAAAGGTTACAATTGAAGTGACTGACTTTTAGGCCTTATCGTTGTTTTTTTCATATGATTTTTAGCTTGCCATTATTACATTTTTGTTAGTGTTTAATGTGAGGATTTATTAGATTTATTTTTAACAAATGATAAAGAAGACAACTGTTAGAAGTCGACATGTTTTCCCTTTAGAAACCAAAAAAAAAAATAGTTATTTGGAAATAGAAATAGAAATTATTCTTCCAAAGGATTTCAAATCTAAAGCGATTTAAAACATTTTAAATTTATGCAGTATTTTGCTTATTGCTTTATAATGCATATCTTTTGAGAGGCCGTCATTTTTTAAACCCACAATATAAAAATTAGCGACCTACAAGAAGCTAGTTTCATTCACTTAGCACCATTATTACAACTCGACCATAGTTAGAGGTAGGTTTTTGATAATTTCGTTATAAAAAATCTAATAATCTAAATTTGCTGCTTTTTTTGATTAAACTCAATATTTTCGAAATACTTTCAGGTTTCCTTAACTCTAATAGAATTCTTTAAAATTGCTGCAAACATTTAACAAAATGTAAATTCAAGACAAAACTTGTTTCTGATAATCTTTTTGTAATATTAATCATTTGTCACCTTCATTTAAGTTCATCTAAAAACAATCAACTCTTCAAATTCTTCACATAATTGTGTCAAAATGTTGAACACATTTTGCTTGGAAAAAAAAAAAAAAAATTAAATTTTCATCCCCAATCTCAAGCAAACTGGCTGGTTGTGCAGTAAATCTTAAGCTCCCCCGCCCTTAAGTTGTATAAAGATCTAATCATGCATACAAGGAATGTAAGTGTGTTTGCGTTAACACACACTTGCAGAAAAAGTGAAAAATTACAAAAAAAAAAAAAAAAAAAAATTCCAAGAAAATCAATTTCCAAAATCACGAACTAAATTAAGAAACATTTTTCAACACATTCTTCTTTTATCTTGATGTTGTACACATTTCAGACTTTGTAGAATAGACAAGCACCCACATGCATTTTTTTGTGTAATGATGTAGAGATTTCCTTTTTTTTCTAGAGTGACTTGACTGACTTGACTTGACCATATTTTGCTGCTCGTGTTCGTATTGCAATTTAAGGTAATTTCATATGTTACAATTTCCAAAAATGTCAAGGGATAAGACTGGCCATGGCCAGACCGGACACGCGTCAAATGTCTATCTTGGAATGTGCGTGTGTGTGTGTCCATGGCCATAGTCATGTGTAATTGGAATGTGTGCGTACTAATGCGAGTTTGTGCAACTTGAGCTGTGTTAAAAGAATGCTTAAGCTCTCTTCTGTTTCGCTATTGATGTTGTGTTGTATTGCTTAAGCTTTTACTAGTACTACATTTGTTTGAATTTTTGTTGCTGTAGTTGCTGTACGTGAAATGCATTGTTCAATTTCCGTTTTTGGTCAATTTCCGTTACGCATACCAAATATTGAAATCAGTTAAGGCTTAAGATTTCCACAAGATTAATTTCATTTATTTTTCGTTGTCGAAGGGTGTAAAGTGAAAAATGAAACGAATTGTTGTGAAAAAGAATATTAAAGAAAAAAAAACTTTAAATGAGTTTCGTTTTTTATGGGAACATTTTCAAGTTAATGGGGTGAAAAACTATTTATATTTCCTTTAAATTTTTCATTTCTTTGTAGACATATTTGTAATGTAGACATAACGAAAAGAATTCATATTTTCCTAAAAAAAGGAAAATAATAATACAAAACCGACTTCCTTATAAAATATGTCACATTTGTGTAATTTTGACATGCTACACAGTGGGTAGCTGTTTTGTAAAAATGTAGTTACGTAA
This sequence comes from Pollenia labialis, assembly GCA_949318255.1. Taxonomy (NCBI): domain Eukaryota; kingdom Metazoa; phylum Arthropoda; class Insecta; order Diptera; family Polleniidae; genus Pollenia; species Pollenia labialis. Next base: position 131,837,044 of record OX439142.1, on the reverse strand, counting down.
CAAAATCAACTTGATTTAAATATAGACATATCTGGCTCTAATAATTTGTCCAAAAACTTTACACAATTGACTACACTGAAAAGAAAAATCAACCCATCCGTTCTTATATCAAGCCGTAGGAGTGTTAAAAGTATGGTTATTTTATTTATTTATTTATTTATTTATTTATTGGTATTCCTATACAACAGGACTTAAAGTCTTATAATTATAGTACAGGATAAACAATTCGTAGCAATTTCTTATGTGTCACACAATAAAAGATTTTAACAATAAACATTAAAATAAAATAATTAAATACATTAAAGCAATTTTTAAAGTGAGATGATCAAACAATTTTAAACATAAAGACATTCAAAAGCGTTTTTAAATACAATAGATTACACATTTTCAAGTACGGGAATAAAAATTAAATATACATTTCCTAAACTGCGTTGCATTACTAGTAAATTGAACAGTTGCTGGTAGAGTGTTCCAAAGACGAATACTGTGAACGAAAAACTGCCATTCAGATACTAACTTCTTGAATCTTATCGGGATCAGATTGTTATTTCTTCTTGACTGCGTAAAAGTAACACGTTCAAATAGATACGTCGGCTCGCCAGTATAGATAATTTTATGCAAAAGAGTAAGACATCGAATATTTAACATGTCAGAAAAACGCACTCCATAAAGCTTACTTTCGTAGGGTGTAACATGAGAGAAACGTCCTAAGTTGAAGACATATCTCAGAATGGCATTATACGTAGACGTTAATTTCCTGGTGCTTTTTTGGTCACAGCTTGCAAAAACCTCGCTGCCATATAATAAAGCTGGAACAAGATATGTCTTAGCCAAAAGCATACGTATGCTGAACGGGGTTGAGTGTTGAGTTGCCCAAAGCGAACGAAGCATCACAAATACTTTCCCTGCAGCAGCGTTTATATGATCTGACCAAGTAAGTGAAGAATTAAAAATAATGCCAAGGTTTTTAGTCTTCTTGACAATTTCTATTTGCTGCGAGTTCAAGATTATATTGTTCTCAATAGTTATTTGTGTATTGTTCCTGGAAATTACAAGGCACTTAGATTTAGCAGGATTCAGACAAATACCATTTGCCTTTGCCCAGGCTTCAATTTTTGGTAGATCAAAGTTTAATCTTGAAATATACTCATCAGTCTTATCAGGTTCACTACATATATAAACCTGAACATCATCGGCATACATATGAATTTTGCAATGTGATAACTGTTTTGGCAAATCGTTTATATACATTGTAAAAAGTAGAGGACCTAATATGGACCCTTGAGGAACACCTTTGGTCACAGGCAACGGCAATGATTGCTTATTGTTTGAACTTACATACTGATAGCGGTTACTTAGATATGATGAGATGAGATCAGCCGCTGAGGAGGTAAAATGGAAAAACTTAGTTAATTTACTACGAAGCATGTCATGATCAACCATATCAAATGCTTTGGAGTGATCCAAAAGCACCAACAAGGTAACATTTCCGTTATCTATATAGCCTCGAATTTCCTCCGTCACTCCAATAAGTGCAGTAGTACAACTATGTTTGGGTCGGAAACCAGATTGCATTTTGGTTAATAAATTATTCGTCTCAAAGTAAGCACCTATTTGTTTATGCAAGAGCCTTTCGAAGACTTTAGATAAATGTGAAAGGATAGCTATTGGACGATATTCATTTTTATTTTTAGGGATGGGAACAATTTTCGCACACTTCCAGTTCTGTGGAAAATACCTTTTGTAATTAGTGTTGAATATGTGTGTGATTTGTGGAAGTAAGTTAGGAAGAAGGAGTTTTAAAAATTTAGGGTGAATTTTATCAGGTCCAATTGCATTTGATTTGATATCATGGCAAGCAATAAAGGTTTCATCCTGAGAAGCACAGCGAAAAGAAAATTGTGGTGCGGAGCTATTAAATGATGAACTGGCACTACTAGAATAATAGTTAGGAGAAATGTTTAAGTTTGGAATTTTAGTAAATAGCTCGTTAAGTGAGTCAACATTCAATTCCAAAGAGTCTGTTTTATTTAATTTTCCGATGCCAATATCACGAATAATTTTCCAATTTTTCTTTGAGTTCACAGCAGTTGAAAATAAGTAAGTAAAGTAGGAGAATTTTATTCGCTTAATAAGTTTATTTACTTCCTTTCTGGCACTAACAAATTGATCATGCAGGTCATCAGTTTTGAAGCGTTTCCAACATTTATATAGATGATCTGGTTGGTTTATTTTAGCTTTAATTTGTTCATTAAACCAAGGCTTAGTAGTGCTTTTCTGTGTGACTGTTTTAACTGGCACAGATTTTTTGAAAATTTCGGCAAGATTTTTCTCCAGAAAACTAACTTGGTCATTAACATCGATCATGAAGAAAATACGATCCCAATCAACTATTTGCAGCTCACTCATCATTGCATTATAATCCATTATTTTAAAATCATAATATGTATTCTCTTCCCTCGTATATTTGGTTCTGAAATCAAAGCATAAAAATATTAGGTCGTGTTTCGAGAAACATGGTGCGCCAATCTGTTCATATAGCAGGACTTTATTTATGTCGTTGACAAAAAACATATCCAGCAGTGATTGATTTGTAGAAGTAAAATGCGTTGGTGTTAGTACATTTGGAGAAATTAAACCAATTGATTCCATTACGTCAAGTAGTTGTGACTCGCATAAAACATTAGAGTTGAAATCTCCACACAAAACAACGTTTTCATAATTAACCGTTATGTTTTCGAGATTATGATGTAGTTCTCCCAAATCTATCCGCCTATTGGGTCTATAAATACATCCAATAAGTAGTTTCTTCCCCATAGATACAACTTCAACAAATATGTATTCGATTTTTTCGTCAGGGAGAGATTTAAGTAGAAATTTACTCGTAATACATTTTCTAATAAAGATAGCAACCCCTCCACCATGTGTACGCCTATCACAACGATACATCTTGAAACCAGACAACTCAATTATACCATCAGGGATATTTTGATCGAACCATGTCTCCGACACACATATTACATCAACGTACGAGTTCTCAAAGATATACCGATACTCATCAATTTTATTGTTTAAGCTCTGTGCATTTATATGGCAGATGTTAATACCAGATTTCTGCTTGCACAAGATACGAATCATGTTGTATGTAACGTCATTGGAACTAACAAAATTACCAGCAGCGTTTAATAGCATATTTTCCATTATTTATTGCAAAACAACAACGCAGATAGGATTGATCAAAAATAAGCAATCCTAAGGTTAGTGCAGATTTCCTTAAATCAAGTACAAAATACTTGATTCAAGCACGGATAATTCAAGTCCACCGTACCTTTAATAACCCGAAACGGGATTGACTTAAGTAAAAGTGAGATACAAATTCAAGAAGTTCTGAGTTGGTTAAATCCCAAATTCGACCTTGAAATAATCCGAAAGTGTATTTGATTCAAATGTTTACAGAGAGAGAGAGACAGAGTTCTAACCTTAAAATAACCTGTGTTAACGGAAGAACTTTTAATTATAAAACACCAGCAGCGTGCCCGATATGGATTTCGCAATCATTCTACAATACATACTTTCAAAATTTTATGCATTCAACTTCATAATTTTAGCAAAACGGGTTTGGGAATTTTTGCTTGTTATTTTATGTATTTAAACATAAAAAAATGCCTTTAAGTAAATAATTTTTAGCGCTAACTAATAATTAAGGCCCTAATTTTGTAAAACGCAACCGCAACGATAAAAATTACATTGAAAGCAAAAACAAAATAAAAAATATTTCATTAAGGGTCCTCATGATATCGTTTATAAGTCTCGTAATCTGTGCATTTTTACGCCCTCGTAAATGAACTGTCAAAAATTGTATGAGAATTCATTTACACAAACTTGGTAAATTTGCCCAACAATTTTGTCTCGTAAACTTGCGCTGTTCAATTGTGCATTTATACAAACAGATCGTTTTCAATGAAAAATCCAAGTGTCTATAAATCACAAACAATAAATTCTAGCAATAATTTCAGTAAATTGGTCTTTTGGCTTTCTTGAGCATTTCAGCAAAAAAAAGCAAATTTCTCATACATATTAATCACAAATTTAAACACAAATTTTTATATTTTTGAATTTTAATTTTTAATTTATTTTTGTATTGACGTTTCTTACAAACTGACATTAATTGTTTAAAATTACACAAAAGTTAAAAAGGGGCTTCATGAAACAAGACTCGTAAGTTTGCGCATTTGCACAAATGGCAATTTTAAACGACATCATGAGGACCCTTATTATTTTGTTGTTGTTTCCCACAGAAATTCATATTGAATTTTTAAATTTCAAACGCTGCATATCTTGTGGCGTTGAAAATTTTAAAACGCAGTATGATGACAAATTTTGTACATTGTGTTTGCTTTTAATGTTATTTTTGGCGTTGCGGTTTCGTCAAAAACACACTCGATGAATGCCTTCCATCTATCACATCATGATCAATCTGGTTTCTCGTTATATGGAGATAGCCACGTGACCTTATTATACTTTTTTGAAAAGATAAGTTTAATGTTGAGTAGTATTAAAATTCTTTTCTGGAGATGATCAAATCAAAACGAATCAATTTGCTAAGAGAAATCCTTCCTTTTTCAGTTCAGAAAAATTAAATAAAAATAAAACTGCTGTCAAGTTTAAAACAAATCATTTGCACATAATTTTAATGTTTATTAAGTATTTATGAGTTTCTAAAGAGAAAATAAAAAAAAAAATTATCCTTAACAAACTTGTTTATTTGAATTTCATTTAACTTTAATGACGTATCTTTTTATTACAAATATTAACATGATTTTTCTATGAGAATGAGAATGAGGAGATGCTATAAAAAATGAAATTGAATCAATTTATGTTGTAGTTAGTATGTTCTCATATTTGAATACCCTGGTATGAATAAATTGTTGAAGTTAAAGGGAGCAGGTTGTTTGGTTGGTTGTTGTGCCAGCACTTCATCAACAAATCGTTAATAAACAATGAAAGTCACAACCAGAGCTGATTGCTGCTACTGCATACGACGATGCTGTTAAGGCCAAAGACGATGGATGATGGTTTCTGCTGCTGTTATTGTTCAGAAAATAAATGGATACAACATACTGGTTCCTCTAATATTAAAGGAGACGCAAAACAAGCACCAAGAGGTACAACAACCTCACAGAAATGAAATAAAATTAGAAAAAGCTAAAAAACAATATAAAACATTTAATGAAATATTTTCTAAAGATCTCATCATCACAGTCATTAACACCACTAAACAGACTTAGACATTAGAAAATGATGATGTCGTTGCCATCCAGTCAATCTTCGTGGATGGATGTTTTGTCCCTTGATTGAAGAATTTAAGGTGATGCACCAGGGAAAATGACTTTTCTAATTTTATGTTCTTTTCTTTGATATTTTATTACTCTCTTTCTTTGTTTTATTTATGGAAAAAATAGGAAAAAAAGGAAAAAACATAAAACATTAATTTGATATTCAAGCACTTTATTGGAAATGCAAATCGTTTTTTAAAGATCTCAATCTGTTTGTGTGAACAATAAGATGGGAACGTTTAAAATAATCTTAATAGTATAAATAAACTTGAAATTTTTTAAAATTACCATGATTAGGATTTGAGTTTTTTCGTTTGTTATAAATGTTTGTTGTTTTTTCTATAAACAAAATAAACTTAGACACAACAAATAATATCAGTAATCGGAAAAAATGTATTTAGTGGAGTTTTTGTTTTCAATTCATTGTCTTTCTTTTTAAACAAATGGCACCATATAAGCCATAAAACTTAATATGGATCTTTAAAACCTGTTCACTTAAAGACTGCCAGACAGAGAGACGGAATAAAGTAATGAGCGCATGCATTTGTCTAGTATCAATAAGTGGATTTTTTAGTCTTTTTTTCAGGTTGGAAAAAATTTCGGAGTTCGGAGATTTAAATATAAAAAAAAATTCTTCTTTACTAACAAGCCATTGAACTAAGTAATAGATATTTCTCGGATTTGAGTTTGACTCCTGTCCGATGCATTGATCTGATTTACTTTTAAGAATTTATATATCTTTTTTATTTAACCCGTTAGCGTCTCTCTATCTTTCGTGGAATTTATTATATTCCAAAGTTCCTGTTTCTAGGTTCTAACAAAAAAGTACCAACATTTTTCATCTTATAGATTCTCATTCACTCGGGACCCTGCACCTGTAAAAGAAAATAAATTTAATTTCCCATATTTTCCCTTTTTCTTCCCATTGAAGTATCATATAATTTAATATTGTAGTGAAAGCCCATAGTTTAATATGTATATGTCAATGAATAAAGAAAAATGTTCTGTAAACAGTATCAAAATTAGGTACGATTTTCACCTCTTAAAATTTTGAATATCGGAAAAGTACTAAATTCGTATTTGTATTTATTAAGACAAGTGTGATATGTGATATAAGCTTTATTTCTATGTTTTTTGGCTTAAGATATAGATGGGATGAGAAAAAAGGGCCGAATTTTAAAAAAGTACCAGATACCTGTCCGCTTGTTTTTTTTTAATGAACAACGATAAGTACAACATTTTTTTGTATCTCTTTTAGCTAAGAAGATATAAGGTTAGCGAATTCCCATGTCTTTAACCTTTTTTACCCCCTTAACATTCGAAATACCAAAAATCGAATCTTGGTGAACAGATTTGGCGAATACCAGAGACCCGAAATCTTCTTATTTTTAATTTCCATATCATTTAAATATCTACATATGTTGATTAAAATTATTTTCATTTATTGAAGAAAAATTTAACATTGATATTTATATTCAAATATAAATATCAGAAAAAAAATTTTCAAATAAGACTATGCAATAAGCAAAAATTCTCTGAATAAACACTTTATTTGTTGATCCGTCACTTAACTACAAAAATCTTCATTATTTTAAATTCTATGGTAGGATACCTAAAGTAAGCCTCGTAACAGAAATATACAAACGAAAATTCTGATAGTTCATAGAAAATATTCCTGGAAAATATTGAAGGAAACATACTATTAAATTATGGGGGCTTCTGGGATTGTGGTTTGGCTTGGGATACACATTCAGGTTAATATGGGAATTTGTATAATGAATGTTACTCACCATGGGAAATTAATTCCCATATTCTATTTGCTAGGGTTTTTTTTAAAAAAATTTTTTTTTTCTAAAATTTGAGATCTTGTCGTAACTTTGGAACGATGTTCTCGCTTTTGTTATACAATCCATCAAACAATATAAGATTACACCAGATTTAAGTCTTTCTAATATTATTTTTTGATTTAGCCATTAGTTTTTGAGTTATTAAAGCACAAGTGAAAAATTTTTTTATGTTTTTCAAAAAATTGATAAAAAATGTAAAACAACAAATACTTCCCAGTTTTAGTACTAAATCATAAAGCTTCATCTTTAAGGCCCAAATACACTGATCAAAGTTCACATCAAGCATTGTGGTAGAATTGATGAAAATGTGTTTCCTTTTTTATTCCTGATAAACTGAAAGTACCAATTTCTGACTTTTTTTTTATCGCAAATGTGTGTATGTGTAGAGCTAAAAATTACAAAGTTTTAACTTTTTATTACACAATATTTTTTTTTTAATCCTTTACTTAAATAATTATTTATAAAACAGCATATAATAGGAATAAAATTAATTTTGTTTCATGAAAATCCATTGATAAATTTTTGAAATTTTTCATAGCAAATTTGTGAAGAGCAACATGTTTATTATCTCGACATGTGGCTCTGCATTAAAATTTTTTTTCAAAACAAAGATTTCTTATATAAAGCAACGAATTTAAATTAAAGAAGAACCCGAATCGTGTTTAGAACCGCCCAAAAAAGGGGGATATGGGTAACAAAACACGACTGCCTCTAATTGTAGCGGAAAATCCCTTGTTGTTGTAGTAGTAGTATATCTATGGAACGGTAGGAGCACTGTTGCCAATTAAGAGATTTTCCCGCTAAATCTAGCGTTTTCAAACACCAATTTTCAATTTAAAAAATCTTTCTTTAGTTTAAGTATACGGGTAATTCCATGTCAAAACGACCAAGAGTGGGACACGACCTCTTCCGATTGTAATGAAATTTGGTGAGAAGGTTCCTTTTATCTTATAAGGAACATATATGAACGAAAAAAAATTTTAAAATTTTTTTTTCAAAAGAGTTACGTCATATTCAAAATGTCATAATTTCGCAGATTTAGCCGAATGTGTAGAGCTTATTTCTTCAATATCTCGAAAACTACTTGAATACGAAGATGATTTAAATGTCATTTTAAAGAGAATACATGGGACTACAAACCATATACTGAAAAGATATATTTTTTTGTAAAATGTAATATCTGCAAAATATTAAATTTTAAAAAACGGCCTAAGTCAAAAACCTATTTTTTTATTTGGCTGATTTTTTTTATATAATACCCCAAACTGTTCTTAAAAAATCCTGAAACTTTGAAGGAGGTGGTTTTTTTCTTTTTTAAGATATAATTTTTTTTCTTTCGCAACCTTTGAAAAAATAATCTTAAAATAGAATTTTAATATTGTAATTTTGAGCAATAAGTACACTGTGCTAGTTGCAAAAAACAGACCAGCAGCGCACCTTGCATTTTGCCCTAATTGGGGCACGCTGAATCTAGTTGGACTTACCGTTTTTTTAGAATGGCTCTTATTTTCATGAATTACCGTTATTTCGAAAATGTAAGAGGTTGCACAGCATATATTTGCGTAACTCAAACACGGGTTAGTTTATTGAAATAACTAAAAAAACCGAAATTCGGCAATAAATAATAAAGTGGGGTTGGTCATAAAGTTGACCCATCTAAAAGCATCCTACGCGCGCTGCAGGGGCCAAATTAAAGAATTTTATTAAATCGCAATATTTGCATGGTGGCGCGATTCGATTTCAATAGGCTTGGTCCTTGCGCCAATAAGAACCTATGACCCAAATTGCGATGTGTACTTTGCACACAAGGTTACATGGCCAGCTGGCGGACATCGTTAGTTCGACTCAGAAAGTGATTCTGAGTAGATCGGTTTATTTTAAGGCGTTACACACATCAGCACAAATGCATAATACCCTCTCCACTATTGTGGTGTGGGTATAAAAAGCTAAAATTAGATCAATTTAGTGGTCATGCTTTTTTCGGATTTTTCTCGTCAAATATTTTTAAGACCTTTATTATAACTTGGCGGTAGCTGTTATCCGGCAGATAACAGGCGCTTTTTGATAGGTAGCACATTACTATCTATCAACTAAATCTTAACTTTAGTTAACTTAAGGTTGTAATAATCGCCCTTAAAGTTTGAACATACCTTAAGTCAGTCAGTCAGTAACAGCACAATTTAATATACCTACCTATAGTACTTTTCATTTATGTTCGCATATTTAATATAAAGTATTTACTAGGGTGATCGATCGAATAGTATTCGACCGGTTTTAACCGGTTATTTTAGTTTTACCCAAGTCGAATATTTCAAAATGTCCATTTTTCGAATAACGAATAAACCGGTTATTTTAGTAAAATAACCCGGTTATTTAAGTAATGTGTAATTTATAAACGTTTTCCTTACTTTTGTTATAAATGAACCCGTAATGTAAGTATTTTTCTAATTGAATATTTGGCAAACTTAAACTTTTTATAAAAACTGTCAAAACAAAATGAAACAAAAGTCAAAAAAACATTATGAGCAATGTAAATACAAATCGCTTTTATAAGTGTGTGTTCTTGTAACAAAAACCAAAAACAATTTAAAGTACAACAAAAAAAGTTCAGCTTAAACTGACTTAAAAGAAAATTGTGCTTAAACGGCCCTAAAATGATAAGTTGCAAAGGTTCTTTAACGTCACGACTTATTCATCACTTTAAATTAGTCTACAAGCTTGACATAAATATACGTCAAGTAAAACTTGACTCTATTCCAAGTATGTAGTTTTTAAGAGACTGCAAATAATACTTTACAAAAAATACTTTAATAAAAATAATGACTGAAAAACTCTTAAGTAGTTCTAGGATATCTTCATGCGTTATGGAAAAATTCATCAGTTTTATTTATTAAAACACCAAGAACTTAAAACAAAATTGAAGGAATCAAAAATGTCCTGGAAGGTTTTAAATTGTGGTCTGAACATACCTTAAGTCATATCTATGGAGTTTTTTGGTTCCATACCTTCGTGAATTGTTTTGTTTTTATTCTTATTTACTTTTTATTACAAAAACTAATTTGATTTTTGTATTTTTATGTATTCGAATTAAAACCGGTTAACCGGTTATTTTTAAAATGTCTAACCGAAAACCGGTTTTTTTAAAATAGCAACTATTCGGAATAATCGAAAACCGGTTATTGAAAAAAGTCGAATAATCGATCACCCTAGTATTTACGTTAGTTCTTTTTAGTTTCCGAATTCATAAGCCATCTAACGAACTAAGTAATAAATCGTTTAATTTTTGTCATCCAGTCTCTACACGAAAAAAAATAATTAGCTTCTGCCGTTGGTATCAGTTATGAAATATATTATATATTAACAAATAGAATCTGGGAATTTATTTCCCATGTAAGCCTCGTGACAGAAATATACAAACAACAATTCTGATAGTGCATACAAAATATTCCTGGAAAATATTGATGGAATAAGACTATTAAAGTAAATAAAAGCTTTTGAGGATTATAATTTAACTTAGAATACACATTCGGATAATATAAAAATTTGTATTATATTATATATTCCCAGTAAAAACTTCGTTTTCTTTTCCAAAATGAATAGCTTCTTTCACTCATTATTTAGTAGCTTTCTTCTATAACTACTTGTATAACAACTTCTATAACTACTTTTTTCTGGATGTATTAAGGTAAAAAAATAATGACTTACTTTTGAATGCGTTCAGTTTGGGACTTCCCTTGTAAAATTCATTGGTTCTTTCAGTAGAATTGTAAGTAGTGCTTTTCTGTTTTTCTGATTACACAACACTTTAATTTGTAGGCGAAGTTTTTACTGGGTTATTATTTTAACTATTTCTTTATACAGTATTCAACTCTGTTCCAAAGCCAAGTCGGCTTAATTTATATGAATTTTTTATTTTCTATATTCACATAACTTGATTGTATTCGAATTCGGTTATATGCCCCATAGTGGCATATACATATGTGTATTACACTTATATTCACATTAGCGATATATTCTGCAACCAAAGGATGTGACTATAAGCGAAAAGTACTGTATAAAATAATAATGTGTTCGGAAGTATTGTTAATTTCTCTTCGCAATTTATTTTTTCAAATTAATAGTAAAATAAAAATGTATGTAACACTTGTTCTCTGAAATTCAAAATCGATTTAAAAATAGTCGGTCCCATTACTCAAAATACACTTCACGGATGACGGCAGTTGCAGTTGCTATTGAGTAGTCTTGTAGGTATTTATTGTCTAACAAAAGATGGGTTTTTATTATCATTTTTTTCTTATATTTCTCTGATTGTGTAAATAAAAACTGTTATTGATATTTATAGTTGTAACCAATATTCATCTATTGTAGTTCACCTGTCAACTCAACATTTTAATGTTTTTAGAGGGTCATAATTTTGTCAAAAATTACACTATCGGTTTTTGTGTGGTTTTAAAGATTTCTCTATCAGCTATCAAACTAAACACTAGAGATTTTAAAAATAACAATAAAAATAAAATGATAACGATCTTTTAATAGGAATGATATACTATGCGTAAACAATTTAGTTAATACACTGGAAAAACCCCTTTTTTTTAAGATTTTTCTATGTTAAAAGTTTTTTTCAAAAAGTTTATTTTAAAACTTAATATAAGCATTTATTCTTCCTTTTACATTTTTTTATGTTCTTTTCTGAAAAACATGTGTTATTTTAAAAGTTTAAATCATACTTTTCTGATGATGTTCCCTTTCAAAATAAAAAAAAACTACATGTTCACCACTCATTTTAATTAAAGGGGCATGAGTGCAGCACTAGATCGAGGCGAATTCAGTACAAGGTTGTGGCAAGTTTCGAGCCGTAAACACTAACAATGCAATTCAAAAAATGTGTTGTTTATGTTGGCTTTGGATTGTTGTAGTCTTGCCACACACCTGTAATTGAATTAACCTTTCGCTAATTGTACTTTATTGCTTAATGCCGAAACTTGTGTTCTTTTGTTAACGGAAAATATGAAACTCTTCTTAAAAAATAGGAGAGCATTTAAAAATGTTGCCAAGTCACATGTAACACTTACGCAACACTTTTTTTTAAGAAAAGAAAACGCCATAAGTCTAAAGCTGACCATAGTGTTGATGATCTTAGATCCATATCTATACTTCCTTCCATATCGAAGATTCTTGAGCATATAATGAAGGATAAAATTCTTTTTTTTGTGCGGAAACAGATTTCTCCGTAACCTTACGGTAAAAACGTAAGACAAATCTATTTCTTACAGATTGAGACGTAACATCTTACTGCTCACTATAATCGTTCTAATTGCTTTACATACAACAAAATAAATCAGCTGATTTGCAACGTTACTGTTACTCCCGGCTAACTGAGCCTTAAGGCGTTTAACTTGTTTACATTTTCGAATTAAGCTTGTAGGCTTATTTTGCCGTACTTATGTGATAGATTTCAGTTTGTAGATATTAGTGGTGCTCAAACTTACTCCCTCTTTCGTCTGGTGTTCCTCAGGGATCCGTTTTGGGTCTGCTTCTTTTTATGTTATAGATACGTAAATAAATAAAAAAAACTTCTCTACCAACGAGTTTTTCACAGACAATTTTTTTTAGTAATGTTTTCTATAGAAAATTATTATAAAAAGCTTTTTTTTTTTTGGAGAGTTTTTTACAGTAAAACTTTATTCGAATATTTTTTATAGAAAACTTTTATTCCAAGAGATTTTCACAGAAAATTAGTTCTTCTAAAATTTTCTATAGAAACCAAGAGTTAAAAAACTTATTTTTCAAAGAGCTTATTTTAAAAATCTTTTTTTTATAAACAAACTACTCTTTTAAATCGTTTTCTATAAAAAATTTTTTTGGAAGAGTTTTCTACAGAAAATGTTTTCGAAGAATTTTAAAAAAAATTCTCTTTGGAAGAGTTTTGTACAGAACAGTTTTTAATCAAAGTGTTTTCTATAGAATAATTTTTTTAAAGGGTTTTCTGTAGAAAACTGTTCTTTCAAAGAGCTTTCTGTGGAAAAGTTCTTCTTCGAAGAAAATAGAAAATTTCTCTTTCTAAAATTTTTTTTGGTAGAAAATTTCTTGAATTGAAAGATTTTTTTATACCGAAAACACAAAGATCAGTGTGACCATTTTGGCATTTTTGCAGCAAAACTTTTGTTTAACATTAGGCATTTTATTTGGAATTTTTACAAAATGTTTTTAGGGTTTTTAACTTAAAAATAGTATCGTAATGGTGGTGCTTTGTATGAGTTTCTTAATGCTTTTTTATAGAAAGCTTTTTTACAGGTAAACAGCCCGACAAACCATGTCGACCGTTATCCCTCGTTTCAATGTTCAACTACAAATAGTTGATTTGCGCCGAACTAGCACGACAAGTCGATCAACAATGCAAGCGACCGATAACTTGAAAGTTTTCTTAACAATTTGTGGCCCACTAGGAAATATTACGCGACAACAAATGTTAAAATCGGCAGAGACCGATTTTTTTTTTACACACCAACACTAAATATTTTTTTTATAATTATAAATTGTTAAAACAACACCACTAAAAGAATTATTTAGTTTTATAAAATATTGTTCACAAAATTCTGTTCAATATTTTTTGTTTACCTACTGCTTTTTATTATTATTGTTAACTGCTTTGTTTGTAGCACAGGGTTGTACTTTTATGGCTTAATTCACATGTTTGGCCGACTTTTAATTTTAAACAAGCGTTTAATTTGTGGAAAAGTTGATGTGGCAATATTGTCTTTAGAAACGTACAAGTCGGAAATTAGTGCGCCGCTTAATTTGTCGATCGACATCGTGATCCAGGCTGAAAAATCTTCTTATTTAAAGCTTTCTATTTTTAATAATAAAAGGCAATAGTGTTTCACGAAGAGAAAATCAGTATTTTATGTAAATATTTTCTCTTCGTGTATTATTGGCGCCACCACCTGTAAAATAAAAGCACAGTTAAATGGACCTGCATGTATTGTTGGTGGCAAGGCAATTCCCAAGCAACAACAAAATATTCCAATGCACTTTCGTCAGTTACTTAGTTAGCCATCCAAACAGATACACAATCCAGGCGATAGACATACAGACAGACAGCCTAAACAGCGAGTCAAATAACAGCCTTAGTTTTATGCACAATCAAACTGTGCGTTGTTCGAATGGCCAAAGTGAAGTGAATATGGTTTTGGTGGACCTTAAAATGCAAGTGAGTGTTTGCATGAGTGTGCGTGAGAATGTGTAGGATAACAACGTGGGGTCTTTCGTGTATCTTTTGTTATCGAAATTCAATATTTTTTGTGTTGTTTTGTATTAAAATTAGTTTTTGTTGTGGATGCCGCTGAGCTTTAAGAAGGTTCGTTTAAGGGAATTGAGCATAAAACATTTTGTAACTGATAACGTTAGGTGATAATTGTCGTAAACTTAACAGACGCCCATTTATTGTATATTGTCAGTTTAGGCATTAAGTTTAAGTACAACGTTCAACAGATCGTAACCAAGACAAGTCAGAGGAAGAGGAGTGAATTCGGTAAAAAAAGACTTTCACTTACTCAAAAATATTCATACGTATTCGCTTTCGTATATAAATTTTCCATAGTCACTTGATTAACATATTAACTGTTTTTATATGACCATTGTTTGACAATAACAAATATAATTTGATATCCATTATGCATAAATTAACCAACATAAATAAACAAATACATAAATACTCCTAAATAAATCGTTATTTCAAGATAATCAAGCGATTGGCACAGTGGGAAGTTTTTTATTTCCATGTCTTGTTACTGGGAAAAAGTAAATTTCATTGAAATAATAGTCTGATGATAAAATCTTGATGATAACAAACAACTTTTTATGTTGAAAGTAAGCTTATCTTAAGTTTAAATTAATTGACTTTGTAATAAAAAGAGAACGGAAGAAATTAAAGAGATTATCACATGTGTTCTAATTGAGAAAGTGTAGAGAAATTACCACTTTTAGAAAAACTTATTATGGAAAACTTATTTAGAAGGCATCTTTTTCGAAAATTGTTTTCGATGGATAATATATGGAGTATTCAGTGCTTAACCGAAACAAATCATATAAATAAAATAATCCATATAAATGTTTAAAAGCTGTTACGAAATTCTCCGCAAAGCTTAACTCTATCCAGCTCTGTAACGGACTAAATCAAAAAGTGTCTCGTTCCTAAGGTAACGGTAACACGACAAAGTCAGTTTATTCAGAAATAAAGGAAAGTACACTTACTCAAACTAAAATATTTCGAATTTTCTTTTTGACTTGGTTCGCTTCATCTTTGATGCCTTCATATGTTTCGTACAGTTTTCTAAAGCCGGGTTTTTGGGATGTGAGTTAAGTTTAAACGTAGTTTAACGTAGCCTCAAACTCTAATTTTTCCGGCGAAATGGGATTTTTTTTATTATTTTATTAAATACCAATATTTGAAGCAAAACTAAGCTGTTCCGTCAACATTTTGTATACACACTTGGTTATGCCGGCACAAATCTGTTTTCAGATTAAATAAAAGAACACTAATAGTTTGATAAGTTTCCAATTTTCCACTTCTTTTTCGAAAAGACATCTATTTAAAGCCTTTATTTTAAACAGTTTTTCTCCAAAAATTTTCTATATGTATGCAAAACTTTTTTCGATGAATTGTACATAGTTTGTTCTATTCAAGAGTTTTCTGCAGAAAACTTCTTTTTTCATCAGTTTTCTACAGAAATTTTTAAAAACAGAAAATAGATCTTGTTCTATATAAAGTTTTTCTTTGCAAAAAGTGTTGTCCAAAAACATGTTTGGCCAATTTTCACGATGTCAAATTAATGCTGTCTTTTGCACAAATACATTTGAAACAAAATTTTTTTTTTGAGAATTAAATGTGAAAATTGTGCGAAAGTATTCTTTCGCATTTAATAAAATATACAGATAATTTAATATTTTCACTTGCAAAGTACTTAAAATTGGTTGTTCTTTGCTTTCAAAGTGAGTAGGAAGCATTGCCGTCACCGAGATCTGATTGACTGTTGTACTCTGGTCGATGTGAAAGCACAACACTCTTTTGTAAAAGATCTCACATTGTGCATATGGCTTGGACGGCACTGATGTAGAGACTCCTTAACCTTTATGTGCTCGGAATTGTAAAGTTACGTTGGCGGTCGAAAGGCTACATTTGTAGCAAATATGTATTTATATGGAAAAGTATGTCTACATATGAAAAAAACACTTGTACGCAGAGTGTTATACTTGAATGCATATTTATAAAATATATGCAAGCACACGCGCGCACACAAAAGCGTTCGCAAGAAAGCAAAGAGTAAAAAAAATACTAAATGACATGATCGACATGCCCCATTCAAAAACATTCGAGTTGAGTAAAAGATTTGTAGACTACCGGCCAGAAGATGGTAATCTTAAAAAGTATGGTCTGGAGGTGCTGTAAGCTACTTTTTTAACGTGTTAAGCCTAGTACTCTGTTCAAATTTGTGAAAAGTGTTGAGCAACATTAATTATTTGACACGAAACTATTGACATGTAAAAAAAGTGCAGCTTACATTATTTCGCAGTTGTAAAAAAATGTTGCCAGAAACATTTCGGCACTTTTTCACAAAAAGAACAGAGTACAACTCTATCAACATTATTTCATAGATATACTGCACAAGTTTTTTTCATATGCGTTTTGACAGCATTTCAAGTGAAATGTTGAACAGAGTACCAGGCTTAAGTGACCGAAAACTGCTTAAAATTAATTTTTAGGCTACTAAAAAAATCGGACACAGTTGGTGTGGAATTTTTTTTTATTCAACTTTTTCTGCAAAAATGCTACAAATGTAGACTTCCGAGCACATAAATGTTAAATAAAGCTTTGAATATTATAGCTTTACTTTTAAATTCTTTAAATTTAAAACTTCCTTTTAAATAACCAAACAACAAGACTTCTTTTGAAGAAGGAATTGTTTATAAAAAACTTTTCTCTTTTGTAGAAAACTTTTCTTTTAAAGTTATTTTTCAAAAAAACTTCTCTTGCACACAGTTTTGTACATAAAACTTTTGAAATGTTTCTAGACAAAAACTTCTCATTTAAAAAGTTTATTTTTATAGAAAACTTCTCTTGCAAGGAGTTTTCTATAGAAAAATTATCTCTTAAAGAGTTTTACATAGAAAATTTCTCTTCTGAAAACTTTTTATATGTCGATTACAGATGGCAACAATGATATTTAAATATTCTATACAAAACTATTTATTTTATCGCAAACTTCTTAATTAAAGATTTTTCTTTAGAAAACTTCTTATTGAAAGAAGTTTTATCGTGGCAATTCTCTGCAAACAAACAGTCAAGTCGAATAAAAAGACTCCGTTTTTTAAAGTCCTAACCACTTGTCAGACGTATTGTAATTTAGATCTTTTGGTATTAGTTCTAGCCTGTAGCCATAAGATATCTTGGCAGGTCCGAGTTAAGTGTAAAAACCCTTTCAAAACGTGTTTCTTCTTTTAATTGTTTTTCTGTTTTTCAAAAAGTAAAATGTCAAGCTCAAGCAGGCAAATCTGCTTTTTAAGGGGTTCTCACGCCTAATCTGTTAAATATTGTTACATTTATCCAGTTAAGTACTTGCGGTGTGAAATAACTCGCATACCCTTTTTCTCCTAAAAAATCACCAATTTAAAAAACAATTTCATCACATCTATCACTATTATCAGCCTTTAGTTTTGTCATCAAAATGAGCAAATTTCTTTTAGCAAAATAAAAAAACTAATATATTTTCTATAGATATTGAATATTCCGAACACGTGTTACAAGTTTAACCCTTAATGAGGTAATCGATACATCAACGACATTGCAAGACAACAACATCATTCATTTGAGTGAGTCAAAAACAATTTTTGATATCTGAAACGAAATTTCTCAAAAAGGGCATAAAAAAGTGCCGACAGATGCGTAAATCGTTAGTTGAATATGTATATGAAACCGTAGAGCGCATTTAAATCACACCTTTTCAATTCAAAAACAAACGACATTTAATAAAAGGGGTGGTTAAAAATATCAGATTGCACAAAAACTCCCAAAAAGTCAATATCTGTTAATCTGCACCAAAATTCTAGTTAAAAAAATTTTTTTTCATCATTAATTTCATGTGTTGGGTAAATATCAGTGAGAAAAATGATAAAGTTAAGCTTATTAGCAACATTATTTTGATTGTAGACACACTCGTCTCGCACTGTTTGCCAAAGCGAACAATAAAAATTCATAAATCCTTAGCAAATCAGGACAAACAAAAAAAAAAAAATATAAAAATAAAATAAAAGATTTTAATGAAGCCACACGTTAGAACACGACCAAACTGAAACTGAGGTAATACAAACACTTTTGAAACTCAAACGTAACGAATGTTGCAACTCCCCTGTCGATAATTTAGTTTAGATCTTAAATCGATTTTTAACGCTTGATGTTCAGATATTCACAGATACACATTTGGTAGAAATAGTTGTTGGTGTTAAAAATTCCTATCACGTGCCATCTTAGAAAGTCGGAAGAATTTTTTTCTTATTTATTTTTCGGTATAAAGGGAATCTATAAAAAATATACATACACACAATGTTACGTGTATCATTAATGTGTGTAATGCTGGAGTCATCATCATCTTAAACAACACAGACAGTCACCACCATTGGAAATCAGTATTATGGACACCCGTGCCAATAATTCGTATATTTGTTTAAGTTCTTCCCCCTCCCCCTCAACGTTTTTGTTCTTAAGACAATAAATAACTGAATTGTGGTTAAACCTGATGTGTTCAATGATTTGTATATGATGACAATATTATGGCTAATGATTAAATATATGCTAATAATATTTTATTTGTACTTTTGGTCGGGGAGTGTATTTAATGGTCAGTTTTTTTTATATGCAGTTCATAAATTTGTTAAAATAATGTGACCCAAGCTAATTATGAGTTATTCAGATATCTCCAACCTTGACACTTTGTTTCATGATTCCCAAAATATTTTGGCTCTAACGATAATCTCTCATGAGCTAAACAGCGCCAAAAAGGGTAAAAAATGCTATTTTTCACATACATAGAAAAAACATGGCTTTAGTATTATGGTTCCTGTAATGACAACAAACCTACTTTTGTTATTTTTAACACAACTTTTTTCAAAATTGATAATATTTTGTTTCTATTTAACAATAAAGTGTTTACCTCCCTTGAAACTTCAAATATGGTTGAATTTAAAAATATAATGTTTTAATAAAATATAGCTACAACTATACACTTAAACATATGATGTTAACCTTAACCATTTTATTATTACGGCAACCATATTATGGTAAAATTCATCCAACCAAAAGTTATAACCATATTATGGTTGCCTCCAAACATGTTATGGATAATTTTTAATTACAATAATATGCTCGAAATTATAACATTTTAAAACATTGTATATTTTATTTTAAATTTCAAATAAAATGTTTAAAAAGCAACAACATGCATTTTACAATAGTTTGCTTAAAATTCTCATTCATTTTATTTTAATAATTGATTAAAATATATAAATTTACGTAGAATCAACTTGGAGAACAGAAAAATAGTAATGAAGGTCGTCACAGGCGGGAATATAAATAAAATCATAATTTGCCACTCAACAAACAAATTGAAAAAATGGATGAAATAAATAAACATAATATGTTTAACATTGACCATATTATTCTGACCATAATATGGTTACTTTTGTCAAAATTCTGGGAAGTTTAGACCATATTATGGTTAATATTGACCAACATATGGTTAATTTTGCCAATATTATGGTTGATTTCGGGAAAATTTTTGTTGATTTTATCCATACAATTGTAATATTTAGACATAATATGGTGAACTGCAAACATAAACATTGTTAAAACATTGAATTAAAAATTCGGTAAATTTGTTTTTGTGCAATGAATGACCAAATATAATAGAGATTTGAAAATTCTTTAATTCTGCATTAAAACATTTTAATTTTTGACTTAACTCCAAAGCGGTGGTTAACACCCGACGCATTAGAAAAGGAAATGAACTGAAAATGATCAAAAAACTGACATAAACATCTCTCTTTCTCGAGTCTGGGATAAGATTTTTCTGAATGTTTAAATGCAGAATCAAAGAATTTGTATCTAACTATTTTATTTGGTCATTCATTGGACAAACAAAAATTTACCGAATTTTTTTATTCATTAAAAATACCATTTTTGGACCCTTTCGAATGTGGGTCTTCTAAGACTTTTTTTTTTATTTAATTAATTAAAACCTTTTTTAATGTTTACTTAAAAGATTAAAACAACAATGTTTTCGTTACCATCTAAACATTTAGGAAAATAAATTTAATAAAAGCTTTTTCCAAAAATCTTAAATCTTTTTTTTTTGTTTTTTGTTGAAACATAATCCTAAAATGACAAATCTTTTAACGTCTGCCACCGACCAACAAAAAAAATTATTAAAAATCTAAAAACTAAAAAGAGAACACACTCAACGACAGACCACCAGTGTATGAATATTAAAACATTTAAAATATTAAATTTAAACCGTAATTTAAGTCGCTTTTCAATTCACAAAATTAATTTCATATAACGAAATAAAATTCATAGGAATTAAATGAGCAGCAAGCAGCAGTTTACCTGAGAGATGATAAATACAACATAAGCAAATTATGTTTCTTCCACAAGAAGGGAAAATCGAAAAAAAGAAGACTCATATCGATGAATGAACACATGTTAAAAAAAGCGGCATAAATTAAAGATTTGTTTCCACAATTTTCTAAACTAAACGATCTAATCGAATTTTATGCTTCATTTCATTAAAAACTGATTGGTATTTTGTATTTTTTGTAACTTTAGAAAATATAAAAGAGCAACAACATCAAGAAATCGATATTTTGTTAATAGATTTCTAATGAAATCTCTACCTAAAACCATTTTTGATTGCAAAAGCTAACTAATCTTTAGAAAAAAGTGACTATACGTATCGCTTATTCACTTAAATATTGTCATAACTCGGAAAATACCATTTTTCAGTAAAGCAGTAAAGTAAGTTTTGGTCCAAAATAATAATAATAAATTGTCGTCCCAACACAAAATAAATCGTTTAATCTGAAAAACCTATGACAATCCTGTCAAAACTGAGAATTGTCATTGTTTTAATTAAAAACAAACGAGTAGTTAAAAGTAGAATAGTGGCACCTTTTAATGTTTCAGACAGAGTTTTTTTTACCCAATACCAATCATAATGTTGAGCACATTTCTGCTCACTTCGTTAAAAATCCTGCTTTTTGAGTTATAACACTATTTCAGTAAATGAGTGAAATGTATTTTTATAAGTCAAAAAATAAATAAACTTTATTATTGAAAATTTTGTTAATAAGCATTTATGAACATCTCTCTGATATTTATTTAATAAAATTTGCATTTTAATAGTGAAATTATTTTAATAATAAAATAATATTTAAAGTTTATTTTTAATTTCTGTGAAAAATAAAATTCTGTAAATTTACGCTTTTATTGATAATTGCCCTTAAGGCCTTGCAATTTTTTTTTTATTAAACTTTTTCTCTTGTTTCTGGGATTTATTTAAAACTTTTTGAGCAATATTTTTTAAACGGTTGGGGCCCTTTGTATAAATAAAATGTTTGTTTTTTTTATATTTATTTTTATTTAAATTAATTTTTTTTAAATTGAATTTTTCTTTTTAACGTATACAGTTTTTATGCACTTAACAAAATTCAGTAGAGCATTACTTAGAGTTTTGCATTAAAATTTTAATTTTCTTATCAAAAAGTAATTTCAATTTTTGGGAATACAAAATTTAAATTTCAAAAGATTTTGTTATTCGTGCTAAATTCCCAGTTTTTATTATTGATAAAAACACTTGAAATTTATTGTTGATGGGATAAGCTATTCCTATGCGCATTTCACTGGTTGCTTAGGCCAGATCATCAGGAAACTTCATCCATAAAGATTTTAGAAAAACTAAAGATATTAAACCAAGTAAAAATGTTAAACGTATAAGACTTATAGCAACAGTTCCACTTGTAATAATATCAAAGCTTAAACAAAACAACATCAACAATAAACAGTGCGTTCATCTCGTCTTACATTCCCCGCTACAATTAGTTGAAATTCTCTCAACATTAATTGTAGTTGTAAGTAGGTTAAGAAAAACAAAATAAAAAACAAAATAAAAAACAACAACAGCTTACAAAAGATGTTGTCAATTAAGTGTTTTTTAGGCCGTGCACCCGCCTGTTTATTATCAAAAAGTAATTTCAATTTTTGGGAATACAAAATTTAAATTTCAAAAGATTTTGTTATTCGTGCTAAATTCCCAGTTTTTATTATTGATAAAAACACTTGAAATTTATTGTTGATGGGATAAGCTATTCCTATGCGCATTTCACTGGTTGCTTAGGCCAGATCATCAGGAAACTTCATCCATAAAGATTTTAGAAAAACTAAAGATATTAAACCAAGTAAAAATGTTAAACGTATAAGACTTATAGCAACAGTTCCACTTGTAATAATATCAAAGCTTAAACAAAACAACATCAACAATAAACAGTGCGTTCATCTCGTCTTACATTCCCCGCTACAATTAGTTGAAATTCTCTCAACATTAATTGTAGTTGTAAGTAGGTTAAGAAAAACAAAATAAAAAACAACAACAGCTTACAAAAGATGTTGTCAATTAAGTGTTTTTTAGGCCGTGCACCCGCCTGTTTATTATCAAAAAGTAATTTCAATTTTTGGGAATACAAAATTTAAATTTCAAAAGATTTTGTTATTCGTGCTAAATTCCCAGTTTTTATTATTGATAAAAACACTTGAAATTTATTGTTGATGGGATAAGCTATTCCTATGCGCATTTCACTGGTTGCTTAGGCCAGATCATCAGGAAACTTCATCCATAAAGATTTTAGAAAAACTAAAGATATTAAACCAAGTAAAAATGTTAAACGTATAAGACTTATAGCAACAGTTCCACTTGTAATAATATCAAAGCTTAAACAAAACAACATCAACAATAAACAGTGCGTTCATCTCGTCTTACATTCCCCGCTACAATTAGTTGAAATTCTCTCAACATTAATTGTAGTTGTAAGTAGGTTAAGAAAAACAAAATAAAAAACAACAACAGCTTACAAAAGATGTTGTCAATTAAGTGTTTTTTAGGCCGTGCACCCGCCTGTTTATTATCAAAAAGTAATTTCAATTTTTGGGAATACAAAATTTAAATTTCAAAAGATTTTGTTATTCGTGCTAAATTCCCAGTTTTTATTATTGATAAAAACACTTGAAATTTATTGTTGATGGGATAAGCTATTCCTATGCGCATTTCACTGGTTGCTTAGGCCAGATCATCAGGAAACTTCATCCATAAAGATTTTAGAAAAACTAAAGATATTAAACCAAGTAAAAATGTTAAACGTATAAGACTTATAGCAACAGTTCCACTTGTAATAATATCAAAGCTTAAACAAAACAACATCAACAATAAACAGTGCGTTCATCTCGTCTTACATTCCCCGCTACAATTAGTTGAAATTCTCTCAACATTAATTGTAGTTGTAAGTAGGTTAAGAAAAACAAAATAAAAAACAACAACAGCTTACAAAAGATGTTGTCAATTAAGTGTTTTTTAGGCCGTGCACCCGCCTGTTTATTATCAAAAAGTAATTTCAATTTTTGGGAATACAAAATTTAAATTTCAAAAGATTTTGTTATTCGTGCTAAATTCCCAGTTTTTATTATTGATAAAAACACTTGAAATTTATTGTTGATGGGATAAGCTATTCCTATGCGCATTTCACTGGTTGCTTAGGCCAGATCATCAGGAAACTTCATCCATAAAGATTTTAGAAAAACTAAAGATATTAAACCAAGTAAAAATGTTAAACGTATAAGACTTATAGCAACAGTTCCACTTGTAATAATATCAAAGCTTAAACAAAACAACATCAACAATAAACAGTGCGTTCATCTCGTCTTACATTCCCCGCTACAATTAGTTGAAATTCTCTCAACATTAATTGTAGTTGTAAGTAGGTTAAGAAAAACAAAATAAAAAACAACAACAGCTTACAAAAGATGTTGTCAATTAAGTGTTTTTTAGGCCGTGCACCCGCCTGTTTATTATCAAAAAGTAATTTCAATTTTTGGGAATACAAAATTTAAATTTCAAAAGATTTTGTTATTCGTGCTAAATTCCCAGTTTTTATTATTGATAAAAACACTTGAAATTTATTGTTGATGGGATAAGCTATTCCTATGCGCATTTCACTGGTTGCTTAGGCCAGATCATCAGGAAACTTCATCCATAAAGATTTTAGAAAAACTAAAGATATTAAACCAAGTAAAAATGTTAAACGTATAAGACTTATAGCAACAGTTCCACTTGTAATAATATCAAAGCTTAAACAAAACAACATCAACAATAAACAGTGCGTTCATCTCGTCTTACATTCCCCGCTACAATTAGTTGAAATTCTCTCAACATTAATTGTAGTTGTAAGTAGGTTAAGAAAAACAAAATAAAAAACAACAACAGCTTACAAAAGATGTTGTCAATTAAGTGTTTTTTAGGCCGTGCACCCGCCTGTTTATTATCAAAAAGTAATTTCAATTTTTGGGAATACAAAATTTAAATTTCAAAAGATTTTGTTATTCGTGCTAAATTCCTAGCATAGGAATAGCTTATCCCATCAACAATAAATTTCAAGTGTTTTTATCAATAATAAAAACTGGGAATTTAGCACGAATAACAAAATCTTTTGAAATTTAAATTTTAATTTTCTTTAAAAATAGCCAGCAACATCTGTTGAATAACAATAGCACCTAGGGAGATCTGGTCGATGGTCGAACTTCCCACAAGTAATGAAAAATCAGTCCTCAAAGCGCAAGTCTTTTCAAATCTCCCTTTCCGCGATCGCCAAAGGAGCATCAACCAATAGTCAGATCAGTGCCGTGTCTACCATGGTACCAGATATAATCTCTGGTCAGCTGCGATCTCAAGAGATCTGTCAGTTTTGAACTCTGCCGAATACAAGGTATTGCCTGCAGCTAATTTCCCCACAGGGTGTAACACCAAGAGGCGTTATATCATTTAAATGTTTCGCTACATAACCCTGGGTACATGTTAGTTTATACACACAAAAAACATCATAGGTAAAATTACCTAAATATATGGTATAAAATTAACTAAGCGCAAGGGTAGCATGGCAGTATCTAAGTTTCTTAGCTAATAAAACTTTTAACTTAGGTAATTTCTATGTTCGAAAAAGTATCTAATTATTTTGTTAAAATTACTTAAAAACTTTGAAAATTTACCAATGATAGCAAAGTTATTTTATATTTTTATTTTTGGAAAATTATCTAAGTTTAATTTTGTACCATAGATTTTAGGTAAATTTACTTTATACTTTTTTTGGTTACATACTTTAAATAAAATTAATTTAATTTCATTGTAATATTTTATTTATTTTTTTTATTTTCATCAAACGGGGAAAGTATAAAAGATATAAAGATAAAGTTTACACACAAAATAAACTCATAGCGAACAGTTCTGCATCATTAACTCCAAAATATAATATTTTGGATGAGCGATATAATTTTTAAACCTATTGGAATTTTTTGGTAAAAAGTTCAGTGGAGATATTATGTTTATTATATACTCACATAAATACGTTGTATCTTTATACTCCATCGAATAGTTTTAATTTATTTTAAATTCAAAAATTTTAAATTGGAATTTAAATTTGAACTTTTTTCACAAAAAAATTTCCAATTGAAAGAAAAAATCAAATAAACTTACATACATACATATATTAAACAATTCGAAGAAGATACCTAACCCAATTAGTAATAATAACAAAAATGTTAGGCAAAACTTTTTTTATAAATTACCAATTATCTTAGGTAACTAAACTTAGTTTTTTGTTTTTATATAAAAATAAATTACCTATGTACGCATTTGTAAAATACCCTAGATTATTTTTTTGTGTGTAAGTAATAGTTTAATTTAATTGTAAGTAATATTAGTTTAATCACTTCTATGACACTCGTTGTTGCGACCACTTCTATGCTGCTTACTTCTACTCTGGTCTTTTCCTCGAACTTTCTTTCAACGTTCCCTTCGTTCGTCACAAGTACAGGCTTACCGTATCGTATCAATGCCCCAATCCCATATTCTGGGTCATCATATACATCTGGCCAAAAATTTAATTTTCGGACACTTTGTGTTAAAATACCAACATTTTGTTAATTCTTTTCCAAGCATATTAAAAAGATATCTCCATTTTTTAAAAAGCTTCTATATTTTTTTTTATATAGGAAACTTCTATTTCAAAATGAAACCAGTTGAAACATTAAATTTAAAGGAATTTTTAACGAAGCACTTCTTGTTCGGAAAGACAAATTTATTTTCAAAAGCTTTGTATAGAAATAATTATCCCCTTTTTTTCTCTAAGTGTATTAGGTTCATGTTGTGTAACTTCCCATATAAAACATGTTGCATTTCTATTATTTGCCGGTTCTGTTGTGCTATTTATACAAGTATTTTTTATTTTGTTTAATGGAAATTAGAAATTACACTTTTTCACCAACAGACCTACCCTTTATTCCTCTCTCTATCTCTCTCTCTCTCACACACTCTTACTTAAACATTTGCATACAAATATGTATTTACAAATAGATATTCATTTAACAATATGTACTCAAAATATGCATATAGATTGGTTTCAAATAAATACAAATTCAAATTATACACAAACAAAATATATTTAACGCTATTTTTTAAAGTTTCAACGCGTAGTTTTTTTTTCAATTTAAACAAAATTTGTTGCACAAAAAGTGCCACAGGCAAAAGTAATTAAAAAATCCTACAATGGTGTAATATTTTATTTTTTATTCTATACTGGATAAAAAACAAACAAAAAGGATATAGAAGCACAAAAAAATAAAACCGAAAATTTCAATTTCAATTTTAGTTTTTTATTTTAATTATTTTGTAGAAGTATTGGTTGATGTGTGTGTAGTTGCTAGTTTAGGGAGAAAGTATTTTTGTAGCTATTTTTTTTTGCTTTAGTTACTTGTTGTTTGTGTTAAGGTCATAAAATTCCCGTTTTTAACTAAAAGAAATTATTCCCCATTGGATTATATTTGCTTAAACTTGTTTAGGGATACAAATACGGGAATAGAGCTGGAGAGAACAAACTAGGAAAACACTAGGAACTTGGTTTGACTACAACCAGTGTTGCCAAGAATAAAACATAAAGTTACACAGCTTTTGGTACAAAGTTATCAAAACTTAAACAAGAAATATAAGGAATTCCAACAATTCGGAGCTGCGAAAAGAAGTTCTTCGTTAAAGAAAACATTTGAGGGTTCGCTAATTTAATAAAAATTTACATGAAATTTGGATCGTTTTTAAGCAAAGAGACTTTGTTATACCCTGCACTAACACTGATCCGTTTCAAAAAACCCCTGTAGTTCCCCCATTTGTATATAGATCAAAAATCATTTTCTGCTTCGAAAAAATTATGACAGTCTTCGTAACTTAATGTAGACCTTACCGAGAAAAATATATATTGATATGTAATTCCGTTAAGGACTTCTTTATTTTTAAATACAAGGGATGTCTTCATTTGAATCCATTTCGTAAGTTGAAGAAAAAACAGTTTATAGTTAATACAGTATATAAATCAAATTTTTGCTAATGTACCCTATTTAGGACTCATGGACATTCATTGAAAAAGTATATACTTGTTAGTCTTGAATTTTGACTACTACTCTACGTACGTATTGTTTAATTCATAGGTATGACGTGATTTTAAAATACAAGCACAAAACTGTATTATGGTTAAGCAATATTACTGCACCAGTTGAAGTTTGTATTCTTCTTTTTTCGTTGATTTTATAGTTATAAGCTTCAGCTAACTGGGCCCCATTCATATGCGAATTTAAGTGAATTTTTTTTTTAAATCTGTTGTTGATATCCTCGGCACATCCACCGGAAGTTGCAATATTATTTATACCCAATTAACAGAAGGTTGAGGCATCTTCGAATTGATGTCCCAGTAATGAGAAGGTACAGCTGCTGTTAACATTAAACTAATTGATTTTGACAATAATTAGTATTGTGGTTATTTTGTTGAACTGTTTATGGTTTTTAATCCAAATTTTGATATTTTAATTAGATATTTTTAATTTTTTGATTAACTTGGACAAACTTAAGTTTTCATATATCCAATGAATATTTTTAACGTAATTACGAAATCCAATGAAGTGATTTTAACGAAAATCCTTCATTATAACTATGAAATTCCATTTAGATAATGAATATTTTCATTTAACAAATGAAATTTTTTTTATGAAAATGATTTATTAAATAAATATATGAAGCATTTTTCTTTCAGTGTACCTTGAGTGGGAATCAGAGCTTGATTCATTATAACATCAAGTACGATGTTGAATCCTAACGGGAAAGGGAAACATGTACTTCTGCCCTACGCCCGCCTTTCGGTTAATGTATTCTGTGCAGAGAAAGTTTTTAGGAAAATTAAAGTGACGTTTTTGCTAGGTATGATAAAAATAATAGTGCATCCTTGTCACTTCGTTCCAAACATACAGTTGATTTTAATGGGTCACTTTGAAAAATATATAGTTATTAATACCATATAATTTTTTATTTTGCAAAGTTTTATTTTGTATAAAAGTGAAAGACCATTCAAGAATAGAAATTTGAGAAAATTCCAATAAGTATCAGGGTTAAAAATTTTTATATTTTTAAAAAATTATTAAATAAGTGGCAACGCTGACTATAACTCTAAAAAGTAGTTGCAGTAGTAGTAGAAAAATAGTACCTCTGGGTAGTGGAATAGTAGATTTGGTGTTATGCAGTTGTTAAAAAGCAAACAAAATATTTTTAGTTTTGTAATTGTGTTTTGATTTTATTATTTTTATACTCCTCAGCTATTTAAAATATGTTGGTGTTTTAATTTTTTTAAGTCTTGTGGGACATTTAAACTTTTTACGGAACCGATGTTAAAAAAAGTCATAAAGTTTTAATTTTAATAAAATTTTTATGCATCGCAAAGTAAAAATCGAAATAATAATATGAAGCAAGTCAAATTAGAGCGGTTATTAAGAACAATGTCTAAAACGAAAGCTTTCTCCAGCTCCAATTATTTTTTGTTTAAGTAATTTTTATCATGAATATTATTATAATGAATACGTTTATAAAGGTCCGCATTCTCGCCACCTTTAAGTTTGTTCTTACCGTATTTTTCTGTAAGTTTTTTAATATTTTGGAAAGACAACTTATAAAAACAGAATAATGTTTGACAAACATATTTTTATGAGAACTTTTTCTAAAGATTTCCATCATCTAGTAACCATGCAAATTTAAACTTAAATAAAATCGGAAAAAAGTTGCAACGTTTTAAATTGTTCATGTACTCGAGGACCCTTCCTTAGAACCTTATCGGTTTATCAATTTTGACACTCCAGATCTTTCTGTTTTAGCTGCCTTGTTATGGGCTATTAAACTAATAATCATAGAAACTGATATAGATAGCAGCATCTGTGGAATAGCAGAAGCATCTAGGGAGATCAGCCATCCGGACGAACTTTCCCACAAGTTGTAAAAAATCAGCCCTTCTAGTTGACTTTTTAAGATATCACTTTCCGCGATTTTGGTCGCGGGCCACAATTTCCATTTGAAGCCCGAAGGGGCCTAAACCTATATCACAGAATACTAACAGAACTGTAAAAGTGACGTGTGGAAAGGGCCCAAATCAGTTGCAAAGACAGCTTTCGAAGAAAAAGACAGAAAGCTTTTTTTGGCAGTAAAGTGGAAATGTGTAAAAAAGGCCGCAACAATCAACACAAATGGCGTGATCAAAACAAAAATAATAAAACACAAACCACGTCAAACAAATATGTACATTAGTTCAACAAACGTTTGTTTTGTGCAGAAAGAATTTATTAAGTAATATTGTTTTGTTTTATAATGTTATTTACTTACTTAAATATCATTTACTCGTGTTGTGGTAAACTTAAAAGTAAATTTTTACAGTTTTGCAAATAAATCTTAAATTAATAAATTTGTGTTCATTGCATTGCGGCATAAAATATGATGCAAAGAGAAATGCAAAAGGACAGCTTTCTCGCAAGAGATCGTGAAAGTCTTTTGAGGTCTGTCAATTTTGGATATTTTTCGAATCGCAGGTATTGACTGAACCAGATTTCCAAGGAGGAAAACACTGCCAAGTGAAATATCCTTAAGCTGATTCCTACGAAGCCTGTGGGCACTGGAACTGAGATAGAAGCTTCAAATTTGACTCGGATAGTTTTTATATAAAAATAATACATAGTTTTAAAAATAAGCAAAATCGGTCTATTTTTCACCTGGACTATTTACGTACTCCCGCATTTAGGTTTCTTGTAAGATTTTAAATACTTAAGTGAGATAAATAAGATTTGGCAAAGCCGCATATAACAATCTTAATTTTTTTTATTTCATCAATATTTAGTTCTAAATATTGTATAAAAATTTTGTGATGTCCTGTGTAAAGTAGGAATTGCTCGAAAAATTGAAAAATTTAGGACTCTATTTCCTATCGGAATACAACGAAGTTTTGAAAAATATTTTATAATGGCCCAAATACACTTATCAAAATACTCTTCAAGCATTATGGTAGTATTAGTGAAAATGTGTTTGTATTCGTCACACCGACGACCATGGGTGGAAAACCAAAAACTTTTGATATGATGGCAAATATAACGTCGCCTGCTAAACAAGCATTTGACAAGTGTATTTTGCCCTTAAGACGTATTCTATTTTTTTTTTGCTAATTAGCTTTAAAAAAAACGATTAAGCTAAGAATTACAGAGTGGCTCAAAAGAAATGAAGGTGTTATATAGAATTTAAAATTCAAAGTTTTTCTTGGGGATATACAATTAATTACTAATATTTCGTTTAAATGTGCTAAATTGCCAATTCGTACTCTTGATAAGCACATTAAAATTAATTTTTGGTGGGATAAGCAATTTCCTATGCGCATTCCACTTGTTTCATTTTGAAGCTCAAATTTATTTTTTTGTTACACTCAATAATGAATGAGGAATATTTTGATTTGCATAAAAGCGTTTTAAGAACAAGTTTTTTTGTGACTTTTTTGAGGTTTTAAAAAGTTCCCATTTGGGTTTGTGGCTTAAAAGATTAAAGAAATATTCAGGAAATTGTATTGACTGTTAAAATTCTAAAATGGCATTACCTGGCTCTTGTTTTTTGATTAAATCGTTGCAGGCCCTAAAAACTGTAGCAAACGCTTTAAGTTCACAGTGACCATCACTTTCCTTGCCAACTGCATTAATTCTATGTAAAAATTGTATGTTGTTGTTTAAACAAAAAAATAAAAAAAAACATACCTTCAAAATAAAAGAAAATTCTATTAACAAAAAATTAAAAAATGTAAAGTTTATAAAAAGCTTAAAATTGCTTACGATGCACATAAAGATTGCATTTTATGTTATTTGAAGCAAACAAAAATATTAAATAAAAACATAAAAAAGTACACAAAATAATACTTAGTGCATAAAACAAAAACTGCAGCTACAAATATTATGACACAAGCATACAAAATCGTTGTTAGACCTGGATAAATTGCAGTGGAAAGAGCCAAATGGGGTCTCTAAATGCCATTCATCGGAAATCTCTTACTAGACTTTGGATAACACACACAGACTGTTTATGAGACTGCAGTCATAATAATGACTTTTTATGAATCCAAAACGGGCAAAAATAAGAAGAAAAAAATTTAAAAAGTTTCAAGAACTTTTTCTAAATATTGCAATTTTTTTTCTACAGCAGCTGCTATTTGCGCTGGCAAAGTCGTTTTCTTCTATTTTGGTATTTAACTACAAAATGTTGTTTGTTTGTTTGTTGCTTAAAGTCTACAATACCTGTAGCAATAAAAAAGAAAAGAAAAAAAACTAAAAGGATTTTTACTTTGTGTAAACATAAAAATGCATCCAAAGTTTTTGCTGTCGCTTGTTATTTTATACACAAACACAAATACATGGCCATATTAATGTGATGCTGCTACTGTGATTGCATTTAAAACAAACGGAAACGGAAACATAAAACGTAATCTTAACAAAGTAGAAAGTAAACAAAAAACTAAACAAGCCCCAGCAACACCATCACAAAGCGGAACTAAAGTAAGTTCATACTAGCCATGTCCAAAAAGATGAAGGCACAAATAAGAAATTATAGTTGGGGTATACCTGTTTAGATCATTCCCTACACTACAAGTAAATTACGTTTACTAACATGAATTATAGACAGAAAAAAAAATCATTACATTTTTGGTTGTAAAAGTTATATTTGAGATATACATTTTAGTAAATACAACATTAATATCAAGAAGAACATATTAAAAAAAAGCTTTCCCACACCTTAAAAATTACTTTGGGTAAAAATGTTTGTCGATTATTAACTTTTTAAAAGATGTTTGTTAATAAAGGTGATTTTTAAAACCGCGTCTTTTATAGAAGCTTTAACAAATCAAGGACTATTTCTATTTTCACAAACTTGCCTGTACTTAATTTCTCACGAAATTTTAACAAATTAAATTTACAGTTTTGGTAGAAAAACTCCTTCGCTAAACTAAAAGATAGAACCTCAATCAGTTTTAATATGCGCTAGAAGCTTTAGTACAAACGCATAATACCATCCCCTTTGTGAGTGGTGCAAAATGTAAATAAGGGCTTCTTGTAAAGGAGTTTAAAATTACCAAAAGGTTACCGAATAAGTCATGTTCCCTATAACAAAAGGAAGAATTTAATAAAATTTTGTTCCAAAGCTTCCACTATTACAGAGACGAAGCAAATCTCTTCCCCTAGACCGTTCCATATTGGGTGATTCGTTTTACTATTTAAAATAATTTTAAAATGTAAATATAAAATTTTACATACATTATCAAAGTAATTTTTGGGAGTACCAAATTTTCAATTAACGAGATTTCGTTTGTCGTGCTTAATTACCAATTTTTAGTCTTGAAAAAAAAACAATAAATTTTATTGTTGCTTAGGCCAGATCATCAGGAAACTTCAACCAAAGATTTTTAGAAAAAAATATTAAGCGAATAAGAATTATAAGCACCAGTATTGCTTGTAACAATAGCAAAGCTTAAATAATCAGTTGCAATACTCCCAACAATTATTGTAGTTGTAAGTAGGTTAAGAAAAAACCGAATTAAAACAAAAACAACTTGCTTTATTGTTTTCGCAAGAAAATAAAAAAATAAAGAATGTTGCCAGTTCAGTTTTTTTAGGCCGTGCACTTGCCATTGTTTTAAGGTAAGTCAAAAACTTTTTATAACACTTTCTGCCTCCAGTTTTCTACATGATCGTAGTAGGCCCAATGTAAATCATTTGTGATGTAGTATACATTATTCAGGTTTAATACTTATTTAAATTTTTTAGCTTTAAGTTAAAAGATAATCATAATTATTATTTTTTCGAATGTGCTTATATGAGTTGAATTTCAAATCATAAAGCTTTTTTTTAATATAATTAAAAAAATTTATGAAAAATAAATAATTCCCACATTCTAATTCCAAAAAGAAAATCAATAGAAAAAGAGGCAGTAAATTCGTCACGTAGTATACAGGCGTGGTTACGAGGGCAGGGGAGAATTCCCTCCAACTTGCGAAATTCCATTCTTGAAAATGTAATTTTAAGAATAACGTAGTCATAAGTTAAAGCTTATTTTAAATTACTGTCTAATTATTCGTTAATATTTTTGAATTTAGTGTTTTTTTGTTGAATCGAAAATAAGAATTATTTTTGCAAAAAAAAAAAACAAAAATCAGAAAATAACGATTATTCGTGCAAAAACAAAAATTAAAAATAAGAATTATTTCGGAAAAAAAGAAGAATCAAAAATGAATAATTATTTATAAAAAAAAACGAAAAAACCAAACTCAATAAAAAAGTTTTTACAAACAACAACAGTGTAGTTGCTACGGTCAAAAGCATAGCAAAAATGCCTTGCAGAAAACAACAATTGGCATATTCAGCATGCCAAGACCAAATAAATTTGTAACCAAAATGTAAAAATAAGGTAACCAAAAGCAAAAAAAAAAATTGACCAAAATTATTTGTACCAAAAGTACTATTTTAATCGGACATCAGTTTAAAAATATGTTATTAATATAATCAATGAATAAAAATCTTTCCCCTACAATATGCAATACATTTTTCGATTGCCAATTTACAAAGACTCATTATTTTCTACATTTTTTCGATTGTTAACAAAACTGCTATTGTAGGGCATTTCATCCTTTACTTAACAAATACTAACACAATTTCTTTGCAATTATAAAACACGAATCAAGTGAGCTAAAAATTAATAATAAAAAAGAAATTCTGTTTAATATAAAATTATTTGTGTTGAATAAAAAACACCTGCATTTGCGAAAAATCTAATAAAAATGCATACAAAAACTTCACTCCGTATATCCCCACTTCCAAACCCCTTCAAAAGTAACAACCAACCAACCATTCACAACCAGGGCCGTGCATTTTCACTGAATGTAAATGAATTCAATTGCACTCAATGATTTTTAGAGTATTGGATGTTTAAAAATAAGAACAAAATAAAACAACAGAAACAACAAAATACTTTCATTACTTTTACAACAAATAATTTGCTTTTTTTATATAAAAAATGCAATAAATTGAAAGCAAAATTTCCTGGCAATAGAACAAAAAAAAATCTAAAGGAAACGAACGCATTGCATCGTATAACCCCTTTTGCTTCTACTGGCTGGCCAGGTCATTGCAAACTAAAAGTAGCATTTTTTATTTTAAATTTTTTTTGTATTTATTTAAATTTAATTTTTTTTTATTATTGTTGTATAATAATTATAACCTTGGTTTTAGCTGGGATGCTAAAACGTAATGAGAGGGAGTTGCAATTTTATTAAAATTTGTAAATTATGAATAATAAAAAAAAAAACACAAAGCATTAATGTTGACTTCAGTACAGATAAAGTTGGATTATTTTTTTAATTATTTTTCCGCTTTTTGTTGTTGTTATTGTTTCAAATGTATGTATGTAAAAAACACTAAAAAGGATTTAGTATGGGAATGTAAATATTGCAAAAAAAAACATCAAATTGTAATTTGTATTTTAAAATTAAATTTAATTCGTTAATAATGTATTTATTTTCATCAAACCAGATTTTCTAGTGGTTTGTGGGGTAAGGAGGACTATAAAGTAAATATAGGAATAAGGAATTTAAATTACATCTAGCCAAATTTAAAAAGATTATCATTGTAAAGGTCCCAACCATTGTTGCCAAAACTTGATGTCCAAATTTTCTTCAAACCTTAAAATTTTCTATAACAATTAAACAAAAGTGAGTGAAATTTTTTAATAACAAAAATTCAAAAATCATCAATAAAATGGAGGTTTTCATCATTTTATTAATTTATATATCATCAGCTCATTATTGGTTTGACATACCGACCATTTAAAAAAAAATCAAGTTAAGTATGGGGTGCATATGTATGGGGTATTTGATGTTAAGTGACCCAATTTTTAAATCGATATCGATTTGGGTGAGATTTGCACAGGTTAGTCCTATTAGATTGTAGTTTAGACACAAATTTTTTAATAAGAGAGGGGGTCAAAATTTGATATTTTGGCCATACAGGTGTTCTTTCTCATCCATGTAACTTATTACCAAGTAGCTTTGATTGCTATTTGATATTTTTTTTTGTTTTTTTAAAAATTTACAAAATTTTTTTTTTTAAATTTATTTTTTTATTTTTTTTAATTTTTTTTAGCGGTAATTTTTTTTTTGCTCAAAATAAAGCGTATGTCTTTTCCTTTAAGTTAGTTTAAAATTTAAAGTAGGCATCGGTTTCAAAATTGGGTCACTTGACATGAAATCCCCCATATATATATTTTTTTTTGAATACCCCCTTTCTGGATCTAAAACCTATTCCACGAAATAGAAATATCAATCTTTTGGGGGTGGTTTGTCCACATTTGGGTACATAACTCTTTTTTTTCTACTTAACCGATATTAGTGAATTTCAATCCAAAGCTGCTTGAAAGAACCAGACACTAATATTGTTCTTTTGTTTTTAGGTGTTAGAAAGTGAGCGTGATTTCAACAGACGGACGGGCAGATTGCTAAATCGACATGGAATTATTCGAGAATCCATAATGACTTTAGTCTGTGTTCATACAATTAAACTTTTCTTTCAGAATGTCTGTGTTAATTGGCGAGAGGGGTAAGATAACATGCTTTTCTTCTCTTCCAATTCACAAATAAACTTCACAACTAAAAAATGTTGTTCAATCAAATTAGCTAAGTTTTCAGTTACAAATATTAATCGCTTTCTAAATTGATCAATTACTTTTAACGTAACGAGCACATTTTATAATTATAGCATTTAAAAAGAAAAGTTGCAATTTTCAATAACGCTCTTTTTGGCAAATTATCAGCCCTATTCTGTAAAAAAAAATTTTACCCTTGAGTACAACAAATTTGCTTATTTCACTCTCTTGCCACAATTCGCACATTGTGTTTATACTCCTTTCTCACTATCGCCACAAAAAAAATTTGAATATTTTTACTCGTGTATTTAAAAAATATGATGAAAAAAAAAATAAATATTCGTAATATTTAAAAGAAAAGGACTCTTCTGAATGGAATCTCTAGGGTGCAATTAGTAAATATTTCCTGTCGAAAAAATAAAATAAAAAAACAAGAAATAAATAAATAAAATTAAGACATTTTTGTCGGTTAAATGGAAAGTGCTGAAGCTGATGAAGAAGTTGTATTCAAAATGTTAGTAGAGATGCATGCAAAAGAAAAAAAGTGAAAATAATAGAAGTTAAAAGAAAGGAAATGATTATTTCGAAATTTAAATTTATTCACAAATAGATAAAGAATGAATTAAGAAAATTTTCACTTATCTTTTTTTTTTTTTTTTTTGTTTAAGTGAAAAAGATTTCATTAAAGGGAAATAGGAAATAATTTTCTTTTAATGGTTTTTATATTTGTTTTTTTTCTGTTGAAAAGACTACATTTAATTTATATTCTGGCAGCTGTACGATTTTTTTTAAGCAAAGTAAAATATCGCTTATTTTACTGCTAAAATCAACAACAATTACTCTACTCAGCATTTGTTAGGGTGTAATTTTATCACGGTGGGCAATGAATGTTTAAATGTGTTTAATATTTAGTTGGGTACGTATCATTAACAGGTTCCACGGTGTTCTTAATAGAAATTTAAATTTAAGAGGGCGTATTATTACCCAAGAGGAAAGCGAACTGACACCAAATTTGGCTCGTGATAGGTCTTCGGTGGTAGAGACCGGTTCTACACCATTTTTTATTGAAAATGAGAAAATTCTAGATAATATTGAGAAAATTGCAAATGAAATTGAGAAGTTCAATTTGGAATTGAGAAAATGGCAATTGATATTGAGAATATCAATTTGAAATTGAGAAAATTCCAAATAAAATTGGGAAATTTTAATTTGGAATTGAGGAAATTCCAAATGAAATTGAGAAATTTTAATTTTAAATTGGAAAAATTCCATATGAAATTGAGAAATTTTAATTTTTAATTGATAAAATTAAATTATGTATATACTTTTTACATATTATATTCATACGATAAACATACATAATTATCATAATCAAAAATTATCATGTAGCGTGCGACAGTGATTAAAATTAAATTAAAAATAAGCTACACAATATTTTTGAATCAAATAAAAAGCATTATTAAGATACATTAATGCATAACATTTTAAAATTAGTCGCATTTAAATATTTCATCAGGTTTCGCTGAAATCAGTGTTTGAACTGTTTGCCTTAAAGGCGACTACTGTTTTTGTCGCATGTAAATGCCTTGGTTTGTTTTAATTTTTTTGAAAACGAACAATTGCCCAAACTCAACCTTAACACAAATTATAGTGCTTATCCAGAATTACAAGTTTCGCCTTTTGTCGAAAAAAAATAATGTTTTGGTGTATGTTTTAAGGTGTACGAATGTCGCATTCGCCATTGGAGAAATGCCCATATTTAATATTTAATCCAATAGAAGTACATTTTGCGGCACTTTTAAAGAAGTAGTAACATCAGTTAATACATGTAAAAACATTCCTGAAGTAAAACTATTTTTATTTTCAATTCAAAATGTTAACTCATTTTTGATAAAAGGATATAAGCAGTGTTGCCAATTTAGCCATTTAGTGGCTAGATCTAGCCATTTTTCAACCTGTTTAGCCATTAACAAATGAGTTTAGCCACTACCCATTTTTTTTAGCCCTTTTTCAACTTGTTTAGCGAATCGAAAATGTAATCGATCGCGACTGCCAGAATTAGCCACCATATTTGATAAATTTTAAGCACAATATGACGACTCAAACGAAAATGTTCTTAAAATTTCGTATCATCATTTATCAATCGGAATTGAAAAACACATATTTATTTATTGATAGAAAGTGTACTTTGATAGGTTTTTTGGCCTTTCAGTGACAAAAATGGTTTCATTCCGAAAAATTTTATCGTAATTTTCTGAAGCACCATAATACGGAATGAATTCCGTTTCCGAACGGAATTGTACTACGTTATTTTCATAGAGATTGCATTTTTCCCTATTTTAAAGTAAAGGGTGGTTAAATTTTAAGGGCCGATGCTGGATGTGAACTACACCTAAACTTGAAGGTTTTTTTTCTGGATTTCATTTGACATTTCTCAATTTCAGACTAACTCAATTTGAAGCATGGACAGTTACACAATCGAGCAACGCGTTAAAGTTATTTAGGTTTATTAGGAAAATGGGCGTTCAAATCAAAATGCATAGCGTGCACTTCGTGATTCAGTGATGAGGCACATTTTCACCTCAGTGGATTCGTCAATAAGCATAATTTCCGCATTTGGACGAATGAAAATCCAAGAGTAATTGTCGAAAAACCAATGCCGGTCAGGCAGTTACTGTGAATGGTGTTCGCTGCCGTGAGATGATAACGAAATTGGAAGATATGGATGTGGACGATATGTGGTTTCAACACTTGCCATACAGCTAACGAAACAATGGCTCGTTTGTGCGACAAATTCAATGGCCGTGTTATCTCACGTGGTGGCAATGCCAATTGGTCGACGGTGTACGTCGATAAGACAGCAACAATTTAAGAGCTAAGGGATAAGATAATTCGGCAAATTAACGGCGTGATCGAAAATTTGGACCATCGGATAGAGGTGTGTTGGCCATTTGGCCTATATTTTGTTCCATACATAATTAAACCATACCAATATTATCATAATAAAAAGAAATGACAATAATTTCCTAAATAATTTGTGTTTTATTCAAAATCAACATCGGCCCTTAAAATTCAAACAATACTCAGAAACGAGACGGTGACGAACAGCAACGTTTTTTAGTTTTCGTTTTCGGTGCCGATTACGGTGTATGCGGAAGCCCAGCTTTAATATTTTTTTAGTTGCTATTAAAACTTAAAACGGTTATTGAAACGAGAAATTTTCTATGCTTGGATTTTTTAACGTTATTGGACGATTTTCTCTGCGATTATGTTAAACGTGCAAGCAATTCTCAATTTTAAGATTTTTCTCAAATATAAGATTTTTATTTTATTCTTTCAACTGATTTTCTTAACACACTGTTTCTTTGCTTACAAAACGTCGAGAATAAACTTTTTTCCGCTTCCTGTGTGCAATAATTTCTATGCTCTTTTGTTTTTATTTTATTATTATTATTATTTTTTCGTTTCGCAGCAAGTTGTAATGAATTAAACGATACACACGAGTGCTGTACATGGCTTATCTATTTACTTTTATGTGTATTGCCCATTGAGTTCACTTCCACTCCTACGTAGATACAACCATCCATCCCATACCCATAGACGCACTTTTGTATAATTCCAAATATTTATTAAAACAAGAAAACAAATTTATAGACAAAACAAAATAGTTAAATAAGAAAGAAGACGAAGAAGGCAAAAAGGCATAAAAATACAATTTCGGCCACAAAAACCTAATGCCTTATTTTACTCTAGAGCGCCTTCAAAATTGACAAAGCCAACAAATTTCATTTGAGGCTCCTGCGCTGCTGCTGCTGATTTTACTTTGCGTGTAATTTTCTTTATAATGACAACGACTTTGTCGATGATCCTTCTCCTCTTTTAGGATAAAATTATTTTGGGGAAAAATTTCTTGGTTACTTTTTTATGTCAGTTTTTTTAATGGTCATTGTTGTTGACACTAAAGTTAAACGAAAACGTTGTTGAACAGCTAAAATTATTGACCAATTTCGTATGGCTTGTAATTGCAACAACATTTGTGTTCAAATGAAAACATTTCGGCTGTAAAAATGGCCAAGAACTTAAGGATTTTATTTTTGTTATTTAGTCTTTGGGACATTTTTATAATTAAGTTTTTTGATAGGCATGTAAAATGTCGGAAATTAGTAAATTTTGTTGAATTATAAAAGTCAAGAGTATTATTTAGATTTAATTTAAACTGCGAAACAATTCTTTTTCTTTTTGTAATTTTCTGCATTACAAATTTTAATGCTCTTAAACAGTGTTGTCAGGCAGGTGAGTCCCCAAATCAAAGATTTCAACATTTTTTTTGAAAGAGATTTAGTAATTTTAACAAGTGTGAGGATTTTACATTTTGTGTGAGTTTACTGTTTAAAAAAATTTAAAGTTGAAGTATCCTTTAGTCCACGGACTATTGGTACCTGTGGTACGCCTTGCTCAGGTTGAACCCGGTTTTTCCCTTGACTGATGCGCGAATAGGTCGTGCAGTCATGAAGACACCCAAAGAGTTATCGATCAAAAGTAGTGTAAAATCAAAACTTAGAAAATAACAAAAAATGTTACGTTATTTCAATCAAACGATACATTTTATACCCTACGTCAACCTTTGAATGTTACGTTATTTCAATCAAACGATACATTTTATACCCTACGTCAGCCTTTGAATAGCGGGTATTCAAGTTTTATACTAATGGATATAAAATAATGTTTATAGTTCTCATTTGAGCTGCTGTAGGTGTGTTTATGGGTATTGAGGGTGATTTCTTATTTAATATCATATTGTCTGGGTTCGAAATATGGATGTTACCGATACCAATATACCGGTGATACTTTAGTTTTTCCGATACATCGGTATCGTATTTAAATGCCGTTTTTATGAATTTTTTTCAATGTTTAATTTTTCAATAAAAACTTATTCTAAAAAAAACTCATGCTTTTCGGGCGCAAAATTTTTAAGAAACAGACACCAAATTGCATTTTTTTAAAAAAAAGGCACATTTTTTGTAGAAAAGAAAACACCATTAATCTTGTCCCCCCTGAGGTTGTAGGAATAATCTTCAAAATATTTCAGCTTTTGGTGTTACTTCCTCTGGAGAAAATAAGATTGAGGTCTCTCCCTGCACGCAGAGAAAAAACATGGTTGTGGTAAACATATTCTAAGAGCAACATATTATGATAAGATTAATGATCGTAGTCACCATATTATGGTTATTATTGAATCATATTATGACTAAATATACTCGTAATATTACATCATAATATTTTTACCTTAATCATATTATTATTCTGTTAATCATACTTAGTCAAGAAGTAATAAAATTATTGTCATGTTAATCATAATAAGTTAAGAAGCAATCATATTATTATCATGTTAATCATAATAAATTTAGAAGCAATCATATTATGATGCAGCACCTTTCATAACTGTCATAAAAATATAAAATAAATTAAAATTTTCTTGCATCGATTTTTATTTTGTGGCTTTTTACAATTTTTTTTAATGTAAATCAAATAGCGGAGTTCAATATAAGACTTGTAAAAGAGAAAATCCAAAATCTGCGGTTTTCATGGGCAACCGCGTTTGTCCATTTTTTCTTATTTTTCTTTTCCGATTTTGAGATATTGATGCCATATTGCCTAATTTTAATTGCTCTTTACATGTTTCTAAAAAATTTGTATTAATTCCGATTTTTTAACGTGGTGCACAATACTTATCCCATAGTTTAATCTAGAATGGTTTTTCGGCTCTCCTGAAATTTTTGTTTTAAGACATACGCAGTTGCCCAAGAAAACAACAGAAATATCAAAACACTTTTATAAAATATAACGAAATCTCTATGTGTTTTGTTGTTGGATTTTACAAAATAAATACGATAATTTCCATTTGCATTATTAAATCACTAAACTGAAAAAACTCCGCTAATATTTTAATTTTTTAAATTCTTTAAGCTTATTTTTTTATGGGAATTTATCTTTAAATTGTTAAACCGCTCACATATAAAATTAACGACACAACTGATACAAAATTATTTTACAAATGGCGCTAACATAATATTATTAGAGTAAAAATGGTTTGATTGCATCTTAAACATAATATGATAAATGTATAGAAAGTTATCATGTTATGGCTATTAAATAAAATTATATTGTTGTGAGTAATATAATATGTTTTGAAAGTTATCATAATTTAGTTGTTAGAAAAATAATTATTTTTCGTTCAACAATACTCAAATTTATAATTGCGATAAACGTTGATATGTTTACAGTAACTATAATATTGTTGATATTAAAGAAAAGTAACAATTATTTGTGTACGACAACAAAATATTGTTATATTAAACATAGTGTTGTTTCCCTAACCATACCAAACCATATTTTTTCTCTGTGTGTGGGATCTGCCTTATTCTGCCATGGTTAATTATTTAACCTTGGCGCTTATGTGTACTGTCGTTCTTCGGAATCTCATAGATTTTTATTAGAAGTGAATGCTACTTGGTAGCGCCATTAAACTACCGTAAGACAGAGTTTCTTGGGATCCACTGGACTTAATTGAACTTGAATTTAATTATGATTGATCGGTCTTACTACTGGCGAGGTCTCTGTTTAGTATGCTTCTTGCGAGAAATTCTTCCTCCTCTTCAGGATGATTTTCCTTGCGAAAGCCTTGCTTTTCTAATGGAAGAGATACTTCTCATAAGAGCCCGTAGTGGCTGTGAAGGACTGGTCTTTCAACTCACGGAAAAGTTCGGTTCATTGAAGGATCCGTAGGTGCTGTTGCTATTCGACAGAAGCTGCGAAGATTTAATGGAAGGCAACGAAGGTTATATTGCTCCAGCTGTTTAAAAAGGCGTGAGTGTATAATCTTTGGCGGGATATTATACTCGAAATTGTTACCTATGTGCGCAAATGAAAATGCAACAATTTCGCAAATAGCGAAAATAACTTTAGCTCAAACAAAATGTAAGTCGACTAAATCCCAATCGTTTTATTTATTAATAGTATATAAACACCCCAAATAATCTGACTCCTAGTAAAATTCATACACGTTTATTCACATTTTCTACGCTTCTTTGACACTTGGGAAACAGCGAATGTTTTCAAATCTGTCCGTTTTGTAATTTCAGTAATTTTTAAACAGCTCTGCAACAAAGTTAAAAAAATCACTTTATATACAAGAATTTTTTTTTGTTATTTAAAGTTTCTTTTTATAAGAAGTGCCATTTTTAGCACCATTGTCAACAAATACTATAAGGAAAATCGCTTGCTCTCTTCAGCAACAACAACTACTTCTACTTTAGTGTTTTACTACAACTGCTGAAAGAAAAACTTTTTTAATGAATTTCATCTATGAATGGCGGCGCTTAAATCTTAAAATTCCTTTTTACTTATGTTTCCTCATTTCGTATTTTTTTTTGTTGCAGATTTTTCAGTAGCTTCTTGAAACTTCTATCTGTTTTGCTTAAGTTGATGTTTCCAATTGACCTGATGTTGCCTCATTGGCTTCATCAGCTTGAACACACTTTGTTGACGCTTCTTCTCTACTGTTTGTTGTCGTTGAAGAAGAAGAAGTCTTTTCGTCTGTCTGTTAAATTTTATTATAAACAAAAATTTATAATTGTTTTTCCTGTAGTTTCTAAGTTGTATGTTGCTACTTGTATAAGAATTCTACCAAAGAT
Organism: Pollenia labialis; assembly: GCA_949318255.1. NCBI lineage: Eukaryota > Metazoa > Arthropoda > Insecta > Diptera > Polleniidae > Pollenia > Pollenia labialis. The sequence continues at coordinate 131,792,780 of OX439142.1, read as the reverse complement.
AAATTTAACTGTTGGCTTTCCAAGCACTTGGGTAAGTGCGAGTGCCCAGTTAGCATTTGGGTGATAATTTTTTGTTAAAACCACCTAAATGAGACTTTTCAGATCAATTTTGAGGATTAAAAATTGATTTATCACTTGAGCAATAGAAAAAGGATTAACGTATGATTCATTGATATGTTGAAATATTGATTTCTAAAGGTGGATTTCATCCATGCGTTCCGAACAGTATTTTTGTCCGGAGAATAATTTGTTTCCTGAGAGTGTACTGCGGAAAGATTCAGCAATTTCGGAAAACTTATCCGAAAAACAAAGCTACCATATGGTTTACAGATGAAAACAATTATTCAAAATGGCAGCACAAATAGCAAACAACTTATTTTGAATTATTTTTTAAAAGAAACTGGACGAAAAAAGGAAAGTTTATATATTATATTTTATTATATAATTATTCAGCAAAAATTCAATAATTTAAAAGTTTATGCACAAATTTAAAAAAGTGGCAACTCAGTCCAATTTGTTTTGAACAAAAATAAAAATTAAACCAAATTTTTTACAAACTTATTAAGTCAATTCAACACCTTTGTTTTTAGTTCGACGCTTTGAATTTATGCATTCTTCAAGAAATATGCAAATTTTTATATCTAGAATTCATAACTCGTTTTTAAAAGGTCGGTCCTTGTAAGGGTTGCCAGAGTGTGGAATCATCTGCCTCATATATTAAGGAATTATCGTTTGTCTCCTAATGGCTATCATAAAGCTTTAATTGAGCATTTCAATACCATTTAAATAAATCGTTAACAATGTGATCTTATTTGACGGCATATTTATTGATTTTTTTGTTTTAAAAATTGTTATAAGTTGATGCCATATTATTTTTATTAAAGAATATTTTTAGATTATTAATGCAGGGTTCCATATTAAACTTTAGAAAAAATATCTATTGTAATATTATGATTTGGCCATGAGGGCTTTTATTATTACAAAATGTTCAAATAAAAAAAAAAAAAAATTTAAGGATCAACTTGGCGAACAAAATAATTTTTATCTCGCTAAGAAGTAAGACGTCAAACTCAATATAAAAAAAATTTTGTCCGCCCAAAAATATTGTTCGTAACGCATGGGTGAATCAAGCTTAAATGTTTTAAATTAAGAACTGATGTACAGTGAAACTTCGATATAACGAATCTAGAGGGGATCGAAAAATACTTCGTTATAGCTATTGATTCGTTATACATATGCATTGTGAAACCTTGGTGTAACGAAATTTAAAGAAATACGAAAAAACTTCGTTATAACTACAGTTTCTTTTTGTTCAAATTCTAGTTATTTTACACGAAAATACTATGTACATAATAAAAATTCACTATTTGAGAGGTAAATAAAAAATTTTGTTTTTATTATTTTTTTATTTTATTACATTTTAGTAAAATATTGTGTAATTTTTGTTTGTTAACGCAAGTTTAGAATGTAACCATCAATATTTTTTTCGACAGATGTTAAGCTGTCGAATGTATTTTGCGGTGTTGAATCTTGTGCCTCTTTCTTTACTATGTTTTCCACCGTGAGTCTGGTGCGCATTAAAAAAATAGTCCAGTTTCGTCTGCATTAAAAATATTGTGCTGCTCACATTCTGCCAACAAACTTGGTAACAATGCTTTCCATTCAGAACAAACTACAACACTTACACTGTTCAGCTTTGGTTTTAACCATCGGTCCTACTAAAGGAATGTTTTGATTCCGACATTGTGTAAACCATTTAGATAAACATTGCTCATCGTCTTCATATTCTGTAAGGCGCAATCTTTTGCACTTTAAAGCTTTAGTGTTGCAAATAATCTCCCGATTTTTTTTAAATTGTAGAAAGAGTATATAAAATTGTTTAGCAATTTCTTGCTTAGATTTGTCACCACGATCAACATCATCAATTATAGAAATTTTTTTTCTCGTATGGAAATTGATTAACGCTTTAATACACTTATTTTTTCAAAGAACCAAAACAGATTGTACTACATTTGAGGCGCTTTACATATGCAAAGACATGTATGTTCCTTTCGTTGTTTTTAAAAGGGACTTCCCCGTTTTGCTTAAAATTTAATTTTACTTTATTCTAACTTCGTTGTATGGATGCTATAGTTTAAGACTTCGTTATGTAGAGGCTTTTGGTAACTGGATTTTAATGACTTACACACTTTAAATTTTATACATACATATGTATGTATTTCTCAATTATAATTTCGTTGTATACAGGCTTTTGAAAAAATATTGCGCTATATAGAGGCTTTATAGCTGAGAATTTCTTCGTTATAGCTATAGATAATTTTTGGGTTAAAAACTTTGCAATAAAAAGGATTTTCAAGGGATTCAGCTAAAAATTCGTTATATTGAGTTTTTCCTTATAACGAAGTTCGTAATATCGAAGTTTCACTGTATCTGAAAGAACATATCCATTGATATGTTCAAGTAATGATTTCTAAATATTTTCAGCCATAGTTATAAACCTGTTTCAGTTTTTGAATAAATAAGGGAGCTTTCATTTTAAGCTGGTTTATAACCTGAGCGATTGAACATTTTCTTAAGACGAGAGTATAATTTTTGATCGTTAAATTAGCGCATATGCGGGTTTTTTGCTCGTGAAGCTGATTCCTAAAAGAATCGATTATGATACAAAATGCTAGCTGGGTTTGTGTATATAAAAGTTTCTTGAAAAGTGTGCCATGGGAAATGTGTATGTGCGTGTGTTTATGTAATTGTCTGTATGTAGTTGTGTACAGTTTTGTAAGTTTTTGCTAATTACAAAGCTTCGAAGTCAAGTAATGTAGCCTTTGCCATCTGTAATAGTTTCTACCTAATTATTCTTCTTCTCGTCTTAACTAAATGTTACAAATTGTTTAGTTTTGTAACTAAACGGTGTTACCAAAGTTTTGAGTTGAAACTTATGGTAGCCAATTTAGGTGCAGATTGTTAGCGGTAAAATTGTTATGATTTCAATAAAAAAGGGAACATTTAGTTATAGATTCTATCAAAATGTTATTAAGCGATTGATAACTTTTCATTATACTCCTAACATAGTACATTGTACGATTTTTGTTAAAAAAACTTTTAATATCAATAAGTTTTAACTTATTTTTTTAGTTTTATTTATTGGTTCATATTTATTCCTAATGCTTTCCTAATTGGCAACACCTTTTAACGAATAACAACTTAAACAATTGTTTGGTTGCATCATTACTTATATTACGCTTTATGTAGACGTTGATTCTTTACAACAAAAAACAAAAATTTAAAACAAAAATACAAGCTCGTATGTTGGCTACTGAAGATTTTAGTAGCCAATACTACCAACTAGTAGCAGATTTGCGAAACGTAAAACTGAACAGGACAAAAATCGTAGAGGGCGCTTAAAGATTTAAAGCTAAAAAATTAAATTTTGTGGTGTTGTGGGTTTTTGATAAGATGTCATGTTGAAATATAACTTTTTTAAACAAAGAAATAAATGTTAATTTATAATCGTCTTAACTTGTGTTCAAATACGATTTTTCGTTTAAATTGTATCGATTACTTAAAAAGGATCACAGTGGATTACTTTATTGTTTAGTGGCGCCTGATTTAATTTAATTGCGCAATTCTAAACCCTAATGAAAACACAATGATTTATCAATCTTCTGCGTGTATCATAGAAAACAATACTTTCAATCGGTCCAAAAATAAAGAAGTGAAATCGTTTTGAATTTGGCGTATACTCGAGGTGGTCTACTTCTGAGCTTTCTAGGGGCATCCTCATTACACCAATAACAGTAACAAATTTCAAAACTTTAATTCGACTACACCTCTGTTATCATTAATAACATCAACATTGGACTACAGTTTTAGAAACTGCTGATCTATTTCTTTTTATTTTCTGATATAACCCACTGTATCCCCACAAACAACTTTATGGAAAGGGTATTGATCATTTGTACCTATGAGTGTAGCACTTCAAAATTTTGGTCCTAGACTCACGTTTTAGTATACCGTTGAACACAGAATCACTTTCGATGTCAGTCCGTCCAGCTGGCTGGCTGTCCATGTTAACCTTGTATGCAAAGTGCAGATCGCAATTTTAGAGATAAATTAATAAAAGCCTATTGAAAATTATGAGAATCGGTGCATGCGTTCTTTCTGGAATAAGGTTTTGCGCCCATAAATCATCTTATTTTGTTGGTATTTACATTTGGTCCAAACGTATTTATTTATCAATATTATTCATATTACCAAATCGGGAATCGGGTCATATTAAACTATAGCTCCAATAAAAAACAACCCCCAAAAAAACTTTCCATATAAATGTCGGTATGTATTTATATAACATTTGAAGATGATAACTTTTATAATAGCTAATATATAATTGCAAAATGTTGTTCCCTTATGCTCAGAATTGACATTGGTACCACAAAAACCCCCTGCCTTAAATCACTGGATACTGTGGTGTAGTACAACTTCAAATGTCGTGCTTGACCGATTTTCTTACTTGTTTAATATTACAAAAATTAGTTTATACAAAAGACTGATGTCATCCAAGTTTCTTTTTCCCAGTTCATAGTCTTGTCTATATGCGACCTTCTCCGAGAAAAGGGACGTAGTGTGTGAAAATGAAGTTTTGAGAAAAACGCATTTCATCTTATTCTACACCCTTTTAGGTACCAGAATCCACTCTTAAGTCCGTACCCGTTTTTTGACAGACTAGGTCCCTTTTCTCGGAGAAGGTCACATATACTATAAATGTATAAAAAGTAAGGTATTTTCTATTAATTTTCTTAATTTCCAAAAAGTTCCTTTCCTTAAAAACCCAAAATTTCGGGAAAATACTCTTATCACATATCACTCTTATTAACCCTATATGATCGCTACTGTCCCAATTATAATTTCTTTTAATTTGTTTTGTATGAATAACTATTGCTAGCTGGGCGCTATTGTAACCAAGTTCGCTACTGCATCGCACTAAATTCTGTTGTTGACGTTGCTCGACGTACAATGAAATATTTGAGAAAAGACAAGAGGAAGTAGAAAATACCTTCATTTTTTTAGATCCATTGTTAATTGTTAAAAAAAAATAACATACAATTAAAAACTATTAATACCAGGTGCTGTAGTAACAAATGACACGATTTAACATGTTTAAGACAAGAAAATTAATTTTCTTTAATGATGATGAAAAACTAAAACTTAAAGTCGTTTTTAGTTATAAAGGAATTAATTACAAGGTGTGAGTAATACAGTAGTTAGCTATTAATTTTGTTAGATTTTATGAATTACGAGAGGAGAATTTATAGTTAGACTAACTGTTTGAGAAGTAACTAAATTGCTATCATTAAATGTATTTAAGCTTGTAATATTCTGGCATCGTTGAAAACTAATGACTAGGTCCCGGACTTTTATGCAGTTAAAATCGCATTTTATGCGTATAAAACATGCACTAAACTAAGAAAAATATGCGTTAAAAGTTTAAAAAATACTTACTTAAAATTTATTAATGAAAAAAAAAAAACGTAAAAGGTCATCTTAGAAACGAAAATAGGGTACAATTAACCCAAAAGTAGAAGTTAAAATAAAGTTAAAAACAAGAGTACAACACAAAAGTAAACAATCATGACAGTTAACCCTGCAAACAATTTCGATCAAAAAATAATCTAAATAGTGTCCCCAATTAGCAAGAATCTATCGCTTTTGCTATTCAATTCTTATTGATGCAGTAACATCGTTCGAAAAGAAGTGTCCCACTATGGTAATATTTACATTAAGAACTAATACACTAAGTAGTGTCGATATTTTATGACGAATTAGATCGCTTTGGTAGTTGAATAACATTTGAATTTAGTAGTATCGCTTTTGGTTCTAAAAAGAACACTTTTGAAGTTGAAATGTTTCATATTGTTCTTTATAATAAAAATTGGGTAATTTTACGGCTTATCTTTGTTTGTTTTTGTTAGGCGAGCCTGAATAAAACAAAAAATAACTGAGCTGAAAGTTTTACAAATAATTAAAAATCTACAGTTCATGGAGTCAAAACAATTATGGCCAATTTCACCAATTCTATTTACTTAATATTGATTCTTATTTATATATAGTTTTTCATATAAATTTATTTTATTTGACATGAAAAACGTATTTTAAACATAAATTGATATGTAAATAAATTGGTGAAATTGGCCATGTTTTAAAGTTAAAAACTTAAAAATTTTTTTAAAGGAATTTACTTTATAAAAGTTTCATCATATCGTCGATTTAATATGCAAACCTTATAACTTACTTTCAGCACATTTTACAAGAGGGAAAAACAAACTTTTTATATTTCATATTTACAGCTTGAGAGGAAAACCAAAAATATGGTTGGTTTTACACACCTCAAGTCTCATATTAAAAAAAAACTACATGCTGGTCGACGAGGAGTATCTTCCTCTACCACAAGGAATCAAATTCTCAATTTACTTAACAAAGGATTTAGCAGGTTTGCATATTAAGCCGACGATATTATGCTTTGCAAAACTGAATTTTTAAATTTTTTTTACTGATAACGTTGTATTTTACTAGCAAAATAAGAACTCTTATTTTCAACAAAAATTATTAAAGTCACTGAAAAAACAAACAGGTCAAAAAATCACGAATATATGTGACCTTCTCCGAGAAAAGGGACCTAGTGTGTCAAAAAACGGGTTTGGACTTAAGAGTGGATTCCGGTACCTAAAAGGGTGTATTTTAAGTTGAAATGCGTTTTTCTCAAAACTTAATTTTCACACACTGGGTCACTTTTCTCTGAGAAGGTCACATACGCAGTTAAAAACAGGCAATTACATACCTTTATTTTTAGTTCACTATTATTGGCTCTAACAAATGAATGTATGAGAAATTAAATAATTAAAAATTTACTCAATCTACCCGAAGCATGTGTTCGGGCTGTTTTGTGCACTTTAACAGCCATATTCATAATAAGTTCTAATTTTAAGCTTATAGCATATATATATATATATATATATATATATATATATATATATATATATATAAATTTGTATTCATAAACATATATTAACAGTTTTATTACTATTAACAGTTTGTGGCGATTTTGTGTTTAAGTATGGCAACTTTCTTTATATTTTGCTGCCATTTTATTGCTGACATGATATTCTATATTAAATTGTTTTTTATAGTTTTTTTTTAATTGTAGAACTTAAAAATGATTCTTATCAAATAAAACTACATTTTATTTCAATTTCTGAACAAAATCTTGCCGAAAGGTATCATAAACACTTTTGTTTGAACCTTTTTTTTTAAATACGATAAGAAAGTATTCGAATAAAAAGTTTGTTTACTTTTTATTAACATCACTATTATTATGATTTATTTATTCTTTATTTTTCAATATTCTGGAACAATAATTCGTTAGTTTAAACAAAAAAACAACTAGTTTTAGTATTTTAATAAGTTATTAATGATAATATCTGCATTTGCCCCTGAACATATCCTTTTAAATCATATAAAAATATTTTAAATAACCATATAACTTTAAATTGGCTGTCTAAAATAAAAAAAAAATTTAGTTACATACATGTATTTAACATGTCCATATAAATAAATAAAACATTTTTTTCATTATTTTTGAACATATTCACATAAATAATATCATAAAATGCAGACACTTTTCATTTTATTTTTGGTTTAAAGAAGGGTAAATCGAACAACAAATTTTCTTACTTTATAAATGGTTTATTAAAGGTTTAATAGACTATTTTTCGTTTATGAATACAACTCTATCAATTTTTCCTTATATTTGGTTAATTAATTAACCATTAATAAATTTTTATGAATACGGCTGTAAAACTTTCGTATGCTAAATATTTATTTTACACTCATGCACCACCGATCACATTTAATAAAAACTGTCATAAGTTAGGCAAATGGCTTTTGTACTTGGTATTCACTTTTTAACTGCAAATCGTTGCGAAGAAGTCAATAATATGTGGGCAATGTTCATTTTTGCTATTGTTGTAATTGTATAACTATTACAATTATCTGAACAACTTTTTTAAGTGACGAAAAAGTATAATAAATATAATATATAAAAGCAACAACATTATTTGATTCTAACGAATTTTGTTGTTGCTACTGTTTAACTACCAGATGTGACGAAGTAGTTTTAATTTCGTGGATAATCGCAAAACACTCAGCCAATTGCTTGGAGGGAAGTCACTTGTAAATAGAAAATTTTTAGAACAATCAAAATAGTTTTTTGTTTAATATCAAAGGCATATAAAAAAAATTTTTAAATCAACCGTTTCATTAACAAAAATTAGACAAAATATCCCGATATTTTTATAGCGGGTAGGTATGAATATTGCTTGTTGATTTTTTTTCCAAAAAATTAAAATTTTGCGTAAATACCCTCTTGTGGAACACGTGCGAACTTTTTTTTAGCTTGATCTGTCGTTAGAAAAATTAAAGGTGTAAGACACACACCTTCAGATTATGGTTTATCAGTTTTTACTCGACTGTCAATTTCTTCATTTCCTCGTATCTTCTAATTGACTGGATATTTATAGTTGAGATATCGTTAGATTCGTCCTTAAAACCTAAATGTCCTCGTTTTAAAACGAAGTGTCGGATTTTTGGCGCGAAATAGTAACACGTTACAGAAGGAAATGTAACCAACCAACCTGTAGAGTAAAGTTTAAAAATAAAGGATATTATAAGGGAATTACACCAATATACATACATATAAAGTTATTAACCATGTTGTGGGTTAATCTCGAATACATACGAGTACAATTGGAATCAAACAAATTTTTAAAACGATCTTGTTTTGAACGTTTATAAAAAAATCACTTATATATACTTCATAGTTTGAGATCCTATCTTTACCAGAAATTCTACTTAAATCAGGATAAAATACGGTGATTTAAAAAAAATTTAACTGGGAAACTCCATCGATTTCATTTTTAGTCGATTTTCAGAAATAATAAATTGATTTAGGTAGTTTTTCATAATAAATAAATAAAAACTAATTTCAAATAAATTAAAAGTAAAAAACCTTTTTAAAAACAAGCTTAAAAGCGCTAAAAAGAAAACAAATAATATTTTTCTTTAAAACTTTTACTATCAAAATATAACGTCATTACACAATTTATATGCCACACTGAATTGTCATCCAAACTAAGCGTGTATGTAAAATTTCGGCTCAATCGGTTGAAGATAACTGCTTTAAAATTGAGTTGCAAAATTCCACCCAAACAAACATACTTACATACATACATACATTGTTAGTTAAATAAAAGCTTTAAAAATATGAACCAAAAACTTATATTAAATATGCAACCGTATTCATTTAAGCAGACGAGATTGATTGTAACAATAAACTGAAAAAAATTAATAGGTCCCGCCTGTTAATAGAATGAAGTTGTGTTCACTTTGTTTTTAGTGTTTGCCTTTATCTTCGATAATTTTATTATTTAAAAATCTATATTTCCATATCTTGTGTTGCCTTAGAATTAATGTAAATGTGTTGAAGTTAAAAGAAAGTACAAATTATAATAGTACATATTGCAATAAAATAATTGTTTATTAATTATATTGTAAGTATATGTTTCTTTGCATCATTCGAAAATTATTCAAAAATAGCTGTGATTAAAAAAGTAAACATATAAAAGTAAAAACTTACAAGACTGTTTTGAACTTCAAAACTGCAAAAAAAAAGATAAAACTGTACATTTGGAAACACTGGCCTCGGTTAAAATTTAACAGAATTTTATATTTTTTTTAAATTACACTGCGAAACATTTTTGATTTTTTGAGAAATGACTTTGTTGCAATAAATGAGCGATATATTGGAATAACTTGAAAACGGCTGACCATCTTAAGTTAAAAAAAATCGAGTCTGGGAATTTATTTCCTGGAAAATATTGAAGGAATAAGACTATTAAAGTCTAAAAGCTTTTGAGGATTGTAATTTGACTTAAAATACACATTCGAATAATATGAAAATTTGTTACATCGTTCTTACATTTGATATCAGAGATATCGTTGAATTTTTTAAAAAAAAGAACCGGAAATTAAAAAAAAAACTATTTTGTTTTTGTTGAGGTCTATTTCATTGTAATTGGTGCACAACTTTTGATTCTATTCACAATTTACTGAGAAAACTGAATATCCCCAGGTAGCATTTTTAATCGTCTGGAAGTCTACTGGGAATCTCGCAAAGAGTGTTTTTGATCGTCGACGAGCTCATTTTTTAATTGTAGACGATTCCTTCCTGGCACGGGAGAAACTATTACACGTGCTGATTCGCATGAGAGATTCTTCCATAACACATCGAAAGACGCTTTAATTAATCATAAAGGGAATCCATAATGATGCATGTAGTGCTTAGGCGAGAATCATTCAAAATTAAGTAAAGAATCAAAATTAAATAAGAGATCTTCTAATTTATAATAAGTATAATACCCAAACCAAACACATTTTTAATATTTCCGCTTTATCAATTTTCCAAATCATTTAATAATTTTAACAACAATAACAAGAAAACAAATCAAACTGAAAAGGAAAAGTTTTTTGTTTTTTTTTTGGAAAATTTAATGTTATCCTTGAAATTGAAAATCATAAAAAATCACTAGAACAAATATTTTTCCTGTCTCTTGATTAATATTTGTCTTCCAATATTGAAGTGATTCCACAGTCCCTTCCCAATAACCATATTCCTTTTTTTGAAATTGTTTTGGTTTGTTTTAAGGATTTGGTTGATTTATTTTTATTTTTCCACAAGCACAATCGATTGTTTTTATAACAATTTTCTGTTTTATTGTCGATGTCGTTTTTTGTTATTGTTTTACAATATTTGTGTTTATTCTTAATTTGTCTGCCATGGCATAAAAAAGAGCGTCTTCTCTTTTGAGTGTGTGTCTGTCTGTCTTTCTGCATGTTTTGTCTTATTTAAACATCACACCCATGTTTTACATTGTAATATTTACAAACCATATGACGATAAAACCATTGTTTTTTTTTGTATTTTTTTCTTTATTCATTTTTCTCTCAAGCATTTTTACATGATTATTGTTGTTTGATTCTTAACTCAAATTTTCAGTTTCTCTTTTAACACACGACAATTTTCAATCTCTATTCAAGTATGTATGATTCTGATTCTATGACTGTGATTGTGTATTTAACAGCTTGTGTCCTTCCTGTGAGAATATGTACTACTTGCATTCGTTAGGTACTTTTCAGTCGTGCAAACAAGTACTGTAATAAGTATTTCTGAAGTAGTGTGAGGAATTTGAAAGTTGAGCTCCTTTGCAAACAATAATTTGTTCATGAGTTTGTGTTTTATACGCCTTCATTACGCATTTTCTGATTTGTTATTTTAAGTGTTGTTCTACAGGATTTTTCACATGCCAATGCTAACTTTCTATGTGTTCCAATATTTTGAACTTTTACTTCACCTCTAGATTCTCTTTTAGAATTCAAGGATGTCTCTTGGAGTACAAACTAACAAAGTTTACTACTACTATCATACATAAGTATGTACAATGTACATATATGAATATGTGTGTATTTAAATAGTTGTGCCCCCTTCTTAAACTCTTTATATTTATTATTGTTTGTCTTGTTGTGTTTGCAAACTGAGTTGGTTGCATATTTTCGATTGGTTTGGCCATGATTATTGTTATTTTAGGATTTACAAAATGTTGCGAATGATTTTTAAGCTGAAAAGTAGAATATAAAAAAATTAACAAAATACGCATGAGAGAATTTGGTTTGGTATTGAAGACATAAATCTCTGCAATAACATGAAAAAAATAAATTATTGGCTTGAAGTTTGTTTGCTTGTGTAGACACAAACAAACAGATGTAGACAATATTTGTAGATTTTTATTTTGGGTAAATATTTGTTAACACACATGATGGGCATACTTAAAATTCTGTAACCTAAGAAGGATGTTTGATATTATGGTTATTCAAACATTTTATGATCGGAATGGTTTTCCAAAAGGCTTTTTAAGTCATAACAACATCAAAACAATACCGGTAACTTAACTGTGTTATTTTGGTAAAATAGAATCTAGTCTAGTTTTAACAAATTTACACACACGTAAGAGTCAATCTTGAGAACTAAAGCCGAAATGCAAAACAATCTCAATCCAGCTTAAGAAAATCGTATTGTAAAGGTGAATTTATCCATGTGTCCGGAGAATTTTTTTACCTAGAACTTTTTGCAGCTCGTCCGAAAATTTTGGTCCAGGAAATCAACGTTGCCATATGTATACAAAATCTTTTAGTTATACAAGAAAGTAGTTCTTTAGCGACGTATTCTATTCCATTTTGCTTTGTTTTTTTGGTGTAAATCTGCATATTTAAAGTTATGTTTATAGATTTTGTATTATTCATGGATGATAAAGATTTTCGATCAAAATTTTATTTAACACACACAAATTTTTTAATACAAAATTATAACTTATTGGAAACTCAGTTCAAGTTTGTTCAGATAAAATATAAAAATAAATCAATTCAAGCTGAGAGTTGTTCAAAAAAAATATTTTTTTCCTTTCAAAAAGTCGTCAAAACACATATAAAATATGTTGAAGGGACAACAATTTTGTCCGGAAAAAATGGGTGAATCGGCCTTATATCAATCTGAATATTAATAAAAAAATTCATGTTTTATTTTTTGAATGTTGTTATTATCCTGATACAGATAACCACTGGTTAAAAGCTTTGCTTGAATTAAAATTAATTTCCGTATCAGTGTTGCCAACTCTTGACGACCAATTAGATAAGCAAAATATGGCTAAGTCCCAAATTCCACAATGCAAGTCTTATTGATCAGCTTGCTACTTTGTAGGCGAGAGTGACGAGGGGAAAAGAAACGAGTACTCAGCTTGCTGTACTCGTCATATGCGTTTTGTTTTCTCATTCGTAATTTTCAGCAGGTCTATTTTGACATTTATCTTTCAAATTTAATTTCGTTGTACAAAGTTGATTTCCTAGCGTGTGTGATTTTTTGTATGTGAATTTTTTTAAATATTTGTTATTTAACAAAACAAAAGAAATTTATAACTAAAAGTACATTTTACACAACTTTAATTTTAAATTAAACAATTGTTAAAATATTCAACACGAATTTGAATTTAAATACATTTTAATAAGAAATATGTTTTAAACGAAATGTCAAAACGCACATATACATTCATATAAATGGAATAACAGATAAATAATAAGACTTGACTCGTTAAAACGCCGAAGCTGATTCAAAGAAGAAAATGTGATAAGTTTATTAATAAGACTTGCATTGTGGAAATTGGGACTAAACAAGATTTCATTACAAAAACGCATTAGTACTGATAAAAATAGTTTTTTATTAAATTCAAATAAGAGATGCTTTTTTATACCAATAAATTTTTACAAAAATAAAATATGCTAACGTGAGGGTTGCTCTTTATTGAAGACGTTCTAAGTAAAGGGTGTTTTTTGTGTTCGATAGAACCACACACATTTAAATTTATATGAAAATGACATTTAAATCTAAAATTTTTTTTTGGCATATTAGCACCACGAGCGCATTCTGGTCATTCAACTTTTGGCAATTTTTTCGAGCATTTCTGTCCGTATGTGACATATAACTCGAACACTGTTAGCCTCCAATGTGTCAATTGTTGCTGCTTTATCAGCTTTTTTATTTTTATTTTAAATATTTTTAGCTATTTTCGAAAAATAAAATTTTTTTTATTCTATTTTTTCAGTTATTATTTATTTAATTATTTGTGTAGGTACTCAAATTGGATCATTGGGCGCTAATGTGTTAATATAGTCTCATAGAAATTAGACAAAATGTATCGAATCTCAAGACCTTCAAGGTCATTCGACAAGTCCATTTTTCGAAATCAACTTGGCGCAAATTTTTGATTCCAATAAGTCGTTGAGTGAGTTTGCTATATGACACGTAGTGGTCTCCTGTTGAAGTTTCATAACTCGCTCGCATCAATATCTCCGGATTTCATGTTACGGCTTCAGCTTTATTTTTGAATAAATAATTTATAAGCCGCACCAATCGGTACATTTATCACGATATAATGGAGTTCAGATGTGGATTGGCAATTTTGTAATTAATAAATAAACCTGTTGTACTTAAACTGATGCTAATTGCGGAACACAATTTTGCGATAAATAAAAACGATGCTCGATTTTCAAAGTATGTTTGAATAATTTGGCAGCGTTCATCGAGCGTGAATACATTAATGATGATTTGCCATACCATGCTGATCATAAATGTTAAAAAGTGAACTCAGTGCTACAGCTCCCCTAAAGGATAGCGAACTTACACCAAAGTAGTCCCGTAATAGGTATTTGGTGGAAGAGACCGGTTATTATTCTAACACTTTATATGAATAAGACCTATCACTTTTACATGGTGTTGTCATTGGAGTGGGTCAATTGACACCATTTGACCAGTCACACATTTATTCTCAATGAACGTGCTAAATGTTTGTTACTAAAATGTAGCATTATTTCAATTAAACAAGTCCTAGAATTAAATTCAAGAACAAATTTTAGAAAGTACCAAAAAATGGGTCACAGCAAGGGTTAAGACAACTGTAATTCATTACTTTTTCTACCTCTTTGTTCTTTATTCTTCTTTAAACCAGTTAAGGGATTGGTTCTTCTTTCACCGGCCATGACTCCTTTCTTTTTATACTTGTTCTACTGTCACAAATCCCAGGACCAGTCTGTTGGGACCAATTGACACAAATTTCCCGCAGGGTCATTAGATAGCTAAACTTTTTGATATGTTCTATCGGGCTTAAGATACAGCCTTTCCTTTCATGTAACGAATCTTTTAAAGTAGAAATATTATCTTATTGCTTAAAATCGGCAATCCTGTTTGCAACCAGAGAGCTTACAAATGTGGACGCTATATTTTAGATTTACAAATTTTCTTAAGTTTACATATAACATGGTAAAAAGGAGGATTTTGAAAAAAATATTGGATATCAAAAATCTTATCGGCTAAGAGATTACAGTGATATAGCAATTTTTTCAAATCCAAACTTGGCAAACCTTTCAAACTTATCCTCCATCTACATTTTCTTGTGCTTCAGTGTCCATATAATACTAACAGAAACAGATCAGCTTATTCGGTAAGAAGGGACCGTTAGATTAAGGCACGAACTTTTAACGACTATTACTCTGAAACACATTGCATTGGTAGAGCATACAGTGAAGTTATTTTAACTGCCGCAATGTGATCTATCACCTTTGCTTTAAACACGGGCATCGCGCTTACTCTCCTACTTTCGTCAAATACTTTTAAGAGATAAAAAGCAAGCGTCACTTTTTTTAACTTTTTAATGTTCCTAAATAATGTAGCTTTTGCTTAATAACCAGAATACCCCTACTAAGCTTTACAAAAATTATGCAGTATTACATCTAGATAATAGTGATGCTTTAGGTAAATGTTGATTTGTTTTTTTTTTACTTTCCTGATGGAAAACATCCAAAAAGTTTAACTTTACTCTTCTTTATACGATTTTTTTTGATGTTTTCGGTATTTTAAAAACATCAAATTTCCGTCCATCACACAAAAATACATATTTTTAGTTTAATTTCATGTCATTTCTACTTGATTAAACTTTAGATTGTTTGTCCTTAATACATCATTGTTTTCTTTGGCCTTCAATGAAGTTATTTTAGTTATTTATTTTATTTGTGTAATTTTTGTTGTTGCTATTTACGCACTTGGTTGGGGTTTTGGAAAATTAACGGGGGGTTAAACACTCGAATACACTTTTTCAACTAATGTTGATTACGAGTAGATACTCAAATGTGGCATGATGGTGTCTTGTCATAACCGTCTGTTTTTTGTCGAGCTCATTTTGGTTTGTTACAGCCAAAGTGAGGGACGCCATGTGGCGGCAATTACCAACGTGACTGAACAAACACAATATGTTGATTTTTATATCTTCTCCATATTTTTTTCTTGTTTTTTTGGAATGCTCTCCTTTCTGGTTGTCTGTTTGTATCCAAAAACCAACGCAATGTCAACAAAGAAAAACATTTTAACGCTTAACGCATTTTCGAAATTGTCTTCATCCCTTTATTTGTTTTATTTTTTCCCTTTTTCTATTTTACTTTTTGGCTAAACGATTTTTTTTTTATTCTATTGGGTGTTATTGTCAACCCCAACTCCTTTTCTCTAACCTTTTTTTTCTGTGGCGAGTTGCCTTTGTTACCATTATCACCAGACGTTTTGGAAGAGAACAATGAACAATCAAGGGAAGAATTTATTTAGACAATGCTTAATACAATATTTAAGTAACCAAATGTTAAACATTATGTGGCAACTGTTTTTATTTTTGTCAAAAAAAAAAAAAAAAACAAGAAAATTTGAAATAAAAAACAGACCAGACCAAATGGCGTTAAAGTTCCATGGGTTACGCAGTTCATCAAAATTGTGTGTGCTTTTGTTAAAAGCTTAAGGAAATGCTTTTGCAAATTAAATATTGCATTGTAAGAATGATTTCAAAAATTACCAGTAACATAAAAAAAGGACCAGAAGCGTAGTTTTATAAACTTTGGAAAATATTTTGTAGAAAGGGAAATTATAAACATGTCGATCAACTTATAAAAACATTTTCAAAGGAATTGTTAACCTTGAAAAACTTTTAGGGAGTACCTATATCTAGGATTTGTTCTAATTCTCTACACCATCATAGGTGGGCAGTGTATTAAGCGGTTCTTCCGATGTGTGTAACACTTAGAACTATTGGTTTAAGTTTCTTCGGTCTGCTGGCAAATCTCCCAATGTGCTGTTAATATTCAACAGATGCTGATTGTTTCAAAACCGCTGCGGAGGTTAGGTAACCTCAGCTCAAAAGCAAGGAGTGAGTGTTAAAATCTACCGAGTTATATTTTTCATTTTTTCAATAACTGAAATATAATTGAGGTTTAATGTCGTGCCAAATTATCTCATCCTTTAGCTCTTGAATTGTTCTTGGTTTATTGACCTACACGTTTTCTTTTAAATATCCCCAAAGATAGAAGTCCAACGGTGTCAATTCAAATGATCGTGGCGCCCACACCGTCCAGGTCCTTATCCTCAATTTCTGAGCACAAAAAGTCCGTTATCATCTCGCGATAGTGAACATTATTCACAGTTACTGCTTGGTCAACCTCTTTTTCGAAGAGGAACGGCCCGATACTGCAGCACGAATTAGGCGAGCATGCACATCCAGCAAATACGAAGTCAAACCTTTGATATGAAATGAATTTATCATTTGACATCGATTGTGTTTGACCCTTTTTCAATTGTTTGATTTTAACATTTGAATTCAAATTAAAAATGATTTGAACATAAACATTTGACATACAACGTTTTATCAATATGATGTCAAATTGTTATCAAATGGTATTCTCAAATAATAATAAAAAACTTGGCAGCACTGAAGCTGAAGATTAACAAATTACTTCAATGTATGGTAAATCATCTCGATTTTGATGTGATTAGAGCTTAATCACGTTCGAGTTGCTTAAACGCGAGTCGAATATAAAACATATAACAGAAATAAAAATTCCAACTATACTAAGAAGCTGTCTGAAATAGATAACCATGTAATAATTTTTGTCATGCATGTAGTCGTTGACGACAAAGTAGGCGACATTGTCTTTTTTTGTGTCGTGATCGATTCTCGCGACACTTGTTCGAACATTTCGTTGACGATTTGTTCGCTCACATGTCATGCAGGAATTAACATTGTCGTGCATCCGTTTCGAGGATGTATTCAAGCTGTGGCCAACTGGATATATCTTAAAAAAAACATATACATCAAACATCTCTGGAAATATATTTTAAGCGATTTTAGGAAAAAGAAACCATTTAAGACAAGAAAAAAACGTTTTTTCTGCATTTATTTTATAAATAATGCGATTTGAAGAAAAATCCCTACATTTTGGAGAATATATTTTCCCTACGCTTCTATTTTAGTATCAAAAATACCTACATGTAGGGATTTCCCCCTACTTCTGGCAACACTGGTTAATCCACACTTTATGTATAATAATTGAGCTTAATTAGATCATGGATTCAATAACTCTACAATAGTTGTGGGAACATATTTTTAAACTTAGTATTTGCAAAAATGTTAACGATTTGTTTCTCCTACGTCTCTGCACTTAGAAAATATTTTGACTTACGAACATTCAATAACTTTAAATGTTCGTTAATTCCCTCCCTTTCTTAAAATAAAAATCTTCAAATTCCAGATGGACAAGTGCAAAAGTTCAATATTTCAATTCAATTCAAAATTGATTATAATTTCTTTAATGCTTCCCCTCTGAAAATACAAAAATTCGAATCTAACTGCAATTCATCATAAATTTTAACAATTAAGTTTAGCATATTTTTTATTCAGCTTGCTTTCTTGTTGAAAATCATTCATTATTAGAGTACACGCGCATAACGGTCGGCCGGATGTGTCCTGTTGTTGAGCGACGACCCCAACCAATATTTTATTAAAAGTGTGATTATGACTAATGGGACCGCTTTAAAATCAAATGGGTTGGTTATAATTTGCTTTAACAAAGTTACAGCATTTATAAGGGTCTGTTTTAGCGTTCAAATGGAATCATTTGACACAAAAATTGTGCGGTTGTGAATTGTTGTTCGTTAATGGCAGAAAACATGTTTCATCTTATTTAATTTAAGTGGTTTTCTTTTTGTTTTCTCTTCTAATTTTGGGGTTTATTTTAAATGAGGCAGGTTTTATTTTAAATGGTGGTGACATTAACAAGTAATTCCATTAACCATCTAAATAACTGGTAAAAAAGAGGAGATCAACTTTATTTAACATTCAATTGCATCCAAAATTAACTAAAATCCTTTTAGGTTTCTTCTAAGATTATCTTAATAACATAAAATAGAAAACGAAATCTTTAACTACAAAATCTGTTCATCATGATTATTTTATTTTTCAATATTCGTTAAGCACTTATTTGTTTATGGCGTAATAATCATAAAAGCGTATTATTGTATTTTATGACATTTTCCAATCACTTTCTTTAATTTTCTTTGCAAATTTTTCAAGTGTCAGCGTGTGTTTTTCATACTTAATTCCGTGACGACAGTTGAGTAAACGTTATTATTATGATTGTTATTGTCATTACGTTCAATTATCATTTATTTGCGGGGAGGAGGCTTAGTTTTACTGTATGTATGTAAATACTCACACTAATAGTTTTTGTTTTTGTTACAATATTGTTTCATAAGTTTTAGTTTCAAAAGTTTTTTTGTTTGTCCTTTTTTTTGTTTTATAGTCTTAAATTTTGTAGTTTATAGTACTGGTAACTTAAGAGCGATTTATGAAAATATTTTATTTGTAAAAGCACTTAAATAAATTGAATTTATTACAAGCCACTTCGATTAATTGAATTATCCAAATGAGACTCTTTTAAATAATCAGATTTTAAATCTTTGTAAAGTGGATTAGTTTGAATAAATAATTTTAAAATTTGAATTAAGTGCTGATTAATTAAAGGAAGAGGAATAAATTGTAATTTTGAGTAAAAAATTTTAAAGTTAAGTAAAGGGTGCCTAACAATGGCGGTATCATTTTAATTTTAATAAAAAATACTTTTTTTTGAGATATTAACTGCCGTATTCATAAAAAATAAAATAAGTTTGAAATGTATTTTAAGGCAACATTTTCATACAAATTTTTCTTAAAATGCATTTCAAATCCATTTTAATTTTTTATGAATACGGCAGTAAAAATATATTTATTTCAGTTTATTAAAAATAGGTTCCGTCAAAAAATTATTTTGGACTAGTGACCCCCTTTTGGCTCGGCAGGCTCCAATCTTGTACCAAAATTCTCAATCACGTTTTTCAATAAACTGTTGTCAATGGTTGATATCTGCTAGATAACGTTGGTTTTAAGCTATTGTGGGATTATTGCAATACACTTTCGAATTCAAATATACAAAAAAAAAATGAACAGTAATTACACTGTGCTCGAAATTGACACTTTTTTTAGACAAGCTGGGCACTTGGCGTTTTAACATAACATTCGGGAATGCTGAATCCAATGGTACTAAACGTTTTTTTTTAGGTTAGCTCTTGTTTTCGAGATATACCGTTATTTCGAAAATGGAGGAGGATGCACAACTTATATACGCGTAACTCAAAACGGTTTCGTTTATTGAAATTACTAAAAAACCGAAATTCCGCGCTGCTGGGGCCAAATTTAAGAATTTCATTAAACGGCCATATTTATATGGTTGAAATTCCTAAATTTGGCCACTGCCGCGCCTAGGATGCCCCTAGATGGGTCAAATGTATGGCCGACCCCACTTTTTTTTCATCTTAATCATTTACAAAATGTTTACAAAATGCAAACTATAAATATATTGAAGAAAAGTCCCATAAATGCCCAGGAGTCGCCCGTAGTGGGATGCTAGAATGACCGACCTCAATTAATTTTTTGTCCTTAACATTTTCTCGAGACATACTTGCCGCTTATCACCATTTCTTAGGGGGGCTCCCATACAAATATTGCGTTTTTTGAAATTCTTAAATTAATTAAAATTAGGCAAAAGTTCATCAAATTTAATTCTCATTCAATTATTTTTATGAAGAAAGGAATTTTACTACATGAAATTAATTTAAATTTTATTGATAATTTTTCATTCTTGACTGACGCTGGGCTCGAACCAGGCGTTTTTACGGACAGGCTACCCTTACATGTTTCAATCGCAACCACTCGATCTCTTCAGAGGGGTTTGCCGTTTAACACTCACAGCCATCGACGACTGCTGGCAGTCAAATAGTCAAACATCAATCTTTAAACCAAATTGTATGTAACATTTGGTAGATCGAAATTTGCTTTTTTAAGATTATCTATTTTAATCGATTTACATTTTTTTTGGTGAACTTTAGCCTTATTAAAATATCAAAATTTGGATTAAAACCCATAAATATTTCAACAAAATAACCACAATAGTGATAATTATTAATTAAAATTTTAAGACTTTTGTGAATCAAATCAAAAGTTGCTAACAGATTTTAACCATTTATAGCTTGTTCTGTTTGCAGCTTTGTTCTTTATATGTCTGCAAAAATTTTGATGTTTAATAAAATTGTTCAATTTTACTTATTGCACAATTAAATCGCCCATGTGTATGTACCACTCAAAGGTAACACAATATTTGATTTTTATTGCACAAAGAAAAGAAATTGAAATGTGTTGGCAACATTGTACAAGGCTCTTTATGTTATTTCTATAGGTTATGTTCACTTTTTTTTAATTGAATGAATGAAACCATTGTGCGAATTATTGCTTAATATGGGACAAAATGGAAATAATATGGCGAATATCATATACAATAATATTGCAAGTGTATGGGCCGTTTAAAACGACTGCTCATATTGGAAACAATTTTTCACTTTCGCGCTACCTAAACGGTGTTAATAATCATTCTTAGGAAGTTCATATGCTCTTGAAAGGTACATTTTTGTAGTTGGTTGTTTCCTTGAATTTTTAAAGGTTTGGTACCTACCTGAACAGGGGAAAAAGGTAAAAAAAAACGAATTTTTTTAAGTTTTTTGCGATTTTGATCTTGAAGGTGAAGTTTTTTTGATTTTATATGTTCACAATTTTTGTTCTTTATTCCGAACGGTTTGCAAGATATGAGCCTGAGAAAATTATCACTTTTTTGCAAAAATTACACCGAGGTCCCATAAAAAAAAGTTCATAACTTTGGGCATCACGTAGTTTTGTTCGTATATGGTTATTTTTCCATGACATCTAAAACTACACACAGTGTTATCGATATTAATATAGGGGCGTTTCCATTTTGACTTGTCGTTATGTTTGTACCACAAAATCTAAAAAAATTAAATGAAGAAGTCAAATTTGTAAAAAGGCTTCTTATATAAACAAAGTAATGAAGTAGCGCTAAAAAATTACAGCAATCGACGCTAAGGATTTGCAGATGTAAGCAAAAATATGCGCTGGCGGGACATTCAAAAAACGGAAGTTGATTTTGAGTTGAATTACTAAACTGCTAGACTGCGAATCGAGCAAGACATTTTGTATAAAACCTTTTTTAGTTATTATTAATACGATTTCCGTATGACGTGCTAAATTCCCAGTTTTTTATATTTGATAAATACACTGAAATTTATTGTTGAGGGAAAGCTAGCTTCTATTTTTTAGTTAACTTTGGACTTATATAGATTGATTTTTCAAGCTATCAAATTTAAAAATCTTTGCTCGTTTTAAGGTACATATGGACATTTTCAGCGAAAAATTCTACTTTTTTTTAATGTAACGCCAGAATGCAAATAAGGCTGTATTTTAGGACCATGTTGTTCAACCGTTATCCCTTTTGTTTCTTAATGTAGAGCTAGTTGCGCTTTACACCAAACTATAAAATAGTAATTTATACACATACAATTTTTCGAGAAACAATTTAAATTACTTCTGGCGTTACGTTACAGAAAGTAGACTTTTCGCTGGAACTGCCCATATTCAAAAAGTATATATGTTTTTTTTCTAAAAAAGATTTTTTTTCGAAATGGAGAAAAGACGAATTATGTATGTATGCATGCGTGCATACATACATACATATGGAGGGCTCAGAGCTGAACCGAACCAAGTCATAAAATATATCACGTATATGTATTTGAAATCTGGTGCGAAAATCTCCGCAAAATTTAACTCAATCCAGTTCTGTAATGGGGTAAATCAAAAACAGTTTCGTTTCTAAGCTAACGGTAATAAACCCGAGTCAGTGGCTCCAGTAATTAATGACAATTTACTTACTCAAACTCAACATATTTTAGAATTTTCTTTTTTGACTTGGTTTGCTTCAGCTCTCAGCCCTCCATATATTGCTCATTTGTTGCAACATCGTCACAATTCAAAAATATTAGTAGTAAGTCGAAATCACATTTTGACCAAGGTTATATATTTCTTTTAAATTAAATTTTTTTATACCCTCCACCACAATTATTTTTATTATTATTCATCTCAGACCCTATAAGGTATATATATATTCTGGGTCCTTGACTGATTCTAAGTCGATTTAGTCATGTCCGTCTGTCTGTCTGTTGAAAACACGCTTACTTTTAAACAACTCAAAACAAATTAACAAACTTGGTGCCAAATTGCTTGTAGTTATCCTAAGCAGTTTGGGATTGAAATTCAGCAAAATCGGTGCAGTAGGACCAGAATTATGAATCAAAATGTGGAACCACCACCAATTTGTTTTGGAAATCACGCTGCAAAATTTCGTGAAGAGCCGTCCATAATTTACCCTAGGCCCCATATAAACACTTCTCCCAGAAAACAGTTTAGTACGCCTTACACCGATAAAAATAATGCTATCCTAACAAAATTTGGTACGTCACAGTTTTTTAGGACTAGAAATACCACTGTGAAATTTTGTGAAGATCGGTCCATAATTTACCTTAGGCCCCATAAAAATCCTACTAACGAAAAACAGTTTAGTACGCCTAATACCGCAATTAATAATGGTATCATAACAAAATTTGCTACGTTACAGTTTTATAGTACTAGAAATTACACTGTGAATTTTATTGAAGATCGGTCTATAACTTACCCTAGGCCCCAACTAAACCCTACTCTCGGAACACAGTTTAGTACGCCTAAGGCCGTAATAAATAATGCTATCAAAATAAAATTAAATATTTCACTACTCATAATTTACTATAGGCCCCATATAAAGCTTACTGAGCTGTCGGTGGAGGGTATCAAAGATTCAACTTTTTTTTTCTCAAGTTCCTTCGGGCTCAAATATATCGAGCCTTTGGTGAAATATCGTAGTAACTCAAAATTTGACTTTTTTGAGCTGGGTATGCAGAAATGATCTTTGGGGAAATATCTATATAAAGAAAAAAAGGTTATGATTCCATCTCTAACTGTTCAGGTTTTACAGCTAAAAATGTCTTTATTGCCTCTAGCTATTTCCAACCATATTGATATTAATATAAAAAAAATATTTAATATTATTAATAATTGTTCACCTTTTTTTAATTACAAAACATTCCTCTTTATTTAAAAACTTGTAAAAACATAACTTTAGTAAACAAAAATGCTATCAAAAATATGGCTGAAAACTTCAAATGCATTTTTCTCAGTTCACGATTTTTTGAATTACTACGGTATTGCACCAAAGGTTCGATATATTATTGAAATTTTTTTAATATTAATTACCCGATATAAATTCTATTCCAGTTATAATCAATTTGCATTGTTGTCCAACTATTTGTACAACTGAGCAAATATTTTAAGAAAAAAAATGTTATTTGCGATATTGAAAAATTATAAAATAAGTTTTTCTTAACACAAAAACTTAATTAGTCTGTGTTCTTCCGCACATCATTTAGCACGTTAAACATTTTGTATTTTATTATTTGAAATGACTTCCAAGTTCCTTGAAATTAACTACGATTCTCAAAATAAAATATGGAAATCTGGCAACTATCCTTATACAAATTTAACAAATCGTTCGGTTGGAGAAGCTTTCTTACAATCAATGAGAAGTTTAGATTCCAACAAAGTTTTGGAATATCATTTTGATGTTGAGAAAGAAAAAACTGTAAAAGACCTCTATCAAGAATCGATTCTTGTGGCGAGAAATTTACAACGTTTGGGTATGAATCGAGGGGATGTGGTAGTTTTAGTTTCTGGCTACAATTATATGACATCATCTTTAACATTTGGAACTATTCTGATTGGAGGAGTGGTAAACTTTTTTGAAGTCAATCTGGAAAATGGTGAGGTTTTCAACTTTCTTGGTAACTTGTGATGAATAATATTGGTTTCTTTCTCATTTGCAGAAAATATTGATCAGTTATTTCAAATTATACAACCCTTTATGATTTTTTATGAGAAAAGATTTTTGGAAAAGATTTTAAATTCATTGAAACGCCAACAACCAAAATCTTTGAAATACATGCTTGCCATAGACAATACCAAAGCTCCCAATGTTACTAATGAACTTTTAAAGCCTTGCAATTTTACAGATTTCGATCAATTTCAATCTGTTCGCATAGATAAACCTGAACGGGATATAGCATTTCTGGTTTTAACATCCGGGTCGACGGGTTTGCCCAAAGTAACCCAACTAACTCACTGTTTACTGCTAAATGGTGTATATGTTTGGTGGGCAAACAATCTTAATTATGAGCCTCTTAATGGTAATTCTGTATTATTTTCTTTGAGTCCTTTGCGTTGGATAAGCCAAGTGGTGTTACTTTTACAATCTGCTATACTGGGCGTTAAACGTATTTGTGCCAATAAAGCAGCAAATGGAGCTTATGGCTTGAAGATATTAGGCAAAACTAAACCTAGTCATATTTTCTCAGTACCCTCATTCTTCTATGAAGTACTTCTTGAATTGAAAGAGGGAGACAAAGAAAGCTTAGAGTCACTTAAATATATACAACTGGGCGGAGAGCCTCCTTCAAGTGTCATTAAAAATTTGACTAAAAAATTTGCTATAAATAGCAAATTATTTTACAGTTATGGCATGTCGGAAGTGTCATGCTCTATTACGAATGATGAAAATATAAGTGGTGGTCAATTACAACCCGGTTTTGAAATGCAAGTTTTAGATGACAATCTCCAATCATTGGGTCCCAATCAATGTGGTCAATTGGCTGTGAAAACACCTTATCCTTTTGTCGGCTATAAAGAGCAAGATAATAGCAAATTGTTTCTTGAAAGTGGCTTCTTTCTAAATGGTGACTACGGCTACTTTGATGATAAAAACACTTTACATTTTTTGGCCCGCTTCATGGATTTAGTAAAATCTAATAAGATATTGGTAAGTTGTTATTCAGAAATTAATTACTACAAATATCATTTATATAATTTATAATTTTTTTTAGTTAATACCTAATTTAGTAGAGTCCTGTGTCTTACGTTTACCCGAAATTTCAACCGCCTGTTTGGTTGGCTATCGCTGTTCTGCAGATGAACCTAATGAAGTGGCTGCCATGTTTGTTATTCTGGAGGGAGGAGTTAATTGTAGTCATGGTGAAATTATTAAAAAAATTCGTAATTTTTGGTCTGACTATCTGTCCGAAGATCAGTTATTTTTAATTAATAATATTTATATTAAACAAAGCTTCCCTTTGACTACTTGTGGTAAAATTGATCGCGTTGCTTTAAAGAAATTAGCAAAAGAAATGTCAGAATAACACTGAATTACATAATTGAATTAAGGAAGATGGTAATTGACCGATAAATTGTATGTGAATTGATTCCGAGACTCTGAAATGTCTTGGGGACTTGATTGTTGCATAGAAATGATTTTTGTTCTTACAGATTTTTTTATATTGAAAATCTGTAAAATTAGTTGTAAGCAGAAAACTTTATGACAATAAATTTTCATGTCGGATCTACATATAATTCAAATTTTGAAATCTTGCACATATTTCATATCCAGATCTTTTTATAGCTTCCAATCCTTATCCCTTGTGATTTATAAGAGTATGGTAATACTTCTATTGGAGACATGACAAAGGAAAATTAATTATTTTATAAGTTGCTGAGCTTTAAAGCAACTACATACGGTTACTCACACTTCAAGTGTGACACATAGAAAAAGTCATATGTTGATATGTAAGGAACTCAACATAAAATAATATACATACTTCATTTTATCTGAATTATGTCAAATTAATTCATATCTACACAAAGTAATTAACATAAGGATGTTAAAAAGTAATAATGCATTGTATTTGTATAATATATATATATCAGGTTACACGCACCCTTACAAAGTAATACATTTTTCTGAATTCCAATGGAACAAAATAGCTACGTTTTACACTAAACACTAATGTGTATTTCACGTGCTAAATATTGAATGCAAAGTTTGCACTAATAAGCGATATTCACCACGGTTGTAGCGATTTTTAACTTAAAATTTTCTTTGAATTCCAATAAGCGTAAGCAACACTGATTTTTAATAACTAAAGTCAGCTGTTGTTAAAAATTATGCGCAAAAGAAATAATTGTTAAATAAAAGTAAAACAAACGAAAAACCAAATGTTTTTTAATCGATCGTAATATAACCATACATACATCACATAACAACACAAATTGTACGCAAACACAAGATAAGAATAATACTTGCTTGCATACAAAAAGTACTTAGTGCCGCTTCACACACATCAAGTTTGACTAGTCAAGTCTTGAGTTTTTAGGAGAGAGGGAAAAAGAAATGGCATTCTCTTTTCCCTTCTTTCCTAAAAAGCTCAAGACTTGACGAGTCAAACTTGACGTGTGTGAAGCGGCACTAAGTACTTTTTGTACAGTTGATTCCCTATTCAATTTTATATGTATAAAGATTATATTGTGCCGAATATTATCGAGATATCAACATCTTTATCAGATTCGCTGGTCTTAAAGAATTTATATAAGAAACTTAAAACTATTTTCGAAAGTGGTATTTTAATGGAAGCTATTGTCAAATTTGGATTTGGAAGGATTGGACATACTCTGCGTAAACCACCACAAGAGAAGGCAAGACAATCACTAACATATAACCCGCAAGGAAGCAGAAGGTGATTCCGGCCTAAATCACTTGGAGACGTTCCACATTAATCGAAATAAACTCACTGCAAAAAAACCAACGAAGACAATATAGCAACATTGGTGCAATAAGTGAATAATTTATAAAATGTCGTTTTTGTTTTACATGTTAGTTAAGCGAACGAAGTCTTCATTCGTTATCGACGAACAGGCCATAAGTTTATATAAACAGAGAGCCAGCCAGCCAGACGGACATAAATTATTGACTCAGAAAGTGATTCTAAGTCGATCGATGTAGAAAAAGGTTGGTGCATAACAGTGGTGCTCAGCCAATATCGCAATTTTAGGAATTAGTTCACACGCATTCTTCACACATAGCACTGATCATTTAGTCGTGAAAGATCCTGCGACAACTGTACATCCGCAATGATGCAATTTAAAATGCACGCTGCAATATGCAATGCCTGTTTTCTTAAAAAATATTAAAATAATTGCTTAGCAAAAAATAAAAGTTGGTAAATTACAAATTGAAATGTTGTATAATTTAATAGTGAATATTTAAAAATAATTTAAACGTTTTGTGCTTTTTTAATTTAAAGGCTTAAAGCTGGAGGTCCATATCGCCTCCACGCAGTGCGTGCTTTTCTAACCTTACTTGCGTTTTGCGTTCCAAGTTACATGCAACGCTTTTTATGCAGCAGCAGCACAAGTAAAAATAAAATTTAATTTGTCAAAATCAGCTGATTTGTTCGAACGCTGCTTGTGACGCTTACAAAAGTAGAAAGTACACCTACTTTTCGCCTCAAGGCATCTACGCTTTTGTGCATGTAACTTACTACGTATAACTACACAGCTGCTACTTTTTTGACAGCTGCGTATACTGCGAAAAAGCGAGCAAAGCGTGGTGTGGACCCCCAGCTTAAAGTATTACATAAGGAAATAAAATGCAGCATCATATTCCAAATGACGTGGTGGTTGCTGGTTAAATTGGCTCCCTTCACTTTAATTAATATGCAGAAAATACAACCACATTTTGAATATTGCGCTTCTCTAATCTAGAACCACTATTTGCACAAGCGAATAATAATACCCCGACGAAAAGTTATTAATGTATGTTGCAAGGTAATTTAAGATTTTAATTTTTTTTACATTTATTTTATAATTCAGAATATTTGATTCGCCATTCTATTTCCCAATTCTAAAATTTTTTCTTGTAATTATTTTAAACTTTAACTAAAATTCCATTTTATGTTCATATTAAATTTATTTTAATACCCATAAACCGCTAATTACTCCACATCTAATGATTTTGCCAATTGAATTAAAGCCGGTTTATCCACTTTTCCACATGACGTTAGTGGAAGTTTTTCAATAATATTAACGAGGCGAATTATACACGATTCATTGCGTTTCAAATGATTTTCTAGTAATTTTTTAACTTCAACTTTCAGCACTTCATTCTCCTGCTCATTTTGCTCCTCATTCGTTTTAATGTTTTGCAATTGTTTAACAATATACAAAGCTCCTTTATCCTCTACATCCGTATTGGAAGTGCGATAACCCACTAATGTTGAAGCAAAAATGCTGGGAAGAGCACAAACTAATTTCTCTACTTCACTGGGTATTAACTAGAATTGAAAACAAATGAAAAAGGAATTAAAATGAAAATGAAAATTGAAATTGAAACTAAAATATATTTCTTGGATATGAGTAAAAAAAACCTGTAATATAAACTTACTATAACCTCTTTGGCTCTCACTAGGTCCTTGTACCTAGCCATGACATGCAAGGCACTGTTGTCATCCATAAAACCATAATCCCCAGTATTCAGAAAACCATCACTGTAGTAAATTTTACTATTATCGATTTTGTGATAACCCAAGAAAGGCACAGGCAAACGAAAACAGAGCTGACCTTTTTGATTTGGCCCAAGAGGCTTAAGGTTATCATCTAATATTTTGACTTCCACTCCAGGCGCAATATAACCCCCGTTAATATGCAGATCACATGATGTTAAGCCGGCCAGTTCAGTCATGCCATAGCAACGCATTATTGTGGCCTGTGAAGCCAACTTACTGGCCATATCAATAATAGTCTGACCAGGATCTTCACCACCTAAATAAATAAATTTTACAGAACCTAAAGCCTCCATATCATGAGGATCTATGGACAGTATAATCTCCTTAAATACCGATGGAGGGCTAAAAAAGTGGGTTACTTTCCCCTTTCTTACGATTTCCCTGCCATACTCCCCAGCTGGAAAGCCACTGGCATATACTCTCTTTATACCCATTAACAAAGATTGCAGCATTAAATCTACCTGACTAATCCAACGTATGGGACTTAAAGAGAATATTATGGCATCACTAGTTAATATCGAAGTTCCATTAGGTTGACACCAAAAAGAGGCTACACCGTGCAACATTTGGGTATGACTAAGGGCCACAGCTTTGGGCAATCCAGTAGAGCCTGAAGTGAATAGTAAAAAGGCTGTTTGCATTTGGGGATCTCCCAAATTAGGTAAACGAAAGTTATCGAGCGCAAAAGAAGAAATTGATTTAAATAAAACATTATCAACATTAACTTCCGATTTCCCATTAAGGGATATTTTGTATTTTAAGCAAGGAAGTTTGACGACTTTAAGAACATCCAAAATCGCCGATTTGAATTTTTCCTCGTAAAGCAAAACGCTGGGATTTAATAAATTCAAAGTGTATTGAGCAGCATCTAAAAAAAACGTATGTATACTGTTTACAATTGTTATATGAATTTTTGAATTTTGTTTAAACTTACCTTTTTGAAATGTTGTTTCAAAAAAATTTACAACAGCTCCCAACATTAAAGCCCCCATTGCCAAACTACTTATTTTACTATTGACCATGGAATAGAACACGACTACGTCACCCTTATTCACACCCAATTTTTGAAGGTTCATGGCCACTGTTATAGATTCTCTATAAATCTCCTCCATTGTCTTAGTAATACCTGTATCATAATGCCATTCTAATACCTTATCCCCATGAACATTTTGATAATTATCCAAAAACACTTCCCCAATAAAATGCTTAATATAGTCCCCATGGGGATAAGCTAAAGATTTCCATATTTTTGTTTCCCGATTAAAAGCGATTTTCATTTTGGCATGTGATTCGAACAAAAGATTAAACGCAAATAAGATGACATTCAAGTTTAGTTGTTTCAATTCAAATAGTAAAATTTGCAATTTAAACAATAATTTTGTAGTTTTTTACTTAGCCAATATTCTTATAATAGTGAAGATTGTGTTGCATTTATTTGCAAATTTCGTAATTGTTAATAATTTCGATAATTGTGAATGAAACATGCAACACGCATTCGAAAATATACTAGCGATGCATTTGAAGTTGACAATAAAATGAGGAAATTTACTTTCATGCAATTTATTACTTTGTGTCTGATATTTAATTGTTGTTTATTGAACTGATATTTATTATTACTGCGAACGTTTTATTTTTTGTAGGGATTTTGTTATAAATAATTTGAAATAAATTAGTTTGACATTCAATAATAAATAATTGGTTGTTTAATGGGCACGTTAAACCGGTCATATCGATGCCGTAGTTTGCACTTCCTAAATTAATTGGAGATACGATTCTTGAAAATGTTCACACAAGCGTTTGGTAAACCAAAAATACAATTCGCGTCAAAAAACTGAGACCGGGAAGGGGTGGATTTTTCAGAAGTGAGGTAAAAAAATAATCCGAATTAGATATTCATGTTATGTAAAGAAATGGATGTTTTTCGCTTGATATCAAGTTTTATTTCTCATCTATTTTGCTCAGAATTCTAACCGACATAAAATACAATGGAGCGATTTAATAAATTTTCTATAGCGAAAGCTTTACGTGTACATATGCGAGATTGGAAACATTGGATTCATTAAGCCACTTTATATATAAATTGACAGAACAAAACTTGTGATGCGTTACAAATAGTCCCTGCACTGCGTTCCACAGATGAAAATAGGGCGGTATAACTCTTAAACACAATATCATGTTCTGAATTGGACGCCCTACGTTCAACATGAACTTTTATATAATTAAGCGATATGTACAATATCAATTAATTTATATAAATAAAAGGAAATATATGAAATAAATATACATACATATGAAATATATGTTCTGAATTAAATGTACCGAACAAAAATTTCACAGGGGGCCTACCTGTAACATACTCAGAATGAAGAAAGCACCCCTGTCACTAAACAAGCCAGCACTTGGCTTGTCATCTATTGATGCAGAAAACCGAAAGATTACCATTGCAACAAGAAGAACAAATCAACGGATTAGTTAGTTTGACTACGAACCCTGCCTTCTTCCGGCATCGGATTGCTACATCAATTGCTAATACACTATATATTAAACTAGAAACTTGAACAGTTTACTTTAGAGCGCAACAGAGTAAATTTAATAGTTATGTGTAGTTTTGAAATGCGATGGAATCTATGTGACAATTTTATAAGTTCCCAAAGTGATCGAATTCTATATTCTGTTAAAGAAAACCTTAAGTTTAGGTATACTCCTTCCTATTCCTTAGTCAAATCAACACTCTACATTCTGCGTAACGTCTGGAAACCGAGCTTCCTTACCCCAAAAACTAAAATACACTTTACACCTCATGCGTATTGCTATATGGGTCTAAAACATGTCTAGTAAACAAAATGATAAAATTAATGCTACTAGTTTTCCTCAGCAGTAGCATGCGACAAATACTATAGATCTGGTGGCCCGTCAAGTCTTAAGTTTTTAGGAGAGAGAGGAAAAGAAATGACATTCGGGTTTCGCTTCTCTCCTAAAAGCTCAAGACTCGACGGCAAAAACTTGAAGAGTTTGAACTAGCACTAATGCATTGTCTTCTCTTTACACCCATTATTTTTCAACACAACTTCTTATTAAGAACTAACTTCTTACTTCCTAACACTCAACTATACTTAGAATAACTAACCTAACAGAATTAAATGGGAATTCGCCTTTTTACACGAAAATAGAAAAATTCTTCACATGTGATTATGACTTCATCGAAAAATGCAATCGTATGTAAAAATCGAAATCATAAAAACGCAAAGCGGATTTAACCTATTTTTAATAAGCGGACCAAACAGAACCGACGCAAATCAGGGCTCTAGTGTATATTTTTTGCAGTATCGATGGCATTTATATAATTGTAGAATTTGAAATACTAATGCTTCTAATGAAAGCCACCTGGTTTGTGTTGGGGGAAGAATTTTTTTTGTTTAATTTCCAAAAAAAATTTCGAAAAATTGATTTTTACGTTTGGACTGTTCACAATATAATTGTAAATATTTCTTGAGGACAAAAAATCGTCATAGCACTATTACTTTTAGTCAAAAAATCGTCAATCGTCATTTTACTGTTTTTTCTCAAAAAAATCGTCAAAATGACGACAAATCGTCACATCTAACAACCCTGGTTATGCATGTCATAAACGACTTCTGTTTGTTTAGCGTCAAGCCAGTGCATGTTTTTGCTTATATCTGCAAATACTTAGCGTCGATTGTTGTAATTTTTTTTCTGAAGATAGTGCTACTTCATTACTTTGCATATCGTCGTTGCTCCAACAAAATTAGCTATGTGCAAAATTTTTATTACAACCTTTGAAACCTCTGTTAATGATACATCTACCAACCAAACCGTTTAATGATATCTCTACTGGTTCAGAAGTTAACAAAAGTAGCTTTGTGTAACCCAATTTTTAATTGCATTGCATAAAACTTTTTACTAGCAAAATAAATTTATCAAAAAAGGTTGAAAGTAAAAATTAAAAAAAAGTAAAGTAAAAAGTAAAAGTATTTTTTAAATACTAAGTTTCGAATGCGAAATAGCCTTTATTTCTATATTAAAAAAAAGTTCCAACATTTTTCTGTACCTGCGTAATTTTGTGTTTCTAAGCCCAGTACTAACGGAATTTTAAAATGTACCAGGCAAAGAAAAAAAAGTAACAAAAACTTTATTTAAGATTCTTATTCACTCAGGACCTTGAATGTTAAATTTTATGTTTTTAGGTCCAATACTAACTGAAATTCAAAAAGTACCAGTTAAAGATCAAAAAAGTACCAAATGGTTCCCTCATAGAGCATTAATAGTCAGGACATTGCATGTTGAATTTTATGTTTCTGGTTCCAATATTAGCAAAAGTTAAAAAAGTACAAGTTGTGGAACTAAGATAAGGAAAGAAATTTAATTTACCGTATTTTCCCTATTTGGTACTTTTTTATCCCCACTGAAGTATCAAACATTTCAATATTGTAGTGGGAGCCCATAATTTTATACGTATGAATGGGGAAATATTTTTTTGTTTTTCTTAACCTACTTACAACTACAATTAATGTTGAGAGAATTTCAACTAATTTTAGCGGGGAATGTAAGATGAGATGAACGCACTGTTTATTGTTGATGTTGTTTTGTTTAAACTTTGATATTATTACAAGTAGAACTGTTGCTATAAGTCTTATACGTTTAACATTTTTATTTGGTTTAATATCTTTAGTTTTTCTAAAATCTTTATGGATGAAGCTTCCTGATGATCTGGCCTAAGCAACCAGTGAAATGCGCATAGGAATAGCTTATCCCATCAACAATAAATTTCAAGTGTTTTTATCAATAATAAAAACTGGGAATTTAGCACGAATAACAAAATCTTTTGAAATTTAAATTTTGTATTCCCAAAAATTGAAATTACTTTTTGATAACATTTTTATTATATTTTTTTATTTATATTGCATTATTTTCTTTTACACCCATTTTTGTTTATTTTTTTTTTATTTAAACATTCAGCACAAAACGAAAATGTAATAACACTTCATACTTATCTGGCAGCTCAATTCAACATTCATGTACAAATTGAAAAAAGTGGCATCTCAGTTCATTTTGTTCGGAACAAGAATTAAAATTAAACCAATTCAAGAAAAAACGTGCCGAACAAAATAATTTCTCTCTCTCTCAAAAGTAAAATGTCAAACTCAATATAAAAAAAATTTTGTCCGGACAAAAATTTTGTTCGGAACGCATGGGTGAATCGAGCTTAAGGTCTTCGTTACTATTGCTCGGTTAATTAAGTTTGAACATTATTTGCAATTGTATTAGTAACTCCTAGTTAATTAATAATAATATTCAACGATCTATCGACCAATCCGTTTGTGTACGCTTCTTTAGCATCCCATGTGGATTAAACCCAAAAATAATAAAAAACTATTTTTCGATATTTTTCACCACATAACAAACTTCATTCAGTTGTTTTTTTCGGAGGAAACCATATGGTTGTGGCTTCTAGATGGGTAACTACTACTATAGTATGGTTGCCGGTGACTATATTATGGTTAATACCTAATCCACAATATGTTTAACATTTTTCATTAGTAATACTTTTGTTGGAGGTGACCATATTGTGAAATATGTTTGCTCTGGGTGCACTTAGAAACGGTAAATAGAAGGATCAAAATATAGAAGTATACTTCTATATGAATTTGGTCAATAAAATATATGCATAAAGATTACCACGCATTTTATGATAATTTAAATCATTTGCTCTCAATTTACTGTTTTATAAAATTTTTAATGTTCTGTTTTTGAAAAACTAAATATTTTCCTTTTCCATATTGTAAATAAAAATATAAGAATTTCTACTATAAATTCTCAAAAATGCAATAAACAAAATTACCAGCCTGTTCAACGATTTCGAACGTTAACATTCGCATAGAAAATAACATTTAAAACAGAAACAAATTTTAGAATTTTGTTATTGTTTTAAATGTAATTTTCTATGCGAACGTTAACGTTCGAAATCGTTAAACAGGCTGTACATTTTTAATTTCCAAACTTTTTTTTACCAAAAGTGAAGCTATTTTTAAGGATTGACATAAACTTAATTAAATTTTATACAAAATCCTTAAAAATTTAGTTTTCCAACTTTTTAATAGCATTTAGCTGTATAAATCTCTAAATACGAATGTAATGTAAAAAGTTTTTGAATTGTGTGATGAGGCAGGCAAAAATATTTTGGATTGTTTGCCAAATAATAAAAACTATATAACTGTGTTCGTATGAATGTAACACAGTCATATCGGCAGTCGTCACTAGTTTAAATTGCAAAAGTTTAATTCCTTTCTAAGTGCCTTCATATCCTTCTTCTCTAGTACAATAAAAGCATCAAAGCAAAAACAGAATTTAGAAAAAGGAAAAAAAATTTTAGAAAATGTTCATGTTAAAACAGCTGACGATTTTTTTTGTGTTTAAGGAAGGCAACGGAAGAAGAAATGCTATGAGCACAGTTGTGCTATTAAAATATGAACATGTCATAAAGGATTTTTCACACATCATCGATTAAGAGAGCAAGGCCTAAATTTACAGTCATTAGTTAGCTAATGATAACAATTTAACATATAAAATTTCCAGCTGTTTCTTAACCATTAGCTAAATCCTTAAATGTTATTGGTTATCTACTTGCATTTTTTTTATTTTAGTTTTTATTTTTACTTAACCAATTTTTGTTAATATGACAATTTTTGTTAATACTTTATTTTATTTTGCCAGTTCAATTTATTTACACTGCCACGTTCATATTAGTTATCAAAGTTTTTCTTGGGATTTAAAAATTAATTAACAAGGTTTCTTTTAAATGTGTTAAATTCCCATTTCATACTTTTGATAAACTGAAATTTATTGTTGATGGGATAAGCTATTCCTATGCGCATTTCACTAGTTGCTTAGGCCAGATCGTCAGTAAACTTCATCCAAACATTTTATTTATTTTAATTTGTTCCCTAACTTAAATATTTTTTTAAAGGCACTAAGAGGCAGTTTACACGTTGCGCTTTGACCCTGCCTTAAAAACAGTGCGACAAGACTTTATAGGCGTGTGGTTTGAAGGAGCTAAGGGGGGTAAAAAGCAGCAAGAAACTAGTTTAAATTGTGGAGAAATTTGTACTTTTTGGAAATTTTTGTATTTTTGTATTTGCCGCTTAAACGTAAAAAACTATAAAAAAATCCTACCGATTTGCTAGTTATCTGTTATATTTTGCATATTACAGAATAATTACGAGAACAAGTGTACAAACATATATGGTAACGGCGATTAAACATCGAATAGTCTTCTGACTCTGCAACAAGAAACGCAATATTTTAATGAAAAAATAAATTTGAGACAGGCGCAAAGCGCAACGTGTTACCAGAGTCTTAGTAAGCTTAACAAGCTTGAAAATTTTATTAAAATAAATAATATAAAAAAAACTTTAATAAAATTTTAAGGATTTTCAAAATCTTTTCTCTTTTTAGGAATAGAAAGATTTTGTTTTAAACAAAATTCACCATTTAGCAAAAACCTCATAGCCGTTTTATTTATTTTTTCTGCCATTTCTGTAAGTGTATCTTACCAGTTTACTGCATTAAGTAAACAAATAGTTTCTAAGATTTTTCTATTCTTTTTTTTTTTGTTTTTGTTTTAAAAAACATTCACAAACAAAAATGTTTTAAAAAAGGAAAACAACAAAATCTTTGATTGCATGTTCCTTTGTCATTATAGGAAATTCTAAGAAGACCAAAGCCATATAAAGTTGTCTGCTTTAATAACAAAAAAAAAAAAAAAAAATCAATATCCACTAATTGTCCACCATTAACTGGAAATTATACTCATGCGAGAGTATGACTAATTATGTACAAAATGTTTTTATTGTTTAAAATGGAAATAAAAATGGAATAAAAAACAATATTAATTTTTTAAAGTTTTGCAAACTTTTTAAATTTGAACGCTTTTATCACTTATGAGATACATTTCCCGTATTCACTAAACCTCTTGTATCGGTCTATCGATTGTAACGATACGCCTTTTTGCCGATACGATACCAAAATAACGGCGATACCGATACGTCTATTAAATGTGAATTCAAGTTAAAATTACCAAAACTCAAGTAGAGCAATTGTTTTATTATGCAAAATAACAGCGTTAAACATTCAGATGTGTGATGGAAACGATTTTAAAAGCTTAACGGGTTGAAATTTGTTGTTACAGTATATTAAGAAATTGATTTCTTATTACATATTTTCCTCTTTTTATCTGTCTAGATTCTTTTAAATTGTTAATTCAACTTTACTTTGAACAAACAGTTAAGATTATAATTCAGAAATTGATTTTAAATCGCTCGATAGACCTGCTAATAACAATCGTATTAAAATCGATAATCGATCGATTTTTATCACATACCTGATTATTAGTAATGAAAATTGATACTAATAACATAAAAAAGAGAATTAAATTTAAATTCATGGTAATTATTTTTCTAAAAAAAGAGGTAATAAATATGGCCCTGTTTATAAAAAAATAAGACTGGTTTACAAGAGCTTTATGAAACGGATTTTCTATGAAATTTTGCTTATTTTTTTATATATTATTTTTATTTTATTTTTCTATTTTATTTAAAAAATAAAGAATTCTCAACTTTTGCGGGAAAGACCATTTTAAAAATTCGTTTAAACCAGACTTGTTTGAAGTGAAAAATAGTCTCATAGATTTAAAAGAACTTATTTGAAAACTTAAGCGCCATTGTCTTCAAGTTTGTGTTTGTGTTGTGTCTGCGTCTTTAGAAGTGTTCCAACCATAATGCAAGATGTTGATTGTGAGTAACACCTTAACGTCAAGTTTTTAGCCCAACTTAATTTAACATTTCTTTGTTTCAGTGTTTGACAAATTCAACCATGGAGAAGTACACAGTTGAGCAGCGCGTTGATATTGTTGAAGCCTTTAACGAAAATGGGCGTTCAAATCAAAATGCATTTTATGCAATTCGTGATTTTTTTTTTGGTCAGCATAATCGACCAAATATGTCCACAATCGGGGGAAATTTGCGAAAACCCGAATTGTACGCATTTCCAATATATCCACAAAGACTGACTGTTTGTTCCGCTATAAGGGCTGGCGGCGTCGTCGGGGTGTACTTCTCCGAAAATAAGGTCTGACAAACAGTTTCCGTGAATTGTGTTCGTAATCGCAAGATGAAAACGGACTTTTTGTGGCTAGATATTGAGGCTATGGACCAGAACGTTATGTAGTTCCAACAGGATGGTGCCACCTGTTACACAGCCAACGAAACAATGGCTCTTTTGTGCGAGAAATTCAATGGCCGTGTTTTCTCACGTCTTGGCGATATCAATTGGACGTCACGATCATGTGATTTGACACCATTGGACTTCGTTCTTTGGGGATATTTAAAAAAAAAATAGAACGTCATTAAGCCAAGAACTATTCAAGAGCTAAAGAATGAGATGATTCGGCACATAAACGACATTGAACTCCAATTTTATCTCAGAGTCATTGAAAATAAGGACCATCGGTCACCGAAGCCGTGGCCAGAATTTGGCCGATATTTTGCTTGAGGCCCTATGCTCCTTATAGGATCGAGGGGAATATATATTGCTTCCACATACATAATTGTCATAAATCCTTCTATAATAGTAAAAAATATTTTTGTTTTATTTACAATTAACACCGTGCATTTTGGCTGGACCACCCTTCATTAGAAGATCTAAGGCTAAGATATCCTTTTAATTTTTCTTAAATGAAAATTGATTTAAAAACAAGCACAAAAATCTTAAAATTATCAAATATGTACATGCAAGATAAAGTAATAGGAGAACATTTCACTACTATGTGCGGTAAAAGTTTTCGGCCAAATCCCTATTATTTCCTTTCGTAACGCAATAAGACATAATACATGGAAGAAGTACCTGCAGACCGTTGCAATAACGTTTTTAAGGTTTTTTGTTTTTGACCCAATAAAAAATGGAGCTTCCAACACAGCAGGTTTGTAAGGCAGAAACGTTAAAGTTTCGATTACCATATCACTTACGGAAGACAAAATTTTATATGGAGAGATCCCACTTTAAAACAATAAATTTTTAACACAGATTTCGCTTCATTCAGCGCATATACACATTGGTGAAATAAAAGATAATTTTTATACACTGAATTGTGTGTTGTTATTTTTATTCTGTAATATGCTCCCTTACAAACTCTGCTTCGTAGTAGTAAGGAAATGTCGTGGCTCTTCATATGCTATAGTTTTTTTTTAATGTATTAAGTGTTCGTTCATTTACATTACTGCATCCCTGTATGTCTTATAGCGTAGCGAATAAATGTGTGCATAGTTTTAAAAATTTGCAATTAGTGCTTCGCAAACCAAGAACATTTTTTGTTGGGAACTGTTACTATTTTATAAATTTTTTATTTTGATGTGCTTTCCTCCCACATTGAAAAGTTTTCAAATTGTAAAACGTATTTTTTGTTTAGCTGCACATTCAAGTTTGCACGAAAATTCGTACAGGTACGCAAAATATTCTGTTACGCAGTATTCACTTCACTTACCTGTATAAATGTGCTCTTATGTACAATTTTTTTCTTATTACAAAAATAGATTTAGGCATGCAATCATTATTTTTAACAAATTTTTTTAATACAGTTTTAAATTTTATATTAATATAAAACAATTAATTTGAAAACAAACGACAGTTCGAATATTTCCGGAGTGCGCTCTATATGATATCTAGATATTATTAATTAAATAAATTTGAACTAGCTTGAGTTAAATATCATGATTCGTAACAGTTTTAACCGAACTAAAATGATTTTTAGGAGGGAATTTGTGTTGTACCCATGATTAATTATGACCCAATCATCCCAAATTCTGTTGAGTGAGTGATTTCTGGTGATAAAAAACATAAATTGGAATAAATTTCAATACAGCAGTGAAATTAGTTTTCGAGTTAACAGTGAATTTCAGAGCTCTATTTAGTATGGGATCTAAGGTAAATTATGGACCGTATATTACAAAATAGCATGCCATTTTTTCTGGTCATATGAAACTAAGTTGGAAGAAATTTAACTGCAATATCTATATCTGCTACGGATTTAGGCGTATTTAATTAATTTACCAGAGTAGGCTTTATATGGGGCCTTTGGTAAATTATGAACCGATATTCACGAAGTTTAGCAGCATAATTTCCGGTCATGTTAATCGAATTTGTGCAAAATCTGATATTACTTCGTGCATTATTCCATCACTTATGTTTGTTTTTGTAACAAAATTATCATCTTTTTAGGGTGGCGGTTCCACATTTTGATTCCCAGCTTTGATTCTACTGAACCGATTTTGCTAGATTTCAATCCCAAACTGCTAATACAGAAAAAATTATTAGTAGTTTTTTATGTAATAAAAAAATTGTTAAAAAAGCATTTCAATTTAATTAATGCAATAATTGAATCAAGTATTTTTTTTGTTAAATATATAATTTTGATCTATTCAACATTTTAGTTGTTCTGAAATAAATTTTTAATAACAAATAATTTTAATTGATTGTTTCGTTTAAAATAAAATAATTTAAACTTGTAGAATTGTTGTTGGGAATTGTCAAACCCTGAACTTTACTTAATTAAATCAATTAACACATTGTTCAGAACGGCAAAGTTTTTTGATAAACTTTTAATTAAAATTAAAAAAATCACTTATTGAAAAAAAATTCATTATTTTAAATTTTTAGTTAACTGTGTAATTATTTTGGTACTGAATAAATCTAGAAATAAAATGTCAACTTTAAAACATACTTAATTGAAAAAAGTGAGTTTTTATATAAAATTTTCTATTTGGGTAAAATTTGACCCGAAGACCGTTAACGTCAGCAAATTTGAAGCCCTTATAAAGGTTAATATACCAAACATTTTATATGAACTTAAAAGAGTGTCTGTTTTCAAAGACCAAAAGAAAAATTTAATTTATATGACATATATTAAAAGTTAGGCTACCTCGATTTCGTTGTTGAAAAAGCCAAATAATTGTATTAGGCAAGTGATTCCAGATTTTGCTTCTCTAAACGAAAGCTTAATGAAAAAGCTTAAACAAATTTGATATGTCTGTCAGGCCGGATAGTTAAACCTTTTATTGTAATAAGCCCCTT
This sequence comes from Pollenia labialis, assembly GCA_949318255.1. Classification (NCBI taxonomy): domain Eukaryota; kingdom Metazoa; phylum Arthropoda; class Insecta; order Diptera; family Polleniidae; genus Pollenia; species Pollenia labialis. The sequence continues at coordinate 131,751,205 of OX439142.1, read as the reverse complement.
TTTTTAACATTTTATCGGTATTCAGGTCAAAATACAATTAAAATATTTTTATCTTTGTTTTAAAGTTATTTCTAAAAGCAAAAGCAAGATCATATTAAAAACGCCTAAAAATATTTTCTCTTGTACTCGTTTAGTATTACAAACGTACTAACATAAATTCTAATTGTATTTTCTTTTATTCTCTGATATTTTCCATTGAATTGAGTTTTTGTTTTAAAAAATGTTGTTTTAATAAAATTTCTTTATGCTCGTACTTTATAAATTAAAATGTAATAAACAGACGTGTCTGTTTATGCACCACAACAATCGCTTGTCTCTTGATCACGTTCAAAAAGAACTAAAACTAATGCAAAAAGGAAATACTCACACACATCCATCCACAAACACATATATACACTTTTACACAAGAAGCAATTTTCTCAATATTGCAACACATGTTGCTGACATATAAAGCGTGTAGCTACTTTTTCTTCTTCTTAATTTTTTTTATGTTTTTGTTTTAAATTTTGTTGTTGTTGATGTTGTTGCAAAAACACACATTGGCGCCTTATGTGCAGCCACAGCAGCTAATAAAGTTCGCAGCCAAAAAATAACATAATACAAGTATTTTATTATACGATATTCCCCATTTTTGTTTCTCAATATTTCATCAATACATCAGTTGGATTGAATGTTTGTAGTACATACATACGAATGTTCTCGTATTGAAGTGTATTTAATATAAAGTATTTTTCTCCTTCTTTCTTTTGGTTCACTCTTAAGCAATTTGCAAAATATGTGCATGTCATAAATCAGATAAATGATGATTACACGTCCCGATACACAATGCACAAAACCTGACAATGAAGAGGATGACGATGATTTGGAAATGGGGTGGTTGGGGTAAAAGGATGACGGATAAAGATGGTGATGATGATGCTTTTATATGAAAAAAATTACAAGATTAAATAATCTTAAATACATTTGTAGGATGATTAAAATAAATAATCTTGTATGTAGTATGTTTTAGTAATAAATTGTAATACTTTTTTGATTTTTTTAATTAAATTTTAATGAAATTTAATGAAGGGAATAACTATTTTGATTTTTGTTTATACATATTTTTAAATTATTTTTTAGGGGGTTATTTTGTGAATCACCACCTTGCGATGAGAAATTTTTTTTTTAATTTTAAAAACTGTTTAGGAAACAATATTTAAATAAGGGTGTTTATAATGCTTTGACTGAAAAAGTGGAGATATTTTCAAGAAAAGTTTTTTAAGGAATCTTTAGAATCTGCTTTATCATGCATGTCGATGTTACATTGTATTTGAACGTACACAACAAATAAATTTTATACTGTTCACTATTGTGGTTACTAAGGCTTTCTGCAAACTCCTTTATTTTCCAAAAAGTGGTTTGCGATAATAAAAAGTAGTAAACGTCATTAAAATTCATTAAACATTGCCAGTTTTATAAAAACTATTCCTCAAATCGCTTAGTCTCTTTAAAACTCTCAAACATGAGTACAAATAAGGAAGTAAAGTCGTTCAAGTCTCTGGCGTCCACTCTATGAAAAGATTAAAATTATAGATGATAGGAAATATCAGTTTAAAATTTCATAACCCTTTATATTTTATCAGACAGACATACATATGTACATAAATGTTGGTTTCTACTTACTTAGTTTGAGTTGTTTCATCTTTCTGATAATTATCAGTTTGGATTCCTTCTTCCTTCTGACTACTAAAAAACGAAAATGGAGCTGCATTTATTAAGCCCCCAAAAACCCATGAGCCATTTTCAGCTAACGCTCTTGTAGGAAATGCTAGGTCTAAGCTTTGGGATCTAAAAAATAAATGGTTTTTTAAAGTATGTACTCATCATGTGCAATGCAGCTTCTTACCCTATAATATACATTTTCCCAATATTGTTAGTGGAATCCTCATTTTTTATTTGATCCATTGCTGGTTTAGGGGGAGGAATCTAATAAAAACAAGTATATATGTATGTACATTACATACATAAGAACATTATATGCATATCGTCATCTAAAAGACCTAATAACCTATCTGCACAAATTTCAAAATTGATTTTTTTATGGATTTTTATTCCTTATATCATAACGCATATGTGTGCAAAATATTGAACATATAATATTACAAATGACAAAGTTTTTCTACCTAGAGGACCGTTACGCACAAAAAAAGAGAAAAATAAATCATCAAAAATCACGATAAAAGTTTCATTTTGTTGCATAGTGTAATTTAAACAAATATTAAGTACTTGTTTTTGCTTAAACCAGTAAAAGAAACTACTTCTTTAATTATTTAATGTATATAATATTCATGTGTAAAGAAATTTTTATTTATTCATACTAATTAGTACTGCAGATAGGTTATTTGGTTTTAGATTTTTACAATTCCAAAAAACCCAAGTGCCATAACATAAGATGTGATTAGAAAAACAAAATTTTCTCACCCGATATGTATTACTGGTATCATTTTAATCAAAATGTGTAATTTTCGTTTCAATATCGTCAAAAGTTCCAATTTTATAACGTTTTTTCCCTCTCCTGTAAACTTTTGAAAACTGCAGATAGGTTATTTCGTCTTTTAGGTGACGATATATTAAAGGCAGGTACTCACTATTGACGTTGGCCCATAAAAGGTTCAGCATTCGGCAAAAGTGTTATTCTGTTTCCAACATTAACAATGCTGGAAGGCAAAAAGTGCTCGATACAAATGCGATCGCATGCTGACAGTTTTACGCCGCAAATTTCTGTTTCTTTCATCCCCGTGTACACGGAATAATGTTCCAGCTCCTTTTAAATATTTCTTTTTGCACACTGCACAGACACGCATCGTTAAAAAAGTTTTTATATTTTAATTTTAACACAAGACACTTTTATTTGTTTTTATTATTTACATTTCTTCGTAAAGAATCTTTTGCTCAAATTTTTTTGAAATCACAATTTTTTAAATTCAATTTAAAATTGAAACATAAATCAAAGTTTTTTTCACAATCTCTATGTTTTTATTTTCAAATGTAAACAAACATGAAAAAATGTAAGCAAAAGTGAAAAATTATTGACATTTGGGGTTTAACTGGGGTAAACAGCTGACAAACATATCGAGCCCTAACCGCGAAAATAGTGTAAGCGCCAAAAATCAAATTTTACAGGAGAGAGCTTTTTCATTTTTTTTCATATAAATTTTGTATGAAATTTGTCGCTTACAATAAAATTGTTCTTGTTATAAAATCGTAACGGTACCTTATTTGGCCATGACATTTTAGGAGATGATGCAAGTGTTGCCAATAAAGTATTTTATTAAAAAAAACTAAAAATGAAATTTATGTCGCTTACACTATTTTCGCGGTTAGGGCTCGATATGCGCCAACGAGTCTACCGTGTGTACTTGTACCATGATAAAAATAATTTAATTATTCACAAAAATAAAAATTAGAATAATCAAAAAATAAAAAATTTAAATTATTAAATCAATAAAAGTTTGATTAAAAATAAAAATACAAAAATGTAAAAATAATTTATTTCAGGTAAATTTAAAACAAGTGTTTCTCCACAGTTCCTTGCTACCATTTTTGCTGTGCTCTGTGATCTTAGATACCATCAGTTTAAAATTGGTAATGTAAATACCAAGATATGCTAATTTTTTGAGGTTGATGATGAAACGTGTGAACCTGATCTGCTGTCCCGCCTTGGGGACTTCCAGACGGAAAAATTTCAAGGGGAACATTTTGATCTTTCACCAGGCAGGTTAATAGGCTTTATACGTAGCCGGGACCTGACATGGTAAGATACTATGGTTGCATAAAAGATCCTCTGGATCGTGGTGCAAATGGCCTTCCATATATCTATCTGTCCACCCTCTCCACTATTGTGGTGTGAATATATTAATAACTGCTTATATTTTAGGAAAAATTATTGTGTACGATCAAGTTAATTTTCCTAAATTTTAAATGTTTAATATAAATTTTAGTCCAAATCATAAATCTTAATTTATTATCTTTTTTAAGGTTTAATGAACAACCGACAAGAGGACGGCTAACATGGGAACTTATAGCCGTTCGATTCCCTGGAGAAAAAAATATGTATCTACCTATGTCCTACACTAGATATAGCATTCGAGCGCAGCAATTCTGGGGTCCCAGTTATCAACAAAGATTCGCGATAAAAAGTCGATTACCCCTGACTGCAAACCACACCCTGAGCGAGGGTCGCATCTCGGCTTAGAGGAGAATACCTTCTCAGTGCCAAGGCTTTTAAGCTCAATGTCATCACCTCAGCGTCACTAGAAGCTACCCATGCCTGCGATCAATACCACGGCCTTAAGCCACCACATAGATATTCAGTCGTTTTTAATCAATTAACAATATTGTTTGAAAGGTATTTCAATTTAATTAATGTGATAATTCAATCAATTCAATATTTTTAGTTGAAAAAAAAATTAAAAAAAATTTTGATATAATCAGCATTTTAGTTGTTATGAAATTAATTTTTAATAAAATAAACAAATCTTAATCAATTAATTTTGGTGTTTAGAAACAATTTTTAATTTTTTCTGTGCAGATGTAAAAACATTAAACAAATTTAATTTAATTTTAAACTTTTAATATGTGTTTATTTTGTCAAGTAAAGAATTGCTACTCATTGTAATTTATGCTTTTCGTTTTCTTTAACTTTTTGTTTATTTGTTTGCTTTGTTTTATTCTATTTGTGTTCTGCAAAATGTCATGCAGAAATGAAAACAAAAAATATTTGTTTAGGAGAATATATGGGAAGAATAATTTGAATATGCAAAATTTTAAGCAAATACACTTAAAGTAATTTTGAAAAAAAAAAAAAAAATTTTGGTAAAAATTCCAAGAAAAATTTTAAGTCGTATTGAAAATTAAAATTTGACAAAGTTTTTACCTTAAAATGCACTTAAACAAAAAAACCTTTAAAATAGACATCAACAACTAAAACCATACAAAAACAACATACAATTTTGTTGTATTTCATCTGGCTAATATCAAAAATGTAAACAAACAAAATTTGACTTTTAACGAAAACAACACAACAACTATTTAATCAGCTGCCTAAATGCTCCTACATCGACCCGATTCAAATAAATTCCCAACAAATTTAAAGAGAAAATTTTCTAAGTGTATTTCTCTGTTTAAATCTTGTTGATTTAAAATTCCTCGAATAACTACAATTTATTTCTTTTTTTTTGCCTTTAAAGAGTCATTCATTTAAGCAATTCGTTATTATTTTGTTCTGTCCCAGGGATCACCAAAACTGTTTGATAGCCATTCATTTGATTCATTTATTTGAAGCATATCAAACCTTTTCATAAGCTTCACTGATTTTTTCATTGAAACAAAAGCAAGAATAACAAAATCAACACAAAAAAGTTAAAGAAAATACAAAAAAACTTTTGCAAGTTGTTTGTCCTTTTTTTTAAAAAAAATAAAGTCTTTCTTCCAACTGTTTAAATATTGATGGCAAACTAAGTGGCTGTCAGTTGAAGCGAAAATTCACGCATTGAAGCATTTTAGCCAACGAAGTAGAGGAACAGTTACGTTTCCAAATACTTTTAATTTTTTAAGATTTTTTATTTCGTAGATAGGGATCCCTAAAAATCAATTCATGTATGAGCAGTTGGGGTAATAAATAATATGTAGAAAAATGTTACATACTCCCATTCACACACATTGAAAAGTTGTAAAAAGGACGAAATAAGAAATCTAATATATTTTATACAACATGAAACATTTAAGTTTTATTTGATTTTTTACAACGTTTTTTCTTCTAGCTTCTGATAAATTAAAACAGAATCCTTTTGAAATTGATGCTCATAACACACATAACTCGCTTGCTTTCTCTCACTGGTCTTCATTTATATTTTTTTTAGCTTTTGTACTCCTCGATTCTTTCTTCTGTTGAATTAAGCTTGGATTTTTTAAATTTCAGTATTTGAAGCCCAAAGGGAATTCTTTGTATGCTTCGTTGGTTAGTCAAATGGATGGTTGACTGGTTAGATGGATGAATAAATGTTTTTATTGTACGAAGATACATGTGCATATGTTGGAGATTAAATGAGTGTATTTATTTTTCACCAAAATCTTATGCTTTTTAAAGGATCTCTTTTTACAAAAGCGTTACTTTTTAAGCTTTTAGAAAAACAAAATGCTTTGTTTTTATAACCATTAAAGCAAAATCATATTTTTTTTTAAATTTTTAATTAAAACGCTTTTTTTTAAATTTTTAATTAAAACGCTTTTTCTCAAAAGCATGTTACTAAAAAGTATTTTTCAAAAGCATTTAACTAAAAAGCTTTTCTTCAAAAGCTATAAAGCTTTTCTTTTAAAGCATGTTACTTAAAATATTTCCCATAAAAGCTTTTCTTTAAAACCATTTTATAAAAAAAATTTTTTTAAAATTTTTTACTAAAAGACTTTTTATAAAAAAGATAATCTCAGGCATATTTACAAAAAGCTTATTTTATATTATATTATTTTAGAAAAGCTTTTTTAAGGATTCTTTATTATCGTTTTTTTATTTTTAAAAAAGAAAATTCTTAAGAAAATATTTTTTCTCTCCAAATTATTTAAAAAGACTCGTGCAAGATTTTTATTAAAATATCTTTTAAAAAGCTTTTTAGTAAAAAAATAATTAAACATAAGTTAATAATAGTTAATATTGACAAAAAGCTTTTTACAGAATAAATTATTGTAAAACGAGATATTAAAAACATATTTATAAAAGTCTTGTTTTTAATAAATGGTATTTTGCATAGATAATCTTTTTTTAAAAACTAATTAAAATAAAAGCCTTTTTTTAAATTAATTTATTGAAAATTCACATGGTTAAAAACGAACTTTGAATAATTTATAAAATTTTATTCGAATTCCAAAGCTGGTGTCCTGCTAATGCCAAACAAAAATGTTCCTACACCCAGAGAACAAACATGTTTAAATATGGTCACCTCCAACAATACTTTGTTTAGAGAAAATTTTGACCATATTATGTTTAATTTAACCATATATTGTTGTCAACAACAACCAAATAATGGTAAAAAATAGTCCTCGATCAAGAAGCCACAACCATATAATGGTTGCCTACGAACATATTATGGTTACTAATTACTTAAACATGTTTAAACCTTATAATAGCATGGTTGCGCTTGTAAAAGATGAAAATACTATTGTTATTTTAAAAACAAATTATTTCCATATTTAACCATAACATGTTTAGAGGCAACCATAATATGGATGTGGCTTCTTGATAGGGGACTAATTTATATGGTTGTCGGCGACAAAAATATGGTTAAAGTTAACACATTATGGTTAAAATTTTCTTTATACAAAGTATTATTGGAGGTGACCGCATTTAAACATGTTTTTTCTCTGCGTGTAATCAAGCTTCCCGTTGTCATTGGTTGTGTCCTGCGGCATCTCTTCCCCGAAAGCTTGTGTTTCGAGTAGAATTGGGTGAAACTTAAACATTTTTAAATTAATTATTGAATATTTGGTAATAATTGTTTTTGCCGATGGCACGGTAAAATGTTTGTAAATATTCGAGCAAGGCCCATCTATCAGGTCTGCTTACTTGTACAAAAACAAAAAACGATTCTTTTTAGTTGTCAAAAATTTACTACCACATACACAAAGCAAAAGGAAAAAACGTGTATGTGTGGCATACCATAAACGTAAACAAACGTAAACATGCACATGTAAGCAAAATGTAAACAACTTTTGACAACTAAAAAACATAAACAATGATCATCAGGCTTCTTGCCCAGACCTTTTCAATAGGCCTTGTATTCGAGTTTTCAAAAAGGTTTGACGGAAAAGGCTTTTATACATGATATAATTTATATTAAAAACCTTTGCAAGAAACTTTTCAATTAAAAACTATTTTCCCTGCAAGTTTTTTTAAAATAGTTTTTATTAAGATAACAACTCTACATTTTTATACAATTCCTTTAAGCCTCTGACATTGACACAAAACAGCTTTGTCCAATACATTTCGTATGCAACATATTGTGTATATTTAGTATACAATAAGTGGTAAAGGATTTTCCATTTTTTTTTTAATTTTTCACTGAATTTTTGTTACAAACAAATAAAAAAAGGAATGAAAAAATCATTGTTTTGAAAATTAAATTTTGTCTGTTTCAGTTGAGTTGATTTTTAACAATTTTGTATTTTTTTTTTGTTTTTATTATTGTAAAATTTTCATTTGAAGGATAACTTTTACTCTCCCGCATTTCGTTAACTTATGGTAAGAGGTAATCCTTTATTTTAAATATGTATGTATGTTTGTGTATATTTTATGTAGAAGTAGATCCATCTATACAACATATGTGTGTTTGTGAAAAAAAAGTTTTTTTTCGTTTGTTAATTTTTGTTAGAATTTGTTGATGTTATTGTAACAATATTTTGTGTTAAACATCACATGCATCTGTTAGCTTGTCAAATTTAACATGTTCTATTAAATTTCATTGGAATAGAAACAAAAACACCCAGTTTAAATAAAAAAAAAATTTATACTTTTGTGAGGCTTTACATAGATGTGTGTGTTGGGTTGAGTGTTTTTATGTGTGAATTTCAAGTTGAAGTCAAACCAAAATGCAAACAAATGAATGAACGAACATACAGCGAACAAACAAGCAAGCAAACATGAGTGAATGAACACTTGTAGTTTTAGAAAAATTTTGCTGTTGGGTTAAAAATTTCGCTGTGTGCTTGCAAAATACAGCAGTGTTTATAGATGTAGTAATTTTTATTCAGAGTTCGAGTTTGACAGCGCTTGTTTAGAGCAACTTACACAAAAAAAAACTTTGAAGTTTGTATAAAAATTTTTTTTTTGCTTCCAAACTACTTACTTTTATTATTAATAAATGAGAAATGTTTCCTAACCTTATGAATTTCTGAAGGATATTTATATTTGCAAATCACAATACTAATGCTTTTCTCAAATTTTGTTACCCAGGCGATTAATATAACAAAATATATTACATACCATTTTTTTGTTGCACTTAGCGTTTGTTTAAGAGCTTGGAAGAATAAGCAACCAATTTTATCTATTTTCTATATCTTCTTAAGTAAAATTAACCGATACGGACTGTTTTCAATGTCTACTAAAATTTTAAATATGCTTTTCAATTGTTGGTCCAGTTGTAACGGGATATTAATTAAATAGTTTTAAAGTTGCAGGTCTGTCAAGGCTATCAGCTACTACATAACTTACACCTGAAGTATTCGTTATTTAGTTAAAGGTTTGCAATTTACGAATATGGATCGTTTATCAGCCGGAGAACATAATAGTTAAAACTTACTACAAAAGTCAGGATTTACAAAACTGCAGTCGAAACTAAAAACTGGTTTGACAGCGACTGTAAACATTTAATGAATCAGAAGTAAAATTAACAGTTTTTTTTTGGCCAATGACAAATTAAGAAGTGGATGAAATTACAGTTTTTCTACTTTGACTGCAGTTTTTCAAACGCTGACAATAGTGGTGGCTTAAACGTGACTTTTCCAGCATTACGGGATGTTTATGGTCGTCATAGTCGACCTAATGTAAAAGGAATTGAAATTAGTATAAAGCGTTACAGATTTGACCATTGCCAAAAATATCGCTTCTGTTAATGAATGTGAGGCGAATAATCAAAATTCATTAATTCCACGGCTAAGAGCGCTATGGCCGTACGATAACCGACTTTTTTTTGGCCTGCAGTTATAGACTATGAATTGGACAGTATGTGGTTTCAACAAGACGTTGCCACTACACAACACGACTGATTTTTGCATTACATTTAGTTTCCAGAACGCGTAGTTTAGCGTTTTGGCGACGTCAATTGGCCAGCAATATCATGCGATTTTACGCCGTTAGACTTTTGTTTTGTAGGGCTTCATCCCCCAACGTTGGTACATTTGAGAACCAACATTCGTTATTGCCGAGATACCGAATGCGGAAAAATGGTCGAAAACTTTCTCAATAGGATCAACTGCTGTAAACAATCTGGAGGTGGTCATTTAAATGACATTGTATTTTGTCCATAATGCCAAGGTCAAAGCATAACATTGAAATAAAAGTTTCATAAAAATCAAAGCTTTATGTGAGTTTTATTTAACTTAATTTTTGAAACCGAAAAATAGATAACCTGTTCGTATGCGTCGTTACTGCTAATCTTCTTTTTAATGTTACACCCTTAGAGGATATATGTATGTACTTAGATGCAGCAACTACATCAAGCTTTATGTTGATCCTACAATTTTATAGCGTCTGGACGGCTTGTTATAACCTTTAAGTCAGGGGGACCATGTTAGGTTAAGGGTTGATTTTTTCTAATTTTAAAAATTGGTCAGATATTTAATATTTACCGCTGGGTATGTTCTCGAAATCAAAATCTAGTGAAATTCAAAGTGAACAAATTTTGAAAACTATCATGTGTAAAAACACGGAGTGTTATTAGAGGCAGTCGTGGTTTTTTGATCATATCTCAGCCAATCATAGACCGATCTGGCTGAATTTCAATATACAAATTTCACGCAGCAGATGTGACAGTTGGGAAAACCCATTTCACAAGGACCCAGAATATAAGTATATACTTCATAGGGTATTATATCAATATTGGAGAAACTACAAACGAAATGACAAACCAATTTACACCAATAACCCCGGTTTGCGTCGTTTTAAAGTTGCGTCTATGTTTTCGAAGTTGCGTCGTTTTTGGTACAGTTTTCGTAGTTTGTGCTTCCATTTGCGTCTTTAATAAAAAAACGTTTGTACAAAGTTAAAACAGAAAAAGGGGATTTACCGTTTGAGTCTTATAGAAATGTATATGTGAAGGTTATTAGCTGGTTGCAAGTTAAAGATCGTTAGTAGTTTCAAATTACGTTTACTGAAGTGAAGTTAAATTTAAATATTTTGCAACAATGAGTCTTAAAAGAAACCAAATAAGCCTGGTGCCCATTTACAATAATCGATTTTTTTGTCGTTGCGATTCTTTTCTTGGGGAGAGAGGAATTAAAAGGGGTAGACAAGCGAGTTTTTGTTCGCTCATTCGTTCTCTAATTTGACGAAAACAAATGTTTTAAGTTCGGTGGCACAGAAAAAGTTGTAACAACAAAAATCGTATAATGTAAATGGGCACTTGGAACAAAAACTGAATATTCTGAAACGTACTATCTCAGGGAAAAAGGCTGTTGATATTTAAAGAAACCTTGGACTAGCCCCTTCTACAATAAAATACATTTGGTTTTCCAGAGACGGAAATCAATACAAATATATGAAAAATCGTGTTTCGGTTTGCGTAGCGTTTTTCCAGTCCCACTTAGAGGCGCAAACCGGGGTATTGGTGTATAGCCGATATGATACATCAATGCTCTTCTTTTCGTCCTTCAGTTTATCTGTTCGTGTGTATGTTAAAATAGGTTTCCCAAAGACCCCAAATATGATGGGGACTATGTTGATATATTTTAATATCGCGCATAGTCCGTAATAGTTTGTTATAAAAATTCAGCCAGATCGGTGTGCATACGGCTGAAATATAAATAAAATACCGCTATTGCCTATAATTTCTACCCATAATGCTTTACCTTTTTAAGTCTTCTATGAAATAAATTCTTTCATCTTCATCTGAAATAAACTTAAAGAGTACTAAAACTACAAGGTCTTGGTACGATTTTTAATACTATGGTGAAGGGTATAAAGATCCGGCACAGCTGAATATAGAAGTTTTACTTGTTTAACTTCAGCTTTAAAAAAAAAAAAGATTTTCAAAAATTATAATATTTGCCAACCTTGTTCATTATATTATATCGGTTGAATAGTAATATTGTGCTAATAGTTGTTGAACGTAGAATAATAAAAAAGGACTGCTTCTTTTTGCCCACCCATGTACTCCTGGTGTACGAATATTCATTTGTTTCAGTTATCGTATGGTGCCAGTTTTTTGAGCTGCGTAAAATAATAAAGAATTTTTTCACATATTCGCGTTGTAATTTTTTTCAAATTGGTTTTTTTTTGTTGTTGCTGTTGCTTTTAGATTGGTTTAGTGAATTGAAATCCTTTATCATTGTTGACGTAATGTTAATTTTAAAAAATTGAACAATAACAACAACATAAACACGAGCAACAACAACACAACACCAACAATGAACAGATATAAAATAATGTTAAAAATATTTAAGGTTGTATGTAGAGTATTTAGTAGAAAGAACACAAACATGATACAAGATGCCACAACAAAACTAAACTGAACAGAATTCAACACTGGTACTGACTGAACTCTCAGCCCAGTTCAGTTGAGCTCAATTCAACTACTGCATTCAGAAAAATGTTGTAACAATATACATTGTACATATTTGAACAATATAAAGTTGAAACCTTGAATGTGAAACCAATTTTTAGTGAAGGCAATTAATCAAAATCGTGTTGAACATGTGGCCAAAACATTTTCATACCTTTTTTTTTATTTTTTTGCTCTCTCTTTCTTTAAACGTTGTAGGAATATAATTTTTTTCCTTCTTGTTTTATTATTTGAAAATGATGCAGTTTAAAGCTGGTGTATTTCTCAATTTTTTTTTTTTTGTTTTTTTGGTCGTTGCCATATTAATGGTTTTCAAATTTTACGCTTCATTTTGTTGTTTTATTGTGTGTGAGTACTGGTTTAAGTTTTTCAGATTAAAAAAAGGATGTCGAAGACAAATTATTGTTTGGTGGGCGTTCTAGGAATGACTTTTATACGTAAAAAAAATTAGGGCAACATACAAATTAAAAAAAAGGATACACTAGACATTTTAAAATAAAAATTGACACAATAATCATAAAAAAAGAACAAGAAAAATAAGTCCGTGTTACAAACACATTTACGGGAATTAAATAATCAGTCGTATGACTGACTGACAACACTCCCACTTGCATTGTTAATGAGCTCTATTTTCAAAAAGCAATAAAAAAATAAATAAAATAAATAATGAACCAAATAATCCTTTTGTGTTTTTGCGTGTGTATGTAAACTGGCTGTATTGTCTACGCTGCCCTTCAAAATGTTTATGTCACATTTTATAAACTGTGTATCTCCGTTTTTGTTCGATTCAGCAGCCCATTGAAGGGTATTTTTATTTAGACTTACTTACAATGTTATGTTGTGTCCAGAGACACATTCATGTACACTTTTGGTGGTGTTTGTCAATTTGACAGCTGATTTATGATTTGCTTTTGATTGCAATTTACAGTTGTTGCAAAGTTTGTGGTCGTGGTTGCAACAATTTACTTTATGCTGATCGATTTATGATAGTGGCATTGTATATACACAATATTTTTCTTTATGTTTTTAATTACTTATCTGACGCACATGTATCCGTGCCAATGTGCACTTTATGCCACATTCCCGTTTTTCCACAATTTTTAGGGGGTGGGTAATTTGGGAATTTTTATTATTTTTTTCATTTTATATTCGTCTATGCGACAATAAATAAAGCAAAAGTGATCATATGTGGCACATAATTAAAAATGGGTTTTCCACGAGTCGTTAGTTGATTAAAACGTGGGTTGGTTTTATATTCTCAGCCATTAAAATATTCTCTGTTGTACATTTTGATGTTCTTTTTTGTACCAGGTGTAAATGAGATTCATTTAAAATGGACAGAGTTAGTGGGAGGTTAAATATCTGTGTGAAAGAAATTAAAAGTGACCAAGAGCTAAAAAAAAAGAAATTGATAATAGGGAAGAGGGTTCAGAATTTCTTTAGTATTAAAATTTATTCCAGAAAAAAAAATAATAAACAAATAATTTGAAGAACAGGCGATTTTTTTAAAAATTAACAGTCGTTTTAGAAGTATTTTATATTAGAGTTTTAAGTGAATTCCAAGACCCCAGGTTTATATCGAAACATTTTGTTGTGGTCATTTTTATGAAGCTTAACAGTTTTTTGTTAGCATTTTGATTTCAGTGGATTAGAAAGCCTTTTAGGCTTCCGGGATTACTATATGAATTCAATAAATCTTAATCTTAAATGTATAAATGTCTTGATCAGAATGCTTGTAACATAAAATAAGCCGACCTAATGATCTGTCAAGTATGATTTTTCAGCCTTGCCTGGTGGTGTTAAATTCACGTTCTAAAAAAATAACTATCGATTTTCATTACATGCCTTAAAATTTTGATTTTAATAACTGAATTGAATAAAAACTAAATTGTATGCAAGATAATTTTAAATATTTTAAAACAAACGAATAAAATCAAATTCAACTTGGGATGCAGCATCGTTCTTAAAAATATCGATGTTCCCACGATAAAGATATAATTTTCATCATAAAGTCCTCGTCCATATTATGAAACATTTGCTTCAAACATTTTTTCAATTCTCTTTTAAAACTACATTCGGGTCCACATTTGTTTTGCAGCAATTATTTTCTATGCCCCTTTCATCGTAAAACTTAAATGTTTCACAGCAACTGCCTTATAATGTGGTCGAGGGCTAAATAACTTAATATGTATAACTTTATTTTTGACATGGTGGAAAACTGTTTGCAAAATATCAATAAGTTTTAAGCTTTTTCTGATACTTTTTATGTCCTGGCGTATTAATATCGAATAAAGGTCGAACCTAAATCTGTAGCCAAAAAACTGTACATTTTCTTTGACTCTTCGTCTGCCTTGAATTTTATTTCATGTTGGTTATTAGAATAATTACAAAACCAAAAATCAGTACAGGAGTGACGTAGAAAAGTCGTAACTCGTAAGGAAGGAAATGTGAAAACTATTTTGTTAAATTCCCGATATTGATAAAGTTCGGAAAAACCCACCTGACGCATTTAAAAGTAAAGGCACGGCACAAAGAATCCGTCGTACTTTGCACGTTCCCAATGAACACTTTGATTAAGATTATTTAATAAGCCGTTTTTGTAACAAAACTTAATTAAAGTAGATTTTTAATGGGAATTTAGGATATTTTGGAGTTTTTTTTTTGTAATTAATTTTGCTTTATAAGGCTCAGACGTGTCTTGATGTTGTGTATAGAGGTAAAATATTTTGGCCCTATGCAGTAAGCTTGTTCTCCATTTAATCTGCTTCAGACAACACAAAAATATTAATTAAAACCAGTCCAAAAACAAACTGATATCTTTCAATAACTTAACGTACGTTATAAGTTACAATTGCCCAACTTTAGTTTTTTGCGTATATTAACTTAGTTTGCAGTTGAAAAAGCGACGTGCAATGCTATGTTCGCACGGCATCTTGAATTACGTTTTTCGCTTTATACATATATATATATATGTATATATTTTCAAGTTTTCAAATTGAATATATGTACACAGAAAACATTCTTGCTAATTTTTTTACAATTAAAGCATTTATCAAAAGTAAAATCAGTTTTAATTAAAAATTTAATCAAGTGAATTAAACGTTTAATCAAGCGAATTAAGCGTTTAGTCAATTGAAATAAACGTTTAAATGATAATTTTAATTTGCTAGTTCTAATTTAATGTTCTAGTCTTTTAAAACTGTGAAGTATTAAATTTTATTCCGATAGCATTATTTATTACGGTTTTAGGCGTAGTAAACTGTTTTCCGGGACTGTGACTTATGTGGAGCTAATAGTAAATTATGGTCCGATCTTCACGAAATTTTACAGTATGATATCCGGTCGAATAGAACTAATTTTTGCAAAATCTTATAGCATTCCGTGCATTATTCCACTATTTATGTTAGTTTTTTTTTACAAAATATCTCATAACCGAAATATGTATCCATATGTCCAAAAAACACATTTAGGGTACATTTTTTTCCAAAGTGAGTATTGATTGTTGTTGTTAGGGCCAATTATAATAAAAATCCAAAAAATTGGATTTTTTGGTTACCAAGTAAAAACTTGTAGCGAAAGGGTTAAAAAGAGGAGAAAAAGTATTTTTACATTATAATTTTATTCATGTACATACATATGTAGGTTTGGTACATACATGTCATTGCATATGCTAGCCTTACTGAAAAATTAAAGCGTTTAAAATCGAATGGCCTTTCGGTTGGCATCATTTAGATCCGAGGTATCAAAACATTTTCTCATTTGTACTTTCCTTAAAGTATTGTTGCTCGATGACGTTATTCATCAGGTTTTTTACCGTAAGTCGGTTGCCATTCCAAACAGCGTTGCCGTTGTGACACTAAAGTATCACTTTTGACCGTTTTTCATGCCTATGACACTTTTTGTGACCCTTTTTTAATTTATAATATAAGTTTCCATATTCCTTACGAAAGCTCTTATGAGTTTTGTGAACATACATATAAAAATTGGTAGCATGCCGTAACGTCCAGTGTTCACGGACATTATTAACAAACAAACTTAAAATAGAAACATGTGAGTCCATGCTTTCCTCTCTCAACTTGCTCGAATCGGACTTGGAAGAATCGACTCCAAGTGAAGAATTATTTACAAAAAAAGGAAAAGTATTTTTAAAAAGAGATAAACATTATCAAAGGTTTTTGTAAAAGTAAGTTCTTTTTTTGATAATATGATTTATATTGAAATGTACCTGTGAAGTGCATTTTAGTTTTAACATTGATTTATAATTCAAGTATGTGAAATTACGTAATTTAGGATTTCGTATACATTCCGAGTTCATAAAATTCATATTTTATTTAAATATTTTATAAATATCTGATTTCGGCGATTTGTATAGATTTTGTTTATGTAAAGTGAGAAATGTCCGCCCCTACTTCTCCCATAAATTCCAAGTTCAATTATTTTAGGTAATTTTTGCCACATTTTATTGCGCTGTTAAAAATAAATTTAATTTATTAATTTCTTTGGGCAAACTTGGAAAACCGCTTTGTTTTCCAATATTTAAGGATACAATTTTAATAAATTTCTTCTTTTTCTTGAAAATATTAACAATAAAATGTTCCTCTTTATAATCTTTTCCAAAAATCGCTAATGTATTTTCCTTGTAAGTCAATTAAAATTTTCATAAAAGAAAGAGAAAAAACATTAAGGTCTTTTTTTCACTGCATTGTCCTTCAAAAGCCTTTCAATCTAAAGTTTAATTTGGACAATCAATGAGCAGTTCACTTCAACACAATTGCTGCATCATACTGTAGTAGTGTGGTTGGCATCTTTTATCAAGTATAATATAATTATGACCCCATTACAAACTTTGTTTAAGTTAATTTTTCTAAAAAGGAACAAAAACACTCTTGTTGCAAACTAAATTAAAAAAAGTGGTAAAAATGTATAAAACTCTTTGAAATAAAAAAATAAAGGAAAAAAACTCATACAATTAAAGTTTCTTCATTAAAAAATACTTGGAAGTGTTTTTTATTTTGGTCATTTTGGTAGAACATGCAGTTTCCCTTTTATTGCGGAACTCACAGTAGAATACATTTAATACTTTCATACAGATCACAAACACATGCTTATACTTTTACCAAATGCAGTTTTCTAAATAAAAAACTTTATTTTGTTTTTTATCCGCAAATAGTCGTACTAGTTGAAATACATTCAGTCAGCCAGTCACTCATTCGTTTATCCGTTCACAGCTTCTACCATCTTTGGTATCCTCTTTTTTATGGTCTTGTTTTTCTATCTTTTTAATTTGGGGGTTACACCAAAAAATTGTGTTCTATGTAAAAGTTGTGATCAATATTAAGGAAAAATATTGTTACGAAATTAGATTTATCTAAGAATTATGAATAGTTTTTATTATAAGTTATCTTGTAAATTATAGTTTATATCGGATTAGTTTAAAATTGCTATAAGCTCCACTCTGACTTTATAGCCGGGAGGGAAATATAATGGGCTATTTTTCTCTTCCCTCTCACCAATAAACTCAGACTTTCTGAAAGAAAACTTGTAAAGTGTGAATCCAGACTTTAGTTTGTTTTAAGACATTAAAAGGTTCAGTTCGTTACTAACAAAAGAGGATACACTTTGTGATAATTAGTTTTAATACAGCTTATTAAGCTAATTAGAGGCCAATAAATCAGAGCAAGTTAAACTATCTTTTTGGTTTAAAATGTGTTTAAACCAACAACTCTAGAAATCAGTAAACATATAAACCATCTTTAAACGCATAAAATTGGGCGTTTAAACCACCAATACAGACCACATGAATTTGATAAGATTTATCTTAGTGCTGTCCCATGTAATTTTTTTAACTATATATAATACATGGGACACTGATTTATAGTTGTTGAGTTTAAACTGCATATAAATATAGGTTTAGTCCAACTAAACCAGCGTTTTAACATTCACTAATTTATTAGCCATAAGTGTGTTTATGAATAGAATGGGAATAAACCGAAACTCGGTTTATAAAGTAAACAAAAGTAACAATAATTTTAAAATCAGAAAAAGTTTTTACTGTGGAAGAATTCTTAAATTTCCTAAAATTGAAATAAAAAATATATAAAATTTAAGAAAAACTTTTGTATACCCTGTGGCGAAGGGAATAAAAAGTAGTTATCTATCAGAATTAATTCTAAATGTTATTTAAAGAAATTCTAAAAAATACAAAAGTGATATCAATATAAAATTTGAATCCAGAGCCGATGGCTTCTGGTTGACTTTATGCCAGAATAGAGGTTGGTCACCAAAATTATCTTGGAGATCTTCAATTTTTAGGTCCCATATTTCCTTGAGGTTTCCCGGTGCATATGCAAAACTCTTGGGTAATCAAAAGTTAACTAATCTTTGAACCTTACCCTTGCACAAAAAAAAAAAAAAACTCCAGTCAGCGTACGAGAAAAAAACGGACCTCAGATTCGGATGAAGCGTATGGAAATACTTATAGCTGGATAGGTCTTCTCAAGTTTTTATCATAATTCTATTGACTTTGAAAATTTGATGAATTTATTTTAATAATTTTAAAAACAAGAATTGGGGAATTTTTAGTTCTTATTATTTTATTTTTTAAACATGAAAATAAAAAGATGTATGTTTTTCCTACACAAAACAATTAAAACAAGTTTTTATGGATTCAATATCGAACAATGTTATTTTAACAGAAAACAATATTAAAACAACGTGATTTAATGGTATTTTAAAAATTTTCATTAAAAATTAATATGAAATAATTTTATTTTAAATAAAATCCACACTTTTGCAGTAATTCGCTATGATTTTCAATCTACATTGTGCCATGTTAATTTTACATTGGTATTGTTTTCTGTATGCTAAAATCCACATTTTTCTTTGAGTTTAAATTTATAAATTTGAAATGTTATATGTTGCTAAAGTTGTGGCCCACTTAATTCTGGTATGGTCCTTGTTATGTACTCCGTTTGATGTAAAAGTTTGTAAAAAGCACATACACGAATTACCAACCAACAGAAACAAGAACCAAACTTTGAATATAAAGTTTATCCTTATTTTAGTTTTTTTTCACTATTCTACTTCTTCGTACTTTGTATGACATTTCTCCTTCAAGTATGTTCATACGAATTAACGAGAGAATGAATGTATGTGTGTGTATGTATGCAGTGAGTACTCTGTCAATTGGTTTCCTTGTTTTTTTGCTGTTTCATGAAGATGTTGTTGTTGGTGTTTTCGGTTTTTGACCGTAACGGAAAACAAATTAAAAATTCAAAAAGTGTTTCCTTTTTTTTGCTTTTTCAACTCGTATGTTTGTTTTAAGTGTATGTGGGAGAGTGTGAGCGGAAGTAGGAAAAGGATTAACTGATAATAAGTTAGTCATGTGCTAACGATTGAACTGTAATAATGATTGCAACCAACCCACCAACCAGTCAATTAAGCATGATGTTCAGAGTTGATAATGATGAAGCTGATGACTAAAACACAATATTCGTTGACAATTTATATTTTTTTGTGTTGTTTTTTGTAAGTTTTTCTTTTTTTTAAATGTTTGAATGTTTATTAGGGCCAGCAAAAAATTAAAACTTCAAGTATTTATTTTGCTAGTTTTTTTTTGTATTTTAACAAATAAATTGTGCAAATTAAAAGTGGTTAAAAATTTATTTCGTAGTGTTTTTATTTAACTGCTGTAGTATTTTAAACGTTCTACATGTCATAACTTGATGGCACATTTTAGAAATATATGCACTTAAATTAACAATAAACGTATTTTTTTTTACAAAGGCAATTCAACTCAGTTTTTGTTTTTGAATTTTGTCATCAATTCTAGTTAAAAATTACTTTCAGCCTGTTCAACGATTTCGAGCGTTAATTACATTTAAAACAAAAAAAATTCTAAAATTTGGATTTGTTTTAAATGTAATTTTCTATGCGAACGTTAACGTTCGCAATCGTTGAACAGGCTGTTTTACTTTCCAGCAACAAAAGAAAAGAGTTATGTAAGCTGTGTGAACAAAGTATAAAACGCAATTTTGATATAATGGGATGACATTTCGGCATCACAGATATCAAGGTCAGTGCGGTGACTCAGTTACATAGGAGAAAGGACTCATTAGGACAATTTCAATGGGATTGGCTTTTGTCAAAGTAAGAGAATATTATTATTTACTTACCCGTCACACATGTTTGTTTTACTTTTGTTGTATTCCGCCCTTTGCTTACAGAATAACTCTCAATTATAAGACACCAACAGCATGCCCGATATGGTTTTCGTACTTTGGAAATTCGATGTATTTAACTAAATATTTCAAACAAAAAGAATATGGGAATTTTTGCTTTTTATTTTACTTTTTTAAAATATGACAAAATTGTATGATGCATCAATATAAATATGTATTTTTCTATGAGTGTATGTACCAGTACTGCTAATAGCAGATAATTTTCCCTTTCTCTCTTCGTTAATTTTTGCTTTTTGCATTCGCATTCACATTCGCTAAAAAGTGTACCTAGAAAAATCAATTCCACCCTTAAAACTAAGAGAAATTAAATCATAAAATTTCTAATTTTTAATTTTTTTAGGAAAATCTTTTAAGAATACATTTATGAAATAATTGTTTTTTTATATTTTCAGTTAAGGGGAACTGAAGTATATATATTTTTTTAAATTCTACAGATTCTTCGCTTTTATTTGATACCGAATTGGGGGAAAAAATATTAAATACTTAATTATTTAATATCTTTAGTTTTTTTAAAATTTTTGGTTGACGGTTTCTGATGATCTGGCCTAAGCAACCAGTGAATTGCGTATAGGAATAGCTTATCCCTTCAACAGTAAATTTTAGTGTTTTTATCAAGAATAAAACTTGGGGATTAAGCATGATAAACAAAATCTTTTAAATTAAATACTTATATTAAAAAAATTTATTTAAAATAAATATTCTTGAAACATTTTATGACCTTAAAAAAAGACAAAAGATGAGAAAATAAAAAAATCAAGCACGCAGTTTGACTAAGTTTTGTCTCTAGATTAAAGTGGCGTTTCTGTCAAAAATAAAAATTATAAATTTTTCACACAGTGTTATTTTATTATGTTTATATGGGTGTGCAAATCATTTACATATTAAAATGTTATATTAATAAATAAATTTATTTTGGTATGTTTTCTTGTTGTAAATTAATCCTTTCATTATAAATGCCTTAATTATAATATTTACAAAATGTAAACAAAGTATATATTTGTAAGCTTGTTCCTAAAAACATTACATTTTTAACGTTGGGAAAAGTGGAGGGAAAATGTTTTTGGTTGTAGGGAAAAAAGGATTTTTTTCTAAACACGGTGGGATTTTTTTTAAATTTCTCCTGGCATTACTAGTGTGTACAATCTTTTGGCCTACTACTATGTTCACACTTGAGTTTTTAAACGCGTTTAAGAAAAATTTTCATTAAGTTAATCAAAGCCGTTCACATTACATTTGAGATGATTAAGATGATTAAGAAAAAAACACAACAAACAAATTTTTATTTTTTTTAAAGTATTAAAAATGGATAAAAATACTTTTATCAAAAGATTATTTTAATGATGCAATTGTGAAAATTTATGAATTATTTAGGGGAAAAAATAAAAACATTAAGCAGAAATCGTGGCCGGTTGTACACGTTCATATTGCCGTTTCTACATTATACTCAGTTTGAGGTTTGTTCAGTAGATTCCATGTGATTAATGAAGTGACTTAGTTGTAATCATGTCAAATTGAAGTGATTAACAAATCACTTCAATGTATGGGAAATCATCTCGATTTTTATGTGATTAGAGCTTAATCATGTTCAAGTTGCTTAAACGCGTTTAAGAACCCAAGTGTGAACAAAGTATAAGATCAAAGCCCATAGAAAATGTTAAGCTCCAAATGTTTTTAAGCGTTTTATTTTTCTTGATATTCAGCTGAAATAAAAATGTTTATTGCAAGAAAATTCCTGTAGCAAAATTTTGTTAGAACTGATCTATATTTGACCAAAGCTCTATTGTAAACACCAATTCCAAAAATTACTTTCAAAGGCACAATATTTTAATGAATTTTGGTATCGAGACATAACTTTACCCAAAGAAATTTTATAGAATAGGTCCAGAGTTCACCATAAGCCCAACAGTTCCTTCAGAAAATCCGTTTAGCACGAATAAATATTGAACAACTATTGATATACATACGTATGTTTATAGTTATTAACGTCTAATAAAGGGTGCACTTACGCAACTTACTTTTAAATAAAAATTCCTATAAATAATGCTATTTGAATTAAATTCCTTACCAATTATCCAATTGGCTTAAACTAAAGCCTTACTAAAAAAAAAAATTTATTGTTAGGTCTATCAATCCCTATAGATAAAAAAATAACCCCACTACTTAACATTTAAGCATTTGTGCATGCATTCACATACAAATCCAGCCCCTTCTTATAAATAACTTTAATTTTTTTCGTATATAAGTGTGTCCTGTTGTTGACTATTTTGATGAGGATTTTGTGAAGTATTTATAGTTAGATGATGTTTTTTTTATTAATTTCTGCTGGTTGTTTAATTATTTTATTTAACTTTATTCTTATTCAATCAAAAGTTTTGTTTTTATCTAAAAAAAGGTTTGTTAAACTTTTATCTGTATCTTCATAGATGACAAAAACATTCATATTTAATCTCTAAGAATTGAGTTAAATAGAAACGAAATACTAGTGTGCGATAAATAGAGTTTCCTCGATGATATCTTAAATAATAGTCATAGGGATATTCAAAGGAATACAAAAGGAATGAGGGGGAAACAATCTGATATTATTACAAATAATACCCAAAGCCATTTAGATACACAGAAAAAAATAACAAGAATTAGTTTGTAATTACTAAATTTTTTTTAAGATTTTCTAATATTCTTATTATTCATATTAACAATTTGTAGTAGTTGATAAAATAAAACAATTTTCTTTCAATAATTTTCAATACAAAATGAAAAAACTCAATATTTTTTTGCTTTAATCTCGTAAAGAATAAGAATAATCTGGGGTAAGTACAACTATTATTTCAAATTTCTTATCGAAATTTTAACGCGTTTTTATTTATTTTATATATCAAAATAAAATTAATGATTGTGTCAATAATCCGTTTTGTGCAGGTGTTAAAATCTATAAACTTCTAAGTTTGTTTCTATTAAATATATTTGTGATGACTAGGGTCATGATTTTATGCAGTTTAAATCTAGTTTTATGCGCATAAAGCATTCACAAAAATAGAAAAATATGGGCTAAAAATTTATAAATTATGCACTTAAAATTTTTCTTAACACATTTATTAATCATAAAAAAACATTAAAATAACATAAAAACCCTAAAAAATCAGTATCATTAACAAAAATAAGGAACAATAAAAAAGCAGAAGTAAAAATACAGTAAAACACAAAATATAAAGTATAACAATCAGGTAAATATTTGAAGCTTCATATAAAATGAATTAAGAACAATACTTTATCCGAGCTTTAATATTTGGTAAATTTGTTATTTTTGTTTGATACTTCGAAATTAATACACAACTGATTCCAACCACTTTCCCCACCTTGCAGTTAGTGGGTACTTCTCCTAATATGCGACAAAACGCGATGTGCTTTGGAAAACATTTATTCACGTAAAATCATTTCATGCAACACGGTGCATCGCAAAATACAGGAAATAAAAAATGCACCAAAAATATGCAATGTCAGCAATATATGCAAAAATATGCATTTAAAGCAAAATATGCAAAAATATGCACTAACAAATTTATGCTATTTTATTTAAAATTTCTTGATTCGAAAAGATGTTAAGTTTATGTTGATCTCAGATTGACGAGAACAAATGTGCATTTGCATAAAAATCCGGGCCTTGGCGTTAACATGAGCAACAAAACGAATTTTTAATATGGCAAATTTATAATATAATTGTTTATTTGGTTGCTTAAAAATATTTCTTTTAATGTTACAAACTCATTGTTAAAAATATTTGTTGAAAGTGAACGATTTTAAAAAACAAAAGCATTTTTATATTTACAAAATTGGTTGTTGGTGCTTTTTCAATTAAAACATTCATTTTATTAACGACTATGGTATTCAATATGACAATTGATTTGTCGGAATTTTTTCTGTGTAGCATTACATGAAAATATTAACTGATGAGTTTCTAATGAAGAGGTATTGCCTGTCCGTCTGCCCTATTTTAAACACATTATAGGATCAATGGGTAAATACGATACTAGACAGTGTAATGAGAGCGGAAATCTTCGCATCTGCGTTTCCCCCAAAAAATACACATAAGATGTTGATACCAGCTATACAATTAAGTTTTGGGGGTAGAAGATAGATATAAAGGAAATGTATTTTTTTTAAAAGTGCAATTGCTAAAAATTTTCTGCGGGCAACTCTTACTGCAGCTTTTAAATGTCATTAATTTAATATTGTATATCCAAATAGATATCGCACATTTGCTCCAAAAACGTGATAAGTCAAAAATCGCTAGTTTCAACTTAAGATACAGTAAATGCGGTATTTTATGAAATAATCATAACATTTTAACGTGGGTTTCTCTACGGCTGAGGTAGCTTAGTCGTATCCAGGGTTAACTTACGGATCCACGAACATTAAGTGATAAGATTTTGCTTTCACCGTTTCTGGGTGTCAATAAGAGGAATATGTTTTATTGCATTTTTATAGCTGGTGAGAA
The DNA here is from genome assembly GCA_949318255.1 of Pollenia labialis. Lineage (NCBI taxonomy): Eukaryota > Metazoa > Arthropoda > Insecta > Diptera > Polleniidae > Pollenia > Pollenia labialis. The sequence goes on along the minus strand of OX439142.1, from coordinate 131,726,165 downwards.
TCGCTCCAACTGCAATTTAACCTTGTCCATACTAATTTAAAAATGAACTGAATGAGAATTATATCTGCTGTTGTTTTACAAGCAACGTAGTAAATACATTCAACAAATACATTAAATAGTATGAGTGTTTGTGGTTGTTTCAGTAGTGGGTTCAGAGTTATTGCTTATAATTAATAGGGGGTAGGTTATGATACATATAAATTACAAAGTAGGTAAATAAACTAAAATAATTATAAATTTATATGAATGTGGAAATAGGATACCCGAGTATTACAACACATGGAGATTTTATAAACTTAACTCTTGAGAGAATAATTAAATTTACTTTTTCCATTATCTTCTGTGTAAATTAAAGATTTAAAGTCGTTTTTTGTAAAAGTAATTTTTTGAGTTATAACGATGTTGCAGTCAACGAGCGATATAGACTTTTTCCATAACTTTTCCAGCAAACACATACAATCAACACATTATTCCTCTAAAAGCCTGTTGAAAAACATTAATGTTCAAAGTTGTATTAGAGCAAAAGGAACCGGTAACAGTGGCCTCCACGATTTACACACTCAACTGGAAAGGAATATATTCTCAGGAGTTAGAAAATTTTTATACGATTTCGTTACAAATGAAATACTTTAAAAAAAAAAAGTTTTTGTTATTTTTTTTTTTTTTTTGAACATTGCATGGATATAGTTTTAGTTTTTAAGTACTTTCATTTGTGCAGCAGTAACTGTGTATGATTTTAATTTAGTTTGTGAACGAACCAACAAAACTTTAACAATCTTGCTCTTCTTTACGAGCAAAGCACGTACAAATTCACTTTTAACTTTCAAATTGCTGCTGTAACAGTATGCATGTAGTATTTTCTACGCTTCCTCAATGTATCTCTTCTTACTCTTACTTAATTTATTTTTTTTTCGAATAAAGTTAAAAGTTGTATCTTAATCCGATTTTCTAACGGACATCCCAAAGAGCAAGATTGAAAGGCTTTGGTCACTACTACTGTCAGTAGCAGTAAGAGCAATACATATTTATACCCAAATATATGTAGCATTACGTGTAGTATATGCCTTTTGGTCATGAGGGATTAAAGTTAACTACTAACTAAAAAAGGAAGTATGTAAAAACCACATAACTAAAATAAGAATTTAAGTATTACGAGTATATAAAAGTACAACTATAAGTTTGAACATTGAAATGGAATTCGTATTAGCAGTCATATTGCTGTAAGACATGTTAAAGCACAAGTTTTAATGAGCTTTTTAGACATTCCTTATTCCCCTTTTCAATTTGCGAATACATTTTTTTTATGGTACAAGAGTTACTAAAATATTAAAAAACTAATTATTTTAATATGATTTTGTAGAGACCATATTTTTAGAGCTAGAAATTCCAAAATGTATTTCAAGTGCAATTTTCTTTAAATAAGTTAATATTAATAAAAACAACAAAGTTGCAGAGGTTTGGTTAAGTTTAGTCCAATGATTCTCAAATGGAGGGTAGCGAAGCCCTACCAAACGGACTCCTAGATTTAAAAGAAAACTTTTAAATCTCTTAACTAAAATTGGCAAAGTAACTACTACTTATATACAATTTTTATGTTGAAGAGTAGTCTTTTTTAATGGTTTTCGTGGCTTCACTTACCAAATCATTCATTATGCTCAGACGGGCAAAAAGAGAAGTAATTTCCGATTAGCGGTTACAAATCTCTACCTCATCATAATTTTATATTAATTTGTTGGAAATTTTTCTAAATAAATTTTAGAATTCTAGGCGTTTAAGGGAGACAATTTTTTTTATTTGTTTTTGTTTCCTGAATCTTCCTTATAGTGCATTTAGACTTGTCTTTACAGTCTTGTTGACTGAGTTTTTGTTTCCAAAAATTAATCAGCTTAACAACGAAGATATTTCGTTCCAAGAAGACGGAGCAACTTCCTATACAGCGCGCCTTACAATAGATTTATTGCAAAACCAATGTGGTGACAACTGTATTTCAAGAAGAATTCGTATTCACTGCCCCATCGTTCGTGCAACTTAACGCCTCTGGATTACTTTTTATGAGTTCATTGGCTTGTGATGGTAAACCAGTACACTCAAAAAATGATGTAGTTAAATTCAAACGAAAATTCATTTGAAACAACTAAAAATTCATTTAAAAAACGGATCATTTACACTTCATTTAAAACAAATGATTTTTACATTCATTTTTAATTTTTTATTTATTAAACAGCATATTCCATAAAATTGAATAGTTTTTACTTTTAAAAAATATATTTTAACCGAAAAAAATCAAACTACATAACAAAATAAATACGGAAAAACATTATTTTTTGGTAGTTTGTTTTTTGAATAACAAACACAAATGTTGAAAAATAAAATTATTCGTAAAGTAACTATATTTTTATTCAATTTTAACAGTACGGAAAACGAATTTAATAACCCTCAATCAGTTACTGTAATAATTTTATAAGTGTGGACGTGTGAAAGAAAAAATTATAAACCTTCTGTATTTTTCAATTTTAACAGACATGTGCAATTACATATGGATTTTACATCTGACAAACCCGCTGTAAAATACATATCGTGTAAAAGCACCTTAAATAAATATTTAGTACTGAAAACAACACAACTAATATTTATTCGTAAGTAAATATTCAGTAGTAAATATAATAGAAGAAACAAGTTAGAGTGCTATATTCGGCTGTGCCGAATCTTTGATACCCTCCACCAACAGTTCGAATATTTCAGGAGTGATATCTATATGATATATATTTATTATTAGTTATTCTTTATAAAAACAGACGTCAGCATTAAAATTGGTTGCGGTTTAGACATACTTATACTTATTAAATTATTGACTGACCATCAGAAAGTTTTATGCTATTTATAGATATTTTAACTAGCTTGAGCGGAACCTAAATGATTTTCAGGAGGGGAATTTATATTGGAGCCATGGTAAGTTATCAACCAAAATTCGGAAGAGTGATATCTGGTATTAAAAACCATTAATTTCAATACAGCGGTGAAAAAAGTTAAAGCGTTTACAGTGAATTTCAAAAAGCTGCTAAATATGGAGAATCAAAGGTAAATTATGGACCACATATCACAAAATTGCATGACATTTTGTCTGGTCATATGAAACTAAGTTGGAAGAAATGTTACCAAAATAAATATATCTGCTTCGGTCTTAGGCGTATTTCATTAATTTATTAGAGTGGGCTTTATATGAGGCCTATACTAAATTATAGACCGATTATCACGAAATTTATAAGTGTGATTTATAGTCATAAAAAACTGTGAAGTATTAAATTTTATTGTGATAGCATTACCAATTACGGTTTTAGGCGTACTAAACCGTTTTCCGGTAGTAGGGTTTATATGGGGCCTAGGGTAAAACATGGACCGATCTTCACGAATGATTTCCAGTCGAATAAAATGAATTTTTGCAAAATCTTATATCATTCCGTGTATTGTTCCACCATTTATGTTAGTTTTTGTAACAAAATTAAAAATTTTTTAAGGTGGTGGTACCACATTTTGATTCATAGCTCTGATCCTACTGAACCGATTTTGCTAGATTTCAATCTAGCAATTTGACAGCAAGTTTATTTATTTCTTTTGAGTTTTGCGAAAGTGAGCGGTTTTTGAACAGATGGACAAACGGATAGACAGACGGGCTTGGCTAAATCGACTTGGCATTACTCAAGGAGCCAGCATATATGTACTTTATTGGGTCTGAGATGAATAACGAAAAAGTTTCACACGGAATGACAAACTTAGTATAGCCTCTTCACAACCAATTGTGGTGGTGGGTATAAAAAGTAGTTACTGAGGTTATCACTAGTAAGTAGTTATTCAGCTTTTCAGAATAAAGGCAATTGTAATGACAACTAATTACCAGGTAACTTATGAAATAACTTCTACTACCTATTACCAAAATGCAAAATAAAGTGTAAAATGTCAATTACACCCTCTTTTGCTAATGTCAAATCGAATGTCTCTTTTTTGTAATAGTTTATTACAAAATGACATTTATTAGATTTAAATTTAAATTAATGGCCGACTGCTGTCAAACTTCTAATTCTGTATACATACATACATACATACATATATACAACTTTATCTATAAACTTCTACAACTATTCATATATTTGAGTTGTAAAAAAAAAATTGTTTTTTGCTGTTTGTTTTTTACGACCTTTATTAAGGACTTCCGTATTAATTGTTTCACCATTCGTTGTTTCAATAATACAAAGCGAATTAATAGAAATTTTCAGAAAAAAGAAAAAATTAAGTAACACAAGCAATAAATTTTATTTCGTGTTCAAAATAACATCATTAAAAATCATTAAATTGTAAAAAAGTGAAATAAAAAACGAAACAAGCCAACACAATATTTTTAATGATTTTTCCGATGTTGTTATTTTGCGTTTTTATGGTTTATTTCGTTATTATTGTTTTTTGTTTATTTATTTGTCCATTGTATGTATTATTGCATTTTTTCATTAAACAAATTATTTTAAATGTGAAAACAACACAAAATTACAAGTGTGTGAATGAACGTACCAATCAACCATTCGTTAGTCAGTTTGTCAGAAAGTCAGTCGTTTTTTCCAATGTTGGCCAGCATTTTCTAGTTAAGTGTTCTTTAATGCAGTAATTTTTTGGTCAATGAGCACACAAAACACCTTTTTTTATTACAAGTGCCCCTACATTCTATTCAATTCACATTTTTTCATTAGTACATTTGCTATATCTTTATTTTTTATTTTTTTTTAATTTAATTTGAATTGTTTAATGAATTTGTTTGCTTTTTTATGTAAAACAATGAACGTGTTGTATACTCGTGTACTCGGCTGTTTTGTTTTGTTAATAAAGTAGTAAATTTTATTACTTCTTTCCTACCTTTTCAATTAAAATTGTTTGTACTATTGAAAACAATAAAAATTCATTTGAAATTTTTATTCTCATACTCTCTTTATTTATTATGCAAGGTTTTAAATTTTCGCATTGAATCTAATGGAAAGGGTGGGGCGGGAGATAGCAGATATTGAGGGTACAATTCTAAAGTAGAACTTGAAAGAGTCGATAATTTACTTCTTCTGAGATCGATTTAAGAAAAAAAAAATTTACAAAATTTTAACCTGTGAAATAAAATACTTCTATATATGAACAAGTATATTGATTGTTTTGAAGGATTGTATATTTGTAAAAGGTTTCATTATAATTTGATTTTCGTAGAAAATATTTCAAAAATTAGCATTTTATTAAATTTTGTCAAGTTCTGCTAATAATAGTAAATTTTTTGATAATGACAAATTCTTTTTAGGTTATTTTCAGATCTTTTTTTTTGCAAATTTATTGTTTTGGGGAAATTTTATTTAAATTAACTTTTTCTTTTTAAATTTTTTTTTCCAATTTGCTTTTCAAAGAAAATTTTATCAAAATTTGCTAATAACACAGTACAACAGCCAATCTGAGGGGTGAGAAATTCCAAGTCAGGGTGATGGTACTAGGTCAGTATAGTAAAACCCTCAAAGGGTTTGGCGTTCGTATGTGTCAGTTTTTTTTTATGACATTTTAAATTTTTTCCTTATCTTGAAGTTTTTTCGCTTAGTTGTAACATTTTGGCAAAAACGTAGTTTAACATAACTCGAGAACCACTTGTCCGATTTTGCTGTAACAAATTTAGAAAAATTAAGAATTACAATTTCTCTAATCTGTTTCTATACCGTTTTCCTATATGTGCAACACTTTCGAAGTTAAAAATGAATGTATGAAGAAAAAAAATATTTTTGCCCAAAAAATTTAAATTTTTTATTTTTAATTCATAAAAAATCCAAAACAGTAAAAAAAAGTTTCAAGTCCTATTACTTTCACGTGAAATCGCATAACCTATGAAATAAATGAGACATAAATCATGAAAATCGATGAACGCGTTTCGCTTTTATTAACAATTAAGTGAAGGTATACATTTCAAAAATTTGCTCGAGATATGCACAAAATTCTTTGCAAAAACATTTATGACTTTTGTTATGATTCTTAGAATTAAAAAAAAAAAAAGTAATATTTGATTTTTATGATTGCGGTAGCAAAGTAATAAGCGGTAATAAATGTGCGTGGACAATTGAAAGGAAAAAAGGAAACGCGAACAGTAAAAGTGATTTTTCTCCAGTTTTTTAAAAGTGAACAAAAGAGAACAGAATATGGAACTGTGCAAGCCAGATATAAATAGCTTTTGCTACTGCTGTGGTCAATATGTCTCAACACATAAAAAAAGGGGAAATTTCAGTTCTGATTTTGTTCAAACATACGAGATGTACTTAAACCAAAATGTTATAGTGAACGAAAATTGGGTAACAAATATAGTGTGTAAAAGCTGCTACAACCGTCTAATGGATTGGAAAAATAGAAGACGTGAAAGTATGCCATTCGGTATCCCAATGACTTGGACTAATCCTGGCGAAGGTCACAATCCATTGAATTGCTATGCATGTGCGAATAAAGGAGCCGCAAAAAGGATAAGAAAATCGTATAATTACGTTGGTGTTGCAAGTGCCGCAACACCATTGCCTCATTCGGACCACATTCCTGTGCCAAAAGCTTCTAGCCCAGATATTTTCTCTTCTACGACTGCTCCGACATATCATGCACGTGATGATCCCCCATATGAGCCATCAGTATCCAATGAGCCAATTTTAATAAACCAAAATAAGCTTGATACAATTGTTGCCAAGTTGGAATTAACACAGCATAAATCGGAAGAGCTGGCTTCCATTTTGAAATCAAACAATTTGTTGGCACCCGGTGTGAAAGTCACAGCTTATCGAAGTCGCCAGGCAACACTCCAAAGTTTATTCCTTGTGAATGATGAAAAAACTTCTGCATATTGCCCGGATGTAGGAAAATTGATGGACGCAATGGAAATAAAATATGAAGCAGATGACTGGAGATTATTTATTGACAGTTCAAAACTCAGCTTGAAGGCGGTTTTACTGCAGAAGACCAATAAAAATCCTTCAGTTCCAATCGCCTATAGTACAGAAACGAAAGAAACATATGATGCTCTGGAAAATATTTTAAAAATGGTTAACTACGCCAAACATATGTGGCGCATATGCTGCGATTTAAAAGTTGTAGCAATGCTTTGCGGTCTTCAAAGCGGCTATATAAAATATATGTGCTTTTTGTGCGATTGGGACACACGATTTTCCGGTGACCAATATGCATGCCACGGATGGAAACTCAGAGAGCACAGCAGGTTACAAACGGCCAATATTATTCGTGAGCCTCTAGTGCCGAAGGAGAAGATATTGCTGCCTTCACTGCATATTAAACTTGGAATTGTTAAGAATTTTATCAAAACTGTCGCCAAAAGAGATGAAGTTTTCTTGTGTTTGAAACTAATTTACCCGAGACTCAGCGAAAGTAAAATTAAAAAAAATAAATTATAATATCACATTCATTTCCCACGATTTTCCATCTTAACAAATTAATTTTTTCCAAGCAGGCGTACTAAATGGTCCAGATATACGAAAGCTGATTAAAAGTGACGCATTCAACAATATTTTGATTGACGCTGAATTGAATGCATGGCAGGCAATCAAAGAAGTAATAGAAGGCTTGTTGGGAAAGCATCGTTCTAACAACTACGATGTTTCTGTCGCAAGGATGTTAAGACCATTCTCGGAAATTGGTGTCCACATGTCCTTGAAAATTGATTATAAAGAAAAACGTTATATGAACGGATTAAAGAAATTGTAATTCTAAATTTTTTTGAGTTTGTTTTAGCAAAATCGGACAAGTGGTTCTCGAGTTATGTTAAACTACGTTTTTGCCAAAATGTTACAACTAATCGAAAAAACATCAAGATAAGGAAAAAATTTAAAATGTCATAAAAAAAAACTGACACATACGAACGCCACACCCTTTGAGGGTTTTACTATACTGACCTAGTACCATCACCCTGACTTGGAATTTCTCACCCCCAGACAATAATCCCAAAAATGTTCCATAGTGTAATTGGAGATTTTTAGAAATTCATTTCAAAGTTTTGTATGTTTTAGGAAATTTTTTCATTATTTGATATTTATTGTTAGAAAATTTTAAACATATAGAATCTGGGAATTTATTTCTCATGCTGAGTAACATTTATAACATTTTTCGAAAATAAACAGTCTTCTATTTTACGTCACACACCCACGAACGATATCTATTTTTTAGTGATTGTGTAGACGAAACAACCCTTAATACCATTCGTAACTATTTTCAAGAAAGAGCCGTACATTATATAATGTTCTGTTCTTCGTTAAAAAACAGAATAATTGCAGTGATTCTGTAGACAAACTTTATAATTTAAAGTTCTATAATGTTTCTTTGTTACATTGATAACGAAATGAACAAATAAAAAATTTTAGCAACGACTGCATTACGAACAGCTTGTTTGTGTATTGTGTATATGTTTTGTTTGCGTAAAATTATTTTGCCGGCTTTTTGGTTTTTTTCGCAAGTGTATTCTGATATTGTAAAAAATTCTTTGGTTTTTTTTACCAGCCAAAAGGGACGAACATTAATATGCCTAACCGAACACAATGAAGTTTGTAGATTTAAAAAACACCGACAGGAATTAAATGTTCTCATCTTTTGTTGAGTTAAAAAAAAAACAGTATTATTTTTCTGTTCGAAAAATTACTAACTGGGAAACGTTCTTTTTTTTAATGATTTTCTACACAAACACTATAAGCGTTTGTGTTTTCCACAAATCTACCGAACCGAACACTTAAGTGTTTATTTTTGAACACTGATTTATAACATAAATTTTCATTCGATTAATATGTTTGAAAGTTTTGCAGTTATTTTCTATTTTTTGGATATTTTGTCATAATTTGCTATTTTTAAGAAATTTTGTCATATATTGCTATTAATAGGAATTTTGTCATTATGACGCACCTCCGGTGCATCTTCAAAAGCTCACAAAATAGGCATGTGCAAAATATAAATAATAATACTTAGGCCCTAATTATGTAAAATGCAACGCAACCTCAAAGAATTATATTGAAAGAAAAAACAAATTCATAAGTATTTTGTAATTTTGTTGTTGATTTCTACAGAAATTCACATTGCCTTTAAAAATTTCAAACGCCTTATAATTTGTGACGTTGAAAATTTTAAAACAGTACATGAATTTCTGTAGAAAGTAATAACAATATAACAAAATTAGAAAGTTAGAAAATATTTATGACTTTGTTTTTGCTTTCAATGTAATTCGTTGGCGTTGCGTTTAATATAATTAGGACCTAAGTCTAAAGCTACGGTCACACTTATTAAATATTTGATAAAATAAGCATAGCCACTAGTTTTATTAATATTTATTGAGACTTAACATGGGCTTAATATCACAAAATAAAACTAATAATACTGCTAGACACAGCAAAAAGTTGTTTTTTGTATGATAAAGTATTAAATTCAAAATAAATATTGCACTTAGAGGAAATTATATTTTTTTTTTGCCTGTTGGTTACGTCTTTATCGTCAAATATTTGCCAAGTGTGACCGTAGCTTAAGTAACAGAATAATCAGCTTTTTTTAAAACGTTTAAAGTTAATTCTGTAGGCCTACTTAAGGGCGTGAGTGTGCTTTGAATAAGCAAGAAAACTTTGAACGTGGTACCTTAACATTTAGGAATCTGGCACTTACGCCGATATTGCACTGTAGGTGCGATTTACTATTTATAGGAAATTTGGTGGAAATACGCTGTTAGAGGAAATTTTGTCATAATATGTTATTTTTAAGAAATTTTGTAGGCATTTGCGATTAATAAGAAATTTTGTCAAATTTCACTATTTATAAAATATTTTGTCAAAAATTGGTTTAGGAGTTTTGGCAATATTAAATTTTTTTTGAGAATTTTGTCATAATTTTGTATTTATTGGAAAATATCCTAATATTCGAGATTCGTACGAAATGTTGGTATAGTTTGCTATTTATAAGAAATTTTGTCAACATTTCATATTTTTGGAGCCTTTTGTCAAAATTTGCTACTTATGGAAAATTTTCTGTTTGTAGGAAGTTTTGTAAAATTTTTGGGTTTTGTTTTTCTAGGCAATTTAATAAAAATTTGCAATTTATATTTTATTTTGTAGTAAGATTTGTAAATATAAGCTTTTTTAAGGGAAATTCAAAGAAACCATTCTATTTGCAGAAAAGTTTAAAAATTTGATATTAGTGACAAATTTTGTAAAAATTTACTGTATAAACCTTTTTAATTTGCAAAACTTTGCTTTTCATAAAAGTTAATTACTGATTGTTGTTTTTAAAGAACATTTTTATCCCAAGCTAGATCTTCTATAAATTTCTAAATATGTTTGTTTAAAGTGTTTCCACTTAGGGAATAAAAATACAAAACAATTTGTTTAAATTATTTATAACGTCTAATGTAACACTGTCTGTATGTTTTTTTTTTTTTTTTGATACAATTGAATTTCGAGAGCTTTAAATAACGTCATATGTGACAGTTCACATAAAGCCCCATCATCGTTTATCTTCCTTTTGTCTCTTACCTAAATTTAATCGATTTAATGTAAAATGTACTTTGTTTGTGTGAATGAATGTATTTGGTCTTAGAAAGGCTTTGCCATTTGACAAGCAAATACTTTGCGAATGTTTTGCAACAATCCTACAATAAAGTCGTTAAGTACAATATTTTCCAGAAAACGAAAAGTAAACTTAACGTAAAATATTTTACAAATTCTTTATGCGCATACAAACAATGAGTGACTAATAAATACTTGAAGATAAAATATTACAGATGCTCGTACAAGGAAAAACAATAACGTCAAAAAGTGTAATTGTATGTAAGCACCCGATAGTTAGTTTGGCTGAAATTGGTCAAGTAACCGCATATAGTTCCTTTAAATGCGTTTAGCTACTTAACTTCGATGGGTTGTAGTGAAGTGATGAATTTAAACTCCTGAAAAGGCGCCTATTAAAACGACCTGAAGCGAACCCTTTTTTCATAAATTTCCAATTTTTCATTTTTGATAAATACACTGAAATTTATTGTTGAGAGAAAGCTATCTTCTATGCTTTTCTAGCTTTTTGTTTGTCAATTCTATTTCACAGCGAGCTGCAGGGTATGTTGTCTAGATGTCTGCATTTGTGTGGCTTATGTTATTTGAAGGAGAATGTTTTCGTTAGTAGTTGCAAGGAAGTAACATAATGACTCTAAAAATTGAAAGGTTTCTCGGAAATTTAAAAAAAAAATATTTCGGTTAATAAGCAAGCTATTTAGCACTATGAATTGAAAATATTAACGGGTTTAAAATGATATAAAATTGTCTTTCAAAAGAAAATGCAAACAAAGTAAAAAAATTCATGGAATCAAGCAACCCATTTGTTGATTTTGCACCTATTGCGAAAATGATTATATTGATTACTAAAAATTGTACAAATTTAATATTTTGAATATTTTTTTTCAATAAATGATATTTTTAACAAATAGAAACTGGGAATTATTTCCTTCCGAAGGTTACTTTATATTATATTCAACATTTTTTATTATTCGAATTTATTCTGTGAGCTAAATTTCAGTTATGCATTTTATAAAGCTTTTTTGTAATAGTCCTTTTCCTTCAATTTTTCAGAAACGACTTTATACACTACCAAAGGAAACCTTAGGTAAAATGTAACAAGAAAATACAATATAATAGTCATGTAGTGTATAAAGTCGTTTCTGAAAAATTGAAGGAAAAGGACTATTACAAAAAAGCTTTATAAAATGCATAACTGAAATTTAGCTCACAGAATAAATTCGAATAATAAAAAATGTTGAATATAATATAAAGTAACCTTCGGAAGGAAATAATTCCCAGTTTCTATTTGTTAAAATAGTTGAGTTAAATACATTCAATTTATAAAGTATCACTATCCAGTGTGACACAAAGAATGCTGACGAAGGCTGTAGCGGGCCAGAAAATGCATTACATTCTGCTGGTGTCTAATAATTGTAAATTTTTCTGTACATACAATATACCTCATTGGTTTCCAAAGGAAACCTAAGGTAAAATGTAACAAGAAAATACAATATAATAGTCTGGTAGTGTATAAAGTCGTTTCTGAAAAATTGAAGGGAAAGGACTATTACAAAAAAGCTTTATAAAATACATAACTGAAATTTAGCTCATAGAATAAATTCGAATAATAAAAAATGTTGAATATGATATTTTTAATTTTAATTAAAAAATTATCAAAAAACTTTGCCGTTTCAAACAATCAATGTGTTGATTGATTTTTTCACAAGTTTAAATTATTTTATTTTAAACGAAATAATTTGTTGTTATTTGATTATTATTTTAATTCAATATTTTTTTCAAAACAACTAAAATGTTAATTAAATCAAAATTATATTTTTTATTTTCGTTTAACAAAAAATATAATTGATTCAATTATTATATTAATTAAGTTTAATTACTTTTTAAATAATTTTTTTAATTGATAAAAAACTACTAATAATTTTTTCTGTGTACTTGTAATTAAAAAATCGAGTAAACAATGTTTTGACGGAATTTTGACGGAACTTCTTTTGTGTTATTATTGAACTGATCTAATTAAATTTAAAAGATTTTATTTACAACTTTTTCACCAGCCCTCCTATTTACGTGTGCGTGTATGATTTTTTTGCCATGCCAATTGTTTCAACATAATTCAACAGTCAACATGCTACAAAATTCCTTGATATGATATTTTTGCTGTTGTTTAATAAGATTTGTTTGTTGATATCCCTGTTTGCCTTAAAATGTTTGGATTATAAAATAAATTCTATGAGACGCCAAAAGCTTATTTGCTCGCCCTCTACTTAACAATTACAAATAAGAGCGTATGTATTTGTTGACGGGAATTTTCATAAAATAATGTATATAAATAATTTAAGTTAAGTACTTAAGGTAACATTTATCACGAACAAAATGTGTGTTTAAAAATCCATATATGTTATGGAAATTACAAAATTATGTTATTCGGGGATAAATTTTTTGTTTGTTTAAGAAATGAGTTTAAAAATTTGCAAATAACTTTAAGTAAATTCTTCTTGATGATATTGGAAATTCATAATTCCTTAGGCGTAAAAGAATGTAATCTAACGGCAATTCTACCTCAAATAACGAAATTTTGCACATAAAAAATCATTCATAACTTTTTTAAAAAAGCCGGAAGTCTAATAAAATTAATCCAATTTCACTTCTTCGTCCTACAGAAGTATTGGATTTTGGTTTTTTTTTAAGGATTTTAGTTCGAATTTTTTGATCTTTTATATCAATTAAAATAGATAATCATTCAAAGCTAATTTCGATCCACCGAAAGTCAAATACAATTTGGTTTAAAGAATGATTTTTGACTATTGACTGCCATAAGCAGGGTTGTTTGACTTTTTTCCTCAAAAATCATCAAAAGTTTTAACAAAATTCGTCAAAATCGTCACGAAAATTGAACAAAATCGTCAACAAAACGTCAAACATATAAATTTTACAAATTAAAGACAATTTATTGCACGGATTGGTTCGAAAATATAAATTTTTAGCAAGAAATTCTATTTATGATGAAGAAATTGATATGGTTAAGTTTTATTCTATTTATTTCAGCAAGTGGGCTGAATATATTTATCATTTAAAAAGAAAACATAAGAAAAAATATATTTGCATAAATGCATAACAAAAATATTTTTTATTTGATTTATCCATATTCAGAAAAATATTAAATAATAAATAAAATCTCATTTGCCTTTAACTCTAGCTATTTTTAGCGCTATCTCTATTGTAAATTGTTTTTAGTGTTAAAGGTGCTAAAAACCAAGGATTCTGTCTATATCAACAGTCTTTTTACCCGACTTTAAACGTTTTATTACGTCCAATATTAGTTCCAAAATTATACATTTTTTTCTCATTGCACTCATTTTTCTACACAACTTCTTATTAAAAAGTAACTTCTTACTTCCTAACACGCAATTTTACTAAGAATAACTAACCAACAGAATTAAATGGGATTTGCCTTTTTACACACAAAGAGAAAAATTCTTCACATGAGGTTATGACTTCATAGAAAAATACATTCGTATGTAGCGACGCAAATCGAAATCATAAAAACGCAAAGCGGATTTAACCAATTTTTAAAAAGCGGACCAAATATATATAGAATTTGAATTATTAATGCTTCTAATGAAATCTACCTGGTTTGTGATGGGATAGGATTTTTTTTGTTTAATTTCCAAAAATTTTTGTATTTCGAAAAATTGATTTTTAAGTTTTGGACTGTTTTCAATATAATTGTAAATATTTCTTGTGTGTTTTATCGATATCAGAAAATCATCATAACACTATTACTTTTAGTCAAAAAATCGTAATTTTACTGTATTTTCTCAAAAAAATCGACAAAATGACGAAAAATTGTCACATCTACCAACCCTGCTTGCCAGATTAAAGTGTTATAAAATTTATGTCAGATTAAAGTTTAAAGTAAATTTATTGAAGGGATTAAATCGTCAAAACATAAGGGACTCTACATTAAAAATCGTCAATCGTCATTTTGGTAAATTCATCAAAAAAAATCGTCAAAATGACGTAAAATCGTCACATCTAACATCCCTGGCCATAAGTCGTATGAATATGGCTGTGAGTGCTAAACAGCAAAACTCTCTTAAGAGATTGCGTGGTTGCAATTGAAATATGGAAGGGTAACCTTTCAAAATGGTCATTGAGTGCCTTTATTTTATGAAAAGTGTTTTTTATAATACATACGCTTAGCCCCCCGATGCAATTTTTTTTTAGATACAGTCGAATAACCAAGTCTCTTTAGTTACCTCAGCTTTCTTTTTCCAATTTTTGAATTTAATTTGTTTTTAATAGACGATACAATACTAACATTTGTACTATAAAAAGCTCCTAAGACTTTCTTTATCTCTAAGCAACTGCAAGAAAATCAAAACTAATCAAATACAATATTATTAAACAAATATTGTCCATTCTACTGCACAACTTTATGTTTCATTTATCTTTTACCATTAAATTTTATGGGAAGAAATTCTTAGTTATAAGTGTTTATTTTATATATTCATTTATACAATCCTCTCAATTATTGATAATACAAATATTTTGCTTCTTTTTCTATCTTAACAAACTTGTTAACTAAATCAAAAACTCTAAATCAAAGAAATCCTTTCGTAAGTCCTTTTTCTACCTTAAGACTTTTTTCTTTACTTTTCTTATATTTTCTGCTGTGCACTCAAAGATAAGATACTCCAACACACACACATACACAAACTCTCATACACACATTATATGTATACAGTCCACTAAAACGTCTATATCATCGAACTCCAACCACTTAATATTTTCCTTCAAGCTACTGATATCAAATTCACAAACATTCTCTCATATCCTTAGAAAATATTTGTGGCTGTGTGTGTGCGTGAGTAGAGTTGAATGCTTTCCAAATCAAGCAAAACGTTTTGTTTTATACTCAATATTAATACATCTCCTACCATCTTTAAGATTTTAGATTTTTTCTTTATTGTTTTAACTGATTTTTATACGCTTCTATCCTTAAGCATCTTTCGATTTTGTATAATTCATAAGATTTTCATATGGATTGACAGGTATTAACAGCAGAACATTTTGCGATGGAGTCAAAGAAGTTGCAGAAGTCTCCCATTTGTTTCTTGTGAAGTTTAAAATACATTTTGGTTTCTTTTTGAAAGTTGAGATAAAAGCAAAAACATAAATGATTAAATATTAAAGAGGAAAGAAAACAATGCAAATTGGTTTTATCTTTCACTTTATGAACAGATATTTATGTATTTAAAAAAGTTTAATTTATTTATGTTATTCATTTGAATACGAGGATGTTTGTGATCAAATAAAATTATTATTTAAAGTTTTATCTTAAAAGAATGGGTTTGTATAAAACACTTTTAAGACCTACATTAACTTTGGTTTCAGAAATTGCATTCACACCAACATTTGACTTTATCCAAATTGAAAGGTAATTCAAAATGAAAAACAAAAGCCTCTAAAATAATTTTAGAAATCTTTACTTAAAAATAATATGATGCCGTCTAAATGCTCTTATTTGATCCCAAGATTTATAGAAAACAGAAACCCTTTTTAAAAGTTTTTTGTCTGTATTCATAATAATTTTTTTAAAATTAATGAAGGTTTACAAAACAAATTCTGGATAAAAAAACTTTGTTAAATTTAAAAATTGTTTATGAATACGGGGGTTTAGGTTTAGGTGGTATCCTTTATCTTAAAGGCAACAAATTAAATCGCCAGTCCTAAACAGCAAATATTTTTCTAAACTTTAATTTGAGGATAGAGAAAAAAAAGAAAAAGGAGAATAAACATTTAAGCCACTCTCTTCTCTTTCTTCTTCCTCCACGAACTAAAAACCTGTCAAAATATTAAATCTTTTATAAAGAATTATGACCTAAATCCCATAATTAATATTTTAAAATTGAATATTTCTTTAAATCATTGTAAAGCTATTTAAAATTCAGGCAATATAATTTTTTTATTTATTTATTTAATCAATGGAGTAAGGATACTTACTGACTAATAACAATATTGACTTAAAATTAACGAATTACAATATGCATTTTAAAATATAGTACAACTTTACATAATATATGTACATAAAAATTTACGAGTTAAGAAAAACAATAATTTTATGCTTTATGGAATTTAAACATAACGAAAAATCAACAAATTGTAACAGAGAATTAAATTGTCTAAATAACCTCGAAAAAGGATCAGCAATAGCGTAATTTTCTCTATAAAATTTAACAAAAAGCAGATTATAATGACGCGTATTGCGACAAGGTATATTAAATTTAACAGGCTCTAACAGAAAATCACAACAAAAATTACCATTAATAAGATTAACCATAAAAGATACATTTAACATTGTACGACGACTTTTGAGCGATGGTAATTTTATTAATGCCAGTCTTAGTCAGTAGGAAGGAAAGTTTGTCGAGTAACTCTAATGAAGATCACGTAAACAGAATAATACAAATTGTTTTTGGACCGATTCAATACGAGAATTGTGAATGTTGTAAAATGGATCCCAAATGATTGATCCATATTCTAAGATTGGTCTAGCGAGTGATATGTAAAGTTGCTTCGTTATGTATGGATCGGTGAATTATTTAGCCCAGCGCTTAATAAAGCCAAGAACACCTCGAGCTTTATTTACAGTTAATGTTATATGAGAAACAAAGTTTAATTTAGGATCCAGAAAGACTCCAAGACCAAGAAACGAATCAACCAACTCCAGTTGATGACCACCCAAAGCATTATTAACAGCAATACAGTTATTTCTATAAAAAAGCATGCATTTGCATTTCATAAGATTCAGCTCCATCATATTATGATTACACCATAAAAAAAAGTTATTAAGATCCGATTGAAGATAAAAATGATCAGCAAAGCAATTAAAGGAATGGAAAATTTGTACATCGTCAACATACATCAATATATTGGCGAAGTTGATAACGTTGGGCAGATCATTCATAAACAGCGAAAATAAAAGTGGGCCAAGATGACTGCCTTGGGGAACACCGGACGAAACATAAATGTACTTGGATATACAATTATTGAATTGTACTTTTTGCTTTCTTCCAATTAAATAAGAACTTAACCAGCTTAAACTTCTACGGGATAAACCTAATAAATCCAATTTAGTAAGAAGAAAGTGATGATTAACTTTATCAAACGCTTTACTGAAGTCAGTATAAACAGCATCAGTTTGTTTCTTTTGTGTAAATGCACAATTATTTAAAGTTGTTAAATGAAGTACATTGGTTGTAGTTGAACAGCATTTTCTAAAACCATGCTGACATGCTGCCAGTAACAACGAGGTGTGATGGCTGAGGAAATCAGTTACTAGTTTTTCAAAAAGTTTTGGAATAGCACTTAATTTGGCAATTCCTCTATAGTTTGTTATATCGGATTTATTACCAGATTTAAATAAAGGTTTTATATACGAATCTTTCCATAATACGGCAAAATAACCACACATATAAAGGGGGCAACAAAAAAATGGCGACTTTGGACAAGAGAAACAAATGTTTAAACATTTTCTGGGGCCATGATAGTACAATGCAGTAAGTATGTTTTTAAAATCGGCTTCTAATACACCTTTGTACACCACATGAATTTTTTTTAAACCAAGCATCCCTCCCAGTCGGGCATCAGAAATTAAGATCCGAAAACTTAAAATTTACAAAATTAAATACACGAAAAAAGATATTTATTTTGTATACGAAAACATATTTTTATCATTGGTGTTAAAAAAATATGTTCATCGGCACACTAAGGGAAAAATTATCTTCTAAATTTAAGAAAAAAATTCTTGAATTTAGATTGCAGAAATCTTTAGATTCCAATCTTGAATTTTGGTCATGAGTTAAATATGCAGTAAGAGCTTGAAAATATGCGCTGAAAATTGTTAAAAATTTTCTTAACTTTACCCTAATTGGAAACGATCGGCTCACAAAACCAAAGATATGTTAAGAGGTTAAAATTCATTTAAGAGTTATTTGTGCCGAATATTATTTCAATAAAACCATCCATATGAGATTTTTTGTCTTAAACAGATTTTGGGGATAGCCGCTAAATTGTTTATTAATATTAGAATTTAAAAGAAGGTTAAAGCTATTTATGTTAAATTAATCGAATAGAATTTAATTTGCAGTAAAATATTTTTGGGGCGAATTTAATCTAAATGCCAACATAATAAGATAATTAAATGGTTCACGGACACAAATAGTCTAATTTGGAAAGAAGCTTTTATGCGGAATTATAAAGCGATTCTCACTATTTACAAAGAATTCGACCGTAGTGCAATTAAAATGAATTTACCAAATTTGATCAAATTATAAACAAGAATGCAACTTGTACTTTGCACACCCAGACGGACAGATAAACATCGTTAGATCACTTTAAAAAGTGATTCTGAGTTGATCGGAATACCTAAAGATTGGTCCAGATTTCTATGTATTGCAAACATTGTCAAAAATGCATGTACATAAGCTCTTTCCTTAATTTTTGCTTTTGAAGATATAAAATTTTAAAGTTTAAAATATAATTTATCTTTAATGACAACCTACTTTGTCTTACAATGTTCGAGTGAAAATTAAATATAAATGGCGAAATTGGAGAAACACGGCGGGTATACAAATAGATATTTAAAATAGAAAAGCCAGAATTTCGCAAAAAAAAATTTTAAATTTAACATGTATCAAAATATGCCTCAAAAAGGCAAAATATGCGCTAAAAACTTAAAACATGCTTCAAAATTTATTCAAAAAATTCTCCTAACGGTAAAATATGCACTACAAAATCGATGCCAAAATTCCTAAAAAGCTCTAAAACGGATAAATATATTGTTCTGCCTTCATTGGTCGCCCAATGAAGTTTTCAAGTTATGCCAATATATGTAGTGAAAGTGCATTAATTTTGGACATAACGGTATATCTCGAAAAGTGAAGCTGATAGAGAAAAATGAAGACAAAATTTGAAATCAGCGACATCAAATAAGTAAAAATTTGAAATCAAATTCCAGACCGCAAAATGTCTGTTCAGCGTTGCCGTTGTGACACTAAAGTATCACTTTTGACCCTTTTTTATGCCAATGACACTTTTTGTGACCCTTTTTTTTAATTTATCACTTTGTATCATTTTAACAAAATTTATGACACTTTTTGAACCTTTTTGAAATTAAGTACAACTTTCTATATTCCTTACGAAAGTTGTCACGAGTTTTGTGAAAATACATATACAAATTGGTAGCATGTCACAACGCCCAGCGTCATAGTGTCCACGGACACTATTTACAAACAAACTTAAAATATAGAAACTTGTGAGTCCAGGCTATCCTATCTCAATTTGCTCGAATCGGAGATGGAAGAATGGGCTCCAAGTGAAGAACAAATTACAAAATAAAGAATAAGTATTTCTAAAAAATTATAAACATTCAAGGGTGTTCTGAAAATCGAAAACGTAAAACGCAAGAATTCTAAACGTTGTTTATTAATAAGATATCTGTAGTACAATAATTTTATGATATGATATTATACAATTATTTCTCTATTAAACAGAATTTTATAACAAAAATTATAAAAATTAAATTTAAAGTGCATTAAAAACAACTTCCAAATTCTTACTTATTATCAAAGGAATGTACCAGTGAATTGTTTCTTAGTTTTAAGATTGATTTATAATTGAAGGATGTATAATTACTTTTATTTCAGTCAAATGTGTTTTTTTAATACATACTAATAAACTTGACTCTATTTTACTTTAAAATAACCCTTTTTTGACCCTTTATTTCCTTAAATACCCTTTTTATGACACTTTTTCGAAATTGTCAACGGCAACCCTGCTGTCTGTTCCGAAGTGTAATTAATATCTATCTTACTTTATCAATTTTTATCTAATTTAAATAGCTATAAATCAACATATATTCTTAAATTTTAAAAATAAGTACAGGGTCCGCCAAATAAAATAAATAAAAATAACGAGTTGTGGTGGAATTTCAGTTTTCGTTTTCGGCGCCGATTGCGGTGTTTGCGGAAGCCCAGCTTTAGTGTTAACAACCCTCGTTTATAAAATTTTTAATATATATAAACGTATATATTTTAACGTACGTATGTTTATTAAAATATCAATATTTGATGGGCTTATTACCAAAAGAAACAAAGTTCAAAGAGCATTTATGTGGTTTTAACCACATTTTAAATATGTACATAAGTAACACATACATCTGTACATATATTATCAAGCTTTTGTATCTGTGTGCGTATTTGTGTTTGCATTTATCCTCTTAAACATATAAATTTTATACCATTTATGCAAATGTTAAAAACATACATATTTCTTAATAATTTATTACCAAAAGACTTTATTTACCCATATATCTTTTTGGAGTTTTAATGAATTTTTCGAAAAAATCATTTAGTTAAGGCCAACAAAATGTGTCGGCCTACATTTATCTGTGTGTTAAAATTTATAAACACAAGTGTAGTAGATATGTAGGAGGGTGGGCTTCAAAGTAATTGAAATAATTGAAATTTAATGGTAGCTTGGTAATTATATCGGACTGAACAACTGCAGTATGAAGTTGCATTTATTGACATGGTTGCCAGATTTGACAATTTGTCCCCAAGCGTGGCAATTTTTATCCCTATATGGCAATGCCTCGACATTTTGTAGGATATTTAATGTGCTGAATGAGTTTGTCATTTTATATACAAATTTTTTAAATATTTATCAATGCCACAAAAAAGTATATATATTCAAGGTCCTTAAGTAATTCCAAGTCGATTTGTCTGTCTGTTCCTCTGTCCGTCTGTTGAAAATACGTCCGTTTTCGAAGGACTCAAAAGAAAAGAACAATTTTGGTGTAACATTTTTTTAAGTTCTTCTTAGCAGCTTATGATTAAAACCCAGCACAAGCTATTCAGTAGGAAATGGGTTATCAACCCAAATGTGGAACGATCAACCAAAAAAAAATTACATTTTTTTTTTAACAAAAACTAATACAAGTTTGTGACGGAATGCTCCAATTATTATTAAATGTTACACAAACTAAACATCATACTACTAAATCTTCTGAATATCAGTCCATTATATATCATAAGCACTTTATAAAGCCCACTACACGAAAACACTTTAATACGCCTAAAACATAGCGAATAATTGTGGTAAAACTTGGTCTTTCATAGTCTCATAATATTAATAGAAATTTTATCGGTTTTGAATGAGTTCATGCACTTTCGATGCAAGTAAATTAGTTTTAACAAGGTTTATTTCAAATGTGCTTATCACATACGCCATAATTTCTGTAATACACTTTAAGCGTACTTTTTAATATGGATTAATTAAGAAAACTTTAATTGTATTTACACAGTTAAAAAGGTCAAATTAGTTAGATAAAAGTACTATTGGCAATTTTCGGTGATTTTTTTACCTTAATTTTGGATATACACTATTTGAACATGAAGGTAATAAAGATTAAGTAGTGCAGTTCTAAATAAATTTTCTGATGTTTCAGAACACGAAACTCAAAACTAAAATTTACTGGGAGTTTTCAAAAACACCAAACCATCTTGAAAACACCAAAATTGAAACTTGACTAAAACAGTTGATTTGACGTTCTCTAAAGTAAAGTCGGTCAGTATAATTTTAATTGAACAATAAAAATTTACTAATGGTGTTTTCTTTTCTATAAAATCATTTAATATTTTATTTAAAAAATATAATTTAGTGTTCTTAAAAATGTTTTGCTCTCTATACGGGTAGCATGTTTTATTTTAAAACATTCACACTTACTAATGGCTAACTTATTGATTACACTTTTCGCACCGAATAAATCGACAGTGTTGATAGCAACAAAGCTCCGCGAAAATTGCAAAAATTAGGAAAAGTATGCAAAAATAGCGCATTTTAAATTTTTCCAACAAGCCATTAAATTGATTAAAAGTCTCTTAAACTATAGGGAATGTCAAAAATTCGGTAAAAATCGCTGTATATCCGAAAATTCGCAAAAATTTATTAACAGCGGCAAAAAGGCAAAGTCAAATATTTACTAAAAATCGTTAAAGCTATAAAGAATCTTACGGGAATTAACCACACCTATCGCAAGCATGGCTAAAATCCAAGAAAAATTGCAAAATTGTAACAAACCGTACAATTTATTATAAATCGATATAGCATCGGTTAAAAAAACAAAATGTCGGAAAAAACATAAAAAGTTTGCAAAAATAGCGAAAATGTTTAATAATTGAATCCAACCATACACTTAAAAAAGTCCCTTAACAAATCCATAAATCTATTTGAAATCGCCTAAAAAGCAATATATAGAACAATTTTCATAACTGGTGTTTTGTTCCCTTCAAATAAGGAATAGCATTATTACAGAATTGGAAAAACATTTTAAACGTGCACCTTTTCAGCAGGTGATATTTTTTGAGTAGAAAAGAATACACGATAACTACAAATTTATATTAATACACTCAAAAGAAAAATCAATTCATCCGTACTTAAATCACTCCGAAGCGGTATTAATAGTACGGTGAGAGCGAATCAAGTACAGAAAGTTTGATTCATGAGAATAATGCATTTTCGTCTTGTTTTATTGTTTTTGTTGTTTCTACACACAACAAGCAAATCATTTTTTAACAACTTGTTTGGGTTTACTATAAGCTTTGATAAATTAAATGAGATTAAAACACTCACTTTGTAATTTTACTCTCAGATTGTCACTACCAACGTAAAGTTTAATTTTTTTTTACTTGGTTTAAGAATTTTGTACTTATTTAAAGAAACTCCGGGATTTATTTTCAAAAGTAATACCATTTAGGATTGTTTGAAGTATGTTTTAGTGTTATTTGTACTTGAATTTTTGAGTACGACTCGTACATAAATTAAGTATAAAAAACGTAATTTATCTCGAGTGTTTTCTTAAAAGGGTATTAGAAAAAGTTCTGTTTTTTAGTTTAAAAAATGCTACAATTACTATCAATTTAGTTGCTGTTCTTGTGAATACTGCTTTAAGAAATATCCTGTAGCAGTAGCAGTAGCATTATAATGTTGAAAAGTGAAATTCAAAAATGGAGCAATAATAATAAAACAACCAATAGCAGGGGTTTAAAAATCAAAACATTTATAGTTAATTTTTTAATTTCTTACAACTTCAACAATTTTATATTTAAATATTTTTATGTAGTAATAAAGTAGTCGTAAAACAAAATCGCCATTACTGTAAGTTATGTTAAAGATTGTTGTGATAATTGAAAAAAGCGATTTCTACTTCTGACATTTGTAAAATTATAACAGTAACAAGCGAAATTTAAAACACGTAAGCTGTTAATTTTTCTGCTACGGCTTAGAACAACAATTTCTTATAAAGTGTGAAGGTAGCAGTAGTCAAAATAAAAATTAGGCTCCAATTTCATTAAACTAAATTATTTCTGTGTCATTTTGACAAAACATCTTAAGTCGAGATAAGATAAAAAAGGTTTTTAAAAAAACCTCGGCGAACAATTCATTTTTTTTTCAATAATAAAATAAACCAAAATTAAAGAAAAATTTCGTTTAAAATAGAAACTTTTAAAAACGTAAACAAATATATATGTTTTTTCAATGAAAATTCGTATGATTAACAAAATTTTTTTGAAAGATGATGTTTTTTCAAAATGCCACAGAATTAGTGAATTTTCGTTGCTACTGCTATTTTTTAGTCTAGTTTCTAAAACACTGCAATTTTTCTATTACCGAGCTAAATAAATGCACTATTTCTATCAATTCAAATGACTTCTCCGCCCTACCTCATATAAAAACATTTAAAAGCGTATTATTTCTACAGCTGGTTAACACCATTATTATCTCCTTTTTAGTTTTTGCACTTTACTTAATATTTATGTATCGTTTTTATTGTTGATGTTGCTAAATTCATATTGGTGTTGTTCTCATACTTGTTCTAGCCGTTGTTGTCATTAGTACTGGTGTTGTTGCAGTTGTTATTCTTTTTAAGTATCATTACAAAATGCTTCTCTGACCATTAAGAAAAACGTATGTATTTCTGTTTAGTATTTATGAGACCAAAGTAGGATTACTTTATTCTACAAGAAAAAAAAGTCTGCCTACTTATGTGTGAGCTCATGGTATATATGGATGTAATATATAAGAGTACATATACATTTGGTTTTAGGTATAGGCGTTAAGACAATAAGGTCAAAGTTTCTGCTTAAGTTGTTGGTGATTGTTAAAATGAACCATTAAAATAACCCCTACAAAAATATATACAACACTTCTACACAGAAAAAAATACGACAAATCAACTGTCATATTGAATACCAAATTCGTCAATACAATTAATTTTTTAATTGAAAAGGCACCAAAGACCAAATTTGTAAATATAAAAAATACTTTTGTTTATTCAAATTGTTAATATTCAACAAATATTTTTAACAACGAAGTTGTTATATTGAATAAAGTTTTTGGTAACAAATAGAAACTGGGAATTATTTCCTTCCGAAGGTTACTTTATATTATATTCAACATTTTTATTTTTCGAATTTATTCTATGAGCTAAATTTCAGTTATGTATTTTATAAAGCTTTTTTGTAATTGAAGGAATAGGACTATTACAAAAAAGCTTTATAAAATACATAACTGAAATTTAGCTCATAGAATAAATTCGAAAAATAAAAATGTTTTTTCTAACAATTACATATGTATATAAAAATTTTAATTACGAATTTGTCTTATTAATAAAATATTTTGTTAAGAACTATCTTATTGAATGAAATGCATCTAAATTATTTCTTTAATTCATTTTTATTGAAATATAAATTAAAAACTACATCACAAGCATCATTAACATTTATTTCATCATAGGTACTTATTTAGATTTAGAACTGGATGCACAATAATGTTTTAACATGTTTTAACATTCCTAAGATTGATTCAGCATTTTAATAATTTGCCTATCTTTTAGCTTTTTTGTGATTATAACCCAAAATATTTAAAAAAAATTCCGTATTGTATTAATTTTTTTTTTTTTTTTTGACACAAAATAAATTTTCTTATATGTATTTATTTTTTAACTGAAACAAATTGTTAATATGATAATTTACAAACATGTTAATAAAGAAAATTGCTAAATATATTTGGAAAACTTTAAAAAATTTTCAATAATTACTTAATAACTCTTGTTATTTTTTTCTGTGTATAAACTTCCATTATGTTTTTATTTTTTGCAACACGTAAATAATTGTCACAAAATCCCATTTTGAATGGGTCAATTACGAAATAATGAAAATGGCAAAAAGAGATAAGAAGATAAATCGGACAGAGACAGCTTTATTAGGAGAATCTTGTATATCACGGTTAAAATAAACTTATTAATTTATTACATTAAATTAAAGATAAGTTTAATGTACATTATTACGTTTAAAAAAGAATTAATAGAATAATAATAAGAGTAAGTCTGGATTAGGTTGGGCATTTATATAGTTGTGTAATTTTCCATGTTTTTCCTTAATTTTTCTTTTGTCATTCACTCAAATTGTTGACGCCTCTGTTCGAACAAAATGTCGATATATTAACAGAATTTGTGGCATTAAATTCATAGTTTAGGCACTAAACTTTTGCTAATGCTTAGCTAAACGTACTTAACAAAATTAAAACTTTCAATTATTGTACGCTACACGTGGCAGCGGTGAAAAAATAACTACTTAAATTCTTTTAAAAAAATCATTTACAACCACTCTTTGCACAAAGGATTTTCTATATCATCCATAATTAAATTCATTTTTAAGCTTTGTATCACAAATTATTTTTCTACATACAGTAGAATACCGATAATTCGTAATCGCAAGGGACCGGACATTTCTTACGACCTATAGGGGCTTTCGTTTAGCGGGGTTTCGATTTAACGGGGTTAAAATAAAATAAATTCGAACTAACGGGGTTTTTCAATTTCTTAACTAAAAATAAAAAAAAAATATAAAAAAATGGTTAAAAAGAAAAAATATATAAAAACTGTTCATGTAACAAACTGATCTTAAGAAATTAAAGAAACACGCAAGAAAAATAACCCACGCAAAAAAAAAAAATAGCGGTAAACAAAAAATCATTCTTTCCATGTTTCTGTTGTTTTTATTACGAATTATAAGTGGTAGTTAGCAAACAATTACGATTTAGCGAGGGGACCAAAATGTATGGAAATTTTACGAATTGACGAGATTTTTTCAAGTGACCGACAGTTTATTACGAATTATCGGGAATTACGATTTATCGGGGTACCAATTATTGGGATTTGACTGTATTTACATTTGCATGGAACTTGATTTTGTATTTGAGCCTGGTTTTACCTGAATTTCGGTGTTCATAAGAAGTAACAAAACAAAAAAACCTAAGAACTGTTTGGCGACAAATTCAAGCAGAGAGCGTACCAGATTTCAGACCAAAAAAGAATAAAAAGCCCTATTTTTTGTTTAAATCGGCCATGAGCGCCGCTTTGTATACGAGGGCGGATCAATAAGATCGTGACTTTTTATACGAAATACAGGGCCCAGATCGTCGCAGTCGTGATCGAGTAACTTTTATCGAAATTTTACTTTTTGGAATCGTCACATTCGTTATCGAAAAACTTCTATCGCAATTTGAGAATATTTAATTCGATAACGAGTAGTCGATCCAATACTTTTACTCGAAATGTCATTCGATAGGTAAAGAGCTTTCGTAAAAACATTTAGTTGTTTTTTTACAAACAATTTACACACTTTTTGAGAATAATTATTAGATTTCTTCAACAAATAGCTAAAAATGTAAGTATTAAACTTTTTTAAGCAATAAGAAAAAAAATAACCGTTTAGTTTTGCAATTTTTTGCAAATTTTAGTCATGTTTGCGATAGAAGCGATTTTTGTATTGTAAGTTTTTTGATTCCTTACAGCTTTAACGATTTTTAATATATAGAAGACTTTGCTATTATGCCGCTATAAGCAATTTTTTTTGCGAATTTCCCCTAATTTAGCAATTTTTACAGAATTTTTTCCATTCCGTGTACTTTTATGGACTTTTAATCAATTTTATGGCTCATTCGAATTATTGAAAATTTTCGCGAATTTTCGCTATTTTTGTAAATTTTTTCTATAATTTATCTGATTAATTACAGCTTTAACAATTTTTAATCAATACTAGACTTTGCTTTCATGCAGCTGTTTGCAAATTTTTGCGAATTTCCGCTAATTTCAAATTTTTTATCGAATTTTCGCCATTCCTTGTACTTTTAGGGACTTTTAATCAATTTAATGGCTTGTTTGATATATTAAAAATTTCGAGAATTTTCGCTATTTTTGCAAATTTTCTGAATTTGTAAAATTTTTGCGAATTTCTATAGTTTTACGAATTTTTTAAAATTTTGCGTTGCTCTTTTTGACAAGCGCCGAAAACCGATAAGCCGAAGTCACTATTAGCACTGTTGATTTATATACAAGAATAAAATCTATTACATTTTTTAAATAAATTTCACATAATTGCGTAATGGACTATTAAAAGCAAAAGTGGAAGTTATTTTGCGAAAAGCCTTTTCATGACCAAGTGATAATTCAGAATTGACACTACTAAACCATATGATTGTGGAAGCAAAACTTTCACACTTTCAGTCTCCGAGCGTTTAAAACCATATAGGGAATTTTCCCCATGGATTCGGATATAGAGAACTTAAATGGGCGTTTGGTTTGAAAATCGCCGGTCTGCAAGTCAATATATGTCGTCCAAAGTGTCATTAATTAAGTGAAAAGTATGCCATTTACGAAATTGGATCACAGTTAAAATTGTTAATACGTACTACATACAAAAGTTGCCATTTAAAAGTAGCCAACTTTCGATCGTTAACGGGGTGATTATGGTCGTCATAATTAACCTACTGTGCAATTAAGATTTTAAAGACATTTTAAGAGACAACAAGCCTTACAGATGTGGCCAGGCGTACTGCTGAAAATATCACTTCTGTTAGTGAATGTGTGGCGAAAAATCCGAATTTGTCGATTCCACGCCGTTCTGAGTAATTGAGCCCATCTTACGACTCATTATGGACTGCAGTTGAGGTTTATGAACTGGAAGATGTGGTTTCAATAAACTATGCCACGAGCCAAACAACGCGACCGACTTTTTGGGATTGCGTCAAAGGCCGTGTATACGTAGATAAGCCTCTAACGTTAGAGCATTAACAAGAACCCAAAACAATTCAAAATACTACAAAAAAAAAAAAATGTTCAGCTGAAAAAGTAATTAGCAATTGGACAATATTTTAGATATTAAATATATTTTTTTAAAGATATCATCTCGGTGATATATCGAACTGGTTTAAAAGAAAACTGTGCTTAAAAGGCCCTAAAATGATAAGTTGCAAAGGTTCTTCAACGTCTCGACTTATTACTTACCCTCAATTACTCCACAAGTTTGCCATAAATAAACACCAGGTAAAACTTAACTCTGTTCCAAGTTGTTCTTTAAAGACTGCATATAAACTATACTTAAATATGCTAAAATATGCCAAAAATTAATGAAAACTCTTAAGTAGTTCTAGCATATATTCATAATTAAAACTACAACATACCAGTGGAATCAAGGATATGGGAAAATTTATCAGTTTTATTTATTAAACACCAAGAACTTAAATCAAAATTTAAGGAATCAAACAATGTCGTGGAAGGTGTTAAATTGTGATCGTTGAATTGACAGATATTTCATCAAAAAGCGTGTTCATACAAATTGCTAATAATTACTAGAATGCTGCAACAAAATAATTTAATATATAAATATAATCCTGGCTAAGAGGTTTTGTTTGCAACTTTTCAAAAAAAAAGTTGAAGTCTACTGATTCATATGGACATGCTTAGCCACCAACAAATCAAAACTCATTTAAAATGAATTTATGAGTATGTATATCCCAAATATTAAATTTATTAAATTCCTATAATTTTTTAAAACCAAAGTTTTTCACGAATTCTAAAGTTATGTTCACACGTATTCAATATTTGACGTCCTATATACGTAACCACTAGTTTTCTTAAAGAACTGTTTGCTTTTGCAAAACGTTTGGTAGAGCAAAAAATATTTAACAGTTTATAGATTAAATTATACAATTGTCGTCTTAGGAATAAAATTAAGTAAATAAATAGAAATTATTACACATAAAGCTTAAGTTTGATCAATTTAATGGTCACGTTTTTTTTTTTTTTTTTTTATTTGATCGTCAAATATTTGTTAGGTCTGAACATACCTTAGGACATATCTATGTATTTTGTTGGTTTTTTTTAAATCAATTTAAATTTTTATAATAAAAACTAATGTGATTGTGTTTTTTATGTATTCGAATTAAAACCGGTCAACTCGTTACTTTTAAAATGCTGAACCAAAAACCGGGTTTTTTAAAATAGCAGCTATTCGGAATATTCAAAACCTGGGGTCTAATCACCGCATACGATATCGAGCAAAATTTATCGAAATTATTTATTTTAATATCATGACTCTCAATATCTAATGAAATTTATTGAATTTGAAATAATAGCATTCGATATCGAGTAACTCGATATTACATTTCTCGAGTTTTCATTCGATACATCAGTGTCTATCGTATGCAAAAAAATTCGATAGTGCGGTGATTAGACCCCTGGTTTTTTAAAAAAAAGTCGAATAATCGATGTCCCTAATAATGCAATAAAAGTTTCATCGAAATTAAAACTTTTATGTGTTTTATTTTACTTTTGAAACCGAAAATGGATAACCATTGAGTTAAGAGGCGGAGAATAAAAAGTCACGAAATCGTAGAATATAAAATCGTTTAAAACTCTGTCATATCAATAGGAGCCATTTTTTACCTAATCTGCATAAGGAATTAGCTGAATTTAACATGTGGCTAATTTTCATAAGTTGGCTTTAGGAAAATTGATCACTTGCGTTCTATGTGCATGAGCATGTCCGGTTTGAAAACTCAACAACAGGAGATTTTGCTGGCCCAAATCTTTCGATCGTGATCTTGATATACAAAACAATTTATTTATTTTAAAATTTTAGTTAACATTCCCTGACGATGATATTCAAAGAATATCGAAAACAAATAGAGAACAATTTTACATACAACATTTTAGTTTAATATTTAAATTTTAACTTTTAATCTCTGATTAAATAAGCTTCCGATATTCCCAGATTTATGTAGACAGATGGCTGTTATCGAGAAAATTAGGTTTGCAAAGAAAACTGCAGGGAATTCAAAATTCGTTACGATTTGTCACTAAAACCAAATTGTTGTTATCCCCCTTAACTATTTATACTGGTCTAATGAGTTTCATTAACTTGAAACAAAATATTTACTACATTCAATATCTGTATCGTTGGGACTACTACTTTTTTAATTTTTTTTCCTTTTTGCAAGAATATTTATTGTTGTATTGTCTCTTCTCTATTTCAGAAATTTAATATTAAATGCTTCTTCTTCGTTTGCCACTACTGTTTCATCCTCTTTTTAGGGCTCTGTAACCATCCTGACCATTATTAAGAGCAACAGCAAATAGCAACAGTAGCAAGTTTTGTTGTTGTAATGATAATTGCTTTAGTAACGCCTGGCCATTGTTTAAATGGGAGAGTATAATAGTAACGAGTAGTACTTGTCTGTAGAAGTCCTTTAAACACCATCTTAAATAAAAAAGGGGATTGTATTTGTTATTGTTAGTGATAAGTTACCAGCATTTTCTAACACAAAATTTATTTCCATTTTATGTTTCATTATCACTTGTATTGTGTCGTTGCTCCAACCCAAAACTTTTCCATAAGAGAGAGAGATTCTTATAATTTTCTATTGGATTTAATTTTGGTGATGGGTTTTTGTTTCTGTGGTCAACAATGTACATATGTATAATAGAACTTTTGTTTTATTTTACTTAATTTAATTTTTATTGTTTTTCTATAAATTTCTCAAAAAAAAAAAGAAAAAAAAAAGAATTATTCATTAGGGCATAAATTAATTGTTAGATTAGATTTGTTTCACTTCGATAATGTAGAGAAAGACACTTTTATGTCAGTTACCAGGGAGCTGCCTCTACAAAAATCGAACCCTTATTTTAAAGATTGAAATTTGATTAGAAATTAATTAATTTTGTAATTGAAAGTATGCAATATGTTAGAAATTTTTTTTTTTAATATTTACTTTATTTCAAATACCAAAGTTAATTAACTTAAAATATACATTTATATTTATGTTGTGGTCTAATATTTCTGTTTTTTCATAGAAGAAATTGTCAATTGGAAGAGGACTTTAAAAAAAAAAATAAATCCAAAAATTGTTAGTCGCTTGAAGGCTTTTACTCTGTTCCAATTTAAGAAAAATTTTGAGCAACATTGATTATATAACACACAAATTTTTGAATGTATTAATATCCCAGTTAGACATGTCTTTAAGACATGTTTAACAACGGGTACAAGACAACAATAAGTCGTAGAAGACATACTGAGGACAGCTCAATACAAATCTTCGGCGAAACTTCATACAAATGGCAGCGAGGTCATACAAGACGAGATGAGCGACAATTTGGGGATTCACAAGGTGTGCTATCAAGTCACATCGTCATAATGTCCTAAATAATATTTTACAATTGTTTAAAAAAAATATTGTTGTTTTTCAAACAAAATAAAAATTTTAATGCTGTGTTCATTGATTCGTCATAACAATACAATAGAAATCTAAATTATAAGCGGTTGTCCATAGCAGTCATATATGTACATATATTTCTTGTAATTATTTTAAGACACATGACTTTACAACTTTATGACAATCTTGTGAATCCCCCAAATGTCTTTAGTAATTTCGTCGACGACTGTATACAATACAATATATTTATTATTCACTATATATTTACAAGACAATATCTCTTACTTTGTTGTCAACGACTCCTTTCATGACAATGTCGTCTATTTTGTCGTCCACGACAATAATTATTACATGGTTATTTATTTCAGACACTTTTTCCATGTGCTTTTAAAGTATAGTTTTATTTCTGTTACATGTGATATATTCGACTTTTATAAGCAATTCTTAAATTGACATTGAAGTAAAATTATGCATGCATGTAATCCATTTTCCAGCGCGCAACCTATTTCAACAGCCCATTTTCGGCTTAACTAGCCTGTAGTAATTCGTCAATTGTATGTACGTATTAAGATTAACAATTAAAAAAAAAGAACATGAGAATTTTAAGCAAACAAACCCAAGTAATGACAAAGCGTTCAACTATGGCAAAAGAAAACTTTCTTGTCAGTAGCTTTTTTTATAACGGGTCCGCCATCTAACGTTTTTTTTCAACTAGTGCTTATTTCGTGAATGGTAACACTTATCTCATGTCTGATTTGACAGATAATTAGTTTTATCCTTCCGCTGAACGAATATGGTTGTGTATACGATTGAACAACGCTGGAAAATATGCGTTTTCGCTTCGCTAAGTGGGCCTGCGATCGACTTACAGAAGATGCCGATTTTGCAAAAAAAAACTTATTTTCAGATGAAGCTCATTTTGATCTTGGCACGAATACATTGAAAAGCCGTTGCACCCAAAACGAATTACTGTTTGGTGCGGATTTTAGTCCAGAGGAATAAGTGGAGTGGCCGTTACAGTCAATGGCGATCGTTATCGGGCCATGTTGAACGAATTTTTGTTTACAAAAATTTAAAAGGAGGATATTGGCAACATTTGGATTCAACAGTACGGCGCTACGTGCCACACAGCCGAAGCTACACTCGATGTTTTGCGCCCTGTTTTGAAGATCGCATAATCAGCCGCAGAGCTGATGTCGTTTGGCCACCTCGGAGCTGTGAACTATTATTTGTGAGGTGCCGTCAAAGATAAGTGTTACGCCAACAAGCCAGAGACAATTGGTGAAATACAGTTGCACACAATCGATAATGTGCTTAAAAATTTGACCGACCGTTTAGGCTACTGCATGGCCAGCCGAGGCAGTCATTTGAATGAAATTATTTCCCATTATTAACCGGAAGGATTGTACTTTCAAATAAAAAAAGAAATTTGAAAAAATATTCAGTAGTTTTTTTATAGCATTTTCAAAAAAAAAAATTATTTGGCGGACCCTGTATAAGACAACTTCTAAGACAATGGTATTTTTACTGTCCCACATAGAGCTTGAGAAAAGATAATTTATAAGACAATGTCATTCAAACTAAAAAGTTTTATAAATGACAATTTATAATACAATGTCGCTCAAACTGTCCAACATATAGTTTAATAGAAGAAGACTTATTAGATAATGTAACTCATACCGTCGTGCACGACGATTTCCTCTAAATTTTTTTCCAGAAAACCTAAACGATAGAGGACAAGTAATGCATACATTATTGACACCGATGTCATCGAAGGCAATCTGGCCAAATGGAATTATCCATTTTGCGGTTTTGCAAAACTTATTGTTTTTATTAGTAACAAGTATACAACATTGTTTTGCGAAGGTATACAAAAGCCATGTTGTTCTTGCAATTAAAAAAGGGAAACAAGATTATTACTTTTATAATTTCCCAAAGTAAAAAAGAAAAATTTTATTATTAAATTTTATTTATTTTATTTTATTTTATTGTCATAATTTTTGCACTTTTCCTAATTTTTCTTTTTTTTGGAAGGCTTGGTTTAAACCCCACTACACAAATACAACATAAACTTAAAAAAAAGATTATTCTAGTATGTGTGGCTTAGTTTTAAAAACATAAACATATGCATATCTTGAAATAACAAAGTTTTGGAATCCTTTTTTCAAACCTAAGTTGCAAATTTCAAAATATTTGCATTCATTATTTAACTTATTTTTCCTCACTCTCCCTCACCCAAAAGATCATTAATTTACATTGGCAAATGTATGTGTTAGTATCAAAGGTTACGCAAAAGTAAAAATGGAACAAACGGGCCTTCTAGAAGGCCTTATTTTTGCTGTCAGAAGGCCTACCAACCAGCTAATAGCCCCATTCAAAAATATTTGTATTTGTTATTGCAGTGGAAATAAAACTTAAATAATTGTATTGAGATTATTTAGTGGACCTCTAAGGCCATGATTCACTATCCCACACATTCATACGATTCATTCACACGAAAATCTGACGGAATTTTATCCGACACAAAAAAATGTCTGCAAAATCAGCTGTCAATGCCTCAATATCCCACAGAAATTATGCATACTCAAATGACTCAGCTACTTTACAAGAAAATGCCACCTTGATCACATACATACAGAAAAAATATCAATGTAAAATTAACATGGCGCAATGTGGATTAAAAATCATATTAAATTCATCATAGTAAAAGTGTGGACTTTATTTAAAATTATCTTGGTTTCATGTTTATTTTAAATGAAAAATGTTGAAATAAAATCGTTCAATATTTTTTATTTATTTCTTTTTTCGATGTTCCGTACACAAGACTTAAGTCTTATATTGCAGTATGGAACTGATCATATGCAAATACAATAAATCGGAAATCAGAAAAATCAGAAATTAAAAAATAACAAAATTGTGTAAAATAAATTAAATATAAATAGTTTTAAAAATAAAATAAAATTTAAAATTTAATTACGCTTTATTAAATAAAGTTAGCGAAATTAATTAAAACAAGCTAAAAAAAAGGAAAATGAGAAAAATTACAAATAATATACTTCCTGAATTGACGTGCGTTACTTATTTTTTGTGATATATAGGGGATTCCGTTCCATAGACTGATTGCGTGAATAAAGAGATGGTATTTAGAAATCAGTGTTCGATGACCAAATGCTAAAACTATTTTACCTCTGTCAACTGTTGGAAAGTTTAAACGTGTGCAGAGATGCTCTGGCGGATGTGTGTATATAATTTTGTGCAGAAACAGTAAAAAACGCACTCTTAAGAAATCATCAAAAGTGATTCCGTAAAGCAATGTAACGTAGGAGGAAATATGGTCATATCTCCTTAAACCATAGACGTACCGAACAATGTTATTAAACGCCACATTAAGTTTCCCTTTACTTCCGCTGTCACAGCTGGCAAATAATTCACAGCCATACAATAAGATGGGTATCAAGCATGATTTAGCAATGAGTATTCTTATTTTAATTGGAGTACAATACTGGGCTTGCCACAGATTCCTTAACATTGAAAACGTTCGACCACATGCAAAATTAACGAGGTTAGACCAAGTGAGAGTGTTATTAAAATATGTTCCAAGATTTTTGGCAGAGTTTACAATTTTAATGGACTGGTTATTTAAAGTAAGAGTAGGATTGCCGTCAAGTTTTAAGGCCCTCTTTTTAATAATCAAACACTTGGACTTGATAGGATTAATTGCTAGACCATTAGTGGTGGGACACTAGTAAACACGATCTAACTCCTGGTTTAAGGTCCTCACACATTCATCAATCACAGTGTTGCTGCAACTAATATAGAGCTGAACATCATCTGCATACAAACTAACCTTACAATGCTCAAGCTTATTCTGAAGATCATTCACGTATAACGAAAAAAGTAATGGGCCTAAAATTTAACCTTTTGAAACCATAAAAACCTGTTTTACTTGGCTTGTAAATTAAAAACAACAAAACTAAAAAAAACATTAACTTTTTTATTTTCATGTTTAAAATAATCTAAAAAGAGAAGAAAAATTCTCGTATTCTTTTTGTGAAAATAATTTAGTTTAAAAATACATCAAATTTTCAAAGTTGAATATAGATGAAACCCATATCGGACCATTCTGCCAACAAAGGGGAATACAAAAAAAGTGAAACATGTGTTACAGGAAAATAAATAATAATATCCTCTCTTTCTTTTGCTCCGCGGGCAAGTGTTTTGAATTATTCTTAAATAATTGCATATGTTGTCTTTGAAGATTCTTCTCACTGTTATTTCACGCTCAAACCAACTTGATCCCAGCGGGAAAATGAGGAATTGATTACATAAATAACTTAAAAAATAATGTATTATTTCTAAAGGAATAATAATGCATTCATTGGAATCGAGAAGGTAATTTTATCAGACAAATTAAATTGGCACTGATTACCACGTATATTCCCACATTTGCAGAGCAAGGAATGTATTGTTTTTGTTCGTGACTATGGACCTGTTCGGAAATGATCACTGCGCTGCACCAGTGATTTCAAATGCTTAAATATATATCAGCGAAGTATATGTGAACCAAAAAATTTTCAAATACTCCACAAAAATAATAGTCACACAATAAAAAAAATTTCAATTATTTTTTATCGGCATTAAAAAAAGTTTGCTTTTCTGATGCAGCGCAGTGATGCATTTCCGAACAGCCCCTATTATTCGTGTTTTTATATATTTTCTTAATAAAAATTCGTGTTTTTATATATTTTCTTAATAAAAATTCGTTATTTTTTGCTGCATTTATGTCGTTTACAAATTTTGATCATAAAGGATGCATTATTAAATTCATTCGCAGGATGCATTAAAATAATGTATTACAATCCTAGGACATGTTCCGTGTTAATTTTTCTGGAATTAAATATTATATAAGATATGTATTACATTCCCGGTTACTATTGATTACATTTTCCCGCTGGGATTCTACATGAAGTTCACGTTGTTTCCATTTGAAATAACTTTCATTAAACGTGATTCGGATTGTTATTTCAATATAAATGACATTTTGCTCTAACTTTACTGCAATGTTAAAATAACATGAATTATAGTTATTTTAAAAGAAAAATAATGTTGCTTGCAAGTTATTGTTAAATCATGTTAAATTAATATGAAATAACTGTGAAGCAAAATCACTACTGAAAACTGTAGATCAACCTTATTTTCGACGATTTTATATTAATTTTTTTCTGTGTGTAAAAACTATCGTTTTATGAAAATTTTCATTAGCACACACGATTTTTTTGACAAATCCTACGACTGAATAGGATGGAATATCGGCGGCTTTAGAATGTAAAGATTCTTTAAGAATGGAATGAGAATTAAATATTACAAAAAATTAATACGAATATCTTTTCAAAGGTTGGCAAAGTTTAAGCCTTGCGTTTTTCCCGCCGGGTAATATTTTATCAAAAACACACAAACACATGACTTCCACTTGACTTCTTTATTTCAATAATAAAAAATAATTATTTTCTTTTGGCCTGCAGTAAAAATAACCAAATATTTTTATAATTTTTTTTCTTTATATTCTCAAATGTGTTTTACAATTATATTCACTAGCAAAAAGAATGTATAAAATTATTTTAGAAAATATTTTATTTATTTTTCTTCTGTGTATTTCTTATCCATAAGTTATTTAGAATGTGTGAATATTTGTGTATTTTTTAGTTTTTTTTATTTTATGAAAGTAGTTTTTGATAAATAAAATATTTTCTAATTTTGTTAATAATAAATAACTTCAAAAGTTGTAATAGTTATGTTTTATTACAATTTTTTTTTAATTTGTTTAAAAGCAAAAAGGAAATATTTGAAATATTTTTTAATTTAAAATATTTTATTGAGAGAAATGCATATATTTGTAAATTACATCAGATATTTCATTGATTAACACAATTTTTAAGGAGAAGTTACATTTTGTTGCACAAATTCTAATATGTTCTGAAAATATCAAAAATTTTAAAAACTTTTTTAAATATTCAAATATGCGATAAAATTAAAATTCTTAATTATTTTAATTTTCCACAGATCATCTACAAATTCACAGTATTATTCAAAGTTTTTAATTAAAGCAACGAGAACTTAAATAAGCGTTAGGAAAGAGTACGATCTCCTCTTGCAGCAGCAGTACCACATGCTACAGAATTATTCAATTTAGTCTAACCAATAATTGTGGATTGACTCAGTTATTTACGTCGGTTTGAAGAAAAATGCAATGAACTTGTGTATGGCATTTAAAAGCAATTTAATAAATTAAACACAACAACAGCAAACATAAATAAATTCATTATTCTTAAGTTTCATTGGAATGTTTTTGCTGCTTTATATACATACATACAGATGTATACATATATTTTATAAGAGCACAACGAAATATTCGCTTTGAGCTGTTTAAAACATCATTCATCCATCCAACCATTCATCCATCTATACCATTTAGACGATACATTCCATCGTACAATCTCTCACTCCTACAAGTGAGTGGGTTGAATGGAATAGAGAAGAATAAATAGGTCATATTTACTTCATTCATTCATTTATTCGTTTATAGAAGGAAATATACGCTTTATATACATACATACGAGTAGATATATGTATGTATGCATGATTAATGTATTAAAAGAATAAAAAGAAGAGAAATACTTTTTAATTTCAGATGTGCTAGTAAAATGAGCATACTTAAAAGGGGAATTAGTTCATTTGTGCTATTTGTATCAAAAAAATTTAACTTTAAGTTGCCACAAATCTATAGAATTTTTTTTTTAATATATGCAAAAGTCACGCTGTACAAATATTTAACGCCCAACAAGTTACTACATGGTTACTTTTGTTATTAAACGTTTTTCTGTTATTGTTTACCGATCGCTTAGATTCAAATTCTAAATCATCATGTGAAACTTCCAAATTTTAGTTATAAAAAAAATAAGCTTGGCCAACAATTTCATTAAATTGCACCGGCCCATCTCCTGTCGTTTCCCTCGAATTAATTTTACAGAGAGTTCCTAAATTTTCAAATATGGACAAATTTAGATATTCGAATCAAAATACAACCCCAATAAAAAATTGTATCATTTTGCGAAGCACTAATGGTACATTTAAAAAAATGAGTGCACAATTATGTGCTACGCAATAACTTTTATAAAAAAAAAAAACATATCAAGTGCTACGGCATTCCCTTACTACGAAGCAGGTTTGTAAGGGAGAATACTAAAAAATAACTGTATCAAAACATTCAGTGTGGAAGGCCGATCGTTGCATACAACAATTTGTATATGCGCTTTACGTATCAAAAATGTATTGCTTCAAAGTGGGAACTCGCCATATAAAATTCATGTCTTCCGTCAGCGCAATGGTAAGGTTTTGACAAATTAGAAGTTATCTGTCTATGTTAACCTTATTATCCCATGTCACAAAATCAAAAGGGCTAAAAGTGCGATATATGCCTGCCAAAGACTCTTCGGGAAAACTTTGGGAATGAAGCGTAGAATGATCTACTGGTTTTCTGTTACGATAATTATACCAACCTTAACCTATTCCGCTGGGGATGTCTGAGGAGGAGGGCAAAGAGCTTGATATTATTATCCCTTTCGGTCACATTAAAGGCACGTTACAATCAAGGCAGTTGGCTTGAGTAAAGAAAATTCAAGTTTAAGAGACAATTTAATGGAATTTAGTACAATTTATTTAAATTATTTTATTTAATAAGAGTTACAAATATAATTACAAATTTTATTTTAACTGAATTAACCAAGCAATAGTACGTCGACCTTCAGCCATTTGTAGTGAAACAGACCAGAGTCTCTGGCGGGAATCGAACCCACAACCGCCGCACTGATAGAATAATTTATATATCGCTAGCTTAACATGTAAAGGCCCTAAGTCCACTTTTTTAAGAAATTGAGATTTTAATGCAGTAATGTGCAATAAGTAAAAATACATTGTTTACAAAGAAAAAATTACAGTTATCTTATTTTTTTTGTTGTTTTGTAGTGATGAGCAAAAGCCCTAAGTCCAATTTATCACAAGAAAAAGCTCTTAGTCCCAATTAAAAGTACAGTTTAAACATTTCTCTCAAATTGTTCCCTCACATGTATTTGGATTGTTTTTTGTCTCGCCTGTAAAATTTTCAAATATGGACTTAGAGCCTTTACATGTTAAGCCAGCGATATGTCAATGAATACTATTAATGGGTTAATGAGTTTTGCTACTATTATACGATTTTAAAAGCAATACAGTTTCTCAGATTATCATCATCATCATCTTATAGCGTTACAGCTCGG
Organism: Pollenia labialis; assembly: GCA_949318255.1. Taxonomy (NCBI): domain Eukaryota; kingdom Metazoa; phylum Arthropoda; class Insecta; order Diptera; family Polleniidae; genus Pollenia; species Pollenia labialis. The sequence continues at coordinate 131,685,652 of OX439142.1, read as the reverse complement.
GGTTAGCTTTAGCTTGATCAATTATTCCTCTCTATTTTAGATTTTTGTTGCCAGTTTCGCATAACCATTGTTCTTAAGGCGTCTTTTACACAGTTTCTCCATCTTCTTTGCGCCTGTACATCTGCACAGCTGATGTCGTAGATTAACATTGACTTGTTCGGTCTGTTGTTGTCCATACATTCTTAGGCGCCGCTTTTCGGTAGCTGTCATGGACCACGTTTCGCATAGATACGTAGCAGTTGGTTTGAAACTAATTTGGATGTAAAGATGTTCTGCCGGGCAAAAAAAGGCTCTATTTGCTCACTTATTCCGTCTTGCTTGCCGTTGTCTTTTTCAGCAGAGTGCCCAGTTTCCATGTTCTGTTACTCCCTCGTCGGTAAACCTTTCGATTAAAATATGAAAAATAAAACAAAAATGCCATAAATTTAAAAAACAGCTGGTTTTCTCACTTATCTGAGTGTGTAACATTTTTTAGCGATTAATAGCTGTCTCGTAAGGAAATTACTCGACAATTTACAGAAAAGTGTGTCGCTGCTAAATCTAACGAAACGCCAATACAACCTGAATCTTACAAACAAACTGCATCTAACAACCAAACCGCTAAACCTGATGATACTCCAACAATTCAACAAGCACCGAACAATCAAACTGAAATAAAAAATCAAGTTGATAGTCAAATTTTAAATTTAAACCAGTCTGAGTTATCCAATGAAATGGAAACTGAAAATGATTTAAACTCTGCTTCATCATCTGTTCAACACCAAAATACTTCACAACAGCGTAACATAGCCGAACAAAGTACACAATTAAAAATCATTCCTCCAAAAAAATCTATATTTATTTCTCGATTTGCATACGATACGTCTGAAGACCAGATCAATAGTTTTATTACTAATAAACTGAATTGTGATTCAACAATTTTAGTTAAAAAATTCAAGTATTCTCAACCTAGAGATATAACATCTTTTAAAATAACTGTTCCTGCTGATCTCTTCGAACAAATTTTGGATTCTAACTTCTGGCCCGATAACGCATTAGTTCGTAAGTATGAACTTAAAGAAAACCCTCGTAGAACTAGAAATAATATTGTTCAATTACCGCTAAATAATCCAACAAATTCAAAAAACTAAGTAATTTACCTCATAACCAACTGTATATCATATATCAAAATGTTCGAGGTTTAAACACCAAACTATCCAAATTATATAAAAAAAGCTTCGATTTTAACTATCATATTATAGTATTTACCGAAACATGGTTAACAGACGACGTTTTTAACATGGAAATACTATGTAACAAATATCAAATCTATAGGCGCAACAGATCTGCTTTAAGTACTGAAGATGATGCTGGGGTTTCTACTGAACGTACTATTCGTAAGGGCGGTGGGGTACTCATTGCGGTATCCAATCGTTTTCATTCAGAACTATTATTGTCTGATTCTACACTAGATTTGGAGTTTATCAGTGTTTTAATAAAACTAAAAAATAAAAACGTCTATATAACATGCTCATACATTCCACCTAAATCTATACAATCTGTCTATGATGATCACTTACATGCTATAAAAAATGTTGTACTTGCAGCCAATTATACTGATTCTATTTTCGTTTTTGGTGATTTTAACTTACCATCAGTCTCTTGGAATTATTTACCTGACACACCAAACTTGGTTCCAATTTATACAAATTTACATAGTGATAATTTCCTAAATGAGTTATCGGATCTCTGTCTATTTCAAATGAATTATATACAAAACAATAAAGGCAAAATATTAGACTTAGTATTTGTCAATGATCCAACTGAATGTTCAATAAAAAGATCTAGCCCTGTAACAACACCTGAAGATCCTTACCACCCGACTTTGGATTTAAGATGTTCTATACAGCTGGGCCCGGAGCCACAAAGTGACAACGATAACGAGAGAATATTTTGTTTCAAAAAGTCAAACTATAATATGCTTAACAATCTTATTATTAATACAAATTGGCAAGACCTGCTATATTTATCTAATACCAGCCATTTGGCTATTGATTTAATGATCGATACTTTTTATAAAACTCTTTTTGATATTATGGATAAATGTGTGCCAAAAAATGTAACTCACAAGCAATCTGGTCCCCCTTGGAGCTCCAAACAACTATCAAAACTTAAAAATAAGAAGAACAAACTCTATAAAAAACACAAACAATCTAATTCACTTATTGATTTTGGAAATTACTCAATTTGCCGTGCGGAATATAATTTGCTGAACACATCGCTGTACAACAACTATATAAATAACCTAAAAAACGATTTCAAACTTAATCCTAAATCTTTTTATAATTTTGTGAATTCCAAAAGAAGATGCCAAGAATTTCCACCTGCTATGAAATTTGAAGGTCAAGAATCTGATGACGCTGCTATCATAAGCAACATGTTTGCTGATTTTTTTGCTAAAAACCTATACTGATGTCAAATATAACCTATCTGATAATTATCCATATCCTCTGCGTTCAACAAATCAAATATGTTTTCCTTCCATTGAACATTCACTGATTTCTCAAAACTTAAAAAATTTAAAAATATCTTTTAATCATGGACCTGATGGAGTTCCAAGTTGCATATTAAATAAATGTGCCGAAAGTCTTACCACTCCTTTATCGTACATATTTAACGTTTCAATCAAGCACGGTTATTTTCCTAAGCTTTGGAGAAAATCGTATATAATACCATTATTTAAATCTGGTTCTAAGTCGAATGTGATAAATTATAGGGGCATTGCCAAACTTAGTGCTATTCCAAAAGTTTTCGAAAAAATTGTTACAGATTTTTTCTGTCATGAAGTAAAATCTACATTATCACCTTTTCAGCATGGTTTTCGCAAAGGTTGCTCAACAACTACTAACCTTTTGAATCTTACAACACATGTTAATCGAGGATTTGTAAAGGGACAACAAACGGATGCGGTTTACACTGACTTCAGTAAAGCTTTTGATAAAGTCAATCATAACCTTCTTCTCTGTAAACTGGACTTACTTGGTCTTAATTCGAACAGCCTTAATTGGATCAAAACATACCTGTGTGATCGAACACAGACTGTCCGATTTAAAAATAAATCTTCTAAGATCATACATGTTTTTTCTGGAGTACCTCAAGGAAGCCATCTTGGACCTATTCTTTTTAGCTTGTTTATTAATAATCTTCCAACAATAATAAAATACTGTAACATTTTATTGTACGCTGATGATGTCAAAATTTTCTTTAGCTATAAAAACCCATACGAACATATTTTTCTTCAAAACGATCTTGATAATTTTTATCAGTGGTGTAAAGCTAATCTTATGGATCTTAATCTAAAAAAGTGCAAATATATGCGATTCTTTAGGAGGAACTGCGTTAATGTTCATTACGTTTTAGGAGAGCATAAACTGGATCTAGTTGATGTTTTTCTCGATCTTGGAGTTTTACTCGATCCAAAACTGAGTTTTGTTCCACATATTCATATGACCGTCAATAAAGCCAGAGGTGTTCTTGCCTTTATCAAACGATGGGCAAAGGAGTTTACCGATCCCGATATTACAAAACAGCTGTATACCTCACTTGTAAGACCGATCCTTGAATATGGATCCGTAATTTGGGACCCGCAATACAACGTACACAGTAACCATATCGAATCTGTTCAAAAACAATTTCTTCTGTTTTGTCTGGTTTACAATGGAATCCGTCTATAAATCTACCATCATATCAAAGTAGACTTAGTCTAATTAAACTACCAACTTTAAAAAGCCGAAGAATTATGCTAAATGTATCCTTTATGTTAAATATAATTAATGGCGATATTTCATCTGAGTTTCTTTTGGAAAATATTACTTTCAATGTCCCTCAAAGACCTACTCGTTACTTTTGCCCCATAGCATTACCATTTGTTCGCAGCAATTACGCAAATGCTGATCCATGGCGGAGAGTTGGAAAAGATTTTATTGACTTGTATAAATTAATTGATTTCTCACTAACCACTACAATTGTAAAACGTAACATCCCTGTCGGACTTTTATGAGCTAACTCAAAATAAGGCTGACTTTTAACTAACTCATTTTTAACTAACTTTCGAAATAACTCAAATCTGATACAGAAATAAACAAAAATTAAAAAACATACAGGTGAAACTTTATTTTGTTGAAATATTTTTTGTTTTCATTAAACAGAGAAAAATTTGTCAAGTTATTTCATAAAATGAAAAAAATTTAAATTGAATTGTAATTTGACTTAGAATACACATTCAAATAATATTTTTTTTTTTTTTTTTTTTTTTTTTTTCATTGTTTATTTATTGAATCTTCATATATTAAATATGAACTAACAATAATTAATCAAATCTTATTCTAATTCTTTATTAATGTCCTGCCAGTGCCAGACAAAAATTTTTTTCTTCACGGGTTCTGTTCACATATATAGGTGCTTATCGTTCTTCTAGTTGGGTAAGTGCTGCAGTGTCTCTTCTTCTTAAGCGAGTGTGGCCGGCATGATTTAGAATATTTCGAGCTAGTGGATTTGGGTGTTGTTCAAGCCTTTTTAAATATTTTACTGCATATTTTGTAATCATAGTTTTTACTAATGGCACATTGAGATCCTTATGAATGTTTGAATTTTTAACGTACCAGGGAGCGGCTGTGATTATTCGAAGAAGTTTATTTTGACGCCTTTGAATTTTTTCGATATTAGAGGCCGAGGCAGTGCCCCATAGTTGAATACCGTAGCACCAGATAGGCTTTAAGATAGAGTTGTAAAGTAGAAGCTTGCAATCGAGACTAAGGACAGAGTTTCTTCCGATAAGCCAATGAATTTGAATGGCTTTAAGTTTCATTTGAGTTAATTTTGCCTCTATATGGCATTTCCACGTTAATCGCCGATCCAGATGTAAACCGAGATATTTTACATGCGAATGTTGAGGAATTATTTGATTATTGATTGTAATAGGGGGGCAAGATTCCCGGCGCAAGGTGAATGTTATATGTACGCATTTTTGTTCATTTACCATTATCCTCCATTGTCTTAGCCATATTTCTAGTTGAAATATATGATCCTGTAAATAACGAGATGCTTCATAACTGTTTTCGTGTACGCTTAGAAAAGCTGTATCGTCTGCAAATGTTGAAGTCAGTGTGTAGTTGTTTGTTGGCATGTCCGAAGTATAAATAAGTATAAAAGAGGGCCAAGGATGCTGCCTTGTGGAACTCCAGCGCCAATTGGCTGAGGTGAACTTAAGAAATCTCCTTCTTTAATAATAAATTGACGGCCGACTAAGTAGCTTTCTAACAGTTTGTGAGTGTTTGCTGGTAAATTTTGCTTCAACTTATGTAGTAAGCCTTCATGCCAGACTTTATCAAACGCTTGCGAAACATCGATGAAGAGTGCTGAGCAATATTTTTTTTCTTCAAATGCTTTTCTTATGACATTTACTATTCGATGAGTTTGTTCAATTGTGCTGTGTTTTCTTCTAAATCCAAACTGATGGTTTGGAATACATCCATTGTCATTTAAAATTGGTGTTAATTTTGACACTAATAATTTCTCAAACAGCTTTGACATATTTGATAATAAGCTAATAGGCCTATATGACTCAACTTTTGTATGATCTTTCCCTGGCTTTGGTATCATGGTAACTAAGGAAACCTTCCATTCTTGCGGGTAGTATTCAAGCCGTAAAATAGCATTAAAAATAAAAACAATAATTTTCTTTGCTATGCGAGGTAGCTCTAAAAGCATTTTATTACTGATCTTATCAATACCAGGTGCCTTCTTAGTGTTTAAGTCACAAATAGCCTTTTCGATATCTCTTATTTCAAATCTTATGGGAATAGCAGCTCTAGCAGCAACAGGTGGTAACTCGACCACAGTATCGTTAGATAAATTTGGTGTAAATACGTTTTTCAAGTGACTCACAAACAGATTTCCTTTTTCAATATCGTTTCTTGCCCAACTACCATTCAAGTTTCTTAGTGGTGGCTTTGATATAACTGGTCTTTTTAGATTTCTAGCCGCACGCCATAATGAGTAGTCAGATTGTGGGGTTGCATCAAGTTCCTTAAGATATTTTTCTAGAGAAGCCGTTTTCTGGGTCTGCAGTAAGTTTCTAAGCCTTTTTGTGCACTCTTTTAATAAATTCTTAAGTTGCGGGGATCTGTAAAGTTGCCACTCTCTTCGAACTCTCCTTTTTTCAGTCAAGAGCCGCTCGACATCTGTGGAATATATTTTAATATTTTTTGTTTTTTTGGGGGCAGTACTAGAATGTTGAACAGCTAGTTTAAGATAACTGTCAAAATTAACAATAGAGCGATCTACATTTTCCGGTGTTCTAAGCGGAATATTTTCTGTACAATGGGTACTGAGATATTTTTTAAATTTTAACCAATTAATTTGTGTGGCTGACGGCGCAAAATAACCAGTCGGAGATACAATTCTATTGGGGTTCATTATAGTAACAACTGTAGGTGTGTGGTCGGAGGATAATTCTAAGGAAGCTTCAACATGAATAGTTTCTGTGGGGATGTTTTTAACCACGCCAAAATCTATAACATCTGGAATTTTTTGCTGATCAGTAGGCCAATATGTTGGCTGTCCGCTTGTGACCACATTTAAATCCATTTTAGAGATTGCATTAAACAAAACACGACCCTTTGGTGTTATAAGTCGTGACCCCCAGAAGGTATGTTTAGCATTATAATCGCCAGCGGCCAGAAAACAGGGTCCTAGTGATTTATAATATTCACAATATTGGCTTTCTGATATTGAAAATCTAGGTGGAGAGTATAAAGATGAAATTACTATGTTTCGATTTAGCTCTTCAACACAAACGTTTGTTGCTTGCAGATAATCCTCACGATGATCACACATTAAGTAGTGTTTGACTCGAGTTTTTATCAAAATGGCAGAACCTCCACAAGCTCTATCTCGAGGGTCCTTGGTATCATACAGTATATAACCATTAATTTTAAAACTATTTCTTGAGGTCAAATGAGTTTCAGAAACCATCATGACATCAATTTGTTTACTTTTAAGAAAATATTCTAATTCATTTTTATGTTGGCGGATGCCGTTTGCGTTCCAAAAACAAATTTTTAAACAGTTCATGGCTTGTTAAGTACAGCTTGCAATAACATCGATTGCATTCTAAGAATTTCTTGCATCATATTACCCATTGTATTTGTAAAATTATTTACTGTTTGCACTAATGTTTCCATGGTTTTTTCTAGACGACTTAAATTAGAAACCGGAGTTTCATCATTACTTGGCGAGGCACCTTGCATAGGCACATGGTTTGATTTGAGAACGTTAGCATAGGATGTTCTGGTATTACCAGGCTGCGGAGCCTGTATGCCATTTGTGGTTACTTGATTTGTTACCTGCATTTGGGGAGGATTAGTTTTCGGTCCAGCCGACTGCTTGCCGCCACAGTTGCTACATTTTTTTACGTTGGGGTCGGTTTTAGACTTATCGCAAAGAACTGTGCCATGTAATTCACCACATACTACGCAAACAGGGGGTAAATAGCAGTATGCCTTAGTATGACCATACTCTTGACAGTTTAAACATTGAACGGGACCATTTCTTTTGTGCGGCTCTTCTATTGTTATTCTTCTGTAGAGAATATATTTTAAATTGTAAATAGGATGCGTTTCGTTTTTTTTAAGTTTTACGTCGCCGGGTTCAAACTCCACTCGAAAAAGTGGTTGGGGAATTTTTTCTCTATTTTTAATATTTACAACATGTTTTACCTTGAAGCCTTTTTCTTCTAGGAATGTTTTAACCTCTTCTGGGTCCACACATGAGTCAATGCCCTTGATCACTACCTGAAGACCTTTACTGCTTTTCAGTTGGTATGTATAAAAGTTTTTTTTAAGTGCTTCAAAGTTGTTTATTATTTTGCGGAAGTCATTCTCATGATTGACTTGTATTTTTGTCTCGTTTATACTTCCACGCTTGATAGCCGCTACGTAGAACGAATTTTCACCTATCACCGATATCACACTCTTTATGAGCTCATTTGAATTTTGCTCCCTAAGGTATATCGGGGGAGGCTTTGACGATCTTATGATATTTGGTGCTTCAGAGGATTCATCCTCCAGAATTGCAAAACGGTTTTGAGAATTTATCTTATCAAAAGATGGTACTTTTGAGGCCGAAGCAACTGCTGCAGAGGTAGGGCTGCGACCCCGTTTAAGAACTGTTATGTACCTGTCCATACCAACTTGTACTTGAGGCTTTTGACAACTTTTTACTTGTGATTTTTCCATTGCGTCTGTGTTTGAATTCATGGTAACATTTGTTACTAAAATTGTTTTTGCCGAAGCGGCAACACTTGCAGGCACTAGCGAGAGATTAATATTTTTTAATGTCTCAGCATCAACCGTCTTTGTAAAAACAGAGGGCGAAAGGGAACGTGTACGAACAATTGGTTTAGCCGTTAGGTAGTTAATATTGTTTTGTTTTGTTTTATTTATTTCAGTATTGCACTCTTTAGCATTAACTGTTACGTATGCATTTCTTTCATCTAGTTTTATTGTTGTTACATTGTGACTACTCATGCAAAAAGTTGTTTTTGTTTTTTCACCGTTTTGCTGTGCTTTTTTATTTTTATTATTTATTGTATTACACCAAAAATAAGAATTTTAAACTTATGTGCTGTTTTCACAACACAAGTGACTGAACGTGTAGTAAAATTTGTATGAAAAGCACTCAGTTCTTTGAGTGTTTTCCATATAAATTTGACTACACGTTTAGTCACATGTGTTGTGAAAACAGCACATTAATGTTTTTGTTCAGTATATGTATACATACATATATTTTATTTATTTTTTTTTATTAAATTTTTCGTTTTTGATAATTATTCACTTTTATTTTAAAAATTTATTTTAAAAAAAATGCGTCCATTCGCTAATTGTTATATTAAAATGTTATTAATAATTAAAATTTTATGCGGGGTTAAGAATACGCGTCTGTATTGCAACAAAGCACAAAACTAACATTCGAATAATATGAAAATTTATATGTATAATAAATGTACTCACCATGAGAAATAAATTCCCAGATTCTATTATGTTAAATACATAAAATTTATTATAAATATTAATAAAAATATATACATACATAATTAGTTAATAATAATATAAATATGAAGGGTGGAGTGAGTGTTGACTTGTTCTGATGAACTACAAGCTGCCTAGTTAAACCCAACTATAAGTTAGTCAATTTATACTTAACTCATAGTGCACTCTTACTTTATGCACTACAAGCTAACTCATAATGAGCTAGCTTGTGGTTAGCTGAAACTTATGCAGAGTGAGTGAGTACTGACTCGCTCTGATGACACTACGTGTAAAAACTGAATAGAGTTTAACAAGGGAAATGAGCCAGCTTTTTAGTCACCTGTGACTCATTTCTGGTTGACAATAAGTTAGTTTTAAGTTAACTCAAAGTCCGACAGGGATAATAATTTATTTAAACACTTAAAACAAAAAACTGTATATTTTTTTATTATTCTACATATGTAAAGAAAAAAAAAAAAAAAAAAAAAAAATGGTTTTGGTGAAAAAGTTCCCGCTTTGAACTCAGGAATAAAAACGGGGTAAGAAAATTTATTAACACTAAAAAATATCTTAATAATGCAAAATACAATGAATTTGCAGAAAAGTGTGTCGTGTAAAATTTTTGTAAAAAAGTTTCCGCTTTGAACTCAGGAATAAAAACGGTGTGAGAAAAATTTTTAACATTAAAAAAATATCTTAAAAACGCAAAATACAATGAAGGTAAGTATTTTGTTTGTTTTTGGCAGATTTTTTCATTGTTTAATTATTTTGCATTTTATAATTTTTGAAAAATATACATATGAAAGTTTTCAAAGCGATTTTGTAAACAACAAACATTAAGGTCGCACTTTACATTATTTGGTGTAGCCGAAGGTTGTAATTTCGCCGCCTTCGTTAACAATTTCCAGATATTAGTAAATTTTTGTATCTGTCAACGATATGTGTGATCGGCGTTCTTAACCCATTAAGGCCCGAGCCATGATCCCAATGAGCTATAATGATGAAACTTTTAAAATTTGATTGTTAATACATAAATATGAAAGAAAACAATTTTTAAGCAAATCGGATCGGTGGAAGACCAAATAACCCCCGTTGCGAAAACGCAACGTTGGGCCTGAACGATATAAAAATTAAACACATTTGTAAAAATTTTAAATTAAAATATTTTATGCACGTCTTTAGAAAAATTAAAAAAGATATAGACATACATATGCCCATATTCATAGTCAAAAATAAAGTCAACTTTTTCTAAAGTATACTTTAGAACAATGGTGTAGACACCCATTTAAAGCCGGTTTTTACTTAAAGTTTACATTATTATGACTATGAATATGAACCATACATTTTAAATTAATTTCAATTACGATATGCTCCAAAGCACTTCGGATGCACTGGTACGTCACATTTCTCGCATTTGTAAATTGTTTGGCTGCTACATTGCCGATATCTCAAACGTCTTTCTTGGCGAATAATTTTATGATCGACTCGATCAGTTCGAATCACAGAGTTAGTGCTACTACTGGTTGAAGCTTTTATTCTCTCACAATTTTTAGTCCGGAAAAGAGATTCAATATTTTAAATTCTAGTTGAGGCATTTGAGCCTGTTTTCCCTGTTTTCTCAATAGGCAATGTAATTTCCACGAGTTTACTAAAGCTGCATCCAGAGCATTAGTAAAAAGTGGCCAATACCATTTTTTTCCTCGGATTTGAATACGGTAATTGTTCATAGCGTTGTCAAATAAATCAACGCCACCCATAGTTTTATTGTATTTAAATATGGCATCAGAATGCACTAATAAAGTTACCTCAGAAGCGCAGATGTTTGCAGTGATTTTCCAAAAAGAAGAACTTCTGCATCATTAGTTTGGTCATGGTACCTCAATAAATAATTTAAAAATTAATTTGAAGTTAGTAAGTATCGCATGGGGAAATTTGTCACGTTTTTATTTATTGAGGTACCATGACCAAACTAATGATGCACTTTTTGGGTCTACTTTCATAAGCAATTATCAGAATTGAGTCCCGAATTAATCTCAATGTGCTATTAGTGAAAACTATGATTACAAAATATTCAGCAAAATATTTAAAAAGGCTTTTACAACACCCAAATCCACTAGCTCGAAATATTTTAAATCATGGCGGCCACACTCGCTTAAGAAGAAGAGACACTGCAGCACTTACCCAATTAGAAGAGCGATAAGCACCTATACATATATGTGAACAGAACCCGTGATGAAGAACATTTTTGTATGGCACTGGCAGGACATACATAAAGTATTAGGATAAGATTTGATAAATTATTGTTAGTTCATATTTAATATATGAAGATTCAATAAATAAACAATGAAAAAAAAACTTTCTTTAAACTTATTTTTCTCATAAACCCATAAAAAAATGTTAAAATAATATTTTAACAAATACAATCTGGGAATTTATAACTCATGTTGAGTAAAGCTACGTTCACAATCAATCTTTTTTTTAAAAATGTAGCTAAAGTTGAGTCAACTAGAACTTCAGCAACAATTTGTATGAAATTGTTTCTGACGTTTAAGATAATTATATTTAGTTTTGAATGAAAATTTTAACAAAATGTTTACAAAAATAAAAATAAATGCTTAATATTTTTGTGGCTAAAATTTGAAAACGGTTTCTTGATGCAAACTGTGTGTCGTTACAAAAGAAATTTTGCTCTATTATGAACACCAAGTGAAAATGTTCTTTTGATTGTGAACGCAGCTTAACATTTTATTATACAAATTTTCATATTATTCGAATGAATTTGTATATTAAAACTTATAAGTATAATTATAATTATTAAAAAACCAACACATTCATATCGTCACTTAAAATGCAAAAGGCCGTAACTACACTTTATGGTTTTTTACAGGAGAAGGAATAAACGTTATAAATTGAAGACTACTTAAAACTTAAATTTGAGATTCAAGCTTAGAAAACAAAGACGGATTTGTTTCTAAAAAAGAAATTAATGGAAAAAAGTAATTTTTAAGAAATGTTAGTTACGGCCTTTTATACTCTATTTTTCTGAAACCAAAAAGTCGTAACTAGAAGAATAAAATTGTGCATAAAATAAAACAAATGGTTAAGATAAGAAAATAGTGCTTTAAGGACGTAACTAAAACAGTTTTTAGGCAAGTGATGTCTTTTTGTATCTATTTATTGTAAGTATTTTAAAACAAAACACAAAATTCCTCATAACTATTAAACAAATTTATTTAATTTATAAATTTAATTCGAGAAAATAAAATTATATTAAAGTGGTTAAGAAAAATAATAACGCAATAACACACATTGAAAGAGAATCAAAGGCAACTTTGTTTTGATTTTTTTCTTGTTTTTTTTTGGAAAACTGTAGTTACGGCTTTTTGGTTTATGAAATTGTTAACATTGTTTTTGGACGTATACATGTAAGATTTTCTGTGTAGATGTGTTTCGGTTAAGTACGTCATAATCAATCAAAAAGTCAAATTTGAATTTTTGAGTAGTTACGGCCTTTTGCATTTTAGGTGACGATATAAACTCTCAAACGCACTATTATTATTATATAAAAAAGTAATTTATAAATAAATATTGATTTAGCAGAAAGAGAAGCCAACACAGGTTATATGTATTTTTCATTAAATGCTTAAAACTGAAGCAAATATCAACTCTTTATGAGACAATAAATTTTAAAAAGGAAATAAAATTGCTATAAGTGAGTGTAAATGGCTGTGCGAAAGTGTGTAAGGGAGTGTGAGCGGGTGTACGTGTATATGCCCAGCCTTTTTAAAGGCCTGCTTTAAAATTTTTTTGATTCAATTTCTGTTCTTATCTAACTGCTAAAGAATGCCTCATAGAAGGCCTAGGCTTTTTGGTATAAAAGATAATATACACCTTCCACACTCGCGTCCATGAGAAGGGAGTAGCGAAGGAGGAAGGAGTAACATTTTATGTATTGTTTTTTTGCACAAGCAAAAGCAAAATAAGTATTTTTTTTTTGATCCCGTTACCATTCTTATGTACCTGTTTAAGAAGCGAGAGCGGATGGACTACTTCGCAATGACAAAGATATGAGTATGGAATGGATCAAGCAGGCCTTGTACGTACTCCTTCTATTCCCGCTGGGCGCTGGATTACCTAATACTAATCAAGTTGAAAAACATAAATCTTCTTTAAACAAATAAAAACAACCTTTTGCAAATATTTGCACTATGACCCGCCCAAATGTTTTAATCCTTTTGTAAATTCGGCAAAAGTGTGTGAAAAAATTGTGATGATGACGATGTTAGTGTTTGATGGTTCTTGTTGGCTGTTGCACAATATCAATAAATAATTGTTTGTTGTCGTAAATATCCTTGTGCAATGCTTTTGGTTGAATAGAGTCACTCGCGTGTTTGAATTTTATATCGGTATTAGTAAAGAATAGCGTGTATCTGTGTATGTATTAAAAGTGCGAGTGATTGTGTGAGAATCAGCGCTTGTTATAGATCCCTATTCGCCAAAGGATATTAAAATTCATGCACTTAAATTTATATATAAAATTTTCATTTTCGTATGATTTTTTTTTATTTATTTGTGATTCCACCACCAACTTCCATTTATTTACAATCAAAACTCAATAAACGAAACGCGACATTGGGAATTTATATACATTTGCAATAAACACAATTTACGACCGACTACATACTACTCACAGCATTCCAATAAAATCAAATCCTCCCTGACTAATTCTGTCTGCAGCAATGAATTTAGTTTAGTGGCATGTTGTATTCTGGCGATTTTTGCTAAGAGCGTCCTATTTCGCTTTTGGAGAAAAAAAGGACAAAAGAAAAAATTGTAATTTGTTTGTAGAGTTGTTCTGGCATCGTGAGTTGTTTTATTGCAATGTGCACAACGGAAAACGAAGAACCCCTTTTTAAAATTCAATAAATTATTCCCAAATTGACTTCCATCCTTGGCAATTTTTATTATTCAAAAGTATGAATGAAGCATGAATTTTTATTCAACTTTTTTTTTTTTTGGAAAGTCCTTTTTTATTTCGGCTTGTTGCTTGCTTATTTTATTAAGGCTGTTCACTGTCAAAATAACTATTTTAGATAATTTATATTCAAGGAAAGACAAAATATCTTGTACAATTATTAAAATCAAACGGATTTTAAATAAGGATCTTTTAAACAATTAAGACGATTTGGGAAAAACAAACTGTAGCACATAGCTTAATGTTCAGGCTTTGGATGTTATTTATTAAGTTACTACACAAACCCTGTTATTAAAGAGGCTACTTTCTGTAATACAAACATCGCAAGTCTTACATTTATTTAATTTTAACAAATCTGAACCAGTTGTATTAAGTGCACAAAACGCATTTGACTAGATTAATCAGTTTTGGAAACTGTCTTATATTTCAAAGCGCTTGAGATTTAAAAAAAATGTAAATCCAATGTAAAATTAGCACTATTCTATGAATGCAGGACATAGAATATGTAAGCATGTGATAGACAATAATTATTAACTTTTTTGTAAAAAGCTGGAAAAAAGCTAAATGAAATATTTGAAGCAAAAATAAAGTTAAATTTAGCTCAAAAAAGGTAATATGGTCGGACTGCTGAGTATAAATATCTCTCGCTTTTACTAAACTGACATTCGCAACATGCGGGATTATTCAAGACAAATTCTAAACTTCAATGAAATCTTTTATGACCCGACATCGAAGAGACCATTACAATGTGGTAGTAAAAAAAAAGAAAAGTCATTTCAAAAGAACTTAATGCTTTCTCTATGAAATGCGTAGCTTATTAGACATATTTTAGGTTAATTTTACCAGGCTTCTCTGAGACATTTTAAACTATGTTATGCAATTGACTTGCAAAGAAAAATTTTTTTCATTGTCCTTATAAATCCCTGGATTAATATTTCTAATATCTCTTGTATTGTAATTTTGTCAATTCTTATAATACCTGGATTAGTAGAAACGGAATTTGCAGTTTGGCAGCCCTAGTCAAGGGAACCTAGTAGGAAAGTGAAGCGAATGCAAATGACTCATTTTAATACAATTGCAAACCTCACCCACTATCCACTTTGAGTTTCACGTTAAACAACAAATGAGGCTCTGACGACCGATCACAGGCGGAACAACCATTTTTATTGTATGGATTAAATCTCTGCATTATCCCAGCACGCCTGGAGGCAATGTTGGCAGCTCAAACACCAGGATCGGACGCAATACCCTAATAACCCGTTCGTCTTAAGCCACTCGGATTGGTTAAACCGGTACAAAATTACGACCCTATGCTCCTTGCGGGAGTAAAAGAGGTCAACTAACCAACAACGGCCAACTAAACCCATTTAGTAAAGTTGCGGGAGCTCGAAAGTACTATAAATACTTTAATCCAGCTTTTTGCTACCGCAACCATATTATGATTTAGCTAGTTTTCTGCGGTCATGTAATGGTTATATATTCATCACTGAAATTCCTTTATGCCAGCACGTTTCTGGCCTTGAGGGTTCGAAACAAAGTTCTGGTGAATGCGTCTGTTTGCTTCCTTACGGAATGACCTATCCGTCACCATAAGCGTTTGCGAATTTCGATTTAATAGCTATTATTATTTTTAAACTTGTTGAGCTGTAAAGGACTAATGAAATCATATAACGGTTGCGGTGTGAATTAATAATTTTTATTAAGGTCTTTTGAATGAACAGCAATCATACTAAATAAGTTGTGTGACCCTTAATGACCTTTACTTTTTTATTCGAGAACTACGAATTGTAATTATTTTGAAAAATTTTTGAATAGTCTAAAAAAAATTAAATTAAGCTTTGCGGAGCCAAAAAAAAAGTAAATTTCCGTTACTACAATTTTAAGTCAATACCCCTATTATTTAAACGATTCAAATGCACAGTGGCCAAAAAGAAATTTTGTAATATTTTCTTAGTGTTTTGATTTAATTTTTTCTCCTCTGGAGGTTTATGTCCTTTAGTTTTTCGATTTTTTTTATTCGCCCCAAATATGTTTTGGCCGGCCATCTTCAGTAAGCAGTCTTATATCGGGAAAGGAAGTCCCAGAAATGTTTTCTTAGGTTGAGAAAGTCAATTGAATCGCTTAGGATGGATATTTTTGTGCACAATGAAAATTTGTTTCTCTGCTGTGTCTTCACTCTTTTTTTTGAAAAAATTTTTATAATTTAAATGGATAACCGTTTTAATCTGGAATACAATACAATCCTTTTCTTTTTCTTGATTTTTCGTTAAGGCTTTGAAATGTTTCCGAAAGTCAATACTTATTCATAAGTAAACATTAAGAGAATACTGCAAAAAAAAAAAAAAGTAGAAAAACCAAAATCAATGAAGGGAACGGATGAGTGAGTAAAAGTTCTAGTACTCAGAGAATAACTGACTGAATATAAATATTTGTATAACTGAGTATTTGTTTTACGAGTACGAGTTTGATGGTATGGCTGAATGAAGAATTCAAATGACTGAGTGAATGAATGAATATGCTAAATGAATCAGTGATTCAAAGAACAAACTAAGAAGAACTGTATTCCATCAATTGAAGTTCCATTAAAAATTATAACGATGAAAATGTTTAAAAAAAATGTTGTTAAAGTAAATATGTATTTGATTCCTGATAAATTCTTGTTTTTAAAATGAAAAAAGTCAACTCTTTTTGTTTCTTCCTTTTCGGAACTTTTCTCTTTTACGATTTTTCCTTTTTATTTATACAGTTTTTGTTTTTACTCCATTTTTGGAGTTTTCTATTTAGTCAATTTGTGCTTGCTCTTCGACAAAACTAAATTGAATATTAAAATCGAATAAATTTACAATGAATCTGACAATAAAAGTACTTTTTTTATATGTATGTAGCTATGTACGTATTTATAAAAAACACAGATATCTATAAACTTACACTAGAATATTTATTTACTAAAAGGTCTGACTTCCTTTGCAGCTGCCTTAGATTCTTTTGGTGTGTGTTCGTTAAGTGATTGTATTTGGCTGAAATGAAGTTAACAATCATGTTTGTGATCATGATAATAAGGATGATGATGATATTGATAGTAATGATGATTTCTTTACAAAATATAGATATAAATAAAATGTTCTTTTTGATTTGTATAGAGTACAAATTTGTTTTTTGCCTGATTAGTTTTTGTCTCTCAATTTCTATTCTTTCAGTGTTGTATAATTTATGTTAAATTTTTCGGTCCACATGATTGGTTAGTTAGTTTTCTTCATTGACCTAAAACAAACTTTAAGGTTTCCTAATCAAATATTCCCTTAGGGATTTTAAGTGATATAAAATAAATAACAAATATGTACAAGTTAACTTTTGTTGTTGAAAGGAATAAAAACTTTGGGAAGAAGTTTTTTGGAATAAACAAGTGAGAAAGGAATATTTTTTGACGTAGTCAAAAATATACACTTTCTACAAAACATTTGATATTGTAAAAATATTTGCGGTATTCTTTTTCCTGTCGTTGTTGTCAAGGGCGTATCCCGCCTTTAGTTCAGGGCGTCACATAAAGGAAACCTGACGAGTAGGTCTATACTCTGGGTGACTAAGAATGCGTTTACCAACCGCTTCTGTGTGTGAGAGCAATCAGCAATCATAGGCAGCAATTTTATCGTATAATCTGGGAAGATTATAAATTCGTGCCTTGTTAAGGAGCCAGAGCTATCTAACCTCCGTAGCCTTTCGAAATATACTACCAGCAATTGTTGAGTAGCAACAGCACTTAGGGATAGTGTTCCCTTAGGCCTAACTCTCCCACAAGTGGTGAAAAATCAGCCCTATTCCCGACTGCTTGGGTAAACACCACAACCAAAATGTGACTCCCGAAATTATTTCTTCATCCTATAAGCATTTATCGGTTGAATCCCATCTGCAAACCGAACGGAAGTGCAATCTTGGAAGTACTAATTATCGGAAATGTAAAAATTCCACATAACCAATTTTGTCTGAAAGACAGGAAGCATTTTCGGCAGAAGCCAATAGTCATTCCGGTACCTGCTTACCAAGAGTACTAACTCCTGTGGTACCAGATAGCATCTGCGGTCAGCCGCAATCGCAAGAGATCGTAAGGTTCGCCTTTAATTTTTCAATATTGGATTTTTGTCAAATCACTGGTGTTGGCTGCACCGAATTATGCCCCGGATGATGTTACACTTTCAGATTGTCTCCGTCTCGCCGGGACAACATCCAAACCTAATTTGTACTTCCAAACCAAGACGATATAATTCGACTTTGAAAATAAGAATTCGTAAACCAGTGTCCCCTATTCTGTAACTCTAACGTGAATAAACTTTTCGATTGAAATGTGAAAAATGGAACAAAAATACCATAAAATAAACAAACAGCTGTTTTTCTCACTTAACTTTGTCTATAACACTTTTTAGCGAATAAAAGCTGTCAAGTAAGGAAAGTACTCGCCCATTTAGAGAAAAGTGTGTCGTTTAAAATTTTTGTGAAAAAGTTCTCGCTTTGAACTGTCAACTAAATCACGAATAAAAACGGGGTCAGAAAAAGGTTAACACTAAAAAATATATTAAAAATGCAGAATGCAATAAAAAATAAAACGGAAGAAGTTAGTTTTATTTTTAACAGTTTTGAAAAATATACGAATGTTTTCAAAGATTTACATTATTTGGTACAGCTGACGGTGGTATTTTCGCCGCCGACGCAACGCGTCTTTAAAAATTTTTATGTTTTAATAAATGTTCAATGATATGTTTAATTGGCGTTCTAAACGTCGGTAATTTCACAATGTCTTCGAGTGAAATATTATGATATTAATAAAGTAACGACGTAATTTCTTTGATAATTTTCGACTTAAATTGAGGCGTTCAGCGCCAAAAACCCTCCTTTTCAAACAAATCAAACTGACTATGCTGATGTAACCGGAACCTTCTGAAATAAATATTAAAAAAACTCCCTATTGCATAGTATAACACTAGGTTATACTACCTGCTGAAAACTGTTTTTCCTCTATGCAAAGTTCAAAAAAATGTGGATGCCATAATGGCCTAAGCCGCTTAGGCCAAATCGAATCCTAGAAATAAAAATACGTGTGGGTTAGGCCAAAAACGTATGTTAAAGTAAAAACCATTGTTTAAGTAATAACGTTTAATTACGCTATCACCTGTTGCGATTTTGTTCCAAAATGCATTTTAATCAACCTTGGTTTCACAGTTTGTTTGGATTTTTGCTTCTACCCATTAAATGTCAAACTGTAATTTTGAATAGCTCGTTATATAGTTATTTTTGTTTTAATAATAAATCCATTAGTTTGTCTAAGGTAAGTTCATAAGATCTATTGAAGTGTGTTATCGGTTTTTTTAATTGAAAATGTTTTAGCAAGAAAAAAAATAGTACGTGAATAAACATGTTTGATGCTGACTCCATGAGTTTACAAGACTTCGAAAATTCTGGATTGGAGATACCATTTCACTTGGTAAAGATGACGGCAGATTATATTAAAAGCATATCCTTAATCGAGAAACTGACAAACAGAAAAATCTCCACAGACAAGACTTCAAAAGTTGAATGGCTTTAGATTCTGTGGCTTCGATTCCAAAATGTGAAGTCATTTATAATTCAATACAAATATTCAAATAACATAGATGTTTTATTTCAAGAAGTTGATATTTCAAAGAGAAACTCCAGCAAGTTCGTAAATTTGGAATTGGAACCCTCAGTTCTTATCAATATATCAATGAATTCCAAAATGGCCTAAGCCACTTTAATTTTTGTATTAACTGTTTTAAACAGTATTTATCTAAATCAATTAAGACCTAATAATTAACCTAAAACAAATATTACAACTAATATGTATTTACGATTAGTAAAAAATGTCATGTTTCCATCCCGAGTTTTGGGTTACAAAAAAACTCTATTTACAACTTGCACAAATGCGATGATGGAGTGAGCTAATACCAACCCCATCATCCCACTGTCAACCGTTCCCTCGGACTTGTTCCCGTATTGCCCACTGGCTACTTGGTAATTAACGCTCGGCTATGGCTCGCGGCATGGGTGAAGGTTCTTTGCAATACAGAAGAACAAGCATGACCTGAAAAGTTGAACCAGTGTTCACAGAAATCGAGCCCCACTTACTTCATCTCACCACCACACACTTACCTCATGTCCCTAGGGTTAATCAAGCCATTATCTCATATAATCAGCACATTCATTTACAAATTCAATTTTCATTTTATTAAAATATTTTTCTATTATTTTTTTTTTTTTACAAATTGTTTGCCGGATTTTACATTCGTTATGATTATGGAATTCAGTTACCTATCTTCCTATCTTATACCCTAAGACGTCTTTACACAGTATATTTTTCAGATCTTATTTTTATAGCTTGTTTTTATATTTATAATTTTATTAATTTTGGCATCGATATTTTATCCATTTGCTCTATGTTTTCCTTTTTTTTTTCATTTTATTCATTTTTAAACTAAACTTAAAAAATTTTGTTTTTAATTTCTAAAAATTTATTTCTTTTCTTTTGTATAATTTGAGTGGGGAGGATTATTTTATTTATCCACCAATCCTATTTTGCTTTTGACTTTATTTTTATGAATTTATCCTGTTCGTTTTCTTTAAATTTTGTTTTTTTTTTTATTTTTATCCATTTATGAATTAACAACAATCTATTTAATTTTGTAAAAAAAACCAAGAAACTGACTCCAGTAAATGTAAATGAATTCAAATAGTTTGGGTTGGCATTTATCAAAAGGAAGTAAAAATAATTTAACAGACGGACATTCCTAGTATGACTTTAATCTAACTTGGGTTCAGGTTTTAAAAAAATTTCTCGACAATTTTAAAGCGTGGAATTTTCGAAAAATGTTCCATTTTTCTTTTGTTTTGTTTTTTTTTAGTCTTTGACTTTAAAGTAATTTCTGCGCGATAAACTAAAATTTTACCCTATGTGTGTGCTGCAAAATAAACAAACAAATAAAGAACTCGTGCTCGTCATAAAAAAGTGTTTACTAAGGAACTTCTTTTGATAGTTTTCCTTCCTTAGTTCTTAAAGCAGCCAATAGGCATTAACGATAATCTAGGCAGTAGGCATTAATTATTTATTTGTTTGTTTATCAGGTATGCCACAAAGTTTTATTCAGATCGAAAATTTATTTTTTTCCCCTTTCAAAAAAAATTCTAAAAAACACAACTCTACTTTCTACTTATCTTTACCCACCGGTCGGTATGACACAGTAGGAATCCAAGGTGGTATTTGGTTTTGCTTTTTTTTTCTTATCGCCGGAACTCAGCCTAGTGATGGCTGTTGTGTACGAAAGTGCCTGCCGAATGTTGTAGTGATTAAGGGCACGTGATGAGGTATCGCCGGGAAGTTGATGCTAAGATGGAAGCTTGCAGACTCTGTTGAAATGGCTTGCTGAGGCTGATGTTGTACTTGAGGGGGTGTCGTTGGTAACTGTCCTTTCGGTTCCGAATAAACTAGAGGTGGTTTTGGTGGAAAATGGATGATATAGGTTGAGGCCGATTGCGGGTGTTTATGTTGATGCCGCGAAATGTTCTGGTTGCTGCTGCTAGTGTGAAACTACACGATGCTGTTGTTCCCCTTTGTTTTTTTTTTTGTTGTGGCTCTACAAGTTGTTGCTGTAGGCTACGGTGAGGGTTGATAAGTATATAGCCGTTATGTTGTCGCGATTTGGTTGTGTGACTGGTGATCCGCTCGACTATGTTGTTGTTGTGTGTTCGGGACCAATTAGAGGTACTAACAGGTGTTGTTGTGGAGGGACCGAAAACAAGTTGAGGTGGCGGATGAGTTGTTCTTAGAGCTGATGGTGGTTGCACGACCTTTCCCGTGTTTGGCTGGGTTTTAGGACCCTACAGGACTACGGAAACATTTACGTCTGGTGTGTGCCCCGGTGAGCAAAAGAAAGACTGGACTCTTTCGTCATTGACCACTGTCGTAGCTTAAAATACGTTTGGGCGGTTTTACGACAGCCCACCAGAAACGGAGGCTTGATGCCCTTACGACGGCCGTGGTCGTCACTCTGACGATGATTGGAACTCACAGCAGGGCGAACTTGGCAGTTTCCCGACAACCACATAGAAGGACTACACCTTCTGTTTAATGCCACAGCCAACAGCCAAGTTTCGGCCACTCCCTTTCACCGTGTTAACTCACTAGCAGTGCTCTCGGCACGGATGCAATGTGAATCGACACGTCGTTGGAAAATTCCTGAGTTGTGTTATCCTTGGTTCTAATATATGATTAATGTAATATTAATCCCCAATATTACTTGATTTATTATAATTTGCTTACCTAATATATAATCGCGACTGTTTTTAATATTCCCTTAGCAGATGCCAGCGGCTTTCTCCTGTTTCTTTTTGTCACACGTCCTGTGCCGTTCACGTCCAAATCACAAAAGGCCGGATACACTTCATTTTGTGTCCATTTTACATCCGCCCTCTACATCGCCATTGAAATTTAACTTGCAGCCAACTTTGCCCCACAGGGTTGATCATTATTGTAGTGTCTCATACAAATTTTCCATTAAATTGCCAATTTTCCTGATCTGGTCATCCTCCTATCTTAGTCGTTTCAGCTGATCACCGAAGAGCTGTATTTGAGGTTCAGTGTTGACCCCTGTAGCGATTTTCATGTTCTGTATTTCCCAACCGTGTTGAACCGGTACAAAAAAAAATAAAAATATTTTAAAAACGTATTTTCTTTTAAATTCGTTTTTCTCAGAACCATTTTTTTGGGCTTAGGCCGTTTTGGCGCTGAGCGCCTCAATTGTAGACAAAATTTTTTTTTTACTTTTTGAGAAACGACTGAATAATTTTTTTCACATATTTTCGATGCAAGAAGTTCGCACCAAAGTTACAGAACTTGGGTTGTTTCTTTCTTAAACAATTGATGTGATAAACAAACTGTCTAGGAATAATACAAATGGTTAAATCATATGCATATCTGCTTTTAATTCTGATATAAATGTTTTGTGTTTGTATGAATTTGGCTTTTAAATGGGGTTTTGGCCAAAATTCAGCTGAGTTTGATAATATTTTTTGGATAATGATAATCTATGGCCATGTTTGTAAATTCATCACTGCGCTGAATAAAAAAATTTAAATGTCCTAAACTGCTGCGCTAAGGCAAGTGTCACACAAAAAAGTATCAAATATATTGCAGAACAATCGCTTCTGCTACAATGATCATAGCAGTGTAAAGCAATTTTTGCTATTCTGATTGGCAGCACATATGCAGTAAGGAACAGCCCCGATTTAATTTACTTTGCCATGAGTCTCTAAAAAAATTTTAAAAAAATAAAGTATTTTTCTTTAGTGTAAGTCCAAATGTGACAAAAAAAATTGTAAGCAGTCCATCTAAAGCCCATTGCATTATGTTACTCCAACTGACATAAAAATCATATAGATTTTGATACCGAATTTTGTTAAGGTTTTCATATAATCCTTAATCCACTATATCATGTTAATATTAGTATCAAACTCTTTTCTTCTGTACAGTTTTTATTTAACAAATGTTCCTGTCATGTAGGAAATTATCTCTTATAACCCGCTGACACTACAATAAAATCTAGTACTTTCGAGCAAAATCTAGTTGTTTTTGAGTATTTCTGAGTAGATTTCCCATACAAATTCAAATCTACGTGAATGCAAATATGGGGTTTTGCATATAGTACTAAAAAATAATTCCCTGCATAAGAAAAAATTAACATTAAGAAAAATCAAATCAAAAACTGCTAAAAATTCAAAAATTTTTAAAAATAGAAAGAGATAATTAATATTGATATAATAAATTAACTTGATTAGAAATAAAAGGTAAAGCAAATTTTTAAATGCGTATTTCAATATTATGTATGTTTTTTACACAAACAAATTTTAGTGCACTGATTTTATTACACTCACAATTTTCTTACAGTAACGGACTGTAGTTTATTTAAGAAGTATTACCTTCAGTCATTTTTAAATAAATCAACATTTAAAGTTTCAAGCATATTTATTTTTAAATGTTTCTAACAGTTATTTAAAAAATTAAGTGCATATTAATACGGATTTTCAGTTGCAGTTAATATTGTCCGTTGATTGAGTTAAATTCTTCTTTATGTTAAAGTAAATAAAAATGTAATTTAAAGTAACGAAAAGTTCATTTAATTTTTACTGTTAAAAATTTAACCGCGAATTCCGTAAAAACAAATGAATTTTCTGTTATTTTATGCGCACTGGATTTTGAGAAAGATTTCAAATGAAGTTTGGTTGTTTCGTTATTATAATTTTTTTTTTTGGTAAAATTGAGTTTTTTCAATTTTTCGTAAAACAATTTTATTTTAATTTTTGTAATAAAACCTTGTTTAGCCATTTTAGCCGAAATATACCCAATTTTAACTATAAATTTTGCAATTTTTGGCCATGATGAGGCAATAGTGGGCTTTTGAAACAAAGTATAGACTTGTTTGTAAAATTACATGTGCTTAACACTCTTTCAACCCAAAATGGGATATATTTTCTTTAGAGATCTCTGCATGATCATGGTAGGATAAGTACAAGGTATAGTCGTTAGAAATTTTCTTCTCAATTTTAAAACACATATAACGTCAAACAAAAGAAAGTAAGGAAAAAATTAAAACAAGCGTCAAAATTCAAATAAATTAAATTGACATTACATGGGTAAATCATGACAACTTTCCCTAATGCACCTACCTGGTACTTATTATGCACATGGTAGCATGATTAACAATTATTTTAAAACTTTACAGTCTACTCAAAAGTTATTAATGAATAAACATAAATCCAAATATACTTAAATCATGATGAGAAAATCATTAATTAAGAAATTTTCAATGAAACTCTGAAAGAACAAAAAAAAAAAAAATAGAAAAACATTTGTTTTATTTAAGATTTATTTTCAATAGAGATCCAAACAATAAGCGTGTGTTGTATACGGGGTCATTATTATCGACAAAATGTGGCCATATCAGGAACAATTAGCTGCAACTAACAGACGTAACATGCCACTTACACACGTCAGATCACTACGCACTATGGTATCGCGCTGGTACTTCAGCGGGCACACGCCAGCATATTAGCTATTTTAACGGATATTAAAAGTACCAAGATTTCCAAGAAAACACACACGCATCCTAATAAACAAAAAATAAATGAACAAAAACATACACCCAAACAAATAAGGAACATTTTAATGAATGATACTACAGAGAGAAAGAGTCTAAGTGCGTCGTACATTTATTTGTGTATGTACTCAACCTAATTTCGGCAAATGCTTTAAAAACTTCAAAGTACTCAAATTGAAAAAAGGCCTAAAGAACGCACAATTTCTGTACGAATCAAATTGATTAAGAGGGCAATTAATGCAAACATTTTTGTAAAAAAAAAATATTTATTTTGCACAATGCCCAACCGAACAATGGATGAAAAACTGTCATCAAACTTCCTTAATTTTAACAAAAGTATGCTTAAGGGTTTATTTTGTCATTTATTAAAAAAAAATAAATTTTTTTGTTGGAGATTTTAGTTTTTGTATGCAGCGTTTTTTTTTGTTCGTTTATTAATGGGTTAATTAAGATTTATGAATATTAAAGTTTAAATAAAAATTACAGCCAATCAATTTTTAAATATTTGTTTTACCTACAAATTTTCGAAAGTGTATCTCATTTGGAACCCATTGGCAAGCATAGACTTGCTAAAACAAGTTTATTTTGTGAGCATACAATTCATATATCGCTCCTTTATTTATCAAAAATCAAAAAAATTTTATGTTACTTAAGCAAATGTGTTCCTTCACACCTTCTTTATATTAAAACAAAAAGCAGTATTATATCTCAAACTGTACCGAAGTTATAGCAAAATATATTTAATTAAATTTGTATATAAAGGTACATTTTGAAAACTTTAATCGCGTTTTGCCAGTTTGATTTTTTTTTGTGATAAGACTATGTTGCAATAAAGTTGCAATGTGAAATTTTTTCGCCTTTGGCAATGAGAGATAAATAATGTGACCATAAAAATAATGCTAAAAAAATAAGAAATTAACAAAAACACAACCAAAAACTAATTTTATAGCAAACTACTTAGTTTATTTATTTTAAATATTATACAATAAAGAAACAAGAAAAACTACTAAAATATACTGATGTTTTCGTCGCTCGCCGGCGTATGAAATAAAGAAAAGAATGTAAGGAAAGATAAACTCACTGTTTATTGTTGGTGTTTTGTTTTGGCTTTGATATTGTTACAAGTAAGACTTTGAGTGTTTATAATTCTTATTCGCTTTAGGGTTTTATTTGTATAATATTTTTAGCTTTTCTAAAATCTTTGGAAAAGGTTTCCTGATGAGCGGGCCCATGATACAAATACACAAGATTTTTTGTAAACATTAAAAATTCGTTGCCACAAATACAAAAATATTACAAATTTCTTATGGAAATTATTAGTT
The DNA here is from genome assembly GCA_949318255.1 of Pollenia labialis. Lineage (NCBI taxonomy): Eukaryota > Metazoa > Arthropoda > Insecta > Diptera > Polleniidae > Pollenia > Pollenia labialis. The sequence continues at coordinate 131,659,131 of OX439142.1, read as the reverse complement.
AAAATGTGTAATTTCTATTACAAATTTTTTATATCTTATTTAGATTTTAGTGTGTGTTAAATTATTAATAAATAAATCTTACACAAGTTAACAGGTGGCACATAAAGGTTCGAGAGTGCATCCTATTGGGCAATCGAAAAGAAACAAAATTAATTTTGATTTAAATAAGCACCCTTATCGTGGTTTGCGAATTCAAAATATGCCTGCGACTGTTTGGTAATATAAATAAGTTCACGTTCTTTTTAATCCTTTACCAAAAAATCGCAAGCGTATTTATAATTCGCTAACCACAACATGGGTGAAGAGTTCTTTGTGCCATCTACATATATGAGATTTTTTTGTCAAAAAGTTGGTTTATGAAGCGGGATTTTGTAGAAACCTATGGTTAATTCAAAATCTACCAGCATAAAACTTTTTCATGATATTTAAGCTTTTACAAACACACATACTTTGATATTTGCATTTTAGGTAAAAAGATTTTAAAGCACCCCCGATCCGATTGGCTGTAGTGCTCTCGTCGGTGTGAACGCACAAAAGCTCTCTTGTAATAGCTCGCACATTGTGAATATGAGCTACTATGAGGTCTAGAGCCATTATTTTTATGTGTTACACACATTAGCACAAACTTTTTAGCATCAAAACGGACATACTTATGTACGTACATACATACATATGTATGTAAAAAGGTATGTAGCCTGCACTTGCGAAGTTTGGAGCTTCACAACTTTTTAAAATATAATAATCGGCGGCTGACATTTATAAATCCATATTTCTTGAAACTGCAGTTTTTTAATCTTATTAAAATATATATTTTTTAGTTGTTTGTTTTATTTATTCACAGAAATATCAAAAGTTTTTTAATATAAATTTTCTGTTATCTTTTTTGAATTAATTGAATATTCCAAGGCCCATCTATCAGGTCTGCTTACTTGTACAAAAACATAAAACGACCCTTTTTAGTTGTCAAAAATTTACTACCACATATACAAAGCAAAAGGAAAAAACGTGTATGTGTGGCATACAATAAACGTAAACAAACGTAATAAATGCACATGTAAGCAAAATGTAAACAACTTTTGACAACTAAAAAGAACATAAACAAAGATCATCAGGCTTCTTGCGCAGACCTTTTCAATGGGCCTTGGAATATTCCTATTTAATTTTTTTTAAACTTCAAAAAATAAATAAAACAAAAACAGAAAAATTGGATTATTTAAAAAAATATGGTAGCATAAATTTTGATAATTTCCATAAACGTCAGAACGTTAATATGGCGACAAAAAGAGAAAGTGGAACTACCTTCTGTATTTGTATCATGAGCTGGCCTAAGCAACCAGTGAAATGCGCATAGAAGCTAGCTTTCCCTCAACAATAAATTTCAGTGTATTTATCAAATATGAAAAACTGGGAATTTAGCACGTCATACGGAAATCGTATTAATAAGAAAATTAATCAATCAAAACACGGTTTCAATAGTACGGTTAGTACGGATTTAAGTACAAAATGCTTGATTCAATTACATTACGGATTATTCATGGGCCCCGTATTAAAAAATTACGTTAGTAAAAGTGAGATGAAAGTTAATCTCAAACTGTGCTTGAAATAAGAATTTCTATGTTGGTTTAATCAGCAACTCGTACTTGAAATAATCCGAAAGTGAGATTGATTGATTCTAATCTAAACACGTATTCCCAGAGAACCACAGATAGATACTTACCTGTTGCACAACACATGTTTGATTGACATTTTAATAATTATAATACACCAGCAGCATGCCCGATATGGTTTTCGTGATTATTGTACTTTAAAAATTGTATGTATTTAACTAAATAACTTAAACAAATTGAATATGGGAATTTTTGCTGCTTATGTTGTTGTTTAGTATTGTTGTTGTTGTTTCTAAACAAAACAAGCACTTCGTTATTTACCTATTTATGTAGTACTGTTGTTGTTTCTAAACAAAACAAGCACTTCGTTATTTATCTATTTGTGTAGTGTTGTTTTTGTTTCCACAATAAACTTTTACGAACACACGCATTTTGGTTTTTGAAACTGATACCATTTTGGATTGTTTTAAATACATTTTGGCGTTATTCGTACTTTAAGATTTAAGTACGACTCGTATTAAAATAAGAATAAAAATTTAAATTTAGTAATAGTTTTTCTTTCTGTGTAACAGTCTGGAAAAATCAGGTGCAGCAACAACTCGGTAAAATTAAAAATTGCCTTTGGGACCGCGGTAGACAAGAGAGTCAGTAAGCCGCGGTGGCACCGGTATAGATTTTGGCTAAGACCTCTTCGGGGTTTAGTGTTAGTGGTGGGAAGTGAGAACTTAATAAGTTAGTACAAGGGCTATTGTTGCCATTCAACAGATTCTGCTGGCTTTTCCTTAAGTAGCAGAGGCTACATAGCTCCGGCTCCTAAATAAGGCACGTGTCTAAAATTCCGCCGAATTGTTTATTCAAAATTGCTATATCTGGCTCACACAGGGGCGCTTGGTAAACGCATTGTTTTTCATCAAGTAGTTGGGCCGCCATAAAATAAGTCCGTAAGGCAGGTGCTCATGTGGATCTTACCCCATCAGTATATTAATACCAACATTTTTTAAGGAAGTTATGATATTAAGGGACATTTTCGGAAGTGTTATTTGTATTGGAGCTACAGATGATTAAGGTTGCAATTAAATATTTTTGGGCCAACTGTGAACACATAGAACGTCTCATTATTTTAAATTTGTGTTGCAGGAATAAAATTAACAGCCCTACAAAAGAGAAAACTAATTATTTAAAATTTTTGAGATCATTTTCTATATATAAGCGATTGAACAACCAATCGACTAAAAATCACTTCCTGAATCAATTTACAACATCTGTCCTTTTCGATTAATTATGTCCGTCCTTTTGGCTGTCATACCCTAAACAATTCTTTTTTTTTTAATTGCAGTCGATTTACTCGACTGCTGGCCATACTAGTAAAATATAAATGAGTACAATTTTAACAAACACTACAATTAAAATCATCGATAAAAAGGAATTTTTTCATAATCTTATTCATTTGCATATATGTACGTATACATTTTTTAGAAAAATTCGCCCATTATTTCTTAAAACTTGAAAAAAATGTTGCTTAATAAAACTGGATAATGGCTAATTTAAATTTTAATTGGCATCACTGACAAACAGAGACAAAACCCATAAATAATTTTTTTTAAGTGGACAGTTGCTGTTTTCAATAAAAAAATTTTAAAACCATTCAAAGAGTTCGGAAAAAGCAAAATAAAATAATTACACATTTTATATTGATTTTAATAGTGCAAAAAAAAAACAATCGTCATGATGATTATGGGTCTCCCGCCGGATCAGTGATGTCACAAATTTAAGAGTAGGGGTTTTCCCGTGATTGTAGTGAAACGCCCTACTGTGAAATAACCGATTATTCTTTCTTATTCATATTTAAGGTTTAACTTATTACTCGTTTCGTTATTCGGTGAGTTTCAGAAAGGCAGATGATTTGGCTACTGGAAGCAATTTCTGATGGTGGGGATGCCATTTAAGTCAATAAATTTGCATATCATTCAAATAGCGCACCGCCTAATATAAAAAGAGACGTCCGCTTGAAATCGCACCAAATAGGAGAACAGAAGCTGCAATCGCCTCTGACAACTCGCCGATGCTTGACGGATGTGAAGAAAATCGCCCAGGGACCACAACGTGAGGCTTGTGAGTCGACTTTGAGCGTAATGGATAAGGTCACAGTGGATTCAAAAAGCAGAACTGGTCAGAAGCGTGTCCTTATCATTTTACACCCTGGCCCCCATCGTAATATAATGCTTGTGAGTATATTTGCTTATCAATAATGGGTATATTTTTTTCGTCATGACCAAATTTATATTCAACGCTTGATTTTTTTTCTGCCGTGATAAAAACTGAGACGGATTATTAAAAAAAATAAACCCTTTTAAATATATTCTTTTGTACAAAATCTATTCATTCCACTTAGCTTTTTTCCAAATAATGCAGGGTATTTTATGCATGAAGTTTTTCAAAAACATAATTAATAAATTAAAGGAAAAAAACAACAACAAAATCATTATTAATAAATGCTTCTTTTATGCCGTTTTATTCATTTAATAAAAATGACTTTAATTTATTTCCCTTCTTCTCAGCAGACCGAATGCTTTTGTAAATAAGAAAAGAGTTGTCTCTTAATTACGGTGGGCGTGGTTAATGGAGTTGATGATTGAATTATGTTCTTGTATTCAGTTGTTGTTCTTGTTATTTTGTGGAACAAAACACTTGTAATGGCTGACAGCGGGAAGCCTACAAAAAATGCAAGCAAAAAAAAAAAAGAAGAAATACATACTTTTATAAAAACAACATTGCATGTTGTACGCACATGGTAGAATGCAGTATGCAGTCTAGTTGCAACACACAAACAAAACAACAACAACGTTCTTATGTTTATATATGTGTGTAAGCACAATATAGTGTCGTGTCGTCTCCCCTCTTTTTCAGAATGTTGTACTTACTACCTTCTTGATGTTTTTCTTCAAGTTGTTGTTCTTGTTGCATGTAGTGAATAAAAAAAACGAAAGCTAACAATTGTGGGTACTTACTTCTGCTGCAGCTTTATTAAGAGCAATGGCCACGCATCATTCTGGTCGTCGTCGTTGTTGACGTTATTGTTGTCGTCATTACACATGTGTCATAACCCAGCGGTAAAACTTAGAAGACCTTCTTACTTCAGGCCTTTTTGAAGGCCTGATTAAAAATTTTTTTGATTTAATTACTATTCTTATGTAACTGCTAAAGAATGCCTCATAGAAGGCCTTGGCTCTTTGGTATAAAAGATAAGATACACCTTCCACACTCGCTTCTATGAGAAGCGATAAAAGAAGGAGTAACATTTTTTGTTTTGTTTTTTTGCACACGCAAAAGCAAAACAGTTCAGATTCCTTTACAAAAACAAAGTAACATACATGATAAAATAACTTCCAAATGAAAACAATAACGTAAATCTTTTTAGTTGATGTTAAAAAGAGAAAGAGTAAAATTTTTTGTTCTGTTTTTTCGCCAAAGCAAAAGCGAAAGAATTCAGATCCCGTTATAAAAATAAAAATACATACATATTAAAATACCAAGTGAAAACAATAATGTAAATCTTTTTAGTTGTGTTTTGTTCACTGAAAAAGAAGGTTCTGTGTAGGGATTGACACTGTAAAAAAACATCGATGTTTTTTTCGATGCGATGCGAATGAAAATGGTCAGCCAATTTCCATTAGAACCGATGCACTTTTTACAAGGATGGTCCGAAAGGCCTTTTAAGAGCCATTAATTAAAAGGCCTTTTAACATACCTTTCTTAAAAACCCTTTAAGATAACCTTTATTCTAAAGCCTTTTAACAGTCCTTCTCAGGAAAGCCTTCTAAGAGCCATATATTTGAATGCCTTTAAGAAGCTCTGGCGAAAGAAAGGAAAGCGGAAGGCCTTCTCCGCAATGACAACGCGTGTAAAAAAGATATGAGTATGGAATGGAGCAAGAAGGCCTTGTACATCCAAAAGAAGGGGTACAGAGGCCTTCTAGAAGGCCTTCGTACTAATTCTTTTTCCCGCTGGGAAAGTGTGTATGGTTGTGTGTGTGTGTGTGCTTTAAGACCCAAACTTTTTTGTTGCACTGTAGGCTGCTCATTGTACGATGGTGTGACGCATTAAATAATTCATCATTTATATACGGAGCAATTCACATGTGGGCTCAACTTTCAAATTTGTGTGCTTTTTTATTTTTACCCGCATTACTTTTTTTTGTTTCTTTTTGTTTCGTATTTTTGTATTTTGCATTTATTTTCAGGTTAATATGTACTTATGACCAGTCATTCCATTGGATCGTTTCGGTTAGGAAGGGTTGATAATAATTTGTATGATGCCTGTATTTATTTGTGGCAAATTATACCTTTTATTTCTTTATTACTTCTAAGGATTTCTCACTCTTAATATCGTTGTAGAAGACTAGATGAGCTCTCAAATTAAATGCAATTGATTTTAAAAGTAAACTATTGTTACGGCTAATAAATTTAATGCCTAAGAGTTAGTTAAAATTTGAACCACTCCTTTTATTAGCTTGGAGTTTCTTAATGCGTTGAAAGGCTTGCATGCCATTTATGACTCTATTGGCCCTGAAAAAACGCAAACAAGTCTCAATGCAACTTCAGTCAAAGCAATTGCAATGCTTTTTTTATTCACACTGGACATTTTATCCCAGTTAAGCGATCTGGAATATTTGTTTTTTCAATTTTAATTATGTTAATGTTTGTGAAAATTTGAGTTTTATACTGATTTTTTTGTTTTGTGGAAAAGGCATGACTTTAAATTTTTTTCAATCTGGCAGATTTGTTAATAGTCATTGCGAAACAGACCTTATGGGGGAAGATGGGTTAAGTGTATTTATGAACTCCATTACACAGTGTACGGCCTCAGCCATACGCACTACAGTACCTACAGATCGTTCCTGGTCATTTTTAGGAGTATTTAAGAACTGTACGTTCTCATTGCCAATCCTTGGATTTGATGATTTTGTTTTGTTGCAAGGTTAAGCAAAAAAATAGACGCTATTCTACCGAAATTCTCTTTATTAGACATAGAAAAGGCCTTTGACTCAATCTAGCACAATTAACTTCTTAAACTAAAATGTCCACTGGACAGAATAAATGTATAAGAAATAATTTTGTGGAATTTTTAATGTTTCTTAAATTCAGTATCTGCTGTAGTTGGAATAGTAATTTAAGATGAATTACTTACAAATTACATAATTAGCTCAAAATTTTGTATGACGAATTATCTCATTAGGTTGATAATTAGGCTTTGAACAGTGTTGTCAATTTAGCCATTTTTCATCCTGTTTAGCCATACAATTTTTGTAGCCGTTTTTCTTTTAAAATAATAATATTTATAAGATTTTGTTTGTCATGCTCAATTCCCCATTTTTTATTCTTGATAAAAAACACTGAAATTTATTTTTGGGAGATAAGCTAGTTTCGATGCGCATTTCTCTGGTTGCTTTGGCCAGATCATCAGGAAATATTCTCCTATAAAATCCCAGAAAAGCCAAAGATATTAGTAAAGCAGAGTGAATGAGAATTGCAAACATTAAAAAAGTCCTACTCCTTATTTTTTTATTCAAAATTGCTCAAAGTATATTTAACAATTTTACCAATTAAAATACATTTAATTTAAATCACAACTTTTACAAATGTTTATAATCTCTATGAAAAAGGATGATGAAACATCTTTCAAAATTAAAGAACAGTATTCCAATAATAAATTTATAAAATGAATCATCACAAACGACATTGTTTCTTAGTGGTCGGAAGTATTTCAATACAGCGATTAAGGCTTTTAGAAACTTTCATGATTACAAATAATATATAAACAAATATTAAGCAATACTTATTTATTCATCTCAAAATATCCTAATTTTTGTTGTTTTTTAATATACACAATGTTTTCTGCAGCGCTGCTTTCCTCAAACATTCACCAACTGAACTGAATCTTCGCCATAATAAACGTGGATGCCTCGCAACTCAAAAATATTTGGAACCGATATTCTAAACAAATTTGTTTGCATTTGCTGACTCTTTTAGCAACAGCTTACTTTTGTGTCCATATGGACACACGGGGTCAATTCGGGTTAACGATTTTTATTTCGCTAATGCTGAAGTGCCCTCTCTACTTCAGCATTAGCGAAATAAAAATCGTTAAAAGTAATTTAAGAAATAGGTTACATCTAGCAACCGTTAATTTGATTGTATCAATTAGGTAAATATTTTTACCACAAAAATTAAATATTTGTATCTCTTTTTATTTTATTATTGTATTTAAGGTTTGGACTCAAATGGTTAGTTAAATATTGTCATGATTATAATTTACCTTTAAAATATTTACAACTTACAGGCACAAGTGATTCGTATGTGATGAACAATAAGGACATCGAATTTATAGCTGCTTAAATATCTAAAATGCTAAAATATTAAATTTAAGTTAATTATTTTGTAACAAATTGATCTTAATTTAAAATTTCATTGTACGAAATGTTTAACAAACTATTTGTTTTGTTATTGAGTTTTAATGTGTTTTACAGTAATTTTGACTTAGCTGCACAATCTCCTTAGCATGATTTTTTGTGCAGATAAATCGAAAGTTCTGTTATCTTAAATGTATTTATCTGCGTTAATGTACAGGTACACAATTGTGGTTACCTGTGTAATCCAGTATTAAGCTTGCTAAAAATTTTAAAACAAAAGGTAAGCAATTGATCCATATTGTCATATAAAAATCCTAAGAAAATCCATTTTTAGCAGTCATCACAGATTTTCGATATTTTGGCTCTAGCTCTTCAAGTTTTCCTTATGGCTTATGGTTAAAAATACTTTATTCCGGAAAGAAGATTGCAGGGGGCTATGCGATCTTATGGACCTATTCTCACTGTTGTGATAAAAAGAGCCCATGTACCAAATTTCATTAAATTTTCTTTCAAATTGCAAGCTGCACTTTGCACACAAGGTTTACATGGACAGGCGGACGGACATCGTTAGATCGCCTCAAAAAGTGAAAAAAGTAATAAATACCACATGATAAAATTAGGTTATTTTGTGTTGATTGGAAGTTTGATGCATTTTATTTTTTACTAATTTGAGGTCGCTGATTTCAAATTAAACCTCCCTTTTTCTCCATCAGCTCGCATTTTTAAGTTACAGGTACATGTCCATGGATAAACATGGAACACTTACGAACGAGTCGTACTCAGAAATTTAAGTACGAATAACACTTAAAAGTACTTAAAACAATCCAAAATGGGATGGATATTTTTCGAAAACCAATATGCGTGCATACTGGTGTGTTTGTGAAAGTTTGTTGTAGACAACAACAACAACACTACAAGAGAAAAATATAGATTGATTTCATGTCTATTTTGAAAAATTATTTAGTTAAATACATTAAATTTTTAAAGTAGAATGATTACGGAAACCATATTGGGCATGCTGCTGGTGTCCTATAATTGAGAAGTCTTCTGTAAATAAAGGGCGGAATACAACAAAAGTGAAATAAAGATGTGTAACGAGTAAGTAAATAATAATATTCTATCTATCTCTGGTTCTCTGGGGTAAATGTTTAGTTAAAAATCCATTGTATCTCATTTTTTGGTTGTTTCAAGTACGTCTTAAAAATTTTTGATTCAAGCACAGTTTTTTAATCACTTTTAATTACGTCAATCCTGTTTTCGCACTTGAATAATCATACTTGAACTAAGCGTTCTGTACATGATTTAAGAAAATCCGTACTTACAGTACCATTGACACCGATTCGGCCTGATTTATGATTTATGTACAGAAGGATTGATTTGTTTTGTTTAGTGTAGAATCAATTGTCATCTCGTATTTTTATTTTTGTTACGAACGAGTTTTGCAACTCACGTACTCATAAACAAAATTCGTAAGTCGATACAAACAACCTGGATATAGTGTTCAATCATATGACCTTTTGTATGCTGGGTTAGCATTGAACTTCCTATTTAGTTTATTACCGATATCTAAAGGTAGACTTTAGCCGGCCTTATAAAAAGTGTTCCATTATAAAAACTTTACTTTAACCTGATGTGAGCGATAAAGTAAATTAAGGTTCATCCTACCTGGTTGCTTAAAGTAATGTTGTAATAATGTAACACTTTTTATACGGCCGATAAATTCCTACCTTTAGCTATTGGTAAGTTGTGAAAACGGGCTTTAGTTTATTTTAAATTGAATTTTTTATACACTCCATACCGGCTGTGGCTTCTTAATTCTGATTGGTTGACAATCATTGTGTAACAAAATAAGTTTTTTTTTTATATAAATATCAAGTTTGTTTTTTTAGATTTTCTTTGTTACTATTAATTTTTATCTTCATTTTGCCTCTTTTTTTTGCTTGGCAGAAGTTGTTGTTCTCTTTATGTAGATAGAAAAAATATCCACTTGCCACAGTGGCAATAGCTAGCCAGCAAAAATAGCAAGATTGCAATAGATACATTCATATGACCGTATGTATTTAAGTGTGTGTGTGTGTGTGTGTGTGTGTGTGTGTGTGTGTGTGAATATTATCTACAACAATAATAATGTTACATTATAATGATGTCACATCTGTTTGTACAAAATTTAATTCGCTTCAGTGGTAAATGTCATAAACCAAGACATTTTGCAATTGTTGTCCAGTAGCATTAGGCAGCAACAACGACTACAATAATATTCTCTATAATTTACTAAAACAATACAAGTTGGGAGTTTAAACAAATAGCGGTTGTAATCCCCCGTATCACTATTTCCCCTCTTTATGAGGGTATTCAATACAATATTTCTGCACTACTGTTACAACTGATACTTATTGCAAATAAAAGTGAATTGTTATCAAATTTGTTTTTTATTTAGTTTCAACGAACTACAACTGTAGGGCATCGGGGGATTTCTGTAGGCTTTGTTTTTGTATTATTGTCAGAGGTGCAAAACAGTGTCATTGTTTTCGGATCTTTAGTACTTTGTATACAATCAGGGAGCAAATCAAGACATCAAACTATGATAAAATTTATATGTAAATTTCGGTCGATATCGAATTTGCTCCCAGCGGTTTCTGATATCACTGGTGTTGTAGATGTAAAATTTTATACTTAACGAGTTTTACTTTAACGGGTTATTTGCCAAAGGATCATTTCCAGAAATTTTTATCATTGCTGTGACATTCAGAAAATCGGCAATAAACTTTGATTTGGGATCATGTAGGCTTGGGTTAAGACTTTTTAAATTATTTTTAAATATCAAATTTTACATGCCTTATCCAAAATTATCATAAAAAAATATAAACAGCTGATTAAAAGGAGTTTTCGCATCAAACGGGCTTAAATTTTGTGTACAATAAAAAATAATAAAAAGTAATCGAAAAATAATTTGACTACTTTCGAAGATTACTTTTGATTGTTTTTGATTATTTTTTTATATTGCGAAATTATGGCAATCTGTTAAATTTTTAACTATTAGAGCGACTCACCAAAAAAAGTGCTCGATGTACCCTCCTAAAAATTAACCTTGGACTTTTTTAAGATACCATTTTAAATATTTCGGCTCCAGCTATGACCTCTCGTGAGCTGGACCATTTTGAAAAAGGGTCTATTTTTGCATGTTTTGTTAATTTCCTTACCAACATATACAAGGTTTTTTTAAGGCGCGTCTAACTGTGTATACAATTTGTCCAAGGACGATAATTCATTTCCTTTTTTAAGGATTTTCTGTAAAAAAAACGTTTTTTGAATTTTTTGTTCGGGGTTGTTTGTAATAAAAATGCCAAATTAACATATTTAAATCTTTGGTCGATTTAATTAAATACGTGTTTCCGCTTTTTTGGAAATTCATGCTAGTTCGCGTTTTGACAAAAATGCAAGGGGTGGCAACCCTTCGACCCTTTAGACCCTTTTTCAATATGGTCCAGCTCACGAGAGGCCAAAGCTGGAGCCGAAATATTTAAAATGGTATCTTAAAAAAGTCCAAGGTTCATTTTTAGGAGTATACATCGAGCACGAATTTTGCTTCCATACAACTTGAGTCGCTCTAATATATTTATGTATATTAGGGGGGCAGCTAAATTTCAACTTTGGATTTACAACATCTGCCGGGCGGAATATTGTGCCACATGGTCTAAAACTGATGTGGAAAAAATTTCAGCCAAATCGGATAACTTTAACCCGTGCCCCTTTGAGGTCAAAATTCAAATGATAAAAAAAAAATTTCCATACAAGCAAAAAATTTTTTTTTCGATTTTATTTTTTTTTATTTTTTAATATTAGTTAGCTTTATTAGCTTATTAACAACAAAAAATTTCATTTCGATCGGACAAGATTTTCAGTTTCAAAAGTGACTCTGAAAATGGAAAATTTTTTTTTATGATTTGAACTTTGACCTCAAAGGGGCACGGGTTAAAGTTATCCGATTTGGCTGAAATTTTTTCGACATCAATTTTAGACCATGTGGCACAATATTCCGCCCGGGAGACATCAATATTAATACAAAAAAATTGCTCCATACAATTGCTCCAGCTATCCTACCTACCAACTCAGAGTAAATTTTCAAAAGCCACCGAATTAATTCAAAGCCAACAGAACTAACATAAAGCCAAAAAGTTAAATTATTTCAACAAATTATTATAAGATAATTTTTTTTAAATATGATTTTAGTTCAGAATAAGCATTTACAGAATCGCTTGAAAGCCCATTTCTAATTTTTATCAAGAAGATTTCAATCAGAAAACACATTTCCTTTCTGCGGATGTTTTCCATTATAGTCGAAGGAACATTATATAATCTCAAGACACTTTCAGTGTTCTTAGCACTTCCTTCAAACTTGTATTTCCTTAAAAAAAAAAATTAATTCCATGCACTTTTTATATACATACATATTTACTTTCTGATCTTTTTAAAATTTTTATGACTTACTCTGCATGCCATTATTTAATCTCCTCCTTTTACCTGCTCAATAATTATAACTTAATTAAAATAATTTTTGTTAAATCTTAAAATATTTTTTTTATAATTATTATTATGCTAAACTGTTAAACAAATAACTATGTCCGCCCTTCTATTAGTGTAAAAAACTTTTGTTTTGTTATAGAAGGTACCAACTTATAAATAAATAAATAAAATAAAAATAAGCGTTTTTTAAATAAATTTTGTCATCATCTCTTACAGAGAAAAGAGAGAAATAAAAATTTAATTAAAACAAATCGAAAACTTAAAATGCGTTTTTTGACTTAAGATCCTTTTTGCCTAACGGCTAAGATCTATTTTATGACACAATTTATTTAGAATTATATGAGCAGTAAAATAATAATAATTAAATAAAAAATCCCTGGAATTCCCGCAAAAATTTTCCGGGGTTTTTTTCGGAAAAATGTGCGGGATCCCCGGATTTTTATCTCAGGAAATCCCGTATGAAAAACACTAATAGAAAATCATATAGAAAAATAAGAAATAGAGTATGTGAAAGTACGGAGAATTGCAGTACTCCTGAATGAATCTTGAATTCGTTGGCGTCACATCATCTATAACAACTCGTATAGTGCAATCTCTGAGAAAAATCGCTATAAGCCGAGAGAAGTTATCCTACACCAAATGAAACAAGTTTTGACAAGAGCGCATACTACCAGACTCCATCAAACGCCTTGGAACTATCTAAAGCAATAACTTTATTTTCGCGAAATGCTGAATGGAACGGTATAATTTTAATAGGTAGTTTCCTAAAATGGTGATTCACTATTTTCTCTATAACTTGGGGAAGTGCCGACCAAATTGCAATTGGGCGGTTATTTCCTTTCTTTTTTTGGGAATTAACGTTAAATTAGCCACTTTCCAACAGATGGGAAATTCGCCGGCATGGCGAATGGTGAAAAAAAATTGCCAAGGGACGTACTTGCCTCGACTGCTAGAGACTTGTCGCAATTTTAAAAGCCAAAAGTATATTGTAGTTTTTTTAAGAAATTGAACGGAAAATTTGTGTATTTTGTTGTAAAATTTAACAGAAAAGCAACGATTACTAAACTTATCCATATTCAATCCCGAATTAAAACTAAGATTGAATCAATTTCAAAATGCGCTTGATTCAATAATTATAAAATTGTTTTAATCCGAACTCGTATTTAACATAATCCGAAAATGAGATTGATTTAAGTGAACCTTAAATTAAATCAATCTCAAAATGCGCTTGATTCAAGTATTAGAAAGTTGATTTTATCCCGAATTAGAAGGAAATTATTATGATTGATTAACTTACTTGTATTACACCTTTCGGAATAATAAAACCCCTTTTACTTTCGAAATCGTATGTACATATTTAACCAACAATATAAACGAAATGAGAAGCAAGAGGTCAAATTTACTTTTAACACTTCGTGGTCAGACGTTTTTTCAATGTGTATAGAAAATCAAAACATGCGTAAGCCGGAGGGTTATACTCAACGAAAAGTTTAATTTTTTTTTTTACTTGATTTAAGAATTTTATACTTGTTTCAAGAAATTCAGGGATTGATTTTCGAAAGTAATCCCATTTAGGATTGTTTTAAGTACGTTTTAGTGTTATTCGTACTTGAATTCTTGAGTACGACTCGTACTTAAAGTAGTGATAAAAAACTTGATTTATCCAGAGTGTTTTCTTTCTGTGTATATCGATCTAATGTAAACGATTTTTTTTTTAACAAGATACCATTTACATTACACACATTTGGATTGCAGTGTAGAGCTATTAGTGATTTTTTACAGCCAAAACACTTTTTACTAAATGTTTTCTTACATTTGGAAAAATGTATTATTCATGCATATGTATAAGAGCAATTTTAATTGGTGCGTTTTAATCTTTTTAAATTAATTTGCAATAAATTATTTTTGGCTTCTTTTTGTGACTATATATTTTGATATAACTTTTAAGTATAAAACAAGTTAGAGTGCTATATTCAGCTGTGCCGAATCTTTGATTTCAGGAGTGATATCTATATGATGTCTATTTATTATTAATTTATTTTCACAAAAACCAGATATCAGCATTCAAATTGGTTGCGGTTAAGGCCTATATTAAAATGTTGGCCGACAATCTTGAGTAAAATATCATGATTCGTAACAGTTTAAGCCTAACTCAAATGGCTTTCAGGGGGGGGGGGATTTATATTGGAGCCATGGTAAGCTGTGAACCAATCATCCCAAAATTCTACAGAGTGATTTCTGGTATTAAAAAACATAAATTTCAATACAGCGGCGAAATAAGTTTTAGCGTTTACATTGAATTTTAGAAGGCTTCTAAATATGGGAATAAGGCAATCACAAAGTTGTATAACATTTTTTCTGGTCATATAAAACTAAGTTGGAAGAAATTTTACCACTATAAATATATCTGCTACGGTTTTAAGCTTATTTCATAAATTTACCAGAGTGGGCCTTATATGGGGCCTGTAGTAAATTATGGGCCGATCATCACGAAATTTATAAGTGTTATTTCTAGTCCTATAAAACTGTAAAGTATTCAATTTTATTCTGATAACATTCTATATGACTGTTTTCCGGGAGGAGGGTTTATATGGGGCATAGGGTAAATTACGGAACGGTCTTTACGAAATTTTACAGTATGATTTCCAGTCGAATAAAACGGACTTTTTTTCATAGCATTCCGTGCATTGTTCCGCCATTTATGTTAGTTTTTGTAACAAAATTTTCAATTTTTTAAGGTGGTGGTTCCACATATTAATTCATAACTCTGAATCTACTGAACCGATTTTGCTGGATTTCAATCCCAAACTGCTTAGGATAACTTCAAGAAATGTGACACCAAGCTTGTTCATTTCTTTTGCGTTTTTCGGAAGTGAGCGTGTTTTCAACAGACGGAAAGACAGACAGACAGACGGACATGGCTAAATCGACTTAGAATTGCTCAAGGAGCTAGAATATATATACTTTATTGGGTCTGAGATGAATAATAAAAAAGTTTCGCACGGAATGACAAACTTAGTATACCCTCTTCACAACTAATTGTTGTGGTGGGTATAAAAACATGATTTTTAAGTTTATAATTGGCCAAGGTATAATTGATTACTTTTGGGACATCGCGAACAAAAATAACTACTTTTTCTAGTAGGAAAGTAAGTAGTCTTCTTGTCAAGTTCTCATTTTTTTCTGCTTATTTTGTAAGAAAATTTTGTGCTGGGTTATTAGTAACTTTCTTCGATCAGCTGTTAAGGTTGAGCAGAACATGTTGACTGTTGGTAGCTTAAAATTATTATGGTGGAAAAAATGAGCGGAACGGCTTAGCTAGTTTCCAAGACAAATAATCAACGGTTGCGTAACAGTTACGTCTTCTGAACGTGATCAATAATAATAACACTCTGACATTAAAACTCATATTTGTTAAAAACTATTAATTTTTTCACTAATTTTTCCAAGCTTGCTGGCAATTTTGTTACTTTAGGAACAACATGTTACTGTGTGGCGCAGAATGAGCTATATACATATTTAATTATATATAATTTTTGTTTTTTTAAATACATTATATTATTGGGGAATTTTTTGCAATAAGCTTTGAAAAATGATATCCTGTAAGTGATGTCCATAATAACACTGTTCCCTGCAGCTACCGCCGTGACTTGGACTAAGTTGTGTCGAACGCCTCCTTGTTGATGTCGATGTACTATGATGCACGCTCTTCCGTACATGTTTAATATTTTGACCAGTGAGAACGGTTGGTGTTCTTCCGGCACCAGAAAGGGTTTATTGCTGATGCCTGTGGGTGCAATGCGCACATTTAAATGACGACGATACGCACGCTGTGTCAACACAATAGACTGTTGGTTAAAAAAATAAAATTCAATTATTTTTGTGTGTCGTTCGATCGTGCAATGATTCATTATTAATTCCCGTAGTCGCTTTCACAAAATGCTATAAAAAACAAAGAAAGAATAATAATTAAAAAAGTTATAAAGAATTCAAACCATATACTTAGCTCATTGTGCGCCACCCTGTAGCATCATTTTAAAGAAGAAAAAAAATGAAACCAAATTAATTGCAAAATTATAATGACACTCATTTAAAGACATGTATTTAGTTAAATAATAGAGTTGAGTTAAGTTTAGTTTACTCAACAGCAATTGTATGTTTGAGTAGCTGTTGCAAGAGTAGTTTCAGAGTAGTTCAGAGTATGTAAATATTTTTGTTTAAATTTTGTAACCGTTGAAAATATCCTTTGGTCAGATGGTTTTGGTTTTGAATTAGCGTTGATAACAACATGCATACACTACTTTGCAGTAGTACTACTTTTATATATAGTTGTATTAGTATCTTGTTGCAAAGTTTACACATGTAAATATTATACGTGTGTTTTATGAAAATGTGTATTTGTACGAGTTTGTAAATATGTATGAATGTTGGAATGAAAGAATCAAGTATTAATGACTACTATACCCTCTAACTAACAGACAGACAGACAGTCAGGCGTACTATAACCAAGCAGTGCAGGCATTCATTTGGAAAGTTTGTCGTGCAATTGGCAATTATTTTGCTTTAGCCATAAATCTGTCTTTCAGTAAATAAAGTCCTGCATACTGTACGTCTGTCTCTTTTTCTATTTTTCTCTTTATTTCTATTATTTTTTTTTAAATTTTCAGTTTTATTTTTGGTGTATAAGTATTTGTTGCAAATACACACACGTACATATAAATTGTAGTACATACTTGTAATTTTATGGTAAATTCTGTAATGTTAGCTGAAGCGTTAAATAATGGCCAGTTTTATTAAGTAGTGGACATGGTTTAATGATAAAAATAATATAATAAATTTAATAATATTGATTAAAATATAAAGATAAACATGTTTAAAATTAAGTTTAACTTTATTGCATGGCATTGAACTTTGATGGCAATAAAAATAGTTATCACATATTATTTATTTTAGTTCAGGTGCGATGAATAAAATTGCCAGAGGCAAAATATTCTATTAATATTATTTGCAGGAAATGGGGAAAAAATTAATTTATTGTTAATAATTAAAATGAAAATAGTTTTTTAAATTTGTTTTAATACACACGAGTGGATGTTAAGGGAAAATTTGGATAAATCATTATTTAATACTTTTATTTATAATTAAAAGGTGTTTAAAAGTCACATTATAAGTGCAGATGTTAGATGGATCAGCATAGGAAGGGGAGAATTTATAATCTTTCGTAAGGTAAGAACCTAAATCTAATAAAATTTTATTAACTACTTTAATAACAGTAGAATGCGTTTATAGCTTATGGTCCATTCTATGGCTATATGGAGTTCGTTATCAAATTGCTTTTACAATTTCTTTAAAGGGATATAACATAACAAATTCTTATTTTCTTATGGCATCGTCCAGACTTGCAACTTTTTTTGCAGCAATTCATGAGTTTATTGGTGAGAGGGGTAAGGAGAAGAAGAAAGACAAGATGAAAATACAAAAATTGCAAAACTAGAATTTCATAATCTGGACACGAATGCAATTTCAAAGCAGAATCTCAAACAATTTAAGCAGCAAAAATCGCAAGTCTGGACGATGACCATGTTTGTTCGTGAATCTTGTGTACAAAGTACGGGGGGTTAATTCTGGCAGTCGTGCGTGATTGAATACTATTTCGGTTCGAAAACTATTTTATTTCAAATTCTTCCAGTCGATACTGAACGAATCCAAATTATTGTTTCAGTGTTGCAAAGCATTTATTTAAGTTTTTACAACGCTGAATAGCTAAGGCTGCCACGTAGAACTTCTATACTGGTTGAACTTCACCCTTAACTCAACAAACGTATTATTTGATTTACCGTCAACAAGAACTCACTAAATTCATACCAAATTCATAGACTCAGGCAAGCAATTTGTTGATTTTGCACCTTTTACCAAAATAATTATATAGATTACTTACAATTGTAAAAATTTTAATTTATCAAAATATTTTTTTAATAAATGATATTTTAAATTTAAATTAAAAAAAAAATTATCAAGAAAATTTACCTTTTCAAACAATGTGTTAATTGAGTTAATTAAATATAGCTCAGGATTTGACAACAATTCGACAAGTTTAAATTAGTTTATCTTAAACGGAAAAATCAATTAAAATTTTTTGTTATTTAATTAATATTTTAATAAAAAATTCATTTCAAAACCAACTAAAATGTTAATTAAATCAAAATTAAATTTTAATTTTCTTTCAACCAAAAAAATAAATGATTTAACTATCACATTGATAAAATTGAAATACATACTTTTAAAAATTTTTTTTTAATTATTATGTATGTATGTTTTTTAATTGATAAAAAACTACTGATAATTTTTTCTGTGATGTTAACAATGCTATATTGAGCACTATTAAATGATCTTTTATCAGATTTCCTTCAATGAACGACTTTAATTAGACCTTGTTGCAAACTCCAGTAGTAGTCTGTAATAATAAGTCCCACCTTCATGGCAGGAAATACAGAATTGTTCTGTTTTTGTTGATTTGGATCAATAAATGCAATTTTAATTTTATTTTAATTTTAATTATTATGCAATTATAAAGATGAAGGGTTTAAAGTTCTGAGATGGGAATTTTTTAGGAGTTTATACTTGGGATGTAATGAATACTGATATATCGGCGATACTTCAGGTTTGCCGGTATCGACGATATTTTATTATCGATGCGCCAATGCTTTTTTCCAGTTTTTTTTGAAAAAAACAATTTAATTTTCCATGATTAACACATAACACAGAATAAAAAAATTGTTCATTTAATTCTTTAGCTGAATGTCCACATCAGGCTTCTATGCGTTTAATACATTCTTGACCTTTTTTCAAGACGCATGCAAATGTAGAATGAAATTCCACTTAATGTGTTCTACACGTATTTACATTATACGCGTTTGCTGTGTAACTTTTTAATTACATTTTACACTGATTTTAATTTTTTGACCGATGCTTCAACGCACTAGTGATTTGAACGCGTAGTGCGGACATCCAGCATTAGCCGTTTTGCCTTTCATCATAGTAGTGAAATATTCTCTCAATGATAAATCTTGTATGCATTTGTAGTACGAAAAAACCTAGACATTTTGTATGTTTTAAGATTTTTATGTTTTAATATCGCATATCCTAAGAACTGTTATAGTGAGAATGTTCAAACTTTGTAGAAGTCCCTCTTATGGTATACTACACTATTGAAAATAAAAATAAAGTGGGTAGGCGCTGGGGGGAAATAACTCTCATAGGATGCATATATTAAATATCTCTCAACCGATAAAGTGGTTAAAGCGGTGTAGCGAAGTGCACCGAGTTAAGCTAGTATTACCATAAAATCAAATTCTCCTACGCTATAATTTTGTATAATAAAAATATGATTCTACTCGAGTTTTGTCAATTTTACCTTGAATTGCAATTTAATATTCGTATTGGTATCGACGATATTTCATTTTGAGTATCGTATCGTTACATCACTGTCTTATTTCGATCGTATTTAATAAAATGTTCTTAAATAAAGGAACATTTTGCTTAAACTTTCACTTTCACAAATTTTCAGAATAAGTAATTTGTGCCTTGGACGAGAACAAGCAACATTTTCTTGGTTCAAGCCTTATTTTCTATCCGTTAAACTTAAAGTGGGGAATATATGCCATTTTTGCCATAACTTTCTATAATTTGTTAGCTTTAGTATCGAATTCCCATTTATGACTGAATTTGTTAAAATGTTCAAGACTCCAAAAACGTTTTATAATCGAAAAAACAAAAACGAAAAAAGAATTCAAACAATATTCAAAACTAAATTCTTTTTTTCATAAATAACTTTGACAATAAGAATATTAAAAAAACAAAATTAATCTGTATTTTTTCTTAAGCTTCAACAGTGTATTTTAACAAAAGCTTTATTTGACTATGTGATGATAAAAATTATGAACTTCTATTTTCCAATGCAGCTTTTGCGTCTCTCACTCTTTTTCATTTGCTGTATCACTCTTATCACTTTTCTTGCACTGCCAGTGCATCTACGGATAAATGTCAGGGTCTAGAAATATGCTTTTTATAGTACAACTTATACAAATAAATATATGCGTATAAACTATTAAAACATAAATAGATTTACATTTATACATACATACATTTGTACATACATATGAACTACATTCAAACATATCTGGTTATTTCGGACATTCTGCAGTACTTTTGCAAATTGCAATAACTGTCTGCATTTGTCTGGCAGCAACTGAATGCAAATGAAAATTTATGTCACAAACATCAGTAAAACAGGCAACAAGACATGCAAATACACACATAGTAACTAAAAAAATGTATATATAAAGTTTCATACAGAAAATACATTTATGCCTGCTGTATGAAGTTCCACATATACAGAGTCGAGTTAAACATTACGCACCAGACTTTTGTTTGACACTTTACTTAACTGGCACTTTAGGATAAGAACAGGAAAAAAATTATTACCGAACTTGACACAGTGCTAATGTTAAAAAAAAAGACTCACCCTCTATGCTGGTGCAAGGTGGTATTGTTGTTTTTGTTGATATCATGAAAATGTGTTGCAACAACCATGAATGGCTAAAAAGAATTTTTCTCTAGCTGGCATCCTGACCGTGTGTTTCTGACGATGGTTGCTGTAAATCCTGTTTTGTTCGGATATTAAAAATGAACATACTGAGCGGAAAGCCCATGCCAAAAAAAAAAAAAAAAAAACTGGCAATGTAACTCCAACATGATGAATTGTGGAACAATCAGCAGAAAAACCAAAAAGTGATATATTGTACTTTTTCTGAAAATCATTTTCGTTGTGTTGACTATAATAAAATATTCATATGCTTCCATTAACAAAAACAACATACTTTAGCATACACATATGGAATTACCACACCAATTTGACACCCATTTTTGTTGCATATACATATACATATTCGTGTTAAAATTACATATGGCAACATTACTCTACAACCAACAGGCTTAATATTTGGACTCAGACACACTTAAAATAATCACACAAACTACACGTCAGTTAGCGGAAATTCTAAGTAAAAACGTATTTCAGTGAAGTCGGAAAAGGGTTTGCAGTTGGAATGATGTTATTGGAATATTTTGGAGAATAACTGAAGATTTATCGTATCTATTATGGGTGCTGATTGCTGATGATTTTTTATAAATATAATTTTTCAAAAGCTAGAATCATACCAGCATATATTTTTTTTATAGTTAATTTATTTTTTTGTTATTGAATCTTTCTTATCGAAATTTACAATATGTATTCAAATCTTAATTCTACTTGTTGATTATTAGTTGTTACCAATGTAACCACTAGCTGCTGTACTCAAATTTTAAAAATGTCTTCTAGTTAGGCTCAAAGTATCGTTTTTTTTAGCATCTGGTGACCTTCGAACTGAAGCAGACCCCGAGCTAGGTAGTTAGGGTAGGCCATTAGTTTATCTATGTAGCTAATTGAATATTTTTTAATTTCCTCCTGGAAAAATTTACGAAGAGCACGAAATGCATTTTGATTTGAAAGACAATTTTCGTGAAGAGCTTCAACAATCTAAACGCTCTGTTCAAGTGTGTACCTTTCCATGGTAAAATTTGTTAAACACTGAAACAAAGAAATGTCAAATTAAGTTGGACAAAAAACTTGACGTTAAGGTGTGACTCACAATTAACATCGTGCATTAGCTAAATAAAAAAAAGTTAAGCCCGTTTTAAATTTGGAAACCCTTAACGAAATTGCACTAAAAACATTGTTATATAAAACGATTACATACCATACATGACTCGGCAAAATGTTTGTTAAAACCCATGAAATTCGTTGAAAATTTGGTGGGAGTTTACAAAACAGCAAATGTTTTTTAAACTATTTGCCAGCGATACAAACAGACTGCGGCCGACGTACAATAATGAAACACATGCGGATGTGTCACAACTGTGGTTTGTAAAGCTCAAGTTCAACACTTTTCTCTTCTTACGACATCACATACACACACACACACACACACGCACACAGCCATATGAAAACTCGATTAAATAAAGAAAGTTAAAAAAAAAATCAACACATACAATTACAACAAAACAGAAAGCAACAAGAAGGATGTTCGTAATGTGTAACACTTGGAAAAAGTTAACAACAATCAGACACACATACCAGTTGACAATAAAGTGACAGCCACTCACGAAAAATACGCACTTGCTAGAAATGTGAACATGAAGAAATGAAAGAACGTTGAACAAGTATTAACATATATTTCCGGTATAATTCTTTTTGAACTTTTGTGCAATTTCCATTTTATTTTTTTATGCATGTGTGTGCATTATCCTCTACTTTAAAACATACTGTTTTTCTCTTCAATTTAAACGGCCTTTGTCGTTTGATTGTGATGTATGAGCTGTGGTGAACACTGTAAATAGTTAAAAAATAAATTTCTTACCTTCAAAGTCTTGTAAAGTCTTATACATATATACAAAACAAGTTTTCTTGTGCAAGTCAAGGATTATAGAATTCGCCATCTCTTTTAAAAACGGAATAATTTCTTTACATTACTGATATGGATATTTCTTTTTTAAAGCGGTAAAATTAGTCAATTAGACTCCTATAATATCGTGCCACTGTGCCTGGAAACTGTACAACAATTAATTTCGGATTTAAAAAAGGGAGGTATAATTTTTTTTTTATATTTTTATATTTATTTATTTTCTGTTTTAAAAAATTACTGCCTGTTCATCGATTTGCGAGGACTTCGATTGCTTAACTTACATATAATCAAAAATAAATACTAAAATATTGTTTTTGTTTTACATGTTAGTAAAGCAAACGAAATCTTCGTTCGAAATCGATGAACAGATCATTAATATAAATTCTCGCACGTTCTCTTTAAGTTTTGGGTGTTTCTTTATAAGTTAAACTACTAAAATTTTGGGATTTACGGAACAGCAAAGATATAAACTTGATTGCTCTTAATATTGTAGGTTATACAATCAGAGAGTTACGTCACATTTTTAACATGTTTAGTCATACAATTTTACTTGAAATCAGTAAAAATTTGAATTTTAAATCGTAATCGGTTGAGCCGAAAATGATCAACTTGCATGCCCTAATTGTATCTATATACTAATACTTGCTATTTATTTTGCATGATTTCGTAAAGGTCTAGTAAAACGGACTCCAAAGTCATCTGATACGCCCTGTTTTTAACAAATTTCACATTCAAATAAGAATCCTTTAACAGTATTCGGTTTAAACACTTTGCATACAAGTTCATGTTTCTGAATGTATTTGTGTGTGTGCGTGTGCTTATATTTGTTTGAAATAGCGATGGTACTTTGCAAACACACATGTTCTTGTTTAACCTATTCATTGTACTACTTTCGTTTATTTTTGTCTTTTCTATGGTCCTTTAACAATCACAATGGTATCACATGAAAGCTGACATAGATGTTCGGTTTAAAATGCAGAAATTTAAATGTTTAAAATGTTTATTTTAAAAGTATTTAAACTCATACATTTATATATTCGGTTTGGGTTTGTATGACTCTCGTTGTTCGTGGTCTAAATCAGTTTGTAAAACACATTTGTGTGTCGTAGTACAAATTTCCTTGGGATGCTTTCGATGATAAAAATCATAATGGAAAATGTTTTGACGGATTGCATAGCAAAATCACGTACGTCTTTCCAAAGTTACGATAAGATGTATGGAGCAGCTTTTTTACTGAGGATTTATAATAATAAACTCCTTTAAAGTCCTTTCATATAAGTTTTCGCATGTGTGTTTGTCTGTTGGTTTATTGTGGCATGTAGCAATATGAATTCGTATAGCATACTTTTCGTTTTTCTTTTACTCTTTCTCTTTGTGATAATGGTTTTGTAAACGTTCATGTAATAAATCAGTCAAGGGAGTTTTAAGGATATTAATTTCTCTTTAAAGTTGCATTCCCTTGAACTCGTTTCATTCTTTACCTTTTTGATGTGAGAAATACCCCGCAAAGTATTTAGTGATTCGAATGAAAAAGAAACTTAAAAAAATTTTATACGCAATCGGTAAAATTTATTTAAAATCGGTGGCATGTCATAACGTCCACGGACACTGTGACACTTTTGAAAGTGTCATAGGGTCCATGGACTTTATGACACTTCTAAAAGTGTCATAATATCCATCAGAAAAGTGACATAACATCCACGGACGTAGTGACACTATGCAAAGTGTCATAATGTCCACAACTTAACTTAATGCCAAAAATTAGCCGTCTGTGCATATAAGCTTTATTTCGCGAAGCCGGTATTTGTTATACCATAGAGAAAAAAATCCTTTAGCCCAAAAGTGTTTTCGTTATATATTTAATATATACACCCAGAGAAAAAGCAACAAAACCATATAACCAAAACATTGTAACCGACAACCATATTATGGTTAAATTAGTTGCTTTAAAAATAGTTTTGTTGGTTGTGACCATAATAAAACATGTTTTTTCAGCGTGTATGTAGATCTTTTTTTGTATTTAACTTCTTTAGTAATTACGGACCTTATGACACTTTTGAAAGTGCCATTATGTCTATTTACAAAGTGTCATAATGCCCACGGACATTATGACACTGGACGTTATGACATGCCACCTTAAAATCAGTTTCAGAAAATAAATAATTTTAATTGTGCACGAAGGAAGCAATTAAATTAAAAATTCCTTAAGGATACTCAAGTACTGCGCTTTTAATCCAAAGAAAGTCGTGGAAATCGGGAGTTATAGATAATTGGAAAGTTGGGAGATACGATGTAATGCAGAAATTTACCTTCGAGCACATGCTCAAAAGAAACATGCGAAAAACATGGTACTCATACATACGTAAATATTGCGGACACGTAAAAGTTCCGCTCGACTTCAATTATTGAAAGTTACTACAATAACGTTTACATTTTATATGGTGTTAAAATGTGTTATTTAGTGCTGGGTCACACACGTGAAGTTTGATTCGTCAAGTCTAGATTTTTTAGGAGAGAGGGGAAAAGAAATGACATTTTCTTTTCACTTCTCTCCTAAAAGCTCAAGAGGTGTAAGTCGAGACGTGTCGATGGTACATAAAAAACATAATATGTACGTAAAGCGGAATAAAATTTAAATATATTAGGTTGATCTGAAACGCAATGTTACGCTTACTTACGAGTTCCGAATTATACATAAGGTTAACAATTTATCTGCAATGTATACGTTACCGTAAGAGTAGCGAGGCCTTAATACTTTTTTCACAGCGGTTCAAAACTTTTTAAACTATCGACATTTTCTGTGTTTACTTAATTAAAAAATATTTCGCTTGGCAACTTAAAAATGTTTTAACTTTTTTTGTGTTAATATGTTTTTTATCCTTTTGACATTTTGCCGTTTTAACGGAGATGTTGTAACTCTTAGATCTGATGTAACATGTGGATGGATCTACATGTAAATATGGATGTATGATTTTTTATATATGCATGTATGTTTGTATGTATGTTTAAGTACATAATAATGTTGTATGCGTATATTTGTGCGTATGAGTGAGTGTCTCTTGTAAATATTCTGGGCGTTGAAGGAAAGTGTTGCACATTTTATTTTAAGTTCTTTTTTTCCTCTGCCATTCTTTTTTCAACAATCTGTTACAATTGTTTTTATGTATTTTTTCTGCAATTAAATTTAATATGCATGTAACAATGAGTATGAGGAGAGTGTGTGTGTGAATTTTTTTGGCTCTTGATTTTCTGTTTGAATAAATTTACAGAATTTTCTCGTTGTGCTAAGTAGAAAATAATGTTAATTTATTTATAATTTATCATAATTCCTTTTTGGACATATGGGAGAGTCAACAAGCTTTAGAGATTTTTTTTGGGAATTTTTAATTTATTGTAGTTTGTAAAAAATTTTCGATATTTTTTTTAGATGGTTTTTTAGTGAGGAGTGAAATTTTATGAGGACGTGATACAAAGTGCTTTTGTTGGGATGGTAAATTTCTAAAAAGGGAACGTTTATATGTATTTTAATGTTTTTAAACATAAATACGTACATATGTATATACATATCGTTAACTTAAGGTATTTAAAAATTAATTTGCCTTATTTCGAGTGGGCTTTGAAACATAGGTTTTTTTGCCAACATAGCCGTACATTCTCTGCAAATAATATTGGACCACCTGATCCATTTTGAACAAATGGACTAAGCCCTGGACTCGTCCAATATAATGCAAGCATGGACCATGTCATTGTTAAAAAGTGTTTGTAGTGAGACGACATGTTTTCGTTTTTAACGACATGTTTTCGGTTTTAAACGACTTCAAAACTTATCCTCTTAAGTATACAATGGAGTAGTTTAAAGACTACTCCTTTGTAATTCAAAGGTTATATGGGTTATATGTATGGTCCTGCCCTAGGACATCGTAATGTTAAATAGATCATGGTTTTCCATACGTTTGGGTTAAATTTGGACTAGTCCTAGTCCCTTGTGGTGTACGTTTTACACACGTTTTACACACGTTTGGAATAGTCCTATTATTTGCTGGGTTTGGCAAAAAATAAAATTAAAAAATTTAAGAACACAGCTTAACAAAATACACATTTCTGCATCGTATATTGAATTGTTTGACTTTTGCTTGACTTTTGTCGTTTTGGGACACTTTTAAAATCAGGATGTAAACATATTTACAAAATACTGTTTGTGGCTAAACGAATAAAGATTTTACATTGATTTTTTTCTGCTACTTAAAGTAGTTTTTAAAAAAAATTTATTTTAAATTCTTATAATAAAAAATTCGTTCGAAATTAAAAAAAAACGATATTTTTTGTTGACATTTTTTGTTAAAAAATAAAATTTAAAAGTTTTTGAAAGTGAACGTAATCAATCGCTAGCCTTAAAATAAAATTTTTATTCAGAACTTTTAGACTAAAAAAAAGCAATGAAAAGAGTTATTGCAAATAGTACAGGAATGTGATACTCAACCCTAAATAAATAAGTTGTTATTATTCAAATTCAAAGTTATTGTTACTTTTATAAATAAGTTATAATTATGAATGAATTAATTATTATTTTTGTTTATTATTTTATTATTTTTGTGGGTACTACGACTCCGACTCCGCAACAAAAACATCAACTCCGACTCTTCAACTACGACTCCGACTCCACAGCCCTGCCTGTAAGTCCATACTTGACCTAAGCTTTTATAAAAGGCCACATGCGCAATTCACTTTTAGTGTTTTCAACATTATATCATCAGACCTATTCCGACAATACGTTTTACCAATTTAAATGTAGAATCGTAAATGCTAATTAAATTTGCAAGGTAAGTAAAAATATTATAATTTTAAAATACCTTAAAAACTACCTCTTATTAATACAAGCTTATTCGAAAACTTAGCACACTTATATGTAAGTATATATAAAAGCCCTTAAACCACACACAAGTTAATACCCTTGAAGTCCTGACCTATTATTATTTCTTCACTGATTATTTATTTTTGTGTTTAAAGGAAATTTTCTTATATTTTTTCTTCTTATTTTATTTGTAAAATCAAAGAAAGGAAATCTACGACAACGACCATAAGAACACAACAAACGGCCTTTAAAAGAGCTCCCCCTTTGGGGATGTCATTGTTATAAAAAGTATTATGAAGTCTTAATGCATATATATTTAAATGAAGTAATATATATATATATATATATATATATATATACATGTGTTTGTGTGTGTTTGAATCTATTTTATGTAGCAAACAATCTGTCTTGCTGCACTCTTAACTAACATACAAATGATTGTACATACATACGTTCATACAATTGTTCGTTAATATACCCTCTAATACATACAGACTTCTAAATATAAGTACAATATATGTGAAGTACGTACTTACTAAAAAATTTTACTTTCTTTATTTTTTAAATGCCACATACACATGTAAATGTGTATGCAGATGTATGAGAGTAGATTTACAGTACGTTCAGAAATACTTTTGACAAATAACGAACTCATAGAAAAAATTAAATGCTTGTAAAAAATATGTAGATTAGGGCCATAACCATATTTTTGGCATAGTGCAACGGAGTGGCCAAGATTGTTTTAGTAATGAAAACACCTCTCTCCCGTCGTTTTGCGAAAAAACCTCTCTCCTGCCGTTTTGCGAAAAAACCTCACGCAGGGAAGCAAATTTCTAAAACCTTCCAAGAAATTTTGAACCGCTATAAATTGTCAACCGCATGAAAATGTTTAAATCTAAAGCAGTGGATAAATTCCAAAATAGCATTTAAGTGATACGCTTAGGAATATATAGAAATAAATTGTGTATATTTTGTAATATTTTCGTGAGATAAACATGGTTGTTTTCAATCTTCAACTCGAACCCTGCGTGAACTTTCTTAGCAATCCGAAAAAATTATCATATTTTTTATTGATAACTTTTAATGTTTTACCCGACTATACTATGCCGTTTTTGATATTCGCAAAAAGTGTGAAAAATGTTTACACCTAATGTAGATACTTGTTTAAAAAAGGCGGATTTTTTTGGAAAAAGTCTACTTCTTTTGAAAAAGTGTGCCATTAATGTTTGATTTTCCTCATTCATGTATAATTTAAGTTCTCGTCGCTGCTTATTCTGAATAAGTTATCCATATTATTGAAGTTTTTGAAAGTGTATGTTTTGTGTTCATACCCTAGAGGGAAGCGAACTGACAACAAAGTGGTTCCGTGATAGGTCCTTGGTGGTATAGACCGGTTCTAGTTCTAACACTTTATATGAATAAGACCTATCAATTTTACGTGGGGTTGTCATTGGAGGGACTCAATTGACACCATTTGACCAGTCACACATCTATTCTCAATGAACGTGTTTAGTTTCAGTTTCTACAATGTAGTATCTTTTCAATACTAGTTATGTATTATTATTTCAATACAACAAGTCCTAGAATTTAATTTAAGAACCAAGTTTTGTAAAGTGCCAAAAAATCTGTCGCAGCACCGCTGAAGACTGTACTGTAATTTATTACCTTTGTTTCCTTCATAAACCAGTTAAATGATTGGTTCTCCTTGCACTGGTCATGAGTTCTTTCTGTTTGTTCTTGTTATATTTTCACAGATCCCAGGACCAGTCTGTTTGACCTATTGACTAAATTTCCCGCAGGTTATTTTGTTTTTGTCAAATTTATTTGTTGTCTTTCCCAGCCAAAGTCTGTGTGTGTCCAAGAAACTCAAATATCTTATACAGGGTGGCGCAGAATGGTTTATAACTTCATTTTTTATGCGATAATTATAATTTTTTTTTTTAATACAGTTGGGGAATTTTTTGCAATTACTTTGATAAATGCGATATCTTTGTTCGATTTTATATTTTTCATCACTAATTCCCCAAGCCTTCTTCACAAAATGCTGAAAAAAACAAAGAAATAATAAACTTTAAAAAAGTTATAAAGAATTCATATAGCTCATTCTGCGCCACCCTGTAGATGAAATAACCGAACCAAAACATTTTTATTCTTTTAATTCAGCATGCCTAGTACTCCGTTTAAATTTGTGAAAAATATTGAGCAACATTGATTTTTCACACGAATATTTTGACATGTATCAATGTTACCTATCTTGCGAGTTTGAACAATTTGACGTTTTTATTCCTGCAAAGTACATTGTTTTTCGTATGTAACCAAACCCCACATGTATTTTACTAAAAATTATTTTTTTTAATCCAAATTTTCAATATTTTTAATCAGGCTTAAGTTTATCAAATTTAATTTTCATTAAATTATTTTTATGAAGAAAGGAATTGTTACAACATGAACATTTATTAAAATTGTTATTGATAATCCTTCATTCTTGACTGACCTGAGATTCGAACCTAGGCGGCTGGTTTAGGGATGGGCAAGTTGAAAAAATATATCGATATATATCGAATCGATATTTTTTTAGAGTATCGATATTTATTATTTCAAAAATATCGATATATCGAACGTAATTTGCTGAAACTATTACCAAATTACAAAATTCGGTATACCTTTGTACAAACATATGTATGAACAAATTAATTATATGTAATTACATTGTTACTTTTTATTGTTTCATTTTATTTAAAAAAATTAATAAAAACAAAAAAATTTAATCAAAACAAAAAATTCAATTATAACAAAAACAAAAGGGAAGAATACAAAAAAACCATAAGAAAAAAAATAAAAAATTTAAATGGAAGTAAATAAGTCATGGAAGTACCAACTTTCCTTAAAATTTGAATTGCACCCCAAAAGTACCAACTGGTTTTAGTCAAACCAGTAATCATAAGATATGGACATCAGGAGCACTGTCTGTTTTATGTGCACTCCAGACAATCTGATTCTTGTATCCGGCACTGCTTTTTATAAATGCCAATTATTTTAGATCTTCATATTTGTTTAAAAAAAACATATGATGCATGCAATGATTCCAATTCTTAAAAAGCGACTAAAATTTTGGGTTCTTAATGAAGAGTGACCTTAAAAAATATCGAATTCGATAGTCGTATTTCAATATCGATGCATCGATATATCGGTATTTAAAATATCGGCGATATATATATCGATTATATATTTTTTAAATATCGATATTTTGATATATCGATATATTTTGCCCATTCCTAGGCTGGTTACCTTGACATGTTTCGATCGCTACCACTCGATCTCCTCAGAGGATTTGCCGTCTTACGCTCGCAGCCATTATAAAAAAAAAGATTCCATAAAAATTTCAAATCGGTATTTCAACTTTAACACGTGCCGCATTGAGCTTTAATATAGTTATTTAAATATGAGTAGGTGAGAAGCAAAACTCGTTCGTTACACTTTATTCGAATTTTGGGAAAATGCAAAAAAACAACCGTTGAAAAGTTTAAACCAACTGAAATATAGAAAAAAATAGATTTAATTTTGGAACTAAATGTTTTGCTACGAAGTTTCGAAAGAAAGAAACGAGTTTTGCTACAATCCATATATGGTATCGAACTAGTTTTGCAAGTCACTTTAGACCAGCAGGAGAATTATTCATTGAGCTTAAAGGACGTTTAACTGACCGTAAATGTAATGATATGCGATGTAACCTACCGTAACGTACTGTAAGCTCGTCTGTGCACTTATAGAACATGTAAGAACGTGTCAGCTGTTTTTCAAAAACATAAACAATAAAGCATTAGTATACATACAACAATAAACACAGTGAAGAGAACTAAAAATGTTCAAATGGTGACCGCTTTGCAGAAAAAGTACCAAGTGATTTTTTTTTAAATTATTTCTCATTATATTGTATAACATATACTCAGTCCTGTACTGTAATATAAGACTTCAAGTCTTGTGTATGGGACAACAAATAAATAAATAAATAAATAAATAAAACTGTAATTCTTGTACATATGTAAGTATAAATACATAACCAATTGAATATTTTATATTAATATCCGTCGGACTTTTATGAGCTAACCCAAAACTTACAAATCAAAGCACTTTTTAATTTATTTTTAAAAGCATATAAAAACCCATGAGTCATCATTGCATCCCGAAAAATTACGGTTTGGTGCGGTTTATGGGCCGGCGGCGTCATTGGGCCGTACTTCTTCCGTTATGATCAAGACCGGCATGTTACTGTGAATGGGAATCGCTACCGTTCTATGATAACAGAATATTTTTGGCCCCAATTGGATGATATGGACTTGGAGGACATGTGGTTCGAACAGGGTGGCTCCACAAGCCACATAGCGAATGTCACAATCAATTTATTGGAAACCAAGTTTAGAGAACGTGTTATCTCACAAAATTGTCCAGTCGATTGGCCGCCTCGGTCGTGCGATTTGATGCCGTTAGACTATTTCCTGTGGGGCTACGTCTACGTCGAGTCTATGGTCTATGCCAACAAGCCAGCGACGCTTGAAAACCGTCGAAAATTGGGTTCAGCGTCTGGACTTCTGTAAGCGTTCCCGTGGTGGCCATGCAAAAGAAATCGAGTTCCATACACAATGGCATCGAACGTACTTTCACAGGAATAAAGAATTTCATTGATACCCAAAACCGTTTTTGTTTTACTTAATATTCTCGACAATACGGGCACTTCTTTGTCTCACTGGTACGAGAACATTTTGTACTTCTTTGTCTCACTGGTACGGGAACATTTTGTACTGTGCCTGTGGATTCAATTTTTCCACTAGACGCTCAATTGTTGATCTGGTAGGACAATCATGACCACCATAAATTGGACGTAGCGCTCTTAACGTTGAGGCCACTGACTCTGAATTTCGGTAGTACATTTCAATAATTTCGACTCGTTGTTGGCTCGTATATCTTTCCATCATGAAATGGAAGAAGAGAAATGTCAAAAGAGCGGCAAAAAATATCGGTCTACTTTTGTAGCGTCCCAGTTGGAAAACGCTTTATATATGAAAAATTGGATTTTTTTGGAAAAGCTTAGATTTTGAAAAAAAGTGTTCTTGTTTAAAAACGAGTGGCTTTTTATAAAGAGTTTTTTTTTGGAAAAAGTGGACGTTTGTGAAAAAAGTAAGTTTTTGTAAAAAAAGTAAATTTTTGTTGGGAGGAGGGTGAATTTTTGGAAAAGTGACTTTAGAAACATTGAAATTTTTCGAAAAAAATTAAGCTTTTGTAAAAATTAAGCTTTAACACAAGAGTGAGCTTTGGTTAAAAATTAGCTTTTTAGAACAAAAATCTGGTTTTATCCAAAATTAAATTATACTTGGGAAAAGTTAAAATTGTAGAAAAAATCTTAATACTTTTGTACAACACTCCATGTACCTATGACTGCTTTCGTATGTGTGTGTAATTCATGAACTTCTTCTATTATTTGCAACATACTTATGTATCCAATTTTTTTTTCATCGTTTTTGTTGTTGCTTTTAAGTATGTACTTTGTATGTAGTTGTTAAAGCTTAAATGCAGAAAAACAACATTTTACATGAATAAAATAGAAGGGGGACTTTTATTTTTCGTTTTTTCTTTTGTGCATTTTTCGTTTTATTTTTTGCACAGCGTTTGTTTTTTTTGTCCTTTTTTTGTATTTTTTCGTTTTGGTTTTGTTGACATGCTTTACATTTTTGTTTTTATTTTCACTTTTCCGTCACGCTTAACAAGAGTAGTACTAGATGAGATTCTCTTTAAAAGACGTCGAACTCAAACATGGTTTTGTTTTTATTATAATCCTTTTTTATATTTTATAATTTTTTCTCTATTTGCCATATTTTGTTAAAGGATATTTTCCCTTTAACTTGTAATCAAGAGGGGTTTAGTTATTTGTTTGCTTGTTTTTTCTGTTAAAAAAAGTATGAAAAGGATCAAACCAGGACTTTGCTGCAAATGCCCACCTTAATAGAAATTTAAGGCTGTATGAGAACTTTAGTGCATTTGCTTGCAACATCGGAAAAATGCTTTAAAAATTTCAGTCCAAGCTAAAACTGCTAAGTGTTAACACATCCTTTTTTGCGCTTATTTGGTATTTTTTTTAACTTGTTTTCTATTTCTGCCATCTCTTGTTTATTTGCTCGTTTTGTGCTTAAGAGTTGACAAAGATTCAAGAAGACGTGTAATTTCCATAAGAGCTGGCTGACATTTTTATACATTTTGGTTGTTTTGCTGTGCTATTGTCCCAAGTTGTTTTGTTTTTTGTTGATGTCTTTTTTTTAAAATTATAATATTGACTTGAAGTGATTTTGCTTTTTGTTCTTTTTTTTCGAGAAATTACTACATAAAAAATGCAACAAAAATTGACTTTTTTTTCAATCCCTTTTTAATTTTCAATCTCTAATAATAATGTGTTTTACAAGATGATGCGAGGAGTTTTATAATAAAACATGGATTGTAAAGTTTAAATCCTTAAAAGCATATTACAGCTGAAATAAACTGAGTTTATTGCAAGGAACTTGAAAAAATCACAGTGATAATTTCCTTTCTGCATAAATGCGTTAGAGTTCCGAAATCGTGCAAACTTGTTTATAAAGTTTTTCTGTTTTTGATTTTGTTGGGTATAAATGCTTTCTTGCTTGACAGATTCTCGTCTTCTCTGGACCTGCACTATCAGGTCATAAGCTAGTTTACTTTGGACTTTTAAGATGGCTGCCATTTTTTATGATATTCCCCAAATATGAGTTACAATTTTAAATGATTTCATTTATAGGTCCACAGTCGGTCCACAAATGGCTGAGATGTGTGCAAAAACCCACGACTGTTTTACACATGTTTTTTTTTATTCTGTATGTCTGCAGAATGGCAAGAGCCAAAGTTTACAAATAAGGTACAAGCATACTGGTTCGCCATACACAACATCCGACAAAATTTGAAAAGAGGGCGTGGTTAAAAAAAAAATTATATCCAAAGAGCGGCATTTAATTTAATTGCTGTTCTATCGCACTATGGTTGCCTCTAAACATATTATGGTTAAATGTGACAATAATTTTTTTTCAAATTAACATGGTCGCTATGGTCGAAAAACAACAATGCTATTATAAGTCTTAAATATATTTTAGTTACAATTAACCATAACATGATCATAGATAACAATAATATGGTGGTTGCTTCTAATTTAACCATAATATAGTTGTCGGTGCATTTATGTTTAAAATTTTCTTTCAAATTCTTTTGTTGGATGTGACCATATTTAAACATACTACGTGCAGGCATGCCGAGTTTTATATACACTTCACCATGGGACGTCATTTGCGGCTTTGCTTTATACCATGTTCGCACGATAGCGTTTATTCGTAATTCACTCTCTCATTCGTAATCCACAGCCTAATTATGATCCAAATTACATAATTCGTCATACAAAATTTTGAGAGCGGATAATCTCATTACCCTGTGTGTTACTTTAAAATCAATGTGATCTCTAATTTTTATCGGGGTTTCCCCATCACCAACTGTCAAAGTACTAAAAAACAAACAAACGTAAAGAAAGTAAATAAAAGTAAAAGAAGTAATTTTATATTATAAAATTTAATGGAATCCAAAAAAGAAAATAAATATTTTATATGTATGAATGTATTTCTTTGAAATAATATTTTTTACATACTTTTTCTTTCCATTCTTAATACAAGTAACAAAGTAAGTAAACAAAATTATTTAAAAAAAGAAGAAGAAGAACTGTCAAAACCGATTTGGAAAATGCCGTGCGAACATGGTAATTCAAATCAGTAATAAAAACAGAGAGCGAAGTAATCCAAAGCACCGTGCAAACATGGCATTAACTGATAACACATATTTTTTCAAAGTATTTGCAAACGTTCCCTCTGGCAGCCTCTGGATTTTGTACCATAAAAACTGTCCATTTTTATTGTAAAGTCAGGAACGAATGAAGACATTGTCGGATATAACATATTATTAGATGAAGCGTTTTTTTTAGAGCATTTTGCTTCAAGACGGGTGACGTAAAGCTTCCCAACCACTACTTTTTTAATAGTTTTAAACTTGTCGTGCAAAACGTAGCCGAGCGTAGTTATAATAGAGCATTAAGGCTTCACGTGTGGTTTCTTGTTTTGGGCAATTTCCTTCCAAAGCTTGCGCCAACCGCTTGTATAGTGCTCGATAGAGGTTCCCAGTAATTTTGCCCTATTTGTGAAACTCATAATAGACGGGACTCGTATGCCATTTTTTGTTGTTCAAGCTGCTTTTAAGATATGCAGTAAATTCTTCAAATTCTTCTTTAAACCTTATCAATTATCTTAAAGAAATAATAACCTAACTCAACATGAGAGATCGAATTTGAAAAATATAGGAATAGAATAATAAATTATGTCAATTTAGGCGCACTGAAAGTTTTTTATTTTATCCGGAAAAATAGCCTAACGCAACTTTAACTTTTTGACTTTCTTTCGTTTAACAATTCTTAAGAGCCTAAGTGTCTTTTTCGGTAATACAACTATTTTTTAATAACTAAAAGCTAGTTTACTCTATCTCACAAGTCTTACGTATTCCGTGAGATAGAAATCTAATGAGTTTTGTTGCGACTGTCAAAAAATCTAATTTAACATAACAGTTTTTGTTCACATCATCCCACAAAGTATAAGCACTCACACAAGAAATAAAATGCAACCCTGATCCAATGAAAAGTATTATTGCTTATGCGCCCCATACACGCTTCAATTAAGTTGTTAACTGAGTCTTTCAACTGAATTGATACTTGGCCACACACTTAATAAACTGAATTGAAAGATTTTAAATTAATTTTAAAATTTAATGAAATATAAAAATTTTTTAATTACTTAACTTTTTTTTTGCAAAAGAAAACTACAAACATAAATTTTGACAGGTCATCAAGAGACTCAAGCATACACAGTACAATTGAATTGAAATTGCCCAATTTTCCGGATAGTATTTAAATCTATATTAAGCTAATTTTCATATAAACTTAAATCGTATTTAAATACAGATTGATTTTATAACGATTTTAAGCATAAATGTGCTTTAATATCAATCCTGAAAATTGGGCATTAGTAACCAACTTGAAAAAATCAAAATCTTTTCATTTTTCTTTAACCAGCTCGACAACTGTCAAACAATACACGCATTAATTTGGACAAAAACCGACTCACTTGACAATTGAATTGAAACGCGTATGGGCTGCTTTAGAAATTTTTCAAATTTTTTTCATAATACTTGTCATTTTCATTACACATGCATTCACACTGTCAGACTTTTACATATTACTTGAGCTTTTGACATGTATTAATACAAAGTATAATAGTGTAAACTAGACTTAAGTAAAGAAATTCGTTGCCTTGGAATCTGTAGCAAAGTTTTTCAAATAAGCAGTCTCCTGATTTTCATTGGAATCCTCAACTTTAAACTGCTGTACTGAAAATATTGCAAAGCAGACTTTGAAAATTTGGCATTTTCAAAGCAAAGAAGAAAAATTAAATAAACAAAAAGGCCACAGATGTTATAAAAGACACACACCATCCGTAGTGAATTTTTGAGTTTTATGCCCATAATAAAAAATTCATTAAATTAGTAACAAATGGGATCATTATTAATCGGATCCCTCCAGGTTTTTTGGTAATTTTTTTTAACAAATTGTCTAATATGGTGTAGTCTTTCTAAAATTTTTAAAAAAAGAAATAAATTCAAGCTTTTGAAAATAAGTTTTTAGAATTATTCCAAACTGCGTTATTACTAAAAGTCTCGAAACTTTTCAATTCAGTTAGGCTTTAACTTGCATATATTTTGCAATTTATGAGAATGCCTTTAGAAATTAAGACAAAAATTCATGTATGTATTTAACAATCATGTTGACGAGTTATTTTTACCACCAAAATAAAAACATATAGAAGAAAAAAATTCTCAAGCAAAGAAAAAAGTTTAATATTTTTCGTATTTGAATGGAACTTGAACATCTACCCAACATCATGCCAACAACTACAACATTAATGAGAAGTAAAAATTGGCAAAAAAAAAAAAAAAAGTAAAATCAGCTAAAACTGCGGACTCATAATGAGTAAAGTTGTTGCCCTAATGAGTTTCAGTTTTGCCGCTTATTCTTCATATCACAAAGGGGAAGCACAAACTAAAGATTGCTGAAAATCTACATGTAGAAATGTGTGTTTAACATCTGTTTCCCGTTTCTAAAAACTTTTATTGTACTATTACAACATATTCATTCGTTTGGATAAAATAATTGGGGAAATTTCAAAAAAGAATAAGTTCTGATGTGCTAATGTGTAGAAAAAACTTGCCAGCAAAACTGAAAATAAAACTTCTCTTTAGTTTTATTTCTTAGGCGATATAGAAGTGTGTTGAAATAATCAAATTCATGAATGCAAGATTTAATGAGTTGTTCAACCCAAAACCACATTAAACGAACAATTACCGATAAGAGTCATTCATTCTTGGCAGTAACTTTTAAAAAAGTGTATTTTCGTATCAGCTCTGTAATATTCGAAATTGTTGTCTCAAAGTTAGAGATTAGTTAAGAGCAAGAATTTATTAATAAATGATGAATATTAAAAATAAAATTAATAATAATTACAAAAGTTCTGTTAAATGCTTCAATTATTTTTTACTGAAATTAGGGTTTCTTCGTGTAAGTTCATATGACAGAGATTTAAAACTATTACCTCTTTTATTTAAATATATAATGCTAGGAACACAATTGGGTCGTACTTCGTAAGAACGTAACGTTGTAGATTTTTCGGAATACGCTCCATTTACCCACAATTCCATCGTAAACGTTTTCTTTTTCTTATAATTTTCTTTTGAATATAAATTATTAAAATTGTAGTTAATTATACCCACACCATAACATTGGAGAGGGTATTTTACGATTGTGCTGATGTGTGTTACACATAAAAATATTGGTTCTAGAGTCAAGAATTTAGACCCGATATAAACCTAGACCTTATCGTGTACCGTTGTCTGTCCATGTAATGTTGGTCGCAATTTTGTAGATATATTGATGAAATCGAGAACATAGTCTTAAATTGTCAGAAAGAGGAAGCATATTGAAAATGCTGCGAATCAGTCCATAATTGCATATGGCCCCTAAACAAACTTCTTTCCGGAATGGTCTTTGTGCCCAAAAACCAATCTATTATGTTGGCATTTAGATTAAATTCGGTCCAGATTAATTTTGTTGTAACCTAAATCATCTTACTAAATTCTTTTGAAATCGGTCCATATTTGGCTATGTGTCCCATACAAATACTACTCCCGAAAATAGTTTTTAATTCCTTAACGTCTTTGTAAATGTTGTTATTGACATAAAACTTTTGCGTTAACTTCTATGTCACGACAAAACGTTGTACTGGTATGTTCAAAATGAACCATATGTCCCATATCCACCCTCTTCCTAAGCTCACTCAAAGGCAAAAAATCTCATATAGATGAAGTTATCTAAAGAATAATTGTTTTAACCGTACACTCTTGAAAATTTGTCTTAACATACCGTGGTGTCGGGCTTGAACGACTATACTTTCTAACTTGTTTTTTTCTTCTTTTATTTTGTTTTTAAACAATTTATTTGAAAACAAAAAAATAATTAAAATTTGCAACCAGGGAAAAACATGTTTAAATATCACAATGTTCAAACATATTATGTTTAATTTTTAT
This sequence comes from Pollenia labialis, assembly GCA_949318255.1. Classification (NCBI taxonomy): domain Eukaryota; kingdom Metazoa; phylum Arthropoda; class Insecta; order Diptera; family Polleniidae; genus Pollenia; species Pollenia labialis. The sequence continues at coordinate 131,619,513 of OX439142.1, read as the reverse complement.
TATGGTTAATTGATGGAGGGCTACATCAAGAAGCCACGAACATATTATGGCTGCCTCCGAACATGTTACGGATTACAGAAAGTAAGCACTTTCAGATTACATATTTCTGTTAAGTCCATTTTTAATTTTTGATTTATCACGTGAAGTCCCCATATGTCTGCATACATACAGAACGACATCGACAGGCCTTTCAAACGAAAACATTTGTGGTATTATCCCAGCAGGAAATGTCACTGTACTTATTCAATATTGACACAGTCACCAGTGCTATTTAATATAGACATTTAACATCTGCGTCTCATTGGAAATCTACTACTGACGTTGGTACTTCTGCCTAGGTAGTTCCTTTGGGAACAAATGTAGAGATTGGAACCAGAGAATCACTAGTACATTTTAGTAAATGTAGTCTATACTTTTGGTACGTATTCGAAATCATAACAATATTTTTTTATTTTTTCTTTAACTTTATAGGAATTGTAATTCTTAGTTGGAATTTATAAAATTGTTTTCGTATTAAAGCCAAATGTGGTGGCAAATGTAGTTTCGTGTAGACACTTCGTTGGCAATGTGACCAAAACAGTTGACAAAACTGGTGACTTGGAGACTCTTGCACCCAGCTTTCCTTCAGGAATCTCACACATACATACCTGTTTATTTACATTTAAGGAAAAGAAGCGCTCAATAAAAGACCTTTTACTATTTATTTGTGTTATACGGAATGGCAAAATTAATAAATTTTACTGGCAAAAAAAACATAAATATAGTACGAAATTTGATCCCGTTCTTTAAAGCTTCATAAAATCTAAATACCCTGCATTATTTCTTAAAGCCGTTTTACACTATCCCACAAAGTCTTTAGTAATTTAAGAAAATGCAACCCTGCAATCATAAGTTGTTATTGTTATTTGAAAATGTTCAAAGAATAATTAGATCAGCGAAGCATTTTTGAAAAATTAAGATTTTGTGGGATAGTGTGTAACGGCCTTTAGTGTTACATACGCACAGTTTATGAATTTTAATGATATTAATAAAATCCAAGGTCTTAACGAAAAGCTTTCTATGATTAAGAAATATTATTCGCTTAGTTTTAAAATAACACTTAAAATAGGCGATCGTGTCAACGGACCTTAAGATTTGATGATGGCAGGCGTGGTTTAATAACAATAAAAAATTCAAATCAAATCCCAGAACAATAAAATTTTAATTTAATTTTTAAAAAAGAATCCTCTTAAAGACTCATCAATTGTATTAAAAAAAATAAAGACAAGTCTTGATCTGCCTAAAAACTTCTAATTTATTGAAATTAAATTTCTGCTCAATGCAAACACTCCTTAAAGGAACTGCATAAATGTTGTTACATTTGTTTATTTTGTTTTTGTTTTTATGTGGACATTTTAACGAAAGTAAAATTAATGTTCGATGCTTTAATTTAGCGTGCAACTCTCTGATGGCATCTCCTTGAATTTACAAATGTCTAGCATTAATCTCCTGTGAATTACCAATGTTTTATTTTATTTATTTATTTTTTATTTAATTTTTTTCATTTTCATTTTATGAACCACTCCTGATGCTTTCAGCTTTTGCTTACAAAACGCGAAGAAGTATTTCGCCTGTTGTTGGCTAAATATTTTGCCCTTAGACTTTAGGTTTTAACAGAGTGTTATGCATTGGTTCCAAATGTTCTTGTTCCTATTTCTGTATTTGTTATTCTCGTTAAACTTTGGTTTTTGTAAAGTGGACAGAACGAAAGACAAAAGCATAATGAAAATAAATATGCGACAGTAAAAACAGGTAACAAAAGATTTAATCAATGTTTAGTTAAGCATGACACCATCTTTCTTTAATTCTAAAAACGAACAAGATGTTTTGCACAGTAGGCTGTAGAGAGGAAATATAAAACAAACATTGTAATGCAAATAACACTACTCAGCAGCAAAATCCTCCGTTAAATAAAACTATATGGACTATATATATTTTGATGCGTTGAACTCAAATCCGTTCTCGGTTTTTTTTCCATCAGATCGAGATTTTGTTTAATGGGCGTGGCAAATTTTTTGCCCTTAATTAGTCAGGTACGGAGACATATTTCATCCTAACTCGAGAACCAGTCATTCGATTTTCAAAAGTAAAACACCAGAAGATGTGTAAGAAAATTGTATTTATTTTAGTCGAACAGAATTTTGTTGTACGAAAATAGATAGAAGTAAAGAGTTGCCATTCATTGCTGCTACAAGGCGCTTTAGTGCGCCCACTCTGCCGTTTACGAATTTTGCACAAAAAAATTTTTTCTCCATTAATTTCTGAATAATTCCAAAACGATAAGAGATACAGAAAAATTCTGTTCGACTAAAATAAATACAATTTTGTTACACATCTTCTGGTGTTTTACTTTTGAATGACTGGTTTTCGAGTTAGGATAAAATATGTCTCCGTACCTGACTAATTAAGGGCAAAAAATTTGCCACGCCCATTAAACAAAATCTCGATCTGATGGAAAAAACCGAGAACGGATTTGGGTTCAGCGCATCAAAATCCATATAGTTCACATAGTTTTAATTAACGGAAAGACAACAAATTATTTTTTGCTGAGCAGTGTAATTTGTAAAGTTTTTACGGTTAAGTTAACCTTAAAAATAATTCAAGTGTAAACAAGGTTTAACATAATCTGAATCTCGGATTTTTCGTACAAAATTTATTAAAAAAAGTATACAAAAATTTAATTGAAAACAACTTGGCTCAGCTAAAATAGATTTCGGAATGGCAAAGGTTGGACAAAGATGGACAATAACTTACTGAATTCCAAAATTTGTTTTTGTTTTATATGTTATTTGTGCGAACGTAAACGTTCGAGTGACATCGTGAAATAGGCAGAGTTAATAAAACGAAAAATTTTTTGTGGTTGGCATATTGGTCTAAAGTTTTAGTTTTCCATTAAAATGTTAGATATCGTCTAATTCAATTTTTCGATATAATGTAAAAATATTTTTAAAACTCGATAGAACTTGAAATTGTAACAAAGTACTTTATCTTTATTTTATTTCATAGCATTAACATTTGAAATAAATTTCGGGTTAGGAATGGGCAAAAAATATCGATATATCAAAATATCGATTTTTAAAATAAATATAATCGATATATATCGCCGATATATTAAATACCGATATATCGATGTATCGATATTGAAATACGACTATCGAATTCGATATTTTTTAAAGTCAGTCTTCATTAAGAACTCAAAATTTTAGCCGTTTTTCAAACAATATGTTTTTTAAGAATTGGATTCTACTTCTATGACTTATTTACTTCCATTTAAATTTTTCGTAATTATTTTTTTTTTCTTTTGGTTTTTTGAAATTTTCTCTTTTGTTTTTGTTATAATTGAATTTTTTGTTTTGATTAAATTTTTTCGTTTTTATTAATTTTTTTAAATAAAATCAAACAATAAAAAGTAACAATGTAATTACATATAATTAATTTGTTCATACATATGTTTGTACAAAGGTATACCGAATTTTGTAATTTGGTAATAGTTTCAGCAAAATACGTTCGATATATCGATATTTTTGAAATAATTAATATCGATACTCTAAAAAAATATCGAATCGATATATATCGATATATTTTTTCAACTTGCCCATCCCTATTTCGGGTATATTGTTACCTGGGCTGTTCTTGAGAAATCACATTCTGGACGTCCAATTTGGGGCCACTTTTTCACGTACTGCAAAAAAATTCTATTTTATGAGGAAATAGATGAGAAGTGTCAAATCGCACGACCTTGGAGGCCTATTGGAAGGTGTATTCCTCGAAATCATTTTATATCTGAAGCTTCAATGTTAACCAAAGGTTGGATTAACCTTCGCTTTACCAATACCCACCCGGGTGAATTTATTATTTTATTTCTTTAATAAATTCCTTAAATTTGTTTCAGTTAAAAGAAAATTTCAACTTACTGAACAAATTGTTACGTTCCTTTTGCAAAAAAAGCTTTATAACTTGAAATTTTTTTCTAAAGAAGCACTGTTTAAATAATAAAATTATTTACAAAAATAAATTATTCCCACATCCTATTCTTTTATTTACATATCATATATGTACATATGGAAATATCTTTGTGGATTAAAATTTATTTTCATTTATTAAAAAAAAATAAAACATTGATATTTATTTTCAAATATAAATATCAAGCATAATGAAAAAATAAAAATCCTTAAATGATAAATGTCGCAAAAAATTGTCAAATAATTATTTTCTTAAAAATTTTAAATTGAAATTTTTTTCTGAAAAGCAGATCAAATTCGTTAATTATAGCAGAACCCCAATCGTTATTAACCCCGCCTATAAATGTTACAAGTTTGTAGTGTTCATCTATGTGCATGTGTATCTATGTATGTATGTATGTGCAAAGGGTGGTTAAATTTTAAGGGCAGATGTTGATTTGGAATAAAACACAAATTATGCGTTTTTGGTCCAAATTTTAATTGAGGTTCTATGCCGTTAATGTGCCGAATTATCTCATCCTTTAGCTCTTGAACTGTTGCTGGCTTATCGACTTACACCTTTTCTTTCAAATAACCCCAAAAATAGAAGTCCAACCGTGTCAAATCACATGATCTTGGCGGCCAATTGACATCGCCACCACGTGAGATAACACGGCCATTGAATTGAAGTGGCACCGTCCTGTTGAAACCACATATTGTCCACATCCATAGCTTTCGATACAGGTTTGATAAATTTCTCATACTGGGACTAAATTCAAAATCAACGTTTACCAATGAATCTTTTTTGTCATCAAAAGCTTCCAAGCCACTGTGATTACATTGAACAAAAATCTCCAGTCCTACTTTTCAAGTCAGGTATTTTTTTCTTCTTTTTTTTAATTCCTTGTAATTACTACAGCAAGTACCAAGAAAAAAAACAAAAGCACGAGCAAGAGATGTTAAAATTATACTCCTGCCAAAGTCATACACATATAAAACTAATCTTCCAACTTAGCCGATTAATGAATGCATAAATCTCTCTAATTACACAAGGCTCCCGGGGCCAGTATGACTGCCCCATTGCTTAAATAAATCGAGCAAAATGAATGAAGGCATAAGCGGCAGCTTCAGCAACGGCCGCTACAGCGGCAACAGCTTCAGTAAAATTTTTTATAGAAATCAGCACAAAAAAAAAAACTAAAATACGAAAAGGACAATAACAAAACAGCAGCAGCCAATATAACGCTTATAAACCAACGCTAATACGTACGACGGCATTCCTTGAGCAAGAACTGCAGAAAAGGAGAGAGCGACAGAAAATATGATTAAGTAGTCAACATAAAGTTAATGGTATTCGTGCAATAAATGTGAATAATTACGTCAATATTCAAGTAAAGCTGTCATGTCGTGGCCATCAAATTGAGCATAAAACATTTTTTCATAATATTTTTTTCATTCCATTTCATATGCGAACAATATTTTATTTTATTCTCTGAGTGCAATAAACAACAAATATGGACCGACCCAGAAATTAAAATGCGTGCCAGCATAATATTTGATGATAACAGAGATTATGAATTTATTAGTTTGTTTTTGTTTTGCTCGTTCTCTTTGTGTGTGTCTTAAATGTATTGTGCTAAAGGCTGATTTTTTTTGGGGAGGGAGGAGGCTTCAAGTTTATGTTGGGGGATGATAAATAATAGAAAAGTATTAATTTAGTAACAGCTATTATAATAACAATACGAGAGTTATACAGTTTTTCTATGTCAAAGAAGATCATTAGTTGAAATAGTTCAAAGCATTCATCATGGACTACATATACTCGTATATTCACATGTGCTTATGAATTATTTATTATTATTCATATCAAACTATTGCCACATAAACGATATAGTTAATTATTTGAATTAAGATTTTGATATTTTGTTGAGTCCTTAATTTAATTTAATTTAATTTAATTTAATTTAATTTAATTTAATTTAATTTAATTTAATTTAATTTAATTTAATTTAATTTAATTTAATTTAATTTAATTTAATTTAATTTAATTTAATTTAATTTAATTTAATTTAATTTAATTTAATTTAATTTAATTTAATTTAATTTAATTTAATTTAATTTAATTTAATTTAATTTAATTTAATTTAATTTAATTTAATTTAATTTAATTTAATTTAATTTAATTTAATTTAATTTAATTTAATTTAATTTAATTTAATTTAATTTAATTTAATTTAATTTAATTTAATTTAATTTAATTTAATTTAATTTAATTTAATTTAATTTAATTTAATTTAATTTAATTTAATTTAATTTAATTTAATTTAATTTAATTTAATTTAATTTAATTTAATTTAATTTAATTTAATTTAATTTAATTTAATTTAATTTAATTTAATTTAATTTAATTTAATTTAATTTAATTTAATTTAATTTAATTTAATTTAATTTAATTTAATTTAATTTAATTTAATTTAATTTAATTTAATTTAATTTAATTTAATTTAATTTAATTTAATTTAATTTAATTTAATTTAATTTAATTTAATTTAATTTAATTTAATTTAATTTAATTTAATTTAATTTAATTTAATTTAATTTAATTTAATTTAATTTAATTTAATTTAATTTAATTTAATTTAATTTAATTTAATTTAATTTAATTTAATTTAATTTAATTTAATTTAATTTAATTTAATTTAATTTAATTTAATTTAATTTAATTTAATTTAATTTAATTTAATTTAATTTAATTTAATTTAATTTAATTTAATTTAATTTAATTTAATTTAATTTAATTTAATTTAATTTAATTTAATTTAATTTAATTTAATTTAATTTAATTTAATTTAATTTAATTTAATTTAATTTAATTTAATTTAATTTAATTTAATTTAATTTAATTTAATTTAATTTAATTTAATTTAATTTAATTTAATTTAATTTAATTTAATTTAATTTAATTTAATTTAATTTAATTTAATTTAATTTAATTTAATTTAATTTAATTTAATTTAATTTAATTTAATTTAATTTAATTTAATTTAATTTAATTTAATTTAATTTAATTTAATTTAATTTAATTTAATTTAATTTAATTTAATTTAATTTAATTTAATTTAATTTAATTTAATTTAATTTAATTTAATTTAATTTAATTTAATTTAATTTAATTTAATTTAATTTAATTTAATTTAATTTAATTTAATTTAATTTAATTTAATTTAATTTAATTTAATTTAATTTAATTTAATTTAATTTAATTTAATTTAATTTAATTTAATTTAATTTAATTTAATTTAATTTAATTTAATTTAATTTAATTTAATTTAATTTAATTTAATTTAATTTAATTTAATTTAATTTAATTTAATTTAATTTAATTTAATTTAATTTAATTTAATTTAATTTAATTTAATTTAATTTAATTTAATTTAATTTAATTTAATTTAATTTAATTTAATTTAATTTAATTTAATTTAATTTAATTTAATTTAATTTAATTTAATTTAATTTAATTTAATTTAATTTAATTTAATTTAATTTAATTTAATTTAATTTAATTTAATTTAATTTAATTTAATTTAATTTAATTTAATTTAATTTAATTTAATTTAATTTAATTTAATTTAATTTAATTTAATTTAATTTAATTTAATTTAATTTAATTTAATTTAATTTAATTTAATTTAATTTAATTTAATTTAATTTAATTTAATTTAATTTAATTTAATTTAATTTAATTTAATTTAATTTAATTTAATTTAATTTAATTTAATTTAATTTAATTTAATTTAATTTAATTTAATTTAATTTAATTTAATTTAATTTAATTTAATTTAATTTAATTTAATTTAATTTAATTTAATTTAATTTAATTTAATTTAATTTAATTTAATTTAATTTAATTTAATTTAATTTAATTTAATTTAATTTAATTTAATTTAATTTAATTTAATTTAATTTAATTTAATTTAATTTAATTTAATTTAATTTAATTTAATTTAATTTAATTTAATTTAATTTAATTTAATTTAATTTAATTTAATTTAATTTAATTTAATTTAATTTAATTTAATTTAATTTAATTTAATTTAATTTAATTTAATTTAATTTAATTTAATTTAATTTAATTTAATTTAATTTAATTTAATTTAATTTAATTTAATTTAATTTAATTTAATTTAATTTAATTTAATTTAATTTAATTTAATTTAATTTAATTTAATTTAATTTAATTTAATTTAATTTAATTTAATTTAATTTAATTTAATTTAATTTAATTTAATTTAATTTAATTTAATTTAATTTAATTTAATTTAATTTAATTTAATTTAATTTAATTTAATTTAATTTAATTTAATTTAATTTAATTTAATTTAATTTAATTTAATTTAATTTAATTTAATTTAATTTAATTTAATTTAATTTAATTTAATTTAATTTAATTTAATTTAATTTAATTTAATTTAATTTAATTTAATTTAATTTAATTTAATTTAATTTAATTTAATTTAATTTAATTTAATTTAATTTAATTTAATTTAATTTAATTTAATTTAATTTAATTTAATTTAATTTAATTTAATTTAATTTAATTTAATTTAATTTAATTTAATTTAATTTAATTTAATTTAATTTAATTTAATTTAATTTAATTTAATTTAATTTAATTTAATTTAATTTAATTTAATTTAATTTAATTTAATTTAATTTAATTTAATTTAATTTAATTTAATTTAATTTAATTTAATTTAATTTAATTTAATTTAATTTAATTTAATTTAATTTAATTTAATTTAATTTAATTTAATTTAATTTAATTTAATTTAATTTAATTTAATTTAATTTAATTTAATTTAATTTAATTTAATTTAATTTAATTTAATTTAATTTAATTTAATTTAATTTAATTTAATTTAATTTAATTTAATTTAATTTAATTTAATTTAATTTAATTTAATTTAATTTAATTTAATTTAATTTAATTTAATTTAATTTAATTTAATTTAATTTAATTTAATTTAATTTAATTTAATTTAATTTAATTTAATTTAATTTAATTTAATTTAATTTAATTTAATTTAATTTAATTTAATTTAATTTAATTTAATTTAATTTAATTTAATTTAATTTAATTTAATTTAATTTAATTTAATTTAATTTAATTTAATTTAATTTAATTTAATTTAATTTAATTTAATTTAATTTAATTTAATTTAATTTAATTTAATTTAATTTAATTTAATTTAATTTAATTTAATTTAATTTAATTTAATTTAATTTAATTTAATTTAATTTAATTTAATTTAATTTAATTTAATTTAATTTAATTTAATTTAATTTAATTTAATTTAATTTAATTTAATTTAATTTAATTTAATTTAATTTAATTTAATTTAATTTAATTTAATTTAATTTAATTTAATTTAATTTAATTTAATTTAATTTAATTTAATTTAATTTAATTTAATTTAATTTAATTTAATTTAATTTAATTTAATTTAATTTAATTTAATTTAATTTAATTTAATTTAATTTAATTTAATTTAATTTAATTTAATTTAATTTAATTTAATTTAATTTAATTTAATTTAATTTAATTTAATTTAATTTAATTTAATTTAATTTAATTTAATTTAATTTAATTTAATTTAATTTAATTTAATTTAATTTAATTTAATTTAATTTAATTTAATTTAATTTAATTTAATTTAATTTAATTTAATTTAATTTAATTTAATTTAATTTAATTTAATTTAATTTAATTTAATTTAATTTAATTTAATTTAATTTAATTTAATTTAATTTAATTTAATTTAATTTAATTTAATTTAATTTAATTTAATTTAATTTAATTTAATTTAATTTAATTTAATTTAATTTAATTTAATTTAATTTAATTTAATTTAATTTAATTTAATTTAATTTAATTTAATTTAATTTAATTTAATTTAATTTAATTTAATTTAATTTAATTTAATTTAATTTAATTTAATTTAATTTAATTTAATTTAATTTAATTTAATTTAATTTAATTTAATTTAATTTAATTTAATTTAATTTAATTTAATTTAATTTAATTTAATTTAATTTAATTTAATTTAATTTAATTTAATTTAATTTAATTTAATTTAATTTAATTTAATTTAATTTAATTTAATTTAATTTAATTTAATTTAATTTAATTTAATTTAATTTAATTTAATTTAATTTAATTTAGGGAATACAGCAACACTAGATTTCTTTAATGTCGCTGCGCTCATTTTTCAGTGGCCGTATTCTGTAATTCGCTAAAGCTAAATCTCTATCGCTAAAAATCTAAAAAGTTGATTTAGCGATTTTTGTACTGTAACGTGCATTTGGCATTGCCGTACAAATTTAATTCGCCGCAATTTTAGCTTTTAATTTCATCGCTAAAATTTTTTAATTTTGTATTCTCTGAGGCATTTTAGCGACCGAGATTTAGCTTTAGCTGAGCGATTTACAGAATACTTATTAATTTTCATATAAATCATAAAGCTTTAATAAATCTCTTGTTATACCCATCACCACAATCAGTTGTAAAGAGGGTATACTAAGTTTGCCATTCCGTGTGAAACTTTTTTATTATTCATCGCAAACCCCATAAAGTATAAATATTCTAGCTCCTTGAAAAAATTCTAAGTCGATTTAGCCATGTCCATCTGACAGTCTGTTGAAAACAGGCTCACTTTCGAAAAACTCAAAAGAAATAAACAAGCTTGGTGTCAATTTGCTTGTAGTTATCCTAAGCAGCTTGGGATTGAAATCCAGCAAAATCGCTTCAGCAGGATCAGAGCTATTAATCAAAATGTGGAACCACCACCTTAAAAAATTGATAATTTTGTTACAAAAACAAACATAATTGGTGGAACAATGCAAGAAATGATATGACATTTTGCAAAAATTCATTTTGTTCGACTGAAAATCACGCTGTAAGATTTCGGGAAGGTCGTCCACAATTCACCCTAGGCCCCATATAAACCCTCCTCGCGGAAAACAGTTTGGTACGTCTAAGACCGTAAAAAATAATTCAATCATAGTCGAATTTGGCATATCAAAGTTTCCTAGGACTAGAAATGACATGTTGATACTTCGCGAAGTTCGATCTATAATTTTCCCTAGGTCCCATACAAACCCTACTACCGAAATACTGTTTAGTACGCCTAAAACCATAATTAATAATGCTATCATAACAAAATTTGGCACGTAGCAGTTTCAAAGGACTAGAATAAGCCTTGTTAAATTTCATTACGATCGGTCCATATATCAACTACCGAAACACTGACAGATGGCACAAATAAAATTAAAATAATTTATATTAATTAAAATGCAAAACCCTCCATCTTTTCATTTTCAAACATACATAATGAATATTTTAAGAAGCAAAATCCTCTATCTCGCTTAAAGTCCCCAATAATGCAACATTTTATGAACCAATTATCTGTGAGATTCAGTAGTTGATTTACAAAATATTGTAGAATACCGAATTTTAATAACTCAAGTAATAAGCGAAAAAAACCGTTTTTTGGCTCTCCGGAAAAGTTGTGTTTTTTAAGATAGAGGATTTTGAATATAGGCTCTAGATATGTTTAATATAAAGTTCGTATGATTTGGCTTAGAAATTGTCGGCTTAGAAACTGATTAAACTTGCGAATATCAATACGTGTTGATCCAAAACGATATTGCGATGGTCCACCTGGTGTATGACTAATAAATAACTCTGAGTAGATACTTTTGACGAAGTTTCAACAATAAAAACATAAGTTGGCTAATCTTAATTTCGATCTTGATAAACACTGGTACAAATTTACTGTATTTACTTCAGTTCCCAATTTACATAGTACTTGAAATAAAAATTCAAAACTCAAAGATCTTTAATTAATTATGTAATTCAAATAAACATTTACCTTATCAAAATAAGTTAATTTCAAAAAGATTTCAATCTTATTAGAGGTAATTCAAAATAATTTGTATGTTCCTCATATGTTTAAGTTTCATGGCCATGTTGCATGACAGTTCAAACGAGTAAAAGTTTCTTTATTATTTAAAAGCAAATATTTATTAAAGACAACAGCAAAACGCACAGAAATAAAAAAAAATAATAAACAGTAGTAGCGTTGAAGCGCCGCCACATTTAACTTGAGGAAATCAGATTAAATGCGACGATTTGTTATGTTTTTGCTGTTCATATTCTTCTTCTTCTTCACTTATCCCTTCCTACTTCAGCCATTTAATGTTGTTCACTCAATTCAATTAATTTCATTTATTTTGGATTTTTTTTTTTCAAAAAGTATAAAAATTAAGACTGCGGTAGGTTTAGAAGTGATATAAAGAAAACAAATACACATATAAAATAAAAAAACATTAACTTCAAACGAAAAAATTACATCAGTTGTCAAAGAACAAAGACAAAAATGCCGCCAGATCAAAAAAAAAAACAGGCGCTTTGTGGAACGATTTAGTTTTTTAAATTTGTATTCGTAAGACTTTTAAAACTAATTAAGTTATTTGGGAATTTCAGAGCATTTGTACTGCAATGTGTGGAAGTTAGTTTTTTTAATTTTTTTTTTCTATTTTATGTTTTTTTTGTCAACAACTAAATAAAACTAAATTAAAAAAATTAACTACTACTACTAATGGTTGACCAATTTTGGTTAAATGAGAAAAAATAATATTAGTGGATAAAATAACTTGTGTTTGGGAAAGTATTTTGTCACATTGTTGTTTTGTGTATGAGAGATTTTCTTTTGGGTTTTTGTTTTTATTCACTTGACTTTGATTTCTTATTTTATATGCATAATTTTCCCGCAATTTTGCCACTATTGAAATAACAAAGCCCGAAAAATTATAATCGTATATAATTGTCTAACGACATTTTAATTAGTTAACTAATTGGGTACACAGAAAAAATTAAAAATTTTATCTTATCACCAAATTTATACCAAATTCATAGAATCAAACAAACCATTTGATGATTTTGCACCTATTGCGAAAATGATTATATTGATTACTAAAAATTGTAAAAATTATATTCAATAAATGATATTTTTAATTTTAATTAAAAAAATTATCAAAAAACTTTGCAGTTTCAAACAATGTTTTGATTGATTTTGACAATTTCCAACAACAATTTCACAAATTTAAATTATTTTATTTTAAACGAAAATTTTGTTTGTTATTTAATTATATTTTAATTTAAAGTTTATTTCAAAACAACTAAAATGTTAATTAAATCAAAATTGTATTTTTAATTTTCTTTCAACAAAAAAAAAAAAAACAATTGATTCAATTATCACATGAATTAAATTTTTATACTTTTTAAATAATTTTTTTTAATTAATAAAAAACTACTAATAGTTTTTTCTATGAACGTTTCTTGTGTTTTATTTCAGGTAATCAAACTTATTTTCCATAACTTCATTATAAAGAAGTCTATGAAAATGAGTTCATCTGCAATCATTTTGTTGATGTTGAGTGGTGAATTAAAAATTTGCAGCCTCACTAAACATGAGTGATAGTGATGTAAAAAATTTTGCACACAAAAAAAAATAGTTTGATTTTAAAAAAAAGCAACCATCAGTTTATTATTATTATATTAAAAACTTGTTTTTTTATGATTAAAACCAATAATTACACCGTTATTGACAAAATTTCATTTTGTTTAATGTTTTTTGCATATCCTCAAAAAATAATCAAAAACCATGTGTGTGCAAGGTAAATTTTTTAATATTTAGTGAGAAAATATTTGTATGCAGCTTTTTTGATTACAAGTCAAAATTTTTCACTATTTGAATGAGTGCAGATTTTTGCAATCAAACTTCGTTCCGTAATAATGAAAAAATTTCCAATATCACAAAATTTTTTTTAATGGTAGTTAAACAAATAACAATCATCACTAAAGCTGGTAAAAAAGAGTGCAAACTAATTTTTGTGCAGTTTTATTTAGTGATAGTACACTGCTGATTTACATCGATATTTAGTGCACTACCCCCAACTATGCTATTTACAAATTAAATTTATAGTCAAAATGGTGAAAAAGAGAGAGAAAGTGACCAAAACTTGCGCTTTTAAACGCATATTAGCGAATGTGTTAAAAAATTTTAGTTAAAAATGTGCTCTAAAAGGAGCAGGTTTTATGTATGAATTCATACCTTTAATCGCTTCAAACCTTATGATGGGATGCATGAGTTTTGTATGGGTTGTTCTCGGCTTGGAGAACTACTTTGTGCTGACAATAAGCACTTATTTTAACCAGTTACAACATGCAAACAAAGAACTTTCCTAAAGTGCTTTTTTACATATTCATTAATAAGAACAATTGTGAATTTTAGTTGAACTGATAATTTTAATTTTGAACCACCAGTATCGCTGGTTAAAGATTGAAGTTTGACTGTTAGCTGGCGGGCACCGCAGTGGTGCAGAGGTTAGAACTCAAAGAATTCTGATGAAAGAATGTGGTGATTCTTGAAACATGTAAGCTCAACCCAGGTTTGAGCCCCAGCTCAGCCAAGAAAATTATCAATAAATTTTAATAAAATTCCAAGTTGTAAAAATTCCTCCCTTCAGTAAAAAGAATTTAATGAAAATTAAATTTGATGAATTCAAGCCTAACTAAAAAAATATTAAAATTATTCATATTCATTAATGTTTTGTTTAACATGTTTAAATGCCTTTTTCCAATCATTTTTGTAATTTTTTTCTGATTTTAATTTAATACACTTTCTTGGTAAATAACTTATTTTGAAAAATTCTATAAGGAAAATTTATATCGCACTGGTTCCTCTACAGAGAGTCCACTCAAAATTTTTCAATTCTCACTTTTTGCAAAAAATCTATTTACAATGATCATGTCTACGCACTGTAAAAATCTTAAGGGCCAAATCCACTTGTCAAATGCTTGTCCAGCCGGCGAATTCAACGGTGTCACACATACAAACACATTTTCACTTATACTACCACAATGCTTTGTGAGTACTTTGATCAGTGTATTTGGGCCTTTAGATTAATTTCTCTAGTATTTTTCCAAAAGAAATACAACTGATTGCCGCTTTGTAGTATAAGACAACATATAAAAAGAAAACAGTTTTTTTGTCTCTACTGAAAATTTATAAATTTTGAGTTCATCCCCTTTGAGGAACCAGTGCGATACATATAGATATATACTAGAATGGAGATAACTTTTTTAAAATGTTTTGGAAATTTACATTTATTTTCACTAAAAAAAAATTTCTTAAAGATAGCAAAACAACAAAAACTTATACGAAACGAGCAATTTATTGTTTTGCTTTGAAATTTATTTCGATATACATACGACCCAGTAAAATCTTCGCCTACAAAATAATGTGTTTAGTAATCAGGAAAAATTAAAAATACTACTTCTAGTTCTACTGAAAGAACCAATGAATTTTACAAGGGATGTCCCAAACTGAAAGCATTTAAATGTAAGTCATTACTTTTGACCTACATACATCGAAAAAATAAGTATTCATAGTAGTTATAAAGAATAAATCTACTATATAATGAGTGAAAGAAGCTTTTAATCTTAAAAAAGTAGGAGAATTTAAGTAAATTGTTTTGTTATTGTCGCTGGCTTTCGGGTGAAATCGCTAGTTTGCCTGGATTTTTTTTATACCATCCCGAGGGATTTATCAAATAAATAGATGTGTCCTTATCTAAAGCATTTACAATACATAATTTTTTTTTCTGCTAATCCAATGGTTTATAAAACATTTACCTGACAGCCAGTATCTTCATTATTTTTATTTCAATTAAGAGTGCCTTAAAGACAATAGAAATCCAATTGAGATAACTGACTATCAAATATCCAATTAAATTAAAAAAAAAAAATTATATCAATAGATTCATTAAAAATAAGGTTTCACTTTATTAACTAAAACCATAATCTCCTGCACCTGTATTTTTCTTTCAGAAATCTAACTTCGTTTAAACCTGCAACTAACTTGTCTTCTTATACATATAGTTTAAAAAAAGGAATGTATTTCTTTTAAGTACTTCTCTAAACGCTTATTTGACAATGACTTTTAACAATGTCACCTTCCTTTATCGCAGCCGTAACTAAAGATATCAGTAGTCAGTTTCTAACAATTCCGTTTTTCATTATTAGTGTCGTCGCTTGTGGAGCTGTTGTATTATTTTTTTTTAATTTTTCTTCGCTTTTGGTTCCTAAGCGGCTGCTGACATTGTTAGTGGCCACCCATGAATGTATTCTTAACATTTTATAATTTCTGTGTGTTTTAGTTTTTGTCGTCTTTCTGTATTATATCATTATTCTTTAGATATTCTACTGTTCGGTGTTTTAGTGCCACCTTTTAGTAACGCGAGAAGCCATAAATTGTTTGGTCATTGTCCTTTTCAGTTTTGTTTTTCACCTTCTATTGCCGTGCTTTCCTGCAACATTACAAAATTGTACCTTTTACAATAATGTTAAGTTCTTTCCTTTATTATGACTATTATTTTAGTTTTTCTGGTAGTAGTTTTCCTTGTTTTTATCTTGTGTGTGTGGATTTGTGTTTATGGATTTGGTTCATCTGTATGTCTCTTTTACTGAAGTGATTGTTTAAGCGTTCCATTCATTTTGTAACTGCTATTGCCTGGTCCAACACTGCTGCAGCTACTGCAGGTGCACCAAACATGATTATTTTTTCACATTTTCTTGTTTTTTTATTTTTTCTTTACCAAGGATTATTATGGATTTTTCTCACAAAAAAAGGAGTATGAGGAAAAAAACTATAAACTAAAAAAATTTTAAACGTTTGTGTATATCCACAGGTTAAGGCGAATGTTGTGGTATTGTTCATTCATCCTATTGCTAAAGCTACTGTCACATTCGTTCTTACAGCTCCTGTTGCTTCCGTTACACTTTTTTTCTTTCTTTAGATTTTTTTTTATATTTCAAATGTCATAACGATAAGATACGTTTACCATTCAAAATATGAATGGACTTGTTTTTACAAATCTTAAATGTGACCAACTGTTTGCTGAATTAAACATTGGCGAGCTTTTCTTTTTAAAGCATTTTGCTGGTCTTTTTCGATCCGAAGCATTTGGCATTAATACCAGTGTTCGAAAATAAACCGAACATTATTTAGCGTCCGATATACACATTTTAGTGCTTGTGTATTAGTGTATAACCCGTAATACAGTTCATAATTATTTTGATGAAAGATCAACATGTAGTGTTCTGTTTTTCGTTATAAAAGAGAACAATTCTAGAGATTCTGTAGATATACATTAATTGTTCTTTAGCGTTTTGTTTTTATCCATGATAAAGGAATGAGCAAACAAAAAATGTTATCAACGCTTCTCACGAGTATTGTTGTTGTTGCTTGGCATTTTGCACGACCACAGCACTAATAGCCTGTATATTGCTTTTTAAAAGGGCGCTAAGCACAACTAAAAGGAACGAACATTAATAGGCTGAACCGAACTCAACGATTTTTTTGGTGTTTTTACGAAAACCAAACGCAATGAAATGTTCTCATCTTTATTTTTATTTGGTGATTAAAAACACATCTCTAGCTTATTTTATTTTTTGTATGGATGTTTTTGGACGCAAGTAGCAAATTATAATAAGGCACGCTTACTATTTACAAAATTGTATTGGCTATTTTCTCATTACGCGATTATCTTTTTTCCAACGAAAAATTACAACACATTTAACAAATTTGGGTTTCTCAATGTTTGATTTGCTTCTATTTTGTCGCAAAGCTAACCGGCACTCATATGCCAATTATTTATTTTCCTTTTATTTGCTGTACAGATAAGTCCAATCCGCTGACTCCCAACTTTTTCATGTATTTTGAGAGGTGTTGCCAACTGAAAATAATGTTTTTTGTCAGTATATTGAGAAATCCAAAATTTTTTACGGACAGTTTATTGGTGTAATAAATTTATGTTGACATTAAGTAACAGACAGTTTGTCGATACATTGAGGAAATGGCCATAAGAGTATTTATCGTTTTATGTATTTTAGAGTGACACAATTTTGTCGCCAAAATGGTTTTGCTATTCAAACAAATTATAAGATAATATTAATCAGCTGTTCTTTGTATGTATTAGTTAGTTGGCATTTAGTTACAGCTTTACCCATATCTAAGTGTTAACTATTCTTGCTGGAAGTTACCAACTGTAAAAGGGGATAAGAAATGGCATTCTCTTCTCCCTTCTCTCAAGACTTGACGAGAAAAACTTTACGTGTGTGAACCGGCACTTAATGATAATTTATAAATATACGCCATATTTATTATAATTTTTATAAATTTTAATATGTATGTATGTAATGTCAAAATAATTTTAATAATTTTGCAGTAACTAACACTAAACACGTTAATTGTCAATTTCCCCCTCCAATTACAACCCCATGTAAAAGTGATTGGTTTTATTTATATGGTTTTATTTATATAAAGAACTAGAACCGGTCCCTACCACCAAAAAACCTGTCACGGGACTACTTTGGTGTCAATTCGCTTTCATCTAGGATTAAGCCTAATGATTTACTGTTATACCATGGAGTTCCACTCCCACAGTAAAATCAACTCGAACTTCTAATGATGCTTAAAAATGCGCTCCAGTTCAACGCCAAGGATATCATGCAATCCTTAAAATTGTTTGAACCCGTTTTGGTCAATCGCCTTTTCGCCAAAGCAGAAAAGTGATAGAGAAGGTATTTTACCTCGGACATAAGTGCCTGCAATTGTGCAGAAACGAATTTCTTTTTTGATTTGTTTTGTAAATTGAATAAATAGGATTACTTTCAGTATTGCTCGATTACTTGTAAATTTTTCTTCTTATTTTTGATTTGCCAATTCGATTTTCGAAGGTGGGCTCCAACCGATTATACATATTACATTCGAAATTTTAAATTGTTCACAATTTGACTAAACTTTTGGTTTCTACGTTCTAGTAGCTGGTCCATTGATATATATTTCTAATCCAGGTCAACTCTTTTCTCCCCCTGGTACTTTTTCCTTTAACTTTGTTTATGAGGATTTTTTGCATGAATCTATATTTAGTGTTCCTGTATGCCTTAAACTTGGATGGATCTTTTAACAATTGATAAAAAACATTTTTAGCTTAACTTTTTTTTTTGTATTTGAATTGCACCTAAAAACAATTTGGCCTATGGTGTACCGCAAAGCCAACAATTTTGCATTAAACTTAAGACCAGCCTCCGGAAAAACAAGTTTTCCTCAGTTTTGGTATAAGTAAGTTGCATTGATGCAAATTTAAATCTAGAAGTTATTAACAAGCGAAAAAAAATATTATACAAATTAAATTCAGCATAGTTCGCTTTTGAACTGTAAGACACTTCCTTCTAAAAATATTATTGGTCACTTTTAAAATATTTGGTATTGCTTCAAGGGTTTTCCCACATTTCTCATGTGGAAAACAAACAAATGCCAAGCATTTCCATAACACATATTCATAGAAAATCACGTACATGGATACAGGCGTATACACATGCATCTGTGTATTTTCAGGCATAACATTCATTTATATATGTGAATCTAATCCTTAAAAAAGCAACATTCTCTTTCTTTTTTTTTCGACTTATTTTTAACTGTTTCCCATCCTTGTAGTAGGATCATTCGTCTTTTCATCCTGTGTAACAATCATACATACTTACGTTTAAATTTTTTATTTGTTTGCAATTCCTTTTTTATACCCTCGACCACCACAAGTTTTTAATGGGCAAATATTAAGTTTGTCATTTCGTTCGTTACAACAAGTGATAATCATGAATTTATATGGAGATAATAAAAAAGAGCTAATTACATATGAATGTATCGATGTATCGATGCACGAAAATGAAAATATCTTTTCACATAATTTTTATCAGAAAGAAATACTGCGTCAATTGGTCTGGGTCACATATTTTTACGACGAAAATAAATTCACTTACGCCGTAAGTTTTTCTCTAATTTCTTATTTTAGAAAAAAAAATTATTTTAGCTCTGTTAAACATTTCAGGTTTTGTGGCTTACGCCATTGTCGATTCCCTATATCGATATGTATGTACACTTGTCTGTCCTGATATAATTTATTTTGGGTTTTTCCTAACGCAAGACCTCTACGTAATTGATCGTAGATTACCAAGATAACTTTTAAAATAAATTGGAATATTTTTCGACTAATGTAGTGTAAACAGACAGACGGATAGGAAGTACTTAACTAAAAATCGGGAGCTATCATAACGAAGAATTATCCAAACAAGAGAAGCTTAAAGGCTAGAGATGGCTTTTCCAGAACAAGATTTCAATCTCGATCAGAAATTACAAAAGTAAGTTCAAACTTAATTTTTTTTTTTTTTTGACTGTTGAAAGCACGTTTAATTTTGAACATAAAATAATAATATTAGTGTTATTATTGGTCTCCTTAGCGGTTAGGAACTGAACTCCATCAGAACCGTTCCAGTGGAAAAAGATTTATTGAGGTGTAGATAAACCTCCTCAAAAACTGAATGTATTAACAGTCTTATTAATAGAAACTTAAAATAAAATGAATTATAAGCAAAAGTCGCAAAAACAGTATTTATAAAAGTTTAATAGCGCGCGCTATTTAACTGTTGCATAGTTTTAATAATTTTCAAATATTTATTGCTGCTTTTGGCCCTTACCCTATGCTCCTTGGTGGTATTAAAAGGAACAAATATATAAATATTTCCCATTACTCCCTCAAATTAATGATTCTTGATGTAGGGTATTTAAGATTCCACAAAGCCGACTGTAGCATTTATGCTTGCCATTCGTTAGTTTTGTAGTTGTTTTATTACATTTTCTGTTGGATTGTAGGTCTTTGTGCTGCACTGTTGTTGCAGTACGTTTGTAGTTGAAAACTATTTCCATAAACCAAATATCCATTTAAAAAGGCTTTATACGCCATTTTTTTACAATATTTTTGTGGATTCTTGTGTAAGCTAAAGCTTCTTTCTGCCATCCCCCATTTTTCCTTTTTTTACATATTCAGGTCATTTTAAAACAATTATTTACGTAAATAAAACAAGAGAATATACATATAAAAATATTACATTCAGGAAAAAAAGTTTTTTAATGGAAAAAAATAAAATTTCATACTGTTAGTTTGTATTATTTATTTATGTATTTTCGTTTTATTTTAGTAGTTTTATGCGCTTGTAACAAACAAAAATAATAAAAATTGTTACTTTTTCTTTGAAAATGAATTACTATAGAAATTGTCATAAACTTTTAAATGGCGGTTATTTAAGTAAAGTGATAAATGATAAAATTTATTTACTAGAACAACTAAAAAAAAAAACATTAACTACACGCAAAACTTTTTGCAGTTTAACCAACCCATAAGTTAAAGTTTTGCTTTTTTATGAAATATTTGTATAAAATGGGGATGAAGTAGTTCTTTGGCTGACTGTTGGTTAAAAGTTTGAAAGTTTAAAATATTCTGTTTATATTAAAGTTGTTATTAAACAATCTAATTTTTTAAAAGCCTTTTTTAACTCAGATAAAAGAAGAATTAAAATAAATTGTTAAAATCTAAGATTTTTTAATCCAAATTTTCATTTTTTAATCAGGCTAAAGTCTATTAAATATAATTTTCATTGAAATTATTTTTTATGAAATATGAAATTAAATAAAATTTATTAATAACACTGCGGAACAGGCAATTTGCCGTCTGGATTTTTATTTTTTTTTTAATTTTTTTATTTACAATCTGTTTATACAACAATAAGCAAATTTTATAATACTAATTTCTTATATTTATAATATCTTTTCAATATATGGGCATTTCAAGCGAAAAGTCTACTTTTTGTAACGTAACGCCAGAAGTATTTTAAATTGTATCTCAAAAAATTTTATATGTATGGTTTACTTTTTTATATTTTGGTGTAAAGCTAAACTCGCTCTACAAATAGTAACAAAAGGGATAACGATTGAACTACATGGTCCGAAAATACCATATTTGGAATCTAGCGTTACTTTAAAAAAAGTAGACTTTTCGCAGAAAAGCCCATATTTACCCTAAAACGAGCAAAGATTAATAAATTTTATAGCTTGAAAAATAAATCTGTATTAGTCCAAAGTTTACTATAAAAGGTTTTATACAAAACATCTTGCTCAATTCACAGTCTTATTCAGTTTTGTAATGCAAGTCAAAATCAACTTCCGTTTTTTTAACGTCACGCCAGCGCAGATTTTTGCTTATATCTGCAAATCCTTAGCGTCGGTAACTGCAATCTTTTTTCTGAATATAGTGCTACTTCATTACTTTGTATATATAAAAACCCTTTTTACAAATTTGACTTCTTCATTTAATTTTTTTTTATCATTTTGTGGTACAAATATCACGACACGTCAAAATGTAAAGTATGTAAAAGGCAAATCTAAAATATGCAATCTTTTAAGTTTCCTTAACTGCACAGAAAAAATTTTTGCAAAAAATTATTCAATTAAATAATTAATTGGTGTACATTAATTATCAATTAATTTTTTGTTTGCTGCAATTAATTTTTTTAATCAAAACCCATAAAATTAAATGCTTGTGTATATGTGGTGTATTTTTTGTTTATGCAATTAATTTTTTAATTGACTAAATATGTGTCCCATGACTCGAAAATACAAATCCATTAATTGATATGATCAATTCCTTTGCAGGGGCAAAATTAGTTAAATATTTAATTGTCTGAACGAATTATTTAATTGAAGTCGATTTTCTATTTTTTCTGTGTTAGGTATATTGAGATTATTATGTATCGCCGTATTTGTTATAAACCAAGGCGCTTGAGCAATAAATCGCAGGGTTTTAGACTGGTATCGTTGTAATATGTCAACATTAGAGTTTTTAGCTGTTCCCCATAGTTGTGTTCCACAAGTCCACACGGGTCTTAGTATCGCTTTGAATAAAAGTAACTTGTTGTTTAAACTTAATTCGGAACTCGGACCTAAAAGCCAACACCATTAACAATAAGTATTTGCATTCCATTATGTGCAACAGGTGGACAATTTTCTCTTCTATATTAATTGTAATATTTTGTGAGTATGGCATGTCACAAGTATAGATTGTATAGAGTGTTGGTCCTAGTACACTGTCCTGCGGAACTCCAGCTTTAATTGGTTTAGTTATTGAAAATTCCTCATTATAATTAACATAACAAAATCTATCTTCTAAATACGATACGATACGAAGAACAACATGATTAATATTATCTTAAAATTTATTTGAATAGCAAAACAATTTTGGCGACCAATTTGTGTCACTCTAAAATACAGAAAACAATAAATACTCTTACAATTTCGTAAATAATAAACTTGCCTTATTACATTTGCTACTTGCGTTCTTTTATATTGCGTCCAAAAATATCCATACAAAAAATAAAATGTACTAGAGATGTGTTTTTAGTCACAAAATTATATTTCGACAGGCCCCTATTTTAATTGATTTATATAAAAACCATAACCAAAAAAATTATTTTTTAGAAATTGTATGCATTTTTTAAGAACAATAATTGTTTTTTTAATAGCTTAATAAGCTTTTAAATTAACTACAGTATATATCGTTCAAAATATTATCGACATTTTGATTTCTCTACATGCCAATATGCATGTTGCATTTCTTCAATCAGCTGAAAGCAGTTGCTATACTAGTTATGAATTATGAATAAGATCTACAACTATCTATGAACTATTTTATAGTTTTTGTTTTGTAAGTTACGACTTTAGTTATGATTTCTGAATATGCGCCAATATTTTTTATTTTCTAAAGCATCAGTTACTGCATACTCAAGAGTACCGTGCTTATTGCGTACACCAAATTGATAGTCGGGAATAATATTTTTTTGCTCTAAAATTGGTTTTAATCTATTTAGAAACAACCTTTCAATTATATTTGAAAGGGTATGGAATATGATTGCAAATTTTTTAGTAATTTGAAGTCGTTAATTTAAATCTAATCTCCATTTTTCTCTATTGGCTCTGCTTTCAAGCTATACTGTTATGTCCAAAATTAAGGCATTTTCACTACATATATTGGAATAACTTAAAACAGTTTTAAAAAATCCGAAATTCGGCAACAACATTATCCTAAAGCATATGTAATTTCGATTGAAATGATGGTTTTTTCATTGTAATCGGGGCACAACTTTTGATTTTATTCACAATTTACTGAGCAAACTGAATATCGATTTATGTCGCGTTTTTATTTTTTATGAATTTGTAAAAAACAAAACCTTTGCTTTTTTCAAAATTTTCCTTAGTTTTTCAAAAATTCGACGATATCTACCTACTACAAGGGAAATTCGTTGGGGCAAAAGCGTTTTCTAGGTCACCGATTTTCAAATGCGCACTTGCCAAAAGAGAATACAAAAAAGTTTTTGAAAATTTAAAAAAGATGTCAAGAAATATATAAGAATCTTACATCGTAAAATTTTTTTAGTGGCTCCTGAAATTCGGATACCGATGCATTGCCAATTACATTAAAACTCCAATTTAGTGGTTTATGTCATCAGCACCTACCTTGAATTTAGTGTGAATGCATTTAGGTTCGTCTAAAATCTTTACAAATATGTTAGTTGTAAAGAAATATTAAAGAAATTTCTATTTGAGTCTGAAGGTCCAAAATTTCATCCGGAAGTGAATTATTTTCTTGAAAACTACTTCTTGGCTAACTCTTTGGAATCCTTGATTATAGGCTCGACATCTAATAGCAAAAAGTAAATTTAATAGAAAAAGTGTCAATGGCAAATAACGGGACGCCATCTAACGTTTTTTTTTTTGGGTCCGGCATCTAACGATTTTTTTCAACTAGTGCTTATTTCGTGAATGGAAACACTTAGCTCATGTCTGATTGACTGATAATTAGTTTCATCCTTCCGATGAACGATTATGGTTGTGTATACGCTTGAAAAAACCCTGAGAAATATTGCGACATAACTTTGAAAATCTTGGTAATGTTGCAGAATGTGTGCAAAACTTGCGTACGGATTTTAGAAGAAGAGAAGCACCGTCAGCTCCGTATGTTCGTTATCTTATGAAAAACTAAAAGAAACTGGAATCCTCATCGATAAACCAAAGCGTGAAAAGCCAAACACAGTGCGTACACCCGAGAATATTGCTGCTGTGGCAGAAAGTCAATTCACCGTCGTTCTCAACAATTGAACATTTCGGAGACATCATTGAGACGAATTTTGCATAAAGACCTTGCCGAGACAGCCATTTGAATGAAATTATTTTCCGTTATTAACCGGAAGGATTGTACTTTCAAATAAAAAAAGAAATTTGAGAAAATATTCAGTAGTTTTATTTATAGCATTTAAAAAAAAAAGAAGTTATTTGGCGGACCCTTTATATGGGTCCTTAAGTTTGAATTAATCAATAATTGTCGGGCTCCACATTTCCAATTCCTAATCTGTCAAATCCAGCAATTTAAAACGTTTGCAAACCCGTTTAGTAATTTCTGAAATAATAATTACAAGTTCAATGCGAATGGAATCAGAAAAAGAGACTGACGCCAAAGTAAAAAGGGGTGAGGAAATTTTCAGTCTCTTATCCCCACGAGTGCCTCAAGGCAGTTATTAATACATATCTAACTGTTTAAAAGGTCCAAAATCACTTGTCAAATGCTTGTCATGCAGACTAATTCTCTTGTGTACGTGCGCGTCATATCTAAATTTTTTAATTTTCCATTCAGCACCGTCGGTGTCACACTAATCCTACCACAATGCTTGATTTTGATAATTGTATTTGGGTCGTAAAGCATTGGTTTAAGTAACTTAAAAAATGTTATTTAATATAAGAAGTTTATATCTAGAGCGTAGTTATAACTTTTGTGAAGAGTGCTTCAAGGTACTCTTAGCCATTGTTTGAAAGTTCGAGGGCGGGCCAGTAAGTTCGTAAATTTTTAAATAAAACACAGGTATTTGGATAACAAATAATATTATTTTTCAACGTTGGACAATGAAAGCGTCAAGAGCTCAAGGTAGAATTTTAGCTCTGTATCCTTTTTTTTGTCAAACGTGTCTCCAATTTTTTTCCTTTCCTTATTTCTCACTAAAATTTTTTTCAGTTCTAAAAATTACACTAGAAGATCCAGTTAAACCCAAAAATACATTTTCGGATAAAAAAATGTGTATAAATTGAATTAAAAAAAGTTAAGGTCTATGCATAATAAGTATAATTTTAAAATCTGAAAGTTATAATAGAAATTCAAATCTTAATGTTCTTGTGATTAAAACATGTCTAAAGATACATTTTTTAATGTAATGCTCTTTTCACCAAAAATTTCAAGACCATATTTAGAAACATTTAGTACGTATAAACATCAGAAAATATTTTATTTACAGAAAAGCTACAACGGTGGGCAAAAGCGACAGCTAAACTAATTTTCTTCAAAAGCTACACATGCTTTTTATAAATAATTTCAAAAAAGTTTAAGCATCGTTTATGTTTATAATAAAACTAATCATATTTCCATTACTCTTTTTTTGCAGTCATGTATACGGCTAAAAAAATTGTCGCCATAATTGTATCCTCATGCATATTTTTTTTTTGAAACAAAACACGAATCTTTTTTAATATCTAAAAATATAAAACCAACAAGAAATATCCTTAAAAAGCCATTTAAAAAATCTATTTGAAATTACTAATAAGTTAACAAATTTTTTTTATTACAAAAAAGTTCCTTTTCTTCTGACGTTGTTTGCTCTTTCAACAAAATCTTTTGTTACTGACGAACAGACATACTTTGATAAAATATGTTCAACTATTATTTTTTTTTTAATTCCAATGTCTCTCCAATGTATTTTTTTTTCCTCTAAATGTATTTTTTAAATAGACTGCGACAGAAAAAAACCCGTTAAAAAATTCAAAATAATCACTTTAATGTAGATACAACAACTATTTTAGGCGTCACTCACTCCAGATGTGCCAAGTAAATTAACAAAAGTATAAGAGAGTAGTCTTGAAAAAAGGAATAATTTTTGGTATTACAAGTATTATGGCGTATCTTCTAAGAGTTTTTTTTTATTAAGGACCAACAAGGACTAACTAAGTAAGAAAGTATAAAAGAACTAACATCTTCTAAATTTCGAACTTTTTCCAAACTGGCGATTTTTTTACTTTTTCTGACGAAAAATAAGAAAATTGTAAATAGTTTGGGGTGTAGTTTTGTGTGTGCATGTTAATGCATGAACCACAATATTATTCCTTTATCAGTGCTTTGAAAGAATTGATTCATAAGAAAATATTAAGAGTTTAAGAGTTCAAAACTTGTGGTAAATAAAAATATTTCCAATTTTTAAAATTTAGTATGAGAAAAGTTGTCAGTTAACAGCATATACTTAATGCCAGTTTTGGAATTGTTTTATGTAGATTAAAAAAAAACTAATTTTGAAATTTTTTCGCTCGTATTCTAAAAACAGGCAAATAAATCTAGTAAAGCCTGCTTTTTTACTAATTCCCGTAAACAATTTTTAGGTTCCATAAAGCACGAAAACCACATTAACGCTGGTATATATGCGCTGGCTATTACACATTACTTAATGCTCGTTTCCAGCACGTTGCAAGTTGTAATCATTAATTTAAGGAAACATTTTACAAACAATTTTCTAAGTGCTTCTGTTTTTCCCTTACATGGAATCAGTTTGTATTGCAATGATATTAAAATATGTTTACGATCATTCCCGATATTTAACCGAGCATAGCAATTAAATTTTTTATAACACAGTCAGTCTTCAAATTGTTTTTTAGCAGAGAGGAAAAAAGTAGTGCTTCCAGGTGAGAATTTGCCATATAAAAAGCATGCCTCTTGTAAGTAGCTTTGTAAGGGGGTAGTTATTACAGTTAAGTTTATTGATTTATATTTCGGTGCGGATTAGTTGGACTTAAAAGCGCAATAAATATTTTACAAAGACCCATGTCTCCTTTAAATCAGTAATATTTTATGGAATTTCTTTAAAGTTTTTAAGTTTTATATCAAAATTCCGTTAAGAGCTTGGAATTTAATTATATGGTGGCGCATAAGTAACATTGTTATCGCAAAAAAGGCCAAAGTTGGACTTACTGTATGACCTGTGGCTTCATCTTGTTGGAATCAAAATTCTAGATTGTTCTCAACCTCGGGCCTTAAAAAACTTTCAGCCATTATCCAGTATTGAATGCTATAAATATAACACACAATTCGTTCGTCGTTTTCGAAAACATATGGTGCAATGATCTTTTCTAAAGTGCCATACTGTCTATCTAAGTTATTGCAATTGATATTTAACAATTATTTTTGAATTTTGGGTGCCCCATATTTTTTTTTGAGGAGTCCATTAAGATGCAAATGGACCTAATCGCTTATTAATGGGTATGATTTTTGTGTCTGAATAATCGAATGCTGAGTTTCAAAATAAAATTTAATAATTTTGGTTCGTTGTTCTGTGCCAAGTCTCTCTATCTAAATTTCCCAAGTTTTTTTAAGTTAATTTTGAAAAAAAAATGCTTTAAGGTTCTTTAATGAACTAAAATTCCAGTATTTGAGTTTCTAGAACTACAAGGCTGAGTCAAGTCCCTTCAATTCTTCAGTTTATTGGTGAGAGCGGTGTGAAGGTTGGGGTGAGGTGTACACAGCTTCACGTGTTTTGAAATACTGTTTTGATTTTTAAAACTTACTTTTCAACTTGAAGCTGGCTGAAGTTTATTTGTTTTTTTACTTATATAAAAAATAACAAGGAGTAAAGGAAAGTCGGCATTAAAATACCAAAATTGTACAACTAGAATTTCATGCAATTTCAAAGCAGTATTTCAAAAATATTGCTGCAACAAAAATTGTAAATCTGGAAGACCTAATTCTAATTTCTTTATCAATAGTATTTTCATGATCTTTTGGATCGCCTGAATATTGGTCTGGATCATATTCTTTCCATAATGATGAACTTTTAATTTAAATTATTTTTGATTTATTTGTACGATTTTCTATCTCTTTGGGTGTTTCCAAAACCGCTTTCATTCAGAACATGTTTGATTTTAATTTAGACAAAAAAGTGACATGCGAAAATCCAGTAACAACCCAACGGACTTGATGTACAAGATTTTTTTTACAAACTTCAACAACATAGCTTTTTGCGGAACTCAGTCACCGAACCCAACTGTTCTGCCAGAGTGTACTTTGTTATACTTAAAGTGTGTTCACACATATTTGACAAAAGATCTCGAAAGTAACGGAGCCACCAAATTTGTATACTGTTAATATTTGCTTTTAACAACTTCTCTTAATTTAATTTATCCTTTTGTTTTAAAATAGTGGTAACATGTGGAGCGTCAAATATTTTGTAAGTGCAATCATGGCTTTCGATGTATTGGCGGAAAATCTGTGCAAGTTTCAGTTTTTTTTCGGGAATAAGTAAAAATCTTTCTTACCTCTATAAGCATTGTATTTTCGATCTTAGATTAATATAAAATGATTTAAATATTTGAAATTCTGCAAATATTATGAAAGAATACTACAGACAGATAAATTCGTTTTTTTTTTGTCTTGAAGTTTATAATGCCCTACATAGTTACATATAGATTGCATATACTTTAAAGTGTATTGATCTTTTATTTCTAAAAGGAAAAATGAAATCCACCGTACGCGCTCGTTGTTTCATCCAATTTTTTTCTTCTTTAATATTGGAATCAATCAAATTGGTTTTATAACTATAATGATGGGCTAGTACATAATATATTGATAAAATCATAGAATTCATTAAAATAATTTCAGTTAATTGGTTTTAAGATTCTTTTGTAGGACACTTAATGCTTCGCCTTCACACAACTTTATTGCTATTAAATATTAGCCTTTTAAAAATGGCAGAGTGCAGAAGTAAGTTTTTTTTTGCCTTTGAAATTTTTCTTGGTTTATCTTTCTTTGTTTGAATATAGTAACACCAAATTGTGTTGTATTTCTACTACCAATAACAACTAATACCATCATTACTACCTCTTACACCATCACAAATGTGAAATTTTCAGCCACTTAAAGTGTAGTATACTTTTCAGCTTAGCATTGAGGAGATCTCCTTCGAAGTAGAGTCATGACCAGGGAAACCAGAAACATGCTCTAAAAAACAAGTTTTATGCGCACTAAATATGCCGTAAAAACTTGCAAATAAGCCCTGAAAATTGTTAAAAACAAAATATTTAATAAAAACAATCTTAAAATTATAATCGGTAAAGCCCAAACACCTTAGTATTTACTAGGGTATTCATTTAATCGACCTTTGGCTTTAATCGGTGAATCGCTCGATTTATTAACCGAGGTTTTGGTTTAGTCGGTTAATTTTATTTTTGATCGGTTAACCGATTAATAAAGTTTTTTTTTATAAATTAAGTATTTTCAATAAATAAAAATGCATTAATTATTTATTATTTCGAGTTTATTAGTAAAAAATAACAATAACACACCAAATATAACAAACAATTCTTGAACTAAAACGAGCAATGAAAATATAATTCATAATTATGTTATATGCGTTTTGCAATTAATACATAATTGGAAGATTCACAAGGTATGCTATCCAGTCATATGGTCACAATGTCCTAAATAATATTTTACAATAGTTGAAAATAAATATTATTGTGTTTCAAACAAAATAAAAATTTTAATGCCGGGTTCATTGATTCGTCATAACTGTTCAGTACAAATCTAAATTATAAGCGGTAGCCCACAACAGTCATATCGTCGGTTTCAGCACATTTTATAGGGCAGAAAAAAAACTTTTTATTTTTCCTATTTGCAACTTGATAGAAAATTAAAAATATAGTAAGATTTACAAACTTCAAGACTTAAATAGAAGAAAATCTACATGCTGGTCGACGAGGCGTATTTTTTTATACCACACAGCCTTAAAATCTCAATTAACTTAAAAAGCGGATTTAGCAGGTTTGCATGTTAAGCCGACGATATACATATATTTATTGTAATTATTTTAAGACATAAGCCTTTATAACTTTATAACTATCTCGTGAATCCCCCAAACATGTATTTATTAAAAATAGACTGAGATAATTTTTTTAGGTGTTTCAATAGTTAAAGGAGATCTTATAAAAAAAACCCTTAAGAAAAGTAATTTGGTTTAAATGTTGAGGATTAAAGCGATTCTTTTCATACGTTATGACAAAACTTGACTTGGAAAAAATTCTTTCACTTATCGTAGATGAATATCTAATTTCTCAGTCCTTTTCCAGGATTTCTCCAAACATATAAAATAATCCATTATGCCGTTAGAGACTGTTTTAATTTTTGAAAATTTTTAACACATCTAATTGTTTCGGTTAATTCTGTTAAAAGATATGATATGAGAAGATATGAGATGAAACAAATAACGCACATACATAAAAAAGTACGTATAACAAAAGAGGTGTTGGCAATCAAATATTTAAGCCATTTTCGCCTCATTCCTGTTGATCGATGATTTTTTTTTTAAATTTAATTTTAATTACTGGTCGGCGGAAAATGGTTTAAAGTGAAGATCACTAAATATCTTCTTTGTTTGTATGAAAAATATTTTCTAAACAGATATCTTTTGTATATGAGACGAAACAAACAATTAAAAACACAAAAAATATGTTGTAATACTACAAAAAATTAAAAATGTTATCACATCGGTTAATCGACTGACATTAATCGTTAATCGAAAAAAGCCAATTTAAAATTAACTGATCAGTTACTCGGGTGGTAATTAATCGGCTATCCGAATGAATACCCTAGTTTTCGTGATTTTAACGTATTTGGAAACGATCTCTAAAACAAGTTATGCAAAAGGTTAAAATTCATATAAGAGTTATTTGTGCCGAATATTATCTAGCTATTAACATCCATAGAAGATTTTTTGTCTTAAAGGGATTTTAGGGTCGGTCACTACATTGTTTGTTAATGTTAACATTTAAAAGGTATATTAACCATTTTTTCAAATGTGCTTCTATGAGTTGAATTTTAATTTATAAAGCTTTTATAATAGTCCTATTTCCTCAATATTTTATATAGTTTTTGCTGAAGCCAACCTTTGGTTTACATAGAAGCTATAGATATGTACTAATGCTTAGGAATGACTATATTCGAAAAATACTTTATGAAAATGAAATAAATTCAAAATTTAATTTCAAAGGAAGTTAAAGCTATTTATAGACGGAAGTTTTGGGCAAATCTGAACTGATTCGAAAATAATTTAATTTGAAGTTAAATATTTTTGAGGCAAATTAAATCAAAATACCAACATAATAAGATGTTTTACGGAAACAAAGAGGCTAATTGGAAAGAAGTTTTGATGGCGAATATGTAAAATTTTTGAGCAATTCTCACTATTTACATAGAATTCGTCCTTAGTAAGTTCAATTAAAATAGATTTACCAAATTTGATCCAAGTATCTACAAGATTGCAACTTGTACTTTACGCACAAAATTAACATAGACATGCAACCAGCCAGATGGACGGATTGTTGCCGTTTGATCACTGTGAAAAGGGATTATTAATCGATCGATATGCTTGAACATTAGTCCAGATTTCTATTTATGACATATATTGCCAAAGTCGTATATAATTGATTTCTCCTTAATTTTTGCTTATATATAAAATTTTAAAGCTTTGTCTTACAATTTTCGAATTTAAAACATAAAAGCCAAAATTTCACAAAAAAAATAATATTGTTTTATTTGCTGCGAAAGTTCTTTTGGCATCTAAAAAAAATTAACATGTATCAAAATTTGGCTCAAAAAGGCAAAATAAAAATAAAAAAAACCCTTTTAACTAAATTATGAAAAAAATGCTGCAAACGGCAAAATATGCAAAAATATGCACTAATAAATCGATGCCAAAATTCATTTTTGATATTGTTACAAGTAAAACTGAGGTTTATAATGCTTATTCGCTTAACAGTTTTATTTGTATAATAACTTTAGCTTTTCTAAAATCTTTGGATGAAGTTTCCTGACGATCTGGCCTAAGCAACCAGTGAAATGCGCATAGGAATAGCTTATCTCTTAAGCAATAAATTTCAGTTTCTCAATAGTATGAAATGGGAATTTAGCACATTTGAAGGAAACCTTGTAAAAATATATTGTTTTTGCCTTCATTGGTCGCACAAGGAAAAACATGCAATTGCATATTTTTGGTTTTCCTGGTCATGACATTGGTATTAGTAGACAATCAGTTGTTGTAACGACGCATACAGATATTTAGGATTTTCTATTTTCTTACTTTTTTGCTTAAATTGCAATGATTTTTTCTCGCATTTAGTTTTTGTGGTTGGTTGACTGGCTGGCTAAAGAGGATGTATGCTAGGGAGATCGATTTAAAAACCCGGTTTTCGGTTAACCATTTTAAAATCGGATACATAAAAACCAAAACGAAATTATTTTTTTTTTTAAAAGTTAATTTGAATAAAAACCAAACAATTTTCAAAAGTAAGGAACCAACAAAATACATAGATATGACTTAGAATTTTTGAAGAACTTTGGTTTTAAAAAATTATTGGAATTTTATAAATTTATTATTTGAGATCTTCTCTCAATTTTATTATTAATAACGAAGTTTTAATTTTCGGTGGTAAAGCATATCTATATGAAACAGTAGACATCAACCATAATTTTACAAAATTACAAACAAGACCTCTTCGTCAGGGTTATACATTTCAAATAATTTTGTTTCGGCATTATAGAAACGAATAGAAATATGAACATGTTTTTCGTATGAAATATCTGTCCATTCTGTCCATTTTCACACATCGTTGATTCCACCGGAATAGAGTAGTTCTTAGATGAAGATATGCTAGAACTAATAAGGATCATTACAACTTGTCGACAGTAACATAAATGTCAAATGTGTTTTTTATAGAGTAACACAAGTTTAAATCATAATAAAACGAGGAAATATATTTAAAATATCAATGAAACTTATGATATTAATGTTTTAATATGATTTCTACTATGTGGCCGCCACGGCTTGCGTGTAGAAGGCACAATCTGTAACACCAATTTTTAACCACTTTTCGCATTCTGACCATCATCATTGTTTTGAAGATATTTGGGCCAATGACTCCGTCAGCCCATAAAGCGAACCAAACAGTAATTTTCTGTGGATTTAATAGTGTTTCGACAAAAGCTTGTGCATTCTCCTCAATCCAAATGCGGCAGTTCTGCTTATTTACGTATCCATTCAAAATGACATCTGTATAAAAATATATTTAGTCCTTAGAATCCGCTAACACAAATTTATATTTTCTTTTTAACTAAACAAGTTTTTTAAAGTATTTTGGCCCATTTTTAGTTTTGTTTACAAGAAGACGCGCTTTTTTTTTTTTTTTTACATTTGTTGCATTTTGTTTTGACATTCTTCATAAGAAGTTTAAGTTTGCCCAATATTACAATGAGAAAAATACTTAAGTTACTGGTACATTTGCAACAAAACGTATTTAAATTGCACATTCTTAAAATAACCTGTTTGTTATATCAAAACAACCGGTTTATTCTATATTCAAAAAATGGACATTTTAAAATAACCGACTTGGGCAAAACTAAAATAGCCGGTTAAAACCGGTCGAATCGTTCGATGTACCTAATGATTGCCTTGGTTAGATGTCTTTTGACTTCGTTAGTCTTGGCTGATAGCGTCAATGGGATGTTCGGAAATCATTAAGTTCATTTGCACTTAAGAATATGTTTTCCTTTATTAAACTTATTTTTTTTACCATCACCATTCCCTAACGTTTTGTTGTCTCCATTTTTGTGTGTGTGTGTGTTTTTTCTATTTTTCCTTAAGTAACTAAAAAGAAAAACGGTCATTTAGAGAAGAAGTAATGAAAATTAAATTGTTGGTCGACAAAAAAAAAAGAAAAAATTTATTTATTTATATTACTTAATGTTTAACAATAAACCTTGGGGTCATTATTATCTGACTATTCTATCAGCCATTTACTAAATATAACAAAGTCTTTTGTTGTGAACTTTCTTTCTTATTTTTTTATGTTGAGATGATAAAGAAAAAATATGGAATGAAAGAATTTATGGAAAAAAATTAAAATTATTATGTTTTAAGGCAATACACAAGAAAAAAACAAATATTTTGTTTGTACATAACAAAGACGACAGGACGATATTGAAAGAAATTTGGTTTTTTTTAAAGTAATCGTTAGGGTGGGTTAGTCTATGATAAAATTCCCGGAAATTATAGGGTAGAATATAGTCCTTAGGAATTCTATTGATTGTAAAAAAAGTATAACTTTTAAACATATTTTTTAAATTGAGAGAAAATTTACTTTTTAATTTTTGTCTCTGTTAGCATAAGAGGTTTTAAAAAATATCGATATTTTTTATTGAAAACATATACATGTGTACACATTAGCCTGTATCAAAGTAGAAATTAATAATGGGTTTATGTTTTATTTTAATTATTAACTAAAGAACATTTGTCTCACTATTTTTGTTGTAGGGAATACGGCAATCTACTTTTTATTAATAAAAACAAAATTCTAAATGGAATTAAAAACTATTTTATTTTGCTAAACATCTTAGAAGGGAAATCCCTTAATGCCCCAATAGCCGTTATCCAACGGCATTGATAAACTTCTGTGAAAATTAAGCTCAAAGTATTACATTTTTGTACGTCAAATAAACATCTCCATTTAACAAACGCTAGTTTTCTCCATTGTGATTAACAAATATCTGTTAAAAGTTTGATGTTCATAATCGGTCGAATTATATTTATAATTAAGCTTAAATTGGGCTGCACTAATGGGCTACATTAAATATTGCTTCACCAATTGCGAAGACTTTTTATTGTGGTAAATATAAAAAAAAAATGGTTTAATTTTTTATGCCGAACAACTTTGGAGTCGGAGTACTTTAGCTCCGACTCTGGTACAAAAACCTTAATTCCGATTCTTCAACTAAGACTGCGACTCCACAGCCCTGCTTAATACACTTAAAATGAAAAATATCATACTTAGTAAAAGTCTTGCCAATCATAAATTTTTATTTTAAAGATAATAATAATAATAAGAAAAATTCCCCAAAAAATCCCCAAAGTTAAAATAAAATTCCCCAACAAAAACCCTTAATCACCAAAACAAATTTCTTATCCCCGTTTTTAAAAGAAAATTCCAAATTTGGGGTTAAATTCCTTAATCTGACATCACTGTTCCATGTAATATCTTGTGATCTTAGTTTTCAATGTCTGCGAATGAAGCCTTGTCATTTATACCCAATAATGGATTACTTGTTGCCAGTCGCTTCAATTCCAGTCAACAACGCCACTCGCCCTAATTATAATTTGATACGTGTTTTATGCATTTTTTTCTTCATTTTACTATTCCCTATAATAAATATGATGAATTTTATTTTAATGTAGTTCGCAACATCTTTTTCCTTTCTTTAGTCCTTCGCACAAAGAGACGAGACAGATTTTTTCTTAATGATAACTATGACTGTGACTGCAAACGAATATTTGGTGGGTATGATAAAGGAAAACAGGAACCTTTTTACTTTATAAAAAAATATGTGTGCTTCTCTAGTATAACTTACTTAAACTACGGTCGCACTTAACAAACATTTACCGCCCCGAACGTAACCACTAGTTTTGATAAAAATTTGTTTTGGATTCGCATAACGTTTGTTAGGTCAAAGACACGCAAAGAAAACATATTTTTGGATATGGTCACATGCAAGAAAACTATTTTGAGCGAAAACTATTTTGATTGCCTACATACATGTTATTGTTAATAGTTATAATTAAATGTTTGTCACTTAGTAGTTGTTTTCAACCATAACATGTAGTTCTTGGAGAAGAGAAAAATGTTACTGTTGAGTATAAACGATACCATTATGAGAGTTTTAAAAACTATTGTTAGACTAAACATGTTTAATAATGGAAAATATCGAAAAAAGTGTTATTTCTGCATGAAGCACTAAAAAGTTTAATAAAAACAATTTCCTACAATTTAATCTGAAAAAAGGTTAAGTAAATTAAGAAAACTTTTAAAAATCGTTGCTCCCATTGTAATGGAAGAACTTATAGATTTGACGTTTGGAAAACTGAAGACAAAACCTAGAATAATGACGAAATATGTAAATGATCTTGTTGCCATGGTAAAGAAACATGCTGTTGATGACACTCTTAACATCTTAAATGCTTAAAAAAAGCACATTCAATTTAAAGAATAGAAAAGAATGACAATCTAGTAGAGTATCCATTTTTTCCGCCATTATTTGATCGAATAATTAAAATAGCCAATTTCGAATAATGAATAACTCGAACAATTTATGTCAATAAATCGATTAAAATTAATTTCGTAGAAAATTCTACTTTTTTAATGTAAAAATATTTTGTTTGGATTTCTAACCTTAAAACTAATTAAATATTGTAACCTTTTGCATTTATATTCATTACTCATACTTTTAAACATATTTTAGTCCATTTTTAGATTAGAGCGTGTGTGACAAATTTAAACGAATACGTTAAATACCTCAGTGAGGTAAATAAACGTATTTCTTTAAAAGATACCAAAACTCTGATATATGAAAAAAAGTTAAATCATATGGAACAATGGGATTTGTTGTCTTAAATTGTATCTGGAAAGCTTTTTGAGATGTCCTTTCATATCCACTAACAGAAGCGTGCGCATACATACAAGCCTATGTTATAGATTGTGCAACCAATGAAGGCAGAACAATATATGTATCCGATTTAGAGCCTTTTAAGAATCTTGGCATCGTTTTTTTAGTGAATAATTTGCATTTTTTGCCATTGCTGCATTTTTGTTGCACAATTTTTTAGTAAAGCTTTTACCGCATATTGCATGATGATAAATTGTAAGTACTTACAGTAAACTTCCTAGAAGCCAATATATCACTAGCTAATAGACCTAATAAATAGTTATTGAGTACGCTACCAGTAGGTAAATATTCAGTACTAAAAACAACACAGCTAATAAGTAGTTATTGAGCTGATTATATGCAAATATTCAGTAGTGAAAATAATCGAAGTAATAAGTAGTTGCTGAGGTCTGTACTAGTAAGTACTTTTTGAAATTTTTAGAATAATGACAATTGTATCGTATGAAATAACTATCACCTATTTCTAAAAACAAAAAGTTTTTCCTGGGCTGTTCAGCGAATTGAAAAAAAATTGCTTGAAATTCTGGTTAGCAGATACACTTTCTGTTGCATTAATTTCGCCATCTACATTTAATTTTCACTCTATAATTGGTACCCAATGCAAGTTTTCGTTCAAGATAAACGTTATTTCAAACTGTAAAGTTTTATATGTATTTTATATGGCTGGTTGTCTGTCATGCTTTAGCGACTATAATTTCGTCCGTGTTTTATTTAATTCAAATATTTAATTGCTGAATTTTTTGCTTTCAAATAAGCTAAATTTTGTTTTTGGAGCATATTTTTTTAAAACTTTTTCGTAACGTTTTTTTTAAGTTTATAGCAGCAATGCCAGAAGTGCAGATTTATCTGCATTTTGAAGATTTTTTCCCCAAAATTATCAAAATGCAGATTTGCAGATTTTTGGTTCAACATTGCAGATTTTTTAGATCGGTGGAAATTATTTACATTGGCATAATTGTACTATTTCCACTTCTTGCATTGATAAATAAATATAGTATTTAATCAACCATTCATGGAAGAACCGTTTGGAAATAGATTCATTAGTAGAACAATTATTCACAAAATATGTACATATAACTTAAAAATTCGCATTGTCTTGACACATTAATATCGCGGGACTTATGTCATCCTGCAATTAACATTTAATTTGTTGTTTAAATTAACAAAGATGTGACTAATCCTTACTCAGCCTGAGTAATTAAATTTGGATAGATATATTTATGTAATAATATCCATAAATTATTAGCCATGTTCATAAAATCGAACAAATTTTTATAACTTTTCTGTGTTGAAAGTTCAAAAAAATATTTACCAGAATCACATTTTAAACTACCATCGATTTTAAATTCGGGAACATATTTTGAAATTAATTGTAATATATTTTTCTAAATAAACTACATAAAAAATTAAATAAATGTGTTTTGAAGATTTATTGAAGATTTTTAAAACCTTCACGCAGATTTTGCAGATTTTTTTGATAAAAAATTATGGGTTTTTGCTGATTTTTCCATGCAAACATAATTGTATTACTTGCTGTGTTGTTGTCAAATAGTCCTGAGGCAATTAAACGAATGCAATTTAGGTGTAATTTTGATTTGGGAGTTAAATTTTTAGGGCAACTACACGAATTGGGTAATAAAGCATATGGCGCAATTAAAAGTGGATTTTTGTTTGAAAAATTGAAGAATAAAAGGGGATTTAAAACTCAAGGTAAATAAGCGTGAAAGGCACTTAAGCGTGGGGTAATTAACCTACTGTAATATGAAGATAAAAATCGCCAACAACTGAAAAAAAGCCAAAGTCATAAACATATTTTAAACAACGACGATTTTTGTTTGTGATAATAATTTGCCACATTTTATGATGAAAAAGATCGTAAACTTTAAATAAAAATAATTAATATTTTTCGTGTTGACTTTAACGATTCTCAAAACAAAGTCATGTCTCATCAAACAAAGCCAACAAATTGTTATGTCGCTAATTGGAAAATCACGCCGCCAAACACGTTTTAAAATCGCCTCGTTTGTCAAGAAATCGCCAAAGAGATTAAAGCTAGAGGTCTACACCACGCGTTTTCGTCTTACACATTGCATGATTTTTATGCCTTACTTGCGTTCTATGTTTCGAGTTACATGTAATGCTTTTTATGCGGCATCACTCCAAGTAAAAATAATATTTTATTTGTCAAAATTTGCTGATTTGTTCGAACGCTTCTTGTGACGCTTACAAAAGTAGAAAGAAAACCTACTTTTCGCATTCAACGCCTCAATGTATCATACACTTTTGTTCATGTAATTTGTTACGTATAACTGCACAGATTCAACTTATTTGACAGCTGCGTTGACACCAAAAAGGCGTGTAACGAGTGGTGTGGTCCTGTAGCTTTGCATTTGAGATGCTACATATGAAAAATATTCCAACAAACACACGACATAATT
This sequence comes from Pollenia labialis, assembly GCA_949318255.1. NCBI lineage: Eukaryota > Metazoa > Arthropoda > Insecta > Diptera > Polleniidae > Pollenia > Pollenia labialis. Next base: position 131,579,453 of record OX439142.1, on the reverse strand, counting down.
ATAAGACAGACACATACTACTGCGCAAAATTATGTCGACACAAAAGAAATGACAATTAGTAATTTAATTTTCTTATGGCCGTTTTCTCATTACACGATTAACTTTTTTCCCAACGAAAAACTGCACATTAAAGAAATTTGGTTTTCTCAATGTCTCATTTGCTTCTCTTCTGTCGCAAAGCTAACCAGCACTCATCTGCCGATTATTTATTTTCCTTTTATTTGCCGTACAGATAAATTCAATCAGTTGAGTCCCAACTTTTACATGTATTTTGAGAGGTGTTGCCAGCTTAAAACCATGTATTTTGTCGGTATATTGAGAAACCCAAAATTGTTAACAGACAGTTTATCGGTCTAATAAATTTATGTCGACATTAAGTAACAGGCAGTTTGACGGTACATTGAGAAAATGGCCATTAAAGGTTTAAGTTAAGTTTAACCCAACAAACACGCAGTTAAACGTTTGATATGAAATGTCTTTATCATTTGACATCAAACTCAATTCACAAACGTTTTTCAATTGTTTGATTTGAAGATTAGAATTTAAATTGATAATGATTTGAAAAAATAAACATTTGACATCAAAAGTTGTATCAATTTGATGTCAAATTGATATTAAATGTTAAATTCAAATCAAAACTAAACTTGGCAATACTAAAGCGAAAAATAAATGTAAGCATTTAAAATGGCGATTAATGTTTTACAAATGAAAGATTTATTTCTGTGAAACATAAAAATTACAAGGATAAAAAATACAAATTAAAAAAAACTACAACAGGGAAGTGAAAGTGAAGAACTTATAAGTTTGTTGCGGTGCTACAATTCTTAAAATAAAAAAGAGACAATTATTTCTTCGTTGAAAAGAATTAGGGGACCGAAAGAATGTTATTTCATCTTTTAGCTATGGTGCCAAATGTTTATCTCACAGATTATTTAAATAAATAAGGAATTTGAATTAAAAAAAAAATTTTTTATTTATGTTCCACATTGTATTGTAATCCACATTTGAAAAACATTTTAGAACTAGGTTTGAAAGCAAGTGGAAATAAAGGCATTTTTCAGTTTGAAAATAATTTCCCCTTTTTGTTGAGAAAGCTATAATTTTCAAATTATTTTCAAAGCATTTTCAAACGTTTGATTTCCAATCATTTTTAATTTGAAATCAACCCATCGTGTTTGTTGGGAAAAGACGCGTTAACAGAAACCATTTATGTGTTTCAATTATTGTAAAATTAAAAAAAATTACATGTTGTTTAAGATTCCTTGGTAACCGATATATAGGAAAAAATAAAATTAAAAGTTGTTTTATTTTATTATCTCAGACCTCACAATCACACATAATAACACAGGTCAACAGAAATTAATTAGATCTGCTTAGTGGTTACACTTTTTCTTGGATTTTTTCGTCAAATATTTCTTAAGTGTGAACAAATCTTTAGTTACTTTAATATAGATAGAAATATCCTTAAGGCATCATTAATTTTATTTAACGTCTGTAAAATTTACATTAAAAAATGTTTAACATTTATGTGGTTTTATTAAAAAGTTTACAATAATACGCAGATACGGGAGAGAAAAAATTATAAAAAATAAACGCTGTAATTACTGGTTGTTTAAGCGGCTGTTATTTAAATTATTAATTCTCTTTTGCCTTTTACGAAATATTGGAACGTGAATTTGAAGAAATGACACTTTATGAAATTACTTTGAAATATTTAATATTCTTTATAGAATGGCCGTAAGGAAGGTGTTTTTTTAATTTGAATATTTAACCAATTAATCAAATGACAACACATGTTTAAAATGGAATAAAGAAGAAGAAGAAGAAACAACTTTTTAAGGAATTATTTGATTATTTTCATTAGTTTTTTTTCCTTTCTACTTTATTTGATTATATCAACGTATTAATCAACCAACCCTCCCAAAAATGCTGTCAAAGTATTTTTGTATGAATCATAATAAATTTGGTAAATTTTCTCATATCCAGCGAAATGTTTGAAAACATCATTGAAAATACTTTGAGACATTTTTCAACTTTCAAATAATAAATGAAAATCCCATTTTAAATGCATTTTCTATCATTGAATTGTTCTATAATTTGTCAAGTTGATTATTTCAAATGTTCTTGACATGTAACATTCTTTTTTGTTTTCTCTTATTTTACCATTTTATGCAGTCAATTCTTTTTTAAAGCCCACATCTTTCAAAGGGATTTTTTTTTTTTTTTTTATTTGTTTTCAGTTTTGTCAAGATAATGTTAAATTACCAGTCATTGTATGATACGAAAACATCAAGAAGAAGAAAAAAAAAATAACTAAAGAAATGTTTATTTTCTACCAACAATTTAAGATTTTAACATTTTTCAATTCCTTTTCTTAATGTGTCTCATTAATTTACTCTACTCATCTTCGTTTTAATACAATTTTTTTTTTCAAATTTGATTTGATGTACGAGAACAGATAAAAACTAAATAGAAATTATCAAAAGAAAATTCTTCTACGATATTTTTTGGTTGAATTTTTAAATTACCAAACCCAAAATATTTTTTGTTAAATTCATTAGCAGCAGGTCACGTAATTTGCTCTAAATATTCATTCATTTATACAATTTTTTTTTTTTTTTTTTGACAATAAGAGAAAATTAATTTAGTTTTTTATTTGCCTAAAATATTATCCGTTATATTAATAAAATTTGGTTTATATGGGTTGTACTACTTTCTGCTCATTAAAAAAAACAACAAATTCATAAGAAATCAAAAAATACATAAAGCCTCTTAATAAAGCTAAAATAGAAAAGTTTCGTTAGTAGTAGGGCTGAATATTAAAAAATGCCTATCTACTTTTTATTTTTTTAATGTTCTACTTCCCTAATATAGAGAAATATTAATTTGTTCCACTCTAATTAATTTGTAATTGCAATTTTTTCTTTTTTTTATTTTGTTAATAGTTAAAAATAAATTACAAGTTTTTTTGCCTCAAAAAATAACAGGGTGTTTATATTTGTCAAGAGATACTTTAATATCGCCATTTACAATAAGCAATCAGTTCATTTAGTTCTTTATTTTAAAATTGTATCTGACATTGATTTCTAATGACATAGTTATAATGTAGTTTTCGGGTCAAGTTTATAATATAAACTTTATATAAATTCGGACAGATAAGGAAGTAAAATCGGTCTTGCCCGTACAAGTCATGCCCTACACCACAGTATTTACAAACAAATTAAAAAAGGGTATTCTATTTGGGGCCGATGGGCCCTCCAAAACACAATTATGTTATGAGTTTAAGATTCAGAAATCTATATATATATAAGAGATTTTAGTTGCTTTAACCCTTTCGGCACGGGAGACGATTAGTTAGTTTCAAGCTTTTAAATGGGCTATTTTTACAAAGATATGCATATTAAACTAATATTTATCTTTTTTTTGTGTGCCCCTACCCAGGGAATAGACTTGGGGTGGGACATACATATATGTCCCATCAGGAGTTTGGCATGGGACATTTAAGTCCCATTAGTCGTAAACATATAAAATGGGTATACAAAATCAAGAAATTGGTTTCTCTTTACGATGTAAACGATGTAAATTCATATATATGATCCAAGAATTTACAGCTGACATCACCAATCTATAAAAATTTTATTCCACCATTTTTGTGATTTACGGTCTAGTTCATACATTTGATCAGTTGTCTAGATCAAAAAAGTTATTTACTTGTACTCAATCTTATTCACATTTTTATATTTTGTAGCCTCAAATTATTCTAAACTCTAATTCCTAAAGAAAACGCCATAAGTTATATTCAACCTAAATACTGGTTTATTTAACTACAAATTATCTCAGAGGATGTATTTAAGCGACAAACTTTTTATCTTAAAAATTTATTTTTTCTTGGCAGTGAGAACTGTTTATTTCTTGCCTCATTTTATTAAAAAAAATCTTCTTTTTCAAAAAAGTCAATTTTTTATATCAATTTATATGTTTGAACTCATTTTTTATTTAATTCAAAAGTGAGAAGTTAACCCAACGCGATTTATTAATTTTGTCCAGTTAGGTTTGCGATCTACCACACTGTGCGTCGTGGCGTTGTTAATTGGCTGCCACGATCATGTGATTTGACACACTTGGATTCCAGTTTTACACTCACAATATTCTGTACGTAAAATTAACTGAAATTGTAATACAAAATAAATGAAAGTTCAATTAAAAACCGGTCTACCTATTTTTCCTTTATTTTTAATAAAAAGTTCATTTAATTTTTACTGTCAAAAATTCAACACCATATTTCGTAAAATCAAATAAATATTCAGTTATTTTGTAAAATTTTACTGTCAAAAATTCAACACCATATTCAGTAAAAACGATTAAATAATCAGTTGTTTATTAAAATTTTACTGTCAATTTTTTACTGTCAAATTGACCCCATATTCAGTAAAAACAATTAAATATTCAGTTATTTTATTAAATTTTCGTTTACTCCACAAAAGAGCCGAATTTCTAAAAAATTCCAGACAGACACCGGTCCTTTTGTTTTCCTTATGAGCGAGAGAGGGAGAATATTTTTATTTACTTACCCAGTTACACACGTTTGTTTTACTTTTGTTGTACTGACCACGTTGTTTACAGAAGAACTCTCAATTATAAGTCACCAGCAGCATGACCGATATGGCTTCGCAATTATTTTACTTTTAAAATTTGATGTATTTAACTAAATTATTTTAACAAATAGAAAATGGGTATTGCTTACACAAAACAAGCAATTCATTTTTTATAGATAAGTAAAAATTAATTTTTGGTAGCAAAATTATATAAAATAACTGAATATTTAATTGTTTTTACTGAATATGGGGTCAATTTGTTTCACAGATAATTGTGATAGATTCTTCTATAAGATTAAAATACATTAAGATTATTCCCTGAAACCTTTTTTTTATTTGCAGTTAACATCGTGCTTTGGCGGCACCCTTTATGAAAGATTAATTACTTTTGGGATTTTATTAACCTTTTTTTCTGAGCTTTATGCTCCTTAGTAAGAAAATCTTCTACTACTTTACATATACAATCGTAAATATCGTAGGATGTGTGTTGCCCACCAATAACCTAAACAGATGATTATGATTGAATAACATTACTTTCCAAAATGTCAAGCATTTTCTTGTGTCTGCATTTAAGAAAATATTTGCTCAAGCTTCCAGGTAATTCCGCTAAAACTTTTATCTTAAATAAAAGCTTTAAGGATTAATTATAGACCATCTGATGGCATTTAGTGTTCAAATATTGCAACAGTATGCAGAGAACGTTAATTCCATGTAATTACATACAATTTTCTCAATTAAAACTGCATGTTTTAAGTTAAAGTTTTATTTTAAATTTATTTATTTTTTGCTCGTCAACACACATAAATATTGTGTGTTCTTAAATTTCAAGTAATTTATTTTTTGTGTGCAAAAAAAGAAAAAGACAAGAAGTAAAAGGTAACAATTGCCGAAACAAAATTGTTTTCTGGAAAAGGGGGAAAAAAATTTAAAGCAAATAAAAGCCATGTTTTTGTTGACGAGTAAAAATGCTTGTCATTAACTATTTCCAACAGATTTAATGATACTTAATTAGTATGTTTCGTAAAATATTTACTGGAACAAGAAACACAATGTTCGCAAAACACATATAAATCAATCAATCGATCAAACAATCATCATCATCGTCATCATCATCGATGACTGATGTATGAATCAGATAATCGGTAGATGCTCTAAGATAAAATACACAAATATTTAAGTTTTATCGTTAAAGTAACAATGTTTACTTACTGTTTATTTTTTACCCAATTACCTACATACTTACTTTACTTAAAGTAAGTACTCGTAAAAGAAAAGAAAGTTTTAGTTGCTGTTCCTTAAAAAATATTTACACTACATTTAATTCTTTGAAATTGTTTTTCTGAAATTTGTGTTTTTTCGTTCTTTCTTTCTTTTTAAAAAAAGACAACAAAATGAATAATGTTTTATATAAATTTGCTGCTGTTGTCTTGGTTGATAATAATTTACATAAGTTATGATAGGAATCAATTTTTACATCGATCTAAAAAAATTATGATCGTTAATTATAAGGCATTAATTTAATATTCAGTCTGAACACTGTTGCAGCAACAGCAGAAGCCACTAAGAGAAGGCTGCACACATGGTAAAAATATAAATTATAATATTTTCAAGAGGAAAATATAGTCCCTCTTGTTTTTTTTTAGGTTCAGGGTACATACGTATATATATAGTATATGTTGTATGCCTTTAATAATCATGGCCTGTGTGTCCGTCTGTTTTGTAGGCTGTAAATAACAATTTTATTCATGTGAAAAAAGATGTCCACACAACAGTAATTATAGGCATATTGCTTTATTCTCCCGTTTTTTTTTTGTTTTGAGAGGGTTGAAAAGTCCACAAGGAGTAATGTGACCAACAATGCATTGCAATGTATCAAATCGAACAATTCTGTGGTTATTTCAAAGAAATTTGTACTACACAAAATATAAAGATCACAAGTTTATTTTGAAGGTTTATATGTGTATTAATCAATTATGATACTTCAAACTGTATATCCACACCACAATGGTGGAGAGCGTGTTATGCGTTTGTACTGATGTGTGTAACACTCGGGATAGATTAAGTTTTTTACGATTACTTTAAGTACGAGACGTACTCAGAAATTCAAGTACGAATAGCACCAAAACGTACTTAATTAAACTTATCCTAAATGGGATAACTTTTGAAAATCAATCCCGGAATTTCTTAAAATAAGTACATACATGTTCATATTGTTCGAATGTGTATTCGAAGTCAAATAACAATCCTCAAAAGCTTTTATACTTTAATAGTCTTATTCCTTTAGTGGTCCATAATAAATATTCCTGGAAATTGTAATTTGACTAAGAATACACATTCGAATGATATTAAAATTTATATAATAAAAGTTACTAACCATGAGAAATAAATTCGAAGATTCTATTTGTTAAAAGAATTAAGTTAAGTACATAAAATTAACAGTAGGCAGTATCCAATTATAAGATGCAAAGGATGCTGACGAAGTCCGTAGTGGGCCAGAAAATGCTGAAATGCTGGTATCTAATAGTTGTATAAATTTTCTGTACAATTGACTTCATTGCTAGCCAAAGGATAGCTAAAGTTAGCCTTGTAACAGAAACAGTGCTATGGAGTTGGAGTCGGAGTTGAAGAGTCGGAGTTGATGTTTTTGTGCCGGAGTCGGAGTCGTAGTACCCACAAAGACTCGCGACTCCGACTCCAAAGTTTTTCGGCATAAAAAATTTAAAAAAAATTCCCAAAATAAAAATTATCTTCTTAAAACACATTTAAAATTTAAATAAATGGTTTATGAATACTGCTCTTATGTGCTGTTTCCAAATGACAGGCGATGGACTGAGTGCTTTTCATATAGTAAATTTTGCTACATAATCAATCACCTGTCATATTGAAACAGCACATTAATGTTTGCGTACGGTAATTGCTTCTCAAAAACTCTAATTTTTAGAAGGCCGTACGGTAATGAAAAAATAAAAGTTAACATCACTGAGTCTCATATGCATTTAGCATCAAGATTATAGTAGGAGTCGGAGTAGGAGTCGGAGTCGCACTTAAAAATTTCAGCATTTGGAGTCGGAGTCGGAGTTAGTACTTTTTTCGGACGACTCCACAGCCCTGAACAGAAATATACAAACGAAAATTCTGATAGTACATAAAAAAATATTCCTGGAAAATATTGAAGGAATAAGACCATTAAAGTATAATAGCTTTTGAAAATTGTAATTTGACTCAGAATACACATTCGAATAATATAAAAATTTATATAATTAGCGTTACTCACCATCAGCAATAAATTCGCAGATTCTATTCGTTAAATTAAGTGCGAACTCCTTCAATCAAGTAAAAATATATTGAACTTTTCGTTTGTAGTTCTACTCTGACAGTAAAATTACAAAGTGAGGGTTTTAATGTCATATAACTTATAAGTCTCTTCTCTCAGCATTGCATTCTTTTATGCAAAATAACAACAACACAAGTTGGAAAAAAACGATTTGCTTGTTGTGTGTAGCAACAACAAAAAAACCGAATAAAGGCTAGTTTACACGATAGCCATAAACTCAAGTATGTATGGCATGTATTATGAAAAAAAGTTTGACATCCCATCGTTTTTTGAAATATTTCAAATAAATAATACTTTTCATTAGATCAGGGTTGCATTTTATTTCATGTGTTAGTGTTTATACTTTGTTGGATTGTGTGAACACTAACTGTCATGTTAAATTAGATTTTTTGACAGTCGCAACAAAACTCATTAGATTTCTATCTCACAAAGTTTTATGGAATACGTAACACTTGTGAGATAGTGTAAACTAGCCTTAAGAAGAAACACATATGTATATTATTTGTATGTTTAAAAACTAAATTCAACTCTTGCTTTTCATTTAGTTCATATTTTTAGTTAAATATGTATAGAAGATTTTTAAAGAAAAAACTATATCGGCATGCCCGCTGGCGTCTTATCATTCTGTATGGTGTAAAACCAGTAAGTAAATCAATCATAATAATATCCTCTTTCTAATTTCTTTTTTGGGTTTTTTCAAGCACGAATTCTGGATAACATGAACTTTATAATACTTGAATCAAGCGCATTTTGAGATTGATTCACTCTTAGTTTCATTTAAATCAATCTAATTTTTCATAATTTTAAGTATGTATTCGGGTTAAAATATGGATAACTTGAGTATTTTGCGATTGAAAATCCCTACTTGTATCAATCTTTCTGTACTTGATTTAAGAAAATCCGTATGCGCCGTACTATTACTATCGCTTTGGGTTGATTTGAGTACGGTTTGATTGATTTTTCTTTTGATTGTAAGCTAAACTTTTAGTATGCCGATTGACTCTAAGTTGATCTAACGATGTCCGTCCGGCCAGCTGGCTGGCTGGTTCAATTGTCATATGGACAAAACCTATTGAAAATAGTGAGAATTACAATTGCACATGACCCTATACAAACTTCTTTCCGGAATTATTGCAACATAAATAATTTTACCAAACTCTTTCATGTCGGTTCATATTTGAACATACCTCAAATGCAAATACTACTCCTGAAAATAACTTTTAATTCCAAAACTTCCTTATATATGGGTATTGATTCAAAATATTGCGGCGGTAACTTTAATAATTGCAACTTTTATAATGTCATTGCAATATTCAGTCTTTTTATTCTTGTTGGAACGTAGGGTCGTCACAAATGCGTTTCATCTTCCTCTTTATGTCGCAAGGTCATTCATCACACTCCAAGTTACATAATTTTGCCTTACCACCGTTTTTAGTTGGCTGCTCTTCTAATGCTTGTTAACAGGGCTGCCATATTTGACGATTTATCGTCTTTTGTTCCGGAATTGGCAAAGTGCCGATTTGCTGATTTTTTTCTTAAAAGTGACGATTAGTCTTCAAAGTCTGAATTAAAGATTAAATTTTCTGACACGTTCCTTTTAAATATTGGAATGTTTAACAGCCGTACCTTAACAAGAGCGGATGGCGGAACGTTTTCTTTCGCTTAGCTTTTAATGGCATACCTAAGCAAGATTGTCAACGTTGTGGCACAAAAAGTAGTGATAGCTTCATTGTTTAATAAAAAAATTAACAATAGCGGCAAACTTGACTATAAAACGAGCTGTCAAAATCGGGTTTTCCAATTGCAAAGCGTTTAGGCCGCTCTAATCAAAAACTAGAAAACGTGTGCCCCTTTTGTTTAGGTACGGCTGTAATATACATACAAGTCCTAAGAAAATCTTTAATTATTTTCAGAATACAAAAATAACAATGTTACACTTTGTTTATCTTTTGTCAAACCATCATCGAATGAATTTTTTACGACTCTCTGTATAAATCATATTTTCAACAATTATACGGCGAACATTTCAAAAGTTGTAAGATAATACACTACATGAGCGCTGGTATATGCGCTGGCTATTACACACTACTAAGAAAGAGCAGAGTTATCAAATTGTTTTTTAGCATAGAGGATAAAAGTAGTGCTTCCAGTGGGAATTTGCCATAAAAAAATCATGCCTCTTGTAAGCAGATTTATAAGAGGGTATTGCGCTTCGCTCCCATACAACACTGCTTACCAGTAAACTCCATTTTTACTGGGATACGATTCTTGACATGATATAATCTTTACCCACGTCTTAAACGATTCCCAAACCGATTAAAGTTCGTCTTTAACTAAAAAATAATAATATGTCCGATTTTTTTGACCAAACGTGAAAGACGAATTTTTTATTTTTTCTCACAAATTTATCAGGCAGCCCTGCTTGTTGATTATATTCGACCAGCTGCCTTGTTATGTTACAGGTTGTCTTTCTGTTGGTGTGGCCATGCCATTTTAATTATCTCTCTCTGATTTCTGCCTCTATTCATTGTTGGTTTGACATATTCCACAGTGCACTATTGTTTGTGGTAACTGGCCAGAAAATACCGTGTATTCGGCACAGGCATATATTCATCTATTCACGAAGGCTTGCATAGTTTCCATTTGATGTTTGGATTTCATCCACGTTTCGTTACTGTACTACAGCACAGATTATTTAGCACTTCACTATGGTCCAAAATAAACTAAAGCTCCCGCTAAATTCTAAATTCTAAATTGCTTTAAGGTAAACCAATCTCACTTAAATGCAGATATATGACAACATTTCATACAAAGGACTCTTATATTTTAGTAAACAATTCAGTTTTGCCGGGTCGAAATTTCTGATAAATTTTTCAGTATATATCGAGCCCTAGCCGCGAAAATAACGTAAGCGTCAAAAATCATATTTTACAGGAGAGAGTTTTTTAACTAAATTTTGCATGAAATTTGTCGCTTAAGATAAAATTGTCCTTGCTATAAAATCATAACGGTACCTTATGTGGCCATGACATTTTGGGAGATGATGCAAGTGTTGCCAATAAAATATTTTATTAAAAAAAAAACGAAAATTGAAAATAATGACGCTTACGTTATTTTCGCGGTAAGGGATATTGTGGTGTAGGGTAGCAAGCCGGTTAAGTCCGGCAATACTTTTTTTTTTGATTTATTATGTGACGGCTTTTGATCTAAACTTAACACTTTTTTCGGTTTTTGGGTTCTCCAGAGTTTTTTCCAGTGATTATTTATTTTTAACTACATTTGGAAGTTATTTCTTATGGTATAAATACAACTGGAACGAACAACGAGCTTTGCATAGCACGCCGAATTCCTCAGCAAAATATGCGTTACATAAATTCTTCAAATGAAAAACAATAAGTTCGCGAAGAACAGGCATTATTGCAATTTTAAATTTGTTTGAATTTATAGAAATAAATACCTTGGAAGCCAGATTACCCGTTTCTTAACTTTTTCTTTAATTTTAAAATAACATTATACAGGGTGTCTGTTGGCAAATTTATATTTTTAAATACGATTATTTCAAAAAGTTATAAACGGTGCGGAGGGAGGGTGGCGCCGTTGGAACTATCGATTGTGCGGATTTGTTAGTCACGATGTCGCAGTGGTCGAGAGAACTGTGGAGACATTTTTAAAAGTAATGATTCTTACGTACTTGCTCGTCGACAATTTTGTTCAAAGTTCGGTATTCGACTAATTGTCATGGACCGAGTGTAAATTTAAATCGTTCGTGGGTGCAGAAATTCCGCGCAATTGCTTCGGTTATGAATGTCCCACGGCCAGGGCCCAGTCGATCTTCAAGGACTCCCGAAAACATTGAACTGGTTAACAACAGTTTACGTGAAAATCCGCGACTTTCAATATGGAAACGAGTAGCCTCACTGCGACTTCCACGAGAGGATAATCATGAAATTTTAAAAAAGAATCTTAAGTGCCATCCTTTTAAAATTCAAATCGTTCAAGAACTGAAAGAAAGTAACATTGATTTACGAAAAACGATGTTGGAGCGTTTTCGCACTGTAAATCCGTTTTTTTTGGAGTGATGAGGCTAATTTTCACTTAAAAAGCCACGCCAACAAGCAAAACTGCCGTTACTGGTCTCCAATAACCCGCAACCCTCGATTGAAACGTCAAAAACTATTGCATTTCCCCAGGGTAACTGTTTATTCACGCATGGGATAACTGGACCATTTTTTTCGAAAATTCTCGGAAAACAAGGCTCCGTTTTGAAAAGTGTGTTCAACTCGACGAAAGACATCTGAGTGACATACTCTTTCAAAAATAAAATCCGCCTTTCCATTCTATCGTTCAATGCACTTAATAAAACTTTGTGTCAATTATTCGGTTTTTTATTAAAGTTTGAAAATATAAATCTACTACCAGATACCCTGTATGTTGTATATATAATTCAAAAGGGCCTAATTAACTTTATATGGCATTAATACTTATTAAATAAAAACTATTTTTAACGAAAAATTAACAATAGTTGCTAAAACACTTAAGAAATTCTAATAAAAAACGGTCACCCATTCCCAATTTATTTGTTGTTCCTCTGCGTAAAAAATAAAATAATATACCTATCGCAGAGTTCGTTACGCATGACAAATTTTAGTTTACGCAATGATTATGTGTATATTCTTTTTCTGACGACGAACATTCGCTGCGAATAATTCGTCGTTTGTCCCAGTTATGTTCCTAGCATTATTTTTGTAAATTCAAGTTATGCGAATCATCACTTAAACATTTAGTTGGTCAAATTCAATTTGGTCCCTTTAAGCATGACTTTAATAAACTCTTTACATAACCTATAAAATAATTGAAACAAAAAAAGAAAAGAAGCCTCAAGATCTCTTCTTTAGCTAATAAATGGAGGATGAACTTTACGCATGCGTATAAATGGATAATTGATGTGTGTGTAACGTACATCAATACTTTAGCGCTCATACATCCATTCCTTGCAATTCCTTCAACAGAAAGCCAAAAACAAAAGAAAAAAAAGGAACCATAGATACTGGTGTTGCTGAATGATGAAGATGGCGAAGCTATGTTGGTGATGTTGCGAAAAAGTAGCATTATCTGCAGTAAAGCAGTTCGCTACAAAAGTATGTTCAATTAGTTATTTACTCTTATTTCGGTTGCTCTCCAAAAGAAGAAAAAAAGTACAACATACTGATGCATGTTTTGTAGTGCATAAATTCTTTTTTCTTTTTGTGTCAGTTTTGAATGCGAAAACGAGTACATCATGTTTCATTTTGACGAAAATTATGCAAATCACGCAGTACAATGAATTATTTATGAAATGTTTGAAAGCACATCATAAATTTTCTTGTTTCAATCACCGACGAGACAGCAGACAGGAGCTGTGCAACGCAACGAAAGGTTTTACCCTTCTCGGATGCTTAATTTGAGTAATTTTTGGTTAAATATATTTTCAAAGTTGTTATTATTTCGGTTGCTGCTGGTGTTGTTGTTGTTGTTATTGCTGTTTTTAAATATATTTACATACTTTTTACCGGTACATTGTAAACAATTTATGTAAGTATATCATTTGTAGTTCTTTTTTCCATTTACGTTTTGCATTGTTTTTTGGTTTTTTTGTTTAAAAGAGAAAAAATGACAAAAACTGCTTAAGGGCATTTTTGGAAAAATGTTGTACTAAAATTTACCTGTATACAAGTAAATTTTTTTTTATATGTGTATATGTGTATATTCCTATATGAGTGTTGATTAAATTTGGCTGGAAAAAGCTTTGTAAAAAGAATTAAAATGCAAATTATTTAACGGTTATTATTTCAAATACGTATATTGTTCCAATACCGCTACCTGCAGCCTGGAGTTAGTAGAAATATTGAGCCAAAAAATCTCTAAAAAGTTACCCAAACTTAAACTCTCTATTCTCTATCTTCTTTCTTAAATAATTTTTGTATTAAACGAACACTGCGTTACGTTGATTTGATTACATTATGTTCGATAATCATCTTTATACTCAAGCGAAGTTTTAAGCATTCGCAGCTTTTATGTTTTTTTTTTTGATTGTTTAAAATCAACTCCTGTTGCTAAAAATATTACAGACAAGATAATCGTTATTAGAAACATCCACTACATTACTTCCTTTTCAGCAGTGTCACCAACCTTTTCCTATCTCTACTCTCTAATTAATAAAAAAAAAAACTATTTCTTTCAGTATGAAAAAAATATATTTTCCTTTTTCTTTAGTTCTAGAGTGTTGAGCGAGCGTAGGGTTTCTAATGTGCCAAACCTTTTGCACTTCTGTAAAAACTTCATTCACTACTGAAATTTAAAATTAATTTATTAGTTAAAAAATAAAAAAAATACATATGTATAGGCAATTTACAAAGTGTTCTATTGTGTCATATCGGTTGTATTTGCTTTATTTTTATGAATGTCACATTCTTAAAATCATAGAACATTCAACCAATATGACAAAATAGTACACTTTGCGAATTGCCTTATATTGTTTACTAGGGAGATCGATCGAATAGTATTGGATTGGTTTTAACCGGTTATTTTAGTTTTACCCAATTCGAATATTTTAAAATGTCCATTTTTCGAATATCGAATAAACCGGGTATTTTAGTAATGTGTAATTTATATACATTTTCCTAATTTTGTTATAAATGTACTCGTAATTTAAGTATTTTTCTAATTGAATATTTGGCAAACTTAAAGTTTTTATAAAAAAATGTCAAAACAAAATGTAACAAAAGTCAAAAATACCTTATGAGCAATGTTTATATGAATCGCTTATATAAGCGTGTGTTCTTGTAATAAAAACCAAAACCAATTCAAAATACATACAACAAAAAAATGTTCAGCTTAAAAAGTAATTAGCAATTTGACAGTATTCTAAATTCTTAATATATGGTGATAATGTCGAACTGATTTAAACGATGATGGTGCTTAAACGGCTCTAAAATGATAAGTTGCAAAGGTTCTTCAACGTCACGACTTATTGATCATTTTTATTAGTCCAAAAGCTTGACATAAATATTCGCCAAGTAAAACTTGACCCTGTTCCAAGTAGTTTTTAACAGACTGCAAATAATACTTTACTAAAATATGCTGCCAATAATGAAAAAAAAACTCTTAAGAAATTCTAGCATATCTTCATGCTTAAAACTACACCATACCGGCGAAATCAACGATATGGAAAAATTCTTCAGTTTTATTTATTAAATTACCAAGAACTTAAACAAAATTGATGAATCAAACAATCTCATGACAGAAAGCGTACCGACTACAAGTATTGGCACTACAAAATATTGCCCTAAAAATTGGCACCTCCTACTTGCATAGCATTCATGCGACATCGTTAAAGTCCCGTTGTTCCTAAGCTAATTTTTTCTCACTCTGTGATCTCTTTCCATAATTTTTTCTGAACTGATGCAAAACATTAAAACGCTCAGTTGCTTGTAAATAAGTAGGGTATTTTTAAAGGGAGTTTGTGCGTGGGTTTTAGTGTGGATTTCGATAGCGAGCAGAAGTTTGGTAAGTAGGTACCATTATTTTTTTATATATAGATTTTTTTATTTAAGCCATTTGATTCATTGACATACTAAAACATTAAATAATCTAATTTTACCTTAATAAACACAATATTTCCAAAGTATTGTAATAAAACATCAGTGCCAACAACAGGTTCCAAAAAACTAAAATTTCTATTATTGGCAGGTGGTGCCAATAATTGAATTTGTAATTACTACAATAATTGGCACTGCCACTCATTGTACCTTTTTTGAGTGCCAATAACTGAATATTGTGTATATTCATTTTTGAAATGTCTAAAAAAACAATTCATATGAAGAAAGTCTTCTGCAGAAAGCTCTGTCCGAAATTAAGGATGGCAACATTTCAAAAATTTATGGGATACCACGGTCCACGCTACAATTTCGTTTAGGCCCTAAATTTTCTAAAATTCAAATCATTTGAACAGAAGCAGAAGAAGAAGCCATTGTCGATTGGGTGAAAGTCTCTCAGCGGAAAGGTTTTCCCAAAAGAAAGTAAGACGTACTCAATGCCGTTAAAGACTTTCTCTATGTAAATACGCGGCAACACCCTTTTGTAGAAGAAAATTTGCCGGGTAAAGGATGGTTTACTTAATTTTTTAAAGCGGCATCCAACATTAGCATTTAGAACCACCGTACCGTCTCATCCGCCAGCGCCAATGTAGCTGCTTCTGATATTTTTGGCTAGCTATCTAGTTAAGATTTTTAAGTTTTTTGAGTTACAATGGTGCCAAAAATTCAACTTTTAGGGGTGTTAATAATTATGGTAATGTGCCAATAATTATAATTTTTAAAGGGCCAATAATTATAGTCAAGTGCCAATGACTATATAATTTAATGTGCCAATAGTAGTACTTGAGTGCCAATAACTATATTTTTTTAAAGGTTATTTTTATTTTAATTGCTAAAAATACCACAGAGTTTATATTATTATGTCAAAAACTGTATCTAATAGAAAACATATCAAAAAATTAAACAAAAATAACAAAAGATAGGCTCTCATACAACCAGGCGGTATATCCCATGAAACAAGTCGAAAATTCCTTATGGGTGCCAATAATTGTGGTCGGTAAGCTATTTCTTACAAAAAACATGTTCATACTACTATTGAAATATACAATGCTGGATAAGAGGTTTTGTTTGCAAATTTTTAAAAATATGGCTAAAGTTTACTGATTCATATAGACATGCTTAGCCATCAACAAATTAAAACACATTTTAAATAAATTTGGGAGCACATCTCAAATAATAAATTTATTAAATTGGTATAGTTTTTTAAAATCAAAGTTTTTCAAAATTTCTACAACTATGTTCACACCTATTAAATATTTAACGTTGTTAGGGTTTCATAAACCTTAACTAATAAAAAGCTTCTTGCTTTATTGAATTCAGTCTTAGAACTGACTAAATATATTCTAAAATGTCGTTTATGTATGTATCCAAACACTAAGTAAATATGTATTTACAAAATAAACCACTTACTGAAGTACCTATCGTTCACACAAAACTCAGGTAAAAACCCCGGGAAGATGTTTGCAACGCTTCGCTTTAAAAATGAAGTTTCGGCTTTAGGATCTAGCAAGAACGTGGCCCACATAGGGTTTCCTCGGTGAATAAGGTTGATGCTGACGAGAAGGGGAATATAATTTACCTGGAAGGACGGGAACTTTGGTAATTCCGTTACCAAAAGAGACACTTCTAGGGCAGTGGGGCTCGATGGTGAATTTTTCGATGGAACGTTTGCTGGCATGTTAGACACAGCCTCTTCTTCGAAGCTTGATGAAGTGTAACATCGAATGGTGTTAAGCACCGCAAATAGCACAACGATTAGCAGACTCGCATGATGAACGTTCATGCGTGTGCGCCAGACAATTCAAACAATAATTCCATCTGCTGAAGTGAACTCTTTTTTCCTCAATGGATTTCGCTATGAAAACTTGGCAGTGTCTAGTGGCATGGGTTTTTAGGTCTTATGCCTTATGCACCGTGGCATTTTGTTGGCTAGAAGGGAGGAAAAGAAGTTATATACCATGTTATTAGAAAATTTGTTTTGCGACTTTTCCCTTTAAGAACTATTAGAAATTTTACCGTTTTTCAAGAGGATTTTGGGAATCTTTTCCATGCGCAGGGGAAGTTGGTAAAATACTTAATTTTGATGTTGAACGTACTATAATTCCATTTTGAGTTTTGACTTCTGCTACGCGTACTTTTTTATCTTTTCCATATATCCCAGACGCCACTCAGTGGGTGGTAATAAATCATCTTTGACTACTACGAAGTCATTAGGTTTAATGTTATGTTGTTCAGTTTTCCATTTCACTCTTCTTTAAAGTTCAGTGAAAAATTCGTTTTTCCAACGACGTGCAAAGATATGTTGAATAGCCTTCAGACGATTCCATCCATCGTTTAATGTAGATTAAATTATCTAACGGGAGCTCTTCTTTAGCTTCTGCTGGGGCTATTATTGGTGACCTGGAGTCAAGGGTATTAATTCTGCTGGGTTTTCTGTCAGCGGAGAAATTGGGTGTGAATTTAATACAGCTTCAATTCTGATCAACACAGTTGCAAATTCTTCAAACGTGAATGCGAGCGTACCTGTTACCTTTTTCAGATGGGATTTCATACTCTTGACTGCGGCCTCCCAGAGGCCACCCATGTGAGGTGCATAAGGGGATATAAATGAGCTTAACCGAAAACGGGGTTTTTAAAATAGCAACTATTCAGAATGTTCGAAAACCGGTGATTGGAAAAAGACGAATAATCGATCTCCCTAGTGTTTACAAATTTTTTTAAATTTCTGATAAAGTTTCGTTGTTCAAATAGTCGCAGTCTTAGAATGAAACATGTCTAAATAACCAATTTTTTTTTAATGATTAAATTATTTTGTTATTTTTATGTTGAGCGGGAATTTTCAGAATTCCGGGAAATTATTTTATTCCGCAGACGGAAAAAATCTCAGATATTTACTCACTTACACAGTATAGAAGTTACATTAAAATAAAACTGGCAGCATAATTTGATCATTAAGCAAGACAAACATTTTACTGTCTTATATCATTTGTCTCTGCTAAGTAAGTATCTGATGTCTGTTGAGCTTAACACTCTTGTAGATTAGGCTACCGTTGTGACAACTTTCCCCACACACACTTTCGAGCCGCATAAGCTCCTTCACAGTCTGTTATTTTTGCCAGGAAAGCAAATATCCAACCAGTCACCCTGCCAGCCATCTAGCTATGCAAACGCATACTGCGTTTGGTATTAAAACCACCACAAACTACAAAACTACACCGTAACAATTTATCCAAATCACATAACCAACCAGTCTTTTTCATATTTCTACTACCAAAGATATTTAAACGTTTATACGAATGTACATCCATCCAGTGATTTACTTTGTTCAAGCCAATCCAAAAAAAAAACCAAAGCAGTACACTTTTAGCTCTATACGATACTCAGCGATACGATATGAGTGGCAAGAAAAACAGTCACAGTGAGTTACGTTTATCAGTGGCGATATCAGAAAATGCAAGTCGGCGACAACAACGGCTAAATGCGCGCTTGTCGATGATTAATGGACTCATGCCACGATGACAAATGGAATCACTAAGAATCCAACATATTTATCAAGACGCCAACTAAAAAAAGTCACACACTTTTACACAAAAACCCATCCACTCATTCATTTATATTCATAGTTCAACTGCATGGAGTACCAATAGATATACGGATTGACGGAAGAATGGAAAAAGATGTTTGGGTAAATGGAGTATTTTCTAGGCGCGAACGAACAGGGATGGGAATTGGGAAATTAGAAATTGAATACATGAAATAAAAACATTTTTTAATTTTTTTAACCCTTGAGTACTAAAGATCGACGATTCGACGAGCATCGCTCCCATTCATCTGATTTGCTTTTAAATTGAAGTGCCTAACACTCTCAAATTTTGTATGCTGTTAGCAGATGATTTACTATTACTGTGTGTAACAGTCTGAACACAATGTACCGATAGTTTATTACAGTGCAGTTTTTCATACGATTTTGAAGCAAAAACATGCAGTGCGGAACGGCATAGAATTAAAATCAATTTTATTTTATTGCGGACTTTCTTTCTCTCTCAATTTTTGACACTCGTTCTCTTTCTGATGTTGCCATAGTTTTTGAATAACTGGCGATGTTCACAACATAATTGAATACAAATCTAAACAAACCATAACAACTATTGCCGTCGCCGTCTTCCGTTGTATTATGCTTATTTTTCTCACCCGCAACGAAAAATCATACCGCACCGCAAACATTGTGTTTAGACTCTGAAGCAAAAAACCGCAGTGCGTTACGGCATAAAATTAAAATCTATTTTATTTATTTAAAAATATTTGTATGCCCTTTTTATGATCCCAAAATTTTGTGCAACATTAAATGGATTAGTACAAAAATTTAAAAAATCGTTTATCTAAATATATGAATATATTTAAACTAGTTTTTTATATAGACTTATGAGGTGTCACAATGATTAATAGAATTTATTTAAATTGATTATTTGGTTTGAAGCCATAGTTATAGCCAGTTAAAAAGTGCATCGTCGAAGCGACGATAAATATATTACTTTATTGGCAACACTTGCATCATTTCCTAAAATGTCATCGCCCCATAAGGTACCGTTACGATTTTATAGCAAGAACAATTTTGTTGTAAGCGAGAAATTTCATTTCATCAAAAGTAAAGAACAATATTGGCGCAGAATTGTTTCAGAAATAATGAATCCAAATGTGGAAAAAACCAAGATAAATTGGTTGTTGTTGTTGGATCAGCGAGACCTTAGATCAAGTGATGCAGAGGGACTATCGTTTGTCGTTGTTCGTTGAACTTCGGGTCGTTCCGGTGCGAAGAGCCGATTGCCGTAGGAACGAATGCACCGATTCTCATTAATTTTATGCACAAAGTCGTTTTATATGCCTAGAATTATGCTACTTAATTTTGTGAAGATTAAGTCATAGTTTTCCACAGGCCTCATAGAAAAAACTGTAGTACGCTTATGCTCGTAACGCAAAATGCTACTGAGATAAAACTTGGCCTGTCTTGGTTTAAAACGACACGAAATCACGCTGCCAAATTTCCTAAGACTTGGTCCATAATCATAAAACGACCTTTTGAAATAGACTTTAATACGCCTAGATGAATTTTATATAAAATTCACTTAGCAGTCGAAAAACAAATCTTCCGAATAAAATGTTAAAATTTTACTCTATTCTTTGTTTCTATCAACATAAAAGCTCATTTAAATTAAACCCTTGGATTAATATGAAATTCAATCTGTAGCACATTAATATCAGAATAGATCACTTAAAAAAGCTATATTTCTTTATAGCATTCAATTAAAATTAGTTTTGACAAGAAGCTTGCGTAATCGAGCAAAACTTTAAAAAATGCTCAATAGGTCGATTCTCTTATTATTTTTAATCAATGACCTGGAGTTAAAACGACTATTACATTAAAATGCAGCTTATATCAAACTCAAAATGTTAAAAGAAAGAGTACAGAGAAAACAAATTACTGTGGAATACAAATTTTTCTCCCAAATATTTCGCCTCGAAAGGGAGTACTGATTTGCCACAATAAAATTTTAGCAACATTTTCATCCCTGCACGGTTTAAAGTCTAACGAAGTCTAGTCAAGATTGTGTTTTCCTTCAGCTTATGGTTGCGGATAAGCTGGATTAGTTTCATTATTTTCCTTTGCCTCAATATCCAAAGTGTGTGTGTGTGTGTGTGTGTATGTAAGGCTGGGGATGTGCACATAATGTAAATTTTTAAAATCACGCGTGAGTCACTCGTGGCTGTGATTACTTTTAATATGACTGCAATAAAAAATATTTTTAAGTGATTAAAATTTTAAGATGACGCACAATTTCTCTCAAGGACTTTCTAAAGATAAAAGTTATTAGCACAATAATGTTTAACAAAAACGGGTAGGCCCCATTTCAATTAAAAAAATTTAACACTTGTTATTTGTAAACTCTTAACCTTTATGTGCTCGGTGTTCTACATTTGTAGCATTTTTGCAAAAAGAAAAGTTTAATAAAAAAATTTCCACAACAACAGGCTCCGAAATTTTCAGTAGCTTCCTAAAAATCAATTCTAAGCAGTTTTTACCACCAAAACGTTAAAAAAAAGTATAACAATCTGAGTACTAGAGCTTTTTCATATGCGGACAGAATTTTCCATACAAATGCATAATTGCTACATATGTAGATTTCCGTCCGCCTACGTTAGGGTACAATCCAGAGCACATAAACTTTAAAGAGGTAAAAAAAGATTAATCAAAATAAAATAAAACTGCACTTACTGATTTAAAATAGATTGAGAAAGTTTTTTCTCCCTCCTGTAAAATTTATTAAACGTGACTTAGCTCTTCTTACGACTGAAGGTAATTTTTTAAAATTTTCAGTTAAAAATATTTATAAAAATTTAATTAAGGCTTTTTGTTTCATTACCCATTAACAACTTCGCCTACAAAATAATGTCTCTAGTAATCAGAAAAACCTAAAAGCACTACTTACAATTCTAGTGAAAGATCCGATGAGTTTTACAAGGGATGTCCCAAATTAACGCATTCAAATGTAAGTCATTATTCATTTACCTCCATACATCCAGGAAGAAGTAGTTTTAGAAGTAACTATAGAAGTAGTTATTGAAGAAAGCTACTTAATAATGAGTGAAGAAAGCTATTCATTTTGAAAAAGTAAGCGAAGTTTTTACTAGGTAGAAAAGTTATTTTATCAGTCACGAGTTTTTAAATAATTCGAGATTTTTTAATTTATTCGTCAGAAAGAGTGCGTGATAATAAAAATGTTGTTAGAGAACGTAAGTGATCGGAAGAATTTAAAATTTCTAGTGCTTTTTCTTTCCTTGTGAGCCTGCGTGGACGTGAATCAAATCTCACTCACTTGCGCAGCACTATTTAAGACAAATGCATGCACGGTAATTGTTAAATAGTGTATTCTACTCGCATTTGTCTACGTTGTATGTATTCGTCTCCTTTACAGGAATATACATTATTTTATTTAGGTAAGATTTTGGCAGAATGGCAAAGAAGTATGTGGTTGGATGTTTGTATTCTTGATGGTGGTTGATTGAATGAAAGTGAATATAATAATGAGTGCATGTGCTAAAGCAAATAACTATTGAGCGGGGGACGGTAAGCGAAAAGAAAACTGTCAAAAAGTAAAAACCATTATTTGTAAAATATTACCGAATTTTCGATTCATTAACTTTTTGTTTGGAATTTATACATACATATTAGCAAGTACATATCATTTGCTGCAAGACCGGAACAAGTCAAAAAAATCCATTTCGAGATAAACGCGTTTAATGTTTTTGATTTGCTCTAATCACTTCGAAAAACTAACAATACATTCTCTTCAAATAGCGAAAGTGTAAAAGATATAAAAATGAATTTTATACACAATATAAAGAAAAACATAGCGAACAATTTTGCATCACTAACTCCAAAATTGTATTTTTTGATTTATGCCGGTCTTGCAGCAAATAAGCGATATGTTTATAGTTCGTAAGTAATATAGATATAACTTTATGCACATGTACACGATCTTAAAAGGAAGAATTTTTGAAGAATCGTAAAACGCAAGAATTTCAAACGTCGTTTTTTAATAAGATTTCTGTAATAAAAGAATTTTATGACAAATATTAAATAAATATTTCCCAATTAAACCGAATTTTAAACAAAAAATTATAAGAATTAGGTTAAAGTTTATCAAAAACAACTTCCAAATTCTTGCGTTTTGCGTTTGCGATTTCCAGCACACCCCTGATAGACTTCTTTAAAACAAAGAGAGGAGATTTTATAAGATTTTAGATATCTGTTGAAGTTCTCTCTGTAAACGTCAAGGAAAACAACTTTACTCTGTGTTATTTTTCGAATTTCGGTATGTAAATATGTAATTGAACTTTTCAACTTAAAATTGACAGATTGCAGTCAATTTTACACAAGCTTTTGACACAGTTGGATAAGTTTATTTTTTATTTTCGAATTGCAAAAACCCTAATGACGGGGTATACTTCCCCATAAGTGCGAAACGTCAAATATAAGTCAAATGAGAAAAAACAGCCTACATTTCAACATGATAAAACATTTACATTACTTCACTTTCATATCATATTGAAAATCTTAAGCCATTGAAAAATGCGGATTTTGATTGTATTTTTTTTTTGTAATTTTATTTAGACTGCTTTTATTTATATGATTTGTATACGAAAAGACTGAAAATGACAAAAAAAAAATAATAAATAAATAAAAAAAAAGAAGGAAATCCACAACAAATACAGAAGCACAAAGATTCATTATTTTGTTTAAAAAAAAGGGAAGTTAATGCCCTTATGAAGTAGCGGGTATTAAGATAAAACTGGCTGAACGAACAAATTACAAAGAAAAAAGTATGAAAAAAGAAAAGTTTGCTCCAACTTAAAACAATCCCTTGAAAAATGGCTAAAACTTAAGCTCTTTTTCTATTTGTTCTGTTGTTGTTGTTCTTTGTGTTTTTGTACTATTTCCATCTAAAACGATTTGTCGAGTCTCGGGTAGAATTTACTTGTCTTGTTGTCACAGTTGTCGTCCGAAGCTAAAGTACAAAACAAAAAAATTCTAGAGAGATTAAAATTCAGATTAATTGCATTGGGAAACGAAAATGTTTAAGTCTTTTTTACTTTCTTTTGGATTTTACTTAAATATTTTTTATATTCTTGTTTTTGTTTTGTTATTATGAGAGCTTTTATCAATTGCTTTTGGTTACTTTCGTTAAGTCTTGCTCTATTTTATTTTTATGGCATTTGAAATTCTTCCGATTGTAAAAAGAAAGCTGAAATACAAGGTGAAGTTGTGGGAACTTGAAAGAATTAAATCCTGCCGTTTTCTAGGTTAGTCATGTGAGTAAAAATTTAAATATAGAATTCATAATACCCGAATTTTTTTTTATTAAATTTTTTTTATATCGAGTTCTATATAAAATACTTTTTTCCTATTTGTAACTCGTTCGCTAATTTTTTTTTATTTAAATTGGCTTTTCAAATACATACTTATGATAATGTAAATATTTAAGAGTTAAGCTTTTCAGGTTTTTTAGTTTTATCTAGCTCATCCATTAACGGCATAATTGTAGCCAAAGCCTTTTTACGGAAGGGACTTAAATAAAAGCTAGGTGATATTATTATTATGCTTCGGCGTCCAAAAATTAATTTTGCTAGGAATTTTTCATTTGCCTAAGTAAAGTACAGTGTTTTCAACATTATTTTATTTTCGTAAAAAAAGGTCACTCGCAGTATTGCATTTACAAGTCTTATAATTAACACGCATAATTTTATTCAACACCTATTTTTGGCTCAAAGTATTTTTTAATCAAAAAAGTTTTCACGTTAAGTCTTGTGCTCTGTTCAACATTTCACGTGAAATGCTGTCAAAACTCATATGAAAAAACTTGTGCGGAATATCTTTAAATTAATGTTGATAGGGTTGTACTCTGTTCATTTTGTGAAAAAGTTCCGAAATGTTTCTGGCAACATTTTTTTACAACTGCGAAATAATGTAAGCTGCACTTATTTCACTTGGAATTTTAAAAAAACCATCTTCTGGCATCACTGCAAATATCAGTTGTTTGAAATACCGAAAGCAGATGATACGGAAACAAATCTTAAATCCGCAAACCAAAAATGGCTGATGCATATAGTGTTCAAAAATTTAAACAAATTGCTTATATTCGATTTCAAAACGTTTACAATATTGTGGGTATACTCTACCCTAATTTCGGACTAAATAAAAACAATTAAGAGTGTCATATTCGACTATGCCGAACCTTATATACCTTTTACCGTGATACGGCATACCGATACCGGCATAAGTCGATAAAATTCATTTCAAGATAAAAACGTTTACAGTTTTCGATTTGCTCTAATCACTTAGAAAAAATATCGATACATTCTCTTCAAATGGGGAAAGTGTAAAAGATATAAAAATGAATTTTTAACACAATATAAAGAAAAACATAGCGAACAATTCTGCATCACTAACTCCAAAATTGTATTTTTTGATTTATGCCGGTCTTGCAGCAAATGACCGATATGTATGTACATGACCGTCCGATCCAAATTATACAGATCACTACTGATATTTGCTGTGGGTGAATTATTTTAGGGACACAAATACAAATTACATGCAAGATATTATAATTCAATTAAAATGTCAACTTATATAACGATTGCCAAATAATTTTCATAATTTAATAAATACTACCTTTTTTTGTATAGAAAACAGTTTAAAAACTAATTAATGCAAATTAAGCGAACATTTTAAAAAATAAATTATTGACTTAACTGCAGAAGAAATTACAACTTTGGAACATCAGTGGCTGAAACTAAATTCATACACGCAGAGAAAAAATATGTTTAATGTAACAATATATTGTTGTCGTGAACAAATAATTGTTATTTATATGTAATATCAACATTATTATAGTTAGAATAAACATGTCATCGGATATTTGGACCATCGGATGGTGGTGTGCCGCCGTGTTCGCAGCGACCATTTGTCCAATATTTTGTTCCATACATAATTGAACCATACCAATATTATCTTAATAAAAAGAAACGACAGAAATTTCCTAAATAATTTGTTTTTTTTCAAAATCAACATCAGCCCTTAAAATCCAACCACCATTTATTATCATATCAATTCATATTTATGTAAATATATGTAGCTTTTCATATTAATTTTGTTTTTATTTGACATGAAAAACGAATTTTATAGATACATGTGTAATAAAATTGGTGAAATTGTCCTTCTTTTAAATTGTAAATAATAATTAAATACGGAACACAGACTAAAAAATTTAAAAAAAGGCACGATCGTATCCACTTTTCCACTCATGGAGATAATAACAAAAACAACTGTTGAATAATTTGACGCCAGCATCAGAATATAAATTATTAAATCTTGCAGAAATTTTATTTTATGTTGTTAGTTTTTCAGTTTTATTGATTTTTTGATATCTGTTTAAATCAAGCCATAATGTCAAAACGCACTTAAAATTAAAAAAATATAATGGGGCTTAATGCTGAACAGCTGTTAATATTCTACAAAGATTTTTCGATTTATCAGAGCAAAAGCCAGCGGATTTTGTAAGAAAAAAAATATCTCCAGACTTGAGGAATAGTGTGACTATAATAGAAAGTCAGGTAGATCCCTTTTTTCAAAAATTTAAATGTGCTTTAGTTAATGTTGTTGCTAGTATTGAATTGGCAGATTATTAAAAACCAAAAACTAATAGCGAGAAGTTAAATTTTTTTTTAATGTATTTTTATCATTATATAATTCTTGAATTTTATTTTTCGCTTAGAAAATAAAAGTTATTGTCTGATTAATTTCAAATCGTTACCATTCTTTTCTCTAATATGCAAATAGTTGGTGTTATAAAGTATGCAATATCAACATGTAAACTCATTATTTTAAATAAAAAACTCTTCATTTTTAAATACATACAAAATTAAATAACTTCCTTTTTTTCATTAAATATTATTAGCTAAATTGCATTTATTTTAAACAATTATTTTCTCTCACAATAATTTTTTTTATTCAAAAAACATTAAACTCCTTTAACTTTCGAGACGACATTGAAATGAAGTTTAGATTTGAATGTATTCCAGCAAGACGAAAAAAGAAAACGTTCCAAACAAAATTACAAACATTGAAATTTTGTGTAAATTGTCCAGACTAAATAAAGTAAAAGCCCTTTGGCGAAAATATGCAGGACCTTTTTTGGAACTGTCTTCTTTAAATGCAGACAAATCAGAACAAAAAACAGAAGTATCTCATGCAGCATAAATGTTTAAATGCGACAAAAAAGAGTAAATTTAAATATTTTTTAGAGTTTGTTGTTTCATATACATACATGCATACATATGAACATACATATACACATACATTTTTGTAACATTTGTTTTAGTTTTCAAAATCCATTTTTTGCTGAATGATAGTACAAATGCTGGATTTTATAAAATACAAATGCAGGTTGCTTGATTTAATCCCTTTAGCTGTTCACTTTGTTTTTCCCAAAAAAATATTCTTGTTATTCCTTTATGCTGAGCTCGTTGCAGAAATGGAGACTAAAATAATTTTCACTTTGTTGTCTTAACACCATTAGATTTTTGGGTGTAAAATTCGGGTTTTTAATTGGGTACAGTGTGAACGCAAAAAATAACTGAAAACTTTATGACAAACTAAAAAAGGACACTTGTACGCAATAAAGAATACAAAATATACATACAATTAGAATATAATTGAATTCTAAGTGTTGAAAGCTTAAATTGTTTTTCGAGTTTTAAATTGTGTATATGAACTTGTCTGTACAGGGGGGTGCACCAATTGTGCTAGAATAAGAAATAAAAATAATATTTTTTAATCAATTTATTTAATTTTTTTATTGCATAGAAAATTCATTTGATAGTTTTTAACTAATTGTTTTTGCAAAAGCCAGATTGTAAATGACCTCCATTCATGCATATGAGATACCTTATCAGAAAATTATAAATTGCGGCCTGAAGGATTGAAGTCGGCATCTTATTGGGTTTAGTTCCGTCTCATGGAGTATTTCTGGATCAGATTCACTCCATATACGGCAACTTTGCTTGTTTACATCGCCGTTTAGAAAAAAAATTGGTCTCATTAGACATAAACAAGAAAGTTTTCACGTTGTTGGACAGAAATGAAAGACTGCTAAGAATGGAACCGCTGCAATAAATCTAAACATCAACCCGCTAAATGGAAAAAATAAGCCGAGTATCTCACAGAAAAAAAGTTAAAACGTTTTGTTTTTGTAGGTAGCATGATTCGTGCGCCACCCTGTATTTAGCAGACTCCTATATAAAAAAAATAAATCTTTAGGCGATAATTTAATTTTCGACAATAAAGCCTGGAATAATGAAATTAATTTACATACATAATGAAAAAGCAATTCCTTAGATTGAATTTATTTAAAAATTTTGTGCTAGCCAAAACGCTGGGCAACGCTGCTCTTCCGTCGCCCTTTTTTTAATCTAGAACTCGTTTTATTTTGCTATTTTTAAGTTAATTTTTTTTTCGTGTTGTAAAATCCTAAAAATATTGTGGTTTTAATAAAAATCATGGCCTTTTAAGTAAATACAATTTATAATTATAATAAATTAGTAATTAACAGTGTTAATTATACCCTGCACCACTCGTTGAAAGGGGGCAAACGAAGTTTGTCATTCCGCGTGAAACTCTTTTATCTAATTCATCTAAGACCCCATAAAGTACAAATACATTTTAAACGTCCTTATGTAATTCTTAAGCTACGGTCACACTTATTAAATATTTGACCAAATAAGCATAACCACTACTTTTGTTAATAGTTAATTTTTGATTTTTTTTTAGTGGATTATTCGATACTTTCCAGTTTTTTTTTTTTTTTTTTTTTTTTTTAATTCCTAATTTTAATTCGCTAATCCCTGCGAAGCTGTAAGCTTGTCTGCAGGAAAGAAACCAGAGTCTCTGGCGGGATTCGAACCCACAACCCCGGGGCTGATAGACTAGTACGCTACTAGCTAGCCTACCGGGGCACTGTTTTTTGTAAGATGTTGTATTATAATCAAAGTAAATATTGGATTTAAAGGAATTTATATTTCAGTTTGCCTGCTGGTCCCGCTTTTCCGTCAAATATTTGCCAAGTGGGACCGTAGCTTAAGTCGATTTTAAATTGTCCGTTTGTTGAAATCACGCTCATTTAAGGACGACTCAAAAACAACAAACAGTATTGTTGGAAAACTCATTTAAGTTCCCCTAAGCTGATTATAACTCAGTTGAAACGGAGTTATGAGTTCAAATGGGAAATAACCTCTCTTAAAAACTGATAGTTTTGTTACAAGAACCAATTGCAAACTGTACTCGTTGCGGATTTAGGCGTATTAAACAGTTTTGAACCGATTTCACAAAGTTAAGGAGTGAGATTTAAAAACTAGCACTAGGGGAGGCGGGTACAAAAATGTAGTTTTGTTTAATTATGATTTTTAATTTTAACAATACAAATAGATTTTGTTAATTAATTTTGAATTCAAATTTCAATTATTCAATTTAATTCATTTATTATGTGTTATGTCTTTCGGCTTGAGGTCTGTTTCATAAAATAAAATAAAAACATGTAAGAAAGACAGTCGGTCAATCCCGACTATATATGATACCCTAAACCACAGTATTTTAAAATGTACGAGAGTGCAACCTACTCGGGACCCCAGTAGCATCATGCTTATGTGTCCATAGAAATATTTATCTATCTATGTTTTAAATTTAATTAAAATCGGTTTGATAGTTTCTGAGAGGCAGAAATTGCCAGTATCTCCCCTCGTGGTCCTACGCTAATTTTCAATATTCTTGGTCATTGTGCCAATAAGAACCTTTAAGCCAAATTTAATAAAATTATCTCCAAAATTGCGACCTGTACTCTGCGCACAAGGTTACATGTACAGCCAGCCGGACTGTCATTGTAAGATCGACTCAGAAAGTGATTCTGAATCGATCAGTATACTTTAGGGTGGGCCCATTGCCCACATATTATAAGGTAAGGTATTTGTCATCATCAGGGAAATAGTTTATTTAATAAAAATTTTAATTAAATCTAACAAACAAATCAATTACTAGTTTTCCCAGTTTAATTACTATGTTAATTATGGCTTTACTTATTTTGAATAAGTTGATGTAATTGAATAACATAAAGATATTGTATTGATTATTTTTTTAATTTAATCAACTTACACATTGCTTGAAATCGCATAGTTTTTTTCATCAAAAGTAGAAACCCTGGGTGGGACTAAAGAATACTTTCTGCGTTTGCGCTATATTCATTGTATTTCCGGTATTGATTTGTGATTTTTTTTCATATAATTTTGACTTGAATTTTGTATTTCTTTTTTTTTAAAGATTTTTATTATTTTTTTTTGTTTGACAAAAAAATAAATATAAAAGACTTAAAAATAATTAGTGTTGTGGTTATTTTATTGAACTGTTCTTTAGGCTTAAGTTCATCAAATTTAATTTTCATTAAATTGTTTTTATGTAGAAAGGAATTTTACAACATGAAATTAATTAAAGTTTATTGATAATTTTTCATTCTTGACTGAGCTGATGCTCGAACCCAGGCGTTTTTTACGGACAGGTTACCCTTTCTTGTTTCAATCGCAACCACTCGATATCTTCAGAGGGATACTCGCAGCCATCGACGACTGCTGGCAGTCAAGAGTCAAACATCGATCTTTAAACCAAATTGTATTTGACCTTTGGAGGATCGAAATTTGCTTTGAATGATTATCTATTTTACTTGATTTTACATGTTCTTCCTTACTTCTGTTTTTTGTATTTTTTGTCAAGAATTCTTCTTGAAGTCCAAAGAAAATTTTTTTTTGTTTTTTTTTCATTTTTTTGACTTTCTTTATCTTAGAAAATAAAAATGAAAAAAAATGTTAAACAAATATGCAAAAATTAAGTAAAAATTAAAAAAAAAAACTCAAAAAAAAATGTAAAAATTAAATAGCGAAAATACAATAAATTTAGCGAAAAATCGGATTTTTCTAACTTCAGGTTAAGATATTACAAAGGATAAACATTAATTTTAAAGGAACTTTGTAGGACTTTCAGACGTCATATTCGGTTCTATACATATACATACATAAATTTTTAATTACAACTGATTTTATTTTTGATTAATGCTTTTATTGGTGCAAAATTTTTTTCTGAGTACTTGTATCGTTTTGTATGATAAAAGAATAGAAAGCAGCATTAAAAAACGTTATTATCTATTATACAATACAATAAGAACTACGACCCATTAGAATTTGTGTATAGTACTAATTTCCTTCCGAAAAATGTTTTTTATCTTAGGAAATACAATTTTGTAGAACGTTCAGGATAAGAATCTTCATTCACCTTTTATTCGGGAAATCAACAATGTCACTACATATTTAAAAATAGAATATATTTTTAAATTGATTAAAAAAGGTGGTGAAACCATAATCCACGATGTGCTATCGTATACCTAACCCCCCGTTTCCACATGCAAGTACAAGTTCGAAAAACTCAAACACTCACACTTGTTCACTAACAGTTACACAAATTTTGTACTTTTAGCCAATAGTCTGTTTCCTCGATTTTTCGTTGATAATAGGTATACACTACATGTATTTACAAGTATTTACTTGCATTTGGAGACGTAGGGTTAATGTTGACAAAGAAAACAAAATGCTGAAAAAGAGATAGAGAGACATAAAACTTTTCAGTTGTTATCTTATAAAGTGGTAGGGGTTAAGCAGCTGATCGCAGTGTTTTTCATCGAAGTGTGACGTTTAAAAAAATTTCAACTCATTCAAGTCATTGCGTGCAAACACTAAAGCCCTTATGGCACCTACTTTTTTTCGCATTTTTTTAATCTGAGACTGAAAGAGTGAAATGCATGGTTAGAGAGAGAGACAAATACAAAAAACATAAACAAATATTTTTTTTAATTTTCACAGCCAAAATTGATTTTTTGTATATGTATATTCAGGGGTGTGCTGGAAATCACAAACGCAAAGCGCAAGAATTTGGAAGTTGTTTTTAATAAACTCTTAACCTAATTCTTATAATTTTTGGTTTAAAATCCTGTTTAATAGGGAAATATTTTTTTAATATTTGTCATAAAATTCTTTTATTACAGAAATCTTATTTAAAAACGACTTTAAAAATTCTTGCGTTTTAAGTTTTCGATTTCCAGCACACCCCTGATTGTGAATTATTTATGATTTGTGTAGGTTTGTTTACTTTTAGTGTTTTTTCAATGTTGCCTATTTGTTAAGCTTAAAAATTAACTAAAATAGCTGTATTCTAGTATGAAAGTAATATATTGGCACCACAGAGTCATTTTAAGCTAGAAATGTAAATTTTAAGACACAATTGCTTATATTTTTTTTTTTGACAGATTGCACATTTTTATCGATAACATTTTGACATTTTGGAATTTGTATGTATATAGTTGATCTCTTTGCTATTGATAACATTTTATATTACAGTATATTTGCTCTGTTCTTCAAAATCTTAAAAAGTCGAAAAAAGTAGGTGTCATTAGGGCTTAAGAAAGAGAATTGTTATTTTTTTGTGCAAAGAGCTGTCATTCCATACATATTACTAAAATGTAAAAATAATATTTAACCGATGTTTTTCTTGTTATAACTTAAACCATTGAAGTTTGTTTCTATAAATTTAATTAAAAGACAAAAAATTGAAGAGTCAGGATTTCACACAACCATATACTAGTCTTACTTATTTGATAATAATTGCTTTTAGCCAAGAGAATTTGTAAAAAGAATTTATCTATGAAATTTAATTTTGTTTTTAATTACAAATATTCCTCCATATAAATTGTCATGTCTAGTAATAAAATTTATATGCTAACATTTCTTTTATTAATTTAATTGTCTTTTAAAATGCATGAGCTTTTCCCTTCAAATATTTCTAAAAATGTATAAAAAGACAACAACTAGAGGAAAAAGTAGCAAATTATTTCCCTAACCCAGGAAACTTTACTATCTAAGACAACATATCTTTTTAATTCAAACATTGAAAATTTTATAATTTGAATTAATATTAACGTTTTTGTTTTTTTTTTTTTTTTTTTTTTTTTGTCTACTTCTGGGAAAGTTTCTTTGTTCGGTTTCTTCATCTTATGCAATGTTTTTGTAATTTCTCCAGCCATAAAGACTAATTTATATGCTCCCGCGTGACAAATAAAACAAATTAGCATTATGTTAATTAATTTTCACAAAATAACTGTTATCATTAAATTATGCCACTGCCACTGTGTTGCTGTTGCTTCTGCTTTCAACTTGTTTGCTACTTGCTGCTACTTCAACTGACATTTTTCCCTTTTTAAGAAGAAATCTAATGCATACTGAAACCTCACAGCACACAAACAATATATCTTTACTCGTATAAGAAAAGTTTCCATTTATATTTGAAACTTGGGTAATTTTTTTGTAAAAAAAAAATTAAAAATGTAAAAATTAAAATAAACTATAGAAAAATCCAAAAATTTTCAAGACACAACGTGTGCACCACAATACCCGGCAAGAGAAATTCTAACTACGTCCTTTCTGGAGGTGAAAAGGCTGAGGAAAAGTGAAATAATATTTTAGCAATTAATTTGTGTGAACACCTCAACTTCTTGTGTTAGACGCAAAAAAAAAACACACAACATCATACAGCGCGATATACACTAACTGCTAAAACAACAACTTTCTTGTGCGTCCTGGTGGTAACTAAAACTTCAACTTCATCATCTTGTCACCATGCCACATAGCGTTAGATGATGTTGAAATGTGTCTGAGCTGCATGTTTCAGTAGTACATACCAGTTAGTGTGCATGTGCGCCTCGGTTGGAGTTTATGTGAAACATTTGGTGTCGTCTGTGGCACAATGAAAATGGCTGGTTGTTTTTCCCTGTTGCTTGTCTGTTATTTTTGTTTTTTTTTAACTGGCGCTACTAAATAAATTGCTACTTAATCTTTTTGTGAAAAAAAAATTTTTTCTTTTTAATTTTATATCTTTTATGCGTGCGATTTTTTGTGTTTAACCTTTTCTTTGTTCAACTCATTGGCAATAATTTCTAACACTGTTTTTTTTTATTAACACTAGGGGACAAAACAAATTTTTGAGTGTTGGGTAACATACCTCAAGAGATCTAGTACGATCTCTTAAATTTGCATACTTTCCAGTACCGCGGGACTAATTAGCCCCCGGCCTCCGAAAGTATACTTTGCTGCTGCCATACAAAAACTGCAGATGGATGGATCCCGCTCCTAAACAAGGGGTTAGTGTATAATTCTAACGCATTATACACACAAATTGCTACCTGTTTGTGCTAGTTGCTTTCAAACTCGGGTAAACGCATAGCTATTCTCCCAGTGGTTAAATTACAGCATGAGAGAAGGTTAAATGCCAGATGCACATGCAAATCTTTTTCAAAGCTATCTCTTCGCTAACTTTTTATTTGATTTCTAAAAATTTCAGATTCCTTTTATTCCCAGATCTCCAAGGGAAAGTGTGATGTTTAAAGGTTTGATTTTTTTTTTTTTTTTTAAAGTGTCGATATTAGGCGCTCCTTTTATTTTTGGTGTAATTTCTAAAGACTGATATGTAGAAACAAAGGCAATTTTCTTTGAAATCTCCTATAAATGTTTTAAAAAATTAAAATTTTTCTGCAAAATATTTAATGAAACCAAACACAGCATTTTAATACAATTTTTTTATTTCAGTTTAATGTAATAAAAATAAAAAATAGTTCATATACAGCACATGCACAATTGAGCGTTCCTATCGACTGACTTACAATTAATCACAACCACGAAAACAATTCTTTTTATTTTTTACATATATTGTAATCAATCGGCTATAGCCGATTTCGTTATGCATTCGTATACAAATTTAACTTTGAAGACTAAATTCTTTAAAGATACAGACTTTATCTTTATTTTTTTTTAACCGCTCTTGTTTACCGTTCCAAGTAAACATGTGTGAACAAGCAAACATGTTCACTTATGCATTGAAGACAAAATTCTTTAAAGTTACAGACTTTGTCTTTGTAGCAAGGATGCTTAGCTTTAAAAAAACAAAGAAAAGTCTTTAATTTTAAATACGTTTTTCAATCCCTTATTACCAAAGAAATTAATCGTTGTAGCAAATATTTTATCTTTACGGAAAAGATAATTTCTTTGATTAAGCTTCAAAGAATTTTCGTCGTTTGTGTTGAAGACGCACCATTTGCTTGTTTAAAGAATAAATCATTGATGCAAGGATTTTTTCCTTCTAACAAAGATATTTTCGTTACAATTTTACAAAGACCTTTTTTCTTTGATTTTAAAGCTTTTAATTTTCTCAGTGTAGGATTAGCAGCTGCAGCATTCCCTAGCAAGCTTTTAAGTACAAATCCCCATATGCAATTATGTTTATATTTTAGTCTTAACTAAATTTATTTTATTCAGATTTTAAAAATGGACATAATTTCTTATAAAAGACTCGCAAAGCTTTAAAGCTATAATAAAGACCTTTTAT
This sequence comes from Pollenia labialis, assembly GCA_949318255.1. Classification (NCBI taxonomy): domain Eukaryota; kingdom Metazoa; phylum Arthropoda; class Insecta; order Diptera; family Polleniidae; genus Pollenia; species Pollenia labialis. The sequence continues at coordinate 131,543,810 of OX439142.1, read as the reverse complement.
TGATTATGAATCCGATATAAATATATATTTATATATATAATTATATAATTAATCTTTGAGAAATTTGAGCATAGTCAAGTCAATACTGCACTAATTTCAATAATTGTTGCCAATAAAATATTATATTTATACCCTTAACTACAGGTGAAAAGGGTCTTTATAAATTTGTCAAGTTCTGTGTCCTTATGAGTAGCGAAGTTGATTTAACGATGCCCTTCTCTCCCATATGTACGTTAAAATCGGTTACCGAAGACCCCAGATGCGATGGGGACAGGGTTGTTATATTTATATGTATACCACATATAGGTGAAGGACATTAAAGATTCGCAACAGTCGAATGTAGCACTATTACATGTTTTTTCATACAATATTTCCAGAAAATATCAAATGAAAAGCTGTGCTTATGCTGTGGATAGGGGACGCACTGGCATTATGAAACAAATGCTGCAGAAACTTTCTTTAGTTCTCTTTTGAAACTTGTCCATGCAATGAAACTGTTGCTTTGCATCAGTTCTTTTTTCTTCGTCTTCCTCTGATGTGCAAACTCAGAAAAACTGCAAGCACATAAAACAATGTACACTTTTCTGTTCTCCTTTTGCCTTTCACCATCCAACCCAAATGTTTCGCAGCAAAAGTGTCATTAAAATAATAGTTTTTGCATTACTATTAAAAGGTATTTTTTATGTGGTGAATTAAAAATCTTACGTAGAAAATAACTAAAAACCCGATTATTCTAATATAAAAAATAGACATGCGAATTAATTTTAACATTTTTTTTTAAACATACTACCTTGTACTCGTTTAAGCTTGACTAATCTGATCTTAGAATTCTCATCGATTTCAGGAAAATAACATTTTAATTTATGGCAAAGTTGGAGTTCTGCATATATATTTAGATAAGGGATGGAAATAGATTTTAGCAACGGGACGATTTCAAATCGAAAATATCGTTTTCAGTATCTTTAATAATAACACCGCTTTACAAATTTTTAATTTGTAAAAATACCAAGAACGCCACATGTCTAGATAAGTTAAATGGGACCTCCTGAACACGAAAAACGCTGAAAAGTCTGATCGAAATAAATGACACATCGGAAAGGTAATTGAATGCCTTTTCCGTCGATATGCTACAAATTTCTATCTGATAAGAAATGGCTGAGTTAAGGCACCTATTTTTTAAGTTTTTTTTTCAAAATTTTTCATTTTTATTTCGTTTTTTTTTACGTTATAGTAAATATCTGGAATGTTTTATTTTAACCAAATAGTATCTTTCATTACCAACATTTTAAGCGTAATTTGAAAAAAATCAGATGACAAATAAAGTTTTTAGTTACGATTTTGTGGAACGACAATATTTTCATATTCATTGCTCACACACTATATTCGGCGTAAAATCAAAAAATTTTAAAATTGACGGGCGACTTGAACTTTTGCGTTTATTTTCGGATGGATCTTTGCGAATGAGAAACCAACAATAGTCCGCCATCTCGATTTCTTCCATTTCCTGGTAAAATCTTTCACCTTGTTTATCACTTTCGGAGCCCAAGTTCGTTGTGAAAATATCCAAATTACTGAATAAAAATTGTAATTAAGGTGTCATATTTAAACCTAAAAGTTAAAAAGAATAAAATTTAAAATGATAACGGCCTTTTTGATATACACCCGAAAAGTTTGGCCCGAGCGAAGTGGACGTACGCACGGAGAGTTCAATATCAAAAATGACCCACTCATTCCTCAGGAGAAGATAATACTTCCTCCATTACATATTAAGCTTGGGTTATTTACAAATATTGTGAAAAAGTTGCCAAAAGATAGTCTTGCCATGAATAACCTTAAACAAAAATTTCCGAAAGCCACAGCAAGCAAAATTGAAGCAGGCATATTTGACCTATAGGACCTCAAATTCGGGCTCTATACGGTGACCAAGCATTTAATGAGTGTTTAGGTCCAGCTTATTTGGATGCATGGGAAGCATTCCAGGACATCGTTCACAACTTTTTAGAAACTACAGAAGTCCTGATTACGCTGAGAATATCGATACACTACTGCAAAAATTCAATACCATTGGTAAGCGATGAGTGAAAACATGTATATCAAAAAGGTCGTTATCTTTTGAAATTTTATTCTTTTTAACTTTTAGGTTCAAACGTGACACTTTGAGGTGCCATAACTCAGCAATTTCTTATCAGATAGCATGTCGACGGAAAAGGCATTCAATTACCTTTCCAACGATGTGCCATTTACTTCCATCAGACTTTTCGGTTGGGCTCCACAAGAGTTTGAGTGGGATCATACACCGAAAAACACAAAAGTACCGTTATGTAAAAACCCTTTAACAAAATTGAGGTTGAAACAGGCAACATATTTGAAGTTTTTTTGAGCAACATTATTAGAAATGCGTCCACACACACAGAAGGGAAAAAGGCAGAATAAATCACAAAAAAATTCGGCATTACGGGCTTACCGCATGATCACATTGTATCCACTTTTGAATGTATCGTTGTTATAACTTTACCAATGGTGAGATTTAGTTGCAGATTTCTGTTCCGGGTCAGTTATTTTTTATTCGCTATTATCTCCCTATTTTACTTCTAGGAGGTGAGCTAGATTGTTTAATTTAGGGACGTAACGATAAGCCTTTTTGCCGATACGATACCGTAACTCAAAACAAAATATCGCCGATATCGATACGAACATTGAATTTGAATTCCTGTTAAAATTAACAAAATTTAAGTAGAGTAATTTTTTTAGTATACAAAATTACAGTGTAAGAGATTATTAATAATAAAAATTTAATAAGATTTAAAAAAGTTAAAGTTTGAATTCATTTTTTTACAAAAATAACAGCGTAACAATTTGACAATAATAAGATTTCTTTATAAATAACAAAGTGTTATCAACTTTTGCGGAGATTGACGATTTGACAAGTCCATTTAAACCAGACCTGCAGTGGAAAATAGTACCTCAGATACGACAGAACTAATTTGAAAACTTAATAATTTCTGCACCATTTTCTTCCAGCTAAGGCATAACATGTTATTGCGGCTGCAAACAAGCGGATCTGCGTCTTTTAAAATTTTAGAATATCTTTCGGCTTCTTCTATAGCAGAATCACAGCATGGGATGGTCCTTTTTGGACTCTCTTATAATTTTTTTCACAAGCGCTTCAAAGGCCCGTTCTTTTTGACTTATCAGAACCTGCACCACCTGTTGAAATTACCGTGTTATCAACACTTTCGGAATGCAGAGACCTGTAAGAAGCTCAATTCGATTCGATTGAAGTCGATAGTCTTTGAAATACTGGATAATTGTATCGAGGGTCATTACTTTCTAAAGCCTCAAGTCTTTAATTTTTGCTAATGCAAAGTCAGCCGTTAAATTTTGGGACTATTCCCCATTTTCGTTAATTCATTTATTATATGAAACTATTTCATTATTCTGTTTTGATTTTATGCTCTGCTTTTTATCTTATACTCCAACAAAATATCGTCGTATCGACAGCAAAATATCTCTGATACCGATGTACCGAAAAATCTCAAGCATCGCCGATATGTCGGTATCGGTATTCGTTACATCCCTAGTTAAAATAGGTAATTATTAAAAAAAAAATCGCAATGAATGTGAAGCCAAATCTGTTAAGTCATTTAGTTCAATAGTGTTTCATTCATATTTGAATAAACATTAGCTTATGCTTGTATATGGTCAAGTTGTTAAAGTTTGCTGAAGGCTATAAGCGAGAATTTTTATTTTTTACTTTAGTGTATCTTACAGAAAAAAATTACAAACATACATTTGTAGTACATATCTGCACACTTGCCACATTCTCCTACTCATTTCAATTTGTTCATTTATTTACAAACGTTTGTGATACGAGTACAATGAAATAAATCAAGATTATAATACAAGACAGGAGTCGAGTTGGAAAATGGAGCTTTCATTCAACACGCTTGTTTTCATTTTAATTAGAAAATTGTTAATACCACAGCAGCATATCTACAAATGCTATTGCTGTAACTCCAATGCCATGCTTTTGTTCCAGAAAAAAATTTAAGAAATGAAACGAGCATTTAGCCACAGCGAAAAAGGATAGACTTAAGCGAGAAAGAAATGAAGGCACCAAATGGTTTAAGTGTAATGAAGTTTTTTAATGCAAATATATTTAAAAATTATTTTTTTCTATTTTATTTTCGCATAAAGGAGCAATAAAAATGAGTTACACAATTGTAAATTACGGGCACAGTGAAGCTTTAACAATTTATACTCGAAACAAAATTACATGACAATGAGACGGTGCGAAAAATGAAACAAAATGTAACAAATGCTTTGGTATGATTTTTTTTATTTTTTCCTTTTTTTTTAATACGGAAAAATAAAAGTAAGATAAAGTAAGGAATCTTAATTTAACGCTTGAATTATGTTTAGGGCTTCTCGTTTATTATTCATTGTACAGCGAATGGCAGTTAAAATAAAATTATTTCATTTTAGCTCGTATTTCATAACCAAATTAGTCATTTTGGGTGTTTGGTTTTAATTTATGTTAAAATTTAGAAAAAAAATGTAACGGACTTAAATTTCCAATTCGGAATTTAAAATATTTGGTTAAATAATTAAAGGAATGATAATGAATTTGTGCTCCCAACAGCTTTCGTGGAAAAGTTAAAGACAATTAGTGTTCTTTTATTTTAACAAAATCAAAGAACAGTTTCCATTCTCGACTTATTATGCAAACCTGCTAACTGCATTTCACCACATTTTACAGGAGAGACAAAACCATTTCATATTTTTTATTTGCAGCTTCAGAGAAAAACCTAAAATATAGTTGTTTTATACACTTCAAGATTCAAATTGAAGAAAATTGACGAGGCGTATCAAAATCTAAATTTCATCAAAAGAGTGTATTCAGCAGGTTTGCATGTTAAGCCGACGATATATAACTTAACTATGCTAATACCACCAGTGTTGCCAAAACTATGCACAGCAAATAAATTGGATTTCGCCTCTGCTAAATATTGTAAAAAATTCTTTAGAAAGGCATAGGCTTGTTTTAGGCTATGCCCGTAGCACTTTTGTGCTTTCTTAGTTCTGCGTGTTGCTCCAGGCCACTAATTTTAGACAATATCGCATTTGCAATAATTGCAAAAGACAATTTATTATAAGTCGTCTGTTTCTTTTACCTATTGTACTTTAGGTGCTTGCCCCATTAATTAATTTATTGCAAGGCTGAAATGTAGAAAATTAAAATGTAAATTATACAATTTTATGTGTGTGTGTGAAAATAATTTATATTTTTTTTTTAATTCCCTGAGCTAATCCCTGGGAAGCTGTACGCTTGTCTGCAGGAAAGAAACCAGAGTCTCTGGCGGGAATCGAACCCGCAACCCCGGGGCTGATAGACTAGCTTACTACTAGTTAGCCTACTAGTAGCAGGGCTGTCAGATGTGGCGATTTCTCGCCAAACGTGGCGATTTTAAAACGTGTTTGTCGTTGGATTTTCCATTTGGTGACATGGTTTTTTTTTTGGCGATTTTTGATATAATAGGCGATTTACTTGGCTATTTTTACCATTTATATTATTTCAACGATTTTTTTTAAACGTTTGCCATTTTTTGCTATCATTACTAATTTAAAAAAATCTGGGAACTTTTTTTCACATGATTTTTGTTTTGTTATCATTTTAATTTATTTTTATATTCAGTCTTTATTTAATTCTAATAGTATGTAGGAGGCTGTGGTGTTCGATCTCAAAAATAAAATGTTACGAAAACTGAACAAAATTAACGTTTGGCGATTTCTGACTTCCGGTTTGGCGATGGAGCTCAAAAAAATCTGACAACCCTGACTAGCAGAGATGCACAAACAAATGTTAACTACTTAACATTTACAAAAATAGAATTGTTCACATATTCTATAATTCTAAATTCAATTCTATTAGTCGGATTTCTTAAATAATTGTGGAATATAGAAACTAAGTATTGAAAGAAACTTAGTTAAATTCGTCTTTGGCTCACACATATTTAATTTTGTGATAATCTTCAATATTACAATTAAAGTTGGTCACTGTCAAAATGTCCATGCATTTTTTGACACTTTAAAACGTTTCAAACGGTCCGTGGACATTGTGACAACTTTTAGTGTTATTTTGCTTTCAGATGGTTAATGTCCACTTTAAAAAAAAAAACAAAAAGAAATATGTTATATTTATAAATACTGTTTTTTTTTATTCGATTTTAAAGCTTTGTTCACAATCAGAAAAATAATTTCGTTTTTTCTTCTATCTTTTTTCTTCCCAAAGTATTTCATATATTTTCCTTTCATTTTTATAAAAAAAATGAAACTAAAATTTTTTTAAAAATTTAACTAAAGTTGAGTAAACTCGAACTTCAGCAGCAATTTGTATGAAATTGTTTCTGACGTTTAAAATAATTTTATTTAGTTTTGAATGAAAATTGTAACATAATATTTTAAAAAATAATAATAAATGCATAATATTGTTGTGACTAAAATTTGCAAACGGTTTCTTAATGCAAAATGTGTGTGGTTGCAAAAGAAATTGTTGCTCTATTATGAACACCAAGTGAAAATGTAACTGTGATTGTGAATGAAGCTTAACACAGTTGAAGCAAATTTTGAAATGTTTGCTTGGCATCATTAATACATTCCTTGGTTCCACGAGGGATATACGGCATTTTGGAACATCTGCAATCTGTCTAAAGTTAGAAGCTTTAGTTAGCGTAGCCGGTATTTGTTATACATTCAGGGAAGTTCTCCTCTATTGTATAACAAATACCGGCTTCGCTACCTAAAGCTTCTAAGTTCGGGATTTGATATCGGGATTTTTATATTAGGGATTTCAACATTTGGGATCATAAAGTTAGGTATTTTGAAATAAAGAATTCTGAAATTGGGGTAAAACAATCCCAAATATTTAATTTATTTTGTTTAATCTTTTATGTTAGAGCTTGACAATAATGGAACAAAAAATAAATGTATTATAACATGTCCATGGACGTTAGGACACACCAAAAAGTGTCACAATGTCCAGTGACATATGACCCTCCATTCATTGACGTTAAGGCACTTTTTAACGTTAACATCCATGGAAATTACGACACCTTTTGTCCATGGACGTTATGACTTTGAACATTATTACATGCTACCAAATCATTGTACACCGCTCACTTTTTTACATTGCTGATAAGTTGACCCTGCAAATTATTTTAAATTGATTCATACTTAAACAGCGCCACCAATTTATTTAAATTTACTAAGAACAATTTTGATTTTAGTTGAACTGTTAATTTTTAATTTCTTAATATTCTTAAATTAGGCTTGAGTTCATCAAATTTAATTTTCATTAATTATTATCACTGAGGAAAGAATTTTTTACTTTAAAAATCCGTCACCGATTCTCGCAACTTAGGATTCCTGAGAACGATTCACTTCTTTTTGTTAATGATCATATTTATTGGATAAGAATTTAAATTTTCTTTTGCCTGACAGCGACTAATGGGCGGATCAGTCCTGATGACGGGGTCGTGCGGATAAAGTTTAGTTCACCGGTTGTACGAAGCAGACAAATGGTGATACTGGGGCGGTCGTTTGGGGCCCGGGTGTCCAAAGGGGTTTGCCAATGGGTAAAGAGTTTACAAACTTTGAGGCAGAAACCTACGCTATCTTCATATGCTCTCGGGAATGTCTGAGGAATAGAGCAAATGCCTTGAGATTAATTATAAAGTAGGATAGCCAGGACACTCTTAAGATCACTTTATTCTTTAGAGATGGAGTCCAGGTTTGTGACCATAAGGCTTTGTGGAAAATAAAAGTGCTGAATTCTTGGTAAACAGGGGCACTCGACATGCATTTATTGGCTCTGAGCCTTGCCTTGGCTCACCTTTTGGTCACACTAAGGGACGATATAGTCACGGTCTGACTGCTAATTATTTTACACGTGGATGTTAATTTCCAGGCTGAGACAGTCTCAGAGATTTGTGTCCTTGGCCCTTGGTAAAGCAGGTGGGTTACTTTTGCTTGAGAAAGTAGAACACAGGTTACTTGCTGGCCTATCAATGGGGCACTATCGTCTCAAACACAAATACAATTTATTATGGCTAATGTTAACACCAGGCAATGCAGATTGTGTGAGGTTAATGACGAAATATCAGCATATCTTCTCTGCTGCTGTCCCGTCTTGGGGATTATCAGGCTTAGAATTTCTGAAGGCTATCGATTAGCCTAAGTGAAATTTATGATCCTTCATCAGGCAGGGTAATTGGAATTTAAAAAGTTTAGAAAAAAAACCTATAGAAATTACACAAATATTTAAAAGCTAAGCTTGAAAGTGATGTGTCCAATGCCTTTATTTCCATTGTTTACAATATTTAATTAATCAAAAAAAAGTTCTAAACTTCATAATTTATTTAAATTTTGTAATAATCAATTTAAAAAAAAAACTGCACACAAATTGAATAATTTTCGTTTTTCAATTTGCTTGCAATCACGTATTTTTTATTCATAATGCATTTCTCACAAAATGTATCCATATGTAACAATTTTATATCGATCATATTTCATAGCATCCTACATTATTGTGTTTAAAACTCAGTATGCAGTCCAACTTAATGTAAAAACCAACAAACCAACATATTTTTTTGCCAAGCAAAGACTTCGGCTTAAACTACGAGCAAAAAACACTAAAACGACTTCAAACCAAATGATTAATAAAATCAACGGGTGGCCACTGAAATTAGTTTCATTTATTCTTTTTTTCAAGTTGGTTTTCTGTGTAATGATATCAAAAGGGATGCAACCAATATTTGGTTACGAATTGTACAACGGCATCAACATCAAGCAGCGGCTAAAAGTTTTAAAAAATAAATGAATAAAACAACTAAATAAAATCGAAATTGAAAAAAAGGATTAAATATGTTAAAAAAAAACTTTATATTGATTCGGTTACCAGGAACTTGTACACATACAAACAATTTATGGCTTGTCTAAATAAATCATGGTAGCAGTGTATTTAACCAACTAGTCAACCATAACGACCAACAGAGTGGGGCAGGCCAAAAGGACGGACGGTAAATATAAAAAATATTTGATTTAATGATCAAAATTCATTTTACTATCAAATAAAATTGAGCAAAAATACAAAAAATTTCGAAAATTAAAATAGAAATAAACATACTGTTTTCCAATACATTCATCTCTGTTCCTTTGCTGCTATCCAAACAACACATGCTCATTAAATCGTCGTCGTATTTATAATAAAAAAAATAAAATAAAAACAAAAAACAAATAAACGACTGCCAATAAAAATGACATAAAAATTCATCTCTTATTAAATACAAGAGCATTAAAATACTATTTTTTCCCCAAAAACATTATTACCAACTATTTATTTAATACGAAACATTCGCATACAAAAACATTTTATTTAATTTAATGTTGGCAACCTGGTGTGTTGTAGAAAATGAAAATCAATTTCGTAAACTGTTTGTTAATGCGACGACTGACTGCTTGTTGTTTGTAAAAAATTGCAATTTGTTGATTGTCGTAAATGATTTAAAATTTATTAACTTTTTTTTCATTACAACTGACAACATACATATATGTACATTGCTGTTCTAAGTATATTTTATGCCACCCAGTGAAGTAGTTTTATTAATGCCAAATTATATTGATTAAATAAGAGATGATAATGAATTTTGAACATTTACACTAATTTTAAGTTAACCATTATGAAAAGTTCAATAAAACTTAATTCTCTTACAAAGGAGATATTAAAAAATAATGGGGAGATTCACAGGGCATATTTTCAAGCCATATTTTCATAAAATACTAATATTTTACAATAGTTTTAAAAATGTTTTGTTGTATGGCGAACAAAAAAAGTCCTAAATAAGCAGACTTTTTATGCCTTGTTCATTGTTTTGTTATAACTACACAGTAGCAATCTAAACAAATTTTCGTATTTTATTGTTGTTTTCATTATAATTTCCCGCTATAAATTTAATTTTAATTTTCTAAAATGAAGCTGTATGACGACTGACTACCTTGTGAATCTCCCAAATATTTTGATTATTCAAATTAATAGTACTGCATAGCAAAAAAGTTTGTCATATTGAACAAGAATTTATTGAAAAACACAGCAAGGTATACAGCAGTTATTTTAAAACGCACTTAACTGTTCATCGATTTCGAACGTTAACGTTCGCATAGAAAATAACATTTAAAACAAAAATATAATTAAATATAATTTTTCTATTCGAACGTTGACGTTCGAAATCGTTAATAACACAGTGCAACACATAAAATCTGTGGAATTTCTTAAAGTATTTATTAAAACTAGCAAAAATCCAATTTGAATAAGAAGGATTAAAAGAATTATAAATTATATTTTTGGTGCATATTTTGCTAAAATTGGCAAAAATTATATAAAAAAAATTAAATTTTTGAAAATAATTTTCGAAAATCACAATTGTCGATATTTTCACCGAAATTATTTAAGTTATTTTTAACCATAAGATGTTCCGAGGCACGATTATATGGTTTTGGCTCCTTGATGGAGAACTAATTTAATCATATAAGCCTTAAACATTTTCGGTAGGAAAAGTATTGTTTGACGTAACCATGTACGGAAAATGTATATTTTCACTGAAATATGTTTTTAACTAAATATGAACGACAATTCATAAGTTGTTACCAACATCGAAATTTTCGCCGAAGATTGAAATTTTTACCGCCAATCAACATTTTAACGAAAATCAAATTTAACTGAAAGTCCAAATTTTAACGAAAATCTAAATTTTTCCCACAAAGTAACTTTCATCAAATATCAACATTTTCATAGAAAATCCAATTTTTTTTTATCGAAAAGCAAATATTTTACCGAAATACCCTTTATATGGGATGTCAATATTTATACTAAAATTGGGCAAAAATATTTTTATTAAACGCGTATAAGGTAAGTGTAATTTGCAATGATCAGCTTTACACAATAGATTTTTTTTTTGTTAATTACTTTCTGAATAAATCTAAAGATGTCCGGCTGGCTGGCTGTTTGTGTGTCCATGTAACTTTGTGCGCGAAGTACTGGTCACAATTTAAAGGTTAATTTAAAAAAATTTGAAACATACATTTCAAATGTCATGATTGGTTGGATTACGTGGTAGTGCTTAGTTCGCTATAGCCAGTCCTTTGCTTTGAGTTATTTCACAAAATTGCCGTGATTCGCCCGAGATATCGTCCAGTGGCCAGGCCAGTAAGTACGTATACCGATCTCGAAATGTCCCTGCGACTGAAGTTAAGAAGTTGCTTAGATTGCCTCATGTCGGATGTGGCCCACGTTACCTCGGTAGCCTATGCAGCCATCCAGTTTCTTCCATTCATCTTTAGCCATATTCAAATAGTGTCTGAAAATTTCGCTTTTGTTAGTTCCCAGGGGTGTTGCGCTGGCACACCATGCAAAATATCAAAAGCAGCTTTAGTCTTCACCATTAAAAAGAAGCCTGTTGAAAACGGTGAGAATCGGGTAATTATTTCACATGATTCCCAAATAATCTTCTTGCCGGAATAGTCTTTGTGCCCCAAAATTATCTAATTATGTTGGTATTTAGATTAAATTTGGTCCATAGTGTTGGAAAACTTCGTGACCAAAAATGGCTAAATTTACGGAAAAAATTGCTAATAATTGGCTAAAAATTGGTTAAAAACTTTTTAAATAAAAACACATTAAAATTTAATAACAAAACAAAAATAATTCAAAAAAATTTGTTTACAATGAATTTGTTAATTGAGATCAACTTGTTACATAAGAATAAACGTAAATTAAATATTTTAAAAAACTAAATCATCGATAAATTCGATGTCGTTACTGTTCATCTCTTAGGCATCACTTGTGCCTATTAGTTTTAAATATTTTGAAGTAAATCATAATAATGACAACATTTACCCAACCTTTTGAGTTCAAATCTACAATACAAATACAACAAGTAAAATCTTCATCTGTATAAGATTTAAGTTGTGGTTTATAGGGACCTATAATTAATTTTGGACCTGTCAGGACAACATTTTGTCATGACAATATCAACATTTATAAGGAAGTTATGGCATTAAAAGCTAATTTCGGAAGTAGTATTGGTGTGGCAGCTATGGTCAAATATGGACTGATTCCAATAAAATTTTAAAGATGATTTTGCACCAAATTTAATCTAAATACCAACATTATAAAATGTTTAATGGGTACAAAGACCCTATTCCTGAAGGAAACTAATATGAAGGCTATAAAATGGTGAACCGATAAACAAGGTGAAAAATGACTAAATCTAGCCACTAATCGACAAACCAAATTTTTTTTAAGTCGGACAAAGCTCCGATACGAAAGCCACTCCCGAGAATAGCTTTACGTGCCATGATTTCTTTATAATTGTTAGTAATTATGTAAAATTTGGCAACGACTACTTTTTAAATTTTGTACTAGTAGTTCCAAAATTGGCCAAAGGTCCCATATAAATCCCCTCTCCAAGATCGCTTTAAGATGAAGAAATCTTATATAGATGTTGATATTTAAATATTTTCGGCATAAAGTACTTTTTATTGAATTTTAACGTTAAAACATAATTTGGTTTAGCGGGGCCATGATGGTCATGGGACACAAATAGGGTACAATTTGAAAAGGTGTCCAAAAATACTGTGATGTAGGGTATCATTTGTTCGGACTTGATCGACTTACTTTCTTGGTTTTTACATAATATTTTATTTAAAAAAAAAGAATCATATTTTTTCAATTTGTTCAATATTATCAAATGCGTAATTTACTAATGGCCGTATTCATAAAAATATTTATAATTTATTAAAGGTTTACAAAACAGATTTTCCACGAAAATTTTACTTAATAAGCGTTTGTTAAATTTAATAATCGTTTATGATTACGGGGGTAAAAATTTATATTTTTATCGAAAAAACATACAAAGATATATATTTTTACCGCACAAGCATTTTGAGTAGAAGTATTTTGAGTTGCACATATTTTCTTCCCAAAAAAATTTTAAATGCTAAACAAAAAATTGTTTTAAGTGCCACATGTTTCCAATTAAAAACTCTTTATTAAAAGTGAAACTCCCATTGTTGACTTTTTCAGCTGTTTAATAAACAAATGTAATCCTTGTTGTAGTCAAGCACCACTAAAAATCTTGTTATTTAACTCCAATTTTAAGTCAAAAGTTCACTTTGTTTTTGATAAATTTTCAATACTCGCGCTTCAAACTCCTTTAGATATTGGCTGGCTCTTGTGTGAACTGGAATGATAAGGATATAGGAGTCGCAGTTACGCCCTCTTATTAAGATATCACAAGTGATAAACCGAACCCTAAACCCAACCAGCCATTTGTTACCCAACAAAACACATTAAACGCGTGGAGACAATTATAAAATCTTAGACTTGAGGCGTAACCTAAAAAATAAAACAACATGTTGCGGTATTTGTTATCTCTCGCTTACAAAAGATGAAAAATTAACAAAAAAGATCTCATAAATATTTATATTTTAGTTTTCGTTTTCTTTTGTTTT